>JAJQWJ010000002.1:60050196-61443529 GCA_023637945.1 Phaethornis superciliosus
TAGGAGGAAATTCTTTACTATGAGAGTGGTGAGACACTGGCACAGGTTGCCCAGGGAAGCTGTGGCTGCCCCCTCCCTGGAAGTGTTCAAGGCCAGGTCAGATGGGGCTTTGAGCATCCTGGTCTCTAGTGAGAGGTGTCCCTGCCCATGGCAGCGGGGTTGGATCTTGATGATCTTAAAGGTCCTTTCCAACCCAAACCATTCCATGGTTCTGTAGTACATCCTTTGCAAACAGAGTTTGGTTTGTTCCCAGTAGGGGACTGGAAGGAAAAAAAGAAGAGATTTGCTTTTGGAAGGGTAGATCAGCCACTTAAGGCAAAGATTTATTTTAAGGGCTTTGCTGCAAATGACTGCTTCTTGAAGGAGAGCAGCACTGTGGGTTTAAATACCAAGAGCTGAGGCAGTGAAGAAGTCTGGAACTGTGTGCATCCTAGAGGCAGTACTGACTGAGATAGAGAGTAGAGAGAACGCAGACACAGAGGTGACCTGGTAGAAGAAGAGCTACTGGCACGAAGGTGGCAAAGAAGGAGATTATGAATTTAGAAGAACAGGCTAGGAAATTTTCTTTTTTTTTGGATATAAGAAATAGTTGGGTGGTAGGGAGGCAAAACAGTGTTTAGGAAAGTTAGGGAAAATTACAGAGAAGCAATAAACAGCAAGTCATGACAAGAAGCTGAGGGTGTCCATGGATTTCAGATACTGAGCAGAAAAGACCTGTGTAATTAATAGACTGATCTACTGGATAAATGGTGGTGAGGAAGTTACAGGTGCTGAGTAAGGCAGTCTAATGGTCTTCTGCCCCAAAGCCATGAAAGGAGGTAATTTGTAACAGGGATATGGGTAAGCTTAGCTTTAAGGTGTCCTTGAGCTGGCTGTTGAGCATCTGTGAAGACTTCAATAAAATACTGCATGGGAGGCACACTTCACGAGCAGAATGATCTGATCTGAGTGATGGGGACAGAGAAAGAAGCTGAATTTGTCTTCTAAATGCAGAAGAGAAAAAAGTTGTCATGGGCCAAGCCTCACAGCCTGCTGGAGAGTATTGGAGGGGATAGCAGAGTTCCTCAAATGAAAAGCAGAGGCATGAGGCATTGTGGCTGAGAAACATGAAAAAGAAGCAGAACCACTGGGTTTCTTTGTGGGGAGAAAGTATTCTAGGAATTAAAGATATTGAAGCATAGTTGTATTTTCATGGGGGAGTAAAAGGGGAAGAATACAAGGGAGAAGGGTAGAAGTATGGCACAATGCCAATCAGAAAAAAAAAACACTGGGGGAGAAGGTAGTGAAATTGTGATGGGGTCCTGTGAAGGACAAATTAAGATGTCTTGGTCTTGTGATTGTGTCTTGGAAGAAGTAGCAAGAGGTGAAAAGGAACTGAGAAGAAGACAAAATCCCACATTTCCCATCAGCTTGATTGCTGGGAGCAGAATTGCTTTGGGGCAGGGGGAAGATGTGGCTGGGACAGAAAGAGAAACACAGACAAGAATGTGAGAGCAGAGCTCTGAAGTCCTGGATGAAGTAAGCCAGCATAAATCCATTTACATTCAGTGTCATCCCTCCATCTCCTTATTGGCCTCTGCTCCTTCTCACTGATAAAGCAGCCTGCTCAGGGCCTCCCCATTTTGAAAGTCTTGCAAGTAAACAGAAATTAAATTCTATGCAAGGATGAAAGTGTTTGTTTCACTTTCTGTTCCTGATATTTGCTTCATGGGAGAAGTAGGTGGCTAATATAATTTATGTTTATTGCTCAATGTCACTCATTGATTGATGTCTTCTTACTACAACAGCCCAAACTCAAAGACAGCAATAAACTAGAGGGATGTCACCTCATAAACATAGGGCTTCGTTTTTTACCCTGTAAACTTTTTGAAGCCTCAAATCTAAGGGAAATTTTTTGTCTCTCTTTTACTGGCAGGCAACTTGTTCATTTCACAGAATAGCAGCCCACCAAGTAAAAAAACTTTAAGAGTTCTGCTCTTCTGCTTCATCCTCTCCTCTGACCTTTTGCCAGGAAAAAAAAAAAGGCAGTTGAATGATCTTGATCAACTGGAATAAGCGTTGGTCAGTTAGATGTGACTTTCTTCTTTGACACAATGATTATCAGAACAATTTGGTTTTTATTTTTTCTAATTTTTCTTGGCTTCTTTTTTCTCAGGGTCCCTGCTTGATATGTATATATATACACACACACACACACACACACATATATATATATACACACACACACATACAGCATTTTGTTGGGTGCTTTTTGTCGTCTAGCTGCAGACAGCAAGTTTAGTGCCTGACTGATACTTTGGAGGATCTCAGTACTTACAACCAAAATGTGCACTTCTTTGTAGATTTTTTTTGGTCACAGGTATCTCTGTCAGATTACATTCTTTTAAGTTCCCTTGGGCCCTCCTGCCCTCTGTCTTCTGCAGTAGTAGGTGCTGTATTTGCATTAGATAAATAGGTCATAATTATTTACTTCATTATGGAAAACTCTTCTGCTTGTTAAAACTTAGTTTATCAAACAGCGTAATTACAGTATTGTTCTGTCAGAGGCTCTGCTGGCAGACATCAGTCCTTGTGTCTCATTCTGTGGAGGGATATACCAAAGCTGAACTTTGTTTGTAGCTTAGAAAAGCAGATAGTTATCTGGGCTATCTGTGCAAAGCCCTCAGAGTTTGTAGTTTCTGGAAGATGTGCTGTGGATGTTACCTTGAAATCCTGGGCTGAATACAATGCAGAGTGCACCCAGTCTCCAAAGGGTGCCGTGCTGCTAAACCTATTATTACTGTGATACTCTCTATCAGCCTCATTAGGGATGGTGAATGAACGGCCACTGCTGAAACATTTTTTTTCCCCCCTCTTCTGGAAAGACCTGTGCACAATAGCTGCTGCCTGGCTATGTGGTGAATTATTCAGCTAAACTACTACAGTAATACTAACCTTGAAATAACAAAACATCATCTGCATTATCTTTTGAAGAGGCTCTTCCCTCCTCTTACTCTTTCCAGCTCCCTTGCTGTACAGGGCTGCATCATGCAAAAAGCACAAGTGAAGTCGCCTGTGTTTGTTTATTGTCCTGTCCTGAGGGAATTTGTCTCTTGGGCTTTCCTGAGGCTACACATGAAAACAAGTTCATTTGACCATACTGCATTCACATCAGACCTCAGCACCCCGAGACTGCAGTTTGCATCCCTATGGGTGGATGGTTACCCACATGTCACGCTCTGCCAGTATAGATGTGTCTTTCACCAGCTGTCCTCTTCTTGTGTGGCATAAGCTGAACTTTGGGTCAAACCAAGGTGAATCCATCCTTGCTTCACCTTTCTCATGTCGCTTTCCTGCACAGTGTGTTGCCCCAGCTGTTGTGCTGGCAGAGGGGAAACTGCACAGTGTCCACATCCTTGCAAGTCACGTGCATTCTAATGATCCTGAACAAGCTGTTAGTCCAGTAAAAAAGTGCTTACAGGGATTGACATCCAAATACCTTGACCTGGCACTTTTTCAGCTAGAGGATTCCTCAGTTCTTGTTCAGGTGTGTGTGTGGAGCAGAAGATCCAGCTCTAAACGAAGCCTACAGCGATCTTATTTCTGCCCATTTAGTCTGACATATAGATTCTAAACTTAACCCTTTAAGAAGACTGGGTCTTGTTTGAACCTGGGAAAAAACCTTTAAGATAGTTTCCAAATAAAAAGAATTTAACTTGTTTTGTTTTGTTTTTTGTTTTTAAAATGTGTCAACAGGGGTCAGTTGCAACTTGCATTTTTCTGGAGAGGGACAGGGAGTGGAGGATAGAGGAGGACTGTTTTTCCTCCATTGGAACCAGCTGTGGTTTGTTCAGCTTTTGTACATTTGGTTGGGCACTCTGAATTGAAATCCAAACTGGAACTAGCAGTTAATATTACAAACAAGCACCATAATTTGACTAAACAAGTTTTCAAATGATCACAGCCAGGCTTTGATGCTGAAGAGTAGGGTTTTCATAACTACGGAAGTAATTTGAGAACATACTTGCACCCAAAGTAGAGTGGAGTTTTTTGTTTTTGTTGGTTTTGGGGTTTTTTTTGCTTTGCTTTGCTTTGGGTTTTTTTGGGTTTGGTTTATTTCTTGAAGATGATTATGGTGATGATTCATACTTTTGTTAGTCTCATCAAAAGAGTGTCTTGCATGTGTAAGTTGATTTAACATCTGAGAACCTCTAAGCAAAGTCATCTCCATTTTGAAGAAGAATTTATCTACAGAAAATTCTCAATTTTTTGTTTTGCTTGTGTGCTTGTTAGTTTTTTGTCTTTGGTTTCTTGCCCTGATGTTGACTGACTTTGCAAATGAGAACTTCCATAACACCCTAGTCACAGCCCTCCTTGTTCTTGGATTTGTGAATGTGGTCCCATGCTTTCATGAATCAATTAGCATGATTTAGAGGTTCATTTGATGAATAGTAGTTTACTAGTACTGTACAATCTGAACTTTTAAATTAAATTAAATATACCAGAAAGATGATTTAAGCTAGTTATTTTAACTAAATGCCTCTTTTTTTTCACTTTCTTGATTTCCTTGCTTAGGAAATCTATTTTTTTTCCTCCTGTTCTTAATAGCATATTTGGCTTCTATTACCAGAAATAAAGTTAATTGAAATATTTTCCTCAAATCACTTCTCAACTTTTTAAAACTTCATGGATTTATAACATTTTAAAATCGTCTTGTAGAATCACCTCCCCCCCTTTTTAACAGCCACTTATTTGTCTGTAAACCTTCAGAAATAGAAACCAGTGGAGTGACAGGAAAATTAAACCCACAAAACCTATCTTAGAATAGGAACTTTCTTCCTCCTGTATGGATAGCAGAAAATTTAGGAGGCATGTAGGGCGAGTGTGTTTCATAATAACAAGCTGCATACTTGCATACCACATTTCCTTAAAGGTCTTGTGGTTGGAATCCCAGTGGTATTGATTAGAAACGTGCAAAGCATTTTTATAAGGTTGTTTGAATAGCTGAGTAACTTCTTTTGAAAGCAGTAAAGTGAACACTTCTCCTTTGGAGAAGAATGGTTCTGTGGATGCCTGAGATGATGGCAATGAATAATGGAGCTTTAAAGTTAAATCCTACAAATTGAATTATGCTCTGGGAGATTTCATGAAACATTGATAACCAAAAAGACCACTTTCTTTTAAGGTGGCACATTTCAGCATATTTGTTTTCCAGCAGGGTGGTGTCTTGGTAGTGCCATGGTTCTGTTCTCATGTAGGGACATAAAAGGCCATTTGTAGACTTGTAAGCACCAGTGTGTGACTGTATTAATCACAGAAAGAGAGGGGCGATGTACATCACATTCAAATGCCTAGGTAGAGCACTGTGGTGATTTTTTGATAGCTGATGTTCTGTTTTTTTCTCTTGCAGTTTGGAGCAGAGTTCAGAAGATTCTCCCTGGATCGCTACAAGCCAGGAAAATTTGAAGACTTCTACAAACTAATTCTTCACATTCATCACATTGCCAACCTGGAAGTGATGATTGGGTATGCTGATGTACATGGAGACCTTCTGCCCATTAATAATGATGACAACTTCTTCAAGGCTGTTTCAAGTGCTCATCCACTACTCAGGGTTTTTATACAAAGACAAGGTAAGATGCAGTTTCACTTTGATGCTTCAAAGTGTGCCAGGAACAAGGTGAAGAGTGGATTTGTGGCCCTCGTTTAAAGGCTGAAATGATGTAAGAGAAGGGACCTTAGGCACTTTATTGCAAGGAATGGTGTGACTACCTGTAAGGTCTTTGAAGGACAAAGTGCTGAGAATGACCATGACCTTTTCTGAGGGAACCATACCTTGTGCTGCTAGTCCTGTGTCAACACTTGAGCGTGCCAGCTGCATCAGTCCATTTGTTTGAGAGAGCTGTGAGTCAGGAGGGAATCCTAGTGTTGTATTACTACTTCTAGCTTATCTATCCACCTTGCCAGTGTCATACTCAAATGATTCATGCTTGTGTAGTGTGGGAATACACTCAGGTATGTAGTTACAAAAAACCCAACGACTCATGTTGTGTCACAAATGAGGTCTTGTTTGATTGTGCTGACCCATTTTGAATTATCAAGCAAACCTTGGGCAGAATTTCCCAAGTGCCAAGATGACATCAGGTTTAAGTGGGTTTATGTTTTTCTTGTCAAGCTTTTATTGCAGATAAATGAAACCTACTCCTTAAAGACCATGTTTTGCAGTTGCTTCAGATAAGGATTGGTTTCTGTATCAAGGTATCCTCCCCACAGAGCTCCTTAAATCCCAGGTGAATCTAATGCTGTGTTAAGACTACCCTCATGTTTCTTTCAGTCAGGTAGTGATTTTATAGCAGAGCACTTTGGGAATTAAAATCTTGTCAAAAGCATAGTCAGAAATGAGACTTGATCTGAGACTTTGAGCAGTCACGTAACATCTTTGGCCTGCACTCTGTGCTGTGTGGGCATTCATGCTGATAAGGATTTAGCAGGAGGCCCCAGCCTGCTCATTGGTATGAGCTGATGTAGTACCTAGTTTGATTTGGTGTCCTTGGATACAGCCAGGGCTGTGTGGCCCTGCCTCTTTACCCCTTCAGAGTATGTTCTCTGCTGCCACCTTTTAGATGGGAATAAGTGCTCAAGAAGGCAATGGAAAAGAAGGTCTAGGGTAGGAAAAAAAAACAAAAAAACAAAGCTTTGTTTGTATGTCAGATGAGTGGAAATGTCTGTGGGAGAGGACTTGGGTTGCTCTCTCTCTTTTTGTTCAGGAAATGCAAAGGTGGATGACAAATTCTATTAAAGTCTTCTTCCTGGAATGCTTGTTAGGACTTGTAAATGCTCATGGTGGGTCAGGTCATGAGGAATCACTTGCATGACTTTGCCATGCCTCCATCAGTTCGAGTTGATTCATGTCTCTGGATCAATCCTGTTCAAAGTGCAGCTGTCCTTGCTCTGTTTGGACAGATTGCTGAAGCTTCCGAGTATCCTGAACTTTAAGCTGGGAAAGGAGTTGCCACCAAAATGCTGATTGCAGAAGTATGCAAATAAGAAAAAACTGTTGACTACTACATGTGACAAAAATGCCCCCTTCTCTTCAGTTGGAGGTTTATAGCTTGTAAATGTGAAATATTTCCTTTTTTTTAAAAAAAAAAAAAAAGATTTTTCTTTTACTTGTTGTTGAATGGAGAGAATAATGGTGATGCGTAAGGAGGCTCATACAAAAGGAAAGACAGCCCCATGCCTCCTCATATGTGACAAAGCATGAAAGCTTTCCCAACACACATTCTGCTGTGCTATCTTTACAAAGCTGAAGGGAGCTGTAAATTATGGCCCATCCCTTTGGTTAATGGCACCTTTAATAAGGGACTCCTGGGATTAACAGTTGAAATTCATACTTATGGATGCTTCCAAACATTCATGTCCATTTCCTTTTCTGCAAACAAGTCTTTAGACATTGTTCCCTTCAACAATAATAATAAGTTACTGAAAGCTTGTTGGTCTGTTCTTCCTTTGCTTCATCATACCCCTGCTGTTTTTACTGCCTTCAGGCTGAGGTGGCAGGATGCTGGTCCTGCTGCTGGAGACTTGCCCACGAGCAAGGGGAATAGCACCAAGAAATCACTGTGCCATCCAGGGGAATGTGGTGTGCCTGCAGTGCTTCAGCTCACACCCTAAACTCTGACTGGAGAGGCAGGAAATTAAGCTGACAGGGATGCTAGTAAAATACGAGGCCAGTCCTCTTCTGTGGCTTTGAAGGAGACTGCAGAGCATGGGCTCTTCAGTGTGTTGGGTCAGGGATCACTGCCCTTCAGTGGGAGCAGTCCTGGGAGGTGGCTGCCAAAGGTTGTTTTCTCAGTGGTGTATGATAGGGAGGTTTTGAGAGAACTGGAAAGGAACATGAAAGTAATGGAACAGTTGAAGTTCAGGTCTTTTTCTAGCAAAGCAAACTGTTAATCAGCTGCAGGATTAGTCATCTTATCTGGTTTCCCTGTGTATAGCTGGGTTATCCTGTCTCTTTGTCAAGTGAATCATGGTAAAAAAGCTTAATTGTGTTTCCAGAGTGACAAAATAGGTAAATTACTCTTCGCACAATAATCAAGTGAATGTGATTTTTTTATTTTTTTATTTTTTTCCTAGTTGTTTTTTATCTGGGCTTAGTCTTGCACATTTTCAATTCAAATGTACTTCCCTCAGTTGTTGCCAGAAGCAAGCTGTGTGTGCCAGATTACATGCCAGACTGGTGTCCAGGTGTGGGGTGGATGGTTTATTCTGCTTAGTCCTTTACATTCAAATCTCATAAGCCCCCAATTTTTTCAGTATTAGAGTAGCTGTGTGCTCCCTGGGCAGAGGATGTCAGCATATCATCGTATAAGGCAACCTTTTTACTAAAGACATGAATTGCCATTCCTAGAGTTGCTTACAGCAATTACTGTTCATAGTTTTTGGGGTCTTGAAAGCTCTAGGGTGTTTGCAGGTTATGTTTGAGTAAACTCATGATATGTTTTTGTAGCCTAGTGATCCATCTGCTGAAAGCATGTGGCACTCTTCTTCTTTCCCTCCACTACCAAATTACAGTTCAGACAAAACTCCTAATTAGAGAACCAGGCTATGAAAAGAAAAAATAGTTTTCTCTTGACGTGCTTTCCCAGGCTGCAAGTATGGGTTATGTCCTGTGTTGTAAATGGATGTGGTTCTTTTAATTAGCACAGTAATGATTTATATCAGCTGATGCTTAGAGCCTAAGAATTTATTCACTGATACCCAACATACCCAGAACTCTCTATGGAAGTTGCCTGCTTGTGAGGAAGGAAAGGATGTCCCAAAGACCTTAGAACAACACAAGGAATTAATGGATGCATTTGTCTTGCTCCGTAATAGCTGAACTCTTGTACTCTAGCCAAGACTTGCATGAAGGAAGAGATTATCTGATGATGAAGTTGGTCGTAATTTTTTCAGGACTACATAACTTGAGAATCTCTTAAAAACTGGAAAAAAATAGTTTAAATGGTTTTATGTTAAGTGTTCTACAATTAGGAGACTGGGTAAGTGCTGGAGGGTCATATGCTGGATCTAGTTTTCAGTGTAGCTTTGTCAAAAACCACACTTCTGGCAGGAATGTGAAAAATGGAATGATCTGAAGCTTGTTCTTCCAGTAAACCTAAATAAAGCACTTTCTACAGCTAACTGGAGCAGGGCCTTACATAATAATTTAGTAAATGCCAAACAGTAACTGGTGTTAATTAAGGTGGCCTGAAGATGGAGAATCACAGAATGGTTTGGGTTGCAAGGCACACTAAAGGTTGCTCAAAGCCCCATCCAACATGGCCTTGAACACTTCCAGGCAGTTGGCATCCACAGCTTCCCTACACAACCTGTTCCACTGTCTCGCCGCCCTCATAGTGAAGGATTCTATCCTAATGTCTAACCCAAATCTGCCCTCTGCCAGGCTAAAGCCATTACCCTTTGTCTTTCTACTAACCTTGTAAAAAGTCCCTCCCCAGATTTTCTGTAGCCCCTTCAGGTGCTGGAATGCCACACATTGTCTCTCTGGAGCCTTCTCTTTTCCAGTCTGAACAGCCCCAACTCTCTCAGTCTGTGTTTGTAGGAGAGGTGCTCCAGCCCTGTGATGATCTTCATGTCCCTCCTCTGGATTTGCTTCAGCAGCTCCATGTCCTTCCTGTGTTGAGTGTTCCAGAACATCTCACAAGAGTGGAGTAGAGGGGGGAAATCACCTCCCTGGCCATGCTGCTTTTGATGCAGCCCAGTATACAGTTGGTTTTCTGGACTGCAAGCAAATGTTGGTGGCTCATGTTGAACTTCTCAGCCATCATTCCCAAGTCCTTTTCCTCAGGGCTGTTCTCAATCCATTCCCCAACCAGCCTGTAATTGTGCTTGCCATTGCCTTGATCCATGTACAGGACCTTGTACTTGGTCTTGTTGAACTAAATGACGTTGGCATGAGCCCACCTCTCAAGCCTGCCAAGGTTTCCGTGGATGGCCTCCCTTCCCTCCAGTGTGTCAACTACATCACACGCTGGAGTCCTCAATAAACCTGCTGAGGGTGTACTTGATCCCACCATCCCTGTCACTGACAAAGATGTTACACTGTTCCAAATACCAGCTTATGCCTGCGTTACCTGGCATTTTGCATAGTGGGTAATTGATAGTGTGTAAAAAGCCACTAAGGACCATCTTCAGAAACTTAAATGACTTTTCTTTTGTAGCTATATTTTGATAGTCCATTAATGTAACAGTAAACCACTGCTGAACACCAATTGTTGCTTTTCTCCTTGAGTGGTTAGAGCTGCTGTCTACCATCACTTCTCACTTGAAGCTTGATCCAAAGTCAGCAAGGGAAAATGTGCACTTACCTGGTTGGGTTTTGGATTTGGCTTGTTTTAATTAACAGTAAGTCAAAGATTGGAAGATGCTGTTTTTCTTCAGTTATGTGCAGTGACTAATGTATTTGAACTGCTGTGCCATGCAGCATATTTCTGTATGTTCAGAAGCAGTTTTTAACTCTGCAGTTTGTTCTTTACCTGGCAAAGTTCTGTTCTCCAAGTACCAATGTCTACTCAGTCACACTCAGTTTTAAAATAAAAATGTGCTAATAGGAATCATGCCCAGGTCTGACTGAAAAACTGATGGTGGCTTGTTTTATTGTCTTTCATACTCTAAGCAGATAATCCCCAGGAATGGTGGTTGGCTGTGTAACCACATGTGTTAAAGACAAAAACTGGCTTTGAGGCAGCAACTGAAATGAGATCTATTTCCAGCTTCCTAAAACTTTTAACTCTGCTCAGCCTTCCAGAGTGGGTACAGTTGGAAAAGTTGGCGTTGAAGTCTTTCACATCATCTCTTTTGTTCTTCAGTAACTGTCCTGTTTGTTCTACAGCACAGGCTGTAATACTTCACCTTCTCAAAATCTTGTGTTTCTGAACAAGAACAATATTATTTTTACTGCTGTTATAAAAGGCATCTGATGTATTAAGTAATGAAATGGCTTGCAGCACATGCTGAGGGAAAATACTGACCTTATTGTCTTGCTCTTTGTTGAGGTACATAGATTTTTCCCAGTGCTCTTATATGGGTCTGAGGCAATACAATAAAATGAAGGGTGCAGAGAGGTGGCTTAGGTCTTCAGTTTATCTGCCCCTGTATAAGAGGAAGAGGGAGAAGAAACTCTTCTGATGCTCAGTGTGGCATCTTGGTGTGCTGTGCTGTTTGGTCAGACTGTCACAGGGCTGCTACCTGCTCTCCTCTGCCCTGGAGCTGGTGACACACAGGGTGCTGGGCTCTCTGAACAAACTCTTTGGCAGAAAACCAGTTGTTTGAGTGAGGAGATAGCATGGGACCAAAGCAGATTTTAGATTACTTAACACTGTTCTGAAGCCTCTATTTTCTGGGAGGAAGAACTTTTCTGCTTTTAGCCCTTGGAAACGTAGAAAGCCACAGTATTTGGAAAGGAGGCATCTTGTCTAAGCTTTGACAAGATCAGGGCATGGTGGTAAATTTCATGCTAGTATAATAGGAATTGCTGATAGGCTTAAATGAAATCCTTTTATGATTTTCCGTAGAAACATTTCTGGTTTTGAGCTGGAGGGGTCTTTGAATGCTTGTCAAGCCAAGTAATCTTTGTCCCACTCAAGTCCTTTGATATCTGAAGATAAGTAAAATGCAGCTGTTTGTTCCAGTCAGGTCTGGCAACAAACTACTGTAGCTTCTCTGCTCTACCTTTCATGTGCAAATGATGAGACTGGGTAATCATTGTCTTTCAACTACTTTATTAAGCATCTTTGAAAACATGTTTTAGCTGGTTTGTTAGGCAGAAACACAGAACAGCCTTGGATCCTGTTGCTGGCAGGGTTAGTGATGCCTGGTGGCTGAGCAGAGCCAGCATGAGGCTGCTTCTCTCCCCTTCCTTGAAAATTCCATTTTTAGAGTATGACGATATTTGATTTTCATCACCAGTTGCTTTAATTTCAGCCGGAACACCTGGTAAGCAAGAATTTTAAGTGAAAGGAGGGAGAAGCATGTGGAAATATAGCCTACAGATAAGATGTATAGAATCAGTTGATAACTAACTGATGGTGGGAACTGTTGTAGAACTGTACACTATGTAATCAGTACTTGCAGTGTACAGTAAGCATGGAACAGAAGCCTGGCAAAAATACTACTGCTGCTGCTCTGCTGTCATTGACAGTGTGTGTTTGTTGCACTTCTGTTTTAAAGCTACACAGGACTTGGTTTAAGTTTCAAACTTCAATAACTTAGTAATAAAAAAACCACTTACATATATATTAATAATAAAAATAGACTTTAGAGATGATGCTTATTGAAAAATTACATCAGACTGGCACCAGCACCACATATTCTACAGAAATCGGGCTAAAGAAACTTCTCTACAGTAGGAGCTTGTGCAGCCTTTAATAGAAACCTCTCCTCAACTCTGTGCTTTGGAGTTTTGCTGGTAACCCACCTACGAACAAGCACATAACCTCTTGGTTTTGTACCTCTGAACTCTAGTATATTCTCTTAGAATTACAGGTTGCTGCTCTGACAGTACTTAAAAAAACAAAATAGAAGAAACCACCTCCCCCTACCCCCTACGTTTATCTACCTAGTTGTGATCTCAAGTAAAAAATATTTCTAGTTTTCTTCCCTTTCTATTTAAGGTGGTGAAGCTGCTCTAACAGGTGGCTTGACTGTATAAAAAAGTGGTGAGAAAGACTTGTCAAGTGATCTACATCTGTTAAGGTCCCCGACAGGGAATTTTCCACTATTTATCTTTCCTTACCTTAGTAGTCAAAACAAGAGATTCTGTTTCCTGCTCATGGCTCAGGTTTTTTCCTGTTGTGCTGGCTGTCATTTCCCTTTTATAAGTGATGAAAACAAGTAGAGATAATGTGCAGATAATGAAATGCACTTGACAGGGTCTTCTTTGACACTGAATTTTACCTGAAGAGACCTCCCAAGCATAGTAGTTTCTGTGTAGTGAGGGAGGTAATGCAGTGCAAATACAAGCATTAACTCAAGATTGAGGTAATTGACTAGAAATACAACTCAACAAATGTAACTCAAGCCATCTTTTTTAAGTGACTGAAAGCTTCTCTTTGGTCTTCAGACTGCCTGTGTTCTTGGTATTGCAGGCTCCATGTTTAAAGGTGAGCATCAGAATTAATACTGCGTAAGAAGTCTGGATATTTTTCAACTCCAAAAGAGAAAGCAGTTTTCGGGAGGTTGAAAGAACTCTTTCTTGAATCTGCCCTGATGATGATCTGCTCAGATCTTATTTTTTCCTCTGCGCTATGTTTAGAGTAGCAAAGAATCCTGTGGGAATATTAAGGAAACTATTAACCTAGAAAATTTCACTGTTGTTCTTGCTCTTTAGTCCCTTACCATATGCTGACATTAAGTAACCTCTAAAAACTTGAATATGAACAACTACTACAGCATTCATCTCTGCCCCTGTCCCCCCCTTTTCCCCCACAGCTTTCTTACATTTTTTGTGTTCTGCTGCTTTCTGCCATGTATTGTCGTTTTGTTTTTTTTTTTCCTTTCAGCTTTGTATTCCTTCCCTTAGCTTTTTATTGCTCTGCGAGGCTGTCACTGAGCAGGAGAGTGTTGGGTGAAAGCACATGGGTGCTGGTTTGGTGCCTTTTCTGCTCCAAGGGCTAGAAGAAAGTTTGGAGGGCATTGGCATATGTGGGGTGGAGCAGTGACAGCAAGTATGGAAATAGCAATTAGTGAGGAAAAACTGCCTGTTGCCATGGGTCTCAAACCAATTAGTTTCCATCTCTGATTACCCCTTTCACTAGCAAATAGAGGAGTTGAGGGAAAAAAAAACCCCACAAACATTAGGAATTTTTGCAAGAAAACACTTATTTAATTTGAATTTATATATACATAAGCCATGATGTACAGTCTGGTGTCTGTGGAAGTCGGAGAGCTGGCATCCAGCAGGGCTGGTGGAAGAGGACATCTACCCATCTGCTGGCAATGCTGAGCTCTGAGACAGCATTTCTGCCTCTTCAGCTTCTGGAGGTGAACAAGACTGTTTCCTTTGTGCCTAACAGCTGAGGATTTGAAATGGCCTAAAGCTCTTTTCCTCTTCTGTGAATGCCACTAAGATGTGCTAAGAGGAGGTTTGTCAGTTACAGCCTCGAATTGGACACTGATAGCAAATGTTTTTGTTTGCTTTATTCTTCTTTATTGTTAGTTCATTTCCATTCTACCAAGCAGTTTGATAGTTTTACTTTTATGTATCCATCAGGTACAGTGATTTTGTTTACAAAATAATGTAATCATTACATTTTTGCTTTTGTGTACGAAAGGTCTAGTACAAGGTCTAGTTTTAAATGCAGCTGGGATGAGTAAGGGGGAGGGAAAATACACATTGTGTTAACCACCAAGACATAAAGTTTCAGAAAGAATTACCCCCAAACTGCAGGAATCTGAATGAATGAATGCTTTGTAGTAGAGCCCATGAAAAAGTCCAGGGGTAATGTCTTTGTGGTTAGCAGCAAGAAAAAAATTGAGTTCCCTAAGCTTGCATTTCTTGTAGCTGCATAATTCTAAAATGCCTTATCCTTTGCAGAAGGAAAAAGATAAAAACATAGCATATTTGAAGTATAGCATATTTGCTATAAAAACATAGCATATTTGTTGCAATATGCAACAGGATGTTCGTTTGAGAGCAATTCTTAGCTGAGACAAAGAATATCAATGGCAGGACGAGTGACAATGTCTGCTGTGCCCTCATTTCACCTCAGTAGCTTAAAAGTGCAATTGTTGCTTTTAAAAGTTCTGTCTGAGTATTAAAAAGAGGAGAGGGTAGCCTACAGGGAGGATTAATACTGATTTATCAAACCCTGGTACAGCCTGGATTGTATCTAATGCTATAGATGATGTCGTCTTGGTGGGTTTTAGCAGTACCTCTCAAAATGTGAGATTCTTGTTTCTAGTGTTTTAAACTGAACTTTAATCCTACAGTGCTATGGTTGAAAAGTTGCTTTTTTATCTGTCAGGTTGCTTAGTGAGAGAACTCACATTATGCCTCTGTTTATCACGTTGTTGTACCTGAAAAGTTGAGTCCCAAGGGTGTCCCCTGGACAGTTAGTAATTGAGGCACAGACAGTAGAGCTGCTGATTTGTTAGTGAGATTTACATTTGCAAAATGCAAATTCTGGACATGGTTTTCACTAGATCTGCCTAGCACCTCTTCTTGTGTAAGCAGACCAAGCCCAGAGGCACATCAGATTCTTTTTTGTGTGAGGTGATTTCATTAATCCAATGGATTGGTGGCTGGTGCCTTTCTGACCTCTTCAAGGTGTCTGTGCTTGCACTGGGCCATGACTGTGAAAAACAGGAAACTTTTCTTTTTAACTTCAGTCTTGTGTTCAGGTGTCTCACCTTTTGCTTGTGGATGCAGAGGTGCTGGTGAGTGAGAGTCTTGTGGAATTTCCCCTTCCCTGTTGTTTTGGCTGACTTCAAAAGCTATGTGACAGTATTACCTGGCAGCTCTTGTCACAGCTTGGGGTTTGTTAAGGTTTCTTGCACTGAAAGAGGAGAATTGAATAGCTGTCTGCACACTGCCCTGAGGGTCCCAGCCTGCCTCCTGGAAGAGCACTGGCCTGTGCTGTATTTCACTTGAAGTGGGATTTCATTTCTTCTTCCTTGATCCATTTAGGAACACCTTCCCTTCCACAAGCACAGTTTCTCAGTCATCTTACAGAGGACACATAGTGCAGTGAAGTATGGTACCTGTGGGTTGTAAATACAGGTTTTGTGTTAGAGGATGCTCCTTGCTGTACGCTGATCTCTTGTTGTACAAGGACTTCAGGATGTGTTGGGATAGGGGAAGGTATTTAGGCTCATCTTGGACATGCCACGTTATCCAGAGGGAATGGAACAGAGAGAGAGCACTGGGTGAAGCTGGAGACTGGATATCTGTTATGATTTAACATGTGCTGCTGTGGGCAAAGGGCTTGGCAGTACCTCAAAATCTATCTCCCCTCCCTGAAACATTCCCAGAAGCAGCTGGCCACAGGAGCCAGCTCATGGGTTGCAGATCACAGGAAACAGCTTGCAGCAGCAAACTTGGCTTCCTCTGTTCAGATGACCCTCAGCTGGGGTACGTGTCATCTGCTTCAGCTTTGGGTGGTGCATAGTGGTGGCAAGCAAGAGGAAGGGTGTTGTTGGAGGTACACACAAAGCCCTGTCTTACAGTGGGCTTCACCCATGTTGAACTCCAGACTACATGGGGAGCATCCCTTCAACTTGTCTTAATCTCTGGATGCCTGGAATAAGGCTGGGCAGCAGTGCTTCCTTGATGGTTTTGTTTTTTGGTTTTGAGTTGTTGGGTTGTTTTTTTTTTCAGTTCTGTACCTCAGTTGGTAAATGGTGGCTATGTCCCACACCCTTCCTCTCACCAGTTGCATCAGAAGCTGCCAGAGCCGTATTGCATCATGAGGCAGTACTGGGGCTGTGGCGTGTGGTGCCGGTGCTTTTCTACCCTAGTGGGTGTCATAGAGTTTGTGGGTAGCACGCTCTTGAGTCTTGTTAGTCTGGTTTATGGGTGTGTTGTGCTTACCTTGGAAAATCAGTCACTAGCTCCATCTGTCCTCAGAAATGTTATTGCCTCTATCTCAGAACACTTCTGCTCCATGTGGATGTCCCAGGTGAGCTGAAAGAGAAGTGTGAAGATTCTTCTGTATGTAGCTGGGAGGAATTGTTTCCCTGCTAATGTAAACCTGGTTAGCTAGGATCCTCGCTAGCACTTGCTGAATGGTTCCCTTCCATGGTGGTTCTCTTGCAACTGGTGTGGACTTAGCAATTCCAGCAAACACGTTATCTCTGTCTGAAAGACCTCCTGGCACTGCTAGGCATGGCAGTGTTGGCAACACTGGATAGTTGCTTGCACAGAGAAATGACAAGTTGCATCCGTGCTCAGGAGGACTCACTCTGGAAGGATTGCTGATATTTCTGGGGTTGTGCTGAAGTCTGAAGGTTTATGAAGGCAGTTTGCTACAGTCCTTCTCTGTAAGGTACACAAAGGCTCTGGCATGGCCTCACATCCATCTTGCATGTTAGGGCTGTGTCAGCTTATGAGGACTGGCATGGCATACAGAGCAGGTACATGAAGTTGTGGAGTCTCTTACTCAGACATGGTTCCTGCTCTCTTGTTGAGACATGGCTCTTGACTGTTAGCATTCTTAGTTTCAAGGAAAATGCAAGTTTTTCTTATGTTTTATTAGCTTTCCCATAACCCAGAATAAATCTGGAATGCTTCTTACTCAATGCAGTGAATGAATCCCTCTAGAATATTGGCACTTGAAATACAGTGGTTGCATGTAATATTTATTTATACTTGATATGTTAATCTAAATCTCAACAGCAGTTCTTGGCAGCTTGAATGTCAATAAAATAAGCTGTAAGGTGTGGAAGAGCAGGGCTACCTAAGTACAGCCCCTGCACTTACTTGCATTGCAGTGCTCTTCAGAATGTGTTTCCTTCAGAGCCGGTGGGAAGCTCATGGTTACCAAGTTGCTAGTTCACTCTAGTGGCCTCTGCCAGTGTGGTGGCACAGTTACTGCTGCTAGCCACTCCTGAATACTGTAATCATTTCCATGATCAAGCATGTGAGCTTCTTCAATTTTCAAAATTCTGCTTTCCCAACAACTGGAGATGGGAAAGCTCTCATTTTTTAAAAACTTTTTATTCTTTTGTGATGGACAAGTTACATGCCTAACTATTATCCCACCGAGATCTGGGTGAGCAGATTTTGCATTGGCCTGATGAGCTTTTTTTGATGAAAAAAACAATCAAATTTTTTTTGAAGACACTTAGATCCCCTGTAACTTCATTATTTTTAAAGATAAAATGAGGAAAACTTTGGGTGCATTGTCTAGAGCACCTTTGATTGGGAATTTATATCAACTGGGGAATAGTTGCCAGATAATAGCTTTGAAATAGTTAAGGTGAGTAATCTGCTCAGAACATGTGTATACATCTGAGTGGTTTACTTGGATTAAGAAAACCTGTCAAATGCTAAGTTCCAAATGCTAAGTTCCACCATTTGTTTGGTTTTTTTTTTGTTTCCTGTCTGTCATTTTTCTGTCTTTCCATGTACCAGCATGATAGAGCTGCTGTGCTCTGCTGCTTTTTATTTGTATCCCGATTCCTAGGGTCTTGGCTGAAAAAGTTACTGAATTGCTCTGTGAGGTGATGTTTCTCCAAATTTTTCCACACAGAGAGCAGGAGGGAGTAACATGCCCAAGACTCTTTTTAAATACATCTCAATAAGAAAAGGTTGTAAGCCCCACTGTTTCAAAACAGTTGAAGGAAAACTCCCTTGTCTCCTATAAATCTCTGCTTAAACTCTTTAGGCACAAGTTACCATATTTAACATTTTCAGAGGGATGCACAGAAATGACCACGTGGTTCTGTACTTCCCTTTAAACTTCATCTTTTGCTTTGAAAACAGACAAGCCTGCTATGTTTGCACGTGCTGTGTACAGTTTCAAAGTTTACACATCCATTGGGCAAGTGAGCTCCTACAGATATGAGAGTTTTTTGTCTGGCACTGATCAAGACAGATCCTTTGAGATTTTAAGTTATCTTCATTTACAAAAAACCCAAACAAACAAGAAACACCACCAGTTTTTTGTGCATTCAGTAGCTTTTTCAGCTGCTGGAAGGTTTTACTTGTCCAGTTTTATCTCAGGAGAAGTTGGGTAAACAACTGTGCTAGTGTGACACATTGAGCAGGCAAAGAAAAGCTGCTTCAGAGCACATCACTTCTGTAGGTAAAGAGGTGTTCTGGGTGTGTTGTCTTGTGTACTTGTATTATCTCTGCGTGGCAGGTGAGATACCAGCTCCTTAAATAACAGCTCTCATCTTAAGCAAGCATTTCATAGTGAAATTATTTGACTCATCTGCTGCTGGGAATAACAGCCCAGGTCCATTTTGCTTGTGGGGAAAGGGCTCCCTGGGAGAGGCTTTGTGAGGGCTTAGCAGGATTCTCTGCCTGCAACTGGGTTAGTCTGTATTTTCTCTCTTGTGGTTGGGGTGCAACGTGGTGGTAAATTGGTTAAGCTTGGAGCATGAGGTTGTCTCCTATGCCTGGAGTATTGCCACCGTGTCTGCTGAATCATGACCATGAAAACTGCTGAAGGGGGTCTGTGCTAAATAACAAGTGTCATATGCCAATGGTTATTTTTGGTGGTTTCAATTACAATCCTTCTTTCTCTTGAGAACCACGCTGGTGTTTGTGTACATGGATGCCAAATCACAACGCCAAAGCCACTGAATACCTAAGCCAGATCTGAAGAGTGGACACGTTTGCAGCAATGTGCCTGGTCTTCTCAGCTGTTCCTGCCCATGACCCCCAGCCTCTTCCTTGTGTAAACATGGATGGAAGCAGTCAGGGATATTTTTGTTTAGGAGCAATAGCAGGAAGCTTAACTGGGAAGAGGCAGCACAGAGGATGGAGTAGTGGTGAGGCTTTTCAGGCTTTGTCTCAGTGGGAAAGTATGAATGCATTTAATACTGTGTTTGCACTCTTGGCTGGCCAAGACCCAGCCCTGACCACAGTGCCTGCTGATGCTGCAGGGAATGCTTTGGCTTTTAGCACATGGATGAAGGAAAAGCTCTTTTGTGAGCTTATTGGTAGGTTGAGAAGAGAACCTTCTTTACCTCCTTTTGCTTTTTTTAAAAAATTTTTTATTCCTTCTTTCAGCAGGATTCACTGTTTAGACATCTTGTGAATGAATGGCAAAAAGTCTTTGACTTCTGTTTTGATGGGAAGCCAGGAGTGACTAACATTCCTTAATCTGATTTTATTACACATTCTTGTCTTGGATATGTTTTCTGTTTTTTCCCCAATCAGAAGAGGAAAGCAATCCCTGATGCAAGTGACTTCTAAGCTCTGTCTTCCTGTAGCTCCACATGTATCTCTCTGTATCCACTTGGGAACTGACTTTGTGTATTGTTTTGTTTTCATGCAAAAGATCTGTCTACAAACTGTGGCTTGAATAAAAGCAGGAGGGAGTTCAGATGCTGGGAGTCCCTGGTGTCAGCTGAGGCAGGCAGCAGATAATCCCTGCTCTGTTCTGTATGTTCATTAGCATTCTAGAAATACCTGACGTGTCTGTTTCCTGATTAGGAGGTCTCTAGTCAAATGTTTATTTTCTCACAGGAAATAAAGTATTCAGAATTTCTCTGGAAAAATTTAGAAATGTTTTTCCATGTCCGTAGCTGTGGGGTTTTTATAATTTGCACGTGTTGCTGGCCCCTGTTTGTTAGGGACCTCTCAGCTTTCAGCACAGAAGGAAAGCACACTAGCTCACTCCATGCCACCCCCATTAATTCGTATTTGTGTCCCTTCCTTTAATTGGCAGATGAGGGAGATGAGCTTGACAGGACTTGAGAGAGTTGAAAATGTTTTGAAGGGGAGGGTAGTCTAAAGAAATGTGATCAAAGCCAGCTATTATCACTGAAATATGAGTGTTGCTATTGATGCTTGTTTATAGCTTGTTAAGTCTTACATGCGTGTACAGTTTCATTTTACAGGCAGATGGCTTTTAAGTAAAGTAATGACTTCTCAGTGTGCTCTCCCCAAGTGAAGCAGTGCTTCCTTCCTTTCCCCCTGCCCCCTCTCCCCAAAGTAAAGTTTAACCCCCAAAGTAAAGTTTAACGTCTGTGGCTACCAAGAGTACTTGATTCTACCAAAGACAAAATGTATCCTGCTTGTTTAATAAATAATCATCTGGCTTTGATTTTTGGCTTAATTTACTCCAAGTGCTTGGGGGTGGGTAGATGGGAATGCAGTGCTGGGGGTGGAGACTTTCAAGGAAAAACTCACGAAGTAGAAAATTAAAGTAGCAGAGTATCTTCCATCCAGGCTGGAGAGACAGCATGGTTGGTGTATGCTGTTGCTCAGAGCTTCAAAGAATGAGATGGTGATTCCTGAGAAAGCATGTTATTGTTACCATCCTCCTAGTTAGGTAAACTTCAGTTGCTTTATTTAGCTCTGGCAATGTTGTGTGTTTTATTTGCAAAGCTCTTGCTTTTAGAGCCTGTGGTCAGTTTCTGAGGTGCTTCTGCAAGTTGTCTATTTTTCGTTGTTACCAAGGAAAAAAACTTTAACCTGAAAACAAGCAGAATGAGTATCTAAGGGCCTGGTAGCAGGGACAGTGGTAAAGGCAGTTGCATTTTGGCTGCTTGTGTTCTCTCTTGGCTGGACATGAGCTGGTTTTGCTCTAGAAGCCACATAGTTGGGTTAGCATGGTGCCAAGCTTGGATTCCTGTGCCTGGTGTCCAGAGCAGGCTAGGGGAGCAGCTGCCTGCCATGGTCAGGAGAGCAGTGCCCTTGCTGCTACAGGGGTAAACTAACAGAGAACTACGTGGTTTTTTTGTTTGTTTGGGTTTTTTTCCCCTGTGCTTTGCTCTCTTTTTGGGGGAGGAAGTGGAGGAAGGGAATTACAACATGTGGCTAGCACCAAATATTAACTAAACTATAAACAGATATTTGCTCTATTAGACTTAGACTTACCTAGTATAGGTGAACAGTTCTTTAGCAGTGCTAATACAAGTATCAGTGCACCAAGCAGGGTTGCTGGTGATGGGGATGGACAAATGCATGCCCCTCCAGGGTTGGATTTTTCTTCAAAACTTCATAGGGGCTCAATGGCCAAGCATTACACGAAAAGATTGGTGGTTTCCAGAGGCTAACCTCAGTCCTTCAATGATGATTCACAACCATGAGGACTAAAAGGAAAGGTGGACTGCCTGAAAAATGAGCTCCTCTACCTGAGGAGTGGGACTGAAGGAGGCTGCTGTTTGACAGCAGGGAAGGAAACCTTCCTAAAAGCATCAGGGCCTGGCTTTGTTACTCATATTGATTTCCTAGCTTGATTTCAATCCCTGTTTGCATGCACTGAATTACCCTGTTCCTTGCTTTCTGAACCAGCTGTGAGGACTGATACAAGCAGATGCCATCAGTCTTGAGAGCATCAGTGGCTGGGATGTTAGAGAGAGGAAATGAAGTGCCAGTGTGTTGATATAAAACTCTTGAAGAGGAAAAAAACTTATTTGCTGAAGGTTTTCCTCTTCTGCCCATTTTTCTGCAGCACAGCTTTTATTTTCTTGGCAATGTCTTTCATGTTGCTGCTGTGCAGAGGCTTGTAAGACTGTATTATAGTATGCATGCTAATAAGAATTTATTGTTTTTTGCCCTTGAAATGAACAAAAATACTCCTACTCAGTATCTTCAATTAGGGGAAAAATACACTGTTCCCCTTGTGCTGCTCTGTCCCCTTTCCCAAGCACTTGTAGAGTGAGGAGGTGCTGCAGATTGGCTGTGGAGTTCCTGCAGCCAGAGGTGCAACTTGTGCCTGTCTTCAGCCTGGCAAAGGTGGATTTTTGGAAGAATGGGGAGAATGTGCATGTGGGAGGGAAAGAAGTATATGGTCCCATATTAAGCTGAGACAGCAACTGAAAGCTATGGGAGTGTTTTGACTATTGCTTGAAGCTCTTAGAGGCATATTAAAGAGGGGGGAGGAATTTACATTCTCTGCCAAAGTTTCCCACAAGTTGCAATCTCTTTTTAAAAGAGAGGTTATAATAAAGGGCCAAGTTGTACTTTCAGACCCTGCAGTGTAACACAAGACCCAGCTTTTCTAGTCCTGTTTGCCCTGCACAGCAACATCCTGAAAACCTAATGGAAGCTGGTGATAAGGGCCATTTTTGGGGGAGATTCCTCAGCTGGAACTGGGGAGCTCTGAGTTAGTAGACCAGCTGGACAAGTGCTGCCTTTGCCCACTCCACCAGTAAGTGGCCTTGCTGGACCTTCTGCCCTGCTGTTCTTGCCCTGCTTGCTGCTTCCCAGCCACTGATTCCCTTCCTGCTCCAGCAGCAGCCCAGCACCTGGCTGGTATGATGGACTTCTCCAGGCAGTGTGTTTTCCTCCTCCCTCAGTGCTCTCAGGCTTGAGTCACTTCGTAAGCAATGCTGCCAGTGGGGGAGACCACTTCAAAAGTAACTGTAGAAGTCTTAAAGTCAATAGTTTCATCTTGCATGGCCAGTGGCAAACTAGAGAAGACCTCAGAAAAGCATGCTGCAATGACAAGCACAGCAGGATGTATTCATCAATAAAACTAGCACACTGGCATCTGAGAAGCAGTTTGGCTCAGGGTAAGCCTCTTTTTAATGTGATGAGGCCATTTTAGGCACTTAACTTTTCCTCTTGGGAAAGTCCAGAGGTGAGCAGTGAGAAGGTGAGGACACTTAAGCTATTCCTTCTGCCTTTCCCCAAGTTAAATAGATTAATTGCGGGAGGAGAAAAGTAGATCTGACACTTGCATTAGGGTTAAAGCAATGGAAGATGGCTATATCTGCTTTTCATATTTGATTTGGATCAGGAAGGCACTTCTGAAATAAACCTCCCAATTCCCTCCACTCCCTGCTGTGTGTGCTGGCTGGCATTGCAGAGCAGCTTCAGAGCGTGCAAGCTGGGTTCCTTCTACCTAAAACAAATCCAGAGGCTGCATTCCCACAGCCCACCCATCTCACTTGAAGTGCTGAGTGCTTGGTCTATGGCAGGATACCTGGTGTGCAGTAAAAGCCTTGTAAACCTTTTGTCTAGATCCTCGGACCTTCTATACGGTTGTCTTATGGATTGCTTCAAGTGAGTCAAACTACTTGGTCATACAGAGCTAGCTTTAGTGTGGTGATAGAGCAGGACAGACCACCCAGAAAAAAGGCTGGGACTGGTGTATCTCATGCCTCTGTAGCTGCAGACCTGATGTGCAGACTCCCACATGACAGTACAGATGTGTGACAGACTTTTTCCTTTCCCTTCCAATGGATTTTTTGTTTTTTTTATTGTTATTTTTCATAACTGCCTTTTACACTGTCATTGAAAATTGCCAGGAGCCCTTTTCTCATCATGTTGTGTCTCTCCCTTTCTGAGAGATAACTTGACTTTTGCTTCACTGTAGATATTTGCTCAAAAGGGTCTCTTGAGGTGCTTCCCCAGCCCTTGCATATCAGACTCCTTTACAAGTGGTATGTGGTAGGAGTTTTCCTTGGCTGCTGTGTGCCCCTGCGGAGCTATTTAGAAATGCATGTGTACCTTCCACCATAAGCACGTTTTTGTTGCAGCCTTAGAGTATTTTGCCCAGATTCAAATGGTTAGGAAGGTGCATAAGAGAAAATGAAACAAAGTGGAGAAAGAAGAGATGTGAGTTTCTCTAGGAGGGGCAGCATGAGAAAGACTGGAGCCACTAAAAGCAAAGGACTGGCTTTCCCTATAGGCATGGCTTACACTATGTGGGCAAGGTGCAGAGGGAGTTTCTGAGGTATGTGTTGTGTGTGCTACAATTTGCCTTCAGCCAGTGTCTGTCTGAGTGTATTTCTTATCTGTGCATGAGCAAGTGGAACAAATAAGGAGTCAGTTCCTCTGTCATCTCCTCAATCCCACTGGTAGCTTTTGTTCCAAAACAACAGAGCTTAGGTCAATGCTATAGATCCCATGGCAGTCTATGTTCTTGAAGGTGGATCTCCTCACCCTTCGCTCTCCATGTGTCTGGATGATTTTGCTTTCAAACATGCTTTAAGAAGTGTGTTGCTCTGACCCTCTGAATTCCAAGTCTACTGTTTGCCTCATGTAACAAGTAGCTGGCAAGTTGGATAGCACACGAAACTTGTGCGATGCTCTTGTCCTTGGATTATGATCTCACTGCTGCAATTCCCAACAAAATCTGTGTAACTACTTGCTTACTGTTAAAACTGAAACACCAAAGCTTCAAGTCACTTTTTTTAGGAGAAAGGAAGAAAGAAGAGCATATTGCTTCCCCTTCCCTCTCCCCTGCAGCATTTGTAAAAGATGGCTGAGGCGGGAACATCACTGACTGATGTGAATAGTCCACATATAAAACCTAATCTGAATTAAGGGTGCTGTGTCCTAAATGGCACATGTGCCACATAAGCTCATCATGCTGTATGCTTGTCTTTGGCCAGCTGGGGAAGCAGATCTGACCATTAACCAGCCATTAATTGCTCTGTGTCTGGTTGGTTGGGTTGTGCTCCTGACACAGGAGGCAGTGATGCATGAAAGGCTCACCGAAGCTCCGGTGTGTGTGAGTGTTCCTTACACCCTCGGGCGTGTCAGTGATGCGGTGCAGTTTTACAGCTCAGTGACTTGGTCTTTTGTGAGGCTCTCCATTACTGAGCTTGTGCTCTTTATCTTGCCTCTTCTTGGCGAGACTGCTGCTTGCAGTTGTTGTTGGCCATGCTCTGCTCTGTTCAGTACATCAGATGTTCACTGTGAAGTAGCTGAGTGGGAGAAAAGCTTCCATCTTTGGTGGCTAGACTGGTTTTTGCACTGGTGATGACTTCATCTTTTGACTATGCAATGTGTCTGAGACTAGGTTTGCTGGAGACACACCTGAGTAACTTTCAGTTGTGGAGATTATTAAAGAAAAATGTTCCCCCTCTAGTTATAATAAAATTTCTGCCATCCATTTCCTTACTCTTAGTGTAATGGTAGTCTCCAAGTGAACTATTATGTTACTTTTAAAAAAATTTCTCCCTTGTTATTTCACAAGCACTCAATCCCAACATTGCTGCATCAAGTTAAGTTCAGAAGACCTAGTTTTGCTGCCTTTATATGAGGGAAGGAAATAATAGGCTACTCTGTCCTAGAAAAGGAAAACCTCCCCGTATCGGGGCATAAAAACTTGATTCCATTTAGACATGGCCTGTGAGAGCAGGAAGGTGATGGAGTGCCTTGACCCTGCTTGGGTTTAGGGTTTTTGGTTGTCCAGCCCAGTTTCTATTAACTTCTTAAAATGCTTTCTGCATTGGAAGCTGCCATTCACCTCCTTGATCTTTGTACCACATCAACACCTGTAAGGCACAAGGAATTCATAGCAGACTCCTCACTGCTTGGTCTCTTCTATTTAGTAAGTGGAAGAACTCTCAACAAACTGTGGATCTCTAAGTTTAGGATTAATTCAATCTGAATGTGTGTGTGGAGTGACTCAATCTGAAATTCAGGTTGCTTTGCATTACAACCTTGTGGCCTTCTCTACTGGGCTGTACCTAATTCATATAATTCTACCCTGACTTCTTGGCTGTCTTCTCCATCTCGGGACACAGGGGATCTGGCATCCAGCGTTGTTTGTGTTCATTTACAGGGACAGAGAGGAAAGGTGTGGAGCACCTCTTTTTCTGCTCCTGAGCCAGATGCTTTTGCATGTGGCCTTGGGTGCATAATCGTGTTTCATCAGGTTGAATGGAAGGATTAGTAAGACCCAGCTGTTGGCAGGAAGGTGAAGGCGTCTTACTGTCAGTGCCATGGCATGAAATCGATGGGATAAGCACAGCTCTTGCGTCTCACCGGGGAACTTTTTTTAACTGTGTTAATCACTGTGGGAAATCTGGAATCAAGTATTTTATTTATTTATTTTTACCCCCTAAACTGAAGCTAAAATCCTGAGGATTCTTTGGTTTGTTTTTAATGACTGCTGTATGTGGTAAATAAGGACTCTGCCTTCAAAAACACAGTGGGCTTCTGTACTGGCGTGTCTTGGCTGGAGTTGCCCAAGATTTCCTTGTTCAAACTGGAAAATAAAGTTGCAGTCTTGCTGCAGAAAAAATGATGTAACTCAGGGGCAGCAAGATTTTTGAGAATCTGACATTTCCACAGGGAACTGCTTAAAATAAAAAAATTCATCTTCCTTATACCAAGTGAGTGAACTTGCCAGTTTTCACTGCAAGTGTTGTGGGGTGGCTGCTGGCACATGTGAGGAGCTCTGCATTTCTCATGCCTGATAAAATCATACAGCAACATGTTGCAGAATTCTTGACCTTAGCTAGCAGGCAATATGACTGCAATTCAGTAAGTCCTGGCAAAACTTTCTGAGGATAAGAGATAAAAGGCCTTTTAAGATGGTTCTTTGAGTTCCATGTCAAATGAGTTGGTAATGGTCATTTTTCTTGGTCCTTTTAGACTATAAATCTGGCAATATGTTTTCCAGGTTTAATTGTTCCTAGTCTCTGTATGTTCCATAAGCCAAACATATCCTCTGTAGAAATAAAATGAACTCTCTTAAGCTGACACCAAGATACAACTGTGGTTGAGACAGTGACTAAGGTGGAAAAGCAATGGGTCATTAATGTGTGGGTTTTCTTTAGAAGAACATATTGTTTTTCAAAGTCCTTCCATTGTGCATGTTGAGGTGTTTATCTTGGTTTGTAGTCATCAGTGATTTTCTCTTGAGATAAGTGACCGGTGGTTGAGCTGTCAGGCAAATGATTTCATGCCTGCACAGCCTGGGCTGGGCACCTAGAGGAGAACCAAAAACACAAACCTAGGGCTGCATATTGTGTGGCTGATATATTTCATAACTGCCATAAAACAATCACAGTGGGGCTTTTCCTTTCCAAATTGTCAAGACAATAGAAGTATTTCTTCTAAAGAAAGAACAAATGAAGAAGGAAGGCTCTAATTGCCCTCTAAAAACAGAATTCCTATCTTGCTGTGCTGCTTCTGGTCTAAAATTAAAATGTTAGATTAATCTTTGAAGCAATGCAAGAATCTCCAGGTGGTTTTCCTCTCTCCACCCAGCACGTGCCTGGGTTTCCCACTCTCCTGAGGAGCAAGCCTCTCCTAGGGGATGAGCTGACTTTTGTTGTTGCCAGGAGCAATGAGATGGCTTCAAAACCGGGGAGGTGAGGGGAGCAGCACACTGATCTCCTTTCTCTTCCTCCAAAACAAATAAGAGTTGGATTTTTATTAAAACCGTGACTAAGTTTTGTTCCTGAAATGAAAACACACACTTTATTGACTTTTTAAAATCAGGTCTAGCCCTTCCAGTCATGTTCTATTATTAAGTATGCCCTTCTCCCAGTCTCCCTGAAATCCCATGCAAGTAGAATTTAATAAGGAGTGTGTTTTTATGTTTTTGTAGTAAAGAGGGAGGAGATCAGGCTCTAGTTGCTCTGCTAATGAGACTCGTAGAGCAATCTATCCCCAATGTTCTCTGGTTCAATTACTTGTATAATGACTTGCCCTCCACCGTGCCTTGGCAGAAGGGGAACTGCTTTGCCAGCAGGCAGGGGATGAGACTGAAGCTGTTCTGATGTTTTGTGTTGCTGATTTTGGCAAAACCACTCCTTCCGCCCCAGACGGCCCTCTGCCTGCCTTCGGCAGCTGCCTCTGAGCCAGGAAAGCAGTGTTCCCCTGTTCTGTGTATGGGGAGAGGAGAATGCATTGTTTGGTTTTTATCTTATTTCTAGCTTCACTGAAAATGCCTTTGCTGTGTGATGGTGGAATAGAAATGAACCATGTTTTCATGATTGAAGCATCCAAAATGGATGGTTTCCTATCCTTGCTGTAAGACTGTTAAATCCTGCATATGCCTTTGAAAAGCTCTTTCCCTGGAACATCCCTTGGTTTGCAGGGCTGACTTAGAGCAGCAGGTCTGAACCGCTTGGTTTCCCTCCAACTTTAATGTAACTTTGGTTTGTTGGTTTTGGCCACTGTTTCTGCTTGCCAGCATTGCATAGGTCTCCAAGCTGTGCTTTCCACAGGTGTGTCAGTGGCCATGCAGTGAGCTGCTCAAGCTGCTTTAATTTCACAAATGTGTCTATGCTGGCACGGTGCAAGCTGAACGTTGCAGTGGTCTCACAGGACCACAACTACGTGGGACAGATGACTTCTTATTCCTTTCGTCCTTTGAAGTGAGGGGCTTTCTCTTGACTGGAAAGGCTGTAGTTGTCAGTCTGCGGGAGGACAGTGTGTCATGAAACTCCACAGTACCTGCTGATGTGAAGCTGTGACTTGGCTTGTTTGTGTTTTCTCTCATGCCTGGAGTTTTAGCAGCCCATCTTTGCGGTGGGTATGCAGCAGTGTGAATGGCAGAGGGAGTCCAACTACCATATGAGAACGTGTTGGTTGTGTGAGCTCTACTCTTTCAGCAAGTGATGCTTATACAATGAGTAGCTTTACCTGGGGTGTGGGAGGGCAGGCTGGGTGAGGGGTGCTAATGCTGATTTGATATACTTGAAAATGCTCAAGCAGTTTGTTGGGAGTATTTTGTGATCAGGTCTGGTGTGCCAAGGAGCATCAGAGGAGCAAAGGGGAGAGAAACAGGTGCCAAAGCCTGGATTTTTCTCTCATCCCTCTGCCAAGAAAAGAACAACATAATTAAATCCTTTGTTTATAGCACTTGCTTATCTTTTGTTAACTCCTGTAGATGTGAAGAGTGAAGTTTTAAATATATCCAGGAAGACAATATCAATACTTACCAATATCAACCTTATCATTAAGTTTAAGGTAAACATCAGAGAACTTGACAGGTTTGGTTTTTTACTTGCCATTGCCCTCCATTCACATTTTCAAGCCTCAACATGTCAAAACAAAGATGCCCGTTCCTTTGATGTCCTGACTGCTGTAGCTGAAATAATGGAACAGCAACTCTGAAATCCATCTCCTTGCAGACCAGGCTCTTGCAGGCAGATGACTTGAAATCATCCAGACTGAAGGATAGCAAACCGGGAGCTTGTTAAATGGCAAAAATGTGGATGCACCTGTCCAAAAGTGACTGCTTCTAGTGAGAGAATCATGTGAAAAAGGAATAGTACAGATGTCAATAGAAGCACTGATAGGTGAGACTTTGAAGGAGGTGAAGAAACAGACATGTTTGGTTTGGCATGGCATAAATGCCTATAAACTGGCCAGAAATAGAGCTATGCTGCATCTCAAATGGAGCAGCAATGCTTTCAGTAAGCCTCCCAGGATGCAAAGTGGAAAATAGCATTTACAAGCTTCAGGAGACCACCATATGGTATTGGGTGGTAGTGGGCAATTGGACACGTACTGAGCAAAATTCCTTCCAAACTTACTTTGAAAACTTAAAAATGCATTACTCTCCCCTTCTAGTGCTGCTGCTTTTGAGTTGAAGAGGAGCTGTATGAGAGAGAGGTTTGTGCTGCTACTGTTAGGCTTTCCTGGAGAGCTGCAAGAGAAATATATATGCAAACAGGAATGAACTCAACAAATTATAACAAGCACTGAATCAGTTTAGCATCTTGTCTGCTTTTTTTAACTTCCTGTAGTACTGAATACTGATGTACAGCTATAGGTACATATTTACAGACATGCTCTTCTGTGCCATAGTGTTGGAGTTCTATGACACAGGAAATCCTGTTTTGGTGAGGATAGAGCAATTTTTCCAGAAATAAGTGTTGGAGCGTGTACTTACAGAGTAATGTGGCTGGGCTTGGGAAGGTGCCCACTGCAGGAGATGGATCAGTCCACCTTTCTTCTGCTCCACACCTTTCTTTTAGTGCTATCTTAGAAAAGGCTTTGTTTAGAATCATAAGTCATGAACATGTTTATCATATGATAAAGCTTTATAAATTGAGTTACTTACAGTGAGTGCTTTCAGCCCCTGGCTACAAGGACAGTGGGAGAGGAGTGAAATGGCTGATTAATACTAATCAACCAGCTGTTAATGAAGTATATACTCAGTTTTTCAAATTATGCAGAAGAATTTTTAAGTGGGTTGAATCCAGTATCCAAACTTGAATGGGCATGTTTTGAGGCTAAGTGTTGGGTACAGTTGTACTGAAATAGCTTATAGCAAAGGTAGGGTGGAAGATCTTTTGTCTTAATTGCCTAAACAAGCTTAGGCTGGAATATGATTTTACAAGGCGGTGTCTTTTTTTTTTTGCAGGATTAAGTCTGTAACCTTGTGTTAGCTGGCTTGCTTTTTTCCCTGAGTAATAAGTTGACCGCTTCTTCTGGATTGCTGTAGTTGTGGACAAAGCTGACACAAATGTGCACACTAATGGTGATGGTTTAGCATCTAATTCTCATTTTCCTGTTCCACAGAGTGGCTATGTGAATTACTCTCTTTTACCTGAGCTGCATGACTTGTAAGCCAACTGAAGACTTCCTTGAGCATCTGCCTGTTTTATAGGTTGCAGCTTACCAGTCACCACTCCTGAAGAAGAAAGGGTGTTGTGGGAGAGTCTGTAAGTGGGAATGTGAAAGCAGTCAGTAATGTGGCATCAGTTATTCAAAGGAAAGGGAGGCAAGAATCATTGCAGGCAGCAGTATAGCATATGGACACTTTGTACATCTTGGCTTTTCCCAGACATAGTGTTCACACCTCTTCCTATGCTGTCCCCTCTCCCCATACCTCCTCTCCCATCTGTTGAGAGGTTGTTAGGCATCCTTCGATTCCTGTCTTTTAAATTAACTTTCTTCAGGAGTTCAGTAAAGCATACAGGTATGAGTGATTGATAAGCCTTTAGTTGTAGAACTGCTTTTACTTCCACTGCTCCCAAGAGACTGCAGTGTGGTTTTGGGCCAGCCCTGTTCTTGTTGAGACATCTCTTAACATGTCTGTCAGGTGTACTTTCTTTCCTCTCCCTCCCTCCTGTTTTTCTTGATAGCTGCATGAGATCATCTTTTACTACCACCCCCACCACCCTTATCCTTTTGCCCAACGCCTAACATTACTGTGCAGACTTAGAGATTTTTCTCTGTGGTCTCAACTTTGCAGGGAACAAGAATTTTCTACTGGGTGCTGTGTAGCTGCTGCCCCCCCCTCCTGTCTCCTCTGCCTTTAGTGGTGTTCTTGTGCTCTGCTGTAGAAGTGGAGCAGTGCAGCTCGCTGACTAAAGAAGCGTGAGGAATAGTCAAGAAATGGCCTTAGGGTAGGATCAAAATTTATTTTGCATGTTTTGTTGCTAGGTTGCAGGTGCTGTGTGTATTCCTGTTTTTAAGCAATGCTTCTGTGTTTCAGCAGCACTGAAGTGGGACAGTGTACCTCCTGCCTGCTTGTGAATTATCTGTAGTCTTCATGGAGAAGCCATGAGGATGTGTTGTGATAGATCTGTCTCTGTAGTCTAATGAGCTTACAAAACACTTTTTCTTGAACACCTGTGCAGACTTTGGGCCATGTAGTCCACCTGTCTGCATGATGCCAGGAGTAAATATTCATTGTGGGGACTGCTGCCTAGCTGAAGCTGGGGATTATTCAGAGGGGACATCTCAACACTAGCTTCTTCAAAGAGTAAAATGTAAGGTTGCAAGAGGTGGTTGGCTGAATTCTGAATAGTTTAGGTAGGTACCACCTTCAAAGGGTTCCAGATCAAACAGAAGTATCACCAGATGCTTCCAGATCAAGCAGGGTATTTTGCTGGAAGATGAGAAGATGTCTTGAGGAGGAAGCATTTTGGGCCATCCTTGTTACCTCAAGCAACCCATCTTCCTGGACTTGAGGAAGCCTGAAATAACTACAGTGTGGAAGTAGTTGTCTCTGCTATTTAAGAAGCTGATGACTCCTGAGGAACAGAGAAACTGTGAAGTCCAATGAACTTCATGATTTTGTGGAGTTCCACCTAGTAATGTGAGTCACTGGGACCAAACTGGCCCTAACAAGTAGAATTTCATAATGAATCCAAGTGCTGTATTTCAAACCTTAGTGCAAGGCCCAGAACTCCCTTGATGCATGGTGAGGGACAAAGCAAGAAGAGGATCACAAAAGAGTAGACCTAAACCTTGAAGATTTGACCAAAAACAAAGGTCAGGAATTACTGTATTGGTAGAATGTAGATAAGTGTCTGAAAGATAGATGGTATTTTTTTCTGCAATTTGAGAAGCACATCAGAATGTGATGTTTAAGCCATGAAGCTGATGAAGCAGTTCCAGCTGCAGCTCCACTGACTTCAGTGGAGTGATGGCATTACACGACAGCTAATGATGTGACCCTGTAAATCTAGCCACAGCAGATGGGTGCCTTACAAAATGGAGTTTTTAATGTATCATTTGAAGATAAAAGCTAAACTTCTTTTCTAGGGAAGAAAATAAAATATTTTGGTGTCAGGTTGTAATAACGTTTTCAGCCTTAATACTGCCTTTGGTGGAAGGAGCAAAGGATACAAATATATCAGTAATTTGCATCTAGATATGTGAATTGTGAACTTTTCCTTCATCTGCTTCCTGCAATCTGCATTAAGGAAAACGTATCTTGGAATGGAGAGAGATGACTGAAGATACTTAGGTTTATTTACAGAGATACTCTCAATTTTTAGCAGCAGTTTCAGTTCCTTCCTCTCCCAAATAATGAATTTCAGCTTTCTGCATCACTGGCGACAATGCTGTTGATCTGAAGCTTGACCCTCTTGTTTTCTATTTTTCCCCTGTGCCCAGCCTTTTAGGCCTATACAGACTTTGACTCTTCTAAATACTCTTAGTGCTTGTTTTTGGTAGTCAGTGCTTCTTGTAATGTAGTCATTAGCTCAGCAGTAGACCCACACATAGAACTTTTTCCCCCCCTCCCTCCTCTTTTCCTCCTCACTTTGATTCTTTCTCCTTTTTCTCTTTGTACTGCTTTAAAACCTCTGTGACTGAGTGTCCATGACAGCCTTTGGCTCTGTGCATGCACCCTGGACTACTGCCTTGTATGCCTCTGCTGTGAAATCCAGCTTCTTTGGGTGGATATCTGTAAGTGTAACAGTCGGAAGAACAAGCTGTTCTTGCCATTGTTTTTCTGGAAGACTTCTTTTACTTAAGTAGCCACTGTTTTAGTGGGGTCAGCAGATGCTTATATGCTTTCTGCTCCTTCCACAGTAGCACTTACCACTGCTTTCATCTGCTGGCACATCACCATGTCTCTGCTGGTCTCCATCAGTGACACTGGCCAGAACAGCAACATGGCTTTAAGCTTCTGTCTGAACCTCCTAGAACAAACAACACTTTATCTGCTATTACTCCCGATCTCATTTAGTGTCAGATGCAAATCTTTCCTTTCCTTAGAAGATGTCACTTCAAAATTGGACCAGATTGTCAGTGTCAGCTGTGGCACTGTCTGCTTACCAGGTACTTCTGTTCATGGTGATAACATGCTATCAGTTGTCTTCAGACTGAACATTTAAACCAGAATCTGGGTTATAGCCCTGGTTATGTGGGCATGGGAGTTACATCATTGAGTGGTAGATCTCCAGGCCCATTTCACTTCTGCACTAGAAGTCTATGAGCAGCTGTTCAGACAGCACTCATCCTTTCAGAGCAAGTTGCTGGCCATTAAGGGTAGGAGCAGTGCATGTCATACAGTCAGCAGTCTTAATTTAAAAGTCTTTTTCTATGCTGATGGATTCACACAGAGTTTACTTGCCCCTCTGACATGAACCACATGGCCTAGCTCTAGGGAGTACTCTGCAGAGCTTCTCATTATCAGTGCCCCAGCATGTGTGTGTACACGTAGGTTTCTTTTCCCAGGAGGAGCTTGGTAAGAGCAGAGGTTCTTCCCTCTCCTTCTGATCTGGTGCTCATTGAGGATTGGTAGATAAGTTTCAAAGATACATGCCAAAGCCAGGGCATATGGACAGCCAATTACTAGCTCACTATCACTGGGATTTTTGCTAATGATCCTGCAAGCGTTTCTCCTTAAGTCCCTTATCTCCAAAGCAAAGTCATGACTTTATTTCCTGCCTCCTTTCCCCAGTAGCTCCTTTAGAGGTAGTGTCTATGTAGTCAGGTGATAACATCCATAAGATTGCTGATTACTGTAAAGGCAGACAGAAATGGTTGATACAGATCTATCATACATATTTGACTTCATTTAACAGGCCTCTCTTTGACTTGAAAAGAATCCTTCCCAAAGCAGAGTCTGCAAAATCAGACTAGGAGCAGACTAGGCTCAGGCTTTTGAGCTAAGATGACATGGGAAATGTTTACCTCTAAGGACCAGTGTGTTCAGCTTGCACTATAACTTGTTGGTCCTGAATTGTCAGTCTTCTGCTGTAAACTTCCACATAAAGGGCATGAAGTAATCCTGTAGTCCCAAAATCCCAGGAACTTAATAGGAAGGGAGCAGGAAGACGATGAGGTGGGGATTTTATGATAGTAATTTTGAGAGAGGAGTGGATGAATTGACCTGGAGGGAAGCTTCTCTGTGGTTATCTAGGAGAACTGAAAAGAAAAACTACTTAACGCGTTTGATGTTCCACAGTCAGGAAAAGGTTAATAAGAAAATAATTTTGTTAATATAGGTCTGCGGAACTGCTGGCAGCATTATTGCTGTTTCATTAACCTGATGAATCCCAAACCTCTAGACTCCCACGGTTAGGGGCTAAAAGCCATAGCTGGTGACTTGGCAGGAACTAGCAGTGACTTCCTTCTGATTACTCTGAGGCTGTCAGGGAGTAAGTGCTTTTACCTGGCCACAAACCCACTATCCTAACTGGAGAAAAATACAGCAATGGGTTTGCCTTGCTGTAGCAATCCTCAGATCAAGCTACTGTCATGCCATGGCGTAGCCTACAGCAGTCTGAGAAGTCAGGGATTGACTGCATTAGCCACAAAAGCTAGGTGGAAGAATGGACCAGAAGCTGGCCCAAGTTCAAGGTGGTTACAGTAGGTGTGTAAAGTTTTCAGTCCGATACTTGAACTAGCGTGAGGTGTGGAGATGCGTGCTGGAATTGCTCATGGGTAGAATCTGTCCTTCCAGCAAAACCACCAGTAGGCTGGATGTGGTCCTTGTCTGGTTTTTAGCCCTTCAGAACTTAACAGTATTGATACTGCCTTTCTACTGCCTCTCAAGTGTCTTTTCCAGTCTGCTTTTCTACCCTTGGTAGTGGAGATAGAGCAAAGCTTTCACACTCCAAGTCTCTCTGTGGCCAAAGTGTTGGAACGTAAAGCTGAGGTGGGCCTTCTCTTCTCTCAAGTTGCCTCTTCACAAGCAGAATCACCAATGAAGTTCAGTCGAGGCAAAGTTGTGTTTGCAATTAAATCCAGATTGTCTTTAGGCCTATTCTGCCTATATTTGGAAGCTATTAGATGTTCAGTATAGTGTGGCTGCCTTCCAGGCAGCAGCGGGCCAAAGCAAATGAAAAATCATGATTGAAAATTGTGAAATACATGCTCATATGTATGTATAAACACAAAAAAATACTTATATATATATTAAAAACGGGGCATTATTTTTACAGGGAAATTTTGAAGATTGTTTAAAAACCCAGTACTTCCTTTGCAAGCATTCTTCCTTCCACAACCCTGAACAATCTCCATGCTGTGTTTTGAATTTGAAGACTCACTGTACCAAAAATACGGATGCTGTCTCTGCCCTGAAGATGTCTTGTTGGGAGAGATTAGACAGAAGGGGTTGCTGCATGAGCAGAGTGAATCAGGCCAATAGTTAGTGAACTATTTGTTGCCACAGGTAGTTCACCTGTGAACGGCCTTGTTTGTTACTGGTGTGTGTTAGTTGATGAAGAAAAAAAACAAAACACCTTTCTGTGTTGTGTTGAGTCATGCTAAAGTGCTGCTTGTTTTAATACAATCCACAGTAATCAAAAGGAGTATGCTTATCAGCCTGGAGCATCCTGGACAACCTAGTCACTTGTCAGGATTAAAGAGCAGGGGGTGGAGTTTAGTTAGCAAAGATCAGGTATGTCCATGGGAAGCTGGCAGCATTGGAGGGTTCAAACTGAGCCTGTTGGGTGGGTTTGGCAAAGGTATTCTGTCAGTACCAATCATCCTTCCATTAATATCCAGAATGCAAATCTGCTGTGTGTGTGTTACACCTCTGTAGTGAGCCAATTACTGCTCTGAGGGTCTTGCTGCTCTTGTTTGTGAGAGGTGTGATGGTCTGAGCTGTTACGTTCATCTCTCACAACACTGGGTAGGAATCTAGCTTTTATGTGGGGGCAGGAGTGCTCATGGTAAGACCCCCAGTGTGTTTATTTCCCATCTCCCTGCTCTGCAGTGATTAATAGGCTGTCAGTAGGACAGAGCTGTGCTCAGCCCTGGCTGCAGCACATGGAAACCACTTGTGCATGCTGCAGGATGTTAGGTATGTTCTCCTCACAGTGGCAGTCCCAACTTTGCCCACATTATTTGACTCTCACACTTAGAAAATATAGTAACACCTTGCCTACATTTGTGTATGGACAGGTTTGAGTTTCAAGTCTGAGGTAGCTCTTAGTAAGCCAACATCCAGCTCATGATTTAACTGGAAGGGCAGGGGATCTGTAAGACTAATACAGCATGTCTAAAATGTAGAACATTGCAACATCAAGCCTGTCCTAAAATAAAATGGCAGGTTATAGCTTTTATAAGCTGAAGTGTCTGCATTCCTGTCAGCTCAGTATCAGAATCTGTATAGGAGTTTGAGCCCTGACAGTGACATTTGGGAGCACAATAGTGTGACACAGCATACACCTTTCTGCATGGGTGTTCTGTGAGAGCACGGATCTCCTCTGGTATTACTTCCTACCCTGAGTGAGCATTGAGCAATGCTTTCCTGCATTCCCCATTCCTCTCATCTTAGTTGCTGCTTGCTTTCTGCAGTGGTTTTTCAACAACAAACTTTAGGTTGGTCTTCTAGATAAAGGTATGTGTTAATGACACACAAACTGATGTGGCATTTCAGGTGTCAGCTTTTAATTGGAACTCTCCTCTCAAGTAGGTTTTCAAGTGTAACAGTAAACAGGAATTCCTTCATTTTCTCCACCCTGTTGTCTCCAAGGCTTCCTCTGATGGAAAATACTTGAAGGGTGCATATTTTTTACATCAGAGGTGCTGACAGGTTATAACACAGTCTGTAATTTCTAGAGCTAGAATCACTTGGCTATGTTGCTGACACAGAGGGTGACAGTGGTTAGGACAGAGCAACAGCTTCATTCTTCATTAGAGATGTGACGAGGGGAAAACAAAAATGTTGAAGGGTAAAGAAATCTGCAGTGTTTTGTTTTTTTTTTTTTCATGCAGCCTTTATTACAGCAATTGAGGGAAATAATCAGTGCTGATCTTGTGTACATTTATATAAAAAAAAATAGAACAGCTTCTTCATTGTGCTCCACAGTGCAAGAACTCTGAAGTTTCTTGCTGTGTTTGGCTGCCTTACCTTGCGGCTGAGCTGCAAGACTCGATAAAGATGTTGAGTTTGGAAGTGGTTTGTGAGGTGGTGGTGTCTGCTACTGAACTGGTGAAACCTGGCAGAGTAGAAGCAGAGTTGGCAAAACCCCCTATGAAATTGTGGTTCACAGCTTTAGCCTGCTTCAGTGACAGCTTAGTCATCTAATGAGAACTTGCTGAGCAAACACTTTGCCTACACCAAGTTCTCAATCTTTACAAGTTACTTCTATTGTAAATGCTTCATCAAGATGGTCACTTAAATCCATTTATCTCCACTGTAACGCAAGTGGTTTCTTGAAATGGGTGTAGTGGGAACACTATTGAAAAAGGGCAGGCTGTTTTTTGAAGAGTCTGCAAATAATTGTGGTTGGTGATATGTGAGTGCTGACAGCTGTAATATCTGCATGAGCAATGAGTACAGTCTGCAGTAATTGCAAATGCTAGTTAGGGATACTTTCTCAGCCCCATACACTGATAACTCAAAAATGGGAATTGTAAAACAAATTTCAAAAAGATGTTTCCTCATGAACACAGGTCTTGTAGTGATGCCCTGTGTTTGCAAAGACACAGTTTCTGTCTGCATAGAAAATACGGATGTTTAAAGCGCCTTATCAAGTTGGCGGTGGAGCCCTAGTATTTTATTAAAAGAAGATGAGACTCTTACAAGGCTTCTGTTCTGTGGACTTGGGGTTGCAGAGTTAAAAACATGCCACTTGTGATTCTGCCTCATATCTGGGCACCTGATAGGGCACAGACTATAGTTTGAAGGAGATAAAACCAGAGGACTGAAGCATCACAGTCATGTTTTGCCTTATTGCAAATTTAAGGTATCCATAATACCTTAAAATGAAAGATTATGTGCTCACAGTTATTTTTTTCCACTTGAGGCCTTAATGAAAGCATCCTCAACACTTGGAATAATACACACAAATAAAAAGGCTAAAAAGGATATTTGTGTGTTGTTAAACTATCTGATGACAGACATCTTAGGATGGAAAGAATGTGACAAGATCTGTCTCCTGCTTTCTGAATAAAAATAGTTGAAGGGATTTGGGTCCTCATTTTTTTGCAAGTTGCTTGTTTGAAAACATGCAGTTGTTGTATGTGATCCTTTCTTACACAAATGTCCAGCTTTTACTGTTCATAAAGCCTTTCTGGTAATGAAGGCAGTTGGCATACTCTGTAAAGAATAAATCCTCTGAGGATAATAGGGCTGTTAGAAGTAGACAGAGGAAAACCAGCTTAAGGACCCTGCTCACTTAATATACTTTCTCTCAAGTGACTCTTTGGTGGTATTCTCAGGGCTTCTTAGCCTTCTTGGGTCTGACATTTTTCTTAACTCTATCATACCGTAAGCCTGGCACTCTGCTGCTCCCCTTAATGTCTGTTTCAAAACTGAAGCCAATGCATCTCTGTTAGCCCTTCTCAAAAGTGAGCTTTTGGCTCAAAATGTAAGTAAGCAACATTAAGAGCTTCTTTGCAGTGGAGTAAGGAAGACTTCCGTAATTGCACTGCCGTGCAGTAGGTAACATATGTAAACTTTTAGAGATTATGTACTAAACAGATTTGTTGAGAGCCCTTAATTCCTGGGTTTATTCTTAGACTTAGCTAGTGAATAATTTTCTTGTACAGTATTAAGTATCTAATGCATAGCCAGTTCTCTTAATTATTCAGTGTATTATTTGTTGGTACCTCCCTTAAAACTTAGTTGTCCAGTGCAGAATGGGTTTTGGTGGGATTTTTGTTTGCTTTTTGTTTGTTTTATTTTCTTTCTAACCAGCTTGTGTTCCCACCCCAAAGTTTCTTGGTAGTCTGCCTTAGCTTCAGAAAGCTAAATCTTCCGCAAGGCTGTCAAAATTGCTCGGACCCGTGGCTCCCCTCCTCATTCCTATCTGTGCTGAGCCATGCTTATCAGTGTCCCTGTGGGTGCCCTGTGGCACCCCACCTGGCTCTTGTTTGGGAAGGGTTCCTTTGGCCAGCTCTTTCCCCCAGAGATAGTGTGAGGTGGCAGCTGCTCCTGTCTCTCCAGTGCCCAAATGTCCCTCTCTGCGAGAGACCTTGTGGAGATCAGGCACAGGCTGTATGGGTATTCAAAAGAACTCGGTGTTTTGTGTGATCCTATTACGGAGCATTTTTCTTCAGCAATTGAGAACTTTTAAAGAACTCTAATTTTCAGGCATATAAACTGGTGAATGACTTGTGAACTGGGTATTTTTGCAACCTGTAGAGAGTTGCTGTTGGCCAGCTAGGGGTACCAAGACACAAACTTGTTTAAGCTGGTAAACATAGCTGCTGCCTCACCAATTGGTGACATTATTTCCTTCTGGATATTCCCTGTTGGTTTGCAAATGACTGCCAAGGTATATAGAGTGACTCACTTCTTGTAGAGCTTCCAACATGGAATTCTTAAGTCTGAGCTTGAGGGTGACAATAGTAATATTTTTTTACTTACTGGTTAAGTTAGGGGTTAGGTGAGCCCAAAGATAACACATTCATATCTAGTAATTCACCAGCTAGCAACTGCATTTTATTTATCTAGTGGATTTTTGCAGGGCTAGCTCTCTGTTTGGAAAATTTGCTCAAATGGCCCTGTAGCTTTAGGGAGGTTTTTAAATGTTGCTCTTCTGCAGAAAGCTCCCATTGTGAAGGAGCTGGGGCTGACTTTGCATAACGTGAGGTCTCCTACGCAGCATCCTCCCACAGCCTCTCAGCCCCACAGTGCAGTGCTGGCTCTGCATAGCAGCACTGAGAGTGCTGGGAGCTATTGACCAAGGTGATGATGAAGCTAGGAATCACCTCCTCACTTCCTGTGGGCTGTGTAACACAAGACTTTTAATTAATGCAACAATCTGAAGCGAGTGAAAGAGCAGAGCTCAGCTGAAAGTTTTCCCCGGTTGTTTGTTTGGGCAAGCAGCTGATGTGAAATCTGGTGTGTTAACTTTACCTTGGCCTTTGACTGATCTGACATGAGAGACGTAAAACCAAACAGGATGGTGGGGCTTTCCCAGGAGACAAGTGTGTCACAAATGAGATTCTCCCTTCCACTGCCTGGCTTTTTGAGATCCCTAAAGCCTAGCTGGTCTTGAGTGCTCTTTCAGTATCTTCAGGTACTCTTAGGATCAGGATTTTCCAGATTTTTTTCTTGCCCAGACAAGTAGGTGATTCATAGCCACAGCCTTTTTCTTTCCCCCCCGTTTTCTTTCTTAAACTTTCAGTTCTGTATCTGCGTATTAAAAGGTGGAGACTAGGGGTTGAAGGTGATTCTTTTCAACTAACCTGTCATTTGATTTGCTGTGGCCAAAGGCCTGGCTTGTGAGAAGTGAACAGATAAAGACAAATCCAACATGACATTAGTTTTAGCATGGTGATCTGGATCTTAAACTGCATCCACTCAGAAGGAGAACGTAGAGCTGAGCAGATAAAAGACCAGATAGTTTTTTCCTCCCTCTCTGTTCTGATTTTTTCCTCACTGCAGCTCCGTGGATTAATGTAGTGTTAGCTGCTAATCCAAGGGCAAGTTGGATTAATCCAACTTTTAAACCTGTTTAACATGTTTTCTTGATTTTTCTGCCTGTCCCTCAGCTTGAGAGGAATCTCAGCACTCAGATCTTTTCAGTTTCTTCAGGAGGTGCTCTGTCTTGATGCTGTGTCTCCCTGTGCTGAGCAAACCCAAGTTCTGCACTTCTGTTCTTGGCTGCCTTTAAGCCTGTCAGGTGTAACATAAGCACAATATGAACTTCTTCCTCCCTGCTGTCACCCAAGAATGAGTTGTTCTTTCTTAATGTTGCTGTCTGCACTGCAGCTACAAAGCTTTGTGGAGTTGGTAGACTTCAAATAAGCCAAGTTTTTTTTTTTTAGCTAGTTTGTTAGTAAGGGGATGTTAAAGTATAGCACACCTTAGTGCTCAGTGTTAGCTTCTCCCCCTCAAAGACCATCTTAGCAAGAAGTCACTTTGATCACATCAACCTATGAGCCACTGTTTTTGTTTTATATAACTATTTGTCTTCACTTTTCATGTCCCTGGTACTGTTTTATTTTGCTTTTTTTTTCTGAAGGTAGAGAATGCACCATCAAATAAAAATTCCTGTGTTGGTCACCATTTGGCTCCTGTTGTGGGAATTTAATGTGGATTTAGTAATATTGCCTGATCTTATTATTAAAAGTCTTGCCAATTTCTGATGCTGTCTAGCAATTTAAGAGAATCAGGTGAGGAAAGACAGAGAAGAAACACTGGGCTTTTGTCTAAAGAAAGTGGTTGGTGGTTTTTTTATAAGTCATTCTTGTTTCATATGGGGGATGAAGACATGAGCTCTCTGCTCACAATAGTACCCTGTGAGAGGGTGAAGGTCTCATAACTACAGGTGAGAAAGTAAGTGGTGAGCCAGGGCAGTGGGCTGGGACACAGCTTGTATCAAAGCTTCTTCAGAGTCAGCTTAGCAAGCACTTACCTTTTGTATTGGGAGGATGCTTCTGTTGAAAGCATTCTTGGAAACAGGCTATGCAGTGTAATGAAAATAAATCCTGACGTACTGCATCTGTTCTTTCCTGCCTTTGAACAGTGCAGAGCCCTCCTCCTTCCTTTGAAGCTGCTGGGCTTTGCATAACCTCTGATGTATTCTCCAGGTTTTTAGTTTAACTATTCTAATGGGAGCTTAGTCTCTTGTGAACGGTAAGTTTTTATTTTTAGCACTTTGGGATCCACAGATGAAAAGCACTTTATGTCATTGGCCATCTTGTGTGGGATGATTTTCTTTAAGGTGACTTTTCTGGAACTCAAAATTCAACTCCTCATTAAGTGCACATATTGAGGAGTTGAATAGCTGTGGTCTAGCAACAACTTAATTTTTCCAAGCAGAAGCAAGCCACGTCCCAGCATAGTCTCTGCACTCTACTTAGAGCAGGGATCAGGCTGTGAATTCTGTATGTTCTTCTGGGTATATGTCTGCCCCTAGTCCCCAACAATGTCACTTAACAAGAAAATTTGGGGATCACTTAGTGTTATCTCCTGTGTAACAGGAAAACTGGGATCATGAAGGGAGCTCCCAGTGGCAGGAAGACCAGGTGTACCCAAAGCTTGGCACTGGGGAACTCCATTTGGTTTGCTGTGTCAGGAGATTGCTTTTAGCAGGGATGAGGGCTGAACTTCAGCAGTGTCTGCATCCAGTACCTCTGGAGCATCTATGCCAGTCAAACCATGAGCAGTGGTACCACCAGAGACTTGCTGCTACTACTGGCAGAGCTTTGCTTTCATTCAAGAAAGCTTGTCTGGGGAGAAGCTGAGGTTCTGGTGTTAGGTATAACTTTGCTGGTGAAATATGTGGAGTCACTTGTCCTCCCCAGGAGGCATATCAGTGTCTGCAGCTGCCAGCACTGATGTTCATTACAGAGACAAAAAGCTTACGTGAGCCCTGAATTAGGTTTAGTAAATAAAAGTTTTCTTACATTCGAGCCAGTAAATGTCAGCTTCACTTGCCTTGTGTCATGCTTTGTTCTAGTATCATGGAAGCTGATCTAATTCTTTAATTTCCGAGTAATCACTTCCTGTCTGCCACTCCCTTGTTTGTATCATGTGCTTATAGGAAGAAACACTTTTTTAAAGAAAAAGTACAGCAGCCACTACCTTGCCACCCCTTAGTAATGGTGGGGTGTCTCAAAAATTGCTTGAACAAAGAAGCCAAGTTTTTTTTAAGTGAAGAAAACATTGATCCTGGTTTTGGTGGAGTTCTTTTGTGTGCTGTTTTTTTTCAGTCTTCCAGAATTAGTGTTTGGTATTCTAGAAAAAGAGAAGCTTCACAGTGTGGTTAATGGTCATCTGAAGGATGGACCCTTCATACATGGGTTCTGCTTGTGTCTGCAGCTATTGGAGGGTTCTCACAGGTGCTAAGGTAACCCTGACTGCAGCCTTTATTGGTTTGTCTACACAGTCTGGCATGGAGTCCTAGCCAGTGATGGAGAAAAAGAATCAAGCATTATAAAAAACAATGTTAGCAAAACAATTTTGCCAATAACTCTACACAGCTGATCCCTCTGCAAGAATTACTGTGGTCCTTTAAACTGCTTTTATGTAAAACATACAGTTTTTGCTGACAGGAAGGATGGAAGTCAAGTGCTTCTTGCTTTCTGGAGATGGCTGTGAAAGGATATTGCTGCTCTAACATTAAAAGTAACAAATCTTTTTTGTTCTTGGATGGAAAAGCAATGGTAGTTGTATATTTCTGCTTTGAGGAAGAGGGTTGAGGACATGGCTCTGACCCTTTTGCTTCATGCTTTTATGGCTGCTAAGGAAACAAGATGGTACTTACCTGTAGGCCAGGTAAGTGCTTCCATCACAGCAGAAGATATGGGTACCATATGATAATGTGCCAATACAAAGGGGAGGGAAGACCTAGAGGGGTGGTGATAAACTTCACACTGAGAACTTGTGCAATGTGATGTTAATCTTTAAATACCCACTGTTGTGCTGAAGAAAAGAAAAAGAGTATTGTGAAGCTTCTTCCTCCACTGAGATGAGCAGCATGTGCTTGGGAGGGTGTGCATGGAACAAATCCCAGACAGGCACAGTCTGACTTTTTTCAGCCCTCCCTTGGCCTGTGGGAGTTCAGTAGGGGAAACTGTGCAAGGGAAGGGGTCAGTGTTTCTTTCCTCAAGCAGACAGGGCTGGGTCTCTGCAGTGAGTGGACTCCCCAGAAGAATAGCATTAGCTTGTGGCCTTCTGTTTAGTCGGGCAAAATCTTATTTTGTACGCTGCTGGCAGCTTTTATTACTTTGTGACCTGTCATCAGGAAAGCCTGGTTTGCTTTGTATCTAGAAGAAGCAACAAGTTCCATTTGTGAGCTGAACAGCCTCATCCTCCAAAGAGAGAAGGATGCACGAGGGGGAACTTCAGAAAATCAAGCACTGGAGACACAGTTTGAATTGTACTAATTGATTGAGCTTTTGACCTTGCTTCTCTTCCACGTTAGAAAACAAACCGTTAAAGAGATTTATATAAAACCTGTTTGCAGCTCTTCTGCTTTGTAGTAGCAGTGGTTCCTCCTCCCTTGTCCCTCTGCAACCTAAGGTGCCTTCATTTTTACTTTGCTTCTTTGGGTATTCATTTTCCATCCTCTCATCCTCACACTGGAAGCCCAGGCTTGCACTGGCCGTGCTCCCTCAGTGCAGAGGATGACTGGCTGCATCTCCCTTCTGCCAAGGTTTGGTGCTGCCTATTTTCCTCCCACCTGCAGGCTTGCTCCTGTCCATCCTGGCGTGCTCCAGCCCGGGATGCAGGGGACTGGAGGTCATGTCTGCACTGGGGCAGCATCACTATTCCTTTCCCACCAGGATGTGGGAGATAAACCAGGTGGGATTCTCACAGCTCCCCCACCCCCAGCAGCCAGGAGGGCATCCATCCATCCATCCATCCATCCATCATGGTACATCTGGGAGGTTGCAGATGGAGGCACCAGAAATGCCAGGGGCACCAGGGGCCATCAGCTGCGTGGGGCTGGTGAGAGGTGCAGCTGTGGGGAGCTCTGTGCAGGGCTGGCCCAGGGGGGGTTGTTTATCTTGTGACTGATGTAACTCCAGCCAGCAAAGTTTTGGGAGACTCCCAGAGGTTGTGACTTGAAAGACAAGTGTTGTAATTAATTTCTTATGCCACACTTGTTTTGAAATCTTATTAATTCCTTGATAAGAGGCAGAATCAGGACGTTGTTTACAATCTGCTGGCTTGGAGGCAGGAACCAGAAAAGTGCTCTGTAAAGCACTGTAAATGTTTGCCTGCCCCCCTCCCCAGTGCAGGATGTATGTGGTATTATCACACCACAACAGTGAAGCTATAAAAACATGATTGCGTCCTTTTTTTTTTTTTTTTTTTTTCTTTCTATTTTTTTAGGAGAGAAAATGCATCCTAGAAAAAATTTTGACTGCAAAAACACATCTTTCTCTTAGGAGCTGTGGTAGTGACTTTTGAGAACAGTCCAGGGTAAAGAGTGTGGAAGAGACTGACATTTATTTATATGTCAGACCTAAAACTTTATTAAATATCAGTCGACAGTTTGAGGATTTTTTAGTTATTTTTACTGTGAATTTGGACATATAAATGAAAAGGCACTTCTTATCCTGCTTGTCTGAACTAGTTTGGGATGAATAAGGTGTTACTCAGCAGAAGAATGCATGAGAAAGAATTACTTCAGCACAGAAAACAGTCTTTCTTGCTAATATCCTTGTATGTCACAGTTCTAAAGTTTGCAACAGTTGAATGTCCTCACTGCAATGATTGTGAGATAGCTTTTGTCTTCTAATGTGCATGTCCTGGCAACACTGCATTTTTCTTGAAAGCAGGGAAGAATCATAGGGCAGGGGATAAAGCCGATGCTGACTTGAGTAGCTCAACCACAGTCACCAAGGAGGTTTGCAGGTATAGATCATCCAAAGCTAGTAGTGTTCCCAGCTCTGGGATGTATTTTCCTTCCAAAGATTAAAAACGCTTGTATGCTACAGCAATGTGATTAGCAATTAAGTGAATACTGGAGAACAGAGAATTTTTGGTTATTGTCAGTTTTGGTCTTGGCTGGGGAGGGAGGATCACTGGACTGGAGAGGAGGAGGGCACCCAGCAGACAAGAGGAGGGAAATATAGCAGAATGCAGCTGGATGGAGTGTGAAATACCAGATGAGACTCCATTTTCCTTGGGCAAGATAAAGGCAGAGTTATCTGGATAATACAGAGCCTGCCTCCCCAGCGTGGCTTGTATCTGCTCACTGTTCAGCAGAGCCCTGAAACAGCCTGTGATGCTGCCAGAGTAACTTCTGGAAGGATAAGAAGGCTCTGTTTTAATATCAGGATCTATAGGATGATGGTTTTGATCAGATTCAGTGCTGCAGTTCTTTAGAACTTTCCCTGTTTACTTGTGACTGCGTGAATAGACCAGTACAAATACATTACCTTCATTTTGTGCTGCCTTCCCAAGCTTTTATCTACAGATTCTTCAGAGCTTACTATGAGACAAAAAAAAAATATTCCTTGTCAGAGGGTTTAAAATTTTTATTCTGAATGAATACAATCCTGAGATGAGTTTGGTTTCTTTTCATTAGTTGTGGTATTTTTTCAAAGTGCTGCAGCTATGAAAAACAGAATGGTATTTTCCCAGATTTGTTTGGTTTTTTTTGTTCAATCCTTCAATCCAGTTTACCTTTCATATCTTCCAAACTTTAGGCTTGTGCAAAAGGTGCAACTGGTTTTGTGCTGCCAGCTGAGAAAGTTACATTCAGTACTCACAGAAGACTTGATAAAACCCACTGGTTTTTGTATCAGTAATAAATTTTTTACTGTATCTGCAGTGTGTAGTAAGAGTTATTATAATTTGATCTCTCATTTTCCTTGGTTTTGTTTTGCTTTGCATAGCATACTCATTTTCTTTTGGAAACAAGATACTCCCTTTGTGTCTGTATGGGGAACAGATGGTGACCCCCTCAATTGCCTGCTCTTTGAACAGAAGAGGTACCATGTGTGTCTTGCAGGTCAAAAATGGAGTGGGTAAAATAAAATTATTAAAGGGTTGCTTTTTAATAAATTCTATAAAGTTTGTAATGATGACTTGCTGAAGAGATTGCAGGAAATTATAAATTGGAGAGTGGTGGTTGTTGGGATTTGGAGGAGTGGGAGGGAAGATTTTTTTTTTATTATTTTTTTTAATTGTTGTTATTATTATTATTTGTTTTTCTCCAAAGCATCTTTTAATCAGATTGGTAGCCCTCATTTTGACACCATCAGCTGAGTGTATACTGTTTTTGATGGCTTTTGGAAGTTGTTGGGTACATGGTAATGGGGTTTGTTTGTCAAGCTCCAGACAGGAGGGTGGCTGCTCACATGCCATTACTCTCTGTCCTCCTCACCCACCATTACTGCTGCTGGGTGGCTGCTCTGCACTGACTGGCCTGGGAAACCATCTCACCAATAGAGCCTCCCTAGCAGCATCTGGGACTTTGGCATGAACATCATCATGATTGATGGATGAGATGTGCAAAGGAAACATGACTTAACCCAGCATCCTACAGGAAGGTGGGAAGAGGGAAAAGGGAAACATTAACTAATATTTGAAGAAAAAAAACAAACCAAAACAACACCAAAGCCAAAGCTCAAAACCCCACAGGTTCCTAATGCTGCAATAACAGCCTTGGCATAATGTAGTTTGTGGAAGGAAACAAGGGGAGAAGGGCTGTTTCTGTCAAGGTTTAGAGTAGAAGTCATATGAAACTTGGAAAAAGATGACCCTGACAATCTGAGTAAATACCATCCTTGTAAACATCATTCACAACTTCACCTGTAAAATTTGGAGACCTGTAGATGGCTTTTGGGCTAGTTTGGGGAGCTGTGTTTGGGTGTTTCTGAGGGTGGAGATGGCTTTGGGGGGAGGTATAGGCCTGGATGCTTGGTGCAAGGTCTCCCTTCTTTCGTGGGCATGGGTTTCAGGCCTGCAGGTGCAGCAATAGCTTCTGCTCTTTCAGAGCACCGTAGTAAGTCAAAAATAAAGGGCCTTCTGCTGAGATGAGAGAGGTTCAGCAAGGGAAGAGTGGCCTCTGATGACAAGCAGTGAGAAATGCAGGAGACCAGCAATTCTCAAGGCAAGCAGCCTTCTTCAGGTCTGACACCAGAAAGAGAGCCTGGGCGTAATGCAGTTATAATTTTGCTTCCTATAACATTCACTTTCTTGAAAGGGGACAGGATATTTTAAGTTGATAAACTTTTGGGGAGTAGAGAGAGACACATTTGTGTTCCTTGGATTTTAATCTTCACCTATGAATGAATACTTGAAGTCAGAAGGCAAATTTATCTTTCTAATACTGAATCACTGTAGAAAGAAGGTTGCCTTTTGCAAAACTGCAGTTTACTAGATGTAGTAGGGGCTGGACTAGAGTAGGATGGTGTTCTTAAGCTTTCTTTCTATTGCAGTTATTTGGTGGAATTTCTTTTCAGAAATATGTCTGAGTTTACAGCATACAAACAAATGTTTGGAAAGCTTTGATTTCAGAACTAAAGGATTGAGATTAAGGATATCAAGAATAACGTGCTCCCTTGTTAATTTGAATTTATCCCTTTTGATCTTGTTTGTGCTTCAAAAGCCCTGTTGAATGTTTAGTAGTCTTCTAAATGTTAGTGGGATTGTGTCCAGTTACTTGTGATACAGTTATGTGACCGGAGAGAGAAAGAGAGGAGTGTGCATGTGTAGAATACATCACTTGACTTTGGATGGAACACCACCTACAACTACTTTTACCTACTGTGTGTTTTTCAGATTGGTTCACCCAGATGTTGCTGGCAGCAGCAATAGCTGGATTTTTTTAATGTTCCTGTAGCACACAGAATGCAATGTAAGCATTCAGATAAGGTTATTTTTTTCCCCCCATTAAATACTCCTTGATGATTGATATTGGCACTGGACCTCCCTTCAAGCCATAGTTCACTTCATATCTGTTTCCTCTTAAATCCCTTTGCATGTGGTCAGCCTTACAGGTCACAGATGAGAGACTGCCAAATTATTTGTTGTCTGATTCCTTAACAAATACTTCTGGTTTTGATCTGAGAAGATAGGAACCGAATGCAACTTGTGTCAAACATGGACAGTGTTTCATAGCTGGATAGAAGCAGAAAGGTAGAAGGGTTAAACGTGACATGTTCCCTTGAAACAGTTTTATGACTGCTGCTAATTTGAATCCTCAATAACAGAGACATGTTGGATGGAGGGGTTACCCTGCACTATTAATGACTCACTGGCCTCCTTCCCAAGCTGCCTGAAGTGCTGCTCTCCCTAGTGGAAGTAATTTTGTCTTTGAAGTACTTTCCCGAGCTGTCAACTAATGTTCCACAGTTCCCAGAGGAAATAATAAGCCGTGAGTGCATGTACACTGAAAACGTAGAGTCTGAAATGAACAGTTCCTATAGGAGCCTGGCAGTCTGTTTCTCTGTGGAATTCAGCTTGTTTATACAATCTTATCTGGCTAAGCTTTGGTATTTCTGGCAGGCAGTTCCTATGAAAAACAGCTGTCCAAGCAGTGGGAGTGGTGCTCCTGGTGGTTTTTTCAGAAGGTCTATAATTTCTTGTTTCATATAAATTAAAGAAATACAATACTCTCTTGGCTACAACCAGATGCTCTAAGCAGTTTTCTTTCCCTTATAAATAGCCCTGTAAGTATGCTCTGCTGTTTTGCTCTGTATGACTTTAGTGATAGGATTCATGATGCCCACCAGGAAAGTTTAATGTATTCTGCAAAGTCACTGGCTGACTACAGAATTGTTAAAGAGTACCTCCAAGTTGTTACTGTCTATAACTTTCCAGATAAGTTTTTTTTTAAAAAAAAAAAAAAAAAGTAAATTCTGATAATAAAGTAGCCATGCCTGGAATATTTTTTCTTTATTGGATTTTACTGTTGCTGGACAAGTGAAGGTGGTTCCAGCAGTTAAAAAAAAAAAAAAAAAAAAAAGACTAAACCACCACTGCCGCCACCAATGTTGTCAAGACAGACATCTTTGTGTAAAGAGATCTGCAGCATTTATCTTCTGTAAGTAGGTAGTGACAGCTCTGTTTGGAAAAGAGGGGAGGAAAAAGCACATACTAACTGAAAGCATGCAACAAAATTAAGGCTTTATGTAACTCATCGTTAGATAACCAGATGTTTCTTTAAATCTAAAAAACCCCAAGGCTTATGTGGAAAAGAGTTGCAATGATATTCAGTGCCTACAGAAGAGTTTGAGGTATTTTTTTGTGTAGCTTTAGGTTGTGGTTTCAAGTAGAAGAGAACTGAAAAGCTGAGGAGTCCTCTTCCAGCTGTGGTAAATGTTCTTCTTCACCTCTTTTTACAGAAACAGTATTTTCAATAGGAAGCAAATTATGGCCACAAGTAAAATGTGGGTCTGAGTCCTCTGGTTACCCAGGATTATCCATCCAGCTCGTAGGACATCTTTATCTGAAAGCACCACATCTTGTACATGAAAATGCTCCCTGTAACCTGGCCTGTTTTAAGAAGCTGGGGTCATATTCAGCACCTAAAGGACAAACTCCCCCTCTGCCACATGCAGGTAGCATTTCACCCCAGCCTCATTCAATGCATAGGAAAGCATGACACTTTATAAACTATGAGGCTTTAAGACTTTTTGAGTTCTAAGCACTTGATGGCACTTACGCCAGAAGGCATGCAGATTTCTGTAGACTTTTTGCTCTGCAAAAGGACAATTTGATATTGCAAGAAATGAAATGTGAGAAATGAGCTCTCTCTGGTCTCATATGGCATATACAGGTCTTCACTGAGACCTGGCATCAAGCATAGTCCATTTCATTGACTGAAGTGGCATTCCTGCTTGAAATCTTATATGGAGAGAAACTCAAAACCCAACAAGAAGCTGCAGACCTTCATTAAAAGTGTATCGTTGTAAATTATGCAATGATACACTTTTCATTTCAGTCTGACACATGCCACCTGAGCAGTTTTATTTCTAGAAATAGGTAATACACCCACTGTGTGACCACCCTGTAGCTGATAAAAATGAGTGATGTTGGCTGACTTCTCCCGGTTCCCTCATGAGGGAAGGAAGTTTATTTTTCATTGTGCTAGAGATTGATAACTTTCTGCTGCCACAGCAACAGCTGTTGTTAAAACAGGGGGTAGCTGGTTTGTTCTGGTTTTTCTTAATTTTACTTTATTAATTCTAAAGTGGTGTCCCAAACAAGTGTAACTACAAGTGAGCAGCAGGTCATCTTGAATACAAGTAAGTCATAGTTCCTGTATTGTCAAGGAGTATATATTCCTGACTTGACTTTTTTCTATAAAATAATTAATTGTTTGTGGTTTTTTTTCTTAAAACCATTATAGGCTGGAAAATGAGAGATAACTCAGAGAGCTTTTAAGTTCTACCTGTTAAAACTGGGACTTCATCCTTCTCATATGTTTAGGGTTACAGTTGGAAACTAATGCCTGACATTGTTTTAAAAACAAAAAATCCAGTCATCAGGAGGACATGAAATACTAAATCCAACAATGGTCAGACACAGCGGTCTGACACTGAAAGTAGCCTGAATCACTTTGAATGTAATCCCTGCTTCTGCCTGGTTAATGTTTGGTGGAAACAGATACCATTTTTGTGGTAAGCTGGGCTTTTTGTTATTAAAAGAGGTGGTTATTTTGAAGCTGTCCAGAGGTAAGGAATGCTGGTGATTGTCTGGGGAGACAGATTAGTGGATTAAGCGAAGGTGAGGAGGTCACAGGGTATAACAAACTCTTCTTTTGTGCCATTGCTCTGGTGCTGATTTACCCAGAAAAACCTGCTTCAGAAATAACCCGTGCACGTTAGGAGGACCATTGAATTTCTCCTGTGACATTACTACCTGATAATCACAAACTTGAATGTTGTGACAATTAATTCTCTGGGTTGTTGTTAATTTAAAGGGAAGAAAACAGCTTTGTCAGCAACTCTTTTTAGGTGAATTATCTGGTAAAGCTTTAGCAAGTCTGCCTTGAAGTAAATCAGTCTTAATGTACCAACATGGAGTGGGAGAGAAAAGTTACCTGGGTACTTTCAGGGGATGGATAGCTAGGGAATGTGTTTCATTTCATTGGCTGCTCACAGCCTGGATGGGCACATGCTCTGTTGGTTTAAAAACTGTTTGGATGGCCAGGCCCAGAGAATTGTGGTCACTGGACCAGTTGGCTGCTGGTCACGAGTGGTGTGCCTCAGGGCTCAGTACTGGAACCACTCCTGTTTAACATCTTTATCAATGATCTAGGCAAGGGGATAGAGTTCACCCTTAGTGAAGTTGCAGACAGCAAGCTGGGTGGAATCTGCCTGAGGGCAGAGAGGCTCTACAGAGGGATCTGGACACGCTTGATCCATGGGCTGAGGCAAATTGCATGAGTTTCAACAAGGTCAGATGTCCTGAACTTTGGCCACAGCAACCCCCAGAAGTGGTACAGGCTTGGGAAGCAGTGGCTGGGGAGCTGCCCAGCAGAGAGGGACCTGGGGTGTGTTCACTGACTGCAGTCTGAACATGAGCTAGTGGGGTGGCCAGGTGGCCAGTGGCATCCTGGCCTCTATAAGGAATGGTGTGGCCAGCAGGACCACAGAAGTGGGGATTGGTCTGTTCAATGAAGTTACAAGTGACAGGACAAGAGTTAATGGACTCAAGTTGTGGCAGGGGAGGTTTAGATTGGATGTTTCTTCACTGAGAGGGTTATCAGACATTGGAACAGGCTGCCCAGGGCAGTGCTGGAGTCACTATCCCTGGAGGTATTTCAGAATGTATAGACATAGTGCTTAGGCATATGGCTTAGTGAAGGTTTTGTCAGTGTTAGGCTCAGTGATGTGGAAGGTCTTACCCAACCAAGGTAATGCTGTGATTCTGTGATTTTTTATTATTTTTTTTTTAATTTTTTTAAAATCTGCAGCGCAATAAACTGCATTCGTCAACCCAATTTTCTGTGTCTTTAATGGATGTGGCTTTTGTTTTGAATTTGGCTTGCCAGCATTGCAAGAGACAGTCATAAACCCATAAACCCACATGTAATTTTGATTGCCACCTTAAACTGAAATTTTGGGGTAGAGGTTGTCTTGAACTTTAAAGGTACAGTGCTGTATCTCAAGTGAGGAAGAATTTTGATTCTAATTCTGAATCTCCAATTTTTGGTTAGGGATGTATATACATTGAGTATGAATAAAATTACAGTAAAACTCTGAAAATACAGTCTCACATCTCAGATGGTCTACCAGGCCTGCAGCTGCAAGTGGTTGCATTTTGCACAGCTGAAAACAGGAGCTGAGAACATAAGTAATTTTCTGTCAAATAGACAGAAGAAATATGAGTACACATTGAAAACAACTTATTCATGCAGAATTATGTGCTGGTGGACCTAAAATGGGATGCAGGTTAGAGTTAGTGGCAGAATTAATTTTATTTTTTGTATGTTATCAGGAGTGTGGCTTCATTGAATGCCCTGTACATTAAATTATTCGCTGCTTGATTGAGACATGGGTACCATTTCTTTTTCAGATGAAGTGGACTACAGTAATTTTGGGACCAATACCCTATCAAGGAAGAAGAAAGCTCTGGTGACACTGCGCAATGACAACCTCCGCCGACGTCCTCACATTAACATTAGCATGCCTCATGATTTCAGACCAGTGTCTTCCATAATAGATGTGGACATTCTTCCTGAAACACACAGGAGAGTGAGGCTGTATCGACACGGGTGTGAGAAGCCCTTAGGATTTTACATTCGCGATGGCACCAGCGTAAGGGTTACTCCTCATGGACTGGAAAAAGTACCTGGTATCTTCATCTCTCGTATGGTTCCCGGAGGCTTAGCAGAGAGCACGGGCTTGCTGGCTGTGAATGATGAAGTCCTGGAAGTTAATGGCATTGAAGTAGCAGGAAAGACTCTTGACCAAGTCACAGACATGATGATTGCCAACAGCCATAATCTTATTATCACAGTCAAGCCAGCAAACCAGAGGAATAATATTATTCGAAGCAGTAGGATGTCTGGGAGCTCTGGGCAGTCTACAGACAGCACTGCGAGTCACCATAGCTTGCCTACATCCCATGTGCTGCAGAACTTCCACCCTGATGAAATGGAGAGTGATGAAGAGGCTGATATTGTCATCGAGGGTGGTCTGGAGCCACAGCACATTCCCAAACTACACAGCCTTACTTCCAGTAGCCTCTCTCGGATCAATGGCAGCAGCCTTAGCCACAGACTTCAAAGGGACCTGGTGCTCAACAACAACTCTGGCCGAGAAAGCAATGGCAACATCCACAAACTACTCAGTTCCTTAAAAACTGATCCCCGACACAGTCTGGTTATCCCCAGGGGAGGTATTGAGGAGGATGGAACAGTCATTACACTTTAGTAGCAATTCCCAAAACTCTCCTTTTAGTCTTAAGTGCCAATTGGGACAATTGACTCTTGCAACGTGTTATGCACAAACCAGAGAGCTGATATTCTCATAGACCTCACCAGTTCAGGAAGATTGTTGCTTTCTTGGAAATGTGGCATCTGGAGTTAGGCATAAAATGTTCATGCACTGCAAAATTTGTCAGGAGAAAGCCAGAGCTGCACAACCTGGTTGATATTCCAGCCCTAACATGAGAACACAAATTTATTTTAGTTGGTATAAATCTAAGCAGTCTTACAGGCTACCAATGGCAGTGCTGCGTACTTGGGTTTGAATGCATGGGTGGATGTATTTATACATGCATGTATATGAATTAGATTTTAATAGTAACAGACATGTCTATTTGAAGTGAAATCTGGTTTTCCTCTAACACCAGTTTAAAGAGAGTGCTTCTTAATAGCCATCCCATCTTCTACTGTTACATGCAGACCTTCCACTAACTTGTTTACATCCTATTTACCACCTCATGTCTAATCCAGACAAGCTCTATAGAAGTTTCCTACTCTGGTGGTAACAACACTAGGGAGATGCTGCAAATCCATTTGCCACATGAAACTATAGATGTTTTTTGGGGTTTGGTTTATTTTGTTTTTTTTGTGGTTTTGTGTTTTTTTGTTGTTTTTTTTTTTTTAAATAATCCTGAGGAGGCAGTGTTGGAGGATGTTGCTGTCATTGCTGGGGTACCAGCACCACCCGCTGGTCAGAGGCAAGGCCTGCCGGCAGCAAAACCATGGCAATAAGGGCTTAAAACTAGGTTCAGCACCATTATGTGTAAATGTATTCTTTGTTGATATTTATTAGATAATACCTCTCTTTCATTATTTTTTCCCTCCCCCATCATCTCTGTTTTTGCAGTATCTTGGTTCCCGTGAATGTTAGGGATGCAAGAGAGAAGGCAACAAAAGTGGAAGAGTGTGCTAGGTCTGTCCTTGTCACCTCAGAGCTGACACAGGTTCTTGCTGTACCTTTGGGGCAACCTAAATCCACAAGGTCTTTGCTTAGAAAAGATTGGCTGATTGCTATATAGTGCAGGGATGCTTGACTAATTGTCAAACCTACCTTAGAATAGTTCTGTTGATTTTGGACTCTTCTAGTAAATATAAAGCCTAATGACTACACAGGATTGCTAGGAACTTAAAATATCCAGGATGTTTGTGAGGGTCAGGCATCTTTACTGGATGCTGGCTAGTGGGTGACCAGTGACTGTGGAGTCAATAACTGCTTCCAAAAATGCCAAGAATTTATGAAAGTGGTCTAATCTAAAATATTTTGTTATATCTTGATCAGTGTAAGGAACAAAATATAAATGTTTTACAACGTATTTTTCTACTTTTAGCTTGTGTCGTTTTCTTTTTGTTTTTAACTTTGTAGTACATTAAAGCTTTTTTATATGGTGGAATAGACATTTCTTTAAATATTGTATGGACATGAAAAATCAGAAGACTTGGTGTGAAAATATCGCATTCCATTTCGGAATCTCTAATGGCTGGACAAAGGATGTGTGGACTAATTCATTGTTGCTAAATTAGAATACCTGTGGAACAACCAGTCTTCTGTTCATCGTTAAATATGTTTGGGACATTGAACTTAGTTTATTTCTTTTAGATTTGCTTTAAAAGTTTATTTTAAAATCCTTTCACTTACTCTGATTAAACCTCTTCCAGGTATCACAGCGGTTATAGAGCTGTACTTATTTCTCCCAGCACAGTAAGAATAGAACATTGATCCTGTTCATCTTAAAACTGTGTTTGTACTTTACCAAAGTTTCTCATTTTTAAATTGTCTGATTATTGGTGCAGTAAAAAAGTAAATTAATAGCTGGATATGCTTCAGTCAATCAGACCATCCTATCAGGAAAATTTAGTTACATTTTTACATAAGACTACTTTTATGAATAAGTGGATTTGTCTGGCTGAATTTACTCATTTTACCTTATTTAATTGATGAAAAATGTGACCTGTCTGCAATAAAATATGCACTGTCTTACTTTTATGCTATATCCTTTCCCCTGTGCTCACGCACATCTTTCTATGGAAATGCCTCCCCCATGGAAACAAAGTACCAGGTTTTGATGACTTTTCAAATATGGAACCATCTTGGTAATATTTTTCCCTGTACCAGTACAGACTTTGATTCGTCTGGCTGTAGTTAATCGATGCCAAGTTTTTTCCCTGTAATGTTTTTTTCCCAGTACTGCTTTTACCAAAGGGTCCCACTATTATAATTCCCTAATCAAGTAGCTTGCTAATACCCTTCTCGTGTGGATTGCTTTAAATATCATGATTTTGGGGTCTTGGGGTAGTCCTGATTCCTGAGAAAAAGCTCATGCACAATACTTTTGGCTGCCCACCTGTGCCTGGGGGCTGCTCGGTGCCTGTTCAAATAAAGTGTGTTAGTACAAAATATCCAAACTCTTCCAGCTAGTTCATCCCAAAATGTAGGAAACAGAAGCTGCATTTCAGACATCAATGTGAAAGTATTGTACCCCAGACTTCAATTGCAAGCTGAGAATAGCAAAATATTGACATATCAGCTTTAGAGCTGACACTTTGTGAAATGACTGCCGTTTTGTAACATTTTGGGCTCATTCCCATCCCTTAAGAAAAAAAAAAAAGTATTTTTGAACACACCATATTGACAACTGAAGTAGTCTAGTAGCTGGTGGGTTGGTTGATTTTGGTTTCTAAATAAGCCCCTTTCCCAGTTCACATCGACGCTGGAGAAACCTCCGGGTGGGCACAGGACGGGGCCCCCTCAAGGTGTTGGGCGAGCCTTTAACCGGGGGCTGCTGAGGGAACAGGGGCACACAGCCCTTGCTGGAGGACAAACCCACCCCCATCAGCCTGACGGAAGGAGCCACACAGCCGCCCCTCACTCGCCGAGAAAGGCGGAGGGAGCAGCCCGGGGGCTGTGAGAGGCAGCGGCCTCCGTGGGGCCTGCGGAGCCTTGAGAGGACGGCAGCTCCGCGGCGATACCTACGCTCCTTCCAGAGCCCGGTTCGGCCGCTTGTCCGGCTCCCGGGGCGAGCGGGCCGGGGGCAGGCGGGTGGGACCGGGAGCAGGCGGGTGGGGCCAGGGGCAGGCGGGTGGGACCGGGAGCAGGCGGTGGGACCGGGGGCAAGCGGTGGGACCGGGAGCAGGCGGTGGGACCGGGGGCAAGCGGTGGGACCGGGAGCAGGCGGTGGGACCGGGCCACTGGCGGCCCCGCCTCTAGAGGCTGCGGCTGCGCCAGTCCCGCCCCGCCGGGCCGAGGGGAGGGCAGCCCCGGGTGGGGGTGGATCGGGAATATGGCGGCGGCTGCGGGGACGCGTGAGGGGGCTGAGAACGAACCGCCCGGTACCGAACCGCCTGGCACCTCTCCCGGGGCGGACAGCGGGAACGTCTCCCAGAGCCACAGCAGCGCCTCAGGTCTCGGGGAGGCGGAGGATGAGGACGCTTCGGAAACGTTGCTCAGAGCCACCGCCGCCGAGTATTCCTCCTACCTGCTGGCCGACCGCAGCCTCTACATCGAGGAGGTGAGGGGCCGGGGCGCCTCGGGGGAACGGGCCGGGGAATCCGCACCACCCTGGGGATGGGTCTGCCGGCTTCCCCGGGGACAGGGAAGCGGCGGTGCGGCCCTTACCGGAGCGGCCCGGGTGCCAGGCGGACGGAGCGAGGCCACCTCGACCGCCGAACGGAGCTGGGGCCGGAGCGGGGCAGCGGCGCTGGGCCGGGCTGGGCAAGGCCTCGGGGTGGCTCCTGCCTGACCGGACCTCCCGGTGTGCCCAGACACCGGCGCTTCGTAAAGCTGTGGAGTGTATGTTCAGGTGGCTTTAGTCTGGCTGATGTCTGCTGTACTGCGAGGCTTTCCTTGGAACAATCTCCTTTTTGGTTTTTTTTTTCCTTTCGTCTCCAAGTTCCTTTAAAGGATTTCTGTTTTGCAGATAGAAAGCTTAGATAAGAGCCTAGAAGATTTGCTGACCAGAGTGGATGAATTTGTAGGAATGCTGGACATGGTATGTATAACCTGCACGTACATGTTTTTGGAGTCAGAATGTAGTTTACTGTGTACTCTGTCTTACAGAAAAACACAAGATGGGAAGCAGCCTTTGGTCTAGGCAGACAGGTTCCAATATCCAATATTCCAATTTCTGCCCAGGGAAGTAGTGGATTCTCCGTCCCTGGAGATATTTAAAAAGAGACTGGATGTGGCACTCAGTGCCATGGTCTGGTGACCGCAGCGGTAGTGGATCAAGGGTTGGACTTGATGATCTCTGAGGTCCCTTCCAACCCAGCCAGTTCTATGATTCTATGATTCTATGAATATGAAAACACACTGAACTTTTATGTTTATTTTTCATATTTTTTACATATTTTTCAGAGAAAAATATGCCCATGTAGCTATATAACTGTGTATTAACTTAATTCTGTTTATATATTTTTCTGTGTGCATACATAGAATCCAGTTTTGAATGACATAATGGTGGATGGCTAAAAGGACAATACCAACATAGATTCAAGGAATGGTTTAGGTTGGAAGAGACCTTAAAAAGCATTCATTTCCAACCTGCCCAACATGGGCAGGGACACCTCCCACCAGCCCAGGTTGCTCAAAGCCCCATCCAGCCTGGCCTTGAACACTTCCAGGGAGGGGGCAGCCACAACTTCCCTGGGCAACCTGTGCCAGTGTCTCACCACCCTCACAGTAAAGAATTTATTTTGAATATATAATCTGTATCTACCTGCCTTTATCTTAAATAGGTTCCCCCTGTCCTATTGCTACATGCCCTCAGCTTTCCTCTAGGCCCCCCTTTTAGGGGGTCTCCCAATATTCTGCTTCTCCTTTAATATACAGGAAGACATTTTCTCATTGTCTATGGGTTTTACAATCAGAGTATCTAATCAGAGTTGTGAAACCTCCAAAGCTAGATTACAGATTAGTCTTTATGGGACCCTTTCTTACCCTTTTGTTAGAAAGGCAGCTTTATTTTCACTGTCTCATATGAGGAGAAGGGAAACTGAGTGGAAAGTTTGTATAAGCTGACACTGCTATACAGGCTGTCTCCTAAAGCACAGTACATGTGGTTCATCTGCACTAGTCTAAGAGAGATTTTACTGTATTTTTTAACCAGTTAAAAAAAGAGGGAAAAAAAGGATTCTGTGTCTTGGCTTTTATTGTTTTTTGGTGTTTTTTTACAGATAGTAAAATTTACGTTAAAATTTTAGTTTAATATATTTATTTCTTTAGTATATCTTGGGGAATGTTCTACTTCTGATAAGGTCGTAGCAGCCTATTTTTAATATAATTAAAAGGTGAATATTTGCCTATGCAAACTAAATTTTCTCAAAAGGTACTTACTAACCAAAAAGAAGCTATCTTATTAGTTTTAACCTAGTAGTTTTGTACTAATAGTAATCTGATATTTTTAAACTATGACTTTTAATCTCTTAGTTGGAGCACATGTCTAGTTCCAGAATGGAATCTGCTGAACATTTCATTTTATTCATTGATTTTTGTATTATTTCTTTGAATGACCTTTAGATTCGAAGTGATTCCTCTCAGGTTGTCAATGAAAGTATACCTCAAATTTACACAAAAGCTACAGAAATGAGACACATATACAGGAAAATCGACAAGCTAGAGGTATGCATTTGGTACCTTCTACATGTATTCAGTTTCTTGGCAGGTGGGAAGAATTAATGATGTGCTGTAATTGGGTATGTGTGTGGGCACACATGGATGTCAGGTGGGTCCAGTTCTGTTTTACTGTCCATGTCCAATCTGGATGCAGTACTTCAGGGTTAATAAAGTGTGCACAGTTTACTCAGAACTTCTGCAAATTGAGTATCCTAATTAAAAATACCTTAAAAAAATTAATTTGCTGCTTGTAGCAGGGCAGACATCTGACTTTCAGAAAGCAATAGTACCACTTTTTCTTCTTTTTTTATAGTGTTTTTCAGAGTCATTGTCTTGGGAGCTATTTGGTGACTCAGAATCACCTGATTAATCCCTGATAAAGCTTCAGAACTGTGCTTCAGATCATTGGTCTCACTTTTAGTAGAGAGACAGAAGTCTAAATTCATTATATGAAAGGCAAAAAGTAAAAGCAAGACTAACAGTTTAAGTAGATTTAACCTGGTTTTGCATCAATAAGGTTAACTTGTGGGCAGAAGGGAAATGGAGTGGGGAGGTTTTGACTCCTCATGTAAGTGACAGAACTTTGACCACTGTCATGAAGTTAATATGTGTTTCAATTTTTTAGTGAAAAAGTTGGTCCTCTTTGTGATTTTTTTTTTATTTTTTTTTTCCCCCCACATTAGGCTTTTGTGAAGATGATTGGAAACATTGTAGCTGGACTGGAAGAACGGGTCATAAAGGCAGAAACAGACCTTGGGGCTTTTCCAAGCACATTTAAGAAAATCTTGCACACGATCAGCATGCCATCTTTCCTTAATGTAAGTAAGCTTTTGTTACCATGTGACCAGCTTAGCTGCTCTGCTTAACAGAGTGGATGATGAAAACAATAGTAACTTTGTTTCAGATATATCTGAATTTAACTGTAATATTTTTATGTATTGTATTAGGATTTTTGCAAAGTTCTCATGCTTAAAAAAAAAAAAAAAAAAAGGCAAAAAAATCCAACCAACCAAAACAAAAAATCACACCCAAAGTTAAAAATCAAAATTCTTACAAGGATTTTTGTAACTATAACAAAATAAGACTGAATACATAAGGAGGGCAATGTGAAGGATACAAACAAATACATAACGCACAAGCCTTTATATTAAAGCATCTGTCAGCTCTGATGGTATGCAAAGCAAGCAGGAAGATCCTGTACAGACAACACTGCTAATGGATCATACTGTTTTAATAATATCCTTTTTAGTAACATTTCTACATGGATATGAAAGTGATACAGCCCAGTACTTTTAAAATAAAGATTCTGTTTATACTCGACCCACACAGTTCAGAAATTGCGTAAGCACCCTATTAAACTTTCAAAGGATGGTTTTTTTTCTCTTTCCTTGTGGGCTTTTGTTCCACGTAAGACTGGAAGTGTTCTCTTTAAAACCTCTCAAAGAGATGTTTTACCTAGCCTCAAGATGGCACTATTCCCTAGTTTTATAATAACCTTCTGATTTAAAATTAAAAATAAAATCTTCTGATGTTTCTTTGCATCACCAGTACAACATTCTTCTTTGTGTCTTGTCAGCTCCTAGGTTCTTTTCTTTATCTTTTCCTATATTCATCCTGCACTAGCTCAGGTTTGTCTATCAGAGTGCTGGTGAGAATGCTGAAATTTAGTAGGTTTGCAGAGGGGGAGAGGAAGAAGGTTGTGGCTAATTGAGGTATTTTGTTCCTACATTTTGCAAGCATGTGTTGCAGCAGAGAAGAATAGATGGAAAAAGAATATGTATTGTCTTGGTAAGACAATAGAAAGAATAGGGAAACTTATTCTTCACTGCTATTTTCTGGGCAGTCTTTAAGTCAGTTAACTTTCATTCCTTAATTTTGTTTGGTGTTTAAGTTCAGAGTGATGTCATTTTTTCTTTAAAAATAAAAACAAAAACCAAAGCTGCTATTTATGGACCACTTAAAAATAAATGCAGTGGTTGCCTTGAAGAATATTGAACAGTATATTCCATTTGATTGCTAAAAACAGTTGTCAACCTTGGAATTCTAATCTACTCAGTGTTTGAAAGTTCTAAAGTGTGAAAAGTGGTGAAAAGTGAAAAACAATGTAACAGCTTTTTGCCAGTCTACTACCATATTATTTTTGAAAGTATGTCATACGTGTATTTTATACTTGATGAAGGAGTTTAGCAGGAAACGTGTTTCCATATGAGGACTGTTCTAACTTAAGTAAATGAGAACAAAAACTGAGGTTAACTTGAAGTGGCTGAGGAGAACTCAAGGGCCAAAGCAGGACAGGTGAAGGTCTAGGGCTTTGGAAGGATGAAGTCTATGGTCTATGTTGACTGTACCATCAACTGGAAAATATAACTTGTTTGGCTTCTGCAAAGCTGGCATATCTTGTACTTTCCAGGTCTGAGTCTGTTCAGGTGAGAGAATGGCAAAAGTCAAAGGCTGCTTTTCTTCGCTAACATTAAGAAATGTGCCAGACCCATTGAAGCTATAATTAGATATCCACCTGTCTAAGACAATATGCCCTTGAAACTTTTCTTGTTTTGCATTTTATCTCTGTAAGCTTTGTTTTAAAACTTGTTTTTCTAAGAAGGTGAAAAATAAACAAACGTGTCTAATTTGCAGAAACCTTCCTCACGACAACAGACCCTCTATGAGCCTCCAGTCCTCTTCAAGACTGAAGACTATTTCCCCTGTCTTAATGAAACACCTCATTGATGATTTTTCCTTTGGGATTGGTACAAACCCTATCAGAATATAGACAGCTAAGTGAACAAAGACATGCTAACCTCAATTTCTGAGTATTATTGATGGCATATTGCCATTCTGATTCTTACTGTCTTCCTTCAGGCAGTATTTTCAGGTAGCATGTGTTTGTGTGTATTATTTCTAATCTTCCTAAAACACAGTATAAATTTTCATATTATATTGGGAAAGGAACTTAAGAACACTTTGCATTAGTTTCTTTTTTTTAAACAGGAAAACATACTTTTATATTTTTTAACACGTAAATATATGTGGTGCTGCAAGTGTAAATAGCTATACCACAAGGATATCTTTTGGGTTTTGTGTTTTGTTTTGTTTTTTTTTTTTAATGTACTGGTTGAGGGGAAAAAAAAATATGCATAAAATAATCTGCTCAAGGTTTTGGAATCTGATTTGCAGTTTGTACAGAAAAATGTGCCACGTTGGGATGTACAAGTCACAAGGGGAGGTAGTGTAATACCAGCAAGGAGTCAAAGGATGTGGTTCAGTATTTGTGATCACACAGCAAGCATCTTGCCCACACTGGTCATAAGGTCACAGTTACCTGAGCTTCTACCTCTTGCAGTGTTTTATTGTTTGATGTGTGACCAGTTGGGCCTGATGTAAGACCTACTGTCAAAAAGAGAAAGTGTCACATCAAGGCAGAGATGTCCCTAGACTGAGCCTTGATGGGTGCCTGACCAGACTGGCTGCTTTTCCCTCACAACCCTCTGTGCAGTTACCGGGGCTGATTCCAGTGTTGAGAAAGTGAGAATGTTACCAATAAACTTACAGTTATCTATCTGCTGTTGTGGTCTTGCATTTCACCTGACAATATCAAACTACACCCTTGTTTCTGGAAACTCTTTTTTAAAAATACAGTCTTGTATTATATCTAGGAGGTGTTAATCATAAATTACAGAATATTATAGGTTGGAAGAGACCTCCAAGATCATCCAGTCCAATCTCTGACCAACACCATAAGCCAACCACCAAATTCGGTTCAGCTTGATTCATACAGAAAAAGAAAAAAAGAAAATGTAAAAATCTTATGTAGTGCCCCTTGTTCTTGGTGGTGGTGATTGCTGGGGATTTTTTTTGGAAGTGTGCCTGTTGCATCTAAAATTCAGTGTATTAGAAGTCTTTTAAGGGAAAAAGTATTTATTGAGGACAAAAATACTAAACAATATAATTGAACAAAAAATGTGTTTTCTTTTTGTATTTTGACTTTTCCTGGATTTAATTATGTTCCTGTAACAAAATGGAGAAAGATACAAAGCAGTAATGCCAGAGAACTCTTGCCTAAGGAAAATCAGCTATGATGTTGTTAGCTAACAAGGGAAATGAGCAGCTCTGTTTCAACCTCATTGCAAATACCAGTGAGAAAAGTCAAGACTCTGCCAAGTGAGTTGGATGAAATGATGAGAAGGACTTTAAATCAACAATAGAAAGAGATTATCAAAAGCAGGGCTAGATGATACTCCAGTAACCATCTCGGGTAGCGTTCTGGCATTCAGTTTGCCAGATACGTCTCTGAGAGTGAAATGGATTTTTTTTTCAGATACATAGCCAGAGCTTTGCTTCAGGAGTCTGTCTGACATGCTAAAGCTGCTGTTGGGTATTCATTCCATGCTTCTGGCCTTGAGTGAGTCATAGGTCAAGATGAAACTCGGTGAAAGAAACATTAAGCTTGAACATTAGGTCTCTCCTTCCAAATCTGCCTCTGCTGTGCTGAACTACTTGTTAAGATGGGCATAGCCCCAGGATGGCAAACAGCACTCTTCAGGACCACAAAGGCTGAACCAAAGCTGTGTGATGAATGCAGATGGGGTGGTGCTGCAGTTTTAGATTTGAGCAATTGTATGGGTGGCTGTTAAAGAAATGAAATTCACACAGAGGAATTGTGAAGAGTCAGGTAGGAAAACTGCTGGAGAGGAGATCATGGAGGAACAGTCATAGACCTAAGTGAATTCAAACTTAATAAGGAAGTGTACAGGAGGTGGAAGCAGGACCAGGTGACCCAGCAGGATGATCTCTTCCCTTGGCTGAAGAATCAGTCATGGAATGGTTTGGTTTGGAAGAGGCCCTAAAGATCATCTTGGTCCAAGCCTCCTACGATGGGCAGGGATACCTTCCAGGTTGCTCAAAACCCTGCTGTTTTGTGTATGAATTTTTCATGCCCTTCTTGTCTTTCTGTGATCTTTCCTAACCTCTACTGTATCATTTTTGAGATCAGGAGACCAGAACTGCATGTGTTATTCAAGGTGCAATTAAATCAGAGGTAACACAATCACATGGTCTGCCTTCTATGTTTCTTTAGTCACTATCAGATGCATTTTCTTCTGAACATGTTTTCAGGACCTGTCATAATTGTGTGATCTCATTCAGCATGCTCAGATTTACTTTCTGACTCATGAAGTTGTTCATATACAAGGGTATTTTAATGTAACTGCTAAATCTGTGTCTGTTAAGCAGGAGGTGCTTCAATTTAGTAGGATGCTGGTTTTTCTAAAACAAAGGTTACTGACAGAAAATGTAGCAGATTGCAGAGCTACACACAGGAAGGCAAAACCACGTGCTGTGGAGTCAGCCTGTTTATGGATGGATGGATGGATACCTCAGACCTGGCCTGCTCATCTGACTCCTGTGGGTGCCTGTGCTCCCCTGGGCTGACACTGGACTTATCTTGTCACTGCCACAGAGCAGTGGGCCTCGGAAAATAGGGCTTATCCTCAGCCTAAAGTCCTGTGCTGAAAGAGCTCAAAGTGTCCTAACACCATGCGCCAGGTACTGTTCAGTCCACCACAGCCTTGAAGGACAGGGGTAATGCTTTGTATGTGGCAGAAGCCCTCTTCCTTCTGAATTCCTTTCTGGTGCAATAATTCCTTCTTGTGCAACCTCTCCTTCCCTTCTTTACCTGAACTCTGTACTCCAAGGCTGACCTCACCCCTGCCTGTTGCAGAATAGTAGGGGCTCCACTTCTTTGTGGCAGGGTGCAAGGGAAGCACCCCATGCATTTGCAGAGGTGGGAAATGACAGTTCTTATGGAGATTGTGCTTTATTTTTCTTATGTGTGGAAAGAGTTGAGAATGACCTTGTTGAGGTCTTTCCTCATTTTCATTATTGAACACAGAACCAAAGTAGTTTGACCCCTGTTGAGGAACATCCTGAGGCTGAAGTGGGCATTTCACTGTCCTGCTCTGGTGAGATTTTAGTACCAATGCTCTCAGACATTTTGATGGTCAAGTACTGAGCCTGAAGAACGTCAGCTGGGGAGGGTGTTGGGACTCTTAAGAAGGGCACTGCCTGTATTCCTACACTTTGTCCCCAGAATTTTGCTTAGAATCCAGTCCATAAGACCATTGGTGAGAAGCCATGCACAACCATTATCTTGCAATGTGTAGGAAGAATTTAAAGGCAATGACTACTCCGCAGTGACTGTCTAGAGTTTTCTGAGAGGTTTTTTGCATGTGGCCACCTGATAACAACACAGTGCTGAGAAAAGTGAAATAGCATTGCTTTTGTATCATTGCTCTTTTCAGCTCAGTTCTTTTCAGCCTCTTCAGAATCTGAGAGTAATGGTCAAACTAGAAAGCAGTGATTGATATATCCTCTTGTAATAAAAATTAACATCTCTAACTGTGTTACAGTTGAATTTTTGTGATCTGCTATACAGCCTGGAATACTTTACAGGTGAAATGACGATACCAGTTTAGGTCCTACAAAGAAAGCCTGGCAAAACCAGAACAGGAGGAATAATCTCAAATACTCTACCATCATTTTTGCCCTGTTTTCATCTTACTTCGGTATGGAGTTTTGTGGTTGATTGGTACCCTAGTGCACCATTTTACTGTTCATCTGTTTCTTGTCACTGTCTATGATGTTATATATTTTGTATGCATGGTTTGGCTTGTGGACAAACTGCATAGTGTTGCTTTTAAAAGAAGGCTGTTAGGCATACACACCTCCTTGGCAGGGCTTATGTATGATAGTGTTGTGATCACAGAATCACAGAATTTTCACAGTTGGAGAAGACCTCTAAGATCACCAAGACCAACAATCAGCTCAGAAAAAACCCACCATATCCATTAGCAAACGCCTTGAAATGCCACACTTGTGTAGTTTTTAATATCTGCAGGGATGGTGAAACTGCCACCTCCCTAAGCAGCCTGTTCCAGTGCCTGACTACTCTTTCAGTAAAGAAATTCTTCCTAGTGTCTAGTCTAAACCTTTCCTGGTTCAACCTCAGGCCATTTCCTCTAGTCCTACTGTTACACACTTGGGAGAAGAAGCCAACACCCACCTCACTAAAGCCTCTTTTTAGGTAGTGTAGAGAGAGATAATGTCTCCCTTCAGCCTCCTTTTCCCCAGACTAAACAATCCCAGTTCTCTTGGCCTCTTCTCATAGGATTTGTTCTCCAGACCTTTCACCGGCTTGGTTGCCCTTCCCTGAACTCACTCCAGCAGCTCAATCTCTTTCTTGTAATGAGGGGCCCAGAACTGAACACAGTACTTGTGAGGTGCAGCCTCACCAGTGGTGAGTACAGAGGCACGAACACTTCCCTTCTCCTGCTGCCCACACTATTCCTGATACAAGCTAGGATGCTGGTGGGGCACCACATCACCTGGGGACACTACTGGCTCATATTCATCCAGCTATCAACCAGCACCCCAGATCCTTTTCTGCTGGGAAGTTTTCCAGCCGCTCTTCCCCAAGCCTATAGTGTTGCATGGGGTTGTTGTGACTGAAATTCAGCACTTGGCCTTGTTGAGCCTCATACAATTGGTCTCCCTCATACAATTGGCCTCAGTCCATCAATCCAGCCAGTACAGGTCCCTCTGCAGGGCCTTCCTGCCCTCAAGCAGATCAACAAATTTGCTGGCAAAGCACTCAATCCCCCTACCTAGGTCGTTAATAAAGATACTAAATGGCCCCAAAACTGAGCCCTGGGGGACACCACTGGTGACCAGCCACCAATTGGATTTAACTCTGTTCAGCACAACTCTCTGGGCTCAGCCATCCAGCCAGGTTTTTACCCAGCAGAGAACAGACCTGTCCATGCCATGAGGCACCTATGAGCTGCATTGAGCTGTCATCTGCCTGTCTTGGTTGGTCTGTGCAGGACCCTAATTGTCCCTGATTCATACCAACTGATGTAATGAATTAATGACTCAAAACATTAGTGATGAGAGCCATTTGCATCAACTGGATCCATCAGAGCATGCACATATGGAAAGGTTTATCTCGGGCCTTCTTAAATGTGTCTGAGCCTGACTGCAGGCACTGGGGGTCTGCATAGCCAGCAGCACACAGCAGGTCACACAGGACACCTTGGGTGACAGTGAAGAGAAACCACTGGAAGGAAGGGGTGCAGGAACCTTCCAGAGGAGACAGGAAGGCAAATTAGGGGAAGGACGTGGGGTTTTGTATGGTAGCACTGGAGGAGCTTATGAGACAGTGAGCTCTAGGGCCACTCACATCGAGATAAAGAGAAGGGGTGGATGCAAATGGGTGAAATGGAATTGCCTTTGTGGGAGAAAAGGGAACACAGGGCAGAAGGAATACGTTTTGTCATCTGAATGTCACATATCCAGTGTAGCACCAAAATTTTAGCTGAAGACTTTTAGGATGTAGTTGAATTAGCTCTACCGCAGATGAATTATCTCTCACTCCCTGATTGTGATGATTCAAACACTTCCTTTCAAATTGCATTTTTGCTTCTTATGTGCTCTATGACCTATTTCCAGAAAGAATACACCAGTCTTTAGTACTTTAGTGTTACTTTTTTTCTGTTTTCCTTTTAGCATAAAGGTGAAACAACTGAAAACGACTCAGTCCATATTTTACATTTTTTTTTTTGCATCTTTTCCAGAAGTGCTTAGTAAGTGTTGCCATAGGAAGCAGAATGCTGGACTTATATCTGGTTGTCACAACAGGGCATCTCTGTTTCTGTAAGATAGTTTCCAGTGCTCAGTATGGGATAATACAAATTTCATCCCAGTATTTGCTATGTAGGGAATCATGCAGTAATTAAATACACATGCATTTGGAGGTGCTCTGATCCATCATCAACTGGAAATTCCATTTGTTTCCTCTCAGATATCTGTATATTTGATACTACCTGAAACTGGTAAAAGGATATTAATGATTTACAGTTTGCAAATTTCCCTGGCAGAGTTTTTTATTTAATTGTATTCATTACTTTCAAAGATTCAATTACATTCTAATTATAAGTGTACATACTTCCTCCCAATTTCCATCTGATAAGATCAGCAATATTTGTTAGTGTGGAAATTTCATCAGGTAATTAAAATGCTAAAAAAGCACAGCTCTCCACTTCCTCTTTGGTTTTTGTGTATCTCAGCTTACATTACTTCCCAGTCTCTGATGAGTCACTACATTTACTTTGTACTGGTAGTTTTCACATTTCATGCCTCAGCACTGATTTTGATTTCTTGTTTCCTGATCAGAAAAAGAACCATTTTTTTCCCTATAGGTAACACTGGATTTTTGCTGGATCAGAGAAACCCTCCTTTCCAAGTTAACAAACACAGGATGTTGTGAAAATCACATGCAGGTGTCTTTGGTGACTTTTGAAGATATTGATGCTGTTTTCTTAATATAAACAGTATAGGATGTTGCTTAATAATGCGCTGAATATTATAAAGATCTGAAACATAAACAGTATAAAATGTAACAATCAGTTATCAGGATAAATATTTTAAATACCAAAGACTCCCAGCTAAGCAAATTGGAATTCTCTTCACCTCCTTGTCAAGGCCAGTAGGCTGGCACAGGATATTTCTGGGTGTTAATATATGTCATAGGAGTAGTACAACCCAGAATTTCAAGTTTAGCAGAGCCTTTTTAGAAGCTAGGGCTTGAGAGATAGGCCCATGGTTAACAGTGGCTTTTGCCACCAGATCAAGGGCTCTGATAGCACCAGCTCCAACCCTCCAGCCTGCTCCTCAGCCAGCAGCCACCACTCTCAAGGCAGAGGGAGTGGGATGTGATGTCCTTCTCTACCTTCTCTGACCTCTTCATCCTGCTCTGCTGCCTGCTTTCCTACCAGGAAAGGGAAGAGGAGTGAGTTCTCACACCCTGTGGCTTCCTCTTCTGGATGGTGATCAATTACCCCCATATTTCTTCTTAGTGGTCCCATCAGTGACTAGGTAGTGGCACCTCCTCAGCCTGGGTGTCAGCCTCGACAATGGAGCAGCCTCAGGAGGACCAGTGTGTTAGTGAAGGTATGTTGTCTTCCCCACTTGCCGCTGCTACTTATTTTAAAAGGAAAAAACCGTTTCTTTTTATTTCTGAGTTTTCTTTTCTCATCATGGGGCTCAGCCTTCAGAGGTAGAGAAAGGATAATTAGAATGTGCTGAGCCAGCAGACTTGGCAGAAAACCAAGCATAACCTTGGCATTTTGAAAGGCATGGTGAAAAAAAGTGGGAAGGATTAACCTCATAATTTATTGTAATGATGAAAAGATGAAAGTTGGAAACACATAACTGAATTACTCTTTGGAGAGATGCAGCACTTCTTAAGTTTAATCAAAGTATCACATCTGACGTAGTTGAAGTAGTTAATATTTGCCAGATCAGCTTGAGGTATTTTGATGCAGTATGAAGATAACAGTGGCACAGGGTGCTTGCACAGATAAAATGAGGCATACACACATCCATCTCTTTTTACAGAAGTACAGCATCAGCATGGTTCCTGTTTAACCTGTAAAATCTTATGCTGCATTTTACTAATACTTTCTACACGTGTTGTACCAGTGCAGAATGTGATTTTAGACATAAAACATGGGTGTACTTCAAACTGTCTTATCACTTGCCTGTTTCTACTTTACATACAGTAACTGGGTAAAACTTTATTAAAGTATTTAGCTCTATGAAATAACCTCACAGGCTGTGGCAGCTGTGGAAGCAGATTTATTTGTCAGCAGAATTTCTTTTCACAGCCTACTCTTATCAGAAGACAGCCGTGATTACTAAGCTGAATTGGTATGTGAAACCATATGGTGTTTTGGAGCTGCTTGGTTACTGTGGAGGATAAATAGCTCCTGACCCTAAAGAGGATCTTTTTAAGACAAAAAAAAAAAAAAAAAAAAAAAAAAAAGTTCCCTATGCCTTATAAGGCATGGGCAGGCTTACTCCAGTGCTGAAGAAGGGGTGGTAACTTGTTCATGCTGCTGAGTTTCCTCCAGCAGTGGTCGCAGGCGGCTGGAGAACTTGGGCTGAAATTGGCAACGCTTCCCTGCCCGGCACTTCGCAGAGAAACTCAGAGAGGCAGCAGGTGAAATTTAAAAAAAAAATAAAAAATATATACCGAACATCATTTGATCATGGGAAAATCAGGTGAGCAAACGCCCTTCGTGCAGTTGGCTGACTAGTTTTAGAATCTCCGTGCCTGGTTTTGTGCTCGGAAACTAAATGGAAACTAAGGCTAAAGCCTTAGGGGCTTTCCTCCGAGAAAGCTGCTTTCATTTGTGCATGGTACAGCCTGGGAGGAGCTTTCTCTCTTATCCGGGGTTAGATGGAAAAAAGCAAGGAAAACGACCCCTCCTCCCCAGCCTGCACAGTGCAGGGGTAGTTGTATTTTGTATATGGCTTACAGTTTTTGTAACTTTCTGTAGCTCTGCTCTGCTGGATGAAATAATTATAAGCCCTATAGCTTAAAAATTGTTTTGTGTCTAGCTGTCTGATAAAACTTACCTTCCTGGCATATAAGCAGCAGGATGCTATGAGGGGGTGAAGTTTTTGTCAGCCTTCGTATTGGGAGGATTTAGCTTTAAGATTTGGTTACTGTTTAACCAAGGATAGTTCTGCTCAGCTCCAAAGTCTCCTCCCCAGCTGTACGGAAATTTGTGAAGCCTCTGCCAGCAGCTGGATGCATTCTTGGTCCTTTCCCCACTGCTGTGGGCTCCCCACATGCCTTGCTCTGGCAGGCTCAGCTGGTGGAGGGCTCCTCTGAAGCTGTCAAGGAGCTGGAGGTCTTAAGAAGAGAGAGCTTGTGCTCAGGGCTTTGCCCATCTTTTGGTAATGAGAAAAATCTGCTGATCTTCTGAAATGGCTGTGAAACTGTTCGTTTTTTGGTCTTGTGGTTAGGGCATTATCTTTGTGACAAATAGGAGCCTGGAAGCATATTGTCTGTCTGTCTTGTGCTTAAGGGGCTCATATGGAACATGTTCAGCAAAACTTAGTACTTGATTCACTCGAAACCATAAGCCTCTTCCAGATAACCATGAGGAAAGTCTTTGTGGATAACACTTTACTAGGCCTCTGAGTGTGTTCAGTTTTTTCCTTTTTCTTAACAAAACAAAAAAAAAAAGATCAGCATCCTAGATGATATCAGGTCTGTCTGCAAATGTAACTGTAAAGGGCTTAGTGGTATGACAGTCCAGGCAAAGCACCATATAGCTGCCAGGGGGTGGGTTTGGCCCCATGTCCTGGAAGCTGCATAGGTTTTCAAGTAGGTTGGGAATTAGTAAATAACTTTACATTTGAAGTAACTGCAGTCAGTTATTTCAGTGTGCAGTCTGCAGCATCATGTTCAGCATTTCTCTGCTATTTGAATAAAAAGTACAAATAGATAAGTCTAGAGCCTGTACATTACATTAGCAAAGCTAAATGGGCAAAAGCAGTGGAGATATTCCACTGTCCAATTCCCAATCCCCAAATTATTAAAATCTCATCTTACTTTAAGATATGCACAGTTTCTGTTTGTAAATCACCAACACAATAATAAGACAATTACTGTCTTTTTATTATTTCCTGCACATTTATTACTTCACAAAGTTGGTTGTTTCACGCTTGGCAGCAACATCAGACCAGAAATGGCTTTTGCCAATGCTCGTGTAGGTATTGTTTTCATCCTTAAGTAGTTATAAAATACAGCCTGGGATATAAACACATGTTAAAATTTTTTTGTCACTTACGTCATGCTTTTCAAACCAATGGTAAACTGGGTCTAGGTTGCCATCTTTGAGCTGTGTGTGGTACTTTTAGATGAATCATAAAACTGAGATCCTGTCCTGACAATTGGTTTATTGACCAAACCCCATCTGTCCTTTGCAGTGCACTGAAGTCTTTGAATTTCTGTCTGAGATCATTCAGTGGGGTTGCTTTTGAATGGACAAGAGCAGCTATTTCAGAGCACCACTTCCTCTGTGTTTAGTGAAAAATACCTCATGTTTCTTTTGTAGCACTCTTGAGGACATGATGCAGTCAGGTTTCTCTATACTGGGAGGTATGGAAATGCAGCAGCTTGGAATCTGTCTGACCCCCAAACAGTGCTTGCTTCCCTCCTGGGTGAGAAAGATTGTGGCAGAGTTTACCTCCAGGTACAAATTTAAGGGTGGTCTAATTCATGTATAGTGAGGTCACTATTTTAGAATAAATGTTTTTGGTTTCTTTAACTTTTTATTTTTGGTGACTCTATATTGAGGATCAAGTATCCCCCAGCAAAGCAATCCGGCTGTTGGAAATCTCAGTTCTTTGATAAATGCACCCCTAATAATGTGTTGTTCCTTTCTGCTGGATTATATTTGAAGCAATACTCCTTGCAAGTATCAGAGCTAGAAACTAAGCATTGGGTTTCATAGAATCATAGAACTGGCTGGGTTGAAAGGGACCTCAGAGATCATCAAGTCCAACCCTTGGAAGTGAAGTTTGCTTCACTGAATAAGAGCTGAGTGCACTGAGAGACATCAGCACTTCTGACTCAGCTGACTTCTTTGGATATCACAGGCTGCTAAAACCAAGTTTGTACCAAAGGGTCCTCATCAGGCTTAGAAAAACCTCCCAGGGCCAAAAAACCTGAAAATACTTAAGCCAAGCACAGGGAACCCCCTCTGTTCTCCTGCTGGTCTTCTCTTTTTGGACAGCATTTAGATGAGCCGGGTGGTGCAGGCTTCTCCCCCCATAGATCCTGCAGAGATTGAACAGAAAAGGTTGGGGTCAAAAAAAAAAAGTCTTTTTTGCAGGAAATGGGGTGAGGAGGAGGCGGCTGCTCTTTGTTGGCAGTGTTGCTATGAGTGACCCCCCCGCAGCTGTGCGGGGTCGGAGGCCGGGGTCCTGCGGGCATCCCTCAGCCCAAAGGGGAAATCCAAGAGGGGGAATCCATGGGAGCAGCTGCAGGAGATGCTGCGGGAAGCAGGGGGCTGCCAGCTCCACTCCTCCGCCGTGGAGCACCAGGGGTTTCTGCTCGGAGGTGGGAGTTTTCTCAAAAGGTTGAGATGCTGGCAGGAAAAGGCTGCTCCAAGTCTCATTTCTTCCACTTCCCCTCTGGCCCTGTCTTGGTGTAGGAAGGGAGCTCATCCTGCTCGCTCCCTAAAAAACAGGTGGGGGGGACAGCAGGGGACTTGCCCTGATTCCTCTGGCCAGTGCATGCCGGTGCTATCAGACAAAGGCAAGGACAGGCTCAGTAAATACTGGATATCTTCTTTCGGTGCTTGGTTTTCTTCCTTTTTCCTTTCCCCCCTTTTTTCTTTCCCCCCCCCTTTTGTCTTTTTCCCCCCCCCTTTTGTCTTTTCCCCCCCCCCTTTTGTCTTTTCCCCCCCCCTTTTGTCTTTCCCCCCCCCCTTTTGTCTTTTCCCCCCCCCTTTTGTCTTTCCCCCCCCCCTTTTGTCTTCCCCCCCCCCTTTTGTCTTTCCCCCCCCCTTTTGTCTTTTCCCCCCCCCTTTTGTCTTTTCCCCCCCCCTTTTGTCTTTTCCCCCCCCCTTTTGTCTTTTCCCCCCCTTATGTCTTTTCCCCCCCCCTTATGTCTTTTCCCCCCCCCTTATGTCTTTTCCCCCCCCCTTATGTCTTTTCCCCCCCCCTTATGTCTTTTCCCCCCCCCTTATGTCTTTTCCCCCCCCCCTTATGTCTTTTCCCCCCCCCTTATGTCTTTTCCCCCCCCTTATGTCTTTCCCCCCCCCTTATGTCTTTTCCCCCCCCCTTATGTCTTTTCCCCCCCTTATGTCTTTTCCCCCCCTTATGTCTTTTCCCCCCCCTTATGCCTTCCCCCCCTTATGCCTTCCCCCCCCTTTTTCCTCCCCCCCCCTTTTTGCCTTCCCCCCCCCTTTTTGCCTTCCCCCCCCCTTTTTGCCTTCCCCCCCCTTTTTGCCTTCCCCCCCTTTTTTCCTCCCCCCCCTTTTTTTCCTCCCCCCCCTTTTTTTCCTCCCCCCCCTTTTTTTCGCCCCCCCCCCTTTTTTTCCTCCCCCCCCTTTTTTTCCTCCCCCCCCCTTTTTTTCCTCCCCCCCCTTTTTTTCTTCCCCCCCCTTTTTTTCCCTCCCCCCCCCTTTTTTTCCCTCCCCCCCCCTTTTTTTCCCCCCCCCCCCTTTTTTTCCCTCCTCCCCCTTTTTTTTCCCTCCTCCCCCTTTTTTTCCCTCCCCCCCCCCCCTTTTTTTCCCTCCCCCCCCCTTTTTTTCCCTCCCCCCCCCTTTTTTTTTCCCTCCCCCCCCCCCTTTTTTTTTCCCTTCCCCCCCCCTTTTTTTTTCCCTTCCCCCCCCCTTTTTTTTCCCTTCCCCCCCCTTTTTTTTCCCTTTCCCCCCCCCTTTTTTTTCCCTTTTCTCCCCCCTTTTTTTTCCCTTTTCTCCCCCTTTTTTTTCCCTTTTCTCCCCCCTTTTTTTTCCCTTCCCCCCCCCCTTTTTTTCCCTTCCCCCCCCCCCTTTTTTTCCCTTCCCCCCCCCCTTTTTTTTCCCTTCCCCCCCCCCTTTTTTTCCCTTCCCCCCCCCTTTTTTCCTTCCCCCCCCCTTTTTTCCTTCCCCCCCCCTTTTTTCCTTCCCCCCCCCTTTTTTCCTTCCCCCCCCCCCTTTTTTTCCCTTCCCCCCCCCCTTTTTCCTGTTTTTTCCTTTTCCTTTTTTCCCCCTTTTTCCTTTTCCTGCAAACATGGGTGAGACTCCCATGAAAGGGCTGGGAGTTAACCCACTGTGCAGCTTGGTGAGTCAGTGCAAAAACAAAGGATTTGACAAAGAGAAGAGAGACAGGAACCAAACTCAGTGCAATTTTCTGTGCTGGTTTTAGTCTTCCTTTGAGGCACACTCTGGGTTTTAACCCTTAAGATGCACCTTTGGAGCACAGTGAAATGGCTTTTCTGCAGAACAAGCTATGTTTTGAGCTGTTCTAAAGTACAAACTTGTACTTCAGCATCTCAGTAGGGGACAGCTGTATCAGGCCATAACAAAAGTACAAGAGTGCTAGAGAAATGACCTGTTTGCTTTCTGAGAAATGTCATACCTGCAAGCTGCCAGAATGACAAGGCATTTCGTGCTGGCTGGATTTACAGGACTGGTGAGGACAGAGGAAAAATGAGTCTGAACTGCTAGAGACCGAGCATTCAAGTTTGCTAACAGCAGGACCTTTGCAGAACTTGGCAGTCCAAGATACTGTTTCAGACCTTAACTTGGAGGTGTGGTAGGAAAAGGGCCTTTTAAAGATAAAGTGAATTCAGTTAAACCCCCACATCTCCCCGGTTTGTGTGCGTGGAAGAGACTGATTACTCGGTTCAAGTTCAATAAATGGCAAATAGAGGTGAATCTGCCAAAAAGCCATCAAGCAGTACTGTGGGCCAGATTTTTACCTCTCCCTTGAACCACGAGGGTTTCAGCGCAGGGGAGGATGAGGATGAGGATGAGGATGAGGATGCAGCCGTGCTGTGCAACAGGGTTTACTCCTGTTGGCTGCTAGGTTAGTAGCCTTAGCTCCTCATGCTCAAGGCAGATAAATACCAAACAAGTATCAAGCTCTCACAAAAAATAAGACATTATGATGGTCTGTAGTAACCAAGATATCTACCAAGGTTTCCCATGCCATAGGGTCACATCAAAAGCCATCAGCCTTCCTTTCTGAATCCTTCAAGAAATGTTGCAAAACAAAACAAAAAAGCATGAAGAAAGATTTTGTTACTGGAAACATTGAAACCCTGGGTTTTCTGTCAGTACAATTGGTAGTGACTATCTTGCCTGGATTTGAATTTGCCTCAGTTGCTGCCCTTATGTGCAGGAACAAAAAGTATGAGAAAATGCTTCTCTTGATTTTAACTGCTTTATTGTTTATTTCTTATCTCAACGGGCCAGAATGCTATTTAAGATCACTATTTTTGGTAGAGGCCATGCTGTTCTCCAGAAGATTAGCTGCAGCATATCTATGTTATGTTTTTACAGGCAGATGGAAGCTAGTTCTGCCCAGTCTTTGGAGGTCTGAGCAGCAGCTCTGGCAGAGCTGGGCTGGGTGGCCCTGCAGAGAGGGGGGCAGATGGGTGGCCAAAAGTAAGAACTGGCTCCTGCAGAAGCAGGTAGGAGGTCATACACCTGTACATCACAAAGCTGGCATGAGGTTGCACATTTTGCTGAAGTCTCCATACCCTGTTGTAGCTGTAAACACCAGGGCAGGGGAACTCTTTTCTATGAGATAGCTTTGATGATAGTTTGTGGTAGGCACATGTGAAGAAGTTATTGAATAGGCTCTTAAGTGTGCCCTGTGGGTTTGTTTGTCACATCTGTAAATTCTGTGGGCCACTGGCACGTGTTGGGTGGTCCTCAAAAAGTGATTTGGGGTGAACTGTGATAGGGCATACCCTGTTCTTGAATTTTCCCTTATTATTAAATATTCCCTTATTACCTATTACTAAAACAGACCTTTCAGCTTAGACTCACAGAGTGTTTGAGGTGGGAAGGGACCTCTGGATGTCAGATCATCCAGCTCTGCTGCTCAAGCAGGACCACCTAGAGCTGATTGCCTAGGAACATGTCCTGATGACTTTGGAGTACATCCAAGGATGGAGACTCCGCAACCTCTCTCGGCAATCTGTGCCGGTGCTCTGTCACCCTATCAATGAAAAAGTGTTCCCTGATGTTCAGACTATAATATACCCCCCTAAACTGTCCCTAATGTCAGATCATTGGGGGGGAAGTCCATGACACAATGGTGTAGGTGTGGCACTGACTTTCTGGAGAGATGCAAAGGGTTTCCTTTTGGAACTGCAGTCTCTGGGTGTAGGCAGTATCTACATTCCTTGTCTATCTGCTTCCAAGCTCTGTGTCAGTGTGTAAGCTGCAGAAGGAACATTGAAATAAAGGGGTTTAAAGATTTTGGTGTTTAGGTGGAATTTTACCTTGCAGCAGGAGGTGTGGGGGCAATATACCTATCTGAGCTTTTAAATCTATTATGTTCAGAGTAGACACAGGGAAGACCTTTTTTTGTTAGGGTGCTAAAACACAGGAACAGGTTGCCCAGAGAGGTGGTAGATGTCCCATCACTGGAAAAACATTCAAGGTCACATTGGATGGGCTTTGAGCAGCCTGATCTAGCTGAAGATGTCTCTACTCATTGCAGGGGAGGTGGGTTGGAAGACATCTAAAGATCCCTTCCAACCCAAACCATGTAATGATTCTATGGAATAAAGACAGTGTTTTTCAAGATTTTGAGCTATGAAAATTGGGATTTAGCCTGTTGAGCAGGGGGATGATAAAGAGATTATGTAACTGATAGTAAACTGGGTAAAGAAAGCTTCCTGTATCTCCCTGCCTGGTCTGGACTACTGAATATGTGAGTTTACACATCAGTGGTCAGAAGAAATGTGCACGTCCATATTTCCATGCCTCAGGGATGTGCATAAATAAACACAGTTTGAGCATTGCCCCAGCTAGCTTGGATGTCCTTGGCAGAAAAACAAGGTGGGAGAGTATTTGAGCTGATGAAATGAAAGCTATGCCAAGCAATGGTAGAATATAAATGATAAAGGTATCCCAGGACAAGTGGGATAGTTCTTCCAACTTTCTTCAGTTCTTCTTTGCAAAATTCTTCACTTTCCAGAGACTCAGGTTGGCACCAGAGAGCTAACAGTGCTATGTAAAATGTACTTGGCACAGTGGATCAAGGTTCTCCCTGTTGCTGCCTCTAGAAACACCACATCCACAGATCCCAAGAACTATGCAGCTTCCAAAATTGAGAAAGCAACCAGCAAAGTTACTGAAGTTAGACATGCAAATGATTTAAAGAGGGCTTAAAAATGTTACTTGCTAAAGAGTATAGAGTCATGCTGGTCTCATGCAAACAGCATTATGAGGTCGAATCACAACTTAATGGCTGAAGCTCAGGTTTGGTGGTAGGGAAGTTCTGGTTTCTGGTCTTCCTCATTAGTGAATACACATGCACCTTATTTTCTTCACAATCCAAGCAGATATAATGTTGGAAAAGGAGGAGGAGAAGAAATGGAAAAGATTGGCTCACTTTCTCCTTCTGGATAGTGTGGTCAGTTCTAATACATGGAGGTTGCATGGTGCTCTGTGTTTTGGAGTTTATGTACCCTAGGAACTGTTTGGTGATTAGATTTAAGAATGCAAGGCCTTACTAACAGGAGGGTATCCATAGCCTTCTCAAAAATGTTAGCACCTTACTCATTAGCTGGCTGTGTGTTTGTATCCTGATTACAGTATCTAGTCCTCCATGGCAGGATAGTAGTAAAAACAATACTTCTTGTTGTCTCTAATCCAAAGCCAACACTGGCTTCTCTAGATATGATGAGCTGTCAGTTCCAGCCTTACACAAGGTCAAGGTGGTGACTTGTTCACAGGCTTGTTGGTCTGATTGTTTGGAGGAGAAAGGGGCTACCAGCAGAGGACTTCTCCCCCCACCCTTATCCCTCCAGTGGAAGTGAGAACTTGCTTCTGTTGGTGCTCAAACCTGCTGATTAGTGTTTCTTTTTTGTTTTTTTTGTTTTTTGTTTTTTTTTTTTTTTTTTGTTTGGTTTTTTGTTTTTTGTTGGTTTTTTTTATTATTATTATTCTTTTATCACAGAGGGCTTTGCTGTATGTCAGAGCTGTGCAGTTTCCAGTTTACCAGGTGTTCCTTTTTAATCAGTGCAGTCAATTGCCTAACAGTTTATAAAAGTCCATAAGTGAGGAAGTAATCAACGCTGTCTCTTATAGCAAGAATAGGATTTGCAATCAAATAGTGACATGACTAATGTTGTTGAAATACTATTACCCTGGCAGCTTCACATTCTCAAGCAATATGCCTCAAATTGGGTATGGGGGAAAATAGTGTGTTATATCATATGGCCTAGTTCATGTGAGGTTATTAAGTTGCCAGTTTGCTGTGAAGGAAACCTACATAAAATGGATGGGGATTTTGTCCATCAGATTAAATTAGCTCAGACACCTTATTGTTGCCCTGAAGCTCACCCCAGTGATAGGCAGGTGTGTAAGAAAAGTTTGGAGAAAACTGAGTGCATCAGAGAATCTCATCCCTGAAGAGGAGATTCTTGAGCTGAAGGGAAAGCTATTTTGAGCAACCTGATAAATACATGGAAGTTCCAGGAAACTACCCCCATTCAAATTAGTGTCTAATTATAACTCCTAATTCATTTCACTCCCATAAGCAATGCTTTCTCTTCTAAATTTTGGTGGGGTCATAGAATAATTCAAGCTGGAAGGGAAATAGTGTTCCAAGAATTAGGATATCTCCCACAAATGACTGTTGCATGGGATGGAGATGTTGCCCCTTTATTGAATTCTTAGTCCAAAGGTGTAAAAGATGACAAAGAAAGCCTAGCCAGGATAAAATGCATTCTGAATATAGTTATTTTATCTTTGCTTCCCTCCAGATGTATATGTGTTTTCATTTCTTCTGTATGTTTCCAAGTGATCATCCAGTTTTGTTAAGAGTATAGGGGAGTTTGGCACTGAAGGAAACCAATTCTTGTGTCTGGAAGTGATTCATGAATCGGGGCATCAGATCTGCCATCTCCCAAATGGCATATTTAAGAATAGTATTAAGGTCCAGTCTTTGAAGATGTTACTGTCCCAAATGGGGAGCAAGAAATTACAAGGAGAAAGACACAAGGAATATTCACTCCCTGTAGCATACAAGACACCATCCAGTGTAAGGTGTTCCTGGGGTGCTAGTGACTTCAAACCAAAGTGCTGAGTCAAAATAAAGTACAGGCATAACTGTTCCCTTAACGTTTCCCATGTCATTTAAATACCTGTCAGTTTTCCATCAGAGGAACGTTATTCTCAGAGTGTGAAAGATTCAGCTGGAGCTCGTTTCCAGGGAATTACATTTCAAGTCAGGATAAAGATTATTAATAAAAATTATTATTAATAAATATGTCTGGTGCCTTAGGTCTAGACGAAAATGTGGTTATAAGAAACTGGGATGTCGTCTACTCAAGAATTTTCTCTGTCTCCAATCTGTTAATATACACTGAGATGTTTGATGAAATAGAAGCATCTTCAGTTATCTGGGACAGTAATAAAGCACTTACTGATATAATTGCTTTGTAGTTCCCTGAAGTCTCTGAGGAATTTTTTTACCATAAAGCTGTTGGGTGTATTAAAAGTTGCATTTGCTGCATTGTCATTCCACACCCCATTCCTGCTGTCAGAGTAGGGTAGAGCAACTCTGCAGAATCAAGAGTCTGAAGGGATTTCAATACTAAAGCAGAACTGTACTCGTTGCTTACACAGTTACCTGATTGCCTTTCTATGTGTTTGCTGCATACCTTGTATTTCTGTTCACTCCATATATTCAGCTACTTGGCTTCTTTCTGCTTGGGTAACTAAAGTTCCTGCCTGTGTTCTGGTCAGGAAGGAGTGTGGAAGTAATGTGTAATGTCCTGGGTACTGTGAGTCACACTGCCAGGGTTGGTGGTACCAGGCTTTTGTGTTTACCTCTTTCCAAAAGGGTGGGTCCATTGAAGTGTGTTTTTGTAGCTTTCTTTAGATATGTTGCTCTAGCCACGATGTGAGCATATTTCTAATTATTATTTTTGGGTCATAATTGAAAAGTGAGGTCATTATCATCACTTACCTGTAATACACTTATGGGATGAAAGCTGAGGCCTATGTTGTGGTTCAAAGAGGGATTGAGATAAACATAATTGTAGCATTCTACATCAGGTCTGTTTCTTGTTGACTTCACTATATGTTAATTATCTGAAAGCTAAACAGCAAGAATTAGTATGTATGGAAAATAAAAATTGCCTATGAAGAATCCACAAACAATAGGTCAGAGAACACCAGGAAAAAAATTATACTTCTAGAAACTGATACTAAGCTCTTTCTTGAATCACTGGGGTGGATACTTAGTCATAAAAAGTTACACCTGTTTTGCTAGGCAAGTGTATCTTTGATGTGATGTGCATCCTGATTGGTGACATAAGGACTGCTCTGAGCATTTCTGTTGTGTTTGTACAGCGTGGAAAGGTTTCATGTTTGGGTTTGTGGAATATTTCACTGTTATTTTTTCTGCATATCACAGCTCTGCAAGACCAGTGGAGCAGGTACAGTTGCATTATCTGCCAGGATGATGCAGAGCATTTAGTATTGTGGAAGATATGTTCAGATAACTTGCTTCCATTTTTATGTCCAAACTAAATCTACCTTGGCTTTAGTAAGGCCTTTGACACAGTTCCCCACAACATTCTCCACAAGAAGCTAGCTGCTCTTGCTTTGGATGCATGCACCGGATAAAAAACTGGTTGGATGTCTGGGTCCAAAGAGTTGTGTTAAGTGTATTTAAGTCTAGCTTGGAGATGGTCATGAGTCGTGTCCCCCAGGTCTCAGTGCTGGGACTGCTCCTGTTTAATATTTTTATTGATGAGGGAGATAGAGTGCACCCTTAGTAAGCTTGCAGACAGCACTAAACTGGGTGGAAGTGTCAATCTGCCTGAATTCATAGAATCACAGACTGGTTTGGGTTGGGAGAGACCTTAAAGTTCATCTAGTTGCACCTATGATTCCAATGATGGGCAGGGACACCTCCCACCAGCCCAGGTTGCTCAAAGCCCCATCCAACCTGGCCTTGGAACATTTCAGGGAGGGAACATCCACAGCTTCCCTGGGCAACCTGTGCCAGTGTCTCACCATCCTCACAGTAAAGCATTTCTTCCTAATGTCTAATCTAAATCTACCCTCTTCCAGTTGAAAGCCATTACCCTTTGCCCTATTGCTACATGGAGGCATGAAGTACTCTTCACTTAAGAAAGATTGAATAGATTGACACTATGTAGAGAGTGAGAGAATGAAGAAATAGAATACTCAGGAAAACAAACCATGGGAACAGGTAACCTAAGTTCCTATGCTTACTTTTCCAGTGTCACACAAAGCTGATCAATGAAGCTGAAGATCCAAACAAATAGCAACTGTAAGGTATGCTCTGTACCACATCATAACATAGAAATTTGTTGTCATATGCTGTTATTATCATAACCAATGTTCCAGAAGAATTCAAAACAGAGGCAAATAATTGACTAATGAGAAGCAAGCAGCTGTATCTAATACCTTTAGTTGTTTTACTGATTAAGCTGTGTAATGATTCATGACCAAACCTAACTTCCTGGCAGTAGGAAATAATGTTTTCAAGCAGCTTAAGCAGCCTACATGAAGGGAAACGAGTAATCTCCAAAGCTGCTTGGGAAGCTGTTCCCATTTGGGTGGGAGCCTGAAAACCCCTGTTAGCTCTCACTTTTAATGTCTGGTTTCTCAGTATATGGAACATTGGTAAAATGGAAAAACTTAACATGTCTTCCAAAACAAATCTGAAGTGCTCTTGGCAGCTGAGTGTCCCTCTTCACACATCGGCGAGCAGAGGAGAAGCTGTGCAGAGGAAGGTGGTGAGCACATGAGCTTGAGTCGTGGCAGAGAAGTGTTTCTATAGTGGCCACCTCTGAGGGAAGGGGAGGATGGAGGTTCTCTAGGGACAGCATAATGGTGTCTGCCATGGCTAGAAGAAACTCAGTTTTGTTCATGTCCTGTGGGTCTTTGTAAGTCAAAATGTTATGAGCTGGGTTATGCAATACTTCTGTTAATGGATGGATAGTTGACAAAGCCTGTATTTCCCCTGATTTTACTTTTAAAAGGATTTTTAATTTTTATTGACATTGAGAGCAATTATTCTTAATAGAAACTTCTACCTGTTCAGTTCAGATTGTTTGTTTACTGTGTAATGCTGAGAAGATGAGATTCTAAGGCTAGATGATAACAACCACAACCTTAAGATGGTCTTGTGCAGAAAAATGCAGCCTGGAGTAGGTGATGCAACTTCCAAAGCTGTGTATTTCAACTTTGATTTGTGGGCTGATTTAAAATTTCCCTGCTGGAAGCATGGACTGCTGCATCAGTGAAGTTAAATGACCTGGCCACATGCTTGCTTTCCTCAGTAACCTACGACAGATGCCTTAGAAATGATGCAGCAGAGAGATTTATGACCTAGGCTTGACAGAATCACTGAGTTATGGGCAATGATAGTGAGAGTGATGGGGCAAGTTTGTTAGCAAATGGGTGTGTGGGTGCTTAGACACCAGAGTGGGGCCTGTTTTATTTGATAATATGCAACTTGTGACACACAAAATTGAAGGAAAACCTAAGAGAGGAAGGCGGTGGGCAGATTTCATCTTACTCAACAGGGTGCCTGTTGCTGTGTTATGCTAACAATTTTATACCAAAAAAATAAGCCCGAAAGCATGTTGATGGAGAATATGTTAAAATATATGTCCACAATGACACTTTGGTTAGGAAAAGGTCAACCCAACTTCAGACTATGTTCAAAAGGTGTAAGGTATTGTGTGAAAGAGCAGTGGCTTGCTAAATGTATTGGATATTGAGATTATTTTAGGTTGTTGTAGTATCTTAAAGCTATTGGGGCAACTGGAGAGAACTCTGAGAACAGCTTAAAACATGAGGGTGGGTTTGGTAACCACCTTAGGAAAAAGTTACAAGAGCAGTATGTGCAAACTGACAGCTTTCTCGTAGGAAAATGCATCACTGCAAACAGTAGAATAGTGTACATGCATTAGCATGGGAGGGAATGATTGATTATCATTGTTAGGATTGAGTAGTGAGAGTAAGTTGAGAAAGCTAAACTTAATAATAGGAATTAATAATAGGAATAATATAATAGAATATAGGAATTGAATAGGAATAATATAATAATAGAATTAATAATAGGAAATACTTTCTAGTCCTGAGGTCTACTCAAGCCTCAAAAGTCTCTGACAAAATGGTGGTGGTAGTTGTGCTAATTGGAATATTCAGAAATAAAGCCGGTGAATCATTAATAAATGTAGAAACATGTGCCGTGGTAAAAGTGGAGTAAATATTCAAAGATGTCTTGGCCTGTTCAGAAGCTTCAGCAGAATAGAGGAAAACTGTTTTGAAGATGGTCTCCATGCTTCTCTAACTGCCCCAATACCCTGTTTCAGGTTCCAAATTTCTCTTTAAAAAGATAATTCTACAGGGTGATCAGTACCAGGGAAGTTTGGATTTTTTTCTCTGAATCTTGGGGGAAAAAAATAAACAAAGTCATAAAAGGAAGTAACATGAAATTACCATCAAGGTGAATTGCACTGTGACTTGTTGCTTGTCCTCTGCCTTGTGCTGCTGAAAGCCCCAAGTAAAAACAGGAGTAAAACCAGAAAAATAACAGTAAAATCATAGTAAAAACAGGAGCTGTTTCTCAAGTTTTGCAGTAGCTTTGGAATTCTGCTCTTTACCAACTGTGTTCTAGCACATGGGGAAAGAAAATCATCCCCAGCAATTGTTTCTTTCCTTCTGTTCTTTCCTTACCACTTGCTGCTGGTCTTGAACCAAATACTGGTGGATTTTGAAATTTTTATTCATTTGCACTAAGAAACAAATAAAAAGAACAATGTGAGCTTCATAGCATTGCATGGTTCCACACATTTCAGTATCTCTGTTTTCTTTAGGTGGTGTCTTTGATTAATACAAAAAATTCTTGCATACAGTGACAATAATTTTTTTTGTTCATCTCCTCAAGGGACCTATTTGACACCATGAGACTTTGCAATGGTGATGCTGTGAGCTGAAATTTTACCATAAAAGTCAGTCAAACTAACCTTAAATCACCTTGCTGTTGAGGAAAGAAATAAGGTTCACATTCTTCTTCAATCTTTAGTGAGTGTGTATCATCCCAATGGGCATGTCTCAGAGTTCCTGGGTGGAAGGTATTAATGGTTGATTTCATCCTACTACCAGGTAATGAAGGTGGTATTCTTCTGTTCTTCAGTCTAGCCTGCACCAGCATCTTGGCTTCAGGTTATGTTTTTTCTGTCTTCACTAATGTCTGTATTTGACAGACCTTTCCAATTTTTTTGATGTGATTTCAGCTTCCAAACAATTTGCTGAAGAAGTCTTGAAAGCACACAATGACTACAGGAAGAAACATGGAGTCCCCCCACTAAAACTCTGCAAGAAGCTAAACAGAGGAGCCCAACAGTGAGTTCAGTCCTTTCTTTTCTCTAATGAGATTTGTGACACTTTTATCTGCTAGGTTTGACTGCAGACTGCGAAAAAAATTTGCCTTCTGATGTGCTGATACTCAGTGAAGACTTACTAGGTAGAAAGTGAGAGAGAACCTACTCTTTCTGTCTCCCTACACAGGCCTTTTTATTCCTTCTTTCTCCATCACATAGCACCAGCTGGTCACATGGACACTTCTGTGGTCACAAACATACAAATCTTTCTCGCAACTTTTTCCAGACATGGACTCCATGTATCTACATAAATCTGGTATGTCTCCTCTGCAGAGGGTAATTGCCTAAAACATGCTGCATCAAGACTTCTGTCCTATGATGGATTGTCATCTGCAGGAGAATATCCACTGCTGCTGTAATAGTGAGAAAAGGACTTTTTTCATGGTAGGAAGTGATGACAGATCTAAGATCAATGGAATCAGAAGGAAGTACTTTCAGATCACATTGGCTGTCTTCCTGCCCCCAAAGCAAAATCAGTATACATTGCTCTCTAGTCTGTCAGGAGGAACACATCTTACCTCTTCTCCAGAGCTGCAGGCTGCACAGCTTCTTATCAGTCTAAAGTACAGTGAATTCATCTTCATGCTGTCTGACTTCAGTCTTCTTTACAGAAATTTGAGTCCTGTACTGCTTTTCCTCTTTGTTGTAGGAATGACAACCAGATTATTTCCTTTGCCTTTACAGCAACCTTTTTCAAAGTAGATTTGAAAGCCTTCATTTTTTTTCCAGGCTGATCCTCATAGTTCAAAGGAGATACTTGAAGGCGTAAGTGCTGATTAAACTGTTAAGAAAATAAATAAATAGGGGCCAGTTTGATCCCAGTAGACATAAGCTCTTATTGCCTGTTAGGTTTTCCATCAATAACCATTCAGACTTCTTCTTACCAGCTGCCTGGAAGCTGGAGAGTCTGTAGCCTTTCCAGATCCTGATTTACTGTCCCAGCATGGTTCTGTGCTGTCACACAGATGTACCACCTCCTGCACTCCTTGACCAGAGCTCTCTGCCAGGTGTTGGGCTGTACAACACACCACATACATGGTGTGCGGACATGCAACGAGACAAATCTGTTTTATTTTTTTTTCCTTGAGACTGCATGATAACTGGATACAGTATTTCTAAGAGATGGAATGCCTGTGACTCATCTACGTACCTCTGTAATCTGCTGGGGTTTTCCTTCTGTTCTTTAAAGGGTTGTTTTGTTTCTGGTTTACACAATGCCTGACAACAAGGAAGAAATGTCACTGACTTGTCAGTAACACTTGTTGTTTCTCCAAACTGCTACAGCTGGTTTGAACAAGTCAACTTGTGTGAATAGTTCAGATTATTCTGTCAAATATGCACCACATTTATCTCTAAGTGTGCCATACCCTTGTTGAGTATTTTTAGGTCCTTCTGGAATTCCTCACAGTCCCCTCCAGTTTCAGCTGACTTTCTTTACTATAAAGAATAACAGTAGGAAAACTTTGGTTGAGGTCTGTAATTTCACTTGCAAGATTTAAAAGACAAAAAGAGACTGGTGAAACTGTTTGATAACAAGAACTAGAAATGGATTTATCTCGATATAAGGCATGAAATCAAAGAAAACTCCTATTTTTCAAGACATTTTGCATAATCTTAATTTCAAGAACTTTCCAAAGAAGTATTTTCTTAAGGTATATCTTATACCTTTGTTGGTATACATCTGGTGTATCTTTGGGTACTTCTCCAAGCTTCTTTATCAGTGTTAAAAATGGCCTGTTTCCTATTATTTTCAGTTCCAATAATTGTGACAGGTTAGATGAACTGACTCTTGCATCCCTGCTTGAGCATGAGATGAGTCACCCTCAGCAGGTGTCTGTTTATCTCTGACTGTAATGAAGCATAGGGTGATGATCTCAGATGCAAATCTCATGCTTTCAACTGCCTGAGCTAGAATGTATTCATCACCCTTTGTCTCAAATCCTTGGCAACTTTGTCTGTGTACTTTGTTCCAGTCTTGTCTCTAGCTTGGGATGTGGGAATCCACAAAGAGAAAAATTACAGGACTGTAGCAATATTGGGCATGAAGGAACATCTAAAGATCCTGTAGATTTCTTTTTTTTTTTTTTTTTTTTGAGAGAGAGAGAGAGGAGTAGGACAGAAGAAAATGAGAACCTAATGACTTGAAGTACTAGGTTGGGCCAAAATGTTCAGTGGGACAAATTACCTGTCTGGCAGATGCCAGAAATTAATCATTAGGGAAAGAGTGGCAGGATAAAACAAATGTGTTGATTCCTTTCCCCCATTATCTTTTCCCTTGAATTACAGATTTATCCTGGAAGTTATGTTGTATCCTATTTTTTTGTTGCTGTTGTTTTATAACTCCCGAATTCTGCACAAGCTACACACACTGTAAATTTGTTTTGCTCCATTTCAAACCTCCATGCTCCTTGGTGTCTGCATCATCCTGTGGTGATGACTTTCACTGCACACTATGGAAAAAGTGCTTTGTCTTACTTGACTTTTAAATCTATGACCTGATGATTTTGTGTCTCATCCAATCTCCTGTGCTATGAGAAATATCAGTCTTTCCAATTTCACTTTCTCCATACTGAAGCCTCTCCAATGGTGAATAAAGAGAATAATTATTTTACACGTGATGTTCTTATTCACCCTGTTGTTGCAAGGCAATAAAATGCATCCCCTGCTCTCACACATGTCAACTTCTGTAGAACACTGGTGCTTATCCCTATGTTGGTATATCTGGTTGTTGCCTCAGACTCTCCATGTGGTCCCCTTCTCCTGTTGCCTGGCACTTTGCTCTTGTTTTGCTTTTGGCTTTTTTAAAATTTGTAAATATAGGGCTTTTTTACACTTGCTTTGGCTGAATCTTCAGTTTGGTCTTTTATTCATCTAATAAAAAACATTTAATTTACTCCTGTGAGGGGCCTAGAAAAGTCAGGAGGTGACACCTCTAGCAATTGATGCAGGTACTCCTCTTTCTTCCAGCAGCTGCAGCTAAGGATGCCCAGTGGATTTCCAGGTGCTGGGCAGATCATAGTGGGGGGAATTCTGCCCTTTGATCTCTTCTAGGCCCTTCTCAGGAGTGAAACAGATGCTTATGAAAATGACTTCTAGACACAGGGAAAATGGCCTCTAGAACTTCCCTTTGCCTAATACCGAAATCTGTGTAAACCTAAAGCATCCTTTCCTTCAGGGCTTTTTAGCTGAGTAATTTGGATTAAACCATTGTCTTCCAACAAAAATCCTTGCTTGGATCTCCTCCTCTTCCTCCTGCTCCTCCTCTCTGCTCACTGTGGTCTCTGACTCAATGTGTGGATTCCTTTGCTAGGTATGCAGAAGAACTGGCTACCACAAGGGTACTCAAGCACAGCTCTGAGTCTGCCAGTGGAAAATGTGGAGAAAACCTAGCTTGGGCATCCTATGACCAACCAGGTAAGCTTTCTTCTCTTGTCTCAGACACTGGATAAATGTCTTGCTTCATGTGCTTTGAGCTCAGAGCATCTGCTTGATAGAGTTACTGGCATTTCTTCTGCTCTCCGTATACATCCATCACAACCCAGCCCAGGCTCCATGGGGACAGGATGGTGGCTTGCAGTCACCTATGTGTACTGCAAGCAAGGAGCACATACAGACACAGAGGAGGCAAGGGAGTGGGGTAGAGTATCCCTTTGGAAGCAAGGCTGCTACCTATGTCCCAGCTGTGGAGCTGTCTTGAGTGCTACGTGAATGTCCATAGGAGGAGAGAAGGAGGCTGTCAATGCCCTGAACTTCACTTTTATCCTTAGTTTGTCCCAGACAAAGAGAGGGCTGACCACAGGCCAGCTATGGTGAGGAAGGTGGGACACTGGCCATCGCATGCAACACAGCAGGTCCTCGGTGTGGGGGCAAAACCAAGGCAGGGGCAGACACCATAGTGACAGATGCTGATGTGACACATCTGCTCTGTTAGCAAATGGGCTTTGAGCCCTTTTCCATGCCTACACTTTTGACAACAAAAGCACTCCATATATTTTCCTGCTCATAAGTGTAAAATGAAACTGGAGCCTTCAGTGCCTGAAGAGCTGAATTTTGACCAAGCTGATAGCCTGCAATAAGCCTTTGGTTGGAGTGATGTTCAGCAGGCTGTTCCCTGTTGCCTTCTCCAGTGGGCAGGGCTCATGCCTTAGCCTACTGAGACAGCAGGTGAGATGTATTAAAAGTCACCACTTGCTTGCTTTATTCCCATCTGGATTTTCCAGCACAGTCTTAGAGAGGCAGAAGCTCTTTTCTTCAAGCTGTTTGAAGGGCCTGGAAATTTTAGTAAGTGAATTTTAGACCCAGGGACACTGCTTGGGTCCTCTGCGAGTGCCAACTCTCATCCCTCGGGAGTACTTTTTCATGTTGAAAAAAGAAAGGGTGGAAAAATGCAATTTGATCTATTCACATTTGGCATTCTGTCCATTGCAAGAGTCTGAGGCAAGGGTTCAGAGCAGCATGTGAAAACAGAGATTTATGGCAAAGTTTGTGTAGTGGCTATGACTCACTGACTGAGCTTACTGCTTCCTTCTTGTCCGTGTGAATGGTCTGTGCTCCTTCCCCCCCTTGAGATTAAAGTCACAGAATTCACATTTAGAGAGCTGGAAACAAAACATGAATGCCTGTCTTTTTCTGGATCCCATTTGTTTCTTCAGTGCACTGCTTCCCTTAACTTGCCAGATTTTAGCAGTTCTGTTGCTGTTTTATTTTATCCACAGGATTGAATGCCTTACTGAAAAAAAAAAATAAGCTACATCGTCTTGTTCTCTAGAGCACTTCTACATTTCCTATGTAGCAGGATCATTCAAAGTACCAGAATGAGAAAACTAGTTTTTCAAAGAAAGTTATTCTCTCATCTGGGCTTAGTCTTCATCTCTGTGGAGCTGGTTCATTCTTTCTCTTTTTCTCATATAGTTCCCTTTGGATAGTTAATTTGTGCTCTGCTCAGTGAGGCTGATATTTGTATTAAGGCATTCATTCAGGGGCTTAGTAAAAGCAGGCAGTATCTTCTGGTTTCTGTTATCTTTTGAGCATGAGGAACTAAAGAGGGAGGCTCTTCCTGAGAGGGGTGGAACACAAAGGGAGGGGTCTGTTCCCTCCCACTTCCTGCCCACTGTGACAGATTCTTTCCCAGGTAAAGCAAAACTCAATAAACCTCCAGCATACCCTGTATTCTCTAGAAAACAAAACAAATCAAAAGGTGATGCTGTTGTTTATTTTGTCTCTTACTGAGTCTTGTTATAATGCTAGAATGTGTGGGGTTTTCTTATTTTTGTTTTTGAGAAGTTTTAAGCTATAAGAACCTCCTAATGTGACCCCTCTCCTGGTAGAAAATATCTTGAATCCAGGATTTTAGAGGTACATAGTCTGGAAATATGTTTATCCCTGGAATACAAGAAATAGTTGTCAGCTGTTTCCTCACTCCAGTCCTGCAGGAACTGTTCCGTGGCAGACTTCTCTTTGTCTGTGTTTGAGTCAGTAAGCTGTCATCTGCTGCAAATGTAAGGGACCCCAGCCTGCCTTGGCAGCTGTAGTGTGACAGCCTTCTCGGGATGCCTCCTCTCCTTGCCTGTGTGTCGGGAGGCTGAAGGCAAGCACTGCAAGACTGAATTCCAGTCATGGGATGGCTGGTGTGGCCTTGAAGAATGTGCCATAGGAAAACACTGCAGCTCATGAACTCTAGAGAGTTTGTAAGAGGAATTCACTGTGTTATCACCCAGATCTGTTTTGGGAGGAACCAGGGGCTGCCTATAGATTGGGATTAGTGGGCAGAGTGACACAGACACTTTTTGTCCCAGCCCTACAGAAGCAGGCTCTAGCTGAGAGCCTGCCCTGCTGCATCTCTTGCTGTCTGGTGTGAAGCTTATACACTACTGTTAAATAAAATAAAGTAAAATAAAATAAGGACCTGCATGAGGAATGCTGAAAGTAAAAGATTACTTTCTAAAACCATCAGTGTGACTTCAGTCCAGGTAGATAGTCTATTTTTGAAGCAAATTTAAATCTACCTCTACCTATTTCCCCCTCAGGCTGGTGGAATGGAAGTTCCTATAACAAAAGCTAGAAAAATGAGGAAAATTTGGAGGCTTGGGGTACTGAGTTTAAGTGGATCATTATGGTTCTGCTTATCCTTGCACCAAAATATGTTCTGCAAAATTTTATTAGAATGTTTTTAGCAACTTGCTCAGTGGAATTACTTGAAGATTTAAGGATTCTTCAACATGAGGGGAAACATTAAGGCTGGCCCCTGAGAAATTCATAATTATATTTTATAGCATGAAATAATATATATCTAATACGTCAGTAATAGAAGGAAAATTCCAGTGTGGATCCCTGCAGCAGCTGAGCTCAGACACTCAGGCTGCCCAGTCGCTGCCCCTGTATCCCAGTCTCCCCAGCTGCTGGCACGTGGACATACAAACCCCTGAGGCTCCATTTCCACTCCAGTTGCTGGTACAGCACATCTCACACACACACAGCTCCCTGGTGTTCAGCCAGGACCTCCCTTGTCCCTTTGGTGACCAAACACTTCTGCAGCAACTCCTCCCAGAGCACTTCACACCCTCACCAGCCAGTCCACCTTGCCCTTTCCTAGTACTCACACACTGGCAGCTGCACTACTGCTCCAATGTCTGGCACCCAGGTCCCTGCAACCCTTGGTGTGATAGCAGTGATTGGCACTAAGGCAGCCCCCATCCACACAGAATAAAGCTCCTCACCCCAGAGAATAATTAGAAATTAAATACAGTGAGACAAGAGGGCAAGAGATGAGATGCAGGGCAGGGCCAGGGAAGAGTCCTCATGCCTGCTTACATGCAGTGGCCACTTCTTCTCTCTTTCCTTCAGAAGTATCAGGAGAAGAACTTTACAGCAGGACTGTTAGTCCTATGAATGCACTGACCTCATACAGTCAGAGATCTGACCATATGAGACAACTTGAGTGTGGCCAACACAGTGTGGCCAGGTGGATAAATAACAAGTAAATCACTATGCTGATTCTGGACCTAGTTTGGGGCAGTACTACACTTGGATATTAATTCAAGGGTTGTTTTACCAAGTTTTTGTGTGATATAGGTATGTCCAGAGTTATGGTACCGATGAAACACATTAGAGTAAGATTCATCCTGTTCCAAAATGAAGCAAGTAGGCTACCAGCTATCACTGGAAGGGTGAAGTCAAGCTATTTTCCATAGACAAAGTGTTGAAACTACGAATGTGGGTTACAGTAATGCAAGCAGGAAGGAAACTTTAAAAAAAAAAAAAAAAAAGCAATTGGTTTTGTAAGGGGTACAACAGAGGAGAAACTGTGGTGCTGACTGTTGGACAGATCTGCCTGCTTTTTGTACAAGTAAACTTCAAGCATTTCTGCTATAATTGGAAATAAGGGGTAGGAATGAGATTTCTTTCCTCCTGATTGAAATGGATTTTGAACAAGAACCAACCACTGGTTTTGGGGGTGCCTTGGGGGAGTTGGAACTCTTTTCACTGAAACATTTAAATGCAAGGGGAAAGCACTAAATATAGCTGTGTCACCTATTCTGTAATAATATGAAGCAGAAATCCTGTGGTCAGTAGTCTGAACCATCAAGTCTGAGTATGAAAGTTGCTGCTCAAGCAGGTAGGTTCAGTGCTCTGCCAGCCCCTCTTCTGGTCTCTCTTGGGTCCTTTTCTCAAGGCCTCTGGAAGCCCAGAGGTCACTAGGCTCAAACCAGAATCTTCCCTTAGTCCCCTCTGCATCATCTGTGACTTTCAACACTGCTTTGGCTTGAGTCCCACCACTGTGTTGCTTACTGCTTCCCAAGGGGCAAAGAATCAGAGGAAAAGTGTTTTAGAGGAAAGAGAGCATGTTTAATTACTAGGTACCTGTCTTCTTGCATGGTCATAACTTCCATGGAGGAACCCCCTCATCCTTGCAGCAAATGACAGATACAATACATTCAGGACACTTCTTTAACATGATTTCAAGATGGTCAGCCAAAAGGAGCCTAGTCCTGTGGAGGACTAGGAGAATGACAAGAGAGCCACATAAAAATAAATTGAACCTGCACATGAATAAGTGGAGCATAGCAATCTGCTTCTAGACCACCCAACTGTGCCTGTTATCTTTCATGTAGAGGACTGAGGTAGTCTTGCCTGATGCTATTGCCATCTCCCCTGAATTAAAGCGTCACAAAATCCTCATATGGACGGGATTCTTTAAATTAAAGAAAAATAATTATAAAGTGATACTGTGTTTGTCAAAAGTCCCATGTATGGTGCCCCATTCCCATTACAGACTTTTCAAGCATGTGGGTATACTGCTTAGACCTACAGGAAGCAGAGTGGGAATGACTTTCTCTTGAACTTGTCCTTATGTTACATCACACTGGCATATTAATGACTGAAGGGAATGAAGTGCTGGTAGCAGTGGCAACGCAGTCCTGTGTCTGTAAAAGATGGAATATAGTCACTTAAGCACTTGTACACACAAAATAGATGTGTTTCATAAGATCTGACGTATCTGCAGTCACATTCTGTACTTCTGTTCCACACAGCCTGCCAAAATCACAACTAAATCCTTTGGTGGGACAGGATGATATTTTTGGTTTGGATTGGTTTTGTTTTGTTTTGTTTTTTTACTACATGCTTTTCCTTTTCCCCTTGAATTGCATAAAGATAGCTCTTTGCAAGTTTTTCAGTGTTCATTTTCTCTTTAGTGTGAGCAACAAATTGACATGTTTGGGATTTTTTTGCAATAGAAATTTCAGCCGTAAAAGAGGTTAACGGCGTTTGTTTTGTGCAGGGAGAGCAGGGAAAGAAGAAAGCAAGAGAGGTTTTGCTACCTTTTTACATAGCAAATGTAAATTGACTTTACTAAGAGATCACCACTCCTAAGAAGCAGTGTGGCATAGCTGAGTTCTGAGCCAGCTTGCCAGGCTAGCAACCCCAGCCTCTTAGCAAACAGCACTGATAAAACAACTGAAGTTTCAGTGAGTTAACAGCTCAGTTAACTTCTTGAACAGTGCAAGTTTAAGACTTCTTGCTGCAAAATAGCAAAACAGCAAAACATGAGTCACTGCTGTTCTGCAGCCAAGAGTCCACCAGGGACCAGCATTCTTCGTGACTTCATGACATGGTAGGCTTAGCAGCATTGGCAGCTTGCTATGAAATCAACTGGCCTTGCATTAAGCTTCCTGGAATGCTAAGCAGAAATTTCATTATTGATGTAGCTCAGGGAAAAAACCAGAACGTTTGACACAAGAATTTCCAAGCAACCAGTAATGGAAAAGAAGTAAAATTTGACTTTTGAGTACATATCTGCAAGTTCTGATCTAAGCTCCTGCCCTATGTGCTGCCTGTTCCACTGGATCTGGTGCAGATTATCAAAATGTCCTCCTTTCTATCAGTTTGCTTAACTGTTAACAGAAAACCAGGAAAGATTATTACTCTGGCAAACATCAGCCTTAGAGACCTATAGGCATGTAGTGCTGCATCACTGGCCATAGTCATAGCCCTTTCACAATTGTGGTCAGTGTAATCCTTGGCATGTATAGATGAGGTGTCTCACTGTAGTACCCTGAGTTAGAATGGCTCAAAGAGAACATTCACAATGGCCCAAATGCTAAGTAAGAACCACTAAAAATAAATGCACTCAGAAATCCCAAGTATTAAATGTTGATGAGAACACAGAAAACTAGAGAATGTTAGAAGTGTCATTTTTCTTTGCTTAGAGCTGTAAGGGGATACCTTCATACAGCCACAACCACAGCTGGAACACCTTCCTGTAGAAAAAGTCCCTGTGCCCTTTTCCTCAGAAAATCTGGCATGGCTCACTTTGGTCTTTTCAAACAAGTTCCAAGAGGGAGGAGCTGCTGAAAACTCTATGTAGAAGCCTAATGACAGGGGAGCACTCATGCAAGTTGAGGGAGGTGTTTCTTCACTACCTTACAGGCTGAAAGTTACAGAAGTTTGTGGGTGGAACCCCACCATGTGTTAAATTAATTTAACTTAATTTAATTAGATTAATTAAATTAAATTAAGACTCAATGTGTTAAATTGCCAGATGATTTATTTGAGGACTAAAGGGATTTCCACCCCAATTCAATCTAAATGCTGTGCCACACAGACCTCTCTTTTCTAAAGTTTTTTCTGATTTCAGCGTTGTAAAGTTTTAACCAAAGGTGAGAATTGGTGGTGATGTGTTGGTGATGGTGCAGCACTCTTCATCAGCTCTGCCCTGCCAGAGGAGCACCTTACTGCAGAGATCTTCCTTGAATGGCATGAACCCTATCTGGTGCTACAGCTGGTTTGTGGCTTGCCTGCCCAGGCACTGAGCCAGTGAAGGAATTGAGGGATTGTGTTTGTGTCAAGCAGAACCCAAGTCATAGATGATGGTGTGAGAATGCTTAACCAAAAGCACTGAACTATTTAGTAACTGATTAGCAACAGCTATTGCAAAACAATACTTGGAAAGTTATACGTATTGCCATGTTACCTACATTTCAAAAGCTCTTTTCACTAAAAGGACTATTTCTCAATGTTTCTAGAGGTTCTTGCCAGATATTAATGTAAGATCTTGCTGGCCAGGCTATAATGAGCTACACTTCTGTGCTTACACCCTGATTCCACAGCAGATTTCTTTTGCCTTTCAGGAAAGGATGTGGCTGACAGATGGTACAGTGAAATAAAAAACTACAGCTTTCAAAACCCAGGGTTTTCTTCTGGGACAGGTAAGTTTATATTGGGCAGTGTTCCTTCAACAACATAGTTTTTATTTTAAGAAACTGGCTAACCAACTTGGTTTTGTAATTTTTTAAAAAAACACTAACTTTATTTCTTACAAAAAAGTACTAGAATTTCCCCAAAGTTTTGTGTTAGAAACTTACAAAAGGGTAAAAGAAAACTGACAAATGAGAAAGTAAGTAAAATTTATGGCTTAATTTAATACTGTACTTTTCCTCTGACTCTGAAGTTTTTAGAAGGCAACTTCCTTTTACAGAAAATTAATTTCTAAAAATACTAAATTGGAATCATATAGGTATGTTACTAAATGTCCTATGGTGTTGTTCACATTGACATGTGTCTTCTACTAAGTTATATCATTCCAGTCACAGAGATAACTTCACACATAATTTGGAGATCCACCAGAGGCCTTTGACTGTATATTGACAATCCAGTGTTGAATGAACATAAGATCATTATTGCTTGAGTAATGATCAAGAAGGTGATATACCCAAGCTTCTTTCAGATGAAAAAAATTGTGGCTTTCTGCCATGGGGTTTGTCTTTGTACAGAAGGTACAATTGATAGAGCAGCGACATAGCAGGGGTTACCAGGCAAAAGAAGCCACAGAGCTGGTGTTATTTTGCATAGTTGCACATGCAGGCACATGGAGGAATACGAGATCGTCAAAGCAAATGAGTAATAATCACTGTAAGAACTGCTATTTATGCTGTAGGGAGTAAAAATTATGATTTCTTTGTCAACCTTCATATCGGATACTCACCAAACTTCTTTCATGATTTTCATACTAGGTTTTCTTATTTGGATGTAGGACATGGAAGTGTGAGTAGTAGTGTGGAATCAGATCAGATCAGGTTTTTTCAAGACAAATTTCTAGATCTAGTTTTCTTTTCATGTCCTTTGATTGTTTTCCCATTAGAGAAAGAAACAGTTTTGCATTGTTCTTTCTCCCCCCCCTCACCCTCGTCACATGTTAAAGGGAATGGTTTAGGTTTAGGATCTAAAATGAATGTATATGCTTATCCCTTTGCAGGTCACTTCACAGCAATGGTTTGGAAGAACACAAAAAGGATGGGAGTTGGAAAAGCATCTGCTAGTGATGGCTCAACATTTGTGGTGGCTAGATATGATCCAGCTGGAAATGTAGTAAATCCAGGCTATTACGAAGAGAATGTCCTTCCTCCAAGAAAATAGTTTTTTTGTTTTTTTTTTTAAACTGCAGTCTTACTGCTTAATGACAAATGAACCTGGATTTGGATTTAACAGTGTTTGAAATGAATTACGATTCAATGAAATTTCCTGTTTGATACTGCTGTTCCCTTCTCACTACAGAGGAAGCAATTACATGTTGCTTCAGGTGATCTGCAGATGAGGTCCCTGTTTCTGAGGGGCTTCAGTTTAAGTGAGGAGGAAGTATACACAGCATTTCTGAAGGATAGAATTTATGAGGGTTTTTTTTTTTTTTTTTAGTTTGCATGAATTCTGTGTCATCATGTGAGTAAGCACATGTTGGATGTCTATTTTTAAAGAGGCAAATGTATAGCTTTCTGTAAACTGAAGATACCAGCTTGTAATTATATCACATACTCCCAGTTTTCCAGTATTTTTTAATAACTGTAACTTCTTTGCTCTATCTATACCTCCTGCTACTGCAGGGCTTACTCTCTGCAGATGGAACATATGCAAAGCTTCCTATATGAAAGGTACATGTGTAAAATGTAGTGGCATTCAGACCTATACGGGTTTTATTTTAAGAGGATCTCATGGAACACTAAAATGTTGCTGTCAAAATTGTATCTGTCAAGTGAGCTAGATCTTATGCACGGCCTGAAAACTACTAAATTTTTTAAAATCCTAGCATTACATTTTAGGTGCTAATATTTAAAATCTCTTTGAGATGAGTGTATTTAAAATGGAATCCTCATTTTACAGTTTACAGTATGTACTTTGTCTTATAATCAAATTGTTTACTTCTGTTACAGGAAAAAAAGACTCTGACTTTCCTCCTAGATACTTGCTCACAAAGAAAGTTTCTTTGATGGAGAGTGTTGGATTTTATTTCTCAAGAACTTGTTTATATTTTCTGGGGAATATCTTCTGCAGGTGTCATGCTATAGAGACAATGACATTCCCAAATCATCTCTTTTCTCCTATAATAATGTCACTGTAGGAGGTATTCATGTGGTCATAATTCAGAGATGTATACTCTTTGTTGACATCACTCAATAATAATAATAAAAATATTTTGTGCACTGGACAGATGCCTTGAAAACATTAAGACTTAATTTCCTTAAAAGCAACCAAGAAAAAATTCTGACACCATTTTTTTCTCCTATGACATGCAAATTGGTCCATTTTGGTTAGGTTCATATACTGTGCCTCAGTTTGAGGTATTCTTTTCTTTGAAAACCTTTCTTTTGACTTTGAGATTCTGTGTGCCAGAATTTGATTCATGAGTGTGCCATTACAGAAATACTTTTGTTTACACAGTTGAAATAAACTGCACTGTTATGGCTTGATTATACATCACTGTGATGCTATATGTTACAATCTCTTTTCTGTAACCAAGAATTTCACACACACAATGAACTGCTGAAAATTAAATATTTTTAATATGAACTACTTAAGCTTTTGCTGTTACCCGAGTCCTTGCTGAGTAATCTACAAATTTATTACCAGGACATTGACATATGACGTTACTACTTTTGCAACATGGAACAAAGAAGTGAGTATTCTAGTCCAGGAAAGAAAGAAGAGACCTTCTAAGGTTTGATAAATCATACCCTTTATACAAAGACTGAGCTAACACTTGAATCTGAAATTGAAGGGGCGTACTTTCTCTCTCTGTTGAATTCCTGCTTTGTATCTCATTTCATTTCTGCTACCCCCTGATTTGGTTGACATATTCTGAGTAAAGAATACCCACTCCACTCCTACCTAGATGCGTGTGTTTCAGTAACTGTGGTCTTGGGGGCTTCTTCTCTTCAGCACTCCACTGGTGAATGTTGCACCTCTGTACAGGATAATGTTTTATGTGTGTTTATGACAATAAACATGACTTTCTTTTTAAAAAAAGGGTTGCTGCAACTGACATAAAGGTAATAGCTGATACTAACTACATTAATGATATTAAAATACTCTGAAATGGAAGAATCACAAAGCCACTTAAGTAGACCCAATGCACGCTTCACACACTCCAGAGAGGATCCATGATAAGTATGACTGTGACAATTTAAAAAACCCTATCAATTTAGTTCTTCATGACCCACAATCATGCTGTTGATGCCTTCTGCAAATGAACTCTGGCTGCATACTAAACTGTGGTGTATGTGGGAGTCCAAATTCAAAAGGAAGGGTAACATTGCTGATGTGACTCACTCAGAAGGCATATGATTTTTGGGAAGTGTACACCGAAACCTGACTTACCAGCCACTGGTATTAAAAAAAAAACAGTGTAGGAGGATTGCTTGACTCCCAACCACATCTCGGAGAGTTCTGAAGACTAAGAAGCTGGAAAGAAAAGTTACCTCATGTCAAGTTACAGCAGAACGTGGTGTTTAAGAGCTTTCTTTGCAAGGTTAGTACACATAGAAGTCATGTTTGCCCTGGGAATAAAGAAAAGGCTGATCTGACAGCTGATACCACAGAAAAATGCCTGTCTCTAGAGGCCTATGGGTGGTTTTTGAGGTCTTTTTGCTGCAGCAGGAGGAGGAGGAGGAATTCTAGCTGGTCTAAGGATTCCTTTCCCTTCTTCTGCTTTAGATAATAACAAAAGAGGGAAGAATTTGGACTGGTCTTAAAAAGCTGCTAAAAAAAAGGAAGCCTGTATTAATGCGTATTCATTTTCCAAAAGGACTAAACCCAGGCAATTCCTCCTCCAAAAAATGGAAGGTTACTTAGAGAACTTGTAGACTTGATTGAGTGGACTGCAGAGAAGTCATGTGAGGCTGGTGGGCTGCTGACCTGCAAACTTCTGCAGTGTAATAGATGCCCTAAGAGTGTTTTTGTGGGTACCCCTGAGTTTGATAGGTTTTTTTTCTCCCCACAGTCTCATCCAGTATGTAAAGACATTTTTATGTATGACAGGTTTTAATGCTAATTTTGAGCTGTCTTTTTAGCATCTGCTTCCTTGACTTCTTGCAGTATCTGCAAAAAAGCCAGGTATGACTTCAGCTGAGGTACTGAACATCTTAAGCTTAATTAAAAAAAACTTAAGAAGGCAAAGTGCTTACTGGCATTTCATTTGCCCCAGGGTATGATAGTTGGTTTGGTCTGTATGAGAAAGCCCAGAATGTGGTAATGTGAATGAAGTCACAGACCTTCCTGGTCTGTTGATTATAAACTCCCATGCCCCTGGCTTTGTGATAGCAGTTTTTGCCTATGCCACCTCTTCTCTCCCCTAGAGTTTTTTGTGAGGGATGGGCTATGTGTAATGCGGCAATCAGAGGCTGCTTGACCCCAAGAAGAGTAGAAAAGGGGCTTCAGGTGGCACAAAGAAAGCCAGTGAGTCAAAACCTCCCCGTCTTGTTGAACCTGGCGCTGGAAATCTCAGAAAACTGCATTTCTAGGGAGAATGCAGGAAAAAGTCAGGTTAGGCTGCTCCAGTAATTACATGGGAGGAAAGTGGAATTTGAAAACTACATCATTATTTCTGTCCCCTTCACACAGCCTAAAGACCAAGAAACCTGTCTGCATGTCCACGGAGAGCTATTGAATCCTTGTATCACCTTTTGCAAACTGAAGAAGGAAATACAGGGACTGAGTTTTTGTGCCTTTCATCTCTCTCTTTGCCTCTCTGGGAACATCACGGGTTAATAACTTCTCCCAAGAGCTCTACACACCAGACTGTAGGGTGAAGACTCCACTTTTTGTGGCAGAAGCACAGAATAGAGATTGCTCTAGGCCTCAGATTTCTTATACAGTCATCCTGAAACAAGTCACAAGCCAGAAAACCCTCTGCTTTTGTAAGCAGCTAAGGAAGCCTTTTGTGAAACGTATTAAATGATGCAAGCCAAGGAGGGCCTGAGAGTCTACAGCAGTGCTCAGGTGTAAACCTCTTCTCCCCCCTCTCTAGAAGGGTGCTCTGATGATGGGTGCCCCTGCCACCCTCCTTGGGAGGAGCACCATCCCTGAGCACACACATACCCCATTCAGCAGTCTGGGGACTGAATGACCACCCCTCTGTCACACTCCTCCCCATACACTTCACAATTCCTCTGCTCCTTCACAGAGAGTAGGGTCTTCTAGCTGAGTTTAACGTTATACAAGCTAGCAGCTAGGTACTTTATACATCTACCTGACAAGGTTCTCTTCTGACATGGTTTACTTTCTTGAGAAGAAGAAACTTCTACTGTCTGGATGCTCCACGTCCTCTAATAAGAAGCTTTAAGTTCTCTTCTTTTGCTCTGGATGTAAAATGAATTCCTCTGGCTCTCCTGTCCAGGAGGATTCTCAGCAAGACATACAATTGTAAGACTCTTTTCATCGATGTACTGAAATACATTTGGCTTTTGGTTATACCAGGTGAACTGTGAAGAGATAATACAGCAAAAACCAGACAGGTTGCATGGACAGCATTCAGACTAGAATGTTATTTGATAGTTTTTACCCAGGAAAAGCTGTGAAGGAGTCCATAGAGTGCAAGAGAGTACATGAAAGAATAGCCAGGGTGCAGAGCCTACTATTCGGCAATAGCTGGGGGCAGCCTGCTTGGGCAAAGCTGTCCTGAGAGGACATCAAAATCCAAACAAGGGCTCATATCACAAAAGGCTGTGAACTTTCAACACAAGTTTCCCCCCTACCCATAAGCCCTGGGTTGCTCACTGGTGTGTCAGGAGTGAATTCTAACTGGTTGTCCATTTTTTGATACAACTATGAAGGGCCCTTAGTCCTCAGCCCTTTCTGTAGATCTGCAGTCTTCCTTTTCCTCCTCACCCTCTGGTGTCAGGTTAGCAGGGCAGCTGCAGGGAAAGCTGGAGCACTTGGGAAACCCAGGCTCCTGTCCCACACCTGATAGCTCTGCAGCAAGGCACAGTAAAGCCTGTAAACCCAGGGGTAGGATATTAGGCAGAAATTCTTTAGTGTGAGGGTGCTGAAAAACTGGAACAAGTTGCCCAGAGAAGCTGTGAAGTCCCCCTCCTGGAAGTGTTCCAGGCGAGGCTGGATGGGGGCTTGAAGTGTAGCAGGAGGTATCCCTGCCCATGCAGGGGGGTTGGAACTGGATAAGCTTTAAGGTCCCTTCCAACCCAAACCATTCTGTGATATGATTCCATGAGATAGAATCATAGAATCATAGAATCGGCTGGGTTGGAAGGGACCTCAGAGATCATCAAGTCCAACCCTTGACCCATCGCTGCGGTGTGACTGGTGCCACATCCAGTCTCTTTTTAAATCCCTCCAGGGATGGAGAATCCACCACCTCACCGGGCAGCCCATTCCAGTGCCTGATCACTCTCTCTGTAAAGAAATTCTTTCTAATATCTAACCTAAACCTCCCCTGGCACAACTTAAGACCGTGTCCTCTTGTTGAAAGTCGTCTGGGAGAAGAGCCCAACCCCCCCCTGGCTCCAGCCTCCTTTCAGGGAGTTGTAGAGAGCGATGAGGTCTCCCCTGAGCCTCCTCTTCTCCAGGCTGAACACCCCCAGCTCCCTCAGCCTCTCTTCGTAGGGTCTGTGCTGGAGTCCCTTCACCAGCCTGGTTGCCCTCCTTTGGACCTGCTCCAGGACCTCGATATCTTTCCTAAACTGAGGGGCCCAGAACTGGACACAGGACTCGAGCTGTGGTCTCACCAGGGCTGAGTACAGGGGCAAAAAATCCTGGGACATCACAGGCTTATAACAACAGATGCCGAGGCATTAAATATCCCCTCTCTGCGTTAAGGCAGCCACAGCTGTAAAATATTGTGCAGGGAAAGAAGTAGGAATCATGCATTGCTACTCCATCATCTTGGAGTGTGGAAATGTGCAGACAGTAAGAGGTCAGTGGTGATGGTGCTGCTGGCCAGGCAGGGGGGGTCACACACATTTCCCTCAGGGTCTTTCCACCACTTCTGCTTCACAATGGACATTTTGTCAGAGACTTCAGTTTGTTGGGTTATTTTTGGTGGGGTTTTTTTGTTGTTGTTGTTTTGGGTTTGGTGTTTTGTTTTTTTTTTTTGTGGAGGAATTTTTGTTTTTTTGTTTTTGTTTGGGAGTTCTTTGTGGGTTTGGTTTTTTTTTTGGGGGGGGGTTGTTTTTGGGTTTTGTTGTTTGGATTGTTTTCTTTGTTTGGTTGGTTGTTTTTTTGGTTTTTTTGTTGTTGGTTTGTTTGTTTGTTTGTGTCGACTGCCAGCCAAACCCTTTCGGAAGGACGGGCCGCTTACAATTCCCAACCCCTCCAGCCCCTTAACCTCCCAATCCCCCTCAAACTCCTCGGCTTGAACACAGGCCTTCAGCAGGCTGCCTGCTTCTGGCGGTGGCTTTTCCCGCCGGGATGCGGCAGGATGGCGGCAGGGGGCAGCCTCTCACCGCCCTTCCCTTCCCGCCTCTCTCTCGCCGCCCTTCCCGCTCCGTTCCCCTCAGCTCCCCGCCCGCCGTCTCCCGTGGCGGGGAGAGGCCTCGGCTCTGCCGTGCCCGGGAGTCTCTGCCGCTTTAGCTTCGGCTCTAAACGTAATTTTTAACGAGCGTAATCCCACGTAATAACCACTGAATGTGTTAAAATAATCGCTGTGTCAAGTGGAGTGAAGACAAAGGGGTGTCCCGGGCTTTTTCGCTGCTTGGATTTGACTGCAAATGTAATTTGGAAGGGATTTAGCTGAGCCCATACAAATATAGAGATATGGAAAGTGATGGGAACAGTGAGTGGATTTATGTTCTGTCCTTTTTCAGAGGGCCTAGAGTCTCTACCTGAGGCTGCCTCAAACATTACAGCTTTGGGTAGTGTAGTGTTTGGGTACTTTCTGGCTGCTCCAAATCCATCCCTGCATTCAGAGTTCTTGTTAAACACAGACTCCAGAAAACAAGTTAACAAAAAAATTCATGATGTGAAAGGCTTGTATTTATATTGAAGTGTCCTGGCGGATAGCATTCTCGGTGGGTTTTTTGTAGCGCTGACTGTGCACAGAGAGGAGGTGTAACTCCTACATGCACTGTCTGGTGTGTGTGGAGGGCTTGGATTAAGACTGAGGAGAAAGTCTGTGGCCACAGCTCCGGAGGGAATCATGGCTGGAATTCTGTTTCAGTGTCTTGGCTGTGTGCACTCAGGATCCTGTTTGAGAGGAAGCAATCTCCTGCTTGGTTACAGGAGACATAGATGGCTTCCCTTCTTCTCCTTCTCCTTTACTCATTCCCCCGCATTTTCTTAGACTTTTAGCAAAGTATAGAAGAAATCTCCTGCAGTAGTGAGTTGCCTATTGATGGGATATTGCACTGCATGACTGGGGAAAATCTCTGCGTACAGCTGCCCATCCCACATGTTTCTTCCAAGAAACAAATAGCTTTCAGTGCTTTGCATTCTTTGTACACAGGCTGTTTCTCCAACAAGCAGGGTATTTTTTTCCTATATTTGATAATTAGTGATACATCATGTCCCTTTTTGCTGCTTTCCCACTTCCCTAACAAGCGCAGAGCATGCATATAAAGCCCAAAGAGTTATTCAATTATTTTGGTTTGTCTCCTCTCTCCTTTTCTTGGTTGGGAATTGCTAGTGAACACAGTGCCTTCAGGCTGTAATTTCCAGTTGCATATTTTTTTGAAACCATGTGAGGGATTGTTCTTGATGAGCTTTCCAGGAGCCTACTACAACTGAACTTGTCTCATTATCAGACAGATCATCCTTCGGGTTCTTGATATCCTTTTTCTCTTGTACTTCAGGATTGTCTTATTTTCCCCACCCAGGATTTGAATTCTAATGTGGTTCATGGAGTCTCTGAAGGTAGGTGTGATAAGTTTATCTGGGTTAGCACAGAAAAGAGGACAGGAAGAGAAAGCTCTGGAGTGCTACAATTGCTTTGTAAGTGTTTTGTATGGTGCTTATATCCTAAACCAGGGGCTACCAAGAGACTGTTTAGCAGGCAGTGACTGCTCGTGACTGTCTTCCACCCTTATGCTATTCTCAGTAAAGAGATGATTTGGTACACTAAAATTATTGATAGATTTATAGGATTGAAGGTGGATCATAGCCCGAAGAATATGGGAGGACTGAAAAGAACATCATCAAATCTGCAAAGGATCATTTTGTGGATGTCTGGCTTGCGCAGTGGAGCAGAATGAGGAGACTGCCAAGCTGCACCAGAATGGAGTTGAGGACTTTAACTTATGGCCAGACAGAGCATTCAGGAATGTAGAGTTAATTCTGGCAGGCCTACCAATACACCCTGCATACCACATGTACAGCTGAAAGGTACATTGTTTCAGGGAACATGATCCCACTTTCTGGAGTCTGCCTTAGACCCGAATGAAGCAGTGTGTGTAGGTGTGCCTCTGGGAGCTGCTCTTAGGGACCTCAACTGCTTATGCTCCCACTCTTCTGGGTGCACTGCTTCAGGTGTTTGTGGGGCCACACTTCTGTAGAAGCTGTACTAGGAAGAATCAGCCTGATAGTAATGTTTTCTTTCTCTTCTGAGAACTAGAAAAAGGCAGGTTGTGACTCTTCATAAAGCTGGACGGCTGTCAGGTGGCTGATGGTGAGATAAATCCTTGCCCTGGTTTCATGAGGTGTAAATGGCCTGGGGTGGTCTATAAGAGCTTTCCAATCCCTCTTCTGACTGCTGAGAGATCCCCTCCCTGAATATGCAATAGGCACTGTGTACCATCAGGGTTTGCATCTGTCCTGGATTGAAGAGGCATTGTTGTGAATTCCATCAGGCACAGTGGTCTCCCGGATGCTTTGAGGGAGGCTGTGGTACTCAGAGCTTTGAAAGAACAGAGGCAGCTTGAAAGCTCACCATCCTTCAGCCCCTGGACTGCAAGCTTTGTGCTGTTGCAAGGCACAGCTTAATACTGCTGTGATTCCTAAAACAGGGTCTGTTTGTCACTGTGCTACCTTTTACAGCATCTCTGTCCTTCTCCTCTTTCAAATAATAGGATTCATGATCAGATTGTCTTTATGCATAACATCTCCCATGGATTTATCAAGGATATATCCAAAAGCTTTACAAAAAGAAGGAAAAAAAAATTTGCATCTCACTGTCTTGTGAACTTCTATAAAACTAAATATAGAAAAACTCAGTTGTTGTTTCTGCCTCACTGTAACTTGCATTGCAGTATGCCACTGTACTCAGTGAAATGTATTATAAATGTTAGTAATTGTTTCTCTGCACTCATCACAATAGCTGAAGACTTAAATTTGCTAATGATCTTTCAAACAGCATAACTATTTTTCAGCTGCTCATTGAGGCCATTAATCAACATACCTAAGGCTGCTTGAGCAACATTTACTAACAATTAACCTTGGATTATGGGAATAGTTTTGCCCTGTTATGTTTTTGTTCTAGTCTGCACATCAAATAAAAGATGTACCTTAACACTCCTTTTGCTAATTGAAAAGGCTAGAAAACAAAAGTTCTCAGACCTACGTGGAACAGCCTGGTATGAGAAAAGTGGGCATCTAGTACACTGAAAATATGTTACATTAGATGCTTTCCCAGACTGCTGAACATGAACTGAGCTTTTCCTTTTAACTTGCTCTTCCTAAATGCTAGCATTTATTTAGATGATAAGGGATATTTAAAGGTGTGTTTCGGGTGCTTAATGTTTATTTTTAAAGACTTACAAAAGCGCTCCCTTGGGAAAAAACAGAAATGTGTGTGTGTTCTCCAAACCTTTACACTACCCCACTCTGTTGAGTGAATTCATCAAGGTTATCACCTTGGTTTTCACTAATAAGATATAGGACCCAAGTATTTCTAATGTTACTTCAGTGATATCAGCAGAGTTACATACAGTTACAAAATGTTACGTCTGTAACATTTTCTACTGGCTACAAAGTTTATCTGACTGGTAAATATTACTATGTGTTTTAACAGAGCTTCTTTACATTACAGATGAAAGGAAACAGGAAAGTTAGTGAGATGTTGCAGGGAACATTTCTGGTTTCTAGGACTTGATTCGATTGCAAATTAAAAATGTCAAAGGGAATGAGCATACAGTGTAAGCAGCATCAGTGCAGTATCCTAGGTGTGTTGGTAGGAAAGCATAAGACTATTGCCTCCCAACCTAACATCCACTGGCAGTTCTATATGGAGATGGCCTTGAAGCCTTAAAATTGCCAAAACCCAGAGGAATGCCAGGCCCTGTAACTGTGGTGAGGAGCAGCTTAGATAATGCAGGCTGTGCACAAGTGAATGTCCAGTTTGCAGGAGTATGCCTATTAGCTTGAGTGGTTGGAGGAATGAAGAGAGACTTGTCTACATGGAAAGGAGCTGGTTTTATGCATACATTCTTCTGCTGGCTGCATTTCAGGAGTGTGAGGAAATAGTGCAGTCCTCTAGTATGGTTAGTAGTAGTTTCAGATGCTAAAGCAGAGGAAGAGCTTGTAAGAAAAATTGATTACCTGCCATGCTTTACTGCCAGTCTGCATCATTAATATCTACTTTCTTATATATATATATATTTTTTTTTTGACAATATGATAATAAACTTATTGCTAAATTATCAACAACAGATTTTTTTTCTTTTCTTGTGAACCCAAATTTTCATGTTTGCTGTCTGTTTACCTTCACTCCAGACCCTGCAGGGAATGTCTTCATGCTCTGTCTCAGGTTAGACCAAACTCTGGAATTTCCAGTTTTTGTATCATTTATTATTCAGCTATGCAATTCTGCAGGCAGGACTGTAAGAAAAGCCTGAATATAGCAATTATCTTGGTCTTCATTTATGTCAGAGACAATGCCAGTTTCTAGCCCACGCAGCTGTGGGGGAAGGAGTCTTCAACATGTGACACAAAAGCAAACAAAAAAAGATGTCTCCAAACAAACTTAACATAACTCCCTTGCTTTCTTTTGGAACATGACTCACGAGTTTTAAATGATTGGTAGAGCCTTGGCTTCACTAAACCCCCACTTAAAATAGTCCTCTGGTGAGCAAGGAGGAGGATGTCACTTTCTTGTGCCTGGTGGCTCTTCTCTCTCTAGACTGGAGTAAAAAACCAAGCATGAAGCAGGCAGGCCCCAGGCATTGAAAAGGGGCAGTTCAGCTCCTCTGTTACATGTGCTGAGATCATTGAAAGTCTCTAATTCTGGGAAGTGTGATTTTCAAAAGCATTTGTAAAATGTGGCTGGAGATTTTGGGCTGAGGGGCAGACGTCTCTGAAAGTGTGGTAGGAGCTGAGTTACGGAAACAGAAGCTGACACCAGGTCTGAGAGCAATGTGACCTAATTAAAATTAAGAATGGTTGGAAATGTGCTCGGTTATATTCTGCGGGCAATGAAAGGCTATTTGCCTAAAAATGCTATCTTGATGATTTGCCCCATTTATATTCTTGTCTTTTAATTTATTAGTTACCTAAACCTTATAAAGCAGAGCTTTCTCCATCCTCATGAGGCAGGTATGTATACAAATGGCAGGTACTGATGAAATGTTTACTGAAAAGATTAGCTTGTCAATGAGGCAAAGGATGGATATTGATCCCCCTTCTATGTTTGTCAACCTGTAACCTGTTTAAGAAATGGCCTACAGCAATGAAATCCAATCAAGCACTCTCTGCAGCCCCAGTTTTCTTGTAATATAGGGAAGGGATTCAATCACAATAAAGGAAATGAACCACTTATCATATAAATGAGGCTGAGGCAATTAACAGGTTACAGGTTCCAAGTAAGGAGAGTTCTGACTGCAATACAGGATTAAAAGATGGATATTCTGTACACCTGAGCTTTTCTGTGGTCTTTCTAGATGAAGAGATTGCTATGTGGCAAAACATGTTGCAACACTGAGTTAACAGGGTGAACCGAACCAAGAACAACATGTGCTTCCTCTAACTAAACCCCTGCTTGATAACTTGGTAATAGAAATGTTTTCAAAGAGGTGGCCAAAATAATTTCCTAAGTAATTCATACCATTTGTCAGTCCCCAGTGCTGCCTGAAAAAAAGACTTTTTTTAGTTTTATGAGAGATGTGAGAGATCGGAGAATTTTTATTTGATTCAACAGCAGAAGAAAATTAAGCCTTTTCTAAAATGATCCTCCCACCCTTGCCTCTCCCCAGTAATATAAGTATTGGATCCAAGTTGTGTTTAAGACAAGTGCTGCAACTGGCAGGCTGTAGGTAGTCTTCAATTGCTTGTCTTGAAACAGTTTTATTTGTGTGAATTCATAAGAGGGCAGATGAAACGGACTTAAAGATAGGCTGGTGCAGACCCTTTCTACTTTCAAGCAGAACAGATACTCACGCACAACATTGATTTTGTAGGTTCAGATCCCTGCCCTAAAACAGAGAAAGCAGCAGCTAATATTGAAGTATTTCCCATATGAGAGAAGTGATCTTTTTACTTTCTTTGTTCAGTATGTGTTTGCAGGAATGCAGTCCTGGACCCTGGTGAAACAGTATGAAATCAATAATTTTTCCATTAAAAGTTTAGACTGTGGTGCCTGTGGTGGGCTGACCTTAGCTGGCTGACAGATCTCCACCAAGCAGCTCTAATACCCTCCTCAGAAGGGCAGGGGGATAAAGTAAGTATGAAAATCTTATGTGTTGAAGGATAATTATTGTCTTGGGCAACACTGGCTTGAAGAAATTAATTTAATTTATTGAAAATTAATAACAGAGAAGGATAGTGAGGAGTAAAACCAAAACTGAACATACATTCTCTTCACTCCCACTCTTCTTCCAAAGCTAAGCTTTGCTCCACTTTGAGCAGTGCAGGAGGACTGGGAATTGGAGCTGTGGTCCATCCATAACACTTCACCACTGCTGCTCCTTCCTCCTCACACTGTTCCCAGCTCCATCCTGAGTCCTTCTCATTGGCAACTCTTTTCATAAACAGCTCCAGTGTGGGTCCATCCCACATGTCTCAGTCCTGCAAGCCCAGACTGCTCCAGCACAGGTCCTTCCTCTGGGGCCAAATGTCCTGGTAGCAACCCAGATCCTGTGGGGACTCCTTTCCACAGGTTGCAGCTCCTGCCAGGAGACTGCTCCAGCACAGACTCTTCAAGGGCTGCAACCTCCTGTAGGACACATCCATCTGCTCTGGTGCAGGGTCCTCCATGGCTGCAAGAGGATTATCTGCCCCACTGTGGACATCCATGGGTGTCACGGTTTAACCCTGGCCCGGCAAAACAACAGATTTAAACCGAGTAACAGATTTATATATTAATCTCCCTCTCCTCTGATAAAGGAAAGGGAGAGAGAGAATAAGGGAGAGAGACCTATGGGTTGGAAACTAAACTACACAACTTTAATGAAACAGTAATGATAAATAGGAAACAGTATTGAATATATACAAATATACAGGAAAATTGATACCACGTTCCTCCCCCCCTTTTTTTCCCAATAACTCTCACGTCACCACCGAGGCTGCAGGGCAGCCCTGGGAAAGTCCAGGCTGGACTCCTGGAGTCAGCAGCAGTCGGGAGCTGGAGGCAGGAGCACACAGACTCAGGCTGGCACGGATCAGGACCACAGGCACAGGGACGGACGGAATCCTCTCAGGATGCCGAAGGAAGCAGGGAGGGCAGGAAGGAGTAGAGAGAGATTTGACCCTTGTGATCCCTCAAATTTATACCGAGTATGACGTGTATGGGATGGAATACTCTGTTTGGTCAATTCTGACATCTATCTTGTCTGGTCCTCCCCAAAGGAGGGTTTCAGGTGGGACCTCGTTGCTCCTTCTGGAAGGCAAAATGTTCCTGAGAGCTGAGCAGTGTCCTTGGCTCTGCACACCAGTCTCTGGCTGTAACTATAAACATTGAGGGTTATCAGTCCTAGAAGCAGACACTGTCTGAGAAACTTGCTGTTAATTTCAGCAAGTGCAGCTACTTACAAGAGACTTAGCTGAAAGCAAAAGTACAAAACAGAAAATTACCTCTCTCCTGGCCTAAACCAGGACAATGGGCTACAGGGGAACAATCTGCCTCACCATGGGCTTCACCATGGGCTGCAGGGGAATCTCTGCTCCAGTGCCTGAGGCACCTCCTCTCCCTCCTTCTTCACTGCCCTTTTTCTCTTGTGTATTTTCACCCCTCTCGCACAGCTGCTGCTCAGCATTTCTTTTTTACCCTTTCTTAAATACACGATTACAGAGACACCACCAGCATGGTGGTGATGGGATGATGGGCTCAGCTTTGGCTCAGCTCTGAGTCTGTCTTGGAGCCAAATAGGATGGGCTCCATCCAATGGGGGGGGCAACTCCTGGTGTCTTCACCCAGAAGCCACCCTGCAACCCCCTTGCTATCAGGACCTTGCCACAGAAACCCAATACAGTGCTTCAGTGTTTTCAGGCAGTCTGTCACTGCAACCATCTGATAAGTGTTTAACCTAGAGAAGGGAATTTTCAATTTTCAATCTCTAGTACATTTTTTCCTTTTCTAAATATTATCCTTCCTAATGGATGGCTTTACTGCTTCAAATGAACATTGAAATAGGCTTCATTGGAGAAGCAGCCTTCAGAGTGGAGATCATGGGAAGATTATGCATGACAGATGGTAAAAAGTGAGTGAACTCATTGATTTGGGGTAGGAGATACCCAGCCTTCAACCTCTACTCCCAGTGTGAGCTGGACCACCTGTGAACATGACAGCCTGTCCTGTCTGGCTTGCTTCATGTGCCCAACATGAGTCTCAACCTGTTGTCTGTACCCATGTTGACCCAAACATCCTTTTTAGGACTGTGATTTCTGTGCTAGGCTGAGCACCCAAGAACCAGGTAATCACAGAGACCTCTCCTCTCCTCTCCTCTCCTCTCCTCTCCTCTCCTCTCCTCTCCTCTCCTCTCCTCTCCTCTCCTCTCCTCTCCTCTCCTCTCCTCTCCTCTCCTCTCCTCTCCTCTCCTCTCCTCTCCTCTCCTCTCCTCTCCTCTCCTCTCCTCTCCTCTCCTCTCCTCTCCTCTCCTCTCCTCTCCTCTCCTCTCCTCTCCTCTCCTCTCCTCTCCTCTCCTCTCCTCTCCTCTCCTCTCCTCTCCTCTCCTCTCCTCTCCTCTCCTCTCCTCTCCTCTCCTCTCCTCTCCTCTCCTCTCCTCTCCTCTCCGGTAAATTGTGTTTTAAATGTTAGGAGGAGGTGTAGGTATACAGGAACTGTGCCTCTCAGCAGCATCCACAGTTTTAGTGATGGCTGCTGCCACATTTACCGTCTCCCGTGTTCATCCTCATCTATCTCTTCTTTCAAGGCAGTTAAAAGAAAAATAATAATTTAATTATTAAAATGTGTAATAAATGACTGAAGCTATTTCTTATGAACTTGAAGCCTTAGTTTTATGACTGGGACTCATATAATGGGGTCTGCATTAGAAGTAAATTTGAGAAGTTTGGAATAAAACAAGGGACTACGTATTTTACATGCAATAATGCTAAATCTTTAATAATTAATACAACTAATGTGAAATAAAATTCTGGAAAAAAGCTGTGACATTGTGTTTCATCTTCCAGAAGCCCTCAGTACAACTATGAACAGAAATTAGTATGGGCATTGAAACAGTCAGGATAGAGTCAAACACTTTAAGGGAGTTACGACATCATCTTGCTGTGTAGATACCTTGCTGGTACCATTACCATCTGGTCCAGTGTTCCCAGTTGGAGGTGCCTGCCACTCATTTGTAGGAGAGTGGAGTATCCTATGGCTGGCTCCTTATCTTCTCCTGATACCACATCCCCCAGAGACTTACTGTCTGCTTTGTTAATGATTAAGAACTAACTACAGAAGGGCACGTATCAACCACGGATATATTATATTGTGTCAGAATTGAGGAGGAAGCCTCAGGCTTGAGTCCCCTGTGCCTCTCTCCAGTATTAATCTTCTCAACACATGCAACATTTTTCACCAATACATAACCTCACTTATTACTTCCTGCCATTAAGTGCAGCAAATACTCAGACACTCTTCTGGAACATTTCCAAATGAAATCTCAGACTCATTACATTAACCTTTTCCATTATAGAGCAGAAGGAAATTAGCTATTGGCACACACAGAAATACATTGAAAATGGTACAATATTTTGCAGAATTGTGGTTTTATACTTTCTGACAACGCAAAGAGTTAAACAGAAATGTTAAAAATCCCGCATGCTTCATTAAAAACTCTCCATTTCTCCATTTTCAGCAAAATAAGCCATCAGTGTTAGATTCTATAATTGACACCATTGCTTAGGGAACAAACCTATGAATCTTATTAGAGACAAATTCATTACTTTAAGTCCACCCTTAGGATGCAGAGCTCATAAAAGAAACCTCTGGAGGGTTCAGCTTAGGGCATGAGATGATTTCAGGCTGCAAATCTACAGATTTGCTGTAATTAACCTGAACTAATTATTGTTAGGCGATGGGTCAGACATCCTGGATAAAAGCCCCTGACTGGTTTTGCAGTCTACTGGGTTTTCAGTAAGAGAGCTTCTTGTTAAACAAAGAAAAAGTACTGAAGGCACAGCCCTATATATATTCGTAAAGTAAAATAAATCTTTCCACTGGGAGAGTATAGCAGAGTCTATTTAAAATGCACAGTCAATAGGCATGGCTGAAATATATTAATGTTTAATACTTTTACCAGCTAGCTCACTGCAGGTAATGATCAGCAGCAATGGTCTAAAACAAATCCTGGGAGGGCTAAGCTGGTCACCATATGCAGTGAATAACTGCTTGCCTACTTTTGTAAATGTCATGAGTAGGGGTCAATTTAGACAGTTCTTTATGTACTGCCAACATACTGCTATTGTCCTGAAAGGGATGCAGGACTTTATGCACTGCCAATATACTGTTATTGTCCTGCAAGGGATGCTCTCCTGTTACTAGTCTTTTCCTGCTTCCAAGAGATAAGGCAGTTCCATGGGTGCACCTACAGAAGCTTCTGTGCCTCACCTAGGGAAGGAGTAAGCTGGCTTGTACAAGATATGCTGATACTCCTATTACACAACTTACATAAACACAATTATCACAGGGTCAAAAAGCAGTCACTTTTTCTACCCCTAGTGGAAGAACGGGCTAGTGTAATGGTTTTACACACATAATTTTTAGATGTTTAAATTTCCAAATTCTGTCAAAATTCATGGCAATGATATACATGGAAACACTTCACAAAGCTGAGATGACCTAACCCAGACTTGAGCGGGAGATGATAATAGTAGGAAAAACGTTTTCACTGTGAGGGTGACAGAGCACTGACCAGGCTGCCCAGGGAGGCTGTGGAGTCTCCTTCCCTGGAGACATTCAGACCCCACCTGGATGTGTTCCTGTGTGACCTCCTGTAGGTGACCCTGCTCTGTCCGGAGGAGTTGGACTCGATGATCTTTTAAGGTCCCTTCCAACCCCTAACTTTCTATGATTCTATGATGATGAGGACCCTTCTGGCCAGCATTCCTGTGACCTGTTGCTGTTAAGAAGTGGTTACATGAATTGTGTGCTAAGGTGGTGTTCTTACCCTCTCAGCTAGCGATGTCTACAGCTGCTGATTACTTAGGGTTTTTTTTCCCCTTCAGTCCAGAGGCTCACTGCCATTGCTTTTACCCTTGTAAAACTGCATCACATCTTCCCTTTCATCTCTTCTCTTTATTCTACTGGTATTTGTTTGCAGATGGTCTCATTTGTTTACTGTAGGTTTCACTAATAACTGGGCAATTTGTTCTCTGTTTCCCCTGTGCACCTCTGACACGGTGGGACTGAGTTTCTGAGAGTACTCCAGACCAGTGAAGCCTGTGTATAAGCAGAAGGGAACTGCAGCACAGCTAGAGCTGATTTTGGTAGGGATCACATATGGGCTCTGGAATACACCAGTGAGGGAAGAGGGTCGAGAAGTGGGGATTGCCAATGACTCTTGTCATGTCAGTGACTTAAAAGGTGTGTTTGGAGCCTCTGTGACTCCCTAAGGGGAAGAGAAAAAAACAAAAAAGAAGGTCTATACCATATCCATTTAGGAAGTCCCAGATTCCCTCCTCTGCTTCATGGCTATGGATAGCTTCTTCAGGTTCCTCTTGCCCTCAGATGCTCCCAGATAACATTTTCAGCCTCAGGGCACTGCCACAGGGCTACTGTGAGTGTAAAGTAGGCTCACATCTGCTAACCTCAGAGGCTGTGTTAAACTGCAGGTTTTGAAATGGATAGAAAGTGTGACTAGACCCCAGTCATTTTTTTCCACTGGCATAAAGACATACCCTAACAAGCAAAGGAGTCAAAATTACAGTGTAAAAACTACTGGAAATCTGAACAGCTGAACTGAATCAAGGTATGGAGAGGATCAGTACTATCTTTTAAGTGGATGCAGAACATGAGATCCTCTGTGAATCTGAATTTCACAGGTGAAACGCAGTTATTCATTAAAAAATTTATAGTACCTGAAAGATAGAGTTTAAAATGTGCAAATAACAGCATTTAAAGGCCACTAACATTCTGTGGGTAGTGGTCCTTAAAGTACCTGACATTCTCAAGCCTTGTGTTTTGTGAGGACATCCTGCAAACTGAGATTTTTAAAATATCTCCTTTCAAATGGTTAGGGATGGATAAGGGCTTGGGGATTTTTTACTAGCCTCCTTTTCTAACTTTAGGGATTCCATTTGCTCCCCAAATATACAATGTTCTTGTATCTTTTACTCACCCACACCTGCATATGAGGAGAGGAGAGAGATACACATCCCCAAGGAGTGGGCAGATCTCTCTCTGTGTGACCTGGAAAACAAGGGCTTCTGATTGCAGAGTCCAGACTGCACTCCTGGGGCTGGCAGGGACTGGTCATCATGAAGTGATTTGTTTGATGGGTCTGTTTGACCTTCTAAGGTTCAATATTTAGCATGAGATAATCTGTAATTATTGAGCATGATTTATTTCCATTGGGGAAACATGAGGAACAATGCCAGGTACAAAATGCCTTTTTGTCATTCTCCCATTGAGGTTCTCTGCTGACCTAGATGTACTTTAGTCTTACTGAAGCACAGGCCTTTTGGTCTTGATGTAAACAATGACTATTTCCATGTTTCTGAGCTTGGTTGCTGTTAATCATACCCTTGTTTACAAATAAAAGCTGGTCCTGTAGCTTTTGCTCTATTGTGTCCTCAGGTTCTTTTCCACTTGCACTTCAGTCGTGCTATCTTAATGCTTCTGTTACAAACTCCTGCAACAGGAGGAAAGTCTCCATAACCCTCACTCCACTGCCATGGTTGGTGTGGCTGCTGCTTCGGGTGTACCTTGGTCAGACAATCATATGGGAACCAAATCATTCGGCCATCCCAGACAGAACAGCAACATGGGATGGAGGAGGCCAATTCCTTTCACATGGCTACATTTAATTCACAAAGCTAGAAGGAAAAAAAAACCGAAACAACAACACCAAAAAACCCCAAAACAACCTCCCCACCAAAAAAAAAAAAAAAAAAAAAAAAAAAAAGATTTATATGATAGTGTCTCAGGAGTTGCCAATCCCTTTGTCCTTCTGTCCTACAGCCAGCACAACACCCATCACCTCATCACCTCTGGCCACCCAGGGCTACAACAGGTTCCTGTCAAGAGACTGCAGCATCACCAGCCCTGGATTGCAGGAGAAGTGAGAGCAGATATTTCTCTGCAATTCTGCTGTCTAGACAAAAAGCAAGCAAATCTTTCCTTTTGCATTTGGATCAGCACACGACCCTTTGGGAACTGGTGTCCCCCCATGATAAACATCACCTTAAAGCAAGAGCTTTGCAAGTTTGCTCGGTGCCTGTTTCTGGCAGGTATTACTCACAGAGAACCTGGTTACTGGTAAATGGAAGCTCCTCACTGTAGCAGGAAGGAGTTGCAGTTATCCTGCATCACCACTGTATGCCACTGCAGACTGATTCCTCCAGTGTGTCTCAGAGATGAAGCACTACAACAGCAGGCCCCCAAGAAACATTTGGTTAATAGTAAACTGTAATCCTATTACATATAGATGTTCTCAGTGCTATTAACCTCACAGTTTTTAAGTCAGCAGTTTCGAAACAGGTATCTGAAAATTGTAACATCACGAAGGTTTTTGTGTGTGTACCATTTTTAAGCACAAGAACCAACAGTAATAAAAATAATAATTTTATAATTTCAGTATCTCCCTTCAAAACACCAGCCATGAAAAGAATATTTTCATAACCTGTTTATGCTGAAGATAAAATAAAAATGAATAATCAGAAGTGAATTATCTCATTCCATCCACTATCCTCTATCAGACTGGTAAAAAATTACTGTCAGATTTATTTCCACTACAGAAGAATTATTAGCTTTATATCTCAAAATAGGTTTTTAAACTACTCTAATATTTTTTTTTTTTTTTTACTTTCACTAGTGAAAGAGGAACTCCTTAAGTGTGTGTATGACTGTTTAAGTGTTTAAGAAGGCATGTAAGTGTTTTTTGAACCAGAACCTGAATTAAGTCTCCATTTATATTGTGTTCTCCTACAGGGATGAAATCTCCAGGAATATTTTCTTTTTTGGTGTCTTCAACTTTCTGATTGTTCTCATTTTGTGTTTCTATACCTGGTTATTAACAGACTGAAGCAACTGCTCATTTCTGTCTCTTAATACTTCAGTTTTTTATTCTGTTATTTGCTCTCAAAAAATCTCAGGGGCATTGCCAGACTCCGAATCAGTAATTGTAGAAACTATTACTTTGACAAAATAATTTATTCCTAGAATTTCTGCCATCTCTTATAGAAATTGTAGGAAAAATTTACTCCATCTGCAGGGCAAAAGCCAGGTAACCTGCAACTGTAGTCTCACCTCGGGGAGGCACTGGGTTGTTTATACTTAAATTTAAAACTTCACAACAAATTACTGCTGTACAAGATGCATCATTGCCCAGCTGAGACAAGATACAGACACCCTTGGATCACATATTTTCTCCAGTCAGTGAGGAAGATGGCTCATGGTACATATGGACTGTGTTTCCTTTTAATTCTGGGGTGCTTGATCATTGAGAAGTGGCAACAATAAGACAAAAAGAGAACAAAACCGATCTGTTAGTCCTTTACCTTGGAGCTGTGTAACATCAGTTTACCTATTGAAAAAATAGATTAATATAGAAAGCTGTATTAAAGAACTGAAATGGATGGTGAAAAATAAAGAAAACTCAAGTTTCTCCCTTGAAAGTTTGTCCTTAGGGAGTTGAGAGCTGTACTTTCTCCCTAAAGAAACATCTATGATTTAGTTCAGTGCTGGAGATCTTTTCAGCTGATTTTAAACGAGCCCTTGGTAGAGCTTTAAGTTGTTGCTTCTGCAGTCATGCTATGGCAGTTTCATAAAGATGATAACACTAGGTTGTATTTTTTCCCTAAGAACCTTCCTTGTCCCTTGGGGTTTCTCCAGGAAATGTGACTCAAGATTGCTATCAGTTAAGTGGATTCAGTACACATATTTAGATCTAGATGTGACTTCATTCATCTACCAGATTATGTCTGTCTAATAATTAGTAACCATGTGTATGTTTGACGTTGTATTTTATTCTTCTGTAACAATTCCTATTTCTGACTGCATTGTGATACTTGAGCTAAGGCATTATTCCAGTCCTGTAAGTGGATGAATCCTTTCCATAATAGTTAACCTCTTAAAATAATTAAGAAGAAAAAAAGAAAGTATAATAATTTGTCCAGTAACGATTCTAGTGGAAGGAAACCTGAATTGAGTAATCCTGGATCTCTGAAACATTATTTTAGGCAAATTAGACATTTTAGACATTAGATATTTCTTTAAAGCCTTTAGCTTTCTTTAAGTCTATAGTAGGACTAAACCAGGGTAGTTCTGAGTGGGAGAGTGAAATAACTATCAGCTGTGAAATATCTTTGTATACTTAGTAACATTACATTCACAGCCACGGAATACATTATATTTTATTGTAAACTTTATTCCTTATAGAAGTATAAATCTTGAAAGTGTGTCAATACTTGGAAAAGTAAATAGTCTCTGGAGGCAAAAAATGTTTAAGACCATCTATCAAGTATAGGAAGTTGATAGCAATCAAAATCAGAGCTGGTTATATATAAACATAAATTGCAGAGGTAGCTTAAAGCTGGCTAGTAAAAATCTTGGCTGGCTGGCAATTCCAGTTGCAAAAGACTGCAAAAAAGTGACATCAGAGTTTTAAGAACAGGTTTTTGTTTAATAATTTCTATTAATTTTTTTTACACTAAGTGAAATGTATTTATTATTTATTTTCACATTTAGGAATTCTTTAAAAAGAAAAAAGAAAAACAAAACCTCAAACCAAACCAGAAGAAGAACAACAACCCAAACAAAAAAACGAGCAAGCAAAACCAACCTACAAACCAAACAATTAGTAAAACCAAGATAAAATATTGCTTGCATTAGATGTGCACTTAGCCAGATTATATTTCATTCTTTTCCTTTCCCCCAAAGCGATACAAAGAAGGAGAGGCTTCAAACATGACAGTCCTGAGGAAGCTTGGGGTGTAGGGGTGCTCTGCCCACAGTGAGTTTTGCTGCAGGAGGCAACAAGGAATGACCCTTCCATCCAGTGCCACAGGCACAGGGAAGCTTGCTCACAGCAGGAACACTGCCAAGCTGCTGGGTGCAAGGGACAGGCTGTGGCTGGGAACCTTTAAAAGGAATTATTCAAAAGCCAATTCTTGAAAGTGGAATAAAGCTACAGAAGTTTAGAGTGAGTGCTGTTAAACAGAGCATAATGGACAATGTTCCTTTGAAATTAATGATGCTTCCATGCCTTCAAACTGCACTTTAATATTTAAATAGCTGCAATTCTAAATTATTAAAATGAACTGTCCATGAATTATATCCCCCCCAATCTTCCGTGTTATGATGCTAGAAAATAAGAGGTAAAGAGTGCCTATGTCAGAAAAGCAAAGGAAACACTCTCCCCTTCTCATGTTGAATTCCTTCTACTGTAAGAGAACTTCTTTTCCCTGCTCTCCAGCTGTGGGAAGGATATTTCAGGAAGGAAAATTTTGAATGGGATCTAAATGAGAAGCTGCTATGTAACTGAGGGATTTTGGTATTCTAAATACAAGTTTCAACCACTGCAGGGACTGAGTGAATCCACTCACAAGCAGATTCAATCTGGTATTAGGCAGAGTGGAAGCACCTGTGTCGGGAGTTTCTCCCATCTCCCTTACTTTCAGAGGAAGATCTCTCGAGAAACTATTTCTACACCTCCTTCAGGATGCAGAATGAGAAGAGGGTTTTGTTAGGTGCTCCCAGCTTTCCAGAGGAGAGGGACTGGATGTCCTCCCAGAGTCCCAGCTTTGTGCCTGCACTGTGATGAAGCTATAGCAGAAGTGAGAAGGTGAGACCCTGTGTCACTGCAGAGAGATGCTGTATCTTGGGGATCTCCTCTGGTTTGTTGGAGGAGTCTTTGGGCAAGGGAGTAGTCTTCATTCTTTGGCTTCCAAAGGCAGGGCTACCTAAGGGTCCCTTAGTAACACAAGAGGTAAAAGGGAGTTGTAGGAAAGAAAAGTATTTATGTTTGTTTTTTTTTTTGTAAACTTAGACTTTGTCTTACAGTCTTTTCCCCAAGAATTTTGAGACTTGGGCAAAATAAGACGTGAACGAATCAATAGAGAAAACAGCACCTGAACCACAATGCAGGCATTTATTGTCTCCTTGTGCATTAAATTACCCAATTAATGTTTCCTGTTGCCCTAGCCTGTTCTAATAAGGCTTGACTGCTGCTTATCAGCCCCTAATCTTCTAAATGATGAGCATGAACTGCAGCTGGATTTACAAGAGCCTTTGGGGCACAATACCAAACTCCCAGAGTGCCAAAGATCCATCCTTGGAATTATGTTTATTAGGGGTTCTCATTCATTACCATTTACTTCACACAGATATCCACTAATAAGATCAGCTCAGCTTTATTATTTATTACTTATTAAGTGCTATTGAAATAGATACACCAGGCAATGGCTGTGTATAACACATTCCTAAGAAATAAGCTTTGTATTGCATAAAAATATCATTTCAGATACCAATACTCCTTCAAGTCAACTGAGTTTGCCAGCTTTGTGGATTTATTTTTCCTGAAAGGGTCACCTATAATTTAAAATGTTTTGGAGCAAGAAAAGTGTTTGTGGAGTAACTGGAAGTGATTTTTATTGGCTATGTGTATAATTGTACATTGGCTATGTAATTGGAATGACCATGCTGGGAAAGAGTTGCAGGTAATGAATAACTAACAGGTATAAATTATTTTTAATAGACAGTGATAGTGTCTTCAGAATGATGAATACATTCCTGTTGTGTGATTTAAAAAAAACAAATCTGTTTTACTAGGAGATTCTTCTTATGAACTGTGTGGCTGCTGGGGGGGGGAGGAAAAGATTAATTTAGATAAAATGCTATTAAATTGCCTGTATGCTGTTCTGTCAGACAACTATCGACCCCATCTCACAGGACAAATTGATTTCCATGTGGGGAGCTCTGTGCTTTCTTCAATGCATTTCTTTAGTGCTATTGCTCCAGTAATCATACACGGCTGCTGCTTTGCCTTTCATTCACTCTCAGGCTCTGTGCTGTGGAAACACTGATTAAGAGACAGGAGGGATTTAGACCACTGTATTTGTTGTTATTTGACCTTTTCAATTATATTCTGCTAAAAATGTAAACACTTAATTTGTAATAATGTACCTATGATTTTGCTTAAGTGGTCAGTGGGTAAGGCTTTCAGGAGGAAACATTTACCTTTGTTCTCCTGTAGACGTTTTAGAGGGGACTCAGTGAAGTGAATTCAAATGCAGCTGAGGATGCTCCCAGCCTCAGCAAAGCCATTTAGGGTAGTTTTCAACATAAGAAGATATAAAGATGGGAAAAATAATTAAAACTAGTATCACCAGAATGACCTAAGAGCTGAAAAGTGAAATAAGTGACATTAAGGGTCCTCGCTTTCCTTTGGATTGGTTTCTTTTAGGCAGCTTTCACTAATGATAGCCATTTTTTTAATAAGAGAAAAGCACTTGAGGTCAAGAACTGCTAACACTAAAGTTGAACCTGTTTTAAATCTTCCTCCTCTGCAGAAAAATAAGAAACAAGTTCTATAATTTTCATGAAACGGTTACACATTGTTTCTTGGATAATACAGCTTTAGTTTACAAAGCTGTTTCTCAGTTTACAAAACATTTTGGCAAGTTACGTATGTGGCTTGACTTCTTCTACTATTTTTATGTCATTCTTACTGTAACTTCATTGTTAAGACTCACTTTAGCAGCACTGTAGCTAAAACAAGGGTCTGAAGGTCTGCTTGTGGCAATCTAGGTCCTTGCTGATCCCTGGCAGCATACCCTGGCATTAGCACATGGGGCAATCTCTGACTGGGAAACAGCCAGGAGAGACCTGTGTCTTGCTGTACCTTGTGCCAATGCTAAGGGCATAGAAGTGAATAGAGATCAGCTGCTAAATCACAGCTACCTTTTAGTAGCCACAGGCTGCTGCATTAGGCCTTGGGAGGAAAGTGGGGTGGCTTATTTAGAGCTGTGTACGAGCCTAGACTTGAAGACCATCGAACTGATGAGTCCACCCTTGCATATATGCACTGAGGCTATGCCAAATAGCCAATTTCCATGTTTTTATTCTTATTACACTGCACAGGTTGCAAAAGCAGAATCATTGTTCATCTGTAAAAATCAAGCAAGACAAGATGCAGCCGCTCCTTTGCCTTTTACTCACCCACATCCTTCATTATGCAGTAAATAGACTTGTTCAGTCAAAGCCATGTTTGCTGTACACTGACCTCCTGCTCTCTCTTTCTTTGTAAAGAGATGGCAGAAAAGTGAGGAAGCAGCCATGAGTGGAGAAATTTTAGCTCCTTAGAAAAATTAAGCTGGCCATGCAGCCAGCTTTCTCCACTGATACCCCAGTAGCTGTTCCACAAAGCTGCTGCAGCATTTCTGAGAGGTGACATGAAGTCAGGGGGGGAAGAGCCCCAGCCATCCAAGTGCTGCCACACGGCTCTTGCAGAGAGTGAGCTTAAGGTGAAAGAGGAAATTAATAGGACATGGTGAAGTTCAACAGAAGCTGTAAGTAACCCTAACCCTAAATGTGGTGGGATTTTGGGGGCGGAAGCTGAGGTCATAGAGTCACAAAATGTTCCCCAGTACCATGGGTGTCCCAGATCAGAAAGCTGTGGCAGGATCAATGTTAGAGCTGTGTCATGCTCCCTTTGGCTTTCTTTTTTGCGGCCCAAGTGCCCACGGAGCTGTAGGTTTTGTGGTTCTCTGAACCCTAAACTTAATTGTGGTGGAATTTTTTAGGCTGGGGCTGAAGTCCCTAATACCATGGGTGGCCCAGATCAGAAGGGTGAGACAGGAGCAATGTTGTGTGGTGTCATGCTCTCCTTGCCATGACTTTTTCAACCACAAAGCCTACTGTTCCAGGGACAAGGTTAGCATCACACCTCACCAACAATTCTCTTGCCACATCTTTCTGATCTGGGCCACCGTGGTGATGGGGAACTCAGCCTCAGTCCAAAAAATTCCACCATAGTTAGGGTTAAGGTTAGTCTACCGAGAACCACAGAGTTCCCAGTCCCATGCACCACTTAAATTAGGGTTCAGTGAGCCCCAAAGGGTTGTTCCAGGGACACCTGGGATGGAAATAGCAGCAATGTTGTTCTAGCCACACGTTTCTCTTCTGGGCCACCTGTGGCACCATGGACATGAGTTACAGCTCCACATCACTATTAGAATTAGAGTTTAGTATTAGGGTCCAGGGAACCAGAAAAGCCCTTGGGACACTTGGGGTAGAAATGTCTTAGAATTACATTTAAACTCCCTTTCTGGGGAGCATGCCCCACAGTTTTGCAGGCTGGCTGCTGTCTAAGAGTCCTGAATACTTAATTTTTTTATTTTTTTTTTGCTCCATAACCGTTAAATTTTTGTGTGTGTGTGGTTTTTTTGTTATTTGGTTTTCATTTCACCTGGTTATGGTGTTCTTCGTTCCTTGTCTTTATTTGTTACAGAATACAACAGCAATATTGCAATGTGATATTTATGGCACTGGTAAAAATTTAGCAGTCGAGAGCCACCATGCAGGCCCTGAGCATGGGAGCTTCCATTTGTGTGTCGGCATGTGGACTGTCACTCAGGTCAAGTTAAAAAGCCCCATCAACTTGGAATTATGTTGCTTCCTTTCTTGTGCAGTGATAAAAAAAAAATCAGGATCTTTAAATAGGAAAGCTGGAATATAAATATAAGCTACTACTATTGTGTGAAGAAATCTCTAAGTTTGTAATCGTACAGAAAGTATGGGGAGAGAGAAAATATCTGTTCCTGTCCATATGACAGTGTGTGATTAGCAAATAGAGTGTCTGCTCTCAGTAAAGGGAGTCACTGAACTCTGCAAAAGACTTTTTTAGTCCCATCTCCAGAACTTTTAGGCTTAGATACCAGTTCAGGAAGCATATTTATTGGTGAATCTCTAACATGAAAAGCTCTGAAATACATCGTTATTAAGTATGTAGTTAATTATCCATTGGAGCAAGTGTGTGACTTTACAACAAAGGAGATTCTGTTTCAATGTATGGAAAAAATCTCGGCTGAGAGGGTGAAACTTTTTGAGAAGGTTGGCTAGAGAAAAAGTGACATCTCTCTTGAAGATTTTCAAAACCAAATGGGAGAATGTTGGACAAGAGAATTTTTCCCATTCTCCTCACACCAAGTACTCCTTGGAACCAAATCTTCCCATGTACAAACACATCTTCCAGCCATGAAGAGATGCACCACAAATTCAGTGTCTCTTAACTTCTAGACTGAAGGTGTAGATTCTCTCCCTTCATCTTGTGGAGAAAATAAAAAAGGAGAAGCTACTCTGTGTGGTACTATTACAAATACAAAGGGAGGAAGGAGATAGAGGATGAGGACACAGAAAGACAGGAAGAAGATGGAACTGTAGGGTACTATGTATTATGTGGGAATGTATATAAGAAATGGACAGTGTTACCTGCATCTGGGTAAACATCATTGAATACCTATGAGTGAAAGCAATCAAGCTGACATCTCTCAATAAAAAAAGGAGGACTTGAAGTATTAAGGTGAAAGGGACCTTAGAAGTAGCAAAGTGATATAAGTATCAGTTGCGTCTCTGAGGTATGGGATTTCTTGGGTTCTGTTCTCATTTGCTTGTATGTATTCTTAATGAAGTAGAATTTAATTTGATAGATCATTAGAAGTACATCCAAAGGGAACTGCTGGGTGCCCCTTATCAAGTGTTTCTATGCTTCTCTCTCACAATAGGATGACTTTTGCACTTCACTCTTGTATGATAAACAAAGCAAGCTGCCTGTTGTTGGAGAGCCCAGTGTTGCTAAACCCAGGGTTTTTTTTAAGACAACCTTGCAGTTCAGAGTACCTTAGTTTCCATTCACCAGCCTGTGTTTGCATGTGCCTGTGTTTCAGACAATATTTAACTAAGCAATAAACTGACCCTCAACCCCATCCCCACTAATTTCAAGCAAGAATCCATCAGGTTAACAGAAGCTTTATTTGTGCATTTGAAAAAGGCTTTGCTTCATGTCAGTGACAGGTAGAGCAAAGAAGGGGAGAACTTGTTGAATGAGAGTTTGTACAGGATGAACTGATTGCCGAGCTTGCTTCTAGACTGGTGTTTTTCTCCTATTTAGTGTCTTCCTCCTTTGCCTCCCATTGCTAATGACAAATACAAAGAAACACATCAGAACAACTTAAAGTGAAGTTGCAATGCAGAGAAACTTACAGAATATCTGAACACTCTCAAGTCAGAGAGTAAAAGATTTTGTTACATGTTGAAAGACACTTTTTTTCATTTGAGAACTTTAATCCTGTCTCAATTTCTCTTCCAAACCCCACAGGATCCCACTACCTACCACCCATACTGGTGTATTCAGGTATAGGCTAGTCTTCCTCATACCTTGACTTGATTTATCTAGGTATAGGCTATACTAACTTGCCAAGGGGATGAGGAAAACTTGTACTGTTCTTTGCTTTGAGCTGGAAAATGCAGTTAGATCTGTCTGCTTTTCACCCAGTGAATTTCCTTTAAAGGAAAGCAAGCTAAGCTGTTCTAACAGACCACAGGAGGTGGACTACTGGTTATCATTCTATCATCCTGATAATGCCATTCTCATATTTCACTGTTTCTTCACACTTCATCTGTTTCATGTGTTCAACTGTTTGAAAAAAAAATTAATTCATTCATTCCACTTCAGTGCTGATGAAAGCATAACCTGAACCTCTATTGGCCTTTTTCTGTCACTATGGGTTTTAGATTTCTGTCCCTGCTATATATCCATATCTTTGCAACTTTATGGTCTAGTTATTTCCACTAATTCTCTAGTTGCAGCTTCTCAACAAGTATAAAAGCAACAAGCAGGAGAAAAGTTGCTTCCAGTACAATGCAGCCACTTCTCTTATTTACATTAATTTCTCTAGTAAATGTACACTTGAGCTGAAATACAGCTGATTTCTCGAAAGTCATTTGTTATTTTATCTTTATTAGGAGGCCTCTCACTTACAGATGGACTGGATAGTGGAAGTTGTACCACCCCTGGGAGTTTCACCTCCATGGGATCTGGCCTCCTTGGACATCATCTCAGCGGCCTGGGATCCAGTGGAGATCCCACTGATGGTAAAACCTGATGAATGGGCTGAGCCTTTGGCACCTAGAACCATTACAAATGAGATGTTAGGGACTGGAAAAAGCCTCACAGGATAAAGTGAGATGCTGTAAAAAAAAAAACAAAACATCAGGGCTAGAAAATGTATCACAAGAGAAAGAGGTTGCTGATTACTTCACTTGTTCCATCAGTATGATGCTTTTTAACCACCACAGTTAAACATTTGCAGTATTTTATGAATGTTCTCAGAACACAAACAAAACCTGCAAATCTTGCACAGACTGTTTTTAATAAACTTGGATGTCCAAGCCAGTTTCAGCACACTTCATCTTGGCTGAATTGGCAATTTTCCGAGGAGCCTCTTGAGGACTATGGGTCAAACCCCTATAGGAACTAAGACCTCACTGTTCCAGATGATAGATATCTTCCTTTCACTTCACTTTCCACAGCATAAACCTATGTATAATAGATATCTGTAGAATTCAAACACAGCAAGCTCTGGTAGCCAGTGGCCAATTTATATACATGTCTCCATCTTATTACAAATAAGCCTCAAGCAAAGTAATCCATTACAAACTCTTCTTCTCCTGGGACAGGAGCAAAGCATTAGTGAGGACAAATGTTAGTGATAATGCTTAAAGCATTCCTGGAGGATGCTCAGATATTTTGGTGATGAGCTTGTTATAACATCTTCTGTAAAGTGATACTGAACAATACTCATGCTCTGCTGCAGAATCAGCCGCTCCTTCAAGCGTGTTTGTTCTGCGGGGAGGAGGGGTTACAGTCTGAATGGAAAGGTTAAGAAGATGCATTTGAAGAGTGAGAGATTTCAGTGAGCACCTGCGGAAATGAAATCAGGCCCTTTTAGCTCTCAATCAGGCAAAGAATGTGTGGCAAGCTCTCCTGCTGTAGGGAGCCAAAGCTCACACCTGCCTTGGCAATGTTACAGAGCTAGGGTTTTACACACAGATAAAAGCTCTTTTGGAGTATCTCCTGTAAGCATGGCTAAAGTTTCTTGGAGTCACGTATATTTCCCTTCACCAAAACAGTGGTTTTCATAAAAATCCATAGTTGATACATACATTACAAGCATAAAACTAGGCATTTTTAGATGTTTACTTTTCTTCTGCTCTCTTCTGAAGATTTGCAGCACGCGGAAGGATGCAAGTCCTTGGTCTTTCAGTTTAGAAACTGCAGCTTCATGCTCTCTATGGGGCACCACAACTGAGGAGTTTGCCACTGGTTATGGGTGTGCTGAGCACTTCTTTGGCACCCTTATCTGTGACAGAAGACGAGATTGTGCACCTGGCTCTGTTCTAGTGTACAACTAGACCAAGTATCTTGTATCTCCTCTGTAACTAGGATCTCCACTGCCAATCCAGTGTAGTCCCTGAGCATGTCTTCCTGTTCTTCACTCTCTTGGTCCTTCTTTCCTGACTGCTTCTCATGTTCTATCCCTCTGTTCCTACCATCTGTATTTAGCAACCTAAACTCACTGGTCAAAATTTACAGAGTGAAAATTTAAAAACGCCTCGCAAGGTTCACGTTCAGGATCTCTCTAAATGAACCCTATGTCACTTATTCCCTCACTGTCTAGACAGCCTCACACTATGAATAATATTGTCAGCAATGTAAATAGCTTCTTAAGAAAAAATATTACTTACTTCCTCTCAGTCAAGCTTATCGCATTTATTACTATAAAAAGGTGCCCCAAATCTGGACCCTGGCCATCTCACCTTGGCCAACCAACCATTTTATGGCTGGAAGACTCAGGTTCAGCTCCATCCTTCAGTAGACTTCTGTCTTCTTAATATAGAGGCAGGAGAACAGCAGCTGACCCTTATGGCAGAGATCCTCTCCTGCATAAGCAGTCTGCTGGTTAGCACACTCCTGACATGGCAGAGATGTGAGTTCAAGACCCTGACAGCAAAGTGTTTTGAAGTCTTTATCCAAGGTTACCAAGCTGCTGTTACCTACTGTGCTGCTGGCTAAAGGAAGATTGCATGGGGAACACTGTTCTGAGGAGTAATGCATGCTTAGAAGTCACTTGCTGAAGCAGGTCCCAGAGGCAGGACCGGAGGGGAGAACACCTTGTGTGTGACTCCCACGGGACATGGGGTTAAACAAGTGCCAAGCTGCTCAGAGTTGTCAGGGCAGGGATTGTTCTGTACATGCAACAGGAAAGCAAGCACCTGCAGGGCGAGCTCATGTGAAAACCGGCTTTGCCTAATTTTAGCACTTAGATATGTCCTGTCAAGGATGTGTATATATTCCCTTCATGAGTTCAGCTCTTGGATTGCAGATAATTTCCCTCTGCTATATAACATTTGTATAAGATTTTATATGTTCTCCCTGTCTGGATGTTTGTGAGGAAAGAGCAGGGGAAATATGATAATTTATATGAAATGTAGATACACAGATCATGGTCTTGCATAAGTGCGTTGTTGCTTGTTGCCCCTGTGATTTTCCATATTATTGATGACTCCAAGCAGAATAGGGAGATAGCACAAGCTTCAAATAAACACTGTCCTGAACCTCATGAATACCACATATCCATGGATATGCACATACACAGAAAATACCCTTAATAGCATCCCACTTATACCATGCAGTTAAATATAGGAATCCTTGGTCTTCATTACAATACAGGAATGTAAGAGAGGAGATTACTTGGCAAACTTATTTTCAAGGAAAAAGAAAAATCTTTGGCCTTATGCATTAAACCACAAAACCACACACATACATGCAAAATTGTTCATACCCATTTCTTGGAGACTTGAAGTAGGGCCACCAGAATGCACACCTCCTCCAGATGCCTTTGCTTCGTGGCTCATCAGCGATGAAGCAAGTGATCCTTCTTTGATCCCAGAGGAAGTGAAACCAGCATTGTGGATGTTCTGGTCAGACATTTCTGTTTCTGATGATGTGGAATGCACTTGAAGCATTACAAGGATCAGCCAGTCTTTTTATACACTGTCCAGCTGACAGCAAAGAAATGAAACTGCTTCTGTGGTAAGAAAGAAAAGAAACCAAAACATAATCTCATCCAGGAAATGAAACTGAACTTTATCAACATGCCTCTTTTCTCCAGCTGTCAAGGTCAAGATAAGCAAACCAACTTATCTCCTCTTGTACTAAACCAAACCAGTAGTGTTTGAATCAGTAATTGGCAACTGATGTAGCTGAGGAATTTGCTTCTTTGTAGTTTTGCAATGCACTTTAGTTTTCTGAATAGCAATTGCAAAAGACAGCCCCTTATTTCCAAAATTAATGCAACTCTGAGTGAAGACAACAGACAAAAAGGCAGCAAAGAGGTGGTAATAAATACCTGAGGTTGCAGCTTAAATATGAGCAAAATTCCATGTAAGAATAGAACAATTAAAGCTACATGCCCTCTTCAAAGTGACATTAAACTCAAAAAAGTCACTTCCGTTGTTACTACAGATCCTTCCTTCAAAGCTGATAAAATCTTTTGGAGCTTTGTTAATATAATTTACTTAATGTTCCAAACAGCCAATCAGGAAATTATGACAGTCTGGCAAAGCCACGGGACTGAAGGCCTCACAAAGTTGCCAGGACTTTATATGTGACTTTTACTCAGTCCTAAAACACAACTTATAATGGATACACACAAAGTTATTTAACTAAAAATAGTTAAAAATCAGACAAAATAAAACTGTATGGCAAGCAAGCTGCCTCAAGACAATTCCTGATTGGCAGAAATACCAGTGAATAAGCAGGGAAAGGAGAAATTAATAGTGGTCTCATAAAAACAAGGCAAAGAAACTCAGGAGAGGGAACACACCAAAGGGAAACCTCTGTTTACAAGTGTGCCATGGACCTAGTCAGCAAGGAAGTGGCTCTAAAATCTGCTGTGTGGTTTCAGTGAGATGAATGAGGAAATGTGTGAGTAGGCACAGATGACACAGTACTAACTAACATCATCTGAGCTCTGCCTTCAGGCTCTTGTTACTGTAGTGGTACAGCAAATGGAAGTTGAGGAGGAGTTCTGGCTTGGAAGGGGTTTGCTTTCACTTGTATTCAGCTTATGGAAATCTGGGTACCTCTTGTACCTGTGTCAGGGCTGAGCCCATTATTAGGTCTCAACAGCCATGGCCAGACTCCCTGGGGCCTTTAGTCTCTGACAGAATGATGCTGGTGGTGCCTCAGGCTGCAGCTCCATCACAGCCATACCCCATGGATTCAGATTGAGCTGCAGCCTCCCTGCATGGCTTGACCATGGACCTGCCTGGTTAGCAAGGTCAGACTTGCCCAGTAGTCACTGAACTGTGACTGACCCTGTCTGTCATCACCAGATCTGAACCTGATTTGTTGACTCTTATTTCTGGATTGACCTTGGACTGCCCTCATCACTATAAACTTGCCTGATGATCTGGACTCTTGGTTTAACCTGTGTAACATCGCTGGGTCTGCTGTGTTGACCTTGTTTTGGGTGGTGGGACAGAGCCTTTCTGTGCCCAGGAAACATGACACAACTAACATCACAGCTTCCAGTTTAAGAAGACCTAATGTCACTACTGGAGTGTGACTGGGAATAAGAACTAAGTCCCTAAGCCAGCACTTTCCATAGGTCCTCTCTCTTTACCTATTCATCCAGAAAGAAGTGCATCTCCTCTCACTTCATGTCTTTGAATGGGATGTTTTCCTAGATGATCCCCTACATTTTTGTTCTTTGTTTCACTGCTGTTTCTGGTTAGAAACTGTGACTTCCAGGGCAGTGTAGTTGATGTTCAGCTGAGGGAGCCTGGCACAGAATCACTAAGGCAGTTGTCTTTGTGGGATGTTTGTCAGAAATACAAGCAGTGAAAATTTAAAAGCCAAACTGATGTCACTTCTGGTCAAAGTATGGAAGGAAAGAGAAAACAACTCATTTGTATCACCAAGCCTGACGTTTTAACATTATATGGGCTATAGTGGAGTATCTGAGTAATTTGACTGCTCCAGAAGCTAAAGCTCTGAGGAGAGATGAAAGGTGGTGTGAGCTGACCTGAGAAGCATCCAGTGGCAATTCTAAGACTGAGAACTGAGAGTCAAAGCCATGAATACCATGAGCATGACTTCCTTTATCTTCAGTGTCACTACAATTTCAGCATGCTTAGATGCTGAAGCCCTTACATCTGTGGCTAACATAGTTTGATTTTTCACTCACTAAATTTCAAGTTCAAATTAAATCCTCAAAAATCACGCACTGTCTAGACTGTGTGCTCTTTGAAAGGAACTGGAAATCCAGAAGTTTCATTTGAGGCAGTCTGAAACTTTATGCCAAGGGCATCCTTCCCTTCTTCAGTTTGTTTGGTTTTTTAAATAAAGTAGAAAAAAGGTGTGCTAATCTGAAAGCAGCGAACAAACCAACACAAATAGGTGTGTGTGCAACTCTTATATTTTGGTCAGGAATGACCTTCACCACTTCTGTCTGTGGATATAAACTGCTGTGTCTCTTTGGTATGTCTTCCTCTCTGGTGTGCCACTCTAGAGATAGTTTCCTCATGGTGAAGGTGGGCAGCTGATCAGTGACATTAATCTCTAGGTAGCCTCCTTTTGGTAGTCACCTTTTTCATTCCAGTAACATGTTCATTGAACTCACTTCTTCATAAACATTTTCCCATAAACCTCTGTTTCAAAAGAGATTATTCAAACAGCTTTTAAACAATTACTCTTTTGAAGGGCCTAATTGAAGGAAATAAACCTGTAGAGAATCTGACTGAACCAAAGATCTTCAGCATCCCAGATTATCTATCTGTCACCCTGTGACCTATTTCCTTCACACTACTTTTTAATTTTTGTAGCAATTATAGTGTATATGGATAATACCTATTAGCATATTTATGGTCATTGCTTCATATTTATTGTCTGCACAACTCATTAATCTTCATCTAGTGTGTGTGGCTGACAGCTCAATCTATTTTGCAATCTCTGGGCAGCAGACATATCCAAAAAGCTTTTGTTTCCCTGTAAATAAACTGTGTTCAGGACCAGAGGACAATGGTACATCGTGCAGTGATTGACACAAGCCATGGCTGCTAATCAAAAGTAGATTTTATTACCAGCTGAGTCAAGTGCATTATGGGGCCATTGTTCTAGTACTGTCAGGGCAAGAGCATACGTAGTCAGTCACCTTCTCAAGATGGGTTGATTGTTCTCCAAGATTAGACAGAGTTGCCTTATTATCCATCCCAGACAACAAGGCATCTCACCCAAACAGACGCCTTTACAGAAACTGCCTGTGCATTGAATTGATTTGAATTGCAAATGCATAATCTGTCCAGCACAGATGTGCAATGAATATTTGGATGTTGTTTTGCATGTCAGTTGAGAAGGCTGAATGATGAGGTGATGATCATTCAGTGATGGGTACTGGACATTTGCCAACAATTGAGTTTGAGCACTTTCCCTGACAGTAATCAGATCAGCTTCCAAAATGTCTTTTCTTCAATTCACTGACAATTTATGTTAGAAGATAAAGCAGCTCTCTCACAGTTAACACAGTTGGCAGCAATTTGCATTTTTTTCATATAATTAAATTTTTCATTTCACCCAGAAGAAATACATACAAGCTGCATATAACTGATATACATATTGCAAGACACTTCCAAAGTAATTCCACTTGAATAAGAGGCCATCTAGCCGAGTCAAGAATGTTGAAATTCTCCATAATACAGGCAGTAGTACTTTTATTAGCTATAAAACTACATGTGCTTTGAAAACATTAGGAACCTTGCTATCAAGCTGGATTAGGTAAACTCTCCAAAACCAATAATCAGCATAATAAGCATTTAGCATATGATCATGGTCATGCTTAGAGTCAGACAGCAAACACAGTGTTCTGATTTAACAATTTTCAGTCTCTGAAACTGACATAGTATAAAATAGGAACAGACATAGGACTGACATAGTATAAAATAGGAACAGAAATGAACCCCACAGGACTGATATTATGACATCAAGGGGCTGATATGAGCTCACACAGTCACATTACATGAGTCATGTGAGTGTGAAGGAGGCTTTTATGTGGTCATAATTATAAAATCATACAAAAATTTAGTTTGGAAGGAAGCTCTGAAGACCATCTTGTCTGTTACTTGCTCAGAGACAGACTTGGTTGTGTTATAATTATCTCCAGGGATGCAGGTTCCACATCCTTTCCAGGCAGCTTGCTCCAGTATTTGGCTAGCCTTATAATGTTTTTTTTTCTCTCTGTATCTATTCAGAATTCTGCAGCTTGTGTCTGCTGTCCTTTCTCAGTGCATCTCTAAGGAGATTCACCATTTTCTTTACATCCCTCATTATTAAAGGACCATTAAAACCTTACTTTTAGGAAATAAGTAGCTAAACAGCTACTGATAGCTTAGAAAATCAGATGGACATGGAGACTCTTCGCGTACCTAAACAATTTTACCTTCTAATTTTATTTAGGGCTTTGCCTAGTGTATCTCTAATCATATAACAAAACACTTTCCCTCAGAAATAAATAATAATGCTTCTTCAGAACTTCTAGAAGTGCTTTAGAATATATATTAACTAATCCAGGTTTGTTACCTGTCTTTCTAAGGCAGAGACAAGTATGTGATAGAGAGAAAAATCACTTCTGTAACCTGCTGTCTTCCAACTAGTGAAATTTACTGTCACTAGGAAAACAGTGAGAAGTGATTGAGACAGAAATTTTACAACCAAGGTCAGAAAGAAGTTTACAGGTAATTCTGATATTTCCACAAGTCAGCCTTATTCAGGAACAGGCTTAATGGCTCTCATTTGGATTTTTATTATAATTTCTATTATTATTATTATTTATAATAATAATAATATATAATTAATATATTTTTATTATAATTTTCTATTATAATTTTCACTGGTGTCTTTTCGAGGGCAGACAATTCCAGTTTTGGATGCCTTAATGTTGTGTGCTATGAAAAAAAGAGCTATAGACACGTGTTACATCTGTATGCACTACATGTTCATAACATCAGCTGAAATTCCATGGACTTCCCAGCTAAAAACAAACAAACAAACAAACAGATTTCTAATAAGTGGCCTGAGAAGACTAAGTTTAGACTTCAAATGGAGTTAGATGGCAAAAGAAGAATTCCAGCCTGTATTCCTCAGAGCTCCCCCCATCTGGATCCTACCCCACACTGGTAACTCTGCTTCTGACCTCAGTATTAAGTGGGTGAGCATAGTTGGCCTTGATGTTGTATTTTGTGCCAGGACTTCACTCCCTAATCCAAACCTGTCCGATGAGGCCCTGCTCAAAAGAGGGAACAGTCCTGCCTTAAATGCTTAAGCTCAGAGACCAAATGAGGGCTCAGAACCCTTTGAGAGCAGTGCTGTAGGAAGCAGGAGTAGAAGCACCACTCTGCCATGGAGGCATGTTGCCATTTGGTGATCTCCAAGAAAGTCTTAATTATTTTATTAAGCTTCCTTCTGACATTTCCCATCCCAAGCTATCACATCTGTTGAGGCACTGGAATGGAAACCTGGGCATCATTCTCAAGGCTGTTAGTTTCTGCTACAAGGAAAGTGGTACTTGAAAGATGTCATGAAATAGCCAGTGCTTAGTGTTCTGAGTGAAGTAATTTTTTGTCCCAAAGATGTTTAACACAAGCCATTATTCCTTCACTGAGGGATCCTTTCCTTACAGCTAAAAGCCTTGTTTTCCAAAGCATGGAAAGTTACTTCAGCTGACAAATAGGTGTCAGCAGTGTGAAATTTTATTTCTTGAGCCTGAAAATTGAGGTAAAGATAAAGATGAATTGCTCCCTCATACTTTATTCTGTCAAAGAAATACATAGATATGTGGTAAAACCATGCCATCTGCTGAGTAAAAGTTCCATTTGATCTTGAAGTTGCAGTCTTTCCATGTACAGTTGTATTAACAATACCTCAGAATACAGGAATACAGACTATCCTAGACTGTAGAAAAGAATAGGGTATTAATTAGTTCATGTAATCTTCAAGATGTATAGATGTGAGGGGAAATTGTCTTTCTGGAACCTAGGATTCTTGAAGGCAGTAGACCAAGTATATAAGCCACTAACTGGCTGTACCTCTACCTTAAGAAAACATAAGTTTGCCTTTTTTTTACTGAAAGAAATGTGGTGAAAACAAAAATAACAGGTGAAGAATTAGAATCAATGGCCAAAGTGCCCCTGGCACCTTATGTGCTCCAGGATAAGTGCTGAGCAGTGCAGAATGGCTCTCTCTGGGCAGCTGCTCCCTCAGCCAGGGAATCTGATCCAGCAGATGCTCCCAAGGCAGGCACGGTGGGTCCAGTGCCACATAGAAGCAGCTGGCAGAGAAAGTGGCTGTGATGCCTCCCACCCACGGGCTGAGTCAGAGGACATGAGTTCATTTCTGGCCCCTCCACTGTGTGTGTTCTCACCTCTCTTTCTCCTCTCCCGTACCACAGCTCCTGTGTCTAAGGAGTGCTCTCCAATCAGTTGTCTGTGATCAGCACTGCAGTGTCCCAGGGATGAAACTGAGTTCCTGCTTTCAGAAATGAAACAGAATTCCTGTTTTCAGAAATGAAACAGAATTCCTGTTTTCAGAAATGAAACAGAAAGTCTTGTCAGAAGATAAAAGCTGTGCACGGGGAGCTTGGATCCTATTCCCAGGAGATTTCTGAGGGCACAAATATTTATGATACACAGGTGTTATGTCAATAAGCATAGTATAAATGTGTAATGTAGATAAAGAGGTTTAAAATCCTAGTGCAAGTGAGTATCCATGAAATAATAAGTGGGGAAAGTAGTTTTATGAGTGCTTTGAAAAGCTAGTAATGATGAAGTGGCTTATCTCTGAGACGGGAAAGGGGCCTGAAGACAAGATGCCCTGATTTACTTTTCATCTCCATCTGCCAGATGTATGGATAGGTTTCAGGCCATGCTTACAAAGGTATGAGAGGTTTCCTTGGAAGAACAGCAAGAGTGGGTGGTTCTCTTAGACTCTTCTAGGCCCTAACAGCCTGTTCCAATGAGGAGAAACCTCTTATTTTGTGTTTCCTGGTAATTTGTTTCACCCAAAGTATATCTGGATTTGGTATAGGTCATTTCTGTTTCAAGGATGTAGGCTACATGTTTGTATGACTGACACTGTAAGACTGGAGACAGAGCCCTGTCTGACTGGAGGTGGTGAGTCTGCTTACTCTCACTGTTAAAAATAAATGTAACACAGCATCTGAGGTATTGTAAAGGGCTGACAATTACAGCAGCACCAGTAAGGATGAAGTACAGTGAGAAGAACACACAGTGAAAGCCCTCCCTGGAAAGATCATAAAACCTGTCCTCTTCATACCCATATCTAAGCATGTGAAACATGAGAAAGCCATCAGCAATCAAGATGGATTTGCCAAGGACACACTGTGCATGGGCAGCCTGACTGCCCTCTGTGTCAAAACTCCTGGCATACTAAGTGCCAGGAGAAAGAAAATGCAATTTCTCAGGGAAAGTCATTTGTAAAGAAGTTTCCAATGGTTCCAAAGGAAACAACCTCTCCATCTCTAGAGTATTTAGGGAAACATGTCTGTCCATGAAGCCTGGGGACTGATAGATGCCTTTAAGCAGTAGTGCCTACAGCAATCAGGCAACTTTCCTCAAAACAGAGGAGGTGCCTGTAAACTTCTCTTTATGGCATTTATGGCAACAGAATGCAAGCCTTACAAAAAGGTCCAGCAAGCAGATCTGTATCCTTGTGGCTAGTTCTTAAATAGGAAAGAAAGTTCTTCTCCATTTATAATGCTAAAGCTGCTGGGCAAGACACAGTGGAAGACTTAAATGAAATGTCAACTCATGAGGTACTAACAATAAAAAAGGGAGAAATTTCTGTTGCCTTTATTGGCTGTAGATAAGACACAGGATAAACTATTTACTGCAGGTAGGTTATGCAGTCCTGCATGGATCCACCTGTTCTAGATGGATCATGTATGTGTTTTATTACTTGGATGAGAGAGAAGACTGGTGGGAGCCTGTGCTGCCCACACCTTGGGGGCTTTACCACCATAGGCCCTGTTGATTGTTGAGAACACACCAAATCTTCAAGAGCAATCCTCTGTCATTTCTTCTGTTCATGCAACATAGACCTCCTACCCTTCCTTACTTGCCCGCATTACGTGGAAGCTGTGGTGGTAGCAGCATGCTCTGCAGATGGATGTGCTTTTTGTCTAGTTGGGAGAGATGCTGACCCATGATCCAGCAGGGCCTTAGTAGACTGAAAGGGGAATGAGATGACTTAGAGACAGTGATGTGATCTATTCATAGTTCCCATGACATCTTCCTGCAGGAACTAACAACTGTTCTGTCCCTTGGGGGACACTGACACTTTCAATATTTGGCTACCTCTTTGCACCATTGGCACTGCATCAGGGTGCTGCACATGTGCATATAGCACCAGTGTGTAAAAAAGTATTAATCTGGGGTTTCTAGATCTGTGGAATCCTTTACCAGGGCTATCAAATGCTTTCCCTCCTTTGCCACACTTGATTGATTCAGAACTCACTTATTATATTTCCTGTTTCCTCCATTTCTCCTCCTCTACAGAAGTCCCCAGACACATGGGAAGCAGTCACAGACTGGAGAACTGTTTTTTTTTCCTCAGTTAGGCCTGCTCTCTAGAACACTTCATCCAACCTACTCGCAAATTTTTCCCCTCAGGAAGACTTGCTGTGTGTTGCAGAGCCCTCCCTTGCCAGGGAGGCTTCCTTTGTACTGTCCCTGCTCAATGCACCCTGCACAGCTTTCTGCACTGTGGACCTTGGTTTGACTCCTCCAGGGAAAGCTGGCTCTATTGAGGAGCTGGAAGATGAAGAGGAATTACCAGGGAAAAGGACTGCAGTGCAAACAATAGAAGCAGAAGGGGGCAAACACCTTACTTCTGTTGTACAAAGGACCTGCTACTGATGGCCCCTTGATTTTAGCTTATAGCCTACTTAGAGGAGAAACCTGGAATGCATTAGCATCCCCTATAAAGGTGTATGTCAATTTTGAGACCTGCAGTGAACTATCCAGTCTACTTTTTGAGCTGATAATGTGGTATAGATTCAGAAGACTGGGAGCATGTTATTCTGCTATGGTGAGTGTGGGCTATCTTCCCCACTCCCAAGCCTGGAACTAGAAGCAGAGCCTGCTATGGGTATGGCTCACCCATATGTACAATCCCAAGAGGTCTTACATCTGGAAGGAAGTAAGCAAAAGTGTTCCAGGAGGAAACCCATGCAGGAACAAAGGGAAGATCATTAGAAAAAAAGTTCCCAGACCTGCTGTCCAGTTTGCCATTTGTGCATGTCTCATGAGCTTGCTCTGACAGAGTACATGGAAAGGCTCACCTTGTCTCATCCTATTGGCCTGAGATACTCCACTCCTTGGTAAGTCTGATAACTAATGCTGGACCATGTCCTGAGGAAGGCTGTACCTGGTTTGGGGTAGCTGTCAGGGCACAATTAGACACGTGGAGAAACCTTTCTAGGAAAAGGGTGATTGAACAAAAGGCAACTTTCACCTTTACTCAAGAAGCAAAGCATGGAGAGGTGACAAGGCACAGCATCAACACTTGTGTGACACATGGCACATCCCAAGAAATAATGGAATCTGCACACCTAGTGCCTGTCACAGCTCCTGGGATGAATGGCAAGGATGAGAGCTGTCAGGAGACACTGCCCATGGCTGCACAGTGAGTGGCTATGAGGAAGCCACTTTGTGGTGTGATTTTTCTCTATGCAGCAGCATTAGGTAGACACTATTGTGGAAAAATACAGGCTGTAGGACCTGATTAGTCACAAGAGGTCACAATACCCCCTTGAATATGCTTATTAAGTGACTTCCTGGGGGAAGTAGCTGCTGGAAATTCCCCTGTTTGCACCATGATCTTGCAATGTTTTCATCTATCTATTTGTTACCAGTATCTGTCCTTTATGCCCACGTCCACACTGGTAGGTCTGTTCCATTTAGAGCTGGTGTGTTGTTAAAGCGCTGGGAAAAGGGAATGAGAAGCATCCTGGCTGTGAAAAAGATAATCCCTTGGCCTCCTGGTCAACAGAAGGGGCTCTTCTTCGGCTCAAGAATCCGCACAGAAACCCCAGTCTTGATGGCATCCATCAACTCTTCTTTCTCCTCATTAGATAGATATTTAGAAAGGTGTCCTACCCTGACAGGAAAACCATGCAAAGTTTAGTTTAAATAGCAGCAGATATTCTAAGTGAAAGCTTGAATTGTACATTCCTATAGAGTGCCAATGAAGCTGCTGAGAGGAGTTAGTGCCATGGGAAAAAAAAAAAAAAAAAAAAAAAAAGCAGGATAAATGTGTAATATTTGCTGGCTCGTCTTTGTTTCAGGGGGATAGGACTTGAAATCTGATTTGTTCAGAAAGATTTTGACACTTGTCAGTTCCTGCCATGGTTATGTCACAACTCATGTGAAAGTGAGTTTCATCAACTTAAATGATATGTCATCTAAAAGTCTATGGATAATTTCCTGGCTACGGGCCCACCCCCATCCATTTTTGCCGCTCTTACGCTCTGTAGGGGTTGGAATATATTTTGCAAGAAGCAAAGGGCACCTGTTACTGGGAGAATGCAAGCAGCATTGCAAAGGGCAAAAACTGCTTTTAGCTTCCTGTCCCTGTCCACCAAGACCAGACCCAACCACAGTTTCATGTGCAATTTGAATAATTTGAGGAGATGAGAGTTTTAAATCTGAACTTAGTTACTTCTCTCAGCTTGTAAAGGCCAGGAGTGAGTGTGGTGTATCCTGCCATTCTGCAAGCACCTTAGCAATCCTTTGGCCTTTGGTGCACTAATTCTTAACAGCACAGGAGTGGAGGAAACATGTAGAGCTGTGAAAACACTTGTCTTGAAAAACACTGTGGGAATCTATTGACATAAGTTGATCCTGCATGACTTTTGCCTGTTTAATGCTCTTAAAGTTTGGGTTTTTTTAACTCACTGAGACTACAGCCTTTGTTATTTGTTCTAATCAACTTTCTATTGCCATTGTAAATGAGCTTGCTCTTTGACTGGGTGGGAGAATTTGATATAAAAGGATTCTAATGAAGAAAGGTGAAAACAAGTAGACCTGCAGGCAAAAGAAAGAAGAGTTGAATTAAGTTTTAAAAGGAGTTGATCTTCCTGTCTCTTTATCACCTGCTTATTATTCAGAGGAGTATCCATCTGAGTAGCTGCAATATTGCAGTGAGTGTGTACTGTTCTCTGAGCATCAGGGATAGAATCATAGAATTGGTTTGGATGGAAAAGAACTTTCAGATCATCAAGTCCAACTGGTAACCTAGCTCTAGCTCTGTCAAGTCCCTAAGTACCACATCTACATGTCTTTTAAATACCTCCAGGGGTGGTGACTCCACCACTTCCCTGGGCAGCCTCTTCCAGTCCCTGACAACCCTTCCAGTGGGAATTTTTTTCCTAATATCCAACATAAACCTACCCTGGTGCAACTCGAGGCTGTTTCCTCTTGTCCTATCTTTTGTTACTTGAGAGAAGAAAGTGACCCCCACCTCTCTATGGCTTCCTTTCAGGGAGTTGTAGAGAGTGATAAAATCCCTTCAGCTTCCTTTTCACCCTAAACACCCCCAGCTCCCTCAGATGCTCCTCTTCAGGCTTGTGCTCTGGACTCTTCCCCAGCCTTCTTGCCCTTCTCTGGACACACTCCAGCACCTCAGTGTCCTTCTTGCAGTGAGAGACCCAAAACAGAACACAGTACTCAAGCTTTACCACTGCTGAATACAGGTAGACAGTCACATCCCTACACCTGCTGGCCACGCTATTTCTCATACCAGCCAGGATGCTATTGGCCTTCGTGACCACCTGGGCTGGCTCCTATTCAGCCAGCTGTCAGACAGAAACCCTGAGTCTTTTTCCTCTGGGCAGCTCTCCATCCATTCTTACCCAAGCCTCTAGGGCTGCCTGGGGCTGTTGTGACCAAAGTGCAGGACCCAGCTCTTGACCTTGTGGAACCTCATAAAATTGGCCTCAGCCCATTGATTCAGCCTGTCCAGATACCTCTGTAGGGTCTTTCTACCCTAAGGCAGATAAGACTCCAACCCAACTTGGTGTCATCTGCAAAATTACTGAGCGTGCACTCTATCTCCTCACCCAGATCACCACTAAAGATACTAAAGAGAAGTGGCCCCAAAACTGAGTCCTGGAGAACACTACTTGTGACGGGGTCTTTTTTTCCACATTCTTACCATGGTCATTGGAAGAAGTCTCACAGATCTTGGTATGTCATAGATTTAATCTTTCTTTCATACATTCCTAAAAGAATAGCATTTCTGTGCCACCTACCATTACATGAAGCATTGATCACTATAGGCATTACAGATCACTATTGCTGCTCCTTTCCTCTTACACACGGTGACGACATAGGCCATTCTAAGATAAACTGTCTCAGATCAGAACAGCTTCCTGAGTATGTGTTTGGTATCATAAGAGATAAAGAGATGTAGGAAATAAACTTGACAAAAACAGACAGTAAGTGTATTGAATGGGAGTGGTGAGAGCAGAGGAGGGAGAACATAGGGTTCTGATGATAGTATCACTATTGCTAATCACAGTGTAACTCTGGACTTCAGCTGTGGCTGCTCACAGGACAATACAGCTCATTTTCAATGAGTTTCTTCCTCTCTTCTGGACCATTCTTCAACAGGCACAAAACTCTTACTACGTTGCTCCCACATAAAAATCATATCATTGTTGGCAAGTGAAATGATGTTGTTGTATCAGGTTCTAGATGAAGAGATGAAGAATATTACTGTATCCCATTAACTGGAGTTAATGAGATCTTGTATTAAATATTTTCTTAAATCAGAACATATTTAGCTACTTGTAATTCAGGTGAAGAGGTTGTGCCTTCAGTTTTTAAAATAAATCAAATGTATGTGCACAAGTTTATATAAATTCAGATTCTTACAACTATGAGGATAAGTATGCAATTTCTTATATGTGTAAACTCACTGCTGTTACTCCAAGGTGGTTTGCTTTGTTTTGTTTTGGTTTTTTTAGAAAGAAATGTAGCCTATTTTATACTTGATAGGGAAAATAAAAAGCCCCTTAGGAGAGTGGTTCAAGGAGGAAGCCAACTACTCTAGAGAAAAGCACATTTTTACTGAAAATCCTGGTATTGTTGTGATCACCTGTGGAAGTCTTGGTTTCTCCTGAGTCTCAGTTTGAGGAAGATCCTGGAACAATGTTTTTTTCTCAGCCTGTTCCATATTTTTCCAGTCCTTTCCATTAACCATTTATTCTAATACTCTTTGTGATCACTTTGTGCTCATTGGATCTGCTTTTTCAAAATACATCTTTCTTCTTCAAAATTTGCTGCTCTTCTGTGTATAGTGATCTCAAGATTCACTTCCTTTTGTCCTTTTATAAGGAATAGCAGAACAATGAATCATTTCTTGTTTACAGTGAGATCTGGAGCATACACAACAGTCTCCTTTGCTCAGCTACAGAATTTTGCTTTAAGTTACTTTTGGGGGCAATGCTGATGCTTGGAATCAAATAAAAATCAAAGAGTCTTTTACAAATGTAGATGCCAGCTTCTTTGAACCTTAAATGAAAGAATGCTAATGTTTAACCACTGCTATCAGATTGATGTGTGTTCTCTAATCCTGATGGTGTCTGTTAATCTTTAAAAATCTGTTTCTACAGTCTTTCTTGAGGTTCTTTGTTTGAGATGACCACAGTTGATGTTTTCTCAAATTACGTTTTAGGGAATGTTTTCACCTGCATGAGTCAGAGGCTTTTTTGCCTAATTTTGGTTAAATAGGTACATAAACAAAATCTTTTCCTCTTATCAAATAGAGAAATTTGTTAGAGCTGCAGGGTTACAGCACCATGTTGGATTAACAGCAAGTGCTCTTACTCATGAAAGAGAACTTCTTAAGATCAGATTGGACATATATTCCATTTTCAGCAGTGCCTGAAAGCAGATGCTTATGTCTAGTATTATTCATGTGTTATCTAATACAGTTTCCAACTCCTAATCACCACTTCTAAGCAGTCACTGAATTCAAGCCATCACTTTTAAAATCAATCTATTGGCCTAATTTTTTTGTGAATGTATTTTTGGCCTTTAGTGTTATTTTAGCAGTAAGGAAAAGAGTTCCCACAAGGCAGCCGTGATGATGTGAAGAAAAAGACTTTATGGTTTTTTGGTTTTACCCTGCAGTAAGCCTGCAGAACTTGCAGTCTAATTCTAATGTTAAACCAGTGTCATTATTCAGAGAAGAAAGGAGAATAATTGAAAGAACATGAAAAAATATTGTATTTTCCTCTTTTGTGTTTCATTTTTTTTGTTGCCAAGTATCTGCACAAGCACAGAAGCATGACATCTAAAGCTAAGAAACAGACTGAAACCTGAGAAGTAGTAGCAAATAATTTCCATTCATACAGTGACATCCAGTGGGTCCCTCTAGAGGCTTTCTCCACATTTGGTTCCAATCCCTTGAGCAGGAATCCTGTTGAACAGCAGTACTTTCATCAATATCACTTTCAGATCACAATTTCAGAGCACTGGAACTTCTCAGAGTTTCAGAATACAACCCTCACAGATAAATGGAAATAACTGTTTGCTTACTGGTTGTGTACAGTGCTGTTGAGGTTTTCATAAAATTCACTAGACAGCTCCTAAACCAGTCAGACCCCAGCATATGCTGCTGCTTGGGATTACTCTGCCCCAAGTGTGGGGCTTTACATTGATTTTTGCCATCTTCAGCTCTTGTTGGTTCAGTCTTCTGGACATTCCAGACTTCTTTGAATGATGGCCCTTCTTCCCAGCATATATAACTCTCCTCCCAGTCTCGTGTCACGTCCAGACTCGGTGAGGGCACTTTCAGTACTATCATCCAGACTTCTGAGGTACTCCACTCATTCTCTCTGGCCAGAGTCCAACCTCCTGCTCAAAGCAGGGTCAGTTATGGGGTCAGATCAGGATGCTCAAGACTTTACTGAACCACACCATGAAAACCCCAAAAGACAGAGACAGAGCTACCTGTCTGCGCAGACCATTTTGTGGTTTGTCTGTTCTCACGGGGACAAGAAGTTTGTCCTTATATCCAATTGGAACCTCCCTGGATTTGATATATGCCCTTTGTCTGTTGTCACCCCACTCCACCAGGATGAAGTGCCTTGCTCCTTCTTTCCAGTCATCCCCTGTGAGAACTGGAACCTAATTAACAAGCCTGCTTCCCTTAGCCTCTCCCCACAGGGAATATGCTACTCTCAGACCAGGTCCTTTTAAATATTCCATGCATGAAGGATTTAATGTTTAACATCAAGACTCCTGTTTTTCTTTTATGTTATCCTATATTATCCAACGTTACATGGGATTTTGATCTATCAGAGTGGTAGAGTGATGTACTTAGAGGACAATACAGGCAAAAATATTGAGGAGTAATTGTAATTGCAGTTAAGTCACAATACAAAAGTGATTTCCATTATATAATCATCATCAACATCGTGGGTGTTCCATCCCCTGGGAAGGAATATGTGGGTTGAAACTCACTCAAGACCATAGATCTCTTCTGCCTTCTTCCTGTTTGTTGTTTGTACTTCCTACTCTACTCTGGGCTATAGAGTTACTATAGAGAGCACCCTGTTCGGCTTTGGGCTTGCTTAGGGCCTATCCTGGGCCAGGATCAAAATTAAAAAAAAAATCAGACAAGGTGTGATGCTGCTATAATTTGTTTTACACGCTTGTAAATACTTAAGATACACAAACAAGATTATGTTTTGTTGTAGTTTTGTGGGGGGTTTTTGTTGTTTTTTTTCTTGTGACTTTTGCCTGTGAATAACTGAAGAGGGCCTCTGAATTTTTTGTCTTTGAAAAATATTGCAGTACACTGCAGGAGTTCTGTGTATAAGTGTGAAAGGAAAAGTTAATCAAATTAAAATAGTATGTGAGTGTAGTTGCAGTGTAAAGTGTTTGAAAGATAATTTTCTAGTCATTATTTTATCTAAAAGTTTCAAAACTTAGCAACTCTTGTTCCCTTTGTTCCTGTAAAACAACTCCAAATTATTTCTAATTTAATTTCTCGATTGTTGCATTTTTTCTCTCTTTCAGTGCACAGAAATTGGAGTAATAAATATAAGATAATGTTAATAGATTAGTTTCAGAGTTCAAGAGGTCAAACTTGTTGGTCTTCCCATATACATAACAGTGCAAAAATCTGTAATGAAGTTAATCAGTCTTGGTCATAAATAACAATCACTGAGGAACTTCTTATCTTATCCATAAATCAATACAGACTAACTTCTGATTTATTTCTTTTTCAGTCACATGTTCTACTTTCAGCATAAAGGCAGATAAAGGCAACTATAATTAAAATGTCTATTTCCTTCACCACTATTTGTGTTAACATTCATGCTACTGAATACACCCCTTTTATAAAACTATATATTTTCAGTATTTTACAGTTACTGTTTCACTGAAAATACCCCTGTGATATTAACTGTATAATAAATTACATTCAAAATAAAATAGCAGCCATTTTATCCATGACAGAGAATAAAGCCATAATAAAAAGGAATAAAGTGTAGCAATATGATAATGTAGTATGAGGTTTTTATAGACCCCATGTAAAAGCTAAAATCTATGAATTTTTTATATTGTTTAAAAACTGAAAAAATTGTAATGAAGGGGGTGGGGAAGTGGAAAAGAAGCAGCATTAGCAGGCTGGTTTAATCCTAAAATTGCTGTTACTTTGATTTTTTAAAGTAATCTAAAAAAGAGTATATAAAAATTAAATGGAAAAAAATTATTAATTTGTGGCTTACCTTATTTACCGTAGCTATTAAAGGCAAATTGCAGAAGGAAAACTATGGGTTTTCACTTTCCAACCCATAATATTGGTAAGTGAAGAAACTCTAAATCCTAATCACAGCTCTTTTTGCCTTTCTTTGCTCTCACTTAGTACTCTGCCCTTATTTTTCCAACTATGCTTTAAAAAAACATGTATTTGGCTGTATTGATATACCTGGGTTCTAACTGAAGGTAGGGGGATACGCAGTTATGGGAAGGAGAGGACAGGACATGAATTCCTCTTGCAACCATTTTCTTCTTGCTGCATCATCCTTAACACCACACTGGTGGGATATGAATTTAAAATCTTAATTTTTCGTGGGCTAATTATAAGTTATTTAATTGTACTTGTACAGTACTTAGTATTTCTTCTGACAGGGGATTGCACAAGGCATTTGCAATTTGATTTAAATAAATCTCTCTTAAATATTTTTTTTATTTAAATAAAGGAGAAAGAAGGAAAGTTATACTCACAGAGTATGGATTTCTAAAACATATTCAGTACAGGTAAAAACAATCATTGCTTTAAAAATCTGCCATTTTAGAAACTCAGCATTGGACAGCCTTTATTTCTAGTATAGTGTTGATATAAAGACAACACAACAAAATATATTTGATATCCCCTAGAACATGCTGATTTGTAAAATATGGGTGGCATTTAATGTCCTCCTATGATGAAGCTGCTTTTATTTAACTGACATGAGTCTTGTCACTGACAAGGACATCATGTGTTCTACTTGCATAACCCAGATCCTTGTTAGATTTCCAAAAAAGCGGAGAGCAAATAGAAAGGAATCAAAAACAAATATACATCAGCACAAAATAAGGAACTGACCGAGCGCTTGCACTTCTGAGACAAAAAGTTCTTCTGAAAATCTAAAATTTTGTTTTCATGTGTGGGTCTTTAAAGCAGCAGTAGTGAAAGGACAGCACACTGTCCTCCTTGGATGAAGATATGCTTAAGAGAACATATCAATGTGACTGAGACACTGCCTAATATGAAAACATTTAAGGACAACCACAGCTTTAATCTCAAAGATTACAGCTCTGAAACACTATGTAGTATCAGATCATAGTTAGCTTTCCTCACACACAGCAGTAGCACTCAGTAGTTTAAGACAGAAATGTAAGATAAATACTGAGACACAACAAAAATCCTGAGGCAATTTATACAGATGTAATGCTATTCTTTAAGATGCAATCCACCCAGTGTTACTGAGGACTGCTAAACCTAAACCACGGAGAGCCAAAGAGAAGTTGATTTTTGTGCCTCTCCTGTCAAGAGGTAACTTAGGGCAGACTAATTAAAGATGAAAAAAAAGCCCATCATCTTTAGATCTCCTGCCTTATCCCAAGCCAAGGAGGGAGATCTTTGCAACTACACTGCAGTTATGAGTGGTGTGAAGATGGATAGGGTTTGGTGGTTCACTGTCTCTTGTAAAGGAAAAATTAAAAGGCTTAAAATGAAGCAAGCAGAGAGAAGAGTCAAAACAATCTAAGTAAGGTGGTCTTTATGCAATGGGGTGTTTAACTCTGGAAGTCCTCGTAGTTGGGTCTTCTGAATGCAACCATTTCCATGAATTTCAAAGGGAAAACGAGAAAAAGTGATGGAGGAAAAGAAACTAAGAAACCACAACTGACTCAAGAAGACCCTCAGCTGTCTGGGAGCTGCAGGTGGCTGCTCCACAGCTCCATCACACCCAAGCACTTGGTGGTCTCTCAGCAGTCCAGCAATCATTAAACCGAATGGCCTTACTGACCCTGACCCACCCCACCTGGGGCCTTCACTAAAACCCACTGACTGCTCACGGATGCAGGGGCTCCATTTAATTCAGACCAGAGCCATCAGTTTCTGTGTGAGCTGTGTCAGAAGTGTCCCCCGTTCTAGCCACATCCCTGAGCTGTTTGGCTTTCCTGGTTCCAACCTGGAGCTAACATGTTCCCTTGTTTCTGCTCAGGAAAGTCTGGAGGCCAAGACTGGGGGATAACTGGAGTTTCTCCCTGAGCTATGCTGGCAAGCATGCATTGGGTGTACCTTTCAGCACCAGGGTCACTCCTGAGCAACCTGGAAAGCAGAATGTGATGTGAATTCTTTTCCCCTCATGAAAGCTTGGGGGAAGAAATTTTTTACAAGGGCATGTAGTGACAGGACAAGTGCGAACACTTTCAAACTGAAAGAGGGTAGATTTAGGTGAAACATAATTCTTGTGCTGATGGTGAGACACTGGAACAGGTTGCCCAGGGAAGTTGTGGATGCCCTATCCCTGGAAGTGCTCCAGGCCAGGTCAGATGTGGCTTTGAGCAACCTGAAGTAGTGGGAGGTGTCCCTGCCCCTGCAGAGGAGTTGAAACTGGATGATCTTTAAGGTCTCTTCCAACCCAAACCATTCTGTGATTCTATCAAAAACTAAGCAGCCACAGGAATCAACTCCAACCATCTTTTGCACCTTCTCACTGTAGCTTAAAACCCAGACCAAGTCCATATTGAAGGTGTTAATGTCAAAGAATGGAAATTATTTTCACCCTCTTTCTCCAGGCTCTTCAGTCACTCATTGCTAAACCCATCCTGAAGAATTTGCAAAAATTCAGCAAAACTTTCAGTTGGTGGGGAAGGAGCACAAATGCAGGAACAGGCCAGACAGACAGGTTCAGGCTTGCCAGGTCTTCTGATGTGAGCAGATATGTTGTACATAAAGGGCCTGAGATCACCCACTCCCAACTCGCAATCAATAAACATTGTAGTATCCCAACTTTCTGATTAAACACAAGGACAAAAGTAGTGGATTTTTTGATTTACTTTAAATTAAACCCTCATACTGAGACTTGGTAAGCCAGGAACGACTGGTCTCTGTTGTCAAGTACTAGATGTAAAGATGTCTTAAACTTTGTTTTAAATACAAATTGCAGAATCTGCATTTAAAAATGTATTTTATAAATAAAACTGGATTTCAAAGGGAAAGGAAATTGTATAGTTTATCAATTTGCAGACTTAACTATAGGGACTGTGTGTTATTAGAAACAGAACAGCCAACTAATACAGATACACTAAAAAGAGTAGAAGATTAATAAATCAGGTATTCCTTGACCAAAACCAGGTATTACAATTGAAAAAAATTTAAAATTACTATCACATGGGCAGTCACAATATTGGGAGAAAAGTATCCCCCAACTGAAATACAAAAAAAATTATACTAAGAGGTTACCACTAAAATAGCAAAACAGAATATGTCTTTATTACCTGCTCCAGGTCGCCACCTTTTCTTAAAAGTGTAGTATTATTTAGAATGAAATGTTAAATAAGGGGTACATCTTTTAAGTCTCTACAAACCAGAAAATATAGAAGTAAAATTATACCCTTAAGCACTGCAGGTACCTGCACAGACAAAGAGTTTCAACACCCAGATTTTTGCCTGAGGTAGTCTGATGTGCTCAGGTTTCTAGTCTCAGCTTCCTCATGCTCACAAATCTTTACGCTTTTTCATGATACCCAGTGTGACTACATGATGAAATTTCAGAGTTACAGGAAAAGGTCAATCATTGTACAACCACGCCATTTATATCCCTAAAGGTGTTGGGTTTTTTAAACATGCAGTTGGCTGGACTCTCTCCACACTTCAACTGAGATAGCTGTTTTAGTTAAAAATCACCACCGAACACCTTAAATGCATAACATTGTGTTTGTCTTATGTGTACAAAGTTACATTTGTAATGTGAACCAGTTATATGGCACAGTAATAATGTAACAAGTACAGTAATTTCCTAGTAAGTTACTGCCATTTAACTATGCATTTTTCCAAGGCACAGAAAACAAAAGTTGGCAGACAAGTCTACCACATGAAAATTTTAGCTCTCTAATCAAACAGCACAAAATGGTTTTTTGTTATTCTTTGTATCAAGCAACATAATGCAGGAGAGGCATAACAACAAAATTCTGATTGTTCATAGCAGTCAAAATCAATAATGGTCCCTTATACAAATGAAAGATACAAAGCTGCAAAATGTAATATAGGAAGATAAATTTATTGTGTTAATCTGCATACATATTGGTACAGCTGTTCTGTGAAGGCTTCTGAGGAAAATTTTTCCATAACTCTGTCTCTCCCAGCTGCTCCCATTTTGTCCTTCAAGAGAGGATCTCTCACAATTTTTTCCATGGCCTCAGAGAATTGCGTTGGCAGAGGATCACACAAAAATCCTGTAACATTATGCAAGATTGATTCTAAAGGACCTCCTGAATTAACTGCTACAACTGGACACCTCATATACATTGCCTCCAAAGGAACAATGCCAAAATGTTCATTGCTTGGTGTATAAAGCACACATATGGAGTTACGAAAAAGAGAGATTTTCTGTTCATCTGAGAACGACTTCAGAAAAGTGATGTGGTCACTAATACCAAGCTTGGCTGCAAGTCTCCTCAGCTCTTCATAGTGCTCCACATTTTCCAGAACTCGTTTATCATAACCACCTGCCATAACCAAGTGGACTTCATTCCACTCATGAGAATCAAGTCTTCCTCGAAGATCATGCAAAGCTTCAAGAGCCAGAGCTAGATTCTTTTTTCTCTCATACCTATTAATGGACAGAAACAGGAACTTCTTCTTTTTGGGTATCAGGTCAGTTACATCCGCAGGCACTATTGCTTCAAAGCTACTGACATTGAGTGATGGGTAGAGGACATCTGGGTTGATATGAGATAAGGACTTAAACGTGTCCTTGAACACACTGGCAGTGAATTTGCTGTTCACAACAATACAGTCTGCCATGCCAGTCGTGTACTCTTCCAGCCAGTCAAGTGGTAACCTGTAGATGCGTTTCAGGAAAGATTCTCTCTTGGTAAGAAGCTGATCGGGAAAGTGACAGTAAAACAAAACCTTCTTACGGGTTCTGGCCAGTCTAAGCACGGGAATGCAAGCAGAAACCTAGTGCAATCAGAAAAGGCAGAACAAGAGGAAACATCTGAGTTAGTGCCACCAGCACATATGTGTGATTTCACAGAATCACAGAACAGCTTCAGTTGGAAGGAACCTTAAAGGTCACCCCGTTCCAACCCCCCTGCCTGGGCAGGGACACCTCCCACTAAACCAAGTTGCTCAAAGCCCCATCCAACCTGGCCTTGAACACTTCCATGCCTTGACAGTGAGCCCTTTGCAAGCCAAGAGCCTTCTCTCCTCAGGAGCACTGGGCGGCACTCACTCCATCATCCAGGGCCTCTTACTCTGGATTTTCTCCCTCTCCTTGTCCTGCCAGGCCAGCAAGATGGAAATAATAGAAACAATCCCTTCTCTGCCACGTCTCCTTTCCATCACCTCCTCCTGCCGAGGCCCAGCTCCAGGGAACAGCTGCCAGGGGACTCCCAAGCAGCAGCAGCAGCAGGGCCTTCCTCCCCCTCAAGCTGCCCCGCAACCCCCCAACAACAACCCCCCCACCTCCTCTCGGGCCTCTTCCCCCCTCCCCTCCCCGCCTCAGCCTCAGCCCCAGGCCCAGGCCCCGCACCTGATCGCAGACGAAGGCATCGACCGTCTCCCCGCTGAGCAGCAGGATGTAGAGTGCCACGAAGGCCATGCGCAGGGCGGCGCAGAGGGCGTGCCCGCGGCCCCAGAAGCTGCGGGGCAGCCAGCCGCCCGCCTGCCGCACCGCCAGCCCCCGCGTCTCCGCGAAGCACCGACCGGCGTCGTAGTGCGCCGTCCAGATCTGCACCCGGCAGCCCCGCGCCTGCAGCGCCAGCGCCGCGTCCACTACCAGCCGCTCCGCTCCTCCCAGACCCAGGTCCGGGTGGAGGAACAGCACGGACGGACCCTGCCCCACCGCCTCCTCCTCCTCCGCCGCCGCCGCCGCCGCCATGGCTGCTGCGGCCGGCCGCCCGCCGGACACGTAGAGGCTGGCAGCGCGCATGCGCGGCCCCCTGGCCACGGCGGGACACGTCAGCCTTCCCGCCGGGCCTTCGGCGTCACCCCTCCCTGTGGGGCGTCCGCGGTGGTGCTCGGTGCCTCGCTCCGCTCCTACCCTGCTGAGCCGCCTTGGTCCGGCCGCTGGTGAGGGAGCGGTGTCGAGAGAGACGTCGGCCGGAGTGAGATCTCTCCGAAAGCGGCCGCTGAGGGGCGGGAAGGAGGGAAAAGATGCCGGCGCTACTCAGGCATCACGGCGGGCAGCCGCCGGGCACCGTCAGGCGTGGCGCGGAGGCGGAGCTTGCCGGGGGCAGGGAGGTGCCCGGAGCGGCGGTGGCGGAGCGGGTGTGAGGCCGTGCGGACCCTGAGCCGTCCCTGTGCTGTTGTCGCCATGGTGAGGCTCTGCCCGGGGCGGCGGCTGCCCGGGGGGTTCGCTCTCTCGTGTCCGCCTCTCCCCTTTTCACGAATCTCTCCTCTCTTCGCAGCCCGGGCCTAACCCCAGCGCTACCAGCGTCGGTTCCTCCGGCCGCTCCCCCAGCAAGGCCGTGGCTCCCCGCGCGGCCGGATCCACCGTCCGGCAGAGGTAAGGGGCCCCTCACCTCCTCACAATGGGGGGATGGGGGGGCTCTTTCTCACCCCCCCACCTGCCCCCTTTCTCCCCCCCCCACCTCCCCCCTTTCGCACCCCCCCACCTCCCCCCTTTCTCATCCCCCCACCTCTCCCCTTTCTCATCCCCCCACCTCTCCCCTTTCTCATCCCCCCACCTCTCCCCTTTTTCCCCCCCCCCCCACCTCCCCCCTTTCTTACTCCCCCACCTCCCCCCTTTCGCACCCCCCCACCTCCCCCCTTTCGCACCCCCTTCCCCGTTTCCTTGGTGCTTCTGCGGCTGGGAAGCCCCAGAGGTCTGCGGAAGGAGAGGGAGAAGGGGCCGAGGCAAAGCTGCTCCCGCGGGGTGTGCGGGCAGGGCTTCCGTGGGTCCCGCTGCTCCGTCCCGCGTGTCCCCTGTGGCAGCCGCCGTGCCCGCTGCTTGCCTGGCTGAGCAGGCGGATCCAGGGGTCTGGCTTTTGCAGGGTGCTGAGTGCCAGGAGGTTGGCAGACTGCTGGCTAATGTCTCCTGGTCTTTGTCTTGTTCTGTTCTGCCCTAAAGGAAGAATGCCAGCTGTGGGACAAGGAGTGCGGGCCGTGCCACTTCCACGGGCACTGGTGGGATGTGGAGATTCTACACTGAGGACTCTCCAGGGCTCAAAGTGTAAGTTGGATGTATGGGGGCTGTCTGTTTCACCTGCTTATGTAATCTTCCAGTTTTAGAACTTGAGAGATCAATGTTCTGGTCCGCATGTGGAATTCATGGTTCCTTGGATAGATTTGGGATGAAGTATTTTATTTAACCTAAACCTGGAGAGGTAGTTTTTAAGTTAAAATGCTTTTATGTAGGTAAGCACAGGTTATATTTTGTAATTCGCTAGACATGCTTTAAGAAGACTTCATATCTCTGAAAGCTGCAAGCAGGCCCTTTGAAGTTGGAAAGAGTTAGCTGTTGTGGTGAATTTTGGCATCTAGTGCATGTTTTTGTTCTCCTTTAATTAAACTTTTGCTTTTCTTTATTAGTAAGTACATTGGGACCCCCCCACCCCTCCAAAAAAAAACCAAAAACAAAAAAGCAAAACCACCAAAACATAACATATGCCATGTGCTTTCAGAATCTTGGATGCTTTTATTAAAAAGCTTAAAATAAATTACTTCAGCAAAGACTGCAAAACAAATAGCTTTCTGATACCTTAAATACCTCTGTTTTTAAAAGATACTATTCCCAAGGTTAGTTATGGTGGTAGTGTCCCTTAAGCTGTAAAGAGAAACTAAGTTTTTACTTCTTGTCCTTTTTTTAATCATTCAGATCACCTTCCCAAACAAGCTTTGCAGGTTACTACTTGGATAACAAAAGTGGAAAGTGTATTTCAGCTGATGGTTGTGTGCTAAGTCATAACCTGAGTGGGTAGTTTGAATTTCTTGCAGAGTTACACATTGAAGAGGGTGAAGACACTCAGGGATGTCCCTATTGTTTTTCTTTTTCTAGAACCCATTATTTTTTTTTTATTTTGGAGTGGTTTTAGAGAGCTGCTACATGAACAGAACATTTGAGGAAGGGCTGCTGGTAGTCCAGTTAATGATTGTACTGTGAGTAATCCTTCCTCTGAAGTTGTCTTGTGTGTTTCCATATGTGCTTTATGCTTTGAGAACCAAAACCTATACAGCAATCCATCCAAGTAGTGGTTTTCTGAGCTGCAGGTTTTGCTTTCTCCATTCTGGATTCAGAGAGGAGACAAGGCAAAGAAAATAAAGAGATAATGAGCGACAGTAGTGTTCTAGAGCATTGCAGGCAAGTCAACTATTTTATGTGGGTTTGGTCTACTTAAACTTAAAATAATAAAACTAAACTGAGGGAAAAAATAATAGAAACATTCTGCCATTACGTAGATATCTTTTTTCTTTTCAATAAACCTGTGATACAAGCTGTCAAAGCAACTTTATCAATTTCAGTAAATTTCCTTGTGAATCCTTTGGTTTCACTTATGATGTTGCATGGCCACTGAGTTTGTCTAATTTTCAATGCAAGCAGGTCAGTAGATAGCAGGTCAGTGTTGTTTTGTTGGTTTTTTTTTTCCTTCTATTTGTGTAGCAACACAGTGGTTCCAAATTTTACGTTTTTGGAACACTGTGAGAGGGGGGATTTTGCAAGCTACCATGGGTGTGTAGGGTCAGGCTTTTAATGGAAGAAGCAGATTTTTTCAGTTGGCTTTACAAATCACATGCACACCACACATATCCTTTTCTGAACCATGGCTTGTGAATAACTTTCTTGGTTACAGCTTTCCATGTGTTTTTCTACATATGTTTTTTTTTTTTCCATAGCAACCAATTATTATGCTCTCTGTCCTATTCAGGAGGCTTAAAAATAAAAAAAAACAGGCTATACAGGAGCTGTGGTTTCCTCTCTAAAGTGCTTAAATTTGAAGTTGCTTTTAAAAATGGTTGTCATCACTACTGCATAAAGCAGTGTAAAAGCTTGGTGTGGGGAGGATGGGACACTTGAGTGTTTTATCATGTTTAAAACATAAGCTCTTAAAATTACTATTAAAATACTTAGACACCTGAGAACAAGTTATTTCATTGTAGCTGTGATCCAAATACCTCTGATTCTTCACACATTTAGTATCTGTAGCTAATATCAGAAATAATAAATACGTTGATTTGCCTCAGGAAAATGTATTTCTGTTTTACAGGGTGCTACAAAATACGATTTTTAAAATCAGTATTAGCAAAAGGGAACTATGGGGGGATCTGGTTCAATAGATTATGGTATTTCTGTCTTTAAAACTGAGGCTGAAAGTTGCATACATTGAAAAGAAGGCTAATCCAAAAATTGCTCCCTCTGGAGCACTTGGTACCTCTGTTTCCTGTATCTTGTCTTGAGCTCTCTTGCTTAAAGAGCTCTAGGCAGTGTTTGCTGTGGAGCTGTGACAGAATCAAATTAGTCTTGTGGTACAGCATGCAGCCTTAGGAAAGACATTCTGAGAATACACGTGATCATCATGCCTTTAGAGCTGTCAGAGTCAGGTTTATGTGTTTATTTGTTGATTTAAGCTGCATGGTGGGCTCAAAAAGTTCATGTGTATGGAGGAGGGTTGCAGGGTTTCAGCAAGTTGTCTTTGAGAGTGCAGGAAATGAGATACATATGTCAGTATTGGAAAACTGATTATTCTGCAGAGGAAACAGTTTAGTCTGCCTGTTTCAAAAAAATACCAAACGCACAAACCAATCCCCCCTGTTTATTTCTGTGTAGCTCTGTTCTGGTTACTTATTCCTGGTTATTCCTGTATACTTTTCAGCAAAGAGTAGCTTGTGTGTTACTACTACTAAAAGCTCAATTAATTAAATAGTAATTCAGATACATAATCTAACTTGTAATGACATCAGGTGCACAAAGTCCTTACAATGTAAGACAAACTTCAAATAGACATAAAACACTGGGGACTGAGAAGTACCTTCTCTTGGTAGGGAGTTCCCTATGTAGTCACTGTGTCTAGACTTTTATTTTGTGTGTTTTGTCATAGGTTTATACTTTGTCTGTGTTCAGGGTTCTCCATACCCAAATAAGACTTAAGTATGATAGATAATAATTGAGTTTTAAAACTCAATGGAAGGTTGTCATTAGGAACACTTGAAGTATATGGACCATGATCTCATAGAAAAAAAATTGTTAGTAAATTGTTTTAATCCATCTTCTGTTTCTTTTCTTCTTTCAAGTAACACCTCTTCGTAAAAAGTAACCTGGAGGGTAATCCAGGCTGTATAAGAGAGTTCATGGTGTTTTTTCCAGTAAATAGCAGGTTGAAAATCAGAAATGTGATTGTGTGAAGCGAGTGGTATGAAGCAGCGTTGAGTGCATGGAACTGTTCTACAGTGCGTGTCATTGTTGTGTCTCAGAACAGTGTGAAACAGCTGATTTAGTCTCTCAACATGCAACCTAGGATTAAACTGTTTTTTTGTTTTTTTTTTTTTTTTTTTAAACTTCACTATACATTTCTGAGACAATGTATAACGGTTGGAAGGAAAAAAGTTAAGAAATTAATTCATTTTAAGTAATGATTTAATGATAGGGATAATTTTGATGTTCTGTGTTTCTTCTTCAAAAAAATAAGTCTGTATCTTTCACCCACTGCTGCCATTGTTTTCAAATGAAATAAAGCCTCTGAAAAAACAGATAATGTGAATTTTATGCCAAATTTTTGCTAACCGCTAGAGGACTCTCTTGGTTTTTCTATCTAACTACATCTCTGCTCAGGTGGCTATCCAAGTATTAAATATAGATGATAATTTTCCAGAGTTTGTTTTTTTTTTTACAATGAGTAATAACAAACCATTAATTGCTTTTTAAATAAGTGAGCCTTTTTTGTTATTATATTGTGCTTCATAATTACGCAGTATTTGTGGTGTGTAACATTGTATCTTTAAAAACATAGGGGCTGCAGAAGTTTTTGATAGATTTGTATATTTTAAGGGCTATCTGTGGGAACGGAATAAAAGTTTTCTCATTCCATTGCTTAGAAACTTGTGAGGTCACTTGGCTGGTAATGACTGGCCTTTGGACAAAGCAGACGTTTTTATGTTAATGCATTTTTTTCTTTATTTTTAGTGGGCCTGTTCCAGTGTTGGTCATGAGTCTTCTTTTTATTGCTTCTGTGTTTATGCTGCACATCTGGGGTAAATACACTCGTTCATAGACTCTGCTACCAGCTTAAAGCATACATCTTGGACCAAAAATATGGTGGATCCTGGTTGTTCTTGGAGAGAGAGTGAGGAAGCTTCTTATCACCCATCACCTTTGGCTCTAAACCCAAGTGAATTTTTCAGTTCTCTACTTGGGCAGGTTTAAAGTCTCATGGGTCATTTTATATTTGTATCTGTACACCTAGAAAACAGGTATTGCAATAAAAGTTGTATATGGAAATGGAAACAGGCTTAACTGTGTTTTTTCCTCCTATTCCAACATGCCACAGGTAAAGTATTATACTTGTGGGTTTTATATATAACCATGTTTCTGAGTAAATTTGACAGTTCAAGACATATTCTTCTATAGTCTACATTGCTGTATAATTTTACACCAGATGATATGGCATTTTTGTGAAGAGGAAGGGCAAGAGCAGGTTCAAAAAAGGTGCAAAACTAACAGTCATGTTTACTGAACTAAGTCAGAGGCATGCTAGCTGAGCTGGTCATGTTCTGTTATCTGCAGAAAAATACCTGGTTTTACTTAATTTATTTCCTAAACGGAAGCTAAACTTTATTCAGTACATACTGAATACATAAAAATATGTAAGTATGCTTGTTTTTCACACTGCACTTTAGAAACAACGTGATCTGGTGCCTTATTTTAAAATGAATAATTGCATGGCTGTCAATGCAATTGACATGTTACTTCTGCAGTTCCAGACTCTTTCAAGGAGACTGAAGGGGGAAGGAAATGGAATGGGAGGACTGGAAAAGCTGTAAGGGCTGTATTCTAAATAGCAGGACATGCAAACGAGCTGAGCTATAGCTAAGTGGTTCTTCAGATAATCACTTTCCTTCTGGGTGTTCTTTGTTTTCCTTTTGAACAGTAAGATAGCCCATCCTTCTCTTTTTAAAGGTACATAGCTATTGCTGCATTAGAATTTCAGTTGTTTCTCAGCTGCTGATGTGGTTCAGATAACCTAATCAGGCATTTCCATACAGTTGGATATAATTATTTTAGCCTCTTAAACATGTTATGATTCCCATTTCAATATCATCTTGTAGTAGTAAAACAATATTCTTGGTTAAGCAGTTCTGATACAAGTGTAGACATGTAGAAGCAGCAGCTCTTGGGCACCGTCTTCCAATAAAGCAGTTTTTAAAGTAACATTACTTCTGAAATGAAGAAACTGGTCAAGAATAAGAAGCATGGTGTATAAGGGTAATTGCTTTGAGCTGTGTGTATATGATAATACCTAGTATAAATATAGAGGGAAAAATAAAGGACTTGGAGCAGAAACTGAAAATTGTCTTACAAAATGTAAGATGGTTTTTGTTTATGAAGGAGTGGAAGTGGAGGAGCAAGGAATTCTGGAAACTCAAAGGCAGTGAGGTAGCAGGATACACTGAAGTGATGGAAACTGAACCAAATAAATCATGTATCAAACAGAAAAGGGACCACAAATTACTTATCACTGTGAATATGGAAGGGAAGAAAAACACAAAGTGAAAATAAACCAGATAACTGCTTCAAGAGTCAGAGGTAAGGATCTCTTGTTTAAATGTTTTTCATAGAAAATAAAAATATTTCATAAATATTTCATAAATAAAAATATTTCATTTTAAGGCAAGAAAGCAAATGCTGAGAGAAGACCAGGTGCAAGTCAGTCGTTCTGCTGACTGTGGACTGATGGTGCTGCTTAGTTTGTGGAATTCTAAGAGAACAAAACAATATACTCTAAAGTAGTGTAGGGAAAGAAATAATGGATAACAATAATATCTAAATAGGTAACCTCTTCTTTACTCTTAATGATGTAGTTTTCTAACAGTAGGAAACTATTTTGGAACATTTCTGGTCCCTATGTGCTGTTTTGCTACATCAAATAATTCCATTCAAAGCCTTCCATATTTTTACTTGGCTGGTGTCTTGCTGCTTCTGAAGACCAAAATCAGCTATGAACTCAGAAAAAGAAAAGGGGCAGGAAGAAGGCTGTATAGCCTACATTTAGTTTGAGTATAAAAAAGTTTACTATTTTGACAATGCTGTCGTTCATTAAATATTTTTTTTTCTGGAATAGCCTGTATCAGAGATTTTTGCATATACTGTCAAAGAGTCTGACGTCTCTAGTTTTGTGCAAATTGCTTCCCACCCCTTCTTGAGTTTGTATGTTGGAAGCTGAGCTTTCATATGGATTAAAAAACCTCCCTGCTTTAATTCATGAAAGAAGTGGTACTTTAGCTGGTTGCAGTTAGCCAAAACATCCATAGTTTGCGTTGATGGTCTTGTACATCATAAAAAGACAGATTTCTCTAGTGTAACTTTTCAATTTGTTGAAATTTATTGATTGGCATGAATGTGTTAGAAATTCATGCTCAGGTCTTTAGTGTTTCCAGCTGTACTGGATTTGTATAGATTTCAGCTTCACGAAAAGTACAGAGAAATAAAACGTAGGTTATAAGGACTTAACAGAAACTTGGCCAATAATTAATGAAAATTCTGTTTGTCCTGGGTGAGTAAATTATGACTATGCTGATAAACAGTGTAATACAGAAAGCTAGTGTGCTTTAGTAGTAAGTGGAAAAGAAGAGATGGTCATTTGCAAGGCTTCTAGGAATTAGTAAGACTTTGGATTTTTATGCCTGCTTTTAAGTGATTGAAACACAAACTTGACTGAGCTGACCATTAAAACTTCTAAATACCTTGTCTACTTAAGTGCTACAGAAAGTTCTGGGTCCACAAAAACCTTTACTTTGTCAGGAAATCTGGAAGAACTTAAGTATTCATAGAAGATACGATACAGCGCTAGAACATTGTATTCTTGACTTGAAAAAAATATTTCTCAAGTGAATAAGGGTTTTATAAGGGAAATTGTCCTGTTGTACATAACAAGACTTGATTTCACTTCCCTCCACTAGCAATAGCTCTGAGTATGTGAGCCAACTTCAGTCTGATTTAACAGAGGAGTAGAATCTGAGACACAATATTCTTGAAGAAAAAGCTAACTGGTGGAGGAGGGAGATGGTAGAAGTTCCCTCTGAGCAAAAGACTCACTTCATCTTGTTACAGAGGAAGAATAGGGGGAGAACACTTCTTAGTTGCCTCTGATAGGAAAAGCTTTAATCTTCACCCTCACACCTTTTTGCACACGAAGTTAATCACCCACAGGCTATAGGTAAATAGGGCTGGGGGCTTCATTAGTTCAGATGTTGCAGAACTACCTTTTTACTTCTGTTGTCTGTGCAAAAGCCAGCTCTGCTAGACAGAAACAGTATTTTGTGTGTGTGTGTTACTATTTGCTGGTGTTCAGTATATATATTCAGGCCATCCTTTCTTGTAGTGTGCACGGAGTATGGGAACTGCCATATTTTGCTGTCATGTCATAATAAATACTGTGCCTCTGATAATCAGTCCTGATGCTTCTCATGTTTGAAGGGACCAAGGAGAAGCTCTTTTGCAGCAAAAGGTGATTTTTTTTTTCTTTTATCATATCAGACTGAGTTTACCCTCCAAGAAGAAGCAGTTAATTCTTTCCATTATCTCCTTTATCTCCAGCTGTTTCTTAAGCTCTCTGAGCCTGTCATACATACTATAGTGTGAGCTCTCTTTAGTACTGTTCATAGTAAGTTATAGTGCCTTTACTACAGGCATACATATATGTATCCACATGTTTATTGTTGCTTTATCAGCTTAGAAATGCAAAGGGATATGTCTGTGAAAATGGAAGATGATGCTCCAACTGCATTATTAGGCTGCACTGTGACAGCAGTGCAAAGAAGCAAACAGAACAGCTTGTGTTCTCTTCTTCAGCTGTGTTGGCTAGAGATGAGTGGATGCTACACTGGTATCATGTGGTGAGGGCTAAATGATTTTATAAATATATTAATGGATTTTGTGAAGGACTTTGTTTTCTTTTTTGGTCTGGAAAAAGAGATGCCTCTTCTCTCACTTCTTCAAATCATAACTTGATACATCCAGCTTTGATAATAAGGAAGCACCTTTTATTAGCTTTTTATATAATTTTATATAAACGTGTTCCATAGAAGCCTATGTTTTGTAGACTTGGTAATATATTGAGCATATTAATGTTTCTTAACTAGAGATATTGTTTGTAAGAGGAGACTGCCTTTTGGCTTTTTTTTGTTGTTGTTGAGAGGAAAATTGTGATAACAATTGTGATTTCTACTTTACTTCCAGAAGCTGATGAAAAGAAAGGCAGGCAAAGCAACAGCAGGTGTGAAATTACTGAGTGCACCCTATTTGACCTTCTTCCTTTTATATTCAAGTTGTCTCTTTTTCTCTGAAGACAGCCAATTATACTGAATTGTGCCATGGAGCAGGATAATGCTTTGATGCAGAGATATGTGGCAGGTAGTAACAATAGTGAACAGAAGACAGCGATTTTACTTATGACTAACTTCCAGTTCAGATGTGGATCACCAGAGGTTTAACACCTTTATCTCATATTTGGCTGCAGGTTACAAATAATTACTCCTGTTTCTTATTTTGAAGGATTTTTTCACAGATCTGCCTTCCAGAATAGTGTATGCAATTTTTTGACCAACTGGAAGTGGAGGAGTTCTTTGAAGTTACCCTATCATTTCAGAAAACAGAGTTAAGCAAAACTATCCATGCACTGTTTTCCCCAGAGAGCTCTTTGTCTTAATATCAACAAAGTGAAGTTCTTGCTAGTTTAGTGTTTGGTTTGTTCTGTTGGGTTTTTTTAGTTTGAGCATTTATCACCCTGTAAATATACCAGCCTGTTTTCTTCCTCTGATACTACAGAGATATTAAATATATTTACAAATGGTGCAGAGATAAGGCATTATCTCAGTGAAATGCTTCCAAAATAAAATCAGAGCTAAATTTGAAGTCTGCTCCAGTTTGAGAGGTGTTGCATTCCCAACCTCTAGTAATTACCAAACACCATTCTGTGAGACTTTATTTCAAGTTTATTAGCTACTGATCTGATTTTGTCTCTGGTAAGGTAAGATGAAAAGAATCTAAAGTAATAGTGCTTTAAATTCCCGAGACTGGCTTGAAAGTGATGTTACTCCTTTCTTACAGTGTATGTTATAATCAGTAGAGGAGAGCATATGTGTTCCTCACCTCAGGAAGACATCTGTGAAGGGAAAAAACATAACAGCATGATACAAACTGCTGAGAAGTTTGTGAACAGCCAAACTATTGTAATTAAGTGTGAATCTGAACCTGAGGCAGTTGTAGGGCTTGGTAGATGTAGCTGTCTAATTTTGTTCCATTGTTGCTTCCATGCTCCTTGCTGAAAAGCTTTTAAAATTGCCTTTTGTGTCATTTGGGCATGATTTAGAAAACAAACAAACCAAAATGAACTTTATGGAAGGTTGAAAACAATCATGGAGGAACTCACAGTGGTGGATAGTAGAATTAGAGCCTTTCTGTCTGCTGTTCCAGATGGCATTAAATAGTCCTGAACTCCTGGCTATCTGTGTGCAAAATTACCTAATGCTAAAATGGCCTTTGTGGCATGAGAGTTTGTAGAATGAGGTATCTCCCTGTTTCTGAACAGAGAAAGATCTTCAAAACACACGGGGGAAGAAGAAAAATGGTTTTGCTAGTTCTACTTCCAAGAATATTTTCTACCTCCAAGCTGAAATTATTTCTAACTGCTTTCTGCCCATGGCAAACTCAAGAACTGAAGAGCATCTGATAATCTTGGACCACTGCATGAAGACTGACCACTTTGAGAGGACAATTCTTCAGTAAAATGACTTCTTGCAGCAAACTTTTTATCTCAGTCATTTAGGTTGTTGTGGATATGACAGTGTAGCTTCTCTGAAAAAATTGTTTTGTTCTGCAGAAAGCACAGAGGTCTTTTAGTTGTCCTGGAGTCCAAGCAAGGTAATTCACCTAGAAGTTTCTTCTTGATGTTTAAGGAATGGCTACTGCTTCATTCAGTGATAGCGCTTTCACCCAACTTTGTTCTAGCTTTTCTTGAGGATGAGTAACTTGATAAACTCCTTTTCTCAGGATGAGTGACAGAAATTTCACCTCTCTAAGGTAAGATTTAACTTAAGATTAGTTAACTTTAGATTTCCACAGTGAAGCTGCTAGTGGTTGTATGCCTTTTGTAGTTACTGGTGAAAGACCTGAGTTCTTAGGGTTTAGTTCTGCTAACATGTTTTGGTGTCAGGTGAAAAGGAGCTGTGTAGGTGCCTGTTGCTCCAGACAGTTGTAGGACTGTGGACAGCATCTCAGAATAGCTGGAGCATTTGTCAAAGTTGTAGGAGTCAGATTGTTTGGGATGATATTCATACCAGAATGCTGCTGACAGAGTTACTGATCTTTAATTTCATTTTGGTAATGAAATAACCTGAGAGTGTGCAGTGGTGATGAAACCCCAAAAACCTCATGAAGTCGTATGTGGCAGGTAGCAGCCTTAAACGAGGACTTTGCAAAGAACAAGAATTATAGCAGCACTATGATCCTTGAAGAAAAATAGAAGTTGTCTTTCTAAACAAAAAGATTAACATCTACAAGGATCTGCTGCTATTATAAGTTCATGATCTTTTCAAGAAGTAATCTATGTATAAAAGGAATTAATAATAAAATATAGTTTAAAGAAATGTTTTGTTTTCTATAATAAACAATTTTTAAAATGTATTTTTTAAAGAAAACTTGGTTTTGGTCAAAATTAAAATTAAAAGTAAATTGCTAAATGTCAACATTTTCCATGTACTGGAAATGCCACTTAGAACCAGAACTTAACACTAGATAGCTATGACAAGATGAAATAACATTGGAAATATGGATGTATAACAACATACTTTGGAAGGGACTCCTGATGTCTTTGGTTCAGCCCCCTGCTCACAGCAGGGCAAACATCAAAGCTCAATTAGGTTGCTGAGAGTCTTGTCCAATTGCATTTCGAAAAATCTCTGAGGAGAGTGAGATTTCAGAGTTTCTCTGGGTACCTGTCACTGTGCTTAACCAGTCTCTGTTAAATTTTTTTTTTCTTGTACCCAGTTAGAAGTTCCTTTGTTTGACCTTGCAATGATTGCTTGTCACCCTTTTGCTGTGCATTGCTGAGAGGACTCCAGCTCCATCTGCTCCATAGATAGGTGAGGACAGCTGTTAGTGTTTTCCCCTTAAGCCCTCCTGAGCTAAAAAAAATTGTTTCCTCTGTCCCTGTGGGTCGTGTGCTCCAGTCCCCAACCATCCAAATGGCCCTCACCTAGATTCTTCAGTTTTTTATTGTTTCTTTAGTACTGGGAGCATAAGATTAGACATAATATTCCAAATGAGAGTCAAAAAAAGGAGTATCTTTAGGACTACTTCCCTTGACATGCTCTTTGTGCAGCTGGCTATATAGCCAGCCTTCATCACTGCAAGGCCATGCTACTGGTTTGTGTTCCACTTGTTCACTGGGACACCCAGGTCCTTTTCTGCATAGCTGCTCTTTGAAAACAGAGTCAGACTGTGTCGTCTTGCATAGTGTTGCTCCATCCAAGATTCAGGACTTAACATTTGTCCTTCCTCAACTTCAAGAGGGTTTTGGTTGGCTCATTTTTCCATACTGTTAAGGTCCCCCAGGTTGTGGTGCTATTCTCCAGCATCGCTGATGCTTTCTGAAATTTGTTGTCCTCACAAACTTGCTGAAGGTGCAGATAATAAGACCAATTGCCTTCCTGCCAGGAGCACAAGAATGAATCTGAATTGCTGCAGCTTTACTCTAAGCTCCTGACCTTGTTTTTGACAATTTTGACGAATAAATGATACATCTGGGCTTGTGTGCAAGGCTGGCATTGAGATACTGGATTTCATGTAAGAGCAAGCTTTGCCTCTATGCTCTGGTTTGCAGGGAGGATGCAAGTGATCCCATATGCTTGAGAAAGCCTTCCCAAAATTCAGTAGACACTGTTTCCAGTCCTTCTGCTTGTTCATTTCTCACTCACCACCTGTGCATTCAAATCTATCTGTTGGCTCTTAAACCAATTTATATCAAGTTCTTAGTTCTAAGTAGCCTCAACAGCCTGTTATGTGCAGGTCTCAAGTAGAACATCCTACAAGATACCTACAACATGGACTAGGTGGCCAGAGCAATACATAAAAATAAGATTCTGATATGATTTCAATAGAAGAAAAATGTGTTTTTCCAAATTTCCTCATAGGGTTACTAGTGATCCTAGTAGAAGGAAGAAAACTGATATATATATATATATATATATATAATCACCCTTCATTATTTTATCCCTTGAACTAATTATCTGAAAGGAAAAGGGGCTCTAGAAATAAAATGTAACCATTCTGCCAGACACTTCTTGGCCAATAAAAAAAGAGTTCAGTCTGTAAGGTGCCTCCCTAAAATGAGTTCAACCTGCTGCAAGCTGGTATCTGTGTGTCCAAGTGCTCCATTTGGTGGGCAGCTCTTCTTCCATCTGTCTCCACCAACACAGATTTTTAGATAACTTTATCAGTGTCCCTGTCCTCCATCCCTCTTGTCAGATAAGATGCTAAGAGCTATGAGGAAGAACCCTTATCAGGTAATCCCAGGTAATTGCCAGTACCAACCAACCAGGTCTCACATACTGGCTGAATTATGGATTTTTTTCCAGAGAGTTGGGGTACAAGTGTCTAGATGTTTACTACACCTGTCCCATTTTTAGCATACAGACATCAAAGCCTAGAGTTAGAAAATAACACCAATTCCATAAAGTTCACTTTTGCTGTTCTTGCAGGCAATGAAATGTGAAATAATTTTGTAAACTGATTAAAATCCTTAATTTAAGAGATATGAACTTCCCATGTCTTCTCTGAGAAGTTATGCTGGGATAAGTGCAGCAATTAGCTATCTCCCTATATAAAAAGACAACGTTTAGCAGGGAGGTTGTAGGCGTAGTCATGCCAGGCTTAGGAAAATCTGTAGCTGATTCACAGGCTATGTAAATATGCCTGTACTTTAATGAGATGGTATAGATGTAAGGAAGTATATTGCCCTGCCCCTCCAATGCATGAGCATCATGTAATGAAAAGATGGAATCTTAAAAAGCGGCCTAATCATCATGTTTAGTTGAAAAGTGCTGTGAGACAACGTATCAGGGCTTCAGAACCTGTTCTCCCACCACCCCCACTCTAAGACAGTGGCTTTCAGGTAATACTGTAGTAGGGAACAATACTGCTGTTGGTAATTCATGGATCAGATGATGAGGGAGCTTCTCATAAAAACTGTCACACATTCCCAACATGGTATAGAATCATAGAATCGGCTGGGTTGGAAGGGAGCTCAGAGATCATCAAGTCCAACCCTTGATCCACTACCGCTGTGGTTACCAGACCATGGCACTGAGTGCCACATCCAGTCTCTTTTTAAATATCTCCAGGGATGGAGAATCCACTACTTCCCTGGGCAGCCCATTCCAATGTCTGATCACCCTCTCCGGGAAGAAATTCTTTCTAATATCCAACCTAAACCTCCCCTGGCACAATGTGAGACCATGCCCTCTTGTCTTGTTGAAAGTTGCCTGGGAGAAGAGCCCAACCCCCCCCTGGCTCCAGCCTCCTTTCAGGGAGTTGTAGAGAGCGATGAGGTCTCCCCTGAGCCTCCTCTTCTCCAGGCTGAACACCCCCAGCTCCCTCAGCCTCTCCTCACAGGACTTGTGCTGGAGTCCCTTCACCAGCCTGGTTGCCCTCCTTTGGACCTGCTCCAGGACCTCAACCTCCTTCCTGAACTGAGGGGCCCAGAACTGGACACAGGACTCGAGCTGTGGCCTCACCAGGGCTGAGTACAGGGGCAGAATCACTTCCCTGGACCTGCTGGCCACGCTGTTCCTGATCCAGGCCAGGATGCCATTGGCCTTCTTGGCCACCTGGGCACACTGCTGGCTCCTGTTCAGCTTCCTATCCTATCCTATCTACCATAAGTATCTTTGTGAAGCACCAGGCTGTGAGAAAGCTGAATGGGCAGATCAAAGTGGTGGAGAAATGGCACTGTGAGTTTTGGCATTCCAGGTATAACTCAATTGTTTACAATTTAAATTGTTTAAAATTAAATTGTGTAAAATGGCAAATGCATGGAACCAAAACAACAATTTCACAAAGTCTCATTTTTTCACTGTGCATTTAACACCATCAGATCCCAGACTTGAAAGCATTACTGTAATGCCTAATTAGCATGCCCATGTTAAATATTTCCAGCACCTGCCGTGATAGAAGAGCTTTCATGCAGTGCTTCCCTTCTTACTTTTCCTCAGCTTCTTTTCTGCTTTAAACAGTCATACAGCTTCTGCTCACCCCCTGATACTCCTCCCTGGTCGCAGTTGCTACTTCATAGGGGCTTCAGCATTCATATATAGCTCAAGTTCATATATGGGGTATAGTTCATTAAAAAACTGACTTAGTGCCTGTGTAAGACCAACCAAGACCATGAGCATCTCCTCTTGCTTGCTGAGGAGGGCAGCAATCACAGGTTCTGTTCTTTGTCGCTGTGTGTGGGATAAAGCCACTTATTTACATCTGAGCAAAGCCAGAGCTTTGCCCTCACTTTCATGTCTGCACTGCATCAATGCCACTCCCAGTTCCTTTGTGTCTGTGCCCACATTTATTCGTTGCCAGAAATCACTAATTGGGTTTCTGCTGAGGGGATCTAGCGTCATCCTGCCTTTTCCTGGAAAAACATAACTTGAGATGAAAGCATTGGGTAGGTTTCACCCTATCTCACCTGCTACTGAAACTGATCCCAGGGCATTAGGTGTAGGTTCTTTGCCATGTTAATGAGGAAAGTGTAGCATTTGTTTCAAGTCAGACTTGCCAAGTTGGCAGGCACTTTTGTATCTATGTGTCTTTTGAGATGCGTGCTATCCTTGCATGGAAGCAGTCTGGAAATTAGAATAATTTAATCTCCTTCTCACAGCAATTCAGTGACACAGGCCAGGCTAGAATTCAGTATTTCAGGGGTCCTTAAGTTACAGATATACCTCCGTGTAACGGAGTTCACTTGACATAAAAGTATGAAGTCCATTGGAGTTAGTCTGTGCATGAGCTGTCAATACTAGGAAATAGAGGAGAGTGGTGGCACAGTGTGTTAGTTTACAGCAGAGATAGGCTGTGTCCAGTTTTGAGCCCTTCAGTATGGGAAAGGCAGTGATAAACTGGAGTAAATCCACCAGGGATGGTGAGGATCTGGAGCACTTGCTCTGTAAAGGGAGGCTGAGGGGGCTGGACCTGTGTAACCTGGAGAAGTGAAGACTTAATAACAATCCTCTTATACATACACAGAGGTCATGAAGAAATTGAAGGCACACTTTTCACAGCAGTACACGGCTGGAGGATGAGAAACAATGGTCATAAATTGAAATAAGAGAGGTCGGATATAAGGACAAACCTTTTCACCATGAGGGCAGTCAAGCATTGGAGCAGGATGCCTCCCTTGGATGTTTTCAAGACAGATAAAGCCCTGGAAAGCCTGATCTGATCTTGTAGGTGACCCACCTGCACTAGATGACCTTTTAAGGTCTCTTCCAGTTATCCAGGCTCTTTCCTAGCCTTTCTGACACTGGCTTGAATGTCTGCATTCTCTGAAAGTTGGGATATTTCTGCTGAACAGTACTTGAGGTGAAGAGCTGAGGGTGAGCAGAACCTCAATAAAACCCTACTTCAGATTATCAAAGGTCCCAGAGAGTTGTGAACAAAAAGAAGAATCTCAGTTTTATCTAGGATTTTATTCCATCTGTGGAGGGTGATTTTTTTATTTAGTCAACTGAGTAGGGACAGTTCCATGATATTAGTTAGGGATACAGGATGCACACCAAGTAAATAAATCACATGTCTACAGGAATCATCAAAACTGTACATGCTACTCCATCTGGTGGGGGAATCACTAACAACTTCCAGTGTTTAAAGGTGCAGACATTTTCCAATCAAAAAGTCCTTTTTTTTTCAGTCTGCTTTGTATCTGTAAACAATTGTCCTTGTTTTTCACACAATACTTACACTGTACAGGACAGACAGGAATTCTTAACTTGTTTGGGGAATTATGGCTTTTGAAAAACTATGCAGGTCTTTATTTTAAACTTTTTGTTTGCTTTTTCAAGATTAATAACTCAAATCAGTGTGGTTTATGGGTTGCAAATGGAAGACACAATCCTGAAAAATTGGGCATCCTCATTTCTACATGATGTAGACTCAGAAGGAGAATGGCTCATAGATTTGTTTCAACATCCAGAACAGATCTTAAAGTCAGTCTTTGTGGTCCATGTTTGTGTTCCACATGATTGTAGAGGGCTTGGCTCAGTGGTCCCTGAATAAAGCCTGTGCACACATCATCAGCTGGTAATTTCTTCACCAAATTCCTGAATGAATCTGCACTGAGGTAAATAAGAATCTGCACTGAGGTAAATAAAAATTCCAGTGTGCCTGGAATTAACATGAAGCATGTTCAGAGAGAATTAAAATTTTGTATAGTTTTGGAAGTATATGAGTATGTGGATATACTAATATATAGAGATGTGGAAATACAATAGGAATAAAGTTCATGTTGCTTCTGCCATGAGCTGAGCTATGAGATCCCATGCATGGTAATACTTTCTCTCTTGAAATACGAGAATCTTACAAGAAAAACACATGAGAGTAAAAATTGAGATAAGAGTTATGTAGATTTCAAATGTGTCTTTTTGTTATCATTACATAATCAGCAACAATTAATTTTTCAAAGTAATACACACGTTGAAATGGAGACAGAGGTCAGAGAGACTGACCCTCAGTCTAAATCTGCCTTTTTGTTTGGATACACAGGCAGAGGCTGAGGATTATGTGGACTATCCTGGAGACTCGCACATGCTGTTTATTCCTGTATTTTGAGCTAGAGAGGTAGCACTGAGCACTTTTCAGGAGTATGATAATTTCATTTTGGTGAGAAGTAAGCTTTCATTTGTACCAAAGGGTACAGTGCTCTTCACTGCCACCAAATCTTTAGTTTTACTCTCTTTTCAATGATTAAAAAACCCCACATCTTTGTTTCCTGTATGAAGGCAAATTTGTAGTTCAGACATTGGTTGTGAAGACTGAATGATGTGTAATGAAATCTGGACACTTCTAATCTAGTCTGAATTAAATATCTGATCTGCAAAAGACAGAGTTTGTATCATGGTCCCCATCACTTGCCAGAGGTCCACTTCTGATCTGAAGATGTAGAAATTATTGAGGAGTGTCTTTCAAACTCAGAATTTGGCTAGACACTTTTCTGCTGTAGACTTTCAGATCTCTATCATAATGCATTCTTGTGTTCAAGAAAAAGCTGTAGCCTTGTAGCCCAGCAAATGTGGTGTTGCTGTTTAATGTAAGGGGCCAGAAAAGTTAACAATGGAGGCTGCTGGACCTTTGTGTGGACTTGTCTTGGCCTGCCTACAGTTTTCTTTTGTGTCTGATGACCAGATGACTATTAATTTCTTTGTTTTAGCTTTTGTTCAGCTTTGTTCAACTATGTGGCATAACACTTATTTTTAAATACTTTTTTTTTAAAATACTTTTTTTGTAACTAGAAGATATTATTAACAAGGATTTACTCTCTCTAGAGTAAGCTATGTATGACTGATCCTAGAACTGATAGCTCACTGCTCTCCTACACCTGCACTGAAGCTGTCAGCATTGAGACACAGAGGGGCAGTGGAAATGAAAGCAACAGCACCAGGCAAATGGGAAGATATTTAAATGTTTGTGTATATGCAGTTGTAACTGAATATAATCTGAATTGTGAAATATTTTCAGGGTTGTAACTGGGTGGATTAAGATGTTAAGACTTCAGCCAGACTCACAATAAGTTGATGGCTTTGCATATATAGTGTGTTCCTTTTGCCCTTAACATTTCAAGCATATCAGACTGATGGGAACTCAGGAAGTCTGTAAAGGGGAAAGCTCTGTTCAGTGAAGATGTGTGATAATGTCATGAGTTGCTCTCATCCAAGAGAGGCAAGATGTGTGACTTTTTGAGTCTGTAAAAAAAGACAGCTTGTACACTACTGAAGATGAAGCTACTGGATTTGGCCTTATTGCACTTGACCTGGATAGAGTGAATGTGATTTACTTAGATCTTTAAGGTCACTTCCAACCCAACCTGTGCTGTGATTCTGTGATACTTCATAAGATGTTAACTGGGGATGATTCAAGCAGTCATCATCCTCTGATAACAGGATCTGCCATCTTTCTTTCAAGGAAATGTTGAAATGCTTCTAGAGTTAGTCTTGGTAGACCTTCTGAGTGCTATTGGGACTTCTCAGGAAGCAGGAGGAAAACAGGTTTAGAGCTCATTTACTTTGCCTAGTGGCAGGTACAGTGATTTGTGTACAACAGTCATTATATTTCAGAATTTGTAGAGAGCTTAGTTTGGGAGCAGGTCTGTGAAGGTGAAGCATTTACAACAGTGATTAATGGAGATCATCAAACCCAGGAAATGAAGCTGCTACCCAGTCATTTAAAAAGACTGGAAAACAAACCACTCGGATATCATAAGGAAATGTCGTAAGCCATAGGCTCTTTCCTTTGAGGCCAAATGCCATCCCTGTGATTCAAATTGCTCTTCATATGTGTGAAGGACAGATTTATACCCACTAGGGATAGAAAAGCTGTGAAGAAGAGGAGGAGGGCTAACAGCTTACTTCTTGGCTGTTAACATGGAATAATTAAACACTAACAGCCAAAAGGAAAGCTGTTGTTTTCCTAGTCCAAATACCCAGCCAGGAATAAAACATTAAGCAGCTATACAAATGGTGTCTTTCATTTTCTTTTCATAAAACAAACCACTAAGTTAAACAACATATACTTTGGACACATGGAATATAAGTGTGTTTCATATAGCCAGAAATTTGGGGAATTTGTGTTTTGCAAGTTGCAGGTAAACTGGACAATACTTAGTGTGCTAAGCTTTTTCCCTTAGAATTAATTTGTGGAAATTTAGGATAATATCTAGAATATTAAAGTTCTAAATCATGAGTACCTTCTAATAAAGAATGCCATAAAGTGCTTGTGTTGCCAAAATCTTAACTTTTTTTTTTTTTTTTTTCATAGCTGCTATTTTGTAAAAAAAGTTTTCTATTTAATAACTTTGTGCTGCTTTTGGAAAGTGAGACATTACACTGTGATTCTATTGATAGAGGGTCTTATGATGAAGGGGTCTTAGGTGTGACCCCTGCTTCTTTTGTAGTCATTTTACAAAGGCTGAATTTTCAAGAAGTTCTCAGACTGCGCCTTGAATTTACTAGAGAGGAGTAGAAAACAAGTTGTTTTACTGGTAGTTTTTGTTGTGTGTAAAGTAGAGATTGTAAAAATTACACTGAAACAGAGAGACCATATTCATGATTTCAGACTACAACCCATACCTATTCACACATTTTATACTGTAAGAAAACTCAGGAAAAAAAATCAAACCAAAAAACAACCTAGGAGAAAAAAAAAAGACATATGAAATGAAGGAGAGATAGCACCCAAAATCCAGTATGTCTGACAGAAGAAATACCCTCCCTGAGCCAGAAAATTGTCATCAGGTAGCAATGATATCAGTCGAGAGCTCCTTCCAGCTTTGGATCACAATGCCCATCAGCAGAGCTCCCCATACACAGCACCTCTTCACAGTCACTCATCAATCAAACAACTCTGAAAATAAAGACCACATGTCATTAAATTTGTGGAATTCTTCCCTTCCTGTTTATGCGAGAACTGCCAGATCACTTATGTTGCTGCACCAGCTTTCTGTCCTCAGAGATGCTGGTGATTTTCTTTTCCTAATGCCAGAGCAGACAAGTTCTTGCCTTTCTGATGTGAAACTTAAATGTTGTTACAAGAGAATTTCACACTGCACAGGACACCCGGGATCTTTGTAGCTGTGGAAAGGTGATAGCTTTGAAAGTTTATTTGTTCACCTGTATAAAGCTCCTCTGTCACCTCAGATGGGGAGGGTCAGAAGAATGGATCCCAGATACCATATTTGTGGATGCAAAAGCCTTCGGTGATGTTTGTATTGGTTGGGTTCACCTGCCAGAAATGTCAGATTGCTCTGCAGAGGGTGGTGTGTCATTGCACAGCCCATAGGAGCAAAGTTTATGAAAGTTTTATATGAATGGACAGAGCCAGGACTCAAAGGCTGTATCTGCATTGCCAATTAAAGTGGGCTGGGGACTGCTCTCTGGTACTGGGTCCAAAAGGAATGGCTGAGGTCATAGAATCATAGAATCGGCTGGGTTGGAAGGGACCTCAGAGATCATCAGGTCCAACCCTTGACCACTACCGCTGCAGTTACCAGACCATGGCACTGAGTGCCACATCCAGTCTCTTTTTAAATATCTCCAGGGACGGAGAATCCACTACTTCCCTGGGCAGCCCATTCCAATGTCTGATCACCCTCTCCGGGAAGAAATTCTTTCTAATATCCAACCTAAACCTCCCCTGGCACAACTTGAGACCATGCCCTCTTGTCTTGCTGATAGTTGCCTGGGAGAAGAGCCCAACCCCCCCCTGGCTCCAGCCTCCTTTCAGGGAGTTGTAGAGAGCGATGAGGTCTCCCCTGAGCCTCCTCTTCTCCAGGCTGAACACCCCCAGCTCCCTCAGCCTCTCCTCACAGGACTTGTGCTGGAGTCCCTTCACCAGCCTGGTTGCCCTCCTTTGGACCTGCTCCAGGACCTCAATCTCCTTCCTGAACTGAGGGGCCCAGAACTGGACACAGGACTCGAGCTGTGGCCTCACCAGGGCTGAGTACAGGGGCAGAATCACTTCCCTGGACCTGCTGGCCACGCTGTTCCTGATCCAGGCCAGGACATTTATAAAGCTAGGCTCTCTTAATGCATCCTCCCCACCAGCAAGGATGGATGCATCTGCCATGCCTGTTGGCCTGCATTGACTCTTGGAGCATTCCTAGAGGTCACTGATGACATTTGGCCTGGGCCAAAGCTGTGCTGGGCAAATATGCTGATGCTCTGTGGTAAGGCTGACTGATTGTCAGTGCTCAGGCCCATGCCTACACCTTCGTCAGGTTACTTGGATGGGAACAGTCAGAGGTTCCCATGCCCATGCATAGTCGTGCTGGAATACCAGGCATGAGACAAAGCAGTCCTATTACAGCAAATTGTCAGCTGTATGTAACTGTCTGCTACTCAACCTGCATCTTCAGAGGAGCTATAATAAGCAGAGATCACTCCCTGTAATTACCTTCACTTTTTCTTTTTTTTTCTTTTTTTTTTTTTTTTTTCCCTCTAATAGAGCTGTGTAGATAAGGAAAAGGTTGAAATTCATATTAAAAACATTCAAAAAAATAGCAGTACTTCTGCTGGCAGTTTTCCTGGCACACCATATGTTGACCTTTTCTGGTCAATGTAAAAACCACAATCAACTGTTATGGGATTAGTGTTTCACCCCACGCTTTGCTTTCTCACTGGTGCCACCCTGACACCCCTTCCAAGTGATTTTAGGCTCTCTCTGTGTGACCTCTTGCTCACATCTCTTTCCAGTGTGTGTTCTCAGAGGAACCATCATGGGCTCAAGAAGCTCAGCCTGCATCTACCACAAAGACAGGATTTCATTTGTCCCTGGGCCTCGGCCCTCTTTCTCCAGTGTTGCTTGTCCAACCTAAAAATGTTCTTTTTTTGTTGACTTCCAATCGTTTTTGTTTTTTTTTTCTTTGTTTATCAGAGGTAGATCCCCTTCCTCTTCCACACCTCCTTCTCTTTTCATTCCCTTTCACCCACAATTTCTTAGGGTTCACCACTCTCTTGGCTTATGAGGACAACTTGATGCCTGTTCTTTGCTGGTCTTTGGTCCATATACTGAAGATTAAGGCTTTGTATATTTTTAACCTTCTCCCATAGCATTAATTCTTTATATTCAATATGAATTATTGGCAGATTAACAGCAATCTGGAAAAGCAGATGGTGCTTTCCAGGCCTCCCTCCTCCTTCCCTGTCATGGTTGAAAGGAAACTAACATTAAATGCAGCCCCAACCTTCAGTAGGCACAGGCCTACTCAATGTGTCAGGCTGCTAGATCTTTATGTACAGCTTTATTTCATGTACATTTTTCCTGTTACTTCTGGATATGGAAAGAACTCTCCAATAGGTATCAGGTTTTTTTATGCTGTGCCAAAATTTTATCTCTTAAGTACATGTGCAAATATAAAATCACCATATAACTGCATCTGTGTGCAATCATGTAAATTTATATCGGTGGCTCTGCATTTGTACTCCTAAATATATGGATGTGTGTTCAAAGAAATGCATATGGATGTGTGTGCATACACAATACACCATGTATTTACATGTACTTCCTAAATCCATTGGGATAAATACTGATGTGTTTCTCTGTGGAAACACTGAAATTTAGGTCTGATTGAAAGTTGTCAGCGTGGTGTGGAACAGCAAATCTCCACCAGCTACTAATTAATCAATCACAGCCATTGCCCCCGACTAGAAACAGACCTATTACTTTCTCTGCACAGCTGCACTGTGTCCTGCCTTTATGCTTGCATCATGTTTGGCACCTTCTCAGTCTTTCCCTGCTGGACAAATTTTTTGCAAGATTTCCCATCAATGAAATTCATCATGCTAGTTGTACATGTTTCTTTTTCCTGTGCTGGCAGTATTATTTGTCACCATTTAATCTCTTTAACAACAGATAAGAACTAGTTGCACCTCAAGATCTTTCCTCAAATTTTTTCCAAGAAAACATTAATTTTTTAACAACTCTTTCATTCCTTGGGAGGTAAAGACAGCAGAAACTGTTAGCAAATAATATACATGCACTGACAGAGAGACATGAAGCCTCTTTTTGGCAGATGCTTTCCCTTTGTCTTTTTGGTTTATTTTGACCATCATTCCTCACAGTTTACAATTAATAGTCAGTCACCAGAGACAGCAAAATTGTTTCATTTTTATTCTTTATCTTTTTTTTTTTATAGATAACCTGTGCTGTTCCTTACTGTGTTACTGTAAGAAGGGTTTTGATGGAAACCTTCTCCAGACAGAAATGATCCCTCACCACTGAACCTTTATGAAGCCTGTGGTTCCCTCTTAGATTCTGCACCTCTGCATGCATTACTTACAATTTTTCTTTTTTTTTTAAAGAATAGTTGCTTGATTGCAGCTTCCCTTCATTAAATGCCAAGAGGCCAGCTTGGCAATGAATATATAATCAATGAGTACAGCATCTTTTGTGGTAAGTGATGCATGGAGAGATGGTGTGATGGAATTTTGTAAGGTTTTACTGTGTTTTACTTTGGTTTCGCTGTTGGTTTTGTTTATGACATGCTGGATGCTTGCGAAGTAACAATTGTATTCCAGGAATATCTTGAAAAATAACTGTCTTCCCCCTTCCATGCCCAGGTGCCTTCTTGCTTAAGATCAAGCAGATTAATGTGAAGTTTACCATGAGAATTTGGAGTTCCATGATGGAAATTAATATTTTTTTTTATTACTACTGGCTTCTTGTGTCATTTTAGGCTGTTTCATGCTCGTCATATAAACATCCCCTTGCATTTATTCAGCTATACACTTATACTTCAAATGGAATAGCATATGGTGAAAACCAGATGCCCCTGCCCACATAAAGCTCTATACATTTGTTTGAATGTAGTCAAGAAACAGTCACGATCTTCTTCCCACTCTCAGAGGAGTCAGCTGAATGCAGCCCAGTCCCTGTTTAGCTCTCAGTGACTGCTGGTGTTGCCTGGGCTCTTCTAAGGGAAGCATGGGATGGACTGTGTCATCTCATGGGAACATTTCACCCTGTTTCTCTGAACTTCCCATGGTTTGTGTCTCAGTTCTGTCCGCAGACATAGCCTTCCTCTCCCCTTCAAAGACTGGTTGGGTTCCTCCACAGAACCTTTCTGCTTCGTTCCTCTTTCTCATTCTTCACATCTGTGGAGCAGTTAACATCATCAGGGACTTTTCTTCCCACTTGCACCCTGGATGCAGTTTTTGACCTTTGCTTCCAGAGGCCACATTTGCATCCTGTCCAGAACCTGCCTTTAATGCCTCATCTTTTAAAATCAGTGCTCCAAATGACAACCTGTCACAAAGCCTGTAATAAGTTACAACTTTCCCTTCGGTTGCTTCCTCCCTTCTGACCATTCTTTGTTCGGAGGTTGATCTTTAATTACTTAATTAAGCCATTAATTTTTTAAAAAAACTCCTTACAGCTGCCTTGCTCCTGCGATTTTCTGGCATGGGCAATTGTAACAGAACACGATGCTCTGAACACCAACACAGGTCCTTTCCATGTGGCATAAAATCTTTGGCATGCTTTGTTTGGAGAGGATGGGTTTTTGTCTGTGTGAAGCTGAGGTCTGGTTCCAGGCTCTGCTGGGGACCTGCCATGGGGGGGCAGAACCGCTCCACTGAGGAACCTCAACTGGGTTCTGCCAAAGAGCCCCAGGGGCTCAGCAGCTTCACAGGAGCATGAATCCCACTGAGGAAACCTGCAGGATAAACCTAGAAGTCTTTTAGATTCGGGGAGGGTCTCATCAAACTTGTGTTGACCTTCTGCAAGTTTTACAGTAGCTGATTCCAGCTGCTTTTGTTCCAGCCCTGAGACCTAGGAAGGTGTTTCATACCTTCTGCTGTACCTGAGTTGTCAAACAAGCCAAATTCAGCTTCAAATGTTTAACAGAGCTCAGAACCAGCCAACAGTGGACATGACTGTTGTGTGTGTGCTGGAAGCATCATTGTGGAGCCTGGGTCAAGCGTGACACCGGTGGGAACTGCATGTGCAGAGGAACTGGAGGGCATGCAGGAGTCTCCAGCATATGGACCTCTGCCTTCTCTCCAGTTGTGAGATCTGTCGATGCATGGCTTTCTTCTAGGATCCATATTATTTTATTATTCTAGTTTTTTTCCCAAGTATTCTGGGCATGGACAGTAAGTGTTTAAAGGCATTTGGGGTATTTTTGGTGATGCTATTCTGACAGTCTTCCCTGCAGAAATTGCAAATACTATTTTAAAAAGTCTACAGCTAAATCATATGAGTCACTAAAAAGGGCTTATATCTTCTTTTTAATATTTAAAAAGAGTTTCTTTCTCCAGTAGATTCTTATTTTGCTCTCCCGGAAAAATTGATGGGTTTGTTCTTTCAGTCAGGATCAAAGGTAGTGTTGAAGGCCCTTTGATATGTTTTTCTCATGTACATCTGATTATGCAGGTAATGAATGAACAGCACTATGTGACTGATGTTTGCCTTCAAAATACCATTTAATGCTGGGTTTGGACTTTCATTTCTGTCCTGTTGGCTAAGGCACATTTTCATGACACACTTCATTCTTCTTTGGTGCATGAGACATGACATTAAAGGCCAGTAGTCAAGCAAAGATATATTATAAAAAGTTAGCATCTATTCAAAAAGGCTGACGTGAGGGTGGAGGCAAGGACCTCTTCTCTTTCCGCAACTTCCACCTATTAAGGAGCTGTCTTTCTGCTTTCCTACTCTTTTTACTTCTGCCTTGCAGCATTGTTCTGGTAACACCTGAACTACAGTCTTCTGTAGCCTGTTCTAGAAAAAACTCCCACTGAAATCAGTGAAAACTTTTAAAAAATTATTTTTTCCAAGACTGGCATGAAATAGTGCAAAGCCTTAAAAAAATCAAAGTTAAATCCAATTCCTTAAATCCCCGATGGAAGAAATCTTATTACCTTCAACATTATTATATACAGAACAAAGCCTGTAAGGCTTTTCTGGGTGATTGAAAAAAGCAAATTAATGGCAGCACTTGAAATTACCTGTAATTATCAGTGACATCGGGTCAGCAGCATTGCAATGACAGTCTCAGAGTGGTGTCTCTCACTGGTTTGGAATTTATACAAAACTGCAAAACAAAACATGACCTCCACATTCAGTATGAAAGTATCTCTGGAGCATTTAGGCATCTGAATTCCCAGTCTACTGTGTAGCTGCTTTCATCTTTTGAAGAGCAGTTAAATTCTGAAGGAAAGGGTCCCAAGTGTTTTCCTGGTCAAAATCACCTCTGCTTTCCCATTCATATTTACTCAGGCATCTCCCTCCACTGCCACTATCACACAATGTCTCTGCAGCAGCTATAACAACTGCGTATATGGAAAAGTAATAATAGGAAGGCATTTAATGAATTTTAAGCTGACTTTAATGTAATTTACCAGTTGGAAACAAGGAGAAGAGGCAGCACCGTGTGACCTCCCAGTTCTCTATGGATTGTCAGTGGTCAATGTAGCAGAGATTTCAGAACTGCTCTCAAGGGCATGATGGCAATGTTTCTTTTCTCCAGCTACATTCCTGATTTCAATTAAATCAGGGTCTGAAGTACTCTTTCTGATACAGTTAATACCTTCCAATAAATGCTTATAGGCTTTGTTTCTCCCTAGACACTGTCCTTCTAACATTTTTTTCTCAGTGAGTGAAGGAGACATCTTCTGAAAAGCAGAGTTACTCTTTTTAGTTCTGCCTCAAGAAACCAGGGAAGACAAAAATAACCCTTTGATTACACAGCAATAATTCCACCATACTCGAGGAACCTCTCTTTTGTTCCTTCACTGTTACAATTTCAATATTAGGTCTGCAGCGTTCCTGGATTTTTTACTTTTCCTATAACTATAAAGGAGTTTCCAACATAAAGCCACTCATCAAACTATACAGCTGAAATTTTTAGTTTGCAGGGAACAAGCGTACCTTGAAGTCTTTTTCTCTTTATTTTCCACTAAGTATATGAGCCAAATTGTTAACATATTGACCCAATGCCTTTGAGGTATTATAAAGCTTTTTATGACAGACCACAATTAGTATTATATAGTTTCTTTTGAAGGAGGCTTGCAACAGGTGTCTCAGCTTTCTGCTCCTTGCTTCCATCCCCTCCAGTTCAATGAAAAATACACAGTTTAACACCATTTATTAAGATCACCCCTGTTTTCATTTCAGATGTGTCTGTGCCAAGATACGGGAGGAAACTACAGTTATATACTCAGCTGGGCAAAGGACTGCATTTGTCTTCAATTTTGCAAAACTTCCTTTTGATACAAATTTATTTTTGTGGGTTTCAGCTGTTTGAACCTTTAAAAACTCCACAAAAACAACCAACCACAAACTCTCCCCCTGTCACACTGTGATGAGATCCACAAGCAATTCTTTGTAGCGGTCCCACTGCTGAGATCCAAAAGCACAGCTCTCCAAAGCTGAGATCTGCTGAGCACAGAGTTCTGCTGTTGGTCTCTGGAACAATTCAGGTGCTTCAAGTTTTGCAGAAACCATCCCAAAGAAGCTGGTGACTGTGATTATTTCCTTTGCTTGCTATGGAAGGACTGTCTAGATCACTTCGGGTTCATTTGGATGGATACCAGTATAACACTTCACCACTCTTGGACATTCTCATTCTGCCTGTTTGGGTTGATGACCAACTCTGATAACCTTGAGTCTGCTGAACCAATAACCAGTATGTCCATAGCCATGTGCAGCAGGTAGCTGTAGTTCTAGGGACCTGACTGCTAGTGACTACTGTATCTCCAAAGGTGTTCAAGCAATTCTGTATTGAACGGGCTGAAAACTTCAGGTGGAGTGAGGATGCCTGTAACTCCTGGCCTTTGCAGATTTCTGCCCTGTATGAAGCAGAAGTGCTGGCAGCTGCTGTGATCACAGCTGTGCAGTTGGGTTGTGCACAGCCATACGGCCAAGGTTGCTCAGGGCTTCTTAGCACTGTCAACTGTACTCATTGCTGTTACCTCCCAAATGAGATTCTCCCAGAGGAGAAGGGGGAAAAAAGAGCTAGCTCAAAGAGAGAAAGGAGAGAGCCTGGAGAATGCAACTTGTTGCTGCTGTTAAATGAGTGAGAGCAAAGACCCCAGCTGAAACTTCTGTCTCCACCCTCATCATTGGTGTCAGCCACTGCACTGACCTGGCTGTCTGCAACTCAGGTGTATTCAGGGTAGACATCAGGACTTTTGATCTTTAGCAACCTGTAGCCCAAGGCAGCTGCATCCTTAGTGCTCAGAATCAGCCCTGCTGCACATGACGGTGGAAGGCAAGCAGGCAGAGATGCCTCACTCCCCAAATATAAGATACCTAAGGGCTGTGTTCAGTGACCTCTCACTTCCATCCCTTCCCTACACTTTCCTGAATAATTTCAAAAGCTGTAAATTCTCAGGCTGCAGAGAAACAACATTTAAGTTGGGATCACTGCTGAATATTCCTCCCCAGTTACACATTCCTGTCACTTCTCTTGTGGTGTGGTGTCTCTGGTGCCCCTACATAGTGAGTAGATCATAAAAATGACCGTGTAGCAGGAGTGAACCCTCTGGGATCAGCAGTAAAGCAGAGGAACGTGAGAGAGAACACCAGGGAGGAGGCAGGGATGTACAGCTGGAGTGAATGCAGGCAGAACTCTGGTGCAGAACAGAAGGTTTGGATCAGTGACAGTATTGAGTTTACTAACTTCTGTTCAGGCCACTCTTTTGGAGGTCTGGACCTAGCTTTGTTTTGGAGGTTTTGGACACAACATGGATTATTTCTGGTAGAAAATGTCTTGTTTCAAATTCATACCACTGTTATTGTGGAACAGCAACAGAAAAAGCAATACTATGAGACTTATCTGAAAAAAAAAGTCCTGAACCAGGACATATCCATTCCTTCTGACCTTTTCAAATTGACCCTGTCTTCTTTGACATTTCCTTTAACCATCAGCTTTAGAGATCATCCCAGTTTACAAGAAAAACCCAAACCCAGGGCATGATGGCAAATTCAGTGATCAGTATAATTAGTACCTATAGCTGGAAAAGAGGTTGATGCATACAAAAGTCCTTTTCATTCTGATAACTATTCATGCACATACAGGTTCCCTGAGACTCTGAAAACTCCACGTGTAAATTTTGAGAACAAATTATTTTCATGTCTGTAAACACATATGTACTCACACTGTCTTGTACTACTACCACCACAGTTTTGAAATACTCAGTTAATAGATGGTTCTTTTCTTAATTATATACTAAGTTATGAGCTTTGTGTTCTAAAAGTAGTTCTTTTTATTATAAAATATAGAAATAAGATACTGGATAAAAATATAAAAATATGGAAAAAAATACTGTTTGACTAAGCCTGAGGGTTTCTAAGGGGTAGTGTCTGTAATAGGCAGGACTAGGAAAGAGAAAAGACTAAAACATTGCTCAGAGCCCTAAGCTGAGGTGTAAAACATATCACTAAGTGCTGGGGGATTCATAGTTACTTGCAGACTGCAATGTGAGTGGGCAGGCTTGTGAGCCTTTCTGAAGGAAGCCATGGTGCTTTGATTTGCCCAGTAATTACATTATGAGTTCTGATTGATGTAAGCAGTAAAGAGAGAATGCCTCATGGCATGGAAAAAAAGAGACTGGCAGATACTTCTAGTCATTTGCTCTGCTTTGGTAAGAGATTGTCCAAGTGAATGTCTCTCCATTCAATCACATTTTCCACTGGAAATTCCTCTTTCCTTTGCATGTCTTTCAACATATGAGACTTATCTGTGGGCTCATTTGACTAAGTCACATAGGTATATCAGATAAAACCACAATCTGTAGGTTCTAAAGAAGTGGAAATACTATTTTAAAGATCTTGTCTGTCAATGACAGTCAGGCTGGCTGTGTCTGCTTCTTTCCTGCTTTACCTCTACTTGCCAATAAGAAGCTCTAATCTTTAAGGACTTAAAAAACAAACCAAACCAAACAACCAAAAAAAAACCCACACACACACAAGAAAAAAAAAAAAAAAAAAAAAAAAAAGAAGAAGAAAAAAGAAAGAAGAAAAAAAGAAACAGCCCACAAATAAACAACAACCAAATAAATCAAAATAGCTCTTAAGGCTTGAAAATGCTTCCACCCAAAATGTGCCATGATTGTGCTGCACCTTGAGAAAATCCAGTCTTTTGATTAAATCCTATAAGATGGCTTGAGCAATATTTAAACCCTGAGGTGTGCCATAGGTCTAATTATAGTATCTGTCTCTACACAATGGTGCCATTTCTGTGGTTATTGGGGCAGGAGCTAGTGTCTAAAATCCCCTTTCATACCCCTGTTTAGCAGCATCACACAGGTAAGAAATTGATGACAGCGTGGGAAATATGACTCACATCAGAAGGGATGGTTGAGACTAGAGAACAAACCACTTCAAAGTGCTGGATGGTGACAGAAGGATCTGTATGACATTTGGCTCTGTCATTTGATAAGTCACCTTTTGAGGCCTCTGTTTCCTCACCTGTAAAATGCTGGGCAGCAGAGAGTGGGGCAGTGATGCTCATCTTGATGAGAGCACAGAAGAAGAGCTCTACACAGAAGCCACCTCCTGCCAGAATTGTGTCCTTGATTATTATTCCTCATAATTAAGATTAAGTAGGAAAACTGAGGTGAAAAGGTGCTCCTTTTAGGCTGCATGTGGAGGAAAAAGAGCATAAATGCCAGACAGATGACATTCAGCCACGGCTGTGACAGTGAATTCATTCAGCAGGTTTGCTTCAATGTTGTTCCTTGAAGAACTGTGTTTTCATAGACATTTTACAGTGAAGATACCAGTTGCAACTTGACATAAAATCTGAAGTGTGCCATACTTAGAGGGGAAGTAAGAAATGAATTAAAATGTCAGTATTGTTTTGTTACATACTGGGTCTGAGAAATGCCCTTCATAAAAATAATGACCCAGGATGTGGTGGTTCACCTAAATGAGAACGAGTGCTTCCCCATCACCTGAATCCAGCCCAGCTGCCAGCTGAACATGTAGATGTGTCTGCATCAGCACATGAATATAGAGTACCTGGAGAACACGTGTTTCATCAGAAGTCACATACACTGTCCTGTAATTCAGGCACTTCATAATTATAGGCCATTTCTGGATGTAGTGGGTCACTACTGGCTTAAACAGAACTATCTCCAAAGCTGGCAAATGCCTTCTCCTGTCCCTGACTTGGGTGCTATTGGCAGGGAAAAAGACTCGGAGTAGAAGGCTAAGGTGAGCATGGGAGGATGGGCTCAAGAAGAGCTGTCACTTCATGAACCCTGCAGACCTTCTGAAGGACATGCTTATAGTCTGTGGCCTCCTAATTCCTGAAAACCATGCCTTGCAAGTAGCATAGGATAGGGAGAAGTCAGTATGCAGCATCTGCTTTCACCCTCTGGAGACCACAGAGTTGTTAATTCCTTTGAATCTTCTTTAGGGGACATTGATTGCTGTCCACCCATAACTAGTAGAGTGTTCTTTTAGAAGATTAACACAGAAACTTCAGTGTCTTCATCTGGTTTTCTCCTCTTAGATCCCATAGAAAGGATTGTAGAATGTAATCAGTGTAAGTAAAGGATATTTTTAAATTCAGTTTTGGCTTCGGTACAATAATGAAATAATTATTGCGCATAATTTTGCAATGAATTTTCAAGTAAAGTGGTATAATTACAGTCTATTCACTCTTCTTGATCACTACAGGTCTATCTCCCATTCATTTGAATGGATTCAAAATTAAATGTTTTTCCTGTTCCTAATAATGATAAATGACCATAACTAGATCAGAGGGTTTTGCTTACATTTGCAATTGATGCTAAATTGTTTTGAGTGATTTAATGTGTGTTCATATGTTTTGAATGTGATGAATTGCAAATTATGAATACTGGGAACCTGCTATTCTTCTTTTCCTGCCCCCCAGCCCCAACACTCACCCCTGTTATGCTACCCTTCTTAAAAGGTGATGGTTATGCTAATGCCAGTGAGGATTGGAACTCAAGTGTGTAAAATATAAATTTAGAGGGAAAGCGTAGTCCTGAAGAGCTGAAATACTAGTTAATAGGATGACAGGAGAAAGGATAGGGAAAAAGGAGGTGAAAACAGAGCAATAATATTTTGTTTAACACCGTCTTACACAAAATACATGATGTACTGACTTCTAGTGGGAGGTCTTCTGAAACACCTATAAACTATACGTTAGATCCCGACTAGATTGCTCTCATGACTGAGTCCTGGCTCTTTAGGGAAGATCAGCAGGGAGTCTGTGCTCTCTGTAAAGGTAGTCCTTGACTTTGCAGAGCTCAAGTAGAACTCCAAGGATGTCTCTGTCAAGAGTCAAGGTCTAAGGACAGAGTTACACTGAAGATGCTGTGGTAGGTTCTGACCAAGACCCCCTGAACTAGATGAGGAGGGTAAAGCTTTCTACAGGCAGTTACAGAAGTTTCCTGATTTGCAAGACTTTGTCCTCATGGGAGAGTTCAGCTATCCAGATAGGTATTGCTAGATTTCTATAACAAACTGAGGACTCCCCAGACAGTGTTACTGACAGTTTATATTGCAGATACTAGAGAGGTTGTACATGCTCACAAAGCAGGAAGAACTGGCAGAAAGTATGAGAGAAATGGCAATTTGGGCTGCAGTAACCATGAAATGACTGAGCTCAAGGTACAGAGGAAGGCTGGGAAGAAAAGCAGAAAAATTAGGATCTTCAGCAGAATTTGTCCTGGTTAGGGAATTTGCATGCAAAATTCCTAAGGAACCTGACAAAGGTGAAAGGGCCACAGGAGGGCTGGCTGATTTAAAAATAATAATAAATTAAAAAAAAAGAATGAAAAAAGAAACAAACAAACAACCCCACAAAACAAAACAAAACAAAAAAACAACAACCCAAAACAAAGCAACAAACAATAAACAGGATGGACTTTCATCTGAAGGCTGTTCTGACTAAGCAGGTGAGCCAGTAGTGGCACGAAATAGCATGCAAGAACTGAGAAGGTAAATGCAAAGGAAGAGTATAAAGGTACTGTCTGACCACTTTTTGAAAAAAAATTAGTAAGGTCAAGGCCCAGCTTGAGCTAAGATGAGGAAACAGCAGTAAGGGTAACAAGAAGGGATTCTACATGAGCACTAATTACCAAAGAAGTTTAAACAGCCTGTAGTCCCACCAACGAAGGGAGGAGAACAACACAGTAGCAAAGATTGAAAAAGAGGATCCCTAATGTAATTTTAAATCAGCTTTTATTGACAAAACATATTACAAGCTTTATTTGTACCAGCACTGTTTTTTATGGAGAATAGCCTACCAGGAAAGAAAAAAAGAGCTACAGAAAATAAGAACTGGATGTATTCAGATCCAGAGGGGCTGATAAGATTCATCTGACAGTGCTAAAAGAGGTACCTGCTGCCTATCGTCTGTGAAAAATCAGGATGATTTTTGGAGGTCCATGAAGACTGGAAAAAGGCTAAAGGCACATCTTTCATAAAAGCAAACAGGAGGATCCAGGGAACAATATGCCAATTATTGTCACCTCAGTCACTGAAAAAGAACATCTTTTTGAAATGCATTTTCAAACAAGACAGGGAGGCAGTGGCCTGTCTGAGGAGGCAGATGGCACCGTTAGCAAATTTCCAGACTGTGTTATGTGGGGGGAGTGATTGACACACAGAATGGCAGAGCTTTAGTCCAGAGGAATCTTCAGAAAGTTGAAGATAGGGACGACAGAAATTTTGTGAGATTAAACAAGAAAAAATGCAAGGTTCTGCACTGAGGGCAGAATAACTGCAGCATTGGTACAAAGTGGCAGCCAGCTAAGCAGCAGCCAGGCTGGAAAGGACCTTAGGGTTAAGGTGGACCATTTGAACCACATATGGTTGAGTCAAAAGTCAATGTAAGGTAAACCGCACACTGGGCTAGAAGGAGCATATCCAGCAGATCAAGCAAATTTGTTGTTCTCATCCACCTTTAATTGGCACTGGTGAGACCCATCCAGCATCGTGCATCCTCTGCTGACCCTTCTTCCTCCCCAAAGTTCAAAGGAGACTTTAAAGGAGCTGAAGCAAGTCCAGCAGAGGATAGGGGAGGACCAAGAGCACAAGCACAGTCTGAGGGATTAGTTTAGTGAAAAGAAGACTATAGTCTCCTATAGTGTGACTTTAGCAATAGCCTACTGCAACTGGAGGGGGAATAAGCAAAGACAACAGAGATAAACTCTACCATTTAGTAGCAGACAATATGACAACAAGCAACAACCAAGATCTGCAGTTGGAAAGTTCAGGTTAGACAGTTGGGGAAAACCCAGAAGAGAAGTACTCTAGCCCTGGAACATGTTACTGAGAGAGACTGCAATCTCTGCCCTGGGAAATTTTCAAGAGCTGGCCAGCCAAACCACAGATGATGGGAGCTAGTGTGGGTGATACCCACAGTACAGAGCAGGAGGATAGACTAAATGATCTCACATCCCTTTCAAGCAACTTTCCTATCATTCTATGATAAGCATCATCTACAAGTCACAGGAGATACCTGTATGATTGCGCAGATGCAAAACCAAGAATATCAACTTGTGATGGGATTCTTGGTCAGAGAAAGAGCAAAAATCTGCAGGAATTTTAAAAATTATAGTCCATTTTTCTATTCCATGTGTCCTGAAGAAGGAGTGGTTGTGTTTTTCTGCCCCCTGGAAATATTTCCTGAAACACTACTCTTCCTCTTCCTGATTACCACTGAGCAAAGGGTTCATTCTCTTTCTCATTATTAATCAATGTCTCTCATCTGTCTTCAGATGCCTCTCATACTTCTTCAGAGAGTTTGAAGTCACTTCTGCTTAACTATTCCTTATTGCACACTCATAAAATCATTTGGTACTACCGAAACTTTCTGTTGATTTTTGTTCTTGGGTGTCTTTGTTGGATCTGGTTGGGTTCTGTTGAAGTTGTTGACTTTTAAAATTTATTTTATTTATTTTATTCTTTGTTTTTATTATTTAATTTCATTTTTTAGAAAAAGGAGACAGAGAGAGAAAGAAAAGAAAGCCAAGCCAGATGCAGGCTAAAACAAAAAGAGAAGCCAGTAGTGACTCTGTAAGGCACTTCTCTTCCCAAAAGCACAAAAAAAGAGCACTTGAGGCATACAACACCTGCAGAGGCTCAGAAGAGGTCATAGAGATTGAACAGTAGTTCATGAAACTGGCAGTCTTCCTTAAGACTCCCTGGGTTTTTAAGCAAAAAGTGCCGCCTTCAGCCAACCTGTTGCTCCTCTGAGCTCTCAGAGGAGAGCAGGGTGTCGTGGAGGCATCAGGATTGTACATTTTGGAGGGCTGTGAAAGAGGAAGAGCATGGGGATAGGTGCAGAATAACCCATAAAACTCACTGAGAATTTATAAATATTCCCTTCAGTTTTTGACATCAACTTGAGACAGTGCAATGTAGTTAAAATGCCTGCTCTGCTAAAACTAGGATGTGGCCTCCCTACTCTCCAGACAGTACCTTTTGCAAGGGAGTGTGTGGGACTTTCTCAGGCTTTCCAGTTGCGTCTGTTCTGCCTTGTATTAATAGTCACTGAACCACAGAAAGACTGACTTGGCTACCTTCGTATTCTTGTTGTGAATCAGGCAGTGCTGGGACTTGTGTCTGGTTCTCTCACAAGAATTTCCCTCACAAGCAAACTAGTAGCAATCTTGACATTACTTTCTTTCTAGTTTTAACCAAAAGCTGTGGCTGTGTTGATACTGCCCTGTTCCCCCCTGTTTGTATTGGACTAATTAGTGTTTTCTAACAATAACAAAAAAAATCAGCAGATAATTTCCCTTCAGCCTCTGAAGACAACAAAGAAACTGCAATGTACAGTACCGCCTTGAAAAGGTCCAAAGATTTGTGCATTTAAGCTCTTAATTGCACAATAACTTCTTGAGATTTGCTCACTTCTCAAATGTCTTTTAGAATTTGCTGGACTTAAACTAGGTCTTTGTAAGTACATTTTTCTGTAGCTACACAACTAGGAATCATAACAGCTTTGTTGAGTTAAATTTTTGTACAGAAAAGGAACAAAGACTATAGGAGACCCCAGAGAGCTGATGAATGACAAGATTCAATAGGCAGAGGCAAGGAAAGAAATTGAGAGTGTCTGTGTTTGTGTGTGTGTGTGCACAGGACAAGAGGAAGATGTTGATGCAATCGTGCAAGGAATATAAGGACTGGAAAAGCTGGTTTTGTTGTCTGTCTTTTTACCTGTCCCCCTTGCCCCAGTGTGCCTGTGTTAATAAACAACACTATTTCTTTGAATTCAACTTCAAAAAGTTATATATGGTTTTGAGGCAGTAGTCTGGACCTTTGCTGGTATTATGAATATTATTGCTGAGGTTTTCTGTTCTATTTGGTGGTTTCCATTCCTTTGTGTTATCTTCCTTGTTTTTTTCCTTTTGCTGTATATTAGTCCAAATCTGAATGTCTACTTCTTTGTGAGGTACTATCTGAATCTGTCCTTTGTCATCTTTTAATTTTCACATATTTCTCCAACTTCACCCCCTTTTTAGTAGCCATTAGCTGGATTATTGCTCTCATGAATTGGTTTCTGTTAGTGCTTTGAGACTGTACTACAATGTCCAGCTTTTTCAGTGGCACATTTTGGTTTTACCTTGTTACTACTTCCCCACCTTCATTGCTATCCTTAAATGATCCTGTAGTGACTTCTGTAATTCAGCTGTTAAGAACAAATACTGCCACCAGTGAAACCGAAAGCAGCATCGGTGTTGTCTTCAGCAGAAAAAGAGCTGACCCTTACTTTCTGAGTGTGTGTCCTGCAGTAATCTTAATAGTGAGAGAAGAAGAGGCTGTTAGACAGCAGCTGCACAGCCGTGGCTCCCTTCACTGCATGAGGCTGATCCCAAGTGTGACAGTAAGTTCTTACCTAGTGAAGTGCTCTGTCATTTCCCCCAGCAGAAAGCAACAAGACAGAGTTCTGCTTGTGTTTGGCTGCTCCTTTGAGGTTGCATGCAGAAAGCCAGTGGGCTTTGCATGCTGCAGATTTGTAATCTCTGGTTTAGAAGAGGTGACAGGGAAGAGCTGTCAATTTAGAGCTGAAGTTGCATGGAAAGCTCAGCATTGCTCAATACCTTTATCAATTATTTGGAAGGAAATGTATAGTCATCACGTAGATGCAGATGATATAAATTGTGACCCAGCAGGTGGATGTCAGCATTTAAGGCCTTCAGGCTCTGAATTATGTCTGTTTTGATCCAAAGAAGGGGATTGTTCACACTACTTCTCATACTATTTTGTTGAGTGTAAGTGATGAAATATATAGCTTGGCATTTCTGCCTCCATCTACACTGTACTCCTGGAGGTTACTTCCATCTAGTACTCTGTATACATATAGGATATATAGTATTTTATGAATGAAAGGCTTGGGTTCATTTTGTGAGATCTAGCAGACTGTGGAAAGCAGAAGTTCACTTTCCACAGGTACCAGTGGGCACTGGCATGCAGTCAATATAGAGTTGTGGTTACCTTCCCTTCCCTTCCCTTCCCTTCCCTTCCCTCCCCTTCCCTTCCCTTCCCTTCCCTTCCCTTCCCTTCCCTTCCCTTCCCTTCCCTTCCCTTCCCTTCCCTTCCCTTCCCTTCCCTTCCCTTCCCTTCCCTTCCCTTCCCTTCCCTTCCCTTCCCTTCCCTTCCCTTCCCTTCCCTTCCCTTCCCTTCCCTTCCCTTCCCTTCCCTTCCCTTCCCTTCCCTTCCCTTCCCTTCCCTTCCCTTCCCTTCCCTTCCCTTCCCTTCCCTTCCCTTCCCTTCCCTTCCCTTCCCTTCCCTTCCCTTCCCTTCCCTTCCCTTCCCTTCTTTCAGAAAGCTAGTATTGCTTGTGAATTTTTAACACACATGCATATACACACAATTTTTCATGGAATCAGTGTGACAGTACACAGCACAGCAGGAGGGCAGGATGCTGTTCACACTCTGTTCTTTCCTGTAGATATTATAACACACAAAGCCAAGAGTGTTTGTAGTTCAGTTTCTTCCTAGCAATTAATAACCTCTAGTACTAGTAACAGTTCACCTATGGCAAATGTGATTATGACTGATTGCATATAAGTAAAATTCTAAGATTAGCTCTTTCAGAAGCTTCACCTGTCAAGTTTTGTCTGTACAAGCAGAGATTGCTGGTGGCACAGTGGTGTTACTCTTCCAGGGAAACATTTGAGTGAGCTCAGCACAGCGTTCTTGTCTTTCCTCACAGAGATTTACACCTAGGAATTTCTCTAGTTTGTTTTGCAATTTCAGTGAGAATGAGATCTTTAAGGGAGTTTGTGTGTTTTTGTCAAACACAGAAGAAAACATGTTGCTATGAAGGAAGAGTACAATCTAAACAAATGGATGAACATTTAAAGCCTTATGAAGACATAAGAGATAAGTGTAATGAAGATAGAGGATCTTCCCCTTTTGCCTCCCCTCACTGCAATGAGGCAAATGCTCCCTGATAAGATGGGGAAAACATTTCTGCTTTTGTATGGCTGTTCCCATCCATTTGCTTGTTTTCTCTGCTTGCAATATCCAGTTTGACATTCAATATTACACACATGCAAGGGAAAAGCTTAATACCTCTTTCACCCAGTTTGACTGCGTCTTTGCTAGTGTCTGTCTTTATCCCTGCAAAGAAGCAAATATGTAAATAGAGTACTAATGTGCATCTACACTAGGCATAAATCTGAGTTTAGGACAGTCTGAGTAAGGATAGCTAAAGATGAGTTACCTCTAACCCAATCATCAGCTTTTTTTCAAGTGGAAACAAATCTTCACTTTCTAAAGTTCAGCCTCTCTTTTTAATTTTTTTTTTTTTTTTTTATTTCTGCAGTGCTTAGTTTAATCAGGTTCTCATATAATCCCAGTTTGCACTAAACTATCAATACAATTTTTGTCAAGGAAATCAAACAATACAGCAAGATCTAGCCCTAGAGAAGCCAGTGGGTTTGGATGAGCTTTGTAAATTTCCTGAATAATCACCACACACATGAATGTGTATTTTAAAATAAAACATCAGTTCATTAAATGAGAATTCTCAGATGTAGTTCAGAAGCATTCTGGTGTATATATTCAGAAGCTGGCATTGAATCTCTAACTTCTTTTCAAGGTGATGTGTGCAACATTAAATGGTTAATAGATTTGTATGAACAATGCCAACAATTATTACAAGCCCACCTTTTGCTGAACTGCCCACTCACTTTGTGAATCAAATGTAAAATTTGTGTTTAGTCAGGAGATTTTGCCAAACATTCTATTAATTGTAACTTTTTGCCATCTTGTAATGTTGATAAGCTACAAGGCTTGTGAGACACGCACACACCACAATAGTCAGGACCACTTACAAAATACACTCCACACAGCAGCTTATTTTCTGACTACCTGAGGTAGCACCAAACTTTTCTCTTTAGCAGATGGTATTTTAGTCATGACACTGAGGAAACACTAAGAGACAAATTAGCCATGAGAGAAGAGCAGAGAAAAGTATTTCTTTTCCATAACTTTTGATGAGCTTTCCTTCCTCTTATTTCTGTGCTTCCATACGGGCACACGTGTGCCTGTATGCACCATGCTTGGGGTCCAGTGTTCTGCTCCAAGACAAGCATCTGGCATTTGCTGCCTTCTGCAGATGGGTCACGAGTGACACACACACAGTGCAGCTGTCTGTATCTGGCACTCAGGTGATTATTTGTTTGCTAATCAACCAGCAGCTCCATTAGTTGAGTTGGAGGTTAGGAGAGTGTGATTAAATATACAGAAAGGGAGGCTTGTAGTTGTGGGTGAAATCCTGGGTGGTAATTACAAGAGATGTAAGGATTGTTATTATAAGCAGGGCTGTAGCAAAAATTAAATCTATCTATTCAACCTGCTTGTCATTGAATATCCAACAGCAGTTCCCTAAAGCAGAACAAAAAAACCCCAAACACATACAGTTTTGTAGTGAGAATAAAGAGGTACCTCCACATTTGCGTTACAAAGCTGTGGTCACCGGCAAAAATGATCAAATTTCAAGCTAAATCAAATATGCAGTTTCTCACAACTGCTTGCAAAGGACGTCAAGGGTTATGTGTGAAAAGGAGTGAAATCTGATAGCTTTGTGCTGCTCAGTTCAATTAGTTTAGCTGTCTGAGACCAAAGTTGCAGGTGTTAATTCTGCAGGTGCCAGTTGGGTCTAATCAATCTGCAGGTCTTATCTGATGCTTAGTGTAGCTCAGCTGGCCAAGTGACAGGCTTAATACCTAGCAGAGAGGGATGGTCAACTGCTAGGATGTGATTTGTTGCTCTATTTTATGCAACTTGTAATAAAATTTAACTCCATATAATTTTTAATTTATTGTGGTGTTACAGGAGCATTTAACCTATACAGAATGAGGAAAAAATCCTCAAATAATTTTGAAATGTCAGCATTTTATCATTAAAATACCCAGGGTGACATCCTGAGGCCATTGGTTTTGACCTCTGCAGGGATGGAATAGTGTCATCAATTTTGAGTGAAATGCTTCTGTGCTGTGGTCTGGAGAGAGCAGGGTGGGCTGAGGGAATTTGTAGGTATATGGCCCATAGAAGAAAAGGAGAAGCTTAGTGTCCTTGTTTTGAGGGTTAAGCCTTGAAAGGGAGATATAATGCTGTCCTCGGTGGTCCAAAGAGAGCTTAAAGAGAAGGCAGGACCAGACTCTTCTCAAAGTTGCTCAGATTAAAAACAAGAGGCAATGGTCACAAGACACAGCAAAGGAAATTCTGACTGCAGGCAGGAAGTTCTTCACCAGGAGACCTTGTTAAACACTGGAAGAGATCTTGCTGAAAGGTTGCAGAATCTCTGTCTATGGAGACTTTGCAAGGCAATTTGGTCTGCCTTGAAACTAGCCCTGCCTTGAATAAATTGTGGAAGTGGAGACCTCCAGAGACCTCTTCCAGACAAAATCTTTCTGATGTTTAGCATTACTGTTGTAGATTGTACCTGGCCCTACTCTCCCTTCTGATCTCTCAGGAGACAGAGCCTATCTTCCCCAGACCCTGAAAGAAATCAGAAAACACAGCAGAGAAGCCTTGCTTTGAAAGAGAATCTTTTAAGAAGTTATTGTGGATTTGTTAATTTATTGTTTCTAATTGAAAACTTATGATGATTATGGTTTTGCTTTCTAGTGGTTAGCCAGCTGGCTCATATGACATCACTTCTAAGGACCACACAGGACAAACTCTGCAGTGAGTTATGCCCATAGGCTTTATCTTATCTGGCAATTCAATAGGGGATATGAACAAATAACTGGCTAAAAACACAATTTGGGGCAAGTTAACTAATTCCAGAGTTTTTCTAAATAAACAGCACTTGTCCCTTGGGTACTTGTAAAAGCAAGAAGTTATCTCGCAAGCCAGAAGAGCCTCTGGAAGCAGAAGTTAACTGAACCCTCCATTTCTTACTGAGTCCTACCTTCTTCCAAGAACTGCAGTGCAGGGGGTCACTTGGATCCTGAGGGGCAGAGATGAATTTGTGGATGTGTGTCTCAAGGAGCTCTGTGAAATTATCTGGAGAGTTAATCCAGGCAGGACTGAGACATGGAGGGGGGTGGTATTAGGCAGATCTTAGATAGACAATAGCATTTTTTCTACTCTGTGAAGAGCATTCTGTCACATATGTCAGAGGTGGATGAATTTTTGATGGTTTTGTGTCTACTGTCTGCTGTATTTTCTGTGCTGCCGTGAGTGTGTGTGTGCAAAATGATGGTGCATTGGCCATTTTAACATACTCTGCTTTTTGGAAGGGAGTACATGAAGTGCAGGCACTCCTGGACTCAAACACAGCCCGTCTAGTTCTGGAACCACTGGTGTCTGGGGAGATACCATACACAGGTTTCCTAAAAACTTGCCTATTGCAACACTGAAAATAAGCCAAATCCCAGTTCCTCTTGGCACCTTTCAAAATTAACATGTTAGATATACATGAGGCAATTGAAGGACTTTTAAAATGCAGGAAAGGGAATGCACAGATGTGTTTTCATAAACCCTAATCAGACTTTGCTCTCTGGATTCTTCTACTTTTCTCACCAGGAGCAAGACAAGCTATCTCCTATGGTCACAGGCTGTGACTCCCAGCCCAAATTGTTCTGTCCTAGGACACTTACTTGGCTATTCTCAGTCAGAAACCACCATGTATGACTGACTCCAAATGGCTGCCTCTAAAGAAAAGAGAAGAAGATAGTCCTGGGAGGTGGTCTGAACCTCTGGAAGAAACTGACTGGATTGTGTTTCTTGTGCTGGAAACTGGTTTTGATCCTAGGCCCTGGAAATGGGTAATCACTGTATTTAGTAGAGACACGTTTCATGAAACACCTTTACAAACCTGCCTTGAGCCCATCTGAAAAGTCCTGTAAGGATGTGTTCAAAGCACCTGCTGTATAAGACCTCTCTCATTTCTGTTCAAGACTGCACGCTTTTTTTAGAAAAAAAGGAGCATTTTGTCTCAGTCCTGGGCAAAGAGGCAATGGATTGAGTTCCTCCTGCCCCACCCCTGGCACACTTGCATCTAGATCTGCTTTTGGGTGATCTTAGTGCTCAGTAAGCCTTTGTAGGACTTGATGGTGAGGTTAGAGGGTGACCATGGTGCATCTGCCTTGAGGATTTGATGACTAAAGGGCTTTGCTGATGGACCCCTTCCCTCCTGGGGAGCTTTGGAGACTTGACTTCATGCCAGAGAGCAGAGAACTGGCCCCAGCCTCAGGAGGGATTTGCTATGCCTGGAGGCCATCAGCGTGGACAAAGGTAGATTCCTCCACTTTGGGACTCCGGTTGTCACACAGTCCTACGAGTGATCTAGCAAGGCCCTGTAGGTGTGGTCAACTCTGTCCTTTTCAGGGTTATCACAGAATCACAGAATCATTCGGGTTGGAAAGGACCTCTGAGATCATCAAGTCCAACCCTTGATTAACCGTGGTTCCCAGACCATGGCACTGAGTGCCACATCCAGTCTCTTCTTAAAAACCTCCAGGCATGGAGAATCCACCACCTCCCTGGGCAGCACATTCCAATGCCTGATCACCCTCTTTGTAAAGAATTTTTTCCTAATATCCAACCTAAACCTCCCCCAGCAGAGCTTAAGCCCACGCCCTCTTCTCTTATTTATCTCACTTACTCACTATGTGCACCACACTGGGATCCTTTTCCCTCATGTAATCCTTCTGCCCTCTTCCCAGGCAGAATTGTAAAATTTTGCAGTTTTACAAGTGTTTAAAGAGGTTTTTTGTTTTTCATTTTTTTTGTTTGTCTGCACAGGGCTTATCTGCTTGGGAAGTGGGGTAGATTTAGGAGGGGTCCCAGTGGGTCTCCATCCCTCCTGCCTCTCTGCTGTGCATCCCCTCGGGCTCTCCCAGGGCACAGGGAGCCGCTCTCCCCCTGCACACCTCCATTTAATGAGCGGTGGCTTTTCCCCCCACGGATCAGCCCCCGGGCTGAGGCAAGAGGCTGTCTGCTGCTCTGTGTTTGTGGGCTGCTGGCAGGGCCTCGCTTTGGGTTGGTACTCTGGTGGTATTGTAGTAAATTATAAAAGATTCTCTCTTTGATGCCTCGGGAGGGAAGGCGCTGGGCCCGACTTCCCCCCGCCTGGCTCCTTGCGTTGTGATTCACTCAAGTCGCTATAAACTGCTACCGTGCTGAGCTGGTAACCACTTTGCCACAGGTATAAATTACAACCCAAGGTGCACAGCAGTGGAGGAATGAGGCCGACCATCTCTAAAAGGTCGAAGGAGCATTCATCACGCTGCCAAGGCCACCGTGAGTTCATTGTGACTTCGCATCAATCAAAGTGCTGCTGTTGTTAAAGAATTCCAGATCGATACGAAATAAATAATAATAATGATAAAAAAAGAGCTGCACACACTCCTTTTGTGCTCCTTTGTTCTGCACGGAAATGTCTTCTTGTCCTTTGGTCTTCTCAGACAATGTTTCTGGATGTACAGGTTACAGATAGAAGTGTACGAGGCCAGAAGCAGAGTATGAAGGGATGGGATCATTTTCATTTGGACCGAACCAGAAGGGATCGGTGGTTAGAAACAGTCGCTGTAGCTGTGACTTCCTTGAACAGCATGACTGATGTCAGATACCAGGAAAGGGGAAGCAGTGGTTAACATGCATGATGGTTTAACCAAAGGTGCAATTTGTTCCAGCACTCTGATGAAAGGCTCTCCCCTGTAAAAAAGGAAATACGAGCAGAGCAAGCAGAGTACTTTAGAGTTCCCCAGCTGTACAAAAATAAATGAGGAGCAGACTCGGTCACCCTCAGCTGCCCGGCACTGACTGCAAGAGCACATGCTTGCTCTCAGTTCTCTCCTCTGCTTTGATCTGGAGAGAGCCTATCCCTCCCACCTACTTCCAAAAAAAAAAAAAAAAAAACGAAACCAAACCCAACTCAAAAAACCCAAACCCAACAGAAACTCCTATTTGACAAGGCTAAATTACAGTTCCTAAAAAACACCAAAAAAACCTGAAATGAAATAAAAGCCAGGATTATGCTATATTTGACAATTATATCAGGATTTTTTTCCAGCTGCTTGTGTTTGGATTAAAGAATAAAGCTTCCTATGGTCAATTTATTATTAAGTTTGAGCAATTTTTTATTGCTGATTTTGGGCTATACTGTTTTTATCTGAGAAATCTGATCATTAATCAGAATCACAATAAAATATGCCTTTAAAATTAAGATAGTGGTTAACTGAGAATGTATTTGTGAAATTCTTCTGAATTTTCTATTAGATGCTGCATAATCTGTGTAGATGCACATTCATGGTATTTCAGTTCTGTTTCACTGTGTTGTTCATTATCAATGATCTAACTTTGAAGCTTCCCTGCTTGAGCATGAGGTTGGAACAGGTGACCTTCAGAGGTCTCTCCCAGCTGAAGTGGCTCTGTGTTCCTGTGTCCAGACTGACAACAGGCAGACCAGAACCACAAGCAGGAGGATCTGTGAACCTCTCTGTCACTGCTCAGCTGATCCAGGCACATGGTTCCCACTCTGTAATAAAAAGAAAAGTGAGAAACCTGAAGCTTCCTCCCCATCAGTCCTACATTTATAGATAAATTCAGAAAACAGTAATTTTTCTGCAGCATTTATAATGCATCTGATTGAGTTACAGGTTTTATTGAACACTTGTTTTGGAAGTTCAACAGAAACAAGATCTTTGTGTTTCAAAAAATAAATTCTACTGGCTTTTCAAAAGACTGTGTAAAAGAAAATTTGCTCGGCCTTCATGACCTGCCAAACAACTACAGCCATTCTGCCATGCCCAAATGGGCAGCAATAAAACATGCCTTTTGTTTCTAGTGGTCCTCTTTAACACACTTACATGGCATCAGCACAAATTCCCTTCTCTGCAGCAATCTAAGCATCTAGATTATGCTTGATGGACAACCAGGGGACAGGGTCACTGACCTATTCCCATGCGGTGAATAGGTCTAATAAAAGTTTTAAAAAAATTCAATGGCAAAGAAAAGAAAATGGTCTACCTCCAAAGTGTGAGGGACAGTAGCAGAGGAGAAGGGCTCACATGATTCTTTATCTTAATTCTTATGAACACCCCTTTAAATTCAAAACATATTCAGCACTTGGTACAAAAGACAAAGCCAAAAATCTGTGTGTTAAAAGCATTTCTGATGGGCTTCACTACACAGCACTTAATCCGCTGTTCCTGCTTTATACACATTTTAAGCAGAACCTTGGCTTGAACTTTAGTGGGGCTGTGGGTTCTATTGCCAGTGAGACTTACAGGTAAAGTTCCATGGTCTTTGATGAAAATTAAACTGAGAGATTTATGTTCAAACTGGAGCATCATTTAACTAGTATAAAGATAACTCATCCTCAAGTTTGGAACCTACTGTATCATCAGGGTTTCCTATACATTATGTACACCGTAATGTCGTCTCTATTCTCCTATGCATGATTTTAAAAAATTACCTGGACTTTTCTACCGATGGGAAGCCCCCATTTCATAACTCAAAGACAGTGCAGTGCACTACCATGTGACATTATAATTATCAAAAAATCGCGCATAAGGTCGAGAGAAATGTGCTGAGTGAACCAGGACATTTGGAGCCTGTAGGCACATGGCTTTAAGGCCAAGGAGATTAATGCTTTTGGCATCACACAGAGCCAGTATTATGTTCATGCTGTGTTAGGGATTTCTTTTTCCATAGACCTCCTGATTGTAAAAGGGGATTCCAAAACTCACATGCAAGCGGCAAATGTCTCCAAGTACACTGTGGCACCTGGCCAGGAACAGAAACCCCCGTTACTGTCTGCTGCTGCGGTACGCTGATTGGAAATTGGATAGCTGTCCGAGCACGGTGTAATGTGGCACTCGGGAGTCATGTGAGAGAGACATCAAGAAACAGTAGCTGACAGTCACATCACTGCCAGTCAGAAAGGGATCGGTGCTTAAAAGGAAGCCCTGGATGCTTTCAGCATGACTGAACCCGCTGCTAATCTGCATATGTCTGGATTAGAAGTCACACCATCATAAAGATGCCACGAGCCAGGCAGCACCCATATGTCATTCGTGCAGTGACAGCTCCTAAGTACCGCGTCCCCCACAGCTCTGTTCCTAAGCATAAACAACAAATAGGAGGCAGAAGGCAGAATGCACAGGCTGTAAAGCATCCTCCCAGGATCCCTGTATCGTTAGGATGGCGAGGCTGTTATACTCCAGGTCTATTTGCACATCCTCTTCATCATTTGTGAAAGAAGATTATTGCCTTTGCCAATAGTTTCTCATATTAGTCCTAAAACAACATTATTGTGTGGATTGACTGAATATATCACTCTTAATCAGATGCAGAGCGGCATACCCTACCTTACTGACAGGGTTATGGACCACATACCATTTGATTTAGTCTGGTGACAGGGCTGTAAATGTGGAGCTTCACATCAACCCCCCCGGCGGGGTGGTGCCTCCTATTGCAGCCTGAATGCAAATACTGCAGGAGGCGAGGGCTTGGTTCTGAGCAACCAGAAGATGAGTAGCAGTGCTGGTGCCTGTCTCTGTCTGGTTCTGAATGCAAGTGTGAGCTTGGAACAGAAAAGCAGGCCATTTGGGATAGATTCATATAGATCATTTTGGACATGTGGATAAAGTGAACCAAAGCTCAAATTTGATGGACCCAGATCTGTATAGAAGTAATGTATATGATTAATAGTTTTTCAGTGCATTTCTGAGGAAGACCTGTGGGATGTGACTTCCCAAAATATTTTTCACACACTAGTGATGAGTTCAGTAGTAAACTGTGATTTCTACAGGAGATTGAAATTCAGAAATTCAAAAAGGCTTTTGTTTATTTTCCTCTAACCATTAAATGAAAGTTTCTTAATAAAGATAGCCATACCATGCATCTGTGATCAGTTACTCCTCAAACCAGAGTTGACTTTAGTGCAAGTTGCACTTCTTGCAGGTCTTTGCTTATCTGCTGTGGCAGAGATAAAAATCTTTGCTCAAGATGATGGTGATGAGAAGATCAGAGCCCACAGTTCGGTTAGGACTCCCAGATGAGAGGTCTCTGGAGCATAGCTTCAAGTTGCAGGCTACCTGTCAAACTTGTCCAAAAATGCTCCAGGTTATTAGGTGGGAGGTAGGAACAAGTTATAGAATTGTAGAATAGAATCATAGAACTGGCTGGGTTGGAAGGGACCTCTGAGATCATCAAGTCCAACCCTTGATCCACTACCGCTGCGGTTACCAGCCCATGGCACTGAGTGCCACATCCAGTCTCTTTTTAAATATCTCCAGGGACGGAGAATCCACTACTTCCCTGGGCAGCCCATTCCAGTGTCTGATCATCCTCTCCGTGGGAATGCAGAGCCTTTCTTTTTTCATCTTTTTTTTCCCCAAAAACTAAGTATATGAAGCAGCTGTTGCAATTGCAGGTGCTCTCCACTCCTTCACATTTTTGTTGCTGTTAGCATGCAGATGTCTTGAGGATACTTAGGCTTCAATAGAGTAATGCTAGACTTGTTTCTGTTGGGTCTGAATCTGGGATACAAAGCGTATGGCACCAAAGCTAAAGCTGATTCAGTATGTTTGGAGTGACCCAGCTATTTTGAGCATGCTCATGTACTAGATACTAAGCTGAGTCTGGAGAGGATTCTTTTTTGGTTTTGCTGTGTGCCTGGTCAGACTTAATCTTCAAGTAAGGCCAAATGTCCCAGTCTTCTTAGCTATTCAAGATACTTGGGGCAAGATTTCCAAACATGACTGAAGAAGGTAGGTACCCAACTCATACTGATTTCTTGAGAGGAATGGGAGTCAGCCAATTGGCCTGTTCAGTCACATTCAAAAAATCCCACAAGATACCCATCTCTGTCTTTCACCAGCTTTGAAAACCTTCTCTTCAAGTGCTTTGTAGATTATGTTGTCATTAATATTGAAAGGTCAGTCAGGGTTGCAATATTCTTTGAACAGGACTGGTGTGTGTAGAGGAGACACATGCACACCCCAGGGGAAACCTGAGTCCTACACTGGAATGCAGAGCTAAGACTATACTGGACTTTGCTCTGTGGGGATTGAAGCAGATGGACACTTCTTGCTGGCAATGGAAATGTAGTCTGAGGGTCTATTTAAATACGGGTATAAGTCCTGGATCAAGACCATAAATTTCAAGCTGAACTAACCTATTTGACTGTGTACACTTTGTACACCCCTTTTTTCTTTGTTTTGTTTTTTTGTTTTTTGTTTTTTTTTGTTTTTTAGAGTATAAATCATGGCATTCAATACAAAGTTTACTCTAAATTATTCAACAGTTGTGGGCCCTGTAGGTATTATTGCATGATAACTAGCTTTCCTGCATTAATGTTGCTTATTCTGCTTTTGTATAAAGCTAAAAAATTAATTGCTACAAGCTCAGAGCTTACCTTGTTTGATCTCACATACGAATCCTGCTGCAGAGTCGGAACTTCAGTGACTTTTGAGGGCTGGGTACAGTGCATGTCCAAACTCATAAAGATGAATAAAAAATAATAGATGTATTTTCCTCAAGGGCACACTAACAGGAAGCAAGCAAAGTCACTATGATGTTGACACAGATGCTCATAGCTGAAATGACATTCTTGGGCTTAGGCATTTATGTTTACTTTATGGGCTGTTAACCAAGTACAGAGCATTTTGCTCAGAAAAAGGACTTGTGTGATCTGGATTGCTCATGCTGTGGCTTCCATGGGACATCTTGAAGGACACAATCTTTAGGAACCACAAGAGAAACCCTTCCTTTCAGCCTGTCCTTCCCATGACAGCTATCTTCTTATGCCCTCTCCTCATTCTCCATGTGCTCCGCTTGATTCTTGAGAATTGTTTTCTTCCACCATGAACTTCCTATGTCAGGGTAGGAAGTGGGAGACAAGAGGCATAAAGGAAAAGTAGTGTAAGGGAAAATGAAGGCCTGCAAAACCATGGAAAAACAGTGGTATCCAGGAACAAGGAAAACCTCTGGGCAGCAGAGAAGCTGAATGAGGGAGTTGGCAACATGTAGTTACTAGCACAGCAGGGCAGCAGTATCAGTTCTGGTGAAGATCTGCACAGAGCCTCGAGCCAGGAAAACTCAGGCAGCTCAAATTTTCATGCCTCTTGATTTATGCAAAAGGTCTGTCTGTCTTTGTGATGCACTTCCTATCAAACCTAACCATAACTGCACAACAGAAGTCAGGATGTGCCAACCTTCCTGTGTTGGCATCTCTCACCCTGATCTTCATTTCCCCTTATTTATGAAGGGACCACCCACAAGTGGTCCCCTGAGAGCAAGCAAGGTGCTATCAGAGCACCAGAGCATTTTTGGATGAAGGGCATTTGTGATGATGAGGTGGCTGATCATACATCAGAGATGATGAAATGAACAGAAACCTTGGTGTTTTCCATCTTGTAATGATTCCAGCACTAGGAGGCTTCAGTATTTGTGCTGTTCTGTTGGAGGAAAGAGGGTGCCTGTGGTCAGGTCTGTGATGAGTGTATCTGTGTCTGTCCTTGTTGACCAAGCTGGACAGAGAGGTGGAAATTTCAAAGCATTAAGATTCTGCACATTTCATGGGAACAAATGGCTGGGTAGAGGGGTGAACACTCCCTTCCTGAGCCCCATAAAGGCCAAGTCTGTACTCTATGCTCAAGCCTTGTTTGATACCAGAAGGGTTGGGCATTGCCAGAAGTTCTCTTGGAGGCTACAATCTCAACAAGAGGAGGTGGCAGCCAGCAGAGGCTCCACCGCCTCTTGAGAGGTCCATGCCCACCTCAGCTGACATGGAGCAGGGTGGCTGGTGTGGGGCAGCCTGGGGGACGTGGGCTGTGGCTGGGTTGTTTAATGGGACAGGTGGCCACGCCAGCCAGGATCTGCTGCACCAAGGGATCAGTGAGCCCTTGCTGTTCTGCCCACACAAATTCCCCTGGCCTCATCTGTGTCTCACTGCATTCTCCAAAGGAGGTACAATTTAATTTCTACTTTCTCACTTTTATATATCTTTCTTATGGATCAAACAGTGTTTGCTCCTCTCTTTCATCTATTTGTCTATCTATTTGCATACTCTGGAGGTTCTCACTTCTCTTTTCTTCTTCCCCAGGGACACGAACAGCAGCGACTCCTATGAGCTTAGCCAGGAGACTGAGGCAAACAGAAAGGAGATTCTTCTTTATCAAGCCATGTGAATGACTCCCTTTTCTTTAACATATTGGAACAGGCTGCCCCAAAAAGCTGTGAATGCTCCCTCCCTGGAAGTGTTCAGTGCCAGGTTGGATGGGGCTTTGAGCAACCTAGTCTACTGGGAGATGTCCCTGCCCATGGCAGGGGGGTTGAAACTAGGTGGTCTTGAAGGTCCTTTCCAACCCAAACCATTCTATGATTCTCTGATTCTATACTGACAAAAACTCTTCCACCTTTCCAGAGCTGACCTGTATAACAGAGCCAAGTTCACACAGAGTTTGTTGATCAACTTTTTTTCCTGAACCATCTCAGCCCACAGAAGAACAGTTGTGAGTAAAGTCACTGAATTAGGGCATGGCAGGAAATGGCAGGAAAACAGATAAGACAAAAGAATGCAAGGAATGGAAAGAGAATTGCTGGATGCATTGTAGTTTTGAGGTGATGGAGGAAAAGTTATTTGCTAGAGAAACGTGGAACCCAGAGGTTAAGTGGCAACAGACGTTTAGTGAAAAAACACATCCAAGCTCATAGTCTTCTTGCTCTTCTACCAACCACTGAAGAACTAATTAATGAAAAATCTGGCTGCTTGGATCTCATTGTCTGGAGAACAGACCATAGGAAAATGTACAAAATTTTGGCAGTTTTTTAGTTAGAAGTCAGTCCAAGTAAAAGAATACTGCAGCTCATCTAGTTAGTGTGTCAAAGGAATTTGCATTAAAATTATCTTCATTTTTAATTATTAGCAAGTCTGAGACTGGGCCATGCATTCAGGTCAGAAATTAGTTCAAAAATTTTTTGGGGTTGTTTTTGGTTTTTTTTTTTTTTTTTACCTTATACCAAAACATCTTTGTTGCTATCCAACAAAAATCTCTTTTGCTTGTATTTGTGAAGAACTATGGTAATTGGCAAGAAAGAAGGAATAAATAGGGAATATATAAGCAGAAGAACACTGATTATATTAGTGGTGACCATAATAATGCAAATCTTTGGCAAGTAAGAAAAGACCCTGCATAGAGATCTAATATTTAAAACTAGGAATAAGTATACACTTCATTAAACCTTTTTTTGATATAAACACTTCCTCCTAATTTTAAACAGCAGTACCCTTTTTATAAAGAATCCTGTTGATTTTTCCTGGGAAAGAATCCTTCCTACAAATGCAACAAAGTAGGCAAAGCTGCTGCTGTAAAAAAAAAATAGGCCCAGAACTGTGGTGTACTGAAAACCAAGGTTAATAAATAAAGGAAAAGTGACATTTGAGGCAGCAGCAGAGATACTATTGCCCTGCCCTTATTGTTAATCTTGATATTTATTTGATTAAACATATCCTTTGTTACAGTAGAGAAGAAGCAGTATCAGAATTGGCTTTTGCCTCCACCAGATTGTTGCAGTCTAGGAACTTTGCCAATACAATTACAGTGGAGATGTCTATGGAGTATGTGAGGCCTCAATCCCAAGTCTATGTAAACTGAGACATAACCATATCCTTGAGAAGGGGAACAAGACAGTCTTCCCAGATGTATACGCAGTGTAGGATGGTCAACGGGAATTACAAAACATGGTCTTTGCTCAAAACATTAATGCTATTACCAGCCTGGGCTGGAGTCTAAACCATTTTCACTTTCTACCTGACCTTGGCTGAATTTTACATCAGATTAGAATAGAAAGGGATGTTAAGGAAGTATATAGGGTCAGCGATATGCACTTTAGAAAATGTAGCATTCAAACAGAAATGCCTAGAGGCAGCTTTTTGTAAATAGAAAGGAAGACACAGATTCCATGTGTTAGCATCTAAGAACAAGAAATATATATCCACTCTTTTCCATAACATACTGTGAGGACATCACTTACAGGCAAGAGAAAGGGGCACAAGCAACTGCAGGGCAAGGAGTTCTCAGATGCGTCTAGAGTCAGTGTTCCCTAATGATTTCAATGCTGAAGAGGCAAAACCAAAATCAGTCTCCCTCTCTCTCTGGTGAGGAAAGCAGGGTTGCTGGGTTTCTGCTCACTTGCTTCCAGTTTTCTGAACAAGTGTCCCACAACAATGATCTGATGCTCTCAGTGTCACTAAAATGGAATCAGTTATTAAACCCTCATGTGCACAGGGTCACATGTTGTTTTTGGGACACCATGAGTAAGGTAAAGAAGGACAAGCCTGAACAGATTGTGCAGCTGAAATACAACCCTTTTTGATCATATCCATCACATGTTCTTTCCAGGGGGAAAGGCATGATCAGCAGGGATGCTAAGCTTTTTAACCTTGAATGACATCCTGTGATAAGCCCAGGCACATAGAAAAAGAAAGAGGCAATGGCTTCCACCCACCAGAAGTCTTATATTTCCACCCTGCCGAGGCTGTGATAATTAGGACACATCCAGCTGGTGCTATTATTCAACCACTCCTGCAGGAGAGCGTTGGGCTTAAGCAGCATAAAGATGGCTACAAAACTTTGCGGCGGCAAAAAGTTAATTAACAAAAAGCAGTTAACTATTCACATGAATGGCAGGAACAACTTCCACCGCCATGTGATTATATTTGCATTCAGTGCAGTGCTTAAGATGCCTCGCTCATGGGCCAGAAGCCCACTGTGCTGAGTGCTGCATGAAATGGGTGAATGGAAAAAAGGAGAGAACAAGCTCATAGTGGCAGTTGTCAGCCTGCTCTTGGAGGAACAGTTGTTGCAGTTGAGCCAGTGCCAGTATAAAACTTGCAGTGGGAAAAAAAAGGGGGGAAAGAGAATCACAGCATCAAGGGAGCCTCATCAAAGCTAGTAGTAGGGGGAAAGGACAAAATGCTGGGCTTAGATGCTGACAGATTGGAAGACACATGTAAGCCAGGTGAGAGATTGTATCCATGAGCAACAGGTAATGATTAAAGAAACTTGGTCACATTGGGAGAGGGTGTTTAAAAATGGGGGAAACAAAGAGAGAGAGTGTGGCCTGGTGATTAGCTTCTTAGGTGAGAAGGAAAGTTGAGGCTTGGCTACAGACAGCAGTTTCTTCACAACTGTGAAGAAACCTACACCTCCAAGATCAGCTTGTCATCAGCATCCTTCTGCATCCAAGGATGTGTGGGGGTGGAAAGAGGATTAAAAAATTTCTCAGGAGACACAGTCTGAGGAGAGTCATGGCTGAGAGCAATGTGAGCAGAGAAAAAACTTGGGTAAAGTGTATTCAAAAGTACAGAAACGAGGGGGAAGAGGAGAAAGAGAAAGGGAAGGAAGTGTAAGAGAAGAAGAGGCAACTGTGAAAAAATTACTTCACTGACAGTTGTAGCAGAAAAACAATGCATGTCTCAGCCAGGACTGGGAGGTGATGGAAGAAATAATTTGGCTATCTGAAATAGATTTAATTACAGAATGGCCATGCAATAGACTGTGAGGAAAAAGAGAGAAAAACTGAGCAGAGAAGCATTCAGGTTGGGCATGTTCCCATACAGAAGAAGCTCATGAGGATAGCAAAGAGGTGTGTAGAAACAGGCAGCCAAGTTGGGTCAAGTGTCATCACAGGTGCAACCAAGGAAGGCCAAGGTAAGATCTAGATTTGTGTTGTCTAGTGAATAGTTGAAATTTCTTAGCAGGGTACACGAATATTAAGTCTGGGGTAGTAAACTGTATTTTAATCTTAAACATACATTTTCCTTGGATCAATCGTTATAGCAAAATTGTACATAGTGACCTTTTCTGCAGTCTCTGTCTTCTCCAGCACTAGAGGGGATTCTGACGTAGACAGACAGTGCTTTCCTGGGCTCTGTTTTTGGTGGGATAGCTGTCTGTAGTTATTTTTAGATGATGCGTAGGTTTGCATTTCTGCAGCTGGAATTTCGTTGTTTTCCACCATGGTTTTCAGCCCTATTAGGTTGTCAAGCTCAGATTTTTCCAGAGTGCCTGAAACTGTTCTTAAAAGATGCTCTAAAGATGTTCATCCAGCTTCTTCCTTTTTTGTCTGTAGACCAGGTGTACTGGCTAGGATGTAATTGTAGGAATCATCACACCAAATTTCTGTTAACACTCATAAAACACGTTCTGTCAATGACTAAACGTGTTCATTTTTCCTGCCTTTGTGTTCAGACAGCTTCCTACATTCATACTTTCCTTTTTCTTCTACATCTTTTGCCTCAGATAGAGTTCATTTGCTGTCTTTTTATATTAGAAATACACATCATGTCTTTTGATTTAAACAAAAAAATCCCTTATTCCTCTTCCCCTACACTGTTTGTAGGCTGACAGCTTTGAAATGTAAGGCTGGTAATTTTTTTGCTTACATGGAGATTATTTTAATCCAAACAGACTCTCATTACAGAAGATATAAAGGACATTGCATTGCTTCTTGAGTCCAAAAACCTCCTGAACTGACACATCTACCACTTGGTCTCAGTTTGCAGAGCACAAAGCACATAAGAGTGCTTTGTATATAGTGTTATAAGGCTGTTCTTTCAGACAGCTGATAGTTCTGTAGCCTGAGCTTTGGCTTCATCTCACTAACAAAGCTCAGCACATGGGCAAGAGGGTACATATCTGAGGGATGCCTTATGTCAGAGGCCTTAGTTTGTGACAGCACTAAGTGACCCTTGTCCTCCCTATACCCCTTCAGCCAATGCAAGACAACGTGAGCTACAATCACAAGCATCCCTTACATGCCAAGACTTCAAGCCCAGATTACTATCATCAACTGCCTGAAGAGCCATTGCAAGCTAATTGGGCTGTGAACACTACTTTCGGATATGTGGAAGCTTATTTATGGCCCTGAGAAATTCAACCTCAGCTTTAAGGAGAGGCCAAAACCAGGGAGAGAATCTTCTTGAGACACCATTGGTTTAATCACTGACTGTTCTCTTCATCTTATTAATTGTAGTCTGTAGAAAGAGGATGATTTCAGACTGGGCAGCAACTATCAGTCTTCCTGAAGAGAAGAAATAATTTTGCTTGCCTGGGGATACTTCAGGGTTTCCTACCTGCCAGTCATACATATGAAAAGGTGATGCTTCTGCTATCTGCACAGGTTGCTGCAGATCTTTGCGACCCTTATTAGCATATAGACTATGGCGTATACAATCATTTTGATTGCAAAAGACACTTGAGATCATCAGGTCCAAACATTAACCCAGCACTGCAAAATCCACTACTAAACCATGTCCCTAAGTACCACACCTACATGCATTTTAAATACCTTTAAGGATAATAACTCCACCACTTCCCTGGGCAGCCTGTTCCAGTGCCTGAAAACCTTTTCAGTTAAGAAATTTTTCATAATGTCCAATCTAAACCTCCCCTAGCACAATTTGAGGCCATTTCTTCATGTTCTGTCACTTGGTATTAGGGAGAAGAGACCAACACCCACCTGGCTACAACCTCCTTTCAAGTAGCTGTGGAGAGTGATAAGGGGTCCCCTCAGCTTTCTTTTCTCCTGACTAAACAATTCTGGTTCCCTGAGCCCATTATTCATGAGGCTTCTGCTCTAGACCACTATCTCCCTTCTTTGTATATGCTTCAGCACTTCAGTGTCCTTATTGTGATGAGTGGCCCAGAACTTAACACAGTACTCAAGGAGTGGCCTCATTAGTTCTGAGTACAAGGGCATGATCACTTCACAGAATCACATAATCACACAGAATCATAAAATTGTCGTGGTTGGAAAAGACCTCTAAGATCATGGCCTCCAACTATCAGGCCCCTCCTCCAAAAAAAAAAAAAAGGAAAATCATCATCCCACTAGAGAGTGTCCTTATCAACGTGGTTTTTAAATACCTCCAGGAATGGCTTCAGAGCCTGGCTACTCTTTCAGTAGAGAAATTCCTCCTAATATCTAGTCTAACCCTCCCCTGGTGCAACTTCAGACTTCCCTTCTCCTGCTGGCCACTCTATTTCTGATACAAGGCAGGATGCTGTTGGCTTTCTTGGCCACCTGGGCACATTACTGGCTCATATTTAGTTGGCTGTTGACCAACAGCCCTAGGTCCTTTTCCTCTGGGCATCTTTCCAGCCACTCTTCCCAAAGTCTGTAATGATGTGCTGTAGTTGCCAGGTACTTTAGCTTTTGGACTGCACACATCTTTTGAACCTTAGCAAGTGGGAATACATTTGTGAATAGAAAGGAAAAAATTGGCCAGAGAGCAGCTGACAGGACGTCTCCCCTTTGGGATGTGAAAAATGCCTACTTGTCATGTAGTTGGGACAATAAATGTACATGCAGCGTCAGGCTGCAACTGATGCTCATTCCAAGTGGTGTGAAAATGTGGCTGCAAGACATTTTAACTGACTCTAAGAGGTGTGAGCCTAGCTTGAGAAAGGATGTTGTACTCCTTCACTTTGAGCATGAATGCATTCTGAGCTCATTTCCCCACTACGGTATGGATTTCAACCAGTTCACAGAATCACTGAATGTTAGGGGTTGGAAGGGACCTCAAAAGATCATGCCTAGCATACTGCATTAAGTGAGATGAACACCAGGCTTTCAAACTTAAAATTAAGTGCTTTTGATCACAACCACTTCCTCTGGTTTGAAAGTAGATATATATGGCTCAAAATCTGGATTAAAACTATAATGACTCCACATTTTAACAGATAGGACACTGAAACATTGCCTCTCATCTATGGGATCTTCTGAGAGGCACAGAGGATGAATTAGGTTGTCAAGAGTTAGTTAGTTACTTAGTTACATAGTTAATTAGGAGGCTAGAAACCAAAACGGTGTTAAGAAGAAAATAAAACAATCTTGTGGTTCCCTGGGAGGGGCAGTCCCTCCTGATAAAGAGACTGGAGGCAGCTGTCTCCTCTATCTGTGCCATGAGTAGGATGCACTCCTACTTCCTGTCTGAACAACAGAGAGATAACATGAGAAACCACAGTGACATTTGACATTTCCTTTAGTTTCCCTTTTTATAGGCAGACAGTGTGATTCACTGGGGTTCTTCTTGAAAGTGAAGAGGTGTGAAAAGAAACTTCAAGTGTTAGGGCTCAGATATTGAAAGGTGACATTCCTACACAGACTGTCTCCAGTAGGTTCCATTCGTAGCAATGAGTACCTCATCTTCTACTCCACCACAGACACAAGGCAATTTTCTTATGACTGCAGTTCTGCTCCCACAATCCTTGTTGCACAGGAGGCAAATCAAGGACAGACACATAGGAAAAGATTGGTATCTTTGTTTCTGTTCTGTTTTGCAGAGCTCTGGAACAGTTCAAGGCATGTCCTCTTTCTTCAAAGCTATCTAGGTCACAGAGGTAACACCATTGAAGGTGATGACCAAAGCAGCAAGCTTTAATAAAAGAAGCTTACAAAGGCATTCTACCAACCAAGGCTTTCTGCAACTACACACAGTCCTTTGATACACAATGAAGTATTTAATTTATCAATGGACTAAAAGATCTACTTAAGACTGGGCTGGGAGACACAGAACCCAGATACTCATGATAAGCATGTAGCTGAAGAGAATTTCTGAAATTAGAACAAGGTCACTGAAACACCGAGTAGCAAGTGATTCCCATAGGCAGCATGTATATCCACCATCAAAATACCTTACTGCATTCCTTTAAAACCAAGACAGGGTAGAATGAAGTATTCACTGACCACTGGGATTACCAGAACCTGGAGTGTTGTGACCTGTGTGTCAACATTTCTGTGGTGAAGCTGTGCCCTCTGTCTTCACTGCTTCTGCATTTTGCTTGAGCATATTGAGAGACCTGTCCAGTCAGTGCCACCCACAGATGCTCTGTCTTAGTTCCCATCCATACCCCTTGAAGGAGAGCTGGTTTGTCTTCTGGGGATGAGGGCATTGACATTCCAGTGGGGCAGTATGCTACTGAAGGGTGTGTTTGTATATATATGTACATCCACACGCTACAAACATCCACAAACACACACAGACATTAACATATAATTGTTTAGGCCCAGACAGTAACAACCAGACCTCTGCTCCCTCACCCCCCCACTGGCCCAAGCCGGGACGACAATATATTTAGCAAGACATACATATAGATAAAACTGTGTCTCTGTAGCTCTGCCAGTGATTTTGCCCTTGTAGACAAGCTGCAGGTGGGTGCATGGAGCTCCTGAAAAATTTTTTTAGCAACAAGCAGAGCAGGTGCCTGAGGAGCTCATGGAGCAGTTAAGGTTGGATCTTTGCTGGACAGAAGTCCAAGTCCCCCTGCTCAAAACCAGGTAGACCTCTGGGCACAACAAAGTTGCTCAGAGCCTTTATCCACCTGAGTCTTCAAAATCCAGAAGGATGGAGATTCCATAAGTTCTCTGTGCCACTTGTTCCACCCTGCTTTTCCAGCTCTTTTTTGCTTCGTGCTTGTGTTTATTAGTGCTTGCATGTAGAGAACGGAGATGGCAGGAGGAGGAGAGATTGTACATAGAGGTGTGTATGTGCTTGTTCACAGAACTGAGTCACAAAAGAACAATCCCAAATTCTGTTTCCTCTTTGACAGGTGAAAAGAGCATGCTGACACTGGCGACCAGGGCAATTGCTAGACAGCTTTTAAAATAATCACATTAAGCAGAATTTCGTGTTGTGATAAGTGAGATATTTTTACAGAGAATATGAATTTCATTTGGAATTAGTCTTCTAGTTATGCAAGGACTCGCTGCTTTTAAATAACTGGAAAAATGAGTGCCTTGAATCGCTTTCACATTGAGATCTATTGTCATTTTATTAAATCCAGATTTATTGCTGACTTTCCTAGCCAAAAAAATAGCTGTTAGCACACTATAACAGAGCATAAATTTGAGTTCACTGAATCAAAGACATTATTAAAGAAAAAAAATTACTTAATGACCTGTCTGAGGTAATAAATCCCACCGTTCACATAAAACGAGATGACAAGAATTTATGTCCACTAGATGTGTAAAACCAAGGCAGACATAGTGGTTAGGATTTGCAATTTTTCTTTAGCCATCTGGTCTTTACCACAGACTCTTGTACTTTTAGGTAAAAATAATGTAAGGATAGACCTGGCTTTGTAAGATGCTATTGAGATGCTAGAGATACTTTCTTATCAAGCATTAAAATCAAAGCAATCAGATGGCTTGAAGTTCCTGAGGTCACCTGTGGGCCACCATGCTTCATGACCAGCAGAATCCTCTTGGCAAACTGCAGACATACAGTTTGAAAGGAAAACAGTGATTAACAGATCACCAAGACTGGGAAGAAAGGGGAAGTAAGTGGATGAAAAAATGGAAAGCAGTGGGGAAAAAAAATCTCCACTATCTTCAAGAGTATAGATGAGACAAGAATCTGGATAATTTCTTGCAATAGCTTCACTGCTTCCAAGGCAGGGCATTCACCACTTACCCTCTTCACTTCTCTCTATACAATTCTGTAGGACATTTGGTAACAGGGGAATTTCCCACCCATAAGGAAAAAGCCCAGATGGTCTGACAATGTTGAACTCCCTTGCCTCAGGGCCTGCATTGCTTTGTCTTTTCTGGTGATAATACGTCAAGTGCTAATATAGTTGGATTTCAGGCTGCCATGTGGAGATTTTGCCTAGGAAATGTAGCTGATGTTCACATCATACTTTCATACATTTATTTTTGTTGGTAAGTTTGAACATATTTTCCTCAGCCTGCAGTTCTCTTCTTGCTGGCTGTACACATGTAGTAAATAATTAATTTCTAAGAATATAATTTTACTTCCTTAGTCCTGATGTTTTCCTGCTACAAATCTAGATGTGTTGCTCCATGAGTTAAGTTCTCCTAACGTTAGCATTAATAATAGGATTTGCCACCGATGGCAGCTGCAATTGTAAGTTTCAGCTTGAGGTTCTATCAGTGGACATGCAAGTGCCTGGGAAGCATGCTCCACAGACAGAGATGTGATTATAGGGTTATACTAGCTCTGTCTATTGTCAGTTGTGCAACAGGAGACTTTGAGGAGACAAAGAAAACCTCTAGGGCTTTTTCATTTGAGGTTAAGATATGGCCAGCTATAAAACCAAGAGAAAACTCATTCAGCTCAGTGTTGTCTTCATCCAATTTGTTTCTGCATGTCTTCCCATATTTGAATGAGATGGGGCATATCCAATGCTGAGTCCGTGATACATATCAGGACAAGATAAGCAAACACATTTTGGGAACTGCTACAAATGTGCACTTGGTGAAACTGAATATGATCATCTAGACTTCAAAAAGCGCAGACCAGCACATTAGGTTGCTCCAGATCTTTGCTGGACCATCCCTAAATCCTTCACAGCTCCTTGCCACTGGGCATGGGTTCCATCAAGCAGGTTACCAGACAGAGATGGCTTGTAGGTGCACCACACTAGTAGTAGCAAATGGGGAAGTTAACAAAAGAAGAGCTCTTCCCTGCAGGGAGTCTGGAAAGAAAGAGGATGCTGACTGCAAGGGACCTGAGAGCATTCCCCTCCTAAAGGTTTGTCCGGCTGGGTTTAGGGATAAATTAGAGAAAGTGTGTTTGAGAGCTCCCTGTCTACCCTTGGGTGATCTTGAAGAGATCTCAGACAGTTCTGGCCCTATTGACCCAGGCACTGGCTTTTTGCTTCCCTGTAATAAAAAAAGAATGCATTCACAGAGTAGAAACAGACTCCCTCCCTGCCAAAAACCTTTCAATTTCTTTTTTCATTCCCAAAATCATCTGTGCAGCACTTTTTCTGTGTTAGACCAGCCTTTAGTAATGTATAGATGTATACCAGAAATACATTGGTAAAGCTTGATTTTTTGTGAATGTAAGGTTGCTGTTTCTGAGGAAGAAGGTATATGGGATACAAGGAACATATTGTGCATGAAACATGAGTAAATAAAGCTGTTACCAAGAGTTTTAAGACTTACCACGAGGTTAATCGATACTTAAGGTGTGATCTTGAACCTTTAATAAAAATTAATTCTCTAGTCCAGAATGAGCTAATCCTCCATCTAACAAAAACCATAGGGAATTAAAGGAGAAATGTGATGGGTTTCAGCAAGAGTGTACACAAGCTTTGTGGGAAGGAGCCTGCTCTGGCCCTCAGGGAAAGTGTTTTTGGATGCAGAATACACTGAACATATACACACTTGTGAAAGTACTGTCAAAAGAAGCTAATTCTCTCAGTTTCTCAGCTCCATTCCCCTACACTCATCTTCACTGTTTCCATGTGCATTTGAGTGAATTCAGGTGCTGTCTGAGGAAAAGTGCTAGAAAGGCTATCACAGGGAAGAGGCATGACATATTCAAAGCATCATCAGGTTTTGCAAGCATGTACCAGTATTCCAGATACTCGGGCTATTTAAAGAATCTTGTTTGCTTTAAAAAAGCAGCTCTGTTAAGACATCTGAGTCCTCAGATAGTCCATGCAAAATATTCAACAAGAGTAATGTTTTGATTTTTGAGACCTGCTTGTACACTATCCTTGTGACACGCTTGAAGACACCCTGCACATCACACAATTAATTTGATATTACTCCATTTAGACTGTCTCACACCCAGAGACACGCAGCTGATCACGTGCTGAATATGCATTATACCAAGAGGAACTGCAGACATGTTGTACATGGAGACAGCCTCCAAAGAATAAGCGAAGAAAATTACATTCAAGGTCAGATGGGGGAGCAGTTGGATCATGGGCAGCAATTAGAGCATCAAGGGAGGAAGAGAGGAATCAAAACATTCTTGTTGCAGGTCCCCACGTCTCCTGTGTGGTTGCAGTTGATCTGTGAAATTCAGGTCACTTGCCAGGTTTGTGTTGCTACATTAAACAGCATTACTGTAGAAAAAACATTGTACTGCACAAGGCTTAAAATTAAGTTGTTGCAATACAAAATGAATGTAAGAGCCAAGAAAGAAGAAAAGTGACACATAGCCTTTTGAAATAAATATACACTCTTCATTTCTGAACTAAAAGCAAAACCAACTGGGATGAGAGTTTAAATTTGCTTTTTCTCCCTTTCTGGAAGATATTTTGAGAGTTAATTTGCTGGGCCCCAAACCTGAGTCAGAAATGATCACAATTAAGTGGAGATGCCTATGCCTAGCCAGCATGTATCCAATGGCAATCAAGCAGCAGTAAAGGAATTTAAAATGAAAAAACAAAACAAAACAAAACAAAACCACAATAGACTTCCAAAAAGAAAAGAAGAGCCAGCTGTGTCCACTGAGTGTGTCATTGAAGGAGAAAGGTTGTGAAGCTGGAAGGTTCAGATGCTGGTGTATCAGCGTGTACAGGGCTGGGTTTCCGAGGGGACCTGCTGGAGAGATGTTGCCCTCCCAGCAGGGAGGGAGAACAGGAGTGCAGGCTCTGTCTGCTCAGCATAGTTGAGTGGGAACACAAATAATAGATTATAGACATCTGCCTGTTTGATGTGGGTGTGAATTTCTAAATTAGCTAACAAAATGGTGCTTTGTATTAATAACATGCGTGCAGTTTAGTCCGTAATTTCCCTGAGAGAATGGCAGAGTTAAATAATTAAACATGCCTCAAAACAGGATTATTATAGGGATTAAGAGGAAAAAATATAGCTGCTAAAATTAAAATAGGAATTCAGAAACAATGCCTCCAAACCATAGCTGGTTTACATAGCATTTTACATGTTAGTTAAACTAGAAACAGATGAAAATGACTAATCTGAATGTATCTATTAATCTTGCTCTTTAGTGAGAAGACCCTGATCTCTAAAACACTGCACAAAGATCAACTTATGCTGTTGTTAAGCACTTCTAGACTGTCTCTGGGAATTTTAGAGAGTCTTCTCATAGGTAGAAGAATGGATTTTCACCTGTTTTTCTTAGAGATGTACAAGATCACAGTCAATTTTTTTGCATTGGTTTGACTGTAACTGTATCTCCTGATCTCCTGATCATTTTTGTTTCTTCAGAAGAACTGTGCATTCCCCTTGTGCTCATTTAACCCCTCTGATCTGTGCCATCTACTTGACTGCTGACTGAGTGCTTTCCCAATATATCTTTGTATATACTTATCAGATATATTGTTTCTTTTAACTGATTTTTTTTTTCATATGTCAGTGAAAGAGCAGTTATTCAAATTTCTCAAGTACACAGGCAGAAACCAAACAAGGCCAATGTAAATCCAAGGTGAATTAAGGATACCTTAAACTGTAATTACAGAATAGGTAGATTATTATTATCATGATGCTCAGATTATTCAGTCAATGTGCATACTTGCCTGTTCCAGCCACTTCATTTGTAATTCTTAGCTCTGTTTACTTTACAATGAGAGATAAATATTCCCCATTGTCTTGTACTTCTTACAAAGTGGATAATCCACTCAGTAAATGTAATTCTTATCCAGTATTGTGAAGAACAGCAACAGAATAATTTTCATTTTTGATACATTCCTCTAAAAATAAAACACTTTTAAAAGGGAACAAAAGGGAAGACATTAGACTTATAGAAGGTGTGTACCAATTAACCTGTAGAAGTGTCTCTCTCTCTCTTATGTTCAGAGGCCACACTGGAGATGGTCACAGATCCTTTAGCAGCTGCATGAACAAATTCATTGGCAGTACATGCAATTCCAGCCCCACTGATGTCAGTGAAAGTTTTGCTATTGAATTCAGTGTAGATCATAGCATACAAACATAGCAAGACCCCATGCTGTGTTTCCAGGGGCTTTTCTTTCCTTCCTATGGTAGGTCCCTAGCCTTCACATTTGGGTTGTTGTCAGAATAAGTCTTTCAAGAGGGCCCTGTTTTTCCATCTTGCACATGCTAAATTCCAGCACTTTCTTTCCTTCCCAGCTCTACTCTGCAAGCTAGACTTCACAGTAATTCTGGGTAACTGCACTCGTGGAGCATCACCCTTTCCTTTTCTGGGTCATATTCTGTGTAACCGCCTTATTCCTCACAAGTTTTGGCAGAAGTGCATGTTTTGAATCCCAGCCCAGCATTTTATATCCAAGGGCACAGCTCAGAAGAGCAGTTCCCAAAGTTACTGGGCTAATGCGACTGCTGTCAGCACTCGAGAGTTTCTTGTGAGGTTGCTGATGTTGATCTCATTAGCTCTTAAATCAAAGGCACTGATCAGGATGGAATAACTTGTGACCATTAGCCAGCCTTAAAGAGTATGGCTCAGTGTCAGTGGGTTAGAGCAATACAACACATATAGCTACAGCAGTGGTAAAAGCGGGCTGAGAAAAATTAAAAAAAACAAATCAACCCAAAATAAAACATAGTGTCCCACAAGAAATTCCAAACACTGAAGCACCTTAGATGGTGGTGTAAAAATCAATAGCAGAACTAGAAATGCTGGATTAATGAGAAACTGAACCAGAAAATGTATTTCAAAACTTGCTGAAGGAAACAGTCTGACAATAATAGGGAAATGTGGGTGGGTGGATGGAAAAGATTTCCCATGTCTCTTTCGTATGTTTCTCTATCAAAATGACAAAGGACCAGTTTTCTCCAAGGAATAGTAATTGCAAGCTTGGAATACATTAAAAAACAATTAGTAATACTGGGATTGGTTTACATGTAAAATGTGGTGTTTGTGCTTTAATTCCAGTCTGTTTCCATATGCTCAAAGTAGCATTTTAGTTTAAATACTTAGTTTGGTTCTTATAAGACATGTTCTTATAGGCTGGGTTCTACAAAGTGAACATTGCTCCTTCACGTACAAGAGTCCTTATTCATCTAATTGTGGTCCCTAATGGAATTTTACTAGCTTATCTGAATGAATCAAGTTATAAACTACAGTATCTAAGAAGATGAAATTTCTGTTCACTTCTGCAGTTCATACCACAATTTCAAATTACATGACAGAACACTTTCAACCAGCACCTGCTACACCTCACTATCCAGTCATCCAGGCCACACTTCTTCAGTTTAGCTCCAAGGATACTGTGGGAGACAGTGTGAAATGCCTTCCTGGAATCAAGATAAACTATGTCTACTGCTCTGCCATCATCCATCCACCTGTTACGTCTTCATAGGCTGGTCAGACATGACTTCCCCTTAGTAAAACCATGCTGACTGCTCCTGATAAGCCTCATGTCCTTGATCTGCCTGGAGACAGCACCAAAAATCAATTGTTTCATCACCTTTCCAGGGATGGAGGTGAAGCTGACAGGTCTGTAGTTACCTGGGTCCTCCTTCTTGCTTTTCTTGGAGACAGGGGTGACATTTGCTTTCCACCAGTCCAAGGGCACGTCTCCTGTTCCCAATAACTTACCAAAGATGATGGAGAGCAGCCTAGCAATGACATCCACCAGTTTCCTCAGCACCCATGGGCACATCCGATCAGGACCCATGGATTTGTGGATGTCCAGACTCATTAACTGATCCTTAACCCAACCCTCAATAAACCAAGGCAAACTCATCCTTTACCCTGACTTCCTCAGTGGTCTGGGGCTCCTGAGGACATCCTCCAGCTGCACACACAGAAGCAAAGAAGGTGTTTACCAATTCCACCTTCTTTGTATCCTCTGTTACCAGGGCACCCACCTCATTCAGCAGTGGGCCTACATTGCCTCTCTTGTCTTAGTTATATTTGCTATGTATTTGAAGTCCTGAGTGTCAGCCACTGAAGGGACCATAGGTCTGGACTTGCTACCAGAAAGGCATCTTTGCTTATGGGTGCGTACCTCTGCCTGAGGTGCCAGGGAGGCAGGGGGACCCAGGGGACAGATATTGGATAGCCTGAGTGCCCGAAGGCTTCCTGAGGGAGCTGTAGGGAGTGTGTATGGGTGTCTGTCAGAGATAGGTACAACAGCTCTTGGAGTGGGTCTATAGGTGTCAGACAATTGTTAGTGAAGGTGCCATCAGCTAGGGAGACTAGGGATCTATGTCCCTGACTAAGGAGGGTTTTATATTGTATATGTCTGTATATACGCATATTTTCCGCTAATAGACTTTAATCTTGAGCACCCAGAGAGGGAAACAGAATCAGGCTGCTTGTAATGTTTTTGTTTGTGTGTTTCCTGCATATGTTGGCCTTTATGGACAGTGGGATATATGTATGTGCACTGTATGTATGTGTTTTTAAGTCCTTCTTGGAATACATACACAGCTTCACTACTGGCTGTACCTGAAGACATGGAAATGCAGTAGTCTCACCTCTGCTGGGCTACTTCATTTGGCAGCCTCTAAATCAGAGTTTGTTCTGTTCATCTTGAACATGAGAAGCTTGGTCTGGTGGCGGGTATCATGGCAGAACTAGATGATCCTTAAGGTCCCTTCCAGTTCTGTGATTCTAGAAAACAGATGAGATTTTTTTGGTGCTTAGCATCTGTGCTTTAATACTGTAGAAGTTTTGTAGAAAGGAGTCAAACTTGGAATTTCAGGCCTGAATCATTTCCAGGAGAGGAGATGGGACTGTTTTAGGAGCCTCATAACCATGAGCTTTGATTAGTCTATCTTCTTACAGCAAAGAAAATGAATCTTAGGTCCATGCTTAAGTGAAACAAAATCTTAAAGTTAAATGCTACCTGTCCTGAGTTGGAAGCACTGTGAAGTTAGCGTTAAAGACTCTCTGTGGGCAGAGAGAAGTATCGTGTTCAGGTGACAGTCAGGATCTACTTCACACTGAAGACACTTTGGAATTATATTTTTTTGGTCCTAAAAGCTCATAAAAATCCATATAGCTCTGTCATTTCAAGTGTATTGATCCATTGCTGATGTGTGTTATTCATAAAGATTGGATCAGGCACTGGCGCTAGCAAAGACAAATCCATATTTCTGCCTCAATCTTGTCCTGTGTGTAACATGTCAACTGGTGTGTGTCATGGTCATGTTGTAAAAAATCACCTTCTTCCCTAGATTGGATGCTCCTTTGCTGAACAAGACAGTAATATCTTTCCAGGGACACTGTTCCTTGGGATTGTGCAAGGCTACAGGCGGCACAAACACAAGTGTTGTCACCTGCAGCCTTCTTTTTCACAGCTCTTTTCTCATGATGATTTGGAGTGTTCTCCAAAACAAATGGAGCTGTTTTGCTCGTGCAAGTCAAAGGAAAGACATGGAGATCATCATAGCTGGTTAGACCCTCATATAGATAGTCCAGGATACCTTAACTAGGGTTTGATCTTAAACACTATGGCAAAGCATGCAGCATCTCTAGTATAATACACAAAACATCTTTCTTCCTGAAAGTCACTAATGACTGGCTTACGCTGTGAGGTACAACAGGTGGCTATACTTTGGATAGATCTAGATAGATGTAGAGGCATTACATTTATTGAATATTTAATCTAAGTTTGGTTAACACATGCACTAATTTATGAATGGAAATCAGACAAGGATATTGGAAAACAGCTTGGTTTCACATGCATAATAGCTAATCAAATGGCCAACAATAGAATTTTCAAAGGTCTTTTTTAAGAGAAGTAAAATGCTTTCAGCATCACTGAACTTACTATTCCTAAGAGTAGATGAACTTCTTTTTGCATTTCACATGAAGGAACAAGAGCAGACCAAAAGAAATCTCTCTTACTCGGGTCACTCCAGCTGTCTTTTCAAAACAAAGTGCCTCTGAGCAGTTTCCAAATAACCAACAGTCTCCTTCTCTCTAGCATGGAAACAATTCTTCCTTCCCCCAAAAAAGAATCTAAAAATCCCTGCCCCCAAACAGAAAGCTAGTACCAAATGATCAATAAAATACACACAAAAATGTGTGACTTATTACATTTTATGCTTCATCCTGAAACCATTATAAAAGTTCTTACAACATTTTGGCAGTAATTTCTACAAAGCTGCTCTGTATTGGAGAGGGAGCATATGCACCATGTGATATGACATCTGCCACAGTAAGTAAGCTTTTAATTGAATATTTGAGGAAATAAACATGTAAAACCCATGTAACTTGATGTCAAATAAGTTATTGTTGCCTCAAGGCTTTCTTGCTTTTTCCCATTTTTATATTTGGCAGGAAAGTTTGAAATATTGTACATATTGGAGACAGGATCACTTCACATACAATTGCCCATCAGGACAGAAAACATAACATTGTATTATTGCTGCTACAGCAGCCCCCCAAAAATCTTGGCAGTTATCAAAGTGGCATTTGGGATCTGAGATTAACAATGTCTCTGCTCACATCTAAATATATATACTGAGTGCAGAGAGGAGGAAGGGAATTGACACACGTTCAATTGGTTGCTGTACCAGTACGAACTAGAAACATCCTTCCTACCTCTGTGCTTCTCTTTACTCCTGTAACCTTCCACAAGAAGTAGGGTGGTGTTTTCTCTCTCCCTCTCCCTTACAAACACACAGATACAAGCACAGGAAGGTGGTACAGCTCAGAAAGGAGCGGCGTTGATCCATCCTTCCCTACCCTCACCATCTTTTATTGACCTTCCTCTTTGCTTTCCCCTGTGCTGCACACGGGCTTCAGGTGGAGTATATGAGCAGAGCCAAAGATCAGCTCCTCAGCACATCCCTCTTGAAAGACCCTCCTTTATCACTTTGCAACTTTTCCCTCATCTGTAGTAGCTAGTTGGTTTTTACATCCTCAGACACCTGCCCAAACAACACACTTTATTCCTGTGGTGGGGTAATAGGTTTAGTTTTTCCCACCTATTCAGTATCCGGTGGTGCTGCAGATCTCACAATCTTACTTGAGCAGTCTGGTGGCACCTCTGGGTGTCCTCACACAGTGTTCCCCACACCAGAAGTTCACTCTACAGGATCAAGCTTTTTCTTTGACCCTCCTCAATTTCACTAACAATAATGTCAAATAAGATGCATCTTGTTAAAAGGGTCCTTCCCTGCATCATCACTACATTTATATCCACATGGCAAATACGCGTAAGCCTATTTGAATTAATTTATTCGTTAAGAATTTGTTATCCCCAGCTCTCAGATGCTTTCCTAAGAAATCCCCAGCCTTTTATATTTTAGGCCTAATTCTCCCCTCATATTTGCTGATCTTATTCTCTTGTAATTCACTTGTTGCAGGTCCTCCTCTCATGTAAGAGTGCTGTGAACTTTGATTTCCAAAAGCACAGCTGTCAAAGGAGTAAAAGCCTGGGCCAGAAGCATTCTTCTTCCCATCAATGCCTTTTTGTCATAGAATTTCCTCACCCATATTAATCGTGGATTTATCATTTTTAAGCCCATGCTACTTCTTGGCCACAAACCCAACCTCTTCTACCTGCTTAAACATCTTTTCTAATAGTTACTCCATTGTAACTCATAGTACTCTAGTAACTCATAGTAGTCTAATAGTTACTGTTCTCTACTGAGCTGTGAAGTAAGGGAGCACAGCCACTGAGGACACACAGGAAATCAAGCCCTGATGGCTCAGTAATACCAAGTGAACTACAGACTCACTGCAAACAAGACATGTTAACCTCTTAGATCAAAGGAAGGTGCAACCACTGGTTAGAGTTCTGTAGAGGAAGATCTTACTCAGTCCTACAGCAGATCTCAGCGTGTTCCCAATGTGTCTGCTTCCCTCAAGCTTTGAGGCTGCAGAGGAGAACACAGGGATCTGCCACAGCTTCAAGGAGTCTTAACAAGATGACTGACTCCAGTTGGAAAATGGGGAGCCTACATGTTACAGTTCCCTCTCCAATATTTAATTGGTTATGAAATTCCATGTTTTACTTTACATTTTCAACTTGGCTGATAAAGCTTATAGAAGGGACATGTGCCTGCTCTGGGAAAGAAACCAGACAATCAGAGGTTTAGAGGATTTGGTAACTGGCTAGGTGGAGCACGGAATGAATGAGGTGGAGAATGTTTTTTTTTCTAGGAAAAGGCCATGAATAAGATGCAAAATGGTCCCATAATGAGACAGACACCTGTCTAGGGATTTAGATGTGACTACTGATTCTGATACAAGTGAGTGGCAGCCTAAGCACTCCCCAGGCCCACTGTTTCAGGTTCTTGTCTAACTCATGCAGGAAGACTATGACTAAAATCAGTTGCAGACTGAGGGCTTTTGTTACTTCACAGTGAGATGGGGTCAGAAATTGACTTCTTCTGAATGAGAGCGTGTGATTGAGAAGCAGAGCTCTGATGTGAAGCTGGGCCTTGCACAGCAGCTACACCAGACTGCTTGTTTGGAATGGGAAGGAAGGAAGGAAGGAAGGAAGGAAGGAAGGAAGGAAGGAAGGAAGGAAGGAAGGAAGGAAGGAAGGAAGGAAGGAAGGAAGGAAGGAAGGAAGGAAGGAAGGAAGGAAGGAAGGAAGGAAGGAAGGAAGGAAGGAAGGAAGGAAGGAAGGAAGGAAGGAAGGAAGGAAGGAAGGAAGGAAGGAAGGAAGGAAGGAAGGAAGGAAGGAAGGAAGGAAGGAAGGAAGGAAGGAAGGAAGGAAGGAAGGAAGGAAGGAAGGAAGGAAGGAAGGAAGGAAGGAAGGAAGGAAGGAAGGAAGGAAGGAAGGAAGGAAGGAAGGAAGGAAGGAAGGAAGGAAGGAAGGAAGGAAGGAAGGAAGGAAGGAAGGAAGGAAGGAAGGAAGGAAGGAAGGAAGGAAGGAAGGAAGGAAGGAAGGAAGGAAGGAAGGAAGGAAGGAAGGAAGGAAGGAAGGAAGGAAGGAAGGAAGGAAGGAAGGAAGGAAGGAAGGAAGGAAGGAAGGAAGGAAGGAAGGAAGGAAGGAAGGAAGGACATTTATTTCCCTTGTGCTACTCTTGAGCTAGGAACTCACAGCCAGTGTGTAGGTAGAAGCCTTAGGAGGAAGAATGTAAAGAAATGAGTCTACCTGTCCTTCAGCTGGGGTCTCATGTGAAATGGGATTGCCAGCACTGACAGAAATGTTGTTCTTAGAGATGAGTGCCTTTAGCTGTCTGATAGGTCACTGCCATACAGGTATCTCATTGCCAGAAGCACCAGAAGGTGAGAAAAAAATAAATTTAAATAAATTTAAATTAAAAGTCTGAGTTATTAGAAAGAAGAGCAACTTTTCCAACGGCAGAAGCCTGGAAATGGATAAAAATCTAAACTGGAAATCATGATGACACATTACATTGTAGCGTATTCAAGGATGAGAAATTCTAAGTGAAGAACAGAAAAAACTTCTTTTTTCTTGGATTGTGTGACTAGCAAACCACAGAATGGGAATTAAGTCAATTTTATGGTAGGTTTGTGTTGCTTTGCTTTTGAAAGACCAGGTTGAATATGGCTGTGTTGAATCTTTGAGGACCAACCATTTTATGGACTGCATCAGTTGGGAACTTTGCAAATGTTTCAAATGTAAAAAAAAAAAAAATCTCAGATGTGTTGATGCATTGTTTAGTCAAGTGTATATTTTATGAGGGCTTAATCTGACCCCAGCATCTGTTTATTGGTGGGTACTTCAAAGCAATCTATTTCTGCAGGACACAGTTGGCACTGTCTAAGTGTATTGTCTGCTGTGAGGAAGAGAGAAGACATTAAGAGCGTTAGTTTGTCGTTAAAGAAAAAGCTTAAATTAATTTTTTCAGAAGCAAGCACAGATGAAATAGTAGAAGCTGCTAATATCCTAACCACAAAATAAATAAGACAACTACAGTGCTGACAAGAGTAAATAGCCTTTTTCTTAAACACGTGCATACACACAATTTCTTACCTGATACAAGTGTTAGTATGTGCTTGATTATCTTCATTTGCCCACTTTAGCATGCTGGGGAAATGTAACAGAAGTTTCTGTGTAGCATAACCAGACAAACAATAGCCTTACCAGTCTTTATTTTCAGGGGCGATATGAAAAAAACCAAAATCTCCTTGTCTGACCCAGTTACAGTTATTTGTCTTTCCAAAAATATTTTCCATCTGGAGATTTCCAAGTCTGAGTGCCATCTGTGAGGACTTCTTCGGTTTCTTTTACAGAGATGTCTCTGGGGAAAGCCCGAGTGCAAGACTAGGCTAGGCTGACAAGATATTCTTCAGTGAGGAACAGGGATACTTGTCTGTTGTGGGTCCTATTCCCGGTCATTCAGTTTTGAGTAATTCTGTAATCATGACTGTATGGCTCACTGGAAATGCTGTGATGCAGATGGACCTTGTTCTTCTGTAAGAATGTGTATAGCCACGTGGTTTCTCTGAAGTCATTCTCCAAGATGAATCTTTTAAAATGACAGTCAGGCTTTGAAGTTGGTGTCCCAGTGTCCTAGTTTGGGCCAAGATAAAGGTGATTTTCTGTTTTGTACTTTTGCTTTCAACTAAGGCTCTTGTAAGTAGTTGCACTTGCTGAAATTACCAGCAAGTTTCTCAGACAGTGTCTGCTTCTAGGACTGATAACACTCAATGTTTATAGTTACTGCCAGAGACTGGTGTGCAGAGCCAAGGACACTGCTCAGCTCTGAGGAACATTTTGCCTTCCAGAAGAAGCAAGGAGGTCCCACCTGAAACCCTCCTTTGGGGAGGACCGGACAAGATAGATGTCAGAATTGACTAAACACAGTATTCCATCCCATACACATCATACTCGGTATAAATTTGAGGGATCACAAGGGTCAAACACTTCTTCCTTCCTGCTTCCTTTTTTTTTTTTCCCTGCCCTCCCTGCTTCCTTCGGCATCCTGGGAGGATTCCATCCATTCTTCTGCCTGTGGTCCTGATCCGTGCCAGCCTGAATCTGTGTGTTCCTGCCTCCAGCTCCCGACTGCTGCTGCTGACTCCAGGATTCCAGCCTGGACTTTCCCAGGGCTGCCCTGCAGCCTCGGTGGTGACGTGAGAGTTATTGGGAGAAAGGGGGGGAGGAACGTGGTATCAATTTTCCTGTATATTTGTATATATTTAGTATTTTTTTCCTATTTATCATTACTGTTTCATTACAGTTGTGTAGTTTAGTTTCCAACCCATAAGTCTCTCTTCCTTATTCTCTCTCTTTTCTTTATCAGTGAGGAGAGAGAGATTAATATATAAATCTGTTATTCGGTTTAAATCTGTTATTCGGCCAGGCCAGTGTTAAACCGTGACACCCAGATAGTCACCCTGGTATAACTCAACTCTATTGATCATCCCATTGTATTTTCTTGTATAGGTTTCTACCTTCTGAGTGTCACAGCTCTTTGAATACCTGAATTTTTTTTTTTTATTTTTTGAGAGGGACACATTGCTTTTGAGAAACAAGAACCGAATATTGGATCCCTGTTTTGGAAAGAGACAGGGAAACATCTGCATTCCTAAGGAGATGTGATGTGATGTGGTGTATTGTATTAGCTGATGGGGCATTAGTTCATTCATACGTGCCCATTGATAACATCAGCACATTGTAGACTCTTGGTGTTGAGACAAAGAAGACCATGGCTACATTTTGTGGTATTTGAAAAGCCAGAAGCAAGAGGAGAGAACTTTTAGCAGAGCTTTTAGCTGAACTACCAACAGAGATCTGGACACCCTTAGCATGATCTCCTGGGATTATATCAACCTGAAATGTTTCAAAGGTCTGTCAGCATCTGAAGACAGCAGTACCTCACCTGAATGCTGCAGAGTTCTGGCAGCATAAGCGTGGCCACTGTCCTTCCTGCAGAAGATAAGAGAAACAACCATCTGGCTATGTGTCCTATCTAATGGAAACTTTAATAGTGAACGAATAATGTCAACAGTGGAATGGAAAGCAGCTACTTTTAGCTTTCCAGCTAAAGTAAGTTTCTTGGATGTAGGAGGCTGCAAACTGGAAGACAGAGAGCAAGTCACTGGGCAATGAGTTGTTCCCTTGCTGTAAGGTCAGCAGAAGATGTGTTGTTTAAAGGGGCACTGAGGCTTTCTGTAAACAACAGGCACGGGTATTAGTGTTGGCCTTTTCACCACCTTTGGATAACACAGTTTTTGTCCTAGCACTTGAGGGAGCGCCCAGTTCTTAAGAAAGACAGGCTCAGAAAAGGAGTATGTCACTATTGTAGCCTCTGCAAAAGGGATTTATTGCCCTGGATTCTCTGGGTCCCAAGAAGGTGTCCTGACTTTGACTTCTACAGCAGGAGATAAAAGTCTCTGGAGAGGAGGAAGAAATTCCTGGCTAGCCATGTGGCTATCAGTCAACTTTTAGTGACTCTGCTGGGCATGATTTAGGTAAATATGTAGGTAACACTGAGTTAACAAAACCTGGTGGGGACACGTTGTTGCATCGTGGCTGTGCCTTTCGTGCTCTGTCACTCTCAGTGGAGGAAGACCTGGAGATACAGGGATCCTGACACCTGTCCTTCCTATGCAAATTGGCTCAGCCCCTAATTGTGCCATCAGCATCCTTTGCAGCCACCTGAGTGGTTGAATCTGTCTCCTCCGATGGCTCAGGTGCTGTCCCTGAGCCAGGACAACTCTGCATTTCCCACACTGCCAAGTGGTCTCTTGCATTCACAGCTGCAATAAATAACAATTAATTCAGATGGACAGAAAGGTTACACCGATGTCAAGCAGAGTGAAAGGGACCCCAGAAATTTTCTGCTTTTTTTTCCTAAATAATATTTTGTGTGCTGTTTTGCACAAATTAAAGCATGCTGGGGCCACAGAAGGGTAATGATTACACTTGATGAGGGGCAATTGAAAGGTATGAAGTAGTCCTTCCAAACAAGTTCTAATCGAAGCAGGAACCACACAGACACTGCACTCAACAAGCTTTGCTATGAATAATACACCTAATTACCATCTGCTTTTTTCATAACATGGATAAAAATGTGTTCACATAAAATTCTCACTGTGTTTCCTAGGATACAAGGTGATCCTCATTTCTAACTAGCCTGGAAATGGCAAATGAGCAAACTTAATTTTAATAAAAACAAGGAAACTCACATGTGAAATATAATCTGGGCACATCTGATTTCATGAAGAATTGTCTTTGTTTGCTTTTCATTCAAAACTTAATGAAAAATTTGATAGTACATCTCAACAAGGCACTTCACACCTGTGGTTTTGACAGTCCACTTGGAGAATGGAAGCCCTTCTCTAATGGCCAGTGTGAGAAGAGTGTGAGAAAGTTTCCTCACTAAACAACGAAACAGTAAACTATACCAAAAGATGATTTTTCAACAATGTGAATCAAAGTCAAACATAAATGACTCTCATGGTACAGCTTTTTAAAATTACAACTATAGTTAGCTAGCTTCTATGTAGTGACACTAGTAAGTACCCTGATTAGTGAAAACAGGGAAAGCTAAAATTATACATGCTTTACTTGCATCAGCTTCATAGTGAAGGGCCTGTACCACAGAGTAAATCTTTCTAAGTAGCATGATATCTACAAGACACTCTGATCCTTATTCAAGGTCTGCTGTGTGCCTTGTGCTGGATTAAGGAAGGTCAGAGGCCAGCTGGGATTTTATAACCCAACATCTGCTACCTAACATAACACATGCTATCCACCAGAGTATTACCACTATGTCAATGAGGTTCTTCAGGTGAGTTGAATGAGATGATAGAGAAATTAAGATATTGCCTATCTCCTTGTTTTAACCAACAAAACTATGGTATCTTTTGGCATGAGAAACTTATGAGAAACTTATGGGTTGTATGCAACACTAGAAGTTAAGAAACATCTTAAGACCTATCTGTTTACACAGCAGACAGTAAAGATGTCCAGTGTAAGGGGTGGGAGCAGCTTCACACAACATGATCACTCCATTTCACTTCTCTCCATCACTTGAGTCTGACAAACAACACTAAAAGCAGTTGGCTGGCTACTATTGTGACCGTTTGACTTCAAATATATCCTAAGATGACACTAACTTGTGTTTACCACACAAGACAAATTGGACTAATTTGCTCTCTCCTGCTTTTAATTAATGAGAAGTTGAACTAAGACATCCCCACACTGAAGACAGAGAGCTGCAGCTCTGTCCTTATGGACGTAGACTGCAGCCTTGGGACCAAGTGGGAGAGGTGAGGAAGAAACAACAAAGCAGTTTCCTTTCTGCAGCTGAAGGGAAGCTCAGACCTCATAACTCACAGAGCTTAGGAAATGCTTCAAAAGTCAGAGCTCCTGCTCAGAGACCAACTGTTTCTGAGGCATCCCCTGTAAGAACTCTTCCCATTCTTTCCATTCCCTCCATTCCCTAGTGAAGGGGGAAGGAAGAAATCACAGCAACGCGGTGGGGCTGACAGGATTACATATTCTGCTGAAGGAGGCTGTATATACTAAAGGCAAAAGGCTCAGCAATTACTGTGACTGTGTGTATGACAAAGAAGTATTTCAGATAATGCTGGGGCTGGTAGCCTTCCAGCTCTCCTCCTCTCACCTTCTTCTGCCCTGAGAAACCTACCCCTCATCGATCATTCTGGAAGAGGGCTGAAGGTAGGGCTAATCACGATGATGAGTGCTGGCCTTGGCATCCTAGGATATCAGGCCCCTCTGCTCCCCCTCTGACCCCCCCCTACGAAAAACTCTGTGAGGCAGGCACAAGATTCATGTACACACTTCTGTCCTCTTCACAACCTCTTCTTTGCCAAGGACTGTGTATTTGTTTTAGTTAAAGAAGCTTGTGACTGAAAACAGCTGCAGACTTGGTGGAAAAATAACACCTAAAAATAGCCCCAGCCTGAGAGCACAATGTGCATTGATTTTACTATGAAGAGTACAAGAGCAGGGAGATGGTGACTAGGCTGGTATGTTCTAATACGTCTCACCCTGCCATATTTAGAGTGCATGTAGTAAGACGGGCAGCCAAGTCAGTCCATGTAGGTATTTGACTGCTTTGGAAGGGTTCCCGGCAGAGCCACTCTAACTACAACAAATTAGTATGGTATTTTTATAAGCTGACAGTGAGGAAATCATCCCACAGTATTACCATGTTCTGCAGAAAACAGAGAGTACATAACTGCTGAATAAGGAAGACAAATTTCTTGCTGATTGTTTCCATTCAAAACATTTTCCTGGAATAAATTATCAAGTTGATAACACAATTTCCTCCTGTCTGCTGTGTGCTGGGGTGGGACCTGAAGGAGATGCAGATCAGAGCCCTAGATGCATTATTTTCTCTTACAGTTTTGCCAACTTCAATGAGCCAAGCCCATGCAAGAGTTCAGTGCAAATACCCATTCAAATTCACTGCACCCAGACGCCAGAGATACTAATAGAAAGCACAAGTCTGTCATTTTTATGTTATGATAACTATGACTACCCACTTAGAGGTTAGTGGTGGCATCATGTGCTACCCTCTTAAGAGATGGGTCTCTTAAGACTTGTCCTGGCATGAGTCTGACGACCTCCAAGCCTTAAAGCCATGGAAGCTGAGGATAAGTGTGGAGGAACCATGTTTTTTCAATTCTAACCCAAGTAACCCAAGAAGCCTCAGTTTTACAGATGGAAGTGATCTACCTCCACCCTCTTTTCTCCTTAGGCTTGAAAATGTTACTAGCTCATTAACTGAGCAACGTGGATCCACTCTCAGATACATAAGAATACCCTTGTCAAGAGCTTTCAAATTGTTTGTATGCCAGCTACAGGTCTGTCATCGTCCTGATTCCCAGTAGAAGGGATTATTGCCTAAAGAGTGAGCCCAGAGGATACCAGGCCCAGAGGATGGGCATGGATGAAGAAATTCAGTTTTCAAAAACTTGGTCCTTAACACTTTTAAAATCATTGTGTTTGTTATGTATTTGTCTGCAGGTTTCAGACAAATAAAGATTCGGCCACACTGAAACTGACACTTAGGAGATGCCAGATCTCAAGTTTCATGTCCCTCAGACTGTTTGCAGATACTCAAAATAGCCTAGTACAGTGATGAACAAAATAAGACCTAGCTTCCTTGTTTGTCCACTGTCAGCAGCCCCACAAATGGACAAAATAATTGTGAATGAAATTGTTAACCAAAATACAATCCATTTAACTGGAAAGAGTGAGATGTATGTTTTTCTGTAAACACTCAAAGACTGTCCACTTTAATGGCACCAGGATTTTCATTTTTCTAAATAAAAAATGATGGTGTGATATGGACAAGTGATCTGAAACAGAGCAACATGACCTTGCTGTTTATAGAGTAAAAAAAAAAAAAAAATCTGTTCAGAATATCTGTAATTAATCCATTCAGTAAGAAATAATTAGTCATTTTAGTAAAAGTAGAAATAATTAGTAACTGAAAAATAAGTGCACTCTGGTCCCAGGAGGAGAAGGTATATAAAGTATTTGATATAAATTATTTGCTCAGCTTTACCATTCTGATAAAACATTTTTTTCTAAGAGCAAAATGAAGTGCAACAGAAATGACTGCATGGCTAATGAGTCAGGCATAAATGATACTGTACTTATTGGAATAGCTGATTGTGAAAGATACACCAAAAATGGCAAAAAGTGTGCACACGGCAGATAAAATGTAACCACGTGATAACATTTTATCTGCAGGGGAGGTAGCTTTAAGCAAAATTGCTAAAGGTAAATTAAAACTTGTACAATACTACAGATTATCCAAGACCTAAGGCTAAATCAAGACAAATATATGTGTATTACATATAGCCAGAAAGTTTTTCTGTATATGATTTGCATGTATGCACATCCTGAGAATTTCCTACAAGGCCTGTAGATTACTTACATTTAGAAACTATTGCTAGAAACTGTTTTCTATGAAAATGTCATTAAGCCATTGGGTTCCTGTGGTCTTTGATAGTGAAAGTAAGCTGTGGTTTGGGTCCCTGTAAGAAGATTAATGAATCTAAGAAAAACTTTGGCCATGATCTGAGTCTGTGGTGAAACCCAAAGGCATGTGAGTTTCACAGGATGCTAGACTTTATTTGTTAAGAACATCAGATGAACACCCCCAGGGAGGGAGTTTCAAAGCTAAGTAGTAGGGGGAAAAGGAACAAGGTGCAGAGTAGAGAATCATGAAGGAGAAATGGTTGTCCAGGAAAGGAGGGGGAAAGAAACAGAGATAAAGGGAGAGCTGCCAGAAGCGTAAAAGGCAAGTTAGGAAAAGTTTTATCAATGATGTCTGGATTCAGTGCCTAAGCAAATGAACAGAAACTTCAAACTATCTAAGCCCTGATTTTAAGCCAATAATGACATTTTTAATAGGAGAATAAATTTATTTCCATGCATTTATCTGCAATTCAATATGAAATGTTTCTCCCACACTGTAGCAGACACCACACTAGCCTGAAAATAGAGTAGCAAAGTTAGTCAAATTCATATACACGATGAAAATCCCATGTTCTGAACTGTATTTAATTAGTCCTGTACAGACCGAGTCTCTGACAGTACTAATTTGTCACTTAAATTTGTAATCTGCCTTTGCATTAGTCTGCATACAATGCCTTGAAAGTTTCTTTAATAGTCCTGATGCAAAATGACAAAAAAGATTAAGAAATCTTCATAAAACAAATCCTACAATCCCAGTACAGGATTTTTGTTTTCTTTAGTCACAGGGCACAACTGTTTGCCTCTTGGAAAACTTAGATTGTGTAGGACTTTGGGGAGCAGATCAAAGTCCTGTACATATCTACATACATTGTTCCAAATATATGGAGTCCTATCTTGCTTGTCCCACTCAGCAGAACAAGCCCTGGGCTTGGCAGTGGTCCAGAGCATGCTCCCCTGCCATGAGTACAGAAGGAAAGACTCTAAAACTACAAAAAGTCTTGGGTGATAGCTCTGGGGTGCTGAAGGAATGCTCTCCTTTGTTAGCAGCTTCAAAAGCAAATTATCACCAATTCATTTTCATAAACCAGTGACTCCAGAAAAGCTGCCCTGGGGGCAGAGGTACTCACCAAAATACCCTGCAAAATAGCTGTTCCCCATCATAGTTCCAGACACAACTGCTTGTGTGCCTGTGATAAATCATTCCCTCAGCCAAGGTCCTTGGCACTGTGCTCCATAACGTGCACAGGTGGAAAGAGCACCAACACCTGATGGAAGGTGCTGTGAAGTTACCACCAGCTTTATCAACCTGGTTTGATTAACTAAGATTCTAGGTTTGACTAACAGTTTTTCTACCCAGCATTTTTAGGTAAACTCTGACATGCATCTGGTATCAAATGTAACTAAATACATTGTATGTGTATTTATGATTTTGAACTTAGGTTCTGCATGCCTCCTCTGTTCTATTTTCATTGATCTTCCATTGAACCAGTTCCCACAGAATTCTTTCAAAGTATACAGATTTTCTCAAAAAAAAAAAAAAAAAAAAAAAAAAAAAATCTGGTTCCCTTGATATTTTAAATCACAGTAAATCTCCAGTTTTCCTTTGTGCTTTTTTAAAACTTGGGCTTTTTCTAATTTATTCTCTGGTATCTTTGAATAGTTTTTGATGTAAGTTTCATGATTTTCATTTTATGTCAAAGTTTACACCAAAATTTTAGGCAATTTTTATCAGCTTCTTCAATTTGCATTTACTGTTAGTCTTCCACTGAGCACTCCCATTCTGCTTCATAGCAGCCACCAGAAAATGCATCTTATTGTATTCTTATTTATGATACAAACAGAGAAGAAATGCCACAATAATAACTTAAACATAGATTTAGCACAGAAAGCAAGATCAAACTAATTAAATCCTTATTATCACTTTCTGGGCAAAAAACACACCCTTCCAATTTGCTATAAATTCAAGTCTGGTTAAATAAAAACCTGACTGTACATACATATGTGTGTGTGTTCATGAGATGGGGGATGGAGAGAGAGGAGAAGCAGAGCCCTGCCATCTTCTGGGACTTATTGCAGCCCCCCTGTTAGCTCAGAGAAGCACTGGGGCAGGGACTATCAAGCCTTTATGCAGAGTGCAAACCTAAAAACTCGAGGGGAATTGCACTGCTGTTGCTGTTTTTTCCTAAAAGAGGTCTGGCGAGAGGGGGCAGATGTGAAGAACTGAGTGATCTGGCACAGAGAATTCTTCCAGGTTCTGCTCTGAATCTCCATGAGACATATTGGCTCAGCTGATCAAGTTTCTTTAATAACACAGCTTCCAGGTCTACACATTCTGCTCCTTCTCTGCTCTATAGCCAATGATGGTCATGGCCTGATGCCACAGTCTAACACTGTGCCTCAGCAAGACTGTTGTTTTTAGTCTCAATCCAATGTTATTTAAGAGAGAGACAAAGAATTGATGCATTTCCCAGGGTCCTCAGATATCCTGGATACTTTTCAAACTGTTTTGAAGTCAGTATTTGCTAAAAGTTATCAGTCAGGGTGTGACAACAGAGCAGCATCTCAGATGGCAGCAGTTATGGGGCAAGTTGACAGAACAGTGCTGAAAAGGCCAGCTTGCTGAACTTGAAATATGGCCTTCCAAGGACATCCACTAATATTTGCCATGGTGCTATCCAAGTATCAGTCTTGACTCTTTCCTTGTGAGTTTGACCAAGGCTTTGGATCATTGAAATCTTCTGTGCCCACAGGAATGGACCAGATCAGCCAGACTGGTCTCATTGCCATTCAGTTGGATGAGTGGGTGACTGGGAGTGAAAGAACACAACAGGTGGAGGGATGGCCAAAACCAAGATACTCAGCTTATTCCCATTTTTCCAAACACTTTCTAAGTATTTGATCAGGATAGTTTTGGTGGCTTATTTCTCCTCTAATGGTTATTTTCCTCGAATGTTCTTTCAAGACAGACACTTGCAACAGTTACTGAAACCAGTGCATTTTATGCCAGGCAAAAAGTGAAATTTTGGTACACGGAGCTCCGATTCAAAGAGATATTTGCTTCCAGCCAGAAACAGGAGGGATAGCTTTCAACTTATTAGACTAATAAATTGGATATCAATGCGTTGCTAGCATAACTAAAGTTATCCATCCTCATAACATGCAGCAGATTTTCTAAAATGGGTAATTTTTAAAAAAACATCCCACAATGTGATCCCTAGATAATTTGTAAACAAAGTTAACACTGAAATGTATTGAATTATTATATAAGCAGTTTTCTTATTTATAGACATACTTCCTTTCCCCAAATGATACCATACTAATGGCAGTGCAGAAAAACACTAATTTACTTTAGCTGTATACTGATACATTTTTGCAGTCCAGGGCAAAGGACTGTTCAAGACTAAAAATTCCGCTCTTCATGATTAAAAAAACACCAGTTCTTGCTATAGGAATTGATGATTCTGTGAGAATTATAATTATAATAAAAACATAATAGGCGTTTTACGCCCCTTATAATCGCTGCCAAGAAACTATTTATTCAGCTAAAGAATTAAATCTTTGTTTGTAATCTCTTTTTTGTTCACAATAAAAATAAGAAAGTGTGACTTGGCTCATGAGCAGATAGCAGTCTGGCTATTTTGCTAAGAATGAAAAATAGCTCTTCATACGGAAAGACTTGTGATGCATAGAACAACTGCTTAAATGTATATGCCTCTATAATATCCAGTCTTTAGCTCCAGTGAAGCTACTGAGTTCTTGTTACCTTTACAGAAGGCAGAAAATCCTGTGATATGTTGGATAATACATGCATCTCTGGCACAGGCAACTCAAAAAAACCCAACCAAGAACATTAACCAAACCTAAACTAAAACCACTCCAGACAGAGGCGATAAAAATTACTGTGGAAATGTTCCCCTGGAAACTGATCTGAAAAAGTTTAAATTTTTTCAGAAAAAAATTAACAGGGGAGGAAATGCTGGAAGCTAAGAAAATAAAAAACTATACAGATAAACTGAGTCATTTTGCCTGCTTGCTTAAATTTGTAAGAACAATACAGTTCCCTGAAACTACCTGATGATCTGTCTCAAAGAGATAAAATGCAGTGAAAATGACACACCAGGTTCTTCTTCTTCTCACAAAACAATACTATAAGAAAAAAAGACATTTTACACATCTCTAATCAACTTACACCATCAGGAGAAATCTCTGACTTGGTACAAGAGTCCAGTGCTGCCTTCTTACTATCATCTCTAAATTTGTAAATATGTGAGTAAATCCAGTGTGCAAAGTCTTTAAGTTTGAAGAATGCTGGCACGTTTGTGTGGAATCTATTGGCTGAAAAAAGCACAGCCTTCAAAAGAACATCACAAAGTAAGTTCATTTCAATCCAAATCACTACTAAGACATTCAATTGGCTGTCAGTTGGTGTTGTGGAAATGGTAACTCCATGAAAGGAAAGGACATCAATGAGCATAACAAGGACATACATGATGACCACACTAAGGGTAAGGCAAGAGGACCCCTTGGCAGATGTTCCTTTTCATGTCTGCTAGCAGCTATACATCTCTAATTAGGCAGGATATCCTGTTTTAACTCAGATCGCTGTACATTTAGAGCGATGCAGCCCTCAAAGTCTGTCTTCATCTTGAGGTTTAAAAGGCCATGACACAAATAATACCTCATATGATTAAATCTTTCTCTGATTATTTTACTCAGTCAGGGAAAGAAAGGCAAAAAATGCACATCATGACATAGGCGCAATGTAACTCAGTTTGGTTTTAGCTAATGTAGTTATGTTTAACAGGAAAACATTTTATATTAAGGATCTGAAGCTACAGAGCCTTGGTCAGCTGCTAAAAGAAAGCAGTGATTTGCTGAGAAACCTATCCTTGTATCCCTAATTCCTGGGCCTTTGCATGTGTCTTGTACTATCCATGCCTTGTACAAAGGTAGCTTATTTTAAGGTAACTTATTTTAAAGTATCCATGCCAAGTGTGTGAGTGGATGAGAATATGCATCGCATATTCAGGTGTCATTGTTGAGGCCTGGCCAATAACAAAGGGCCATGTGGCCACTCACCTCCCCCTCACACCCCCTCTCAGGATGGGGAGGAGGAAAGCTGCCTAAATCGTCACAGGTCAAGATAAGGACTGGGAGGGTTCCACTCACCAATTATGGTTCTGGGCTAACCAGACTCTGCTTGGGGCAAAAAAAATCAATGTAATTTACCATTAATCAAATCAAAACAGGGCAAAGAGAAAAATAAAACCCAGAGCTTAAATACCTTACCCCACCCTTTCTTTCTTCCTGAGCCCAAATTACTTTGTTCCTGGTATCTCCACCTCCTACCCCACAGCAGCACAGGGAGACAGGGAGCGGGGTTTATGGTTCGGACATCACAGGCTGTTTTCTGCCTCTCCTTCCTCCTCAGGGGGAGGACTCCTCACAGCCTTCCCCTGCTCCAAGGCGGGGTCCCTCTCGTGGCAGAGAGTCCTTCACAACCCCTGGGCCATGAGTCCCTCCCATAGGTTCAGTCCCTCAGGCACAGACTGCTCCAGCCCGGGCTGCACACAGAGCCGCAGATACTTCGGGAACCCCTGGCACCGGGTCCTACATGGATGCAGATCCACTTCTGCTCCACTGTTTTTTCCTCCACGGGATGCAGGTGTCCATCTTCTTCACCGTGCTCCTCCATGGGCTGGAGGGAACAGCTGCCATCTCACCATGGGATGTAGGGGAGCCTCTGCTCAGTCACCTTCTCCCTCTCCTTTCTCACCGACCTTGGTTTCTCTGCTCCAGCATTGCTTTCACCTCTGATGTTGCTCTCTCCTCCTCCTCCTCCTCTTCTCCTCTGCCCTGAGGTCTCATAGCTGATTGTTTCCCTTCTTGACTCTGTTAATCACATAAAAGGTGCATCCATTGTCACTTGTGGCCTTAGCCATAGCCAGAGGTGGGGATGGATATTTTGGAGCTGGGGGACATAGCAGCAGCTCCTCACAGGAGCCATGCCTGGGACCTCTCCCCCACTACCAAAACTATCACCACATCAAGTCAGAACATCAGGTAAGAAAAAGAGAAAGGCTGATTTAAACTTATTTCTTTTCACACTAAAATGAGGGATGCTATAAGGCTGATTTATTTCAAGATGTCCTATTCTTTGGGTCAGATACTAGGTCAAGTCAGTAAGAATTTTCCCTTTAACTTCAGGAAGATAAAGATTGGAGCAGCCATAACAGTCTTAATAAATTTAAATGTTATTAGAAATACTTGCTTTTATAACAAGTGCCAAGCTGTGCAAAGCTCCAGGCTACATTACCTTACACCACTGACTGAAATGGCAAAAGAGGTTACCATCCCCACTAATGAATTTTTCTAATTACTTTTTGCAAAGAGACTGGAACCAAAACTAATGAGCAGCAAATTAATTCTTGAACTGAAAGACACTAGCAAAGCTTAGATCATATTTTAAAAATTACTTTCTGGTCAGCACTGTTGCTTTCAAAATCAGCTTAGGAAATGCCAGATCTTTTTTGTTTTATTTTTAACAATCATTGAATTTTGGGAAGATGGCTTCTAGCACTTTTGGAAGATGTCTACTTACCCATGACAGACAATGGCATAGACATCAGAAGTAAAGTTTCCCCACACTGTCAACTAACTTCCCCGCTAGCTAGGGATATGGTGACAAAAGAAAAGGGTATGGGGATTCTTGGGTGCTAAGGACCATTTAAGTGGTCTTTAACTTCTCTTTCCCTTGTGCTGTTACCGAAAAATTTAACTGCCAGGAGCCATTATGTGCTTTAACATCTTCCTTCTGTCTTCAAGAGATGTTTATCTATAAAAGTGGATGCTAGTATCATAAGCACAGCAAAAGGGCTGGAGGATAGTAAACTGTGAGAGCTATGAGCTGGAGACTATGGTTCATTGAGTCTGGCTTGTGAGATGCTGTGAGGTTACATTGATCACAAATATTGGTGGCTTTCCAGGCTGATGGTGCCCATACTTGAACAAGTGGTCAGTTGCTGAGAAGGTCATCCTGTGCAAGCATGAATAGACAAAAAAAATTAAGAGAACTGAGGCAAGGAGCATGGCTTTCTATCAGCCTTCCAAAAGGCATTGGCAAATTCAAGAATGCCCAGTATGCCTGACAAAGAATGGGTGGCCACCTGGGAGGCAGATTTTGCTAGGGATATATAATAAAGAGGGAGGATATGGTCAAATGTGGAAGGTAGTATGATGCTTTAAAATTTCACAGAAAGGATGATTACTCAATGCAGGTTAATCAAGAATGAACCTCATTATCTTCCCTAATGTGAAATTACTTCACATTGGGATTGTTAAGATTTTAATTTAATTTAATTTCCTTTTCTCAATTTCTGCAGTTTATGGTAAGAGAAACAAATATGGATGCAAAGTTCCTAAGTTATTTACAGTCTGGGTAGAATAAACAAGTATCTATTTCCATTTACCTTCACCTATAAAAACATTTTAAGACAACCAAGAAGTCTTTGAAGTCTCTAATCTGTTTTCTAAAGAAAATAACGTTAATTCATCTGACTTGCTCCAAGCTAGCAGTCATGCATGCAAGAGTGGGAATGCTCCACTATGTTACAAAAATATACTAAACATATGACTGAAAGAAACAACAACTACTTAGGTAATTGGTTCAGCCATGACAGGTTCTCAAACTTTTTCCATGCTCCTATTACATACAACAGAGTACTCCTCTTGTCCAGAGCTGAACAATAATCAGATACAGCTCACCAGTGAAAGCACAGGCAACCCGTAGAATCAAAATAAGACAGTAACAGAAGCAGAATAAATCCATGGGAAAATATTTACTCATATTTTAGTGCCATTTAAAAAAAAAGTATATCTAAAAGAAATCGCATGAGTCCAGAAGAGATGGACCTGATTCAAACATCAGATCAGAAAGCTTTAAGTTTTGAGAAGGTTTCCATATTTTATATTTATTTTCCCCTTTTTCTGCCAGGGCCCCACATGGTCTCCTTGGCTTAAGGATTGTCACACACACAGTGGACTAGAGAAGATCAGAACAGGATCTATTCATCAAGTCAGGGCTGAGCCCTCAACACCACTTTTGTGGAGGGTGACTGGACCAAATTGTAGAAGGCTTATACCCGCCATTTCCATTACTCTGACGGGCAAAAAAAAGAAAGACAGATGGTGTAGAAGAGGTTTGTAGAACAGCTGTAGAACAGGTTTCCATGAGCACAGCCCATGCTCACCTGACCACAGAAATCCATGGCATTGAAGGCAATGCCTGTATAGGCCACATCTTCCACCTTGGTTCCTGGATGTGGTTTGCCTCATGGAGAGCCATGCTAGGAGAATCTGTTCTGAACAAAAGATCCCCATGCTTGAGATGAATTTGTGCTTTGGAGATGGAAAACTTAAATTGCCCTTCATGGAATTCCCATATTCTCTTTCTGATATGCTGAAGGAAGGGAGAAGACCAGGGAGTTAAGTCCTCTATGCCAATATATCTCAGGGAGGTTAACAAGCAGGTAGAGGGATCTGTAGAGAGCCTTGAGAGTTTGGTGACCATCATGGTTTCTCTCAGTGCCCTCCGACCACACAGACTCTGCCTGCTACCCATTGCCCATAGACTCTCCAAAGCTATCAGACAAAGCCAGGTTGTTCACAGGACAGAGGATCCCAGACACAAATACAAGCCCAGTTACATTTTAAGCCTTCCTTCATTTTGCTCTGAGAAGTAAGGGTCTGCTTGTACCCCTTTTCATCCCTGAATTCTCACAGCCTTGAAAGGACCAAATACCCCAGAAGGACCGACTGCCCCTTCCACAAAGGCAGAGGGAGAGCTCAGCAAAGAGAAAGGGTAATGAAGAGCCAGGGATCTGCCAGGGCCAGTGTAGGGACAGACACGTAATATCTATCTTTCCCAGATAAATATCTGGGCTTCACAATATATTCAGTATGTACATTGTTTTAACCAATGTCCCTGTATGACCATCATGGTGCTTATTTCTGCTAATTCTGAATTTGAATACAAAATGTTCATAAATAAAAGCATATATGGAAGTGTTTTGATGTAACTTTGCTTTAATAAATGCAAATTGCCTTGACAGTTCTTACAGCAGTTAAATGTGAAGACCACTATAAAGAATCTGAAAGCTCTAGGAATTTTTGCGTGTAGTCAGGTTGTATGTTACACCATGTTTTTATATATGGGTTATATTTTATCCTGCTGGTCCCTTGTCCCATGCCTGCCCCTTCCATAAATTTGAATTTTTAAATTAAAATATGCAAACCATATGTGATTAACTTTTCTTACTTTCACGACTTGTGCAGAGAAGTAAGTCAGCCTCTAAACATGACAAGTTTATTTGTTTATTTATTTATTTTAAAACTCTAATTAGAGAAAGGAAAAGGGTGTCAAGAGTCTATGGTGATTCACATTTTAACAGCCAGGTTATAATTTATTAATTCGCAACTTATAAAATTTTCACAATCTCTTTCCACAGGAGTCCAAGAGAGACTCAAATTTATTTATTGTTTCTACGTAGGGTGTCATTAAATATTTGTTATCTCCTAAAGTTTGTTGGGAAACGAGATTATTTTCCACATCAAATCACACCAATGCTAATGGGAAAAGCATTAGATGTTGACCCAGCAAATTAAACTGTAAAATATGAGGCTCATTGTTATTATTACATAGACACATTTTCTGTGCTCCTTACTAAAACCATCTTAATCAAACTCATTGTATTTTAGTCATGTTTGAAAATAATTGTGCCAGAATATAAAACATATGAATACATAAAGAGAACAAGTTCCACTTGAATATGTCCAATTTAACTTTTTAAAAAGAATTTTCCAATTGGTCTACTTTAACATTTAAATTGCTTACCTATGAAGAAGAAAGCAATCACAATGAGAATTCTGTGTGCTTTTATTTAAGCTACCTAAGATACTTCTTCTATTATGTTTTCCAACAGAAACCAAAAAAACACACATTTTAATGTGTATAAAGCTTATCTAAAGAATATTTCTGCAAATTCTCCATATTTTGTTCTCATTGTTTCAGTAAGAAGGACAAAAGCATCCCATCATGGGGTTCAATCTTCTCTCCCTCAGGCGGTGACTCTCACCTGGAAAATTACTGAGGAAACTCTCCTCTTCTGATTCCCTTATGGATCTGCACTCCACAGTTTGCCACAGTGGACACAACTCTAATTCACAGAAGTCTTGCTGAGGCAAGGTAATTTTTAATATTCTGAAACTAAAGTAGTATTCCTGATGCTGTCTGCCAAGTAGACTAGCACTACCTAGGTAGACTTCCTGTATCATCAGTGGAGATAGAATCAATATAGAAATTGGAGTTTGGTGGATGATTCATCTGGCTAAGCATTGATATTTACTTTAGAATGAGAGGGATCATGGCCTGGGTTCTGCTGATTTGCTCTGAGCTGGATTTGAAGAGAGTCTGATGTCTGGCTCATATTGGTTGTGTTTGCAGATGTCACGGGTCACCTATGAAATCCGTTCCGTTTTGCTAATCCTAGTCAACCTACTCCCATTTGAAACATAGAGCTTTCCCCACATAAAAAGTCTTGATCAAAGGGTATAAATAACTGATACATTATGTTAACTCATCCTTAATGAATGTAAAGCTGAGGGATTGGTTTGTGCCTTATAGTGCACCCCTGCATGTGAGGAAATGGACTGGAGGCCATGTTTTTGGAGCTTTTTAAGACAGCAAGAACTAGTAAGTTCTTCTGTAGTTTTCTGTTAAGTAATTGACTTTTTTATGTTCAGAAATTCTACAAAAAAGATCTATGCACCCATGAGTATATATTTTCCACTAACAAATGCTTAGCTCTTCAAGATTTTGAAATTGAATGTTAACCTTTTCAGTGAAAATACCAATACAAGAAAAGACAGAAGAGTCAGAAATGGAGCTAGGCTAAGGAGTCAAGCCATGAGGCCTCAAAAGCAAGCTAGGGAGTAGGTAGAGGAAACAAACAGGGGCATTTGACTGGATTGTGTCCATACTCCATAAAAATTCAAGTGAAAGATTCAGTGTCAGTATCCTCGCGCAGCAGGCTGGTGGGCATCCAAGAGGCAAAGCTGAGCCAGATTCTGTTACATGGGCATATTTTCACACTGTACTCATAACTGGTAGCTTTATAATCCTCTGACCTTGGTGGCAAAAGCTGCAGGAAAACCCTCTGGAATTTAGCCACATATGTTTGCTGAAGTCACAGGAGTACCTTCTGGCCTGAACACTTGCCACAGAGGCACTGCATGGTTCTCTAAGCAGAGAAGCAAAGTATATCCTACTCTCACCTGAAGACTGAGACATACTGTAAAACTGCATATTGATTTAAAGAAAATGTTTCCAGAGAGGCTGTGTAATCTCTGTCTTTGGAGATTTTTAGAACATGACTAGATGAAGTTTTGATCAACTTGTTCTAATGCTGAAGCTAGCCCTGGTCCAAACAGGAGATTGGACTAGAGACCTCCAGAGGTTCATTCTAGTGTGAGTTCTAAAACTCCCCCTGGCACAACTTGAGGCCATTTTCTCTTGTTCCATCACTTGTTATTTGGGAGAAGAGCCTGACCCTCACCTCAATACAACCTTCTTTCAGGTAGTTGTAGAGACTGATAAGATCTCCTGTCAGCTTCCTTTTCTCCAGGCTAAACAACCCAAGTTCCCTCAGTTATGACCTTATCTCTCTTTTATTTGTGGGGCTAAGTTTCTTCTTTGTATTAGACATTTTCCATGAAAGCCATTTCAACTTCACTTGCTGTAGCGGTGACAGCAATTTGACATGTTATCAAAGAGCAACACCCGGATAGCCTGAATCTTAAGAAACCCTTCCCAGAAAGGAATCTTTTACCAAGAAGTGTTTCAAGCTGGTGTGAGGTCAGTGACCAGGAAGTCCTGCCAAGGCATGCTTCACTCAGTGACACAAGCTCCATGCGGGTCACATGTTGCCCTGGCTCCTGCCACTGCCCTGGCCACCATCCCTTCTTCTGTCCATCACTTGACAGCCCCTGGGCAGCCAGCACAGAGTGTACAGGAGGGGGACACAGGGACACTTTTTTTTTTTTTTTTTTTTTTTTTTTAAAAAAAAAAATCATAAAAATAACTTTGGGATACTCCTGACACCAAAGCTGGTAATAGCAGAGAAAATGCCTCCCATGCTGGTTTGGGGAGGTGTTGAGGGGAGGAACCTTTCCTCCCTAATGCTCCTTCTTGTCAGTTTGCACTTTGAGAATGTTCCTGCAGGTTCCCTGAAGCCATAGCTGTTCTCTCGGAGGCACTGTGTGTTCACTAGAGATGTTAAGATGGTGATCCCATCAGCCATTTCATGCTCGCAGTGAGTGTTATAGGAAAGAGGCATCACCATGTACTTCATACCAGAGATGAGCTGTTGGGGTGGAAGGAAAAGGTTAGGTGTTGTGTGGCAGTCAGACAAGAAGAAAAAAGGCTGATGGAGGAATCCTGGGAGGGATGAAGGGGCAAGAAGAGAAGGCGGGAAAGATAAATGTGGAAGGAAACATGGAGTCTTGGACAACTGATATTAGTGCATTTATTTCAGCCATATCTGCTGAAATTCAGAACCTGCTCTAAATAGGAAACAGGTGTTGTCTCTGAAGGTGCTGTATTCAGGCTTCCTTGTTCAACCTCATAGTGCTCAGGAGAAATGCTGCAATTTTTTTATAACTTAAATGAGAGGAGGCAGAGTGGGTAGAGGGGCTGGGGAGAGTGATGGGGAATCAGGGCAGGAGGAATGAAAATATTTGTGTAGGGCTTACAAGGCAGAAGACTGAGGTTAAGGTTTGGGTGTTTTTTCCTCCTTCTTTTTAACCCTGTAACAGATTAGGGAGAATATTACTGGATAACGATTTCACCAGAGGAGCTAAAGAATGCATTTCTAAACCCAAAATTTTTTTCAGAAAATGTATCAGAGTGCCAGGGCATCTAATTATTCAGCCCCTGCTTTGGCATCATACAATACAAACGAGTGCCACGCAGCATGGATTGAAGATTCAGAGAGAAAAAGCTGTTGGGGTTTGATAGTGTTTTGGATCTCAGAGAAATCTAAAAATACCAAATACAGCTGGCATATGTGCCATGCTTTAGTGAGCTGAACATCTGGGAGTATTCTCAAATGCTCCCCTTTTGTGTTCCCTGTTACACTACCAGAGAGCAGCAAAGTGCAAATGAAAACTTAGCTGATTTTGTGGTGCTTCTAAGTTCAGCTGCAAAGACATTAAAAACAATAATGGGGAAAATCAACATCTGCCAGTTTGCAGTGCACATTTATTCTAGTCTTAGAGGACACTTAATGTGTGCTAAATTGCACCTCCCTCTGGTTTTCTAGATAAACTAAGATGCTCACTGTGTATATGCACATTTAAAATGTGCACATTGATATTTCCCTTATGGTGTGATTTAACTGAGACTTGTGGAATACTTTTCAAACTCCAAATGAACTTCACATAATGAAGTAGAAATAGTAATCTTGTCACCCGCCATTCAAAGACATCACTTTTGTTGAGACAGTACTTGCTTTTGATACAGTGATGTCAATGCAAATATCTTCCCTGTAACTCAAAAGCAGCAAAATAAAGAACTAAGTCCAAAATAAATAAAGCCATTTTACTATTCTATAGAAGGAGTTTTGCCAAAGATTTCAGTGAGATGAGGATTTCACTCAGTCACTGGACTTTTGCTCATAGATTCACATTACACAATCTAATTTAATAAGTACTGAAGGCAGTAACTACAACTGTATGTCTCTGGGTGTCATGCATGCTTGACAGATGGGGGTCAAAGTGTACAGCATCTGCACAAGGCTGTTTTCAAGGCTTAGACAAAATGCATATGGAATCTTCTGAATCAAACAGTAATTTTCTCAGACATATACATATGAGAAGCCTTTAACAGATAGAAAAGAGTAGAATTTTTTCCAGGACTGAAAAACAACAGGGTACAAAGGTTGTGAAATAGCAACAAGCAAGGCCAGAATCTGATTTAAGGGGCCTGGAGTTCATCCAAACTTAAGGGGGAAATAAGTATTTTTGAATGCATCTTTTGAACTGTTCAGCCTCATTACTGAGATCTTTTAAACAAATAAATATTAATATAGGCTCTATGCTAAATGATGCCATTTAAAAAAAAGAAAAGGGATGCTCTCAGCTACCTGAATTGATCTTTCCTTTGGACTTTACTTTTTGGCATGTCCTCGGGTGGGCAGTCAGGGCTGTCTCCTGGAAAACAAACATTTATGGAACTAATATTCAGAGGACACACCAGCACAACACCCTTAAATTCACACTGTGTTGGCCTGTAAGGAGACACAGAGCTATGGAAAAGGCCAACAACAGTGAACACTGAGCATGTAAATTGACTTGACAAGACCTGCACTGACTTAAAGAGAAATCCCTGAGTTACAGAGAAATCATATATTCGCAGTATAGCTTACAGACTGAAGTAAAACTCTGGTTAACCTTCTCCAGTGATGGCCACCCTGCTTTTGCAGGTTGGTAACTGAGAGAAAAAGACAGAGGAGGCAAAGAGATAGGAATACCCATGTCCCTGCAACATGGCATGTTTTGTATTTGACGGGAATGCATATGCATATTTTATGTACACTAATCAGAATCACTGGGGGAAATTTGCACCCTAGAGAAATACATTGATTAGAACATGGTAACTCACGAAGACAATACTTCTTGAAGCTCAGGTGTTTTAAACACCAGTTTAGGGTCTCACAAAGGTTAAACTAAGGAGGCAGGTGCCCTGTACTGTTCTGTAGGCTGGTACGCCCAGCCCCACACCATGGGAGACTGCTGGTTGAACCCATTCCCTGACTCAATGGAGCTTCTCTTCAGCTCTGCTTTTCAAATTCTTTCAGTTTCAATCTTTCAAACTCTATTACAGTTATTTGGGATGGAATTTCCAATGCCACTGATTTATTTAGAGATTTTGTTTAGTTAGTCACCACTAGACTAACCACTTAGAAAAGTCATTGTTTCTGTATGCTCACCCTCAACGAGTTCTTCATGGCACCAGAGCCACCAGCATCTATCAAACTCAGACTCTGTGGATCAAAACCACTGAATTTCTCCCACCATCAAAATTGAGAAATCCCTGCAGTGCTTTCAGGACTCGCCATAAATGATAAATCAGGTATGGCATCCTCACACACAAAATGGTGGCCAGGGAGTTACAGTTTTGCTTTTTCTAAAATCACAATAGAAATAAACAAACAAACTCTGCCTTTCATACCTCTCTGACACTAGTAAAGATATCAAAGTAGGATAAGTGCAAAACTAAGCATTAAATGAAGTGGACTATTTTGGGGGGATCAGGAGTTCTTCATCCAGATCATCTTTAAAACCTCAATAGTGAGAGTCACCGGCAGGCAGCAAAAGCTGAAGAATGGCCAGATCACAGGATTCGTAATTAGAGTGAGTACATGGTGCTTCCTCACTTAAAATAAAAAAAAAAAAAAAAAAAAAAAAAAAAAGAGAGAGAGAGAGATGAGCAGCTGTCTCAGCAATATTAGAGTCGGGGAGGACTCCCAGTGAAATCAGATACCCGTCTGCAGAGAAAGTGAGTACCATACATCCATCAGGCGGGCATGTGTCAAAGCTAGTTGAAGAGAAATGGCTTCTAGAAAGTTAAGCTTCCTCTGAAACATCAGCACATCTATTAATATGGGAGAATGAAAAGAAGGAGAGAAAATAAACTAGAAATACAAGCAGTAGTCACCTGAGGCTGCACATGATTAACTTCACCAAAACACATTACATGCCTCTACAAGGAGAACAATTCAAGCAGCAATTCATTGCATTAGATAATGATAAAAACAAACTAATATGGCTTACATACCCATGTGTATCGATTTCAAGCTTCAGACACTTATTTGGGACCTGATTCTGGTTTTACACCAGTTCTGTGTTGGTGTAACTGAATTTATATTGGGATAAGTTTCAATGGAGTAATTGCACACATCCATCAATTTAAATGGACAGAGATGGTCCCAAGCTTTTGTCTAAGCTCTGAAAAAATACTAAGTCTTGCCTCGAGAACTACGAGTTCCAAATATTACCTTTCACCATGCAAATACTATTTTACTCTGCAAAGCAATGTCTTCAAGATGATCAGTTAAAGAGCCTGGTGTGAGTCAGAATAATAAGCAACATAGTTTTCAATAGATGCTGACCTGAGAGGTCTCAGTGACAGGGAAATTCAAACTACTGAGTCTTTTCTCTCTCTGCTATTGAGTCTTTTCTCTCTCTGCTCTGCGGCTAACCCTATGCCTCATACCTTTTCTGACCAGCTTTACTCTCATTCCAGGACCCCATCTGCCAGACATAATCGGCTGCTGCCATATCAGCAGCTATCCCTCAGAGACAGTAGGGACAACACGTACCTTCCCCTGGCACATCCCAGCTGAGACCTGCTGTTATCATCACTCAGTGAGCACTGCAGCAACAAGAAGCACAGATCTCCCTTCTTGCCTCACATGCTCTCTCTTTTTTCATCTTTACTGAAGTCTCATTGCCACTTTGAGCTGTGACTTGGAGGTTTCCTTTGCTGTTGCTACCTAAGAGGGTCCCATCTTGTGCTGACAGCTTCATCCACCTCATGGTGGTCAGTCACAGAGTGGGAGCAAGGGGCAGAGGTGCTAAGAGTTACTCAAGGCCAACGTGCTGGGTTTCCTCTAAATCCAAACAAAGGGGCTGGGAGTGAGAAGGAAAGATGGAAACATCAACCCTCTTTTTTTTTTTTTTTTTTTCTTTTTTTTTTTTTTTTTAACCACAGAGAACTTCTATTGTGTCTGTGTTTCCATAATGTTTCTAAACAATATTATGAGCTGGAAGTGAAACAGGATTAAGTTGAATCTAATTTAAAGTGCCTTAAAAACAGGTAATTGGCAGAGCAGACTAACAAAATTACATGCCTGCAGGATGAAGTGCTTTTATTTCTCCTCATCAGAGAAACAGACTTTTTTTCAGTACCCTGCCTCTTTCCTCCTCTTGCAGGCAGGACAGCAAGAGAAGTAATAGCATCAGGCAAATGTTATTTTTCCTTTGCCTTGGAACAGGCACTACTTCCCAGCAAGTGAAATTGGTACCATTCTGCAAGATATATTAATTAATCTGTACTCTCTCCACAGCTAGATCCAATGGGTCTTCCATCTGTCCACCCCAACACACATGGCAGGCTGGGATCTGTAGGGAAATAAGCCATTCTAGCTGTTCCTTCTCATGCAGAAAGCATCACTGCGAAGCCTTGTGCAGCAACAAGTCTGCATGGGACATTACAGCCCAGCCTTGCCCTTCTCTGGAAAGGGAAAGGAGGACTGAGTCAGTAAGACTGTGCCAGAGGGTCTGCAACACTCTCCCTCTTAGTTGCGTAGTGCAGCTGTTTAGAAACTGCTTCAGGGACATAAGCTGGGCCCTAGGGCAGAAAGCTGCACAGAACTATGACTGACACAGGCAGTACATATCCTGTGTATAAACTCTTCCACATTCAACACATATGACGACGGACTAAAAGACCAGTATGCAAACATAAGAAAGTGTTATTAATGGCTCACTAGCCACTTATATCCTTCCTATCTTCCTTACAACCTAATAAAACTACCGTACCAACAGAAGAGAGAGACTGCACGGCATTCTCCCCATAACAGCGTGGCCAGCAGGTCCAGGGAAGTGATTCTGCCCCTGTACTCAGCCCTGGTGAGGCCACAGCTCGAGTCCTGTGTCCAGTTCTGGGCCCCTCAGTTCAGGAAGGAGATTGAGGTCCTGGAGCAGGTCCAAAGGAGGGCAACCAGGCTGGTGAAGGGACTCCAGCACAAGTCCTGTGAGGAGAGGCTGAGGGAGCTGGGGGTGTTCAGCCTGGAGAAGAGGAGGCTCAGGGGAGACCTCATCGCTCTCTACAACTCCCTGAAAGGAGGCTGGAGCCAGGGGGGGTCGGTCTCTTTTCCCAGGCAACTATCAGCAAGACAAGACGACGTGGTCTCACGTTGTGCCCAGGGAGGTTTAGGTTGGATATTAGAAAGAATTTCTTCCCGGAGAGGGTGATCAGACATTGGAATGGGCTGCCCAGGGAAGTAGTGGATTCTCCATCCCTGGAGATATTTAAAAAGAGACTGGATGTGGCACTCAGTGCCATGGTCTGGTAACCACAGTGGTAGTGAATCAAGGGTTGGACTTGATGATCTCTGAGGTCCCTTCCAACCCATCCGATTCTATGATTCTATGATTCTATTCTATGATTCTCAGGTCCAAAGACCTGAGGTGGATCTCCCTGAAGAAAATCCAGGGGAAAGTTTGGTGCCTCACCAAAGCCATCAGTCTCAGTCACCTCTGCAGCTGGCAGCAGGACTCGGCAGCACCACCATGGGGTATCCCATTTCACACAGACAACTTCTCCAAGAGTTGGTTAAGCCACCCTTCTGAAGGTGACCTCCTCTTACCTGCCATTGACTCATTCAGATTCTTATTCAGATCAGGTATCTGGTTTTTCATGGCTCAGACTAATGGAGATGGATTCTTCCTCTTGTTCCACTTGAATCAAAGCTTCAACAGTGAACTTTCTTTTATTTCACTGTTAGTTTTTCACCAGATCAGCATTTGGGGTCTTAATTTGATAAGCTGAATTGGCTTGGTAGTGGAATTTTTGCAGGTCTTTTTATTAGTAGGTCTTATAAAGTGTATGAATTAATTACATGGTATGAATTTACACTGCATGTCACAAATTTTAGGCTTATGTGTTTCCAGCAGAGCAAACATTCTTGAATTTCCCAGAAAGACGGTTCTCTTCTCACTCAGAGGTCCACCCTTATAGTTTACCCAGCCCTGGCAGCAGGCTTAGCATGCCCTCTGTTACAGCACCCCACAGCAGCAGAATTTTTCCATTAACACAATACAAAAAGTTCATGTCTAATGATCTTGTAATGCTGTGCTCTGATTGAATTTTTAATTTCTTTTATAGTATTCAATCCTGCAAACTGCTAAGCTGTACACATAAAGAAGCTGCAAGACGAGTTTATAAAGTTTTCTACATCTGCCAGTTTTGTTTATTAAAAGAGCCTATAATGACATATGTTCTTTGAACCAGCTCTTAACAATTAAAGTTGTTTGCTAATAAAAGTTTGTTGGTTTCACAATACAGACGGAAAGGTGTAACCGGGCTATACAAGAAAACTCATACTCCAGGTTTGTAATACATTGAAGAACACTTCATAAAAATACTTAATGCATATGAAGCTACAAAAGATCAATATTTAACTAATAACTGTAAGATTCATTACACAATCCCAGATTTTGTAAATTTGTCTCTATTAAATGTCATAAAGACAACACATAGGCAAGTTAGCACATTTATGTTGATTGCTTACAGCAATGATTTTTGACAATAAAAAACTTACTGCCATGCTGACCTTATCAGCATGATACTCTTGCAGAATAAAACAGACCTCAAAAATGATGAATTTTTACCTGCAAGACAAAGCCAGGCTGGGAAGACAATGTCAAGTGAGAAGTTTATAAAGAAAATTAAATTGAAAGAAAAAGCTTTTAGTAAGACATTGCGGTGGAGGGAAACACCTACATAAAACTACACAAATGAGGATTTATTCCTTTGTCTAATAAAAAGAGTGCATATAACAAAAGCACACTGCATAATTAGCTGAGAGAAATGCACTAGTTTGTTTTCTGCTTGATGAATAATTAACATGCAGTTAATTAAGAGGAAAAAATGTATGCTAATGCATTCAATAGTGAATTTTTTTGCAACTCCTATATATGTATTATCAACTGAATGCATGCAAAATAACTTATTTTGCACAGAAAGGGTCCCAGTTGAAAACATCATCTGTGCCTAAATACAATGCCCATTATATGTTATCATTTCATGACTAGAAAGAACTTGTAGTTGCAGAAAGCATACTACAAAAACTGTGTATACTCCTGCACCGAATGACATAAAAGCAAGAAAAATCCGATTGAAATTCAATTAAAAATGAGATAAAGCAGAAGCATAGACCTCGCTTATATATGGGACTTCCTCCAGCTTCATCCTTTGCATTGTCAAAACTCAAACAGACGGAGCAGAAGGAGTGCATTCAGTTCTGAAACTGAAGCCAGAACAACAAGCAGAAGATCCAGGCAATCTGCTGTGTTCCTCACAAGGAGAATTTACAAATAGTGGGAATGTTTTTAATTGTCCGTCTCTCACAAAAAGAAAGGAAAATAGCTTAATGGCAACACAAACTTATAAAATCAGACATATCTAAGGGTATTATGTTAATACTCTGCGTACAAACAGCAAGTGTAAAAATTCAATCACCAAAAACCAACATACTGTAAAATCACAAGGAAAATCAAACTGAGAGAAATACTGGAGCAGATCTACTTGTGTAAGTAGCCATAGTTCTCTCAAGTGATGTAGTACAAAGTGTTTTTCTAGGAGCTACTGAAGCTGAGTGCTTCATCCTGTGTTGTTCAGACTTCTTCCTTACCCTGTCCAAGGCAGTCCCTACCACACATTCACTCGTGGCCTGTCAAATTGTCCACATGATGTCCACATGTCCACATGTCTGTTGTTTATAGACAAACTGCAACTCTTCTCCACACCTCTAGGTCATGTACTTCAACAGGATGCTATGAACCTCACTGTCTTTCTAAAAAGATGGGCTAAGCCCTGAAACTATAAATTAAAATGGAAATCTAAACTGATTCAGTTGCCTACAGCGCCTACAAAATGTCCTCTCTCCCCTGCTGGAGGTAAGTGCAATTTCACTTTCCCTTACTAGTTTTAACCCAGTTATCCCAATGCAACACTGTCTGTGGGAACAGGATAGATTTCTACCTTTTGCAAATACGTTGGGTTTTGCAATTGTGCTCAGAACAATCCTCCATGTAGTAGCAAGCGCTCTGCAGTAGCAGAAAGGCTGGAACATACCAAGGAATGGGGGAACAAACTTTTCTGGCCATTTATTTTGTTACAGCTAGGTTCATGTACATTCCATGTGATCCAAGTAGATGCCATGGCCCGGGGCAAAGCATATGCAGCCAGTACACTCACAACCTTTTGTGCCTAAGCAAATGCATATTGAAAATGGAGCAACTATAAAACCTATATATTTAAATGTGACTATTATAATATTGTCTTCATAATTATCATTCCCCTTGCTAGTTTCCAAGATGCTCTGGGAGGATCAAAACACAGCTGCTTCCCTACTGAGAATTTTCACACTTACACCAGCCCCAGGTTTGTTTCGGTCCCGGCCAACAGACGGCACGGAGCTGCTGGTCCCTGGGCACGGCAGAGCTCTGACTGTTGACTGTTACTTTTGAAAGAAGGCTAAAAACTGACAGGCTGTTTGAATACAACTAAGATCCTGTGATTCTGTGAGGAGGAAAAATGAAAAGGACTTTGCTCAACCCAAATGATGGTCTTGCAAATACTGACTGTTTTCCTTTAAGCTAACTCCAACTACCATTTTTTTAAAACTCGTTTCTTCAAGAACATCAGCATTTAAAACACAAGTGTGGGCTTATGGAGAAAATGGATTTTCACCATATGAACCGTATGCATAATTTCCAGATAGGAAATGGCATGTTACTTTATTCACATACATTCACATTCATTTATTCACATGAAAAAGAGTTCATATTCTCAGCTATGATTGACATAAGGCACGGAGAGGATTTCTTCTGTTAAAAAAAGCAAACAAATTACAAGTAGTAGGAAGCAATAAGGTTGTTTATTAACACTCTTCTATCTTCACCCTCCTGCCCACCCCATCACCCATGAAATGGCATTCCAAATCCTTGACGCAAAATGATAATATATAATATCAACCATACGTTCTCTGCCACTCCCATCTGAACCTCCAGCACTGCATATGTAGTCATCTTCTTTCCACAGTGGGAAATAGCAAACATTCGTACTTGTGCATTACCTTTATTTGGCACTCAAACCCCCGTGAAGTAGAAATTTTGCCATTTAGCACAATCCCAGCCTGACAAAATACAGCCTTTCTAAGGATAAAGAAAAGCCTACAGTGTCTGAGCAGTATCAAGACACTTTACTAGCATTCTTGTGAGGCTCCTTCTTGATTTGCATGATTATTCAGGTGATGGAGGTTAACTACCTTGAGCAATGGGAGGAAATCAAACTATGACCTTACAAGAACAAATATTCATAGACTGAGTTTTTTAATTCAATTCCTGGAAGATTATTGCCAATTACTATATTAATGCCTATTTTGCTAATTTTAGCTTTTATTACAACCATCTCCAGGAAACAACAGCATTTCCAGAGATATTCCCTGAGCAGAAAAGAAACTATGCTCACAGAATATATTTCTTATTGTGAATTATTTACCTGAGGTGAAAATGTTGATCAGTCTTCCTAATTTTATCACATAGTACAAGCTGCAGTAACAGGGTGAGCTCAGCGATTAAGTGGTTGAACAGTTGGATGTTTTAAAAGAAGAATTATACAAGAAGTGCTGAATGCAAGGGTAGTGTTTTAACCATTTATATGAAGGGACAACATCATGCTCATTTTACACATGAAAATTCTGGCACTGAATGAAACAAGACTGATTTATTTCTTTTCTTCCCCATGGTTTGGGTCAGAGATAAGGAAAAAGAAATTTACTTTAAAAGTTAGTAGAAGTAAAATACAGTTGGGTGGTATAAACATCTCACAGTTTATAAAGAACTGCTAGTAAGATCAAAGATTATCTGATAGCTGTGCTGGACTAAGGAGGTGTAAATTCTCTGCCACAGCAAGGCATGAGGAGGAGGAGGGATACCTGATTATGCATGGTTCAGTAAATGTAGAGCAATTGTAATTAATCTGAAGTGACTCGTGACGCAGTATCACTGTAACACAGGATGGATGACAGGGAGGTGTTCCCGGGAGAGACAAGCAAGTAATTTGGTGCCCCATGGAAAGTGCTCAGAGACATAAAAGAGAAGACAGACTTAGCATATGTCACAGTGCACATAGAATGATGAGACGTGAGCCAGAGTCCTGCCAGTGCCACCAAGGACAGGGTTCCCTCATGCCTGTTTACTAGCAATAGACACAAAGCATTTTCCCTGATCCACCAGTTAGGGAAAATTCCACCCCTGCCAATATTATCCCACCCCCCTCTTTTTTTTTTTTAATAAATATGTCAAACGAACAAAGAAGTGTTCACATGTTTCTAGAGCTTGCAAGAAAGCTTGCAAGGTTCTGTGCCAGCTGAGTCATTTCTGTACAGATGCTTATGGCACAGAGGACTCTTGAAGTGCATCCTCAAGGATGAAGCATCCACAGTGGGATGCAGAGAACAAAGATGTGATGGAGGGAGCGGGCAGGAGCAGGGAAGCTCCTGGTCTGTGTGCAACAGGCAGTTTGCATACGGATGGCCCAAAGGAAAGACCACTGAGAAGTAATTTGTGAGGAACACCAGTACAGACAGCGTAGGCTGCACAGCTCAGCACCATATGTAAGCATCCTGAGGTTGAAATTACAGAGAGGGGGTATTGTCCTGCACTGTGAGAAACTGGGGTTAGGCTCTCACAGGGATTTGGTGATTTATTTCCCCAGAAGATTTTAGTTTGAAATGAACAGAAATTCTTTTAGAGGTAATGTGTGATGTTTGGTAGGACTTAATGAATTAAAATTGGCCAGAAGCCAGGTCATCTTTGTCTGTGATTGTTTCTGCTTTTGTTAGCTGAGGAAGGTTGGAATGGTTCAATACGTCCACTTGGAGCACTGACACACATGCCAGGTGATCAGGGAGGTGTCTTTTGCAAGAGTGCTCTTCCCTGTGAGTCCAAAATGGATCATGAAAAGATCGATGAGTAGTGTGGAGAATCGCTGAGCTACTGGGTATATCCCCTTGCAGAAGAAATGCTATTATTTACAGTCCTCATAAGCATGATGGCTGTTTGCCTGTGCAGATGAGACTGAACCTGCCTTTGTACATTTTTGAAAGTAAATTTTTATATGATTGATGATATGATAGCAAGACAGACAGAATGGGTTTAGAGAAGAAGGGCAGGGAGAAATCAACAAAATACTCTGTCATTCACAATAAACATATACATATGTAATGGTGTGCATATATATATTTATGTATATATGTATGTCTACGCATAATTTATACAGGGATACCTTATTTATCTGTTTAACTTCCACTTGCTTTTCTGAAAGATGTTTTCATGTCTTTTTCTTGATCAGAGCTTCTGAAATCAGTGGCCTGAAGTTCAGGGCCTGCTCATGGTGATCTCTCACCCAGAAGTTTTAGGTTACTGATGTCGCCACTCATGTGCTTGTGTCAGCTGTCACAATCCGCCAAAGAAGTACCTGTATTCCAGCAATAGAAGAAATGGTTTAAGTTAAATAATCGAAACAAATTGAAACAAATAACCAAACACACAGAAGAATGCACTCATCCTGAGATGCTCCAGTAGACCAAAACATCTGTGCACCCAGCTGTTTGGTGTAGGAAGCAGATGTGACAAGATGTTTGGATCTGGTATTGTTTATGTTTCAGGAGACTTGGGCTTGATGGATTCACAGGCTATAACAAATGTCCTCACTTGTCCGTGCTTGTTCCTCTGCTACAGCCTATTCCAGGAGACAGACATGTGGCATCCAGAGAACTGCATATATCAAGGACACTGAAATCTAGCATATTTGCTGACAGGTCTCTATAAAAGTGAGCTCAAAGAATAAAAGCTCTTGTGAAGCTTCTAGTTCTTGAAAATGACTTTTTAAACTCTTATTGAGAGCATGTTCAGTAACATAGAATACATTTAAATTATTCTTAGAATCTTAACACAATTCTCACTCAACAAAATTCCCACAAGTTTATATGGTAATGTGTTCTGACTCATGGGCTTTTATCATGTGGATCTCCTAATATTTGGAATTTCAATCCAAGCACTACTTTTGGAGTGGAATGCTTTGTGAGAATTTCATTCTGCCCTCAGCCTGAACCCCCAGAGCTGATATCTCTTCTGGTTGCAGACAAAAGTCTGAAAACGTAACCCCTCTCAAACACCAGACGGCAAACAGAAATACACAACTTTTTTTTTTTTTTTAAACTGATTTTTAGCACTTAGAGTTGGCAATATTGCAACTGGAATTTGGTTTGAACGAAGACTGAGGGCTGAAAGCCAACATGCTCACTCTCTCTGAAGAAAAGCCTGGAAATGCCTGGAAACAAAGGGCCTGATTCACAGCTTCCTTCCAGGCAGCTCGTGCTGCCTTACCCTGCCTGTAAGCCTAGATCTGAATATTCATGCATATTCCAGACAAGGCCCAAATCCAAACAGTACAAATAGTCTCTTTCTTTAGAACAAGCTAACCTCAAGTCCAAAAGTCTTCCATTTCTCTGATATCTGAAATATGGATCAATTTGAGGTAAGGCCATTTCTACTTAAAAACCATATCTAAGACCTCTGAAATGGAGTACATAGAGTAATCTGAGGATATCTTTTCAAAACTGAAGGTTTTTTTCCCTGTTGCATCTGCCACAAGTGCTGTCACAACCTAATAAGGTACAGCAACAATTGAAAAAGCACTGCTTATTCTCTCCGAGTAAAGTGGTTTCTGAATTCACATACCTGTACTTTAGTGCTTTCTCTAAGCCACCACTTTCAATAGAAATTCAACAGAAAAAAAGAAAAGATGTTTTCCACTACATTAAAAGATTCCAGGAATTTTGGTGAATGTAGATTTATCTACCAAAAATTTCCTGTCTGTTGCTATGTCTACCAATAACTTATGTCCTCTTTAGGGGATAAAAAGATGTTAATTTGGTGATTTCTTTTTATTTAAAAAAATGCTATATGGGGGAAAAAAGCCTTACATCTCCCACAAACCACCCCAAAATCCTCTGTGTATCCAGATGTGAAGGTTGAATTGTATGTATTCCTCTTTCTGAATTACCAGCAATGCTCCTTACGCTGCTCAAACATCACAGGCTTAAAACTTACAGAAGATATTTAGCATCTGTCTGCTTTCAGGTCAATGGCTCAGTTTTGGAGTTCTGGTCCTCAGTGTGCTCTGGTCAGCCATAGTGAATGTTTTGAACAGCACAAACTAATGCAGAAATCATTTCATAGTGAGAGTTAACATGAAAGGCTCTTTTTACAAAAAAAGGATGTTGTTGATAAGGTGAAAAGCTTGATTGGTCACATGAAATGAAAGTGGTGCTACAGGTTTTGAGTATGGTCTCCTGACAACTCGTGCATCAAGCCCCAATGTACTCATGTATAGATTTAGTGCATTCGAGGATCGATGGGAAGAGGAGAAAAGCAGTACAACAGCTACCCCGAAGGCTCAGGTTGGATTGAAGTGATCCATAAGCACTGTCCTGGTGCTGCTCTCCATCCTGAGTAATGTAACAATGTCTGGCACTGCTCATCATGCCAGAGAAAGTCTCTTCATCCTAGCAACAAGCAAATAATGCAAATTTGTCCTGATCGGGTGCATTTCCCAGTCTGATCCCCTTTGCCACTCCTGCAGCATACTCTCGTGCACAAGCTGTGCACGAGGAGGGACAGAAACTGGCCACCACTGCTTCCAGAACTGTCTCACTCATTGACACTCACTGGCAAGCACAAGGGTTCTGCAGCAGAAGAGTATTACCTCAGCTGCTAGTGTCTTGTGTCACTGAAATACTTTCCATCAAAGGGAAACCTCTGCTAAGCAGTAGAGCACAAGGGCCAGCTGTCAGCTTAAACTTCTGTAGTACTTAACCCTTTTCCTCCCCTCCACTGTAGCTGTTCAGATGAAAATGTTCTCCTTGCTTTTGCTAAGTCTCTAGCTGCCACAGTCTAGTGCACATATTTGATACTGTAGAAAACCAGATATATAGGCAGCAGGCTGCAGAGTCTCTCTTATGGTTCTATTTTACCTTTTGGTAACCTTCCTGCCATTTATGGACACAGAGCAAGCCTAGTATTGCTAAAAATTAAAAAGTTTTCTGGAAAGAGATAGAGAATTGTATCAGAGCAAGCAGTGAGAGGATGTTATCGAAGCTTCCTGAACCCTACAGACACCATCATGCCCACTCTTTCCCTTGTGAAGAACTGACAGGAAAGGAAGCATTCATATACTTATAAATATATCACATCTTTATATATGCTACAAAAATATGCCCGGACACTGCAGTAAAAATGTTGGAGAAAAAATACATTTGTAGGAGATGGATGAATGTTATGCCAGCGCAGCTGAATCACAGTTATTACTCCTTGTAAGTTGTGACAGCAAACAAAAATGGCTCTGTTAATAAGCCATGGGTTTGATACACTTGTTCCTTATCAGCATAAAGTAACTAATGAATTTACCTTGATAATATATATGAGCTCACCTCTGCTCCTGATACGTATGGCTTTTGGCTGTGTGTCATCAGTGAGCCACGTGCGTATCGCATGCTTGTGGCATGACAAAGGATTCTGACTCTGAAAGGATGTTTATTTATGTTCTTTCTGGTACAATTTTAGCTGTCACATGGCAGTGGTTATCAGAGGCTATTACACACAGGAGAGAGTGTTTGCAGTTACATTCCTATCAAAGGAGCAGAATTTGTAACAAAAAAAAAAAAAAAAAAAAAAAATGGTACTGTGATTCCTCAGCTCAATAAGTAAGATCAGTAGTTAGCCTCACTATTGTGCTCACCAGCATCAACCATGCCCAGAGCAGGAGAGTCACACAGACACTATGCACTGTGCTGTCCTGGGGTGACCCTTGGGCCCTGAATGTGTTTTATTCTCTAATGGTAAAACTAAGACCCAGGAGGAATTGAGGGGGACTGGAAAGGACAAGTTCTTTACAAACGAGTTTATAATCAAAGGTACAGTTATGAGCTTTTTCAGGCATGCTTCCCTTTCCCTAGCTTTTATTTTCAGTTTGTATTTTCTAAACCATCAAAAAATATACAATCAGCTTATGGTAGAAACGCAATTTAACATGGAAAGAATCCCGCATAGGGTAATGCCCCTAAGATGCCATGTTTTTAAATAAAAGTTTCTGAAAACAGGTATGTAGTTTCATTCAAGTTTAGTCACCTAACTAAATGAAGTAACCCATAATGCATTAAGTATATGCAGTTCTCACTGGTGCTCTCAACACCTGTCCATGACTTCGTGGATATTTTTGCTGCCCAGCTTTGTAAGCACATTTGTGAAAACAGCAGTTTTGATTCTAAATTGCAGACTTTACTTTACAGATGTTCAGAAGGCTTTTATTAAGAAAATTAAGGCATGTATTGTATTGAGAAAGGAAACAGCACTGAAAAAATAAGTAACAGGAAAATGTAAAAGATTTGGTTCTGTTGTGATCAGCACATAGAGAATTTGACTTCTGTAAAGTTGATTTAGTTTCATGTTGAAATCAGTCTGAAAAGGGAATTAGCATTAAAACTAGGAAGTACAGAGAGAGAGATAAAAAAACCCAACCTCTGTAATCTTTCCAAAACATTTCAAACATAAACAAAATCCACTTCTAGGAAGTTCCATTTCATCTTTCTTACGTAGCTTTCTGCTAAAACTTTCCAGTTAAGCATGCTAACAGCAAAGCATTAAATGATTGCTCCCTAACTTCACTCCTTTCTAGGAATTCATTCGTCAGTGCAGATAAAGATGTTGTTATGTGTGCAGCATGTGGGTATCTCAAAATCCCGGGCATATGATGATGGCAACAGCAAATGAATCAGGCGTCCTGAGTCAGCATGCTGGATGAAGTGTTTCTAACCTCTGTAATGGGTAATTCCCTTAGGGCAAGTTGAGGTCACTAGACCAATGCAGGGAAACCCATACAGAAAATGTGGGCCCCAGCTGAAGGATTTTATTTATGGATGCAGCACAGTGTCTTTCAGCATTTTCTGAGGACTCTTACTCTGAAAATCCAAACTAATTATCTGAAAATAGCATATGCTTCATTCAAGTTCTAAATGCACCTATTAGCAAGAAGGATCAGAAAAGCATTGATTATTTACACATTGTCAATTTTAACTGCCCAGTAGCAGTACTGGAATCATAATGATTTGCTGATCCCTGCATCCCTCATCACACAACAAAGATTCATGGCCCCTCTAGGAGACACCAGTATAATTAACATACCTCTGAAACATCTTCACCTTTAACGAATGCAGTGGACTAGGACAGCTTTGGGACTAGAACACAAGATAAAAGACGCCAGACATTAAAAAGCAGGTTTGCCAAATCTACCGCTGAGTTGCTTTTTCTTTGCTTATCTGTGTAGCTTTCAAGAACTGGCCTGAAGAAGCATTCTCATTCTTTCTTAAAAAAAAAAAAAAAAAAAAAAAAAAAAGCAGCAGACCTGGCACAGGCACAGTAAATAAAAATAACAAGCATATGATGCCCAAGATGCATGTGAACATTAAGTGACGTTGGCAGCCCCCGCAAATAGAACTCCAGTTAAAAATAGCCTTTGTCTAAATGTGGAAAGTGAGTAAATATAGTAGCAGTTTCAGCTTACTATAGAGGCTCACAGGCTCCAAGTAACAGAGCTTATTATAGAGCATGTGCGTCAGTGAAGGGGAGAAAAGGGAGAAAAGAAAGACGACGCATTCTGCAATTAGTATCTACAATGAGACATAAATTAACTTTTCCCTTCGTTATTTTTCTTGTTTAAAAAACAGGCAAAGGAAGGAGCGCTTTCAAATTGCAACCATGCTAAAGAAAAAAAGAGCTGAAACTATCACCAAAGAGCAGCACAGGGAACTTTCTGCACAAAAGCTGGTTGCACAGAAAATGAGATGTAAAAAGAGATGACAGGACAGATTTTTATCTCAGTCACTCTGAGACAAATAAGGAGTACAGTAACCTGGCTGGAGGGAGCTCTCCTGGATTTGCATGCACTCATTTGACTGAACATAAGCCACTGAGCCAACTTTTGACTTGACTGAAAAGAAAGTGACATCAACGCTTTCCCCTGCCCCTATGCACTTCTTCTGGTGATTGCAGAACTTGCTTTGCTGAATCAGTGTATCTGCTTTACCTCAGGTTTCATTTCATAAACAGCCTGCAAGGTATCGGAGACTGGGAAATGCCACAAACAAAAACTGTGTGGTATTTTACACCCAAGGAATAGTACCTGCTACAGAACACAGGTATAACTTAAGTAACATCCTTAGGACTTGAGCTCCAAGTGTTACACTGCAGGCAAGGGGCCCTCCAATATTTTTAACATTCTCCATATTTTTAACATTATCTTTTAGTCGAATTAACAAAAAGGAGATAAACAGGCCCTGTTTTATGTCTCTGATCTTCTCTAATCAGAGGTGAGAAAGATCCTTCTTATCCCTTTCAATGCTCATCTCTCCAAAATTCAAAGTCCTCCTCTTGTTCACACAGAGGAGGACACTTCTCACAGTATTCAGTGTGCATCTGCCTCTGTATAGGGTTTCTTATCTTCTTACTGTGCATTGAAAAGAATGGGGTGACAGCATATGACAGAAAAATAAATGGGACTTTTAGATGAGATGAAGCATGACATAAAAGTTGTGGCCAGAGTTGTCAGTAAAGTTGCTTTATTCAAATGGCATGGTAAATAAATGCTATAAATTCCTAAGTAGAGCCTAAATTAGCTTTTGGCATAGTACATCACTGTAACAAGTTAATTTTGCAGCTCCAAGGACTAGCCTTATATGGTTCACTTAGGTAATCATGCTAAATGGATGTTTAAGTGAGAACCATTTGCCAAATGCAAAACAAGAACCATATATAACCTCTTACACAACTACAAAACACAGCAATGCTGGTTGGTTTCCAAAATTCTGGTTTATGTACAAACTGTATCTACTAACTCCTACCAACACCTGAGGATTAATAATTAAACATTTGTCCTGGTCTGTCTTTCAAAGAAAGAAACATCTCCTTTCATTTATTTTTTTTTATTTTTGTTTTTTGTTTTTCTGTTTTCTGTTGTTTTCATTTCCAGTATGGTAAAGAATAGTTTTGGCAATCTCCTTTACTGTCACTGTTTAGCCATGAAAGAAGAAATAAGAAAAGAAGAGAAAGAGAAAAACTAAATGCTGAAAGCTTCATTAGTTATCTCAAAAGAAAGTCAATCTCTTTCTAGTCTAGTGCATCATTGTTCTAGTATTTGTGCTGTTTCTCTGGTATTCTTGTCTTACAGCTGTCAGGGGCCACACAAAATGTATTCAGGAAAGGCAATTACAGCAAAAGCTGCGTAAGCTTAATACTTATTGCTTCTCCCTGTCCCTTTGTATCCTGCTCCACCTATAAATACAGTGAGTTCAACTATTAGGGATAACTGAAAAATTCAGACATACAAGCCTATGACTATTAATCACCATTCATGCATTATAGCAAAACAACCTGCAATAGATGCTGTCTTGTTTCTGGCTAGAGAGTGCTGTTGAGTTCTTGCATTCAGAATAAATCTGTTTGGAAGACTGCCCTTAAAGAGTTTCCATGGTGATTATTTTGGTATCGCAAAGTAGAAGAAGCTGAAGTATGTAGTAGCCATATCCAAAATCTTGTCTTTTGTGGGAGAAAAAAAATACCAAAACGAAATCAACAGATGGCATTTGTCGACATTCTGATTATTACCGGAGTTGTGTTTTCGGAGGAATTCTGGGATTTGAGGTTTTCTGTCCAGAAAAGGGAGAATGAATGGGGTGAGGGCTAGGGAATGGAAAGAAACTCAGTATATCTGAAATCCCTTTAGCTTGCACTATTGCAGCATCTGAGGAATAGATCTTAAAACAGTAGCTGTTAACTAAGGAAAATCTTCAAAAGTGCCTCCTTCCGGAATAAATACTTAACAAAGGTGAATAAAGGTTAACTAAGGTGAACGAAGGGGAGTGGTTACCTCCTTGTGAAAACATCACAGACTTCCAAATGGTTACTTACACCTCCCCTCTGCACCTTTCTTGTGATGAAATCACTACAGATATTTGATAAATGTCCCCAAAAAATTGAGATATCAGTCCTACTTTGTACAGTGCAGGTGCAAGAATGTAACTTTTCAAACGAGGCTGTACGTGAGGTGTGGCTGTAACCCAAAAGATGAATTTAGGCTGATTTAGTGAAAATAGTTCACTGTTTCACTTTAGGAAAAATAAAATTTAAAAATTAAAAAAACAAAACAAAACAAAACAAAAAACAAAAAACCCCACACATTCGCTTGGCTGCCCAGATGACTGTTTGACACATTCTCCAGTAACTCTAGCACCTGTATTTGGATTTTATATAGATTTAAAACATGGCATCAAACTGGGACAGGTTTGTGTGCTCCCATGCACTAGGACATGATGTTGGATACCTGTAGGGCATCAGGGAGAAAATACACCAGCACAGGACAGTACTGTACAGGTACCAGCTTGTGTCCTGGCAGCAGCATAGCTGTGTTAGGCAGGGGCTGTGTGGCTGAGGAAGGGCCATAATGCCTCTCAGATTTGGAATTCGCTCAGGTGTTCCTGCGGGAGGCTGCCTTGCATGATTTAAGGGAGCTGCGGTGTGTCACACAGCCTTCTTCATTCACAAACCTCTTCTTTTTCATTCCTTTAGGTATCACTTTTTTTTTCCTCTGAGGCAATAGCAGCTTCCACTTCTTCCACATACAAAGAACCCAGAGTTTTGGTGAAAAACAGCTTTGTTTACTCTAAACTTTATTTACTTAAAACAGTAAAACTGGCCCCTTTCTGGTGAAAGGTGCCAGAGGAGCAGCTCCAGGAACTGAAACCCTTTATTCACTCCGGAGCTCATTTGCAGCCCCTTGGAGTCAATGACAAGCCTGGAATTGACCAGATCTCTGGCTTCTGGGTCAGGGCTTTCCAGGACCGGCAGCAGCTGTGCAAACTCCCTCACACTGCCTTCCCAGAGCATCTCTGAGGGAGAGCTCAGCTGCTTCAGCTTGAAATCCTACTCAGAAACTGCAGCTGCTGAATGGCACTGGGCTCTCACCTAGCTGATGGTTTGTGTTTTGGGTTGCTTGTTTGTTTGTTTCCCAAAGAGGCTCTCTTGGGGGTGTTCATGGCCTGGGGATAATGAGTTTCTTGCTGCCTCTGACATCTCTGGTGTGTGTTGCCCACCTCTGTCCTGTGGCAGGTGTGATGCCAGCAAGGCAAATGGAAGAAGGGGCAGCACTTCATGGCACCTGAGACAAGCCCTGTCTTGCTGCCACTCAGATGGTCACTGCTGTCCTTTGGGGTTATTCTTATTTCCCAAGCAGTTTTCCATCTCTCTATATCTACAGTGGTTTTTTTGTTGTTGTTGGGGTTTTTTTTTGCATTTTTGCTGCCCAAAACTGGAACCTGACATGTGTAGGGAAAAGGAAAATGTGGGAAAAGGAACATCCATATGACGAATTCTCATCCCTTTGTCCAGTGAAGTTGCTTTGGGGGAAAGGGTGGTTTGTTGAAAACTTTCCAAGGAAAGCGTCACAGCGCGTCCTCGATTAAGAAATAAAAAGAAAACAAAACAAAACAAAAAAACCCCCAACCCAACCCAAAAAAGCCTCCACCAAACAAGATTTTAAAAACCATATCCAAAATTAACTTCCCTAGTTTTGGTTTCCTCTCATGTATGGCTGCCAAGATTTCAGAAATTACCTCGGCTCACTTGACCAAGTAAGTTTTGCTTCAGGTTAGTGACTGGTCACAAAACCGTTCTGCACCATAAGCTTCTGAACTATCCAGGCCCAGTTAGCATCTCCTACTCCTGAAAAGCTGAGGAGTGACTGTAGGGTCCTCAGCAAAACTGGTAGCAACTCTTCACAGGCAAAAGATAGAAAGAGTCAACCTATGATCAGAAAGGGCAGAGATGAAGAGTATTGCCATGCAATAGGATACTTGAAAGGGTATCTGAGGATTGTAAGATCCAATATGAAGATAATTCAGATTAATTACAAAGTTAGCAGGAGGCTCAAGAAAGTAGGCAATGATATAGTCCTGAGAGGAATATGGAAATTACTCAGTTTCTTTTCTTAATGAGCAGAGAAACTGCAAACAGGTAACACATGCTGGCAATTTATTTTTATTGTTCAAAGCTTCTGTTCAGAACCACATCATCTGTGGCTATAAAATAATGCCTATCTGAATGCACTGCATAAATGATTAAAATTCCCTGTTATAATATGATTTGGGTGTCTTAAAGTTTAGCTTCACCATAACTCAAAATATTTACTGACATGTAAACAATACCTCTGCCTCTTATGCTGTAATCACCGAGATTACCCTGAGGAAAGCATTTGTTTAATAATGGAATTATAGAAGATGTCAGAATGAATATTAGAATATTAACAAGGGCATTTTTTGGAGGGAAATTCTGAAGCAGTGCACTAGAAGTTTCAGCAAGCATTATACGCAAAGCCCCAAAAAACATCTGAAGGGAGAGAGAGTCAGCTCCATATTACAGTAAGTATACTCTGGGGGCATCTTCATTTGAGGCAGTGTCAGAGTAAGTGACTTGAAGTCCTGTTTCAAAGTCAAATGAAATCTCTGTCAGCCTGGCTGTGAGGACATGACAAACCCTGCTTCTGGAGGTCTCACACATGTTTCCCTTCATATGGGACAAGGTACCCCTGAATGAGGTTTGACAGGGTCTGGAGAAGACGGAGGTCTGCAGCTGCTGAAGGCTAGGCTGGACAGCAACAGTGTTCACTGTTTTGACCTCTTTTCCTCTATTGTATCCATGACTTGGACAGACTGGCAGAAGCCTGAGCCTGATGTTTCTCTCCTAGGTGTTTCTCCTCTCAGAAAGCTGTTCCTTATAATCCTGTTTATTCACATTGTGCTAAATTATCAGTGTGTTCGTTTTTATCTCTGTCAGTCTTATTTCCTTATTTCTTGATGTAATGAGTTGTCTGATTACTGCAACATCAATTCCTTAAGGAACTTCAAATAATTACATCTGTGTATTTCAATGACATCCTGAAGAGTTTGGGGGAGGCTTGCTTCATTCTCAATAGCATCAGGTGCCTCCTGGTACATACACTTTCTGCCAAGATCTCCCTTCTTCCCTACTTGCTGAAACATCTAGAAACAAATATATGTCAGTCCTAATTAAAACAATCACCCAAGTACTGGATCTGACTCAGGGACTGTCATTACAATTTTAAGAGCTGCTTATTCTGCACAATTGTACAAATCGTCTCATTTTATTTGCAATCTTCATGTTTCAGTGAAAACATGGTTCAGTTTTTCCTTCCTTTCATTTTCATAGAGGACCAAATTATACAGTTGCTCTTGCTGTAGTTATGTGTACTCAAAGGAGCAATAGGAATAGCAATGAGTCTGAAAAATTTGGTTTATTTTGTTACAGGATTGGTATAGTCTGCAAGGTCTTTTCTCTTTCTTAATGATAAGGAGAACTGCAGTCCTGTTTGCCTTTCACTGGGCCAAGGAAGGGTCATTGGAATGTGCAGAAACAGTAGTGGAAGTGGGGCAGCACACCCAGTAAGACCAAAGTACTTGAAACTCAATGCCTTTCAGTACCAGTGTCAACTCAGACACCCAGAACACAGGATGCTGCCCCCATACCTCAGATTATCACTTTGTGTAAGTAGAGGAAAACACAACACAGCTGTTCTGCAGGCTCCCACCCCATTAAACAAGCAATCATGAACCATCTGAACAACATGTTGGGGTTCATCCTTCCTAGCTTCACACAGTCCCCAAAACTTTAAAGCAGAAGAGGCATTTCTAGAGTAGATTCATCTCATCCTAATGGGGCACTGTAAAATATTCTAGGTAAATAATACCTATATTATACCTCCCTTTCTTCCTCTTCCCAGACTATAAAGCCAAGAATAAAAGTTTAAGTGTGGTAAGGTCCATCTTACCTGTTAAGAGCACTAGGAAAGAATCTTGAGTTCTCAGTAAAGGGACAAGGGGAAGAAAGAAGAGAAGAAGAAGGTCAGTGGTGTAAATGTACCTAACTCCACAGTCAGAATGCTCTAAAGTAAGTAACTTTGGGCTCTTCTTTCTAGAACATTGTACATGGATGTGGGTGGAGGTTTTTTTAAACATTAATATTCCCTGGCCTATGTAAGTAAATGTTCTAAGTAAATGAGTGGAGTGAGAGAGCATGGAAAAATATTTTGTACCGGGATTATTAATCTGTATGATATTTGGCCACTTCTTGGAAACAAATTCCCCAGGGAATTATTTCAATCAGAACTCACTTCTTGGTCTCTGAGTCCTTTTGGGCATATTTGAATTACATGTGGTGCGTGAAATATATTTTGGGGCATAACCACAGGGCAGGTTGGAAAGACCTTGGGGATAGTTTTGTATATATACACTGTGAGCAGATAAATTGTGTTTAAAATCATTCAGTTGGAATTCCAGAGTTCTTGAAGAAGTCACTGCTTGGGATCAGCATAAAAGGTCTCCCCACTGAACACTGCTATGCACCAGCATACAGCATCATGCCCTCAGCAGCCAGAGAAACTGAAGCACTGTTCTGTGCATCACATGCAAATATGTCTTATCAGATGTGTGGTATTTGTTTTTAATTGCATTAAAATCAATTATTAGAAATAATGAGGGAGCAGCTCACTGGTTGGAAGATTATGTGGTTTCATTCATACTTCAGAGTTGGTAATGAACGATTTTTGGCATGGGAAGCAATACTATATTTTTCTTTTTAATGTATGTCAACAGCTTGAGAAGATTACTTCATCCTGAAGAGATTAGTACAAAAGACTGCACTGAAGATAATAAGGGATTTTATAAATAGATTTTAACTACATGTTTGGATAGTAAGTTGGAAATTGTATATTCAGCAGTCAGTCCAATGGTCACTTATCAGAAAACTACCATGACTCTGTGGTCACTCAGCACATTACGGTATAATACTGCATAGAAAGACCACTGAATGAAGGGAATGAGTTCTAGCAAGGTCCTCAAGCCTCATGGTGCTTTTCTGGCCTTTGAGAACAAAACCAGTGCTGGCAGTGGAATCTGAGAATGCTTTCCATTGTCTCTGCTTCTGTGCCATTCCTATGGAAGTGGCCTTAGGACTGGAATAATTTTATTAGCAACTTAGGATAGGTATTACCTATGTTCTATGTAGGTACAGGAAAAGAGTGACCTCTGGAAAGTCAAAGGTAGACAAGTGAAAGCATTGCTGTGAGCCCAACCTTCCTTTTGCTGCTGCCAGGCTTGATTCCTGCACTGAGCTTTCCACAGCTGTATCAAAGAAACCAAGCAATTCTTTTACCCTGAGAGCAACATGCTTTCAGTGGAAAGAACTGGACATTGCCACTGTGTGATTCATTTAGAAATGCTGGGCAAGCCCAAAGGGGATCTCACTGTAGTCTCCTAAGGCCACATGGGATTAGCTGGAATCACAGAGCCAACATGCAAACCCACTCTCATCTCCTTGACCCAAAATTAGCCTATCTAACTCCAGGCAGTTAACCCTGAGTTCAGAATCTACCGTCTTTCAGAAGCCAGCACAGACCCTTCAAAGATCTTGACATTATGATGGGTGCACATATCCCCAGAAATTTCTTCCAATCACATCCTACCCTTCAGCTGAAATTCCTAGACCGACATACAGAGGCTTTCATCATGAAAAATAAAGTGCTGTTGCTGCAGTTACACATCCTGCTGCAGCAGCTTCTGCTCCTTCACCAAGCCTGGAGCCACTGAGCCAAGCTGCATCTGCTGTTGCAAGCTGCCCAGCTCTCTGCACTTCTCAGACCTGCCTTTCCAAACTGGGCATCTCACCACTCACACAGATCACCCCGTGTGAGGCAAAGACAGCGTAGACCTCCATCTCAGAACTCAACTTAAGAGAACCAGCTTTTAAGAGAACCTATTTACTGGGTAATTGCTATTGTTTTATTCATTTGGTATATAATTTTCATTGTGTGTGCCAAGTTTCAGAGGCCAGTTAAACATTTGGCAACACTAAACAATTAGCAGATTTTCATTTATGTAGCAGTAGTCTTTTGGCAATCACTCTGGCTTACAGAAGAACACTCCTTTGCAGTTTATTGCTGTTACATATATTTCAGACATTTCCTAAAATAAATACTGATCTATTGCTAGAATGAACATCATCAAGAATACTCAGTCGTTGCTTCTCAGAATCTATTTCCTGCATCTGCAAAGTCTCCATTAGATTGCTAGCAATCCTAACACCTATTTTGCTTCACTGTGCCTGTCCTGGAATTAAATAAATAAATATCAGGGAGAAATGCCAAATAGAGGCTTTGAAGACATTAATTTTTCTAGTATCTTTTTCATGTTGTGTGGAGGAAGAGATTGTTGTTCAGTCTTTCAGTATCAGCTCACATTTTGGTCTCCTTAAGAATAATTCAGACATTCATTTGATTTTTATGTCAGCTGGGTCAGCAGAAGATTTTCTGTAGGTGAGATGTTAAAAAAGTGTAAAAGTTAGTGTGCTGAATTTTGCTTGTCATTTAAACTACAGCATCTAAATTCATAGCTTGAAAGTCCTGATCCCTTTGTGGAAAATTGACCGAACAAAACACAGAAGGGTGGAAAGAATGAAATGAAGTTTTGTAAACGTCCTTCTCTGTTCAGATTATTAATTCCCTGTTCTTTTGCAATTAGCTACATGGTTTTTAATTTAAAATACGTAAGTACATTAACATGTAACTTTGGTCATAATTATCAGTCACTAGGTTGGGGCTGCATAGCACATACAGCCACATAAAGACCACTTTAAAAACCAAGTATCCAGCATTTTTCTAAAAAGTCTAATCCTCCATATTAGAGAAGGTGGAGGGGACTTGTTATTTTGATGAGGAGCATTTTTTATCAGAAGCAGCTCACAATGGAAGGGAAAGCAGGCTTTCTTGCTTTCACTGCATTTTTTTATTTTCTTTCAAAGTAAAATCCAGTAAATTTAGTTTTGAAATGAAATGAAACAGTCCTCTAAAAAAAAAAATCTAAGTAGAATTCAAAAGCTTTGAACTAAACTGTAATTCCTTTTTGAAACAAAACAATGTAATGAATTTTACACAGATGTTTCAATTCACTCAAACAGATATTTCTTAAAGGAAAACATCCCCTCCACATTCTTCTTTAAAACTGCCCTGTTATAAATACTCCTTTCTTTCAACAAAAGGTGTCTGCTGTTCTTGGTACAGAAAGGATTTTTTCTGTCTGCCCCAATCCTTGCTGTTGTCTGTGGCAAGAAGCTACATAGATGAGCTTTCTCTACTCCTAAATACAAGGTAATTGTTGAGGCTGGCTGCCAGATTGTAATGCTTCTTGGGTTTTTTTCATGCATTTCCTTTTCCTTCACGCATTTTTCATGAATATGTGTTTCCCCACTTTCCCCCCTTGTAGCCCATGTGCTGTTGGGCTGCTTCCAGCTAAGATGATGTAGCCCACTGGGGCTGACTATTTTTTTCTCATTGTTCAAGAATGGGAGGGTGCCCAGGAAGGGAAAATATCCAGTGAAGTTAGCAGGTGGTAGGTTTAAAGAGAGCAGAAGAAATCACTTTTTCACATATCAGAGAATCATTATGGAATGTATTGCCATCGGATATTGGGGAGGCAGGAAGAGTAAAAATAATTCAAAGGGAAACTAAAACAAGTTCACTGGCAGCCTATACAGCTATCATATGCTAAAGTGTAGAGACAATATCTGGCTCAAGAAGCCTCCACATTCCTGGTTTCCCAGCAAACCACTGAAAAGTATGTCTATGTAATTGCCTTGTTCTGCTTCTCTTTCTCTAAACATCTGCTGCAGGCCACTGTCAGAAAATGTGTGTGGCGCTGGCTGGACCTTCTCTCTGACCCGCTGTAGCAGTTCTTATGGCATACACTAAGGGGATGAGGCTATCTCATCCTGCACACCAGCCACTGAAGCTGACAAGATGCAGAAAGGAGTGCAAACTGCACCCTAATTAATAGTGATGCAAGAGCAGCTCTGGAGGCACTGTGCCTCCTTCAGACATGACAACTCCCAGAACTGGCACAGGAGTGATAGGGGCTCTACATCACCCCTAGAGCATAGCTTGTTGCTTGATGCCACGGCTTAGTACTAAGTATGCAAGTGCTTTTTCAACATAGCTGGTGGCGGAAATTGCACTTCTAAGCTGTCGGCTGTGTTTATATGCTTAAAGGATTATGAATTATTGCAAACCAGCACCATTTGCAATGTTTTGCTTTCTGACCTACAGATCCCATTACTTGAGGGCATGTTTGATTGTATATGTACTTAGAATATAGGTTTTCTGTGGTTATTTTACATTTTCATCACAGTGAGTTAATACAGAGGCAGACCTTAACCTAACAGACTTGTGCTGAACTTCAGGAGTATTACTTAGCTGACTAAATCTAAGTATAAGTAGGTAAAGAATTAAGCACAGACCCCAACAATTGGGCACCTCTATGGATGGAACTACACCACAAACAAATAAATCTGGCAGGATATAAACCACACCTAATCCTGATTGAATGGCAACAATTGTTTGTGCCTCAGCCACTCACACGCAACCAGATTTGAACAAAAAACTTCTGTGATAGGAAGCAGAATCTATTGTATATAATCCTGTCCAAGTAAATGTGAAAAGACTGCTAGCTTTGCTTGAATAATCCACCCCATCTCACCAAAAGCAGAACAATTCATTGTCACAGAGCTGATCATCCTAGTACTAATGTAGGAGGAGCACACAGCATGTGTCCTGCTATGAAGGTGAGAGAGGAGAGAACAGACGATGTGAACCAAGCTACAGAAAGAGAGTGGAGATCTGGGAGAAGGTACAGAGATCTCCATTCCACCTGCATTCTAGAGAGGTTGAAACTTCAAATCTTATCTAAGAGATCTATTGTCCTATATGGATACCAACCCTGTATGACACTTCATATCACAAAATCCCAGCAAGGAGGGACTCCTATCCTTCTCTGGCTTTCTTACCAGGAGTAGCTCAGGACATACCTGTGCAGATATGTTCACCATGGGTTGAGAACAGATGTGGTGGACCATCTGAGCTCACAGGACTGAACAACTGTGACAATTTTCACCATGAAAAATCCACCACAAAACCACGCAGGAGGAGGAATCCTGTCAGCTTTCTAGTAGGACCTACCAGGTTCATTAAGAACCAAGCTTCTCCAGGCTACTGTCTACTACCATTTGGAAAAACTGCTATGTGGCAATACTGGAACAAATTTTTGCACAAGAGACACAACAGAAAAAGTTTTCCTATTGTGGGCAAGAAGAGCCATAAAAAGGCACTTTATTACCTATACCACCTTTTTTTCTGTGTTCCCCTATAAGGCCATTAATCCTTCTTCCAGCTACTCTGATCAGCTATACCTCGTTCCTGGCTTGCAGAGGCCTCTGCCCAGCAGGTTCAGGTTTTAGTTACTTCAGCTTGACAGCTATTCAGAGTACTTATCTTTCTTCACCAGACATTCATACAGATCTGTAAACAACTGCAGCAAAGCTAAGTGATGGGTGGTCGTAGAGAAGACAGAGAATCTTTTTGGACATTCATAGAAATAGGGCAAAAGACAATGGACATCAGTCGCAACAAGGGAAATTCCAACTAGATCTAAGGAAGAAGAGTCTTTGTAATGAGAGGGGTCAAACACTGGACCAGGTTGCCCACAGAGGATGAAGAACCTTGATTCTTGGACAATGTCAAATACTTATTGGACAAGTCCCTAAACAACCTGCTATAACTTTGGTTATGCTCTGGGTTGGGTGTTAGACTAGAGACCTCCAGAGGTTCCCTTTTCCTTTAAGAGATTCTGTAATGCCAGTAAACCTGTATGAAATAAACATACCTTTGTAATTAACTACCGAAGGACACATTTTGTTATTAAAGGAAAAAAAAATCAAAACCCAGAAAAATAAATGGAACAAGTTAATGTCCTTTAAAGAGTACAGAAAAGACCATACAACCAGAGTGAATACCATTGCTATTGAGGAGGCATCACATTAACACACAGCTGTAATTAGAAAGCATAGCAGTATTCCTCTGAGACCCCAGAGTAAGGCTGTGCTTGTAGCTATTTAGCCACAGTGGTACAAGAAAAGTGTGCAAGACAGACTGGAATGGAAACTGCACTGTACATGCAGCAAGGGTTTTGGTAGCTATTATTTTGAATATGTTCCTACTCTAGACCTAATATCCATTTGCTGAAGATACAGACTTTAGCCTCATGCTTTCCATCACTGAATTATTCAAAAGTCTGGCCATTAGGTAGACAAAGTGCTGTAAGCAGAGTCTGTCCAGGTTCATACTTTAAGACTGTAAAAACAGATGAAATAGTAAAACACCAAACCCTAAGTTCAGCTGACATTTGCTCTAGTTCTTAAGAACATCCAGCATAATTCTCTCCAGTGCAAGAAAGACTGCACTCACCAACTGCAGCACGTTCAGTGGAGTCACCAAGACATATGGGGTGGGGTCCCTAAACTATAGATGAGGAAGGTGGGAAGAGCTTAAGTAGTGCCAGAACCCTCTTCAGGTTTCACGGGCTCTGGTGTCCCCACACTGACAAACTCCTAGTCAAAGTCTCAGAGCCTTCAAGAACTGCTGAGTTTCCTCAGTCATGATCAAATTTCCTTCAGTGGTTATGTTTCAGGTGGAGCTCTGTCACTGGCTCCATATCCATTGTATCTGATCAAAATTGGTTTAGATGACCTCAAAAGACTTCAATGACTAACTTATCCCTTTATGATCCCTGACTGTTATTACTATGCTTTTTACCTTTCATCCCTCCTCTCCCACCTGATACATCATCTCTGTCTTCTACCTAGAAGGATTCAGCACAGAGTGACAATTGCCAGTTCCAAACAATCCAGCCTGGGGAGGGAGAAGGCAAGGTTGCAACCCCTATGCACGGTATCTGCTCCCAGGAACAAAATAAATAACACGGAGAGGGAGGAAAGAGATTTTCCATTACTTAGAGGAATTTCTAGTCCCTCTTGATTAGAGATAAAATGTGGATTACTGAAAGACACTACTGTAAAACTCCAGGAGCTCTCAAGATGTAGAGAGTGTGCTGCAAAAAGCAAGAACAAAAATCAAAGGTTTGTGCGCAACTTACTTGCTAAATCTACAGCAAACTGGGAACTCTGCCAGACCAAACTGCTCCAATGAAGAGAGGCGTTTGCCACAACAAACATTCCACTCCACATCCTGGATCATGCAGTTTTAAAAAGACATATTCGAACAGCAAATAAAACGCAAGGACAATATCGTGCTTAACATCAGAGAGGGATCTTTCAGTACCTGCCAGCCCTTTGAGTGTTGAATACAGGGGAAAAATCAGAGAAGCTAAGATTCTGCTTTTTGCTTCCACTCTTTTGAATGAAATGACTTATTCAGAGGACAGATACTGTGAATATGTGAGCTGTGCTATGACCAGCTGGCCTATTTTGGATTTCAGCCGCAATACACAGATGGAAAGTATGTTTCTAGATTGCATGATTATTTTTTTTTTCTTTTCCTAAGCAGCAATTACTGAGGTTGAGGAGAAAGTGATGCAGTTCCTTCGAAGCTTAAAGGCAGTCTAAAGATCATTCAAATACCATTTTCTAAGTGTTTTTCTAGGGACCTGCACATCTTCTATAATCCTACTGCTGGTGTGTCAACACAGGTGACAGAAATTATATGTTGTTTCACAGCTTGCCCTATGGAAAAAGCATGAAAAAAGGGAAAAAAATAACAGAGAAATATGAAAGCTACCATGTGTATTTGCTGTGTCTGTCAACATGAGCTACATTTAGTTTGGGCAGGAGTTGTTCATTATCAACACCTCAAGGAATATGAGGAACTGGAGAAAATAGAAAGTAGAACTGTTCTAGGTGCCTTGCAGCATTGCTAGAGTCTAGTTGTCAAAAACAATCTCTGTCCCTATGAAAGATCAGTTTGCATACAAACTGCACAGGCTGAATCAGTCCTCTCTTCTTACTTGGAATGCTGCATAGCAGCATTTCTGGATTAAATTCATTAATCCATTCCTGGGTCTCAGCACTTTTCTTTCTTTCAAATCTGCACACTAAAGCTTGACACTAAACATATTGTCTTTTTTCAAGTTACAATTGCTATACCGATGCCATATATGGGATTAGTATATTTTACTTTGGTAAATATTATCAAGTAACTTTAGTCCTTCCAGAATGTAGTGCTCACACACAACTAAACAGTTATGCTATATGAGATACTGGGAAAATGAATGGTTCTAGGTTCACCCATATAGGCAGCTGAATTCTACTCTTCCTCCTTCAAGAGACAGAAATCCAGGAGGCTTCCTACAACCAGGAAGAACAGATTTGTATCCATGTCTTCCCTGCCAGCCCTCTACAAATCCTGAAGGTGACAACAGTCCCTTAACCTGCATGTGGAGGAACCTGAAGATAAAGATTTTATGTTTTTCCTACTTAGGGAAATAGAAGAGCTTGCTCAGACCTCACCAAAAGAAAAGTAGACCTGCTTATGGAACAGATAGATGTTTACTTCTGGAACTGACCCCACTTATATTTGAGCCATATTGTGTTACCTTTGTTACTCTGGTCAGGTGAGGGTTGTCAAAGAAAAATTTTTACTCCCAAACCTGTAGATGTATGAAGTGCACTCTTACTTGCTGGTGAAAGAAGCACATGAATAACACTATTTTACAGGGGGTAAAAGCCCAACAACTCCCTCCCTTCCCCCGCCCTCCTGCTCCCCACACACAAAGCACTCTAAAGCCACAAGATTTTTATTCAGCCATAAACAAATCAGTGGTTTAGCTCTCTTCTTGTACTGACAGGAAATGGTTTTCTGTGACCTGGAAAACTCAGCAAGTTTCTGAACAGTTACATCCACATTTCTGGGTTGTTTTTTTTATTAGTTCTTTAAGAGATGCCTACAAATGCATTTTGATCAAAGATCCTGGCCTCTCATAAAGAACATATTCTAGAAAGTATATGTTTGGGAGCTGCAAAATCATCTCTCCATAGCTTCACAATGAGATATTTTCTCTTTACAGATTTTCTGTAAGACTGCAGAGAAACCTTGTACAACTAGACCTGTGCTGTAATGTTTTGCCATGGACCATGATAATGTATTTTCAGTGAGCTAGTATTGAACACGAGTAGCAACTGACCTAGAGAAAACAAAACATTAGTTCCATATGATAGAAAACATCTTGTTTATATGCTCCGTAAAAATGTATTGCAAAATTTCCAAAATGGCATCTGCCCCTTTGGATAGACAGGCTTTCTGGAGGAGGAAAAAAACAGAGATCAAAGAAATATATTTGACCAAGTCATGTACCAAGAAGCCCCTTTGCTGTTCAAACAGATTCAACTCTTCTTAAACAGTATGACAGCATTTTTGCCTCATGTTGATGCAAATAGGCAGTAGTCCAGATATCTCCACCAAGAATACAATTTTGAAACTATGCAAATGAACAAAAAGAAAAGCCTCTTGAATAGTTTTAGTTTTTTAGTGTTTGCCAAGGCTGCTTACTGCTAGGCTGCTCTCCCTGGAGCACTGTTTTCTTGGACAGAGTCCAAGCCCCCTGGTTTCTTTAGGCCTTCTGCCTTATATGCATTATACCCATAGAATGGCAATTATTTGAAACATCAGAACAAAACAAAACAATTTGCATTTTGAGTATCAGGTGTCAACTTCTCATAGTAATGCATTCGTAATTCTTACTACAGAAAAGTCAGTGAAATATAATCTTTCAAGATTTACAATGACAGGAATTTTCTTTAATGCATTCCTTTTTGCACAGGGACTTCCCATTATTTAAGAAGAGTTAAGAGAGCCATACTATGAAGAGTAATGGTTTCTCAAAAGAGTAACTCTGCCATCAGATTCTTTTCCCCTGACCATCTTGCAAATCTATCTGTTGGTTTTCTGCTGAAATGTATTTTTAAATTTCTCAGTAGAACTTCTAGAGGTATTAGTCTACTGCTCAAATACCACTGATCAAATACTTTTTACTAGAGTTACTCTAATAGCTCTAATACTTCTATGAGTATAGGGGTCAAAATAGGCTGAGATGAGTTACATTTTCCTTGTGCATCTTCAATGATATTGCTTTTAAGATTGAGTCAGTAATAAGCAAGAGAACCCATTAATGGAAAAGGACTTACTTGTAAGTCTTCTTCAACCAGATATAGACAGGAGTACTTCAATATATAAGAAAAATCAAAAGATTCTTCTAGTGCACAATACCTGTATCAATAGGCATTCATGGTATTTTCCTTTATAGAGCTCAAGTACTGAAAGAAGAATTTGAGTCAGCATGTAACATTCAACACAGGTCTACATTATTTTGTTGCCTTGTACATAAGTCTTAATGAGAAACAGAGGAGTTAGAAAAATATGGAGCAAGAAATTAAGTCAGAGGTGCAAGACATACATTTAATGCCAATGTAAGAGTGACTTCTGATAGCTATTTGCTATTATTTTTGAGAACTCATGGAAGAGGAGAAGTGCCAGAAGATTTGAAAAATACAAACTTTTCCTCTAATTTGTGAAGGGAGAAGAAGGTTAGAGGCAGGGGGGAAGTATAGACTTATCTTTATTTTTGTTTTTTGAATAAAATTCTCATTTTAAAAAAATGAAGTATGCTAATAGTTAATATAAATTTAGAAGGTAGAATGATGAGATATGGTGAGAATAGATTTGCAGTAACATCTGGATCCATTCACTGTTTTTCTTAGAGACATGGGAGGTGGACTGGAGAGCCTGCAAACTTCACAAGCACAAAACATAAAGCTGGGAATGAGAAAATACAGGCTCAGAATACAGATGATCTTGACAAAATGGAGGAAAGTCTAGAAAAAAGAGACTGGGTGCAGTTCAGTCAGAACAACTGCCAATATTTATACTTGGGTAGGAAGGAGAAAGTGCACAAAAATGGAGGGGGAATAGCTGTCTAAGCATCAGTTCTCTGGAAATGGATCCAGGTAATATAGGAAATCACAAGTTGAATTATGTGTCAACAATGTACAATTGTCATGAAAATGGCAAATCATAAAAGATAACTGTGAGGAAAAATGAAAAGAACTGAGCCTTTTGAAAGAAGGGGCATATGTAACAATGGTAGAAAATAGATAGCAATGTTGGTCTTTCAACTGAAGACATGTAAACATATTTTTTTCCTGGGGAAAAAAAAGGAAAAAACAAAACAAAACAAACAAACAAACAAAAAACAAAAAACCAAAACCAAACAAAAAACCAAACAACAACAACAAAAAAGAAAACAAACAAACAAAAAGAACAAGCGGAAATAAGAAAGGAAAAGCCAAATAGAATAAATGTATGATAGCAATTGTTTTCTTAAGGGAATTTAGCCAAATGCAATTTCACTCTTATGCTGTATATCAGAGGTTAATATCTGAGTAAAGGGAGTTAAATTGGCTTTTTATTATTGAATTATAATCACTTCAGCAATTATAAAAACAGGTGTTGCTGATTGAAATAAATTATTCCTTCACCTGATCACTATACAGCCGATAAGAAGTCAAGATTGCTACACAAGTACTCTCTCACTTGTGCTGAAGCCTTCTTGAAAGGCATTTATTAAGCCAAGATGCTCTGGAAAGAAACTCCACTGAAGGACAAGGACAAAGATTAAAATCTTCTGAGAAAGAGTGTGCAAGCTGTGGTGTCTGCAGATCTTGATTTGATCATTAAGTAGCCTTGATGCTTAGCTAACTGGCGAAAAGAAGTGTTTTTAATATGTCTACAGGAATTTTCTCAGGCTTCTAGACCTATCATTTAATCTTTTATCTTTCAGTCTCTGAAGTTTGTGAGAGTGCAATGTAATAGCACATTTTATGGCTATAGTAGTAGATAGAATGTAGTTGGTTTAGCCTCAGCAATAAGATGACTAGAAAAACACCAGGGGGTTCAGAGGCAGCAGAAATATTCCCCACAAGCAACTGGAAAATAAGATTGCCTGCAACTCCAGTGGATATATCTGCTGTTCTAGATGGAATACCAGAACTTTGTATGAAGTAGGACGCATGTTCTGAAATACTTTAATGAGTTCTATGTAATTCTGTATTGGTGATGATAAGGAAAATGTCTGCTCTGAGATGCTTTAACTGCCATGTAATGGATTGTAAGTCTGATTTTTCCTTTTACAGAACTTTTCTTGAACTTTTTTTTCAAAACTGGCACAAATAAAGTGGCACTTCTTTCCTTCGTAAGTTGGCTACATATTACAGTTCATTAATCCCCATTAAAATTTTAATGTGGGCTCATAATCCCTCTCTCATTGATCATCCAGCCAATATAAAGTTTCATCTATTTGTGTCAACATCATAAATGACACTGTATGTCATGTTTGGCATCATTCACTCAGCAGCCTGTGTATTGTGAGTAAATTTTTTTTTTATAGACTTCTGAGAAAGTCCAGTTTCTTTATTAATGTGGAAATCCAATGCTTTTGCTTGCCCCTATCATGCATGGAAAATCAGTAGTTTTACTACTTCTGTTGTGAAACTAAGATAGATACAGCATTTTTAAGTACTTACATTGTTCAACCTCTAAAATGTAAGACTAGATTTTATACAGGCAAATTTTTGCATATTTAATAATCTCCTTCCTATTTGATCCAATTAATTTGCAGATGGAGCAGCAATTTCTTCAAATGCAAACTGTCTCAGGTTTATCAAGTAAAGAATTTATAACAAGGTATCTACAAGGTTTTACAGGAAATCAAATGCAGAGAAAAAACTTGTATTTTTACTACACTACACATTCTGTTGTTGCTCACTTGTGCTTGAGTACTACTATGACTTAAACGTTCACTCCTGCTGAAGCTGTCACGGAGACTGTGCTAAGCTGGAACTTAACAAGAAGTCTTAACATGGTCTGTCTGTCCATCAGTCCATCTGCTTTGGCTTTTGAGTAAGGCAACACTGACAGAAACTTCCTCAACAGACAACCATAAATCCCTCTCTCTGAGCCAACGACACAAGTTGCACAAGGAGGATTAACGCTTCTGGCACCAGCCAAAATAGACACAAGCAAAAGAATAATATATCTTTTCTTTAAAATATATTTCCCCTGTTGGGAAGAATCACTGTTTAACTCCAGTTCATGAAGAGACCTTCCTAGTGGGTTTCTGAACTCCACCTAATCCCATCTAAACACACGGGCTCTCAGGAAGACATAGACATCTGGACACAGTTACAGCAGCCTCCTAGAAACTTTTTTCAAGTCCTCAAATCAGCAATGGAATAATTAAGTATTACTCGTGTAAGTCTAGTAAGTATTACTAGATTTATAAAGAATAAACCTCCTAAAAGCAAAGTTGGCTGATCTTGTGCAGACAAATAGAGAACTTTTAGGGAAAGAGGACAAAGCAAAAATTGACTAATATCAGCAAAACGATTGCTGCTTTTTCATAAGAACTTTATATCAAAAACTCCAAGTGCAGCACCATCATACAGAATGTTTCAGAAAAATAAATTTAAAAGTGCATTATAGTCTTTGAATTCAACTACTGAAAACTATGTTTCAGGCAGGTCTTTTTTTAAGCATCAGTAACTTGGGAAGGAATACAGACGAGTCATATGTAGCATGTACAACTCAGAATGGTCTTTGTAAGAGGTTAGGTGCCAGAATTAAAAAGTACACTCAGTACCTTACATATGTCAGAGAGGTTAAGATTTTGTCAAAAGCACTGAGAGATCATTTCTGGAAATAACTGTTGGTATGTATACTGTGTGTGCACTACTTTTGATATTAAATATTGGAGCTACTCTGGATACACAGATGAAATGATTTATGTTTCCCTGTGATACCTCATTTAACACAGATCAGCAAATAATGTTTTCAGGGTAAAATTACTCTACTAAATTCCTGTGAAGTATTTCCACAAATACGCTTTAATATTTCTGCAACATTTATGAATACTTAAACCAGTGAATTGCTTAGTGAAAACAACACGTACACAAATCTGAGTAACGTTTTCATTGAAGTATTTGGAATACTCAACAATTTCAAACATATATGTGCAGGCTGAAGCAGCATGACCATGTTATGTGTGTGATACTAGGAAATCCTGTCTTAACATTTTTAGAAAGGAAGAGCATGTCATTTCTAATACTAATCTGGTTAAAAATGTGAAAAGCTCTGTAACAAAAGATGTATTGAGCCTGCAGAGGAATGCAGTAGTTTCCACACTTCAGTCTTTGCAGGTGGGCTGATGAAGCCAGCTCTGCCAGCTAGCATTTATCACTACAGCTTGCCAAAAGTTAGATTTGATTTAATAAGTCACAGTTTCAGACAGGGTCTGTGGCCACCAAGTATTACTTGAGATTGTGCTAGTGGGTGGGGGTCTTTGTTTGGGCACTGTGACCGTGGGGTCCCAGCGGGTGGCATTTTCACCATGGTTCCACCTTTCTAGAGTGCCCATTGCATCTGACAGTTTCCAGTGTGTGGCTGAAGTTCTGCCAGATTCTGCTGTTTTAAGGAAGCTCACAGTGGAAAATGTATTGGGCATTAATGGCTACCATTTCAATTGGACTTTTCCTGCTGAAGCTGGTATTTTATTTTGTGACAGTTGTTTTTCTATATAAAAATCTTCAGTCATGAAATATTAAGCTAAAAAAATATTGAAAGGTCATATTAAACACTTTTACTAAAGCAAATTATGACAGTTCAGGCCGTGTAACATACCAAAGGTGGAATCTAAATTCACACTGACCCTCTCACATGGGGAAAAAAGAGCAATCTCACCAATTCCAAAAGTGTGTAAAAGCACCAAGAATGTTAAATCAGGTCAGTGTCAAAAATAGATATTAACATTTTTACCAGGTGTTTCAGAGGAGGTATCCCCCAGCTGGTCAGTCCCCAGCTGTTTGTGTTATGCATGCAAATAAAATGTCATCCACTGCCTCTGTTGTGCAGGGCCTGATCCTGCAGACATTGCTTTGTATTTAGTTTGGCTCCTCAATAGCAACGCTCCTGATCTTCTACAGGGTTTTTTTGTTGTTGTTTTTGGGTGTGTGTGTGTTTTGTTTCATTTTGTTTTGTTTTGTTTTGTTTTCCTCAGACATGGGTGCCATTAACAGCTCTTACTGCCCATACCTATGTCCTGCTTTGAGGTTTCCCTCAGCCACTTTTCCCTTTTCTACTAAAATGTTCCCTGTTAGTATGGGAGGCTGGACACCAAGGCACCAAAAAGAAAATTTAAGCAAAGCATTCACTTCTGGCACTGCCCTCTGCAGCCTCTGTTAATCAGACAGTGGCAGAAGAGCAAGGTAATTTGGACCAATGGACTGCAGGTCCAGGAAAAGGGCATCTTCAGTATACATACATTGTTTTTCTGCTGTGGTTCATTACTAGGCTGCTTCAACAGAAACCCAGTTGTCACTTTCAAGATTAATGAGGACGATGGAATTTGAAACATGAAAAAGTTTAAAATTTGATTGATCAGTAATAGCAGTGAGAGTTAAGATACCCCTTGTAAAAAAAACACCCTGGGAATTTCTGTTTTCCAAAAATATCTTACATTCATTTACTAGCTTTATGTTCTCTAGAGTATAAAGTTTTCAATTGTTTTTGTTTCAGAAGGTATTTGAATTGCCAATATTTTTATTTATAATTTTATGTAATATACTGTATACATTTACAATAAATAATGCCTTTGGAAATGCAAAGTTTAAATCCTTGACTCAGGTTCAGTTACACCCAAACTCATGTTGGTTTTTCTGCCAGGGGACCCTCGTCTCCATTGCTCTTGGAAAGTGTCAACATCCAGAAGCTTCACTGAGCAGGCTGTAATTCTGAACTCAGAGCTAGTTGTTAGCTGCAGCCTTTTCCCCTCACAGCTTTATCAACACAGCTCAACACACACAATGATAATTTATGATCACTGAGGGCTAATTAAAAGTCAGTGATTTTTCTAGTGACAGTTAGAGTTGATTATGTATTCTTGTTTCAATCAATAGGTTATTTTTAAGAACAGGCAGGAATATGACCATGATAGGTAGACATCAAACTCCTGCTTGTTAGAAATCAGTTTACATATTATTTATTTCATAGCAAAGGATTTTCCAGTAAAAAGACCATCATATGCAAAATAGCAAGCAATGCATTACATTTACCACAAGGGGAGATGAGGTGCAGAGCTATTTATTCTGCTGATCTGAGCCATATTACACCTAGGCATGATAGGGTTGGGCTCTAATTTTTTTTAACAATGAATGATAGATTAGGGGCTTGCTTAGCTATTCTTTAGCCATTAACACTATACCTGTCAAATTCTCTGTGCTTAACAAAATCCAATAATTACAGATAGCAGTAGTTCTGAATCTTTGGAGAACAGCCAGCATAGATTCTAATCACATAAGCCCACCATGCAACAAGGGATTTACGAATTACTGCTATGCTGCCTACAACAACATCTTATTACTGATCAAATAATCTCTGAATCTGACTGTCTGCAGTATTTTGAAACCTTACAGTAGTTAGATTCTAATAGTTTAAGAAAGTAAGAATTATGTGATTCTCAGAGGATCTCATCATTTGAAAATGGAGTCGAGTTGTTCAAAACCAGAAGCTCATGAGCTAGCTCACTGCAAATTGTGTTAAAGCTGGATTTAAGGTGTATATGCAGAGGATATATGAAAGCAGATAAAGTAAATACACTTAGGGATATGAATTTTGAAAATTAGAGTATTTATTCAGTACAATGAACAATGTTTCACACTGATGCTTCATAGTCAGCATTGATGGGGGTTTTTTTGTTGTTTTTTTTTTTGAAGGTTTCTAATTTGAGTTTTAGGCTGGTGTCCAGGCTACAGGAAGTCTATTCCTCCCTACAAGCCTCCCTACTACACTTATCTCTGAACCACTTCAGCAACCACAATATTTTCACTCCTAGTCCAAACTGTTACATTGCCTGTATGGCCAGATCAGTCAGTCCCTCTCCTTACCACAGAAAGATGCCAGAGTTGGAGCCTTTCTGTAAAATAACCCAGAGTGTGGCACTTTTCTGCAGAGCCCATGGCATCCTGCCATCCATCCACCTTGCAAAGCTTCTCTTTCAGATGGGATGGGCTCCAGCATCACAGGGGATCAAAGATAGCGACTTTTACTATTTATGTAATATAATTTGATTTATGTGCAGAAATTTCTTGATGGGATTGGTTATAGGGTGATTCTGGACTGAATTTCCCTTGAAACGCCTGTGTCTTAGAAGACCTCAAACAAGCATCAGGAGCTGCTGCAGGCTTCTTCTTTCAAGAAATGAAGTTCTGTAAAGCAATGGTAAGAAAGGACTGGAGGGAAACATAAGATCTCAGCATCAGTAACTAAATTAACTAATCAAATCAAATTTATCCAATCAGTTTTGCCATCATATGAACTCATACACTACCGTGCTTAAGAAGTATCAGATATTTTTAGCAGCATAGATCTCAAGAACGACAGCATGTATTATACTCCAAGGCTAGTATTAGTGTTACATTTCAGTTTACTAAAGGTTCCTTTGGATATCAAGAGGTCTGTAATTCTGACAGTGTCTCTTTAAGACAAGGAATGGTGTTGAAAGGCCTGGTGTATGCTCTGAAGATGTTTGGAGATTTTGCAAATGAAGTGGCACAGACTTTTTTTTTTTTTTTTTTAAGTAAAATTAGAACTGCAATGTTACATTGTCCTAATTGATACAATGAAAACGTTTGAGTTTTGGTGATCCTGACTGATTTGTAAATCTTGATCCAGACAAAATGCAATCTATCCTCAGGAAAGACAGCATTATTGAAAACATTTGGGAGGATTTTTACTGTGTTCATTATGTAGACTGCTTCTTAACCATAACTACAACTTTCTGGGACTTCTTGTCATATTTATGGTTCTTACCAGGAGTGAATATGGTATTTAACAGTTATGATGAATAGTTTTTATGCATCACAGCAAAACTTGATATTTTAAATTTATAGTTGCTTTGAATTTGAATCATGAAATATTCATTACATTTTCACAACAAAAAGTTCTTCTAACAAATCATTCACTCAGTTCATTCTGTATACTAATTCATGTAGGTCTAGAATACAAATTATTTGTAGAATTAAGAGAACCACCACAACAGGCATCTGGTTACCAAACATTTGGAATCTGAGTATTTGAAGAAATAATGTGACTTTAATTATTTTTTCCTCATAGTCTGGGGTGGAGTCGTAAATACTTTGTTTGTCAAATGCTACTCAGAGTCTGTAAGTTAATGGTGTGTCTGTAAGAAGAAAATCAACACTCCTTGCTCTGCTCTGCATCACTGTCTATATCCATGAAAAGATGATATGAGTTCCCATAACAAGTTTTAACTGACATTATTTTGGCATGTTCATCAGCTTCAGACCTATTTAAAATATGCACATGCTTTGTTTTACTTAGGCATCTCTGGTTTAACTTTTCTGAGGGTATCGTTTCAAGGCAAGTTGAATCACCTTAAAATACAGTCTTATCTGAAAATATGGAATAGATGATTCACTTGGTTATTTACCAGACTTTACCAAAAGGCAAATGAGGGTTGAACACTGGGTTGCTTGGCTTATTCTTCATCAGTTCATGTGGCACTGCTTGAATTATTTCTATACCCATCCATCCAATGTTGGCAGTGCTGGAGTGTAGAGGGAACACTGTCATTCCCTGCTTTAGATTTTTGCTACTGGCAGGGTCTGGGCAAGGCATAAAAAAACCAACAAAGACTCATCCACATTCCTAACAGTTGGCCACTGCTCCTGTGTAGCCATTTATTTCAGTGACTGGAGAGGACATGTAGAAAGCCTACATTCAGTCTGTCACACTTTAATCACCAGAATTTTGTTGTGCTGGAGCATGATGATACTTGAAGCCACAGTAACTGATGATATTTATATTTTTATTGCTGGGTTGATTTAAGAAGGTTAAACTTTGAAACTTGGGTGAGGGTTCTTCCCCAGAATCCTGCCTGGATCAGTCACTGATCTACAAAAACTACTGCCATGCTGGAAGCTGGTTCAATTAGAAAATTTAAGATGCATGTACGACAATAGACATAGCTCCTAGTTACTACGCAACAAGAGGGTGAGAGTTGTGTAGGAATTGCAATTTCTGTATTTAATTAAATGTTATTAATAACAAATATTTTATATTTAAGTTCAGACAGTAAATGATAAAATCATCTATTTAAATTCCAAATGAAAAAAATGTCTCTTTTCCTTCCAAAGCAAACAAAAAAGGTTTCATTTTCTAAGGTTTCATTTTACTTTTAAAGAACTTTTCAAATTAAGTTTAGGCAAATATTGCAATGGAATTGCTGTTCAACAAAAATCTAAATTTTCTACATAAGGGTTAGAATCAAACCAATCTATTTGCATATATTCTTCAAACTTTTACCTGGTATGATTCAGAAATTCTAAATGGGTAAGTTGTTCCAATCATCTAAACATCTGTACAATTTTTTTTAAATGTTGATATGACTTGTGAAAACATGCTTGTGAAATTTCCTGTACCATGATGTGTAAAATGTAGCTTGAAATGAATTTTTCTTAATTTTTAATTATGTGTTCTCCCTTTTAAAATCAACAAAAATGAGAAGGTTGCAGATTTCTTAGTACAGGGGTCTATCTTTCTTCCAAAATCCTTACACTTGTTATTATTCTGTGGGTACATAAAGAATGTAACCAATGTAAAAAAAAAAAAAAATTTAAAAAAATTAAATAGTAAACCAGAACACATTTCTTTGATCATTGTGATTTAACTATGTTTGAATTTGAACTGTGATTTCAACACTTTAATGTGACTGTGCAAACATCAAGCTGTGTGTTTGATAGATTTGCTGAAGACAAAGCCTGACCAATATCCCTTTAAGCAAATCCTTCAAAGATCAACATTTGTCTCAGATCCAGACAAATAAGTTGTTCCAGCCACAAGATAATAAGAGAATGGAGAATAACCTCCGTCAACGTAAAAGGTGAAGGAAGTGCTAAGAAAAAGAAATATAAGGTGGTTAATTAAGCCAGTAAAATAAGGGGGAGAAGTTACATAGAAGAAATTCAACTAATTTTGAAGCATAAATGCAGAGATAAAACTGGAAATTCCATCATTAGACAACAGAGTATGCAAGAACACAACCCTTAATCTCTGCCATTTCTTCAGCATAAACAAATCTGCTGGTTGCTAGCATTATTGCTGAAAACAGAACTCATCAAAATGTACACAGAGAGTAGGTTTCATCTTTTGGAAATAAAGCTATCACTTCCATTATACCTCTTTGTTCAGGAAACCTACATTTAAGTTCAGATTGAAAACAGTCAAAGAAACAGTTTCTTATTAAGTAGTCAGCAACCTGAAGGCACTGTTTTCTCTAAAACCTTAAATAAAAAAAAAAAAAAGTAAATAGGGAAAGGGGTCCAGAAGGCAGGATCTAATGTAATTTGAAACTGGAATTACATCAGCAGTTTCAAACAGATGGCAGAATCTAGAGATAAATGTGTTAGCTCCTTCAGCCTATTTGGTCTCTCCATTGTTTGCATCATTAAAAACAGGAATAGTTTGCAATTTTAAAATATACTGTGTATTGTACATTAGAAAAATGGACATGCAGCTACTGAGTGGAAAGAGGTAGGATTAAATTAATTTGCCATACTTTAATGTACAGTATCTGGGATGCTTTAGGCAAGTTTTCAAATAGGTTTCCTAGGAAATGAGATGAACAAACATATAATGACCTTGAAATTATACCCCCAAATGTACCAGGTATTTAGCAACCCAGCTCAGAAGTGGTAATTACATAAAAAATACAAAAGATCCTTAATTGCTTCAGTTATAGCGTATCTAGGCAGGTCAGTTACTGTACACAGCTGCAAAAAAAGGTACGTGATTAATAGGGAGTTGCTTATGATAGCTCTAACTAGCTAGTGTATAGTGCAAACCCCTCATTTCTTTTCCAATTAAAGAAAAAAATCTGGTTTTGATTAGGCTCTTCAGAAGGTTTAAGTCTGTAGCAGCAAAATACTGCACTCTCACATTGTTAAATGTTATAGTTAAGGACCAAGCATCACATATGCATGAAAACAGAAAGGTTTCCATAAAATATTTGAGCTAAAATGCTGCAAATATCTAAATTAGACACTTCAGACCATCCTGGTTATTCTAGTTTGTTGACTGTAAAGCTAAAGGGTAAACCAGTTCAATTAAGTAAGACTGATACAAGTGCATCTCCAGAGCTGCAGCCAGGCACTAACTTTTCTTGTGATTTGTTGAACTTGCAGTTAATTTTTCTTTTTCTCAATTCAGTCCAGCAAAGCTTGAAGGAAGCATCAAAAAATCATATAAGAGACCTTCAACACAGTATTGTGGTTCCAAGAGATCTGGAAGAAGCGCTGAACTGTATGGAGAACTCTCCAGATCAGTAGATTTCTTGTGATTCACCCATCAACAGGTTGGGAAAGATGTGAAACCATGATTTTTGGAGCATGGTCCTGAAAAACATGCCCTGCAGATGAGTCACTAAAATGGAATGTGAATGTATTGAAAGTGTGACTTGGCCCACGGTGATTCCAAAGCTCAACTATCCTCTAGGCATGGTCTCAGTATGTCCATGGTCTCTGCTGAGCTCCAGGCACAATTCCATTTAGGTGTGGGGAGGTGAAGGGACCAGGTATCAGGGAAAGGGGCACAAATGACAACCATCAGCGGGGCTAAAATCCAGAAAGCTTCTGGGTTTCTTTTTTTTTTTCTTGAGAGAGAGACATGAAATTCAACACTCCACAGAGGTGGACAGAGCAACTTGCTCAGGTATTCATTGAGGATTCACCTCGCAGATCTCTCCGTATCTTTACAAACTTCATTCATGTGTCTGAGGTGAGCACAGTAGCTAGATAATGATAGTTTTTTTATATAGCAAAAGTTGACAGTCTAGGAAATGAAAGAAGACTTTCAAATAAGCACTGTTGTGACAAATGGGCTTTTGAAACTGTTCTCCAAATCTTGGTCAGACCCCAAGCTTTGTCTTCACTTGAGAAAAACAGGCTCCATCTATTTTTAGTTTCTAGTGTGCATGTGTATGTATATTCACACTCGTTGCGTTCAAATCCTGTCCAAATTATAGTCTTCAGATAAAGTAACAGACAGTTTTTAAAGCCCTTTAAAGGATTATACTATTCTCTGATAGAGAAGTAGATTTAAAGGAAAACCAGGATCATTATGCACCATGATTTGACTGTTGCTGCGTGCTGAGGATGATAGAAGCCTTGTGAGCACTGGATCAAGCATTTAGAAAAGAGGTCTGGGAAGAATTTTTCTGAAATAACTACAAACCTACATTCTGCTTTACTTACCACTGGGATCATGAAAAGTGATAAAGGCAGGAGTAATGCAGCTTTGGGGACCCCTGGGAAAAATCATAGAATTGCATAATGGCTTGGGTTGGAAGGGACCATGAAGATCATCTTTTTTCAGCCTCCCACTAGATCAGGTTGCTCAAAGCCTCATTCAACCTAGCCTTGAACACTTCCAGGGAGGGAGCATTCACAGCTTCTCTGAGCAATGTCTGCCAGTGTCTCACCACCCTGAGAGTGAAGAATTTCCCCCTAATATCTAACCTATACCTACCCTCTTCCAGCTTAAAGCCATTACCCCTTGTTCTATCAATACATACCCTTGTAAAAAGTCCCTGTACATCTTTCCTGTAGGCCTCCTTCAGATACTAGAAGGCTGTTTTAATGTCTCCCTGGAACCTTCTCTTCTCCAGACTGAAGCAATCCCAATTCTTTCATCCTGTCTTCATAGGAGAAATGCTCTGTTTCATGGCCCTCCTCTGGACTCAGCCCAACAACTCAATGTCCTTCTTGCGTTGTGGGCTCCAGAATCAGACACAGTTCTCCAGGTGGAAAATCACCACACTCAACCTGCTGACCACACAGATGAATCATAAATTATTTTACCAAGGAATCCCTCTCAAAGCCTTACCAAAGCTGTTTCTGTCAACCCCCCTCCACTGCCCTTAAATTTGCCAAGCTTTGTGGTCACTTGGCTATGCTACAGGTTCATTGTGTTCCCATATATTTTCCCTGCCCAAGTCTCATTGTGCCTTAGAGAAGAAAATAAGCTAAACTGTCAGCAGATTTTGCATTTGGTTCTCTATTTTCTCATCTTTGGAATATATGCAAGTACTAGCCAAAATCTCATTTAGAGAAAGCAGGATTTCTTTAAATTCACCAAAATGTCAAAAGTCACACCAAATTGGCTGATTTCCTTAAAGGATCTGATTTCACATGCTCAGATTCTGTGTGGATAGTGATTTGCAAATGCAGGTTTTCCCATATCATTCCTACTGTAGACTGCCACTTTCCAGATCAGAAATAAAATTTTCATTTTTTTAGAATTGAAATGCAGACCAGAGAGGGCATCGCCCCAAGAGAAATCTGCACAAAACAATATTAACTGCAAGGCAGGTCAAATGTTCACTGACACATCTTGACAATGCCCTGTTTCTTTACATTGACTCTATTTGATTAAGCTGATTGAAATGCATTTCATACTTGTGCTTTGTCAGTCTATATTTTGGGCTTCATGAACAAAATGATGCTAGATTGACTTACCCAGATACTTCACAAAGCTTGTCATGTTGAATTAATTAATGTTGCTTGTACAGCATGCGAATATGGAGATTCATCTTTTCATTTCTGTATTTACTTTGCAACCAAGTAAGAGGATCATAAAATATTACACTGGTAGTTCATAGACATTTAAAATGTTTTCATTTCTTTAGAAGCATACAATGGAAATATTACAATGACTGTCACACACATTGTGTAACATTTGTTACATAAAAACAGAAATAATACATTAGTAACCAAGAGCAGTAATGAATAAAACTAACTATGCTTTCTCTTTTTAACTTTCCTTTTGGTGCATGGATGGTGGAGAAACTGATAATCCACGCAATTACTCTTTAGAAACCTGAATACAGAAAATTCTAGTAAACCTCTAAAGTCTTGGGAGAAGATTTTGTACTGAACCCTTGCAACACTAATAGCAAAGTCAGTAGAATTTTACTGGCATCGTTTACAACACAGTAGTGCTTCCCCCATCTCACTGATTGATATAATACCCATCTGGGTTTTTGTAGGGTTTTTATGATATCCAACCCCCTTGTCATTAAACACTGTGCTTTGATAATGATGAAATCCATTTTAGTGCATTTCTTTTTGCATAAAGAAAAAACAAGCAGTGTAAAACATGAAAGATGACCATCAGCTTTATAAATACAATTAAAAGCAATTGTGTGAATGCATTGCATTTTTAGGTGAGAAGCTGAACAAAGCATTATCAAATATTATTTTCATTGAAATAGATATAAGATGGTCAAATACAATATTATGTCCAGAAGCTGTCCTGATTTAGTTTTGTCAAGGGACCCTTTAACCTTTAATTTCTTAGTTGCAAGATCCATGAAACAGCAGTTAAGTCACTCTTATACTGGCTCACTACATACATTGCTTTATTTCAGCAGCAAAGGAGTCAGAATTTCAGATGGAAGCTATAGAAGTTTCCATTGCCAAAAGTTTGCTCACTAGATTTATAGCTTACATGCCATAAAAATACATTAATACATCTGAGTGCCTGAGGAGGGTGTGCTTAGCCTGATACACTAAATTATCTCACTGAACTCCATGGCTCAGTTCCATCTTCTTTGTCTCTTTGTGGCACAGAGGTTATGAAAACTAGTCCTGGTTCTGATATTGGTAACTGAAATAGATTCTGCTTTTGCAAGGAGGAAAGCTGGAATCCTTAAAATCATGCTAGTGGGAAGGAGGAGGGCATTAGGGATACCAAGAACCTATGGAAAGAGTGGAGCTGGAGATGGTACACAGCCTGCTGAAAGAGGATTACACCAGACTACATCAGCTGTACACCTGACTGCACTTCAGACACCAGGGAGCTCCATACACAGGGTGGTCCAGAGATGTAAACTTGAGGCCTTACCTGAAGGATGATTGCAACTGACCTGGCCATTTGAAGTGGAAGGAGGAGTCAGCCTGGGGTGTCATCAGCTATAGAAACAGTCATGCCTTCATTACATTGTCTAGATGAGCCACGCAGACTTGAATGTAGATTTTTAACTTTCTGGACCTCATACCCATACCTCTTTCCCTTTAATTTGAGTATCATTCATTTTTACTTCCAAAACACATAGCATATGACTGTGCTTTCAACACTACTTTATCTTCTGGCTTTCTTACAAATTTAAACTAAATAAAAAAAATCTGTATTTTGTTTTTTGTTACACATTTTTTCTTAGGGGAAAAAAAAAAAAAAAGTAGAGATAAATACACTCTTGCTTTAATTTCTGCTAATGACAAAAGTCCTTGCAGGGAATGGAGCAGTAGAGGGAAGATAGAGAGGAGGGAAGGAAAGGGCGAAGAAGAAAGGAAGGAAAAAGAATGGAATGGAGGGAGGAAGGGAGAAGGATAGGGAGACTGAAATGTCAGGAAGAAAAAAGAAGATGGGAGAGAAGACAGGAAGGAAGAAAACAAGAAAGGGATCAAAATAGAAGGGGAAAGAGAAAGGGAAAGGAAGGCAAGGGAGGAAAGGAAAGAAAAGAAAGGAGGGAAATATCAAAGCAGATTACTATAGGTAATAAGCTGTTGAAGGAATGAAGTTTTTAACTCAGCAGTCAGAACTGACAAAGTGTTTTCAGTTAGCCTCATAGTATGAAAACGGGTTGGAGCCAGTAAGCGCAAGGAAGAATATGACAAATAAAGTGCATCTGTGAATCATATTTGTAATAATGCAGCTTGATTATAAAGTTATTAGAAAGCATGTTTATCAAATTATGGTTATGCCAGTTTATGGAGATGCATTGCAACTCATCTGCAAGTGCTATGAGCCCTTTCTTCCCCACAGAAACGTAGATGAGATTCCTCTGTTGCAGGCACTTGGCCAATTGTTGTTTCTTATTGTGGTACAATGCTTCCTTTCTGTTATGTTCAGAAAATTATTCTTTTATATATAGCAGTGTACAAATCTGTTTTCTCTGGTCCATGACTGATATTTTCATTTCAGTGCTTTTCAAGTAAGGTATTCGAAAAACTTTCCTCTTCTGTCTTTGACCATACTTAATTTCTGATCTGTTTGGTCCAGCAGCTGAAAACACTTGCTAATGTATAAGTCCTGAGTACGGTGGAATACAATTTTTGTAAGATATCCAGTGTTGGCTTACAGATTTCAACTGACAGAAGCAAGGTTCATGTCTGAGTAAGTAGTTTCCAGGGGTCATGTAACCACATCAAGAAGTAAGCACATCATTTCTAGCTTGGTGTATCTACATTTACATTCCAGAAATCTCATTCCTGCCATCTTCTTTAATGTTTAACAGCTCTTATGTGCCATAAATAAGTCTTCTTTTAAAATTTTTTTTCCTTTTTTTTTTTTATAGAAACCAAGTAGCATATTGCATCAGTCACACTTACACAGCTTTTACAGACTTGTAACTCTTCCCTAATGACAGACTGTTTGGCATGTACAGACTGGATAGGATTCTAGTGACAGTTTCCTCATGGCAGTACCACCTTCTATTGCTATTTGACAGCCCTACTTTTTACAGACCATGCTCAATCACTCTTAACCAGAGACCACAGGAGTTCACATTCAGTTTTTTATTCAGTTTACATTTGAGGCTCTTTCAGCATCACCACCTTCCAGATTATCCTTTGTGCAAACACAAGGCTACTCTATTTTTGCAGAAGTTTCATTCGAGCAGATGCAGCCCAGACATCCGTATAATAACTGATCAGTCCTTGCTCCAATTATTACTTTCCAATCTGTATCTGCAAAATGGACTAACACCATACACTCACTTTTTTGTCCAGATGAATGCACTGGAACTACTCAAGATAGTACTCAGTGGTTCCCTGTTATGAGTGCCCCCTGATAATTTTGATTACCCACTGGCAGTATTAGGATGAAAACAGACCATCAGTGATGCTTGTCTGTGCAGGTTTTGATATGTTGTTACTCCACTCAGAAACAAACTGTATTTGCTGTAGTGCAGAGGATCCTTTCCAGGACTGGATCTATTCTTCTGATGGCTGTTATGTGGCACTCACACAGTTCACTCTTAATTTCTTAGGTGCGCAAAGATACTTGCTCACAAACAGGAAAACTTAATTTCCCAAGTCTTTTATTCATTATATAGTTTTTTCTTCCATTTGAATCTTTATCCTGGTTTAAATTGTTTGCAAATCAGTCACACAAAAAGCAGGCTACAAATGATTCTCCAACAGTCTATGCACATGTATCATGAATAACTCCCATGTGTTCATATCAACTACCCATCAGACAGCAACCTGCAGAAAACAAACAGTTCACCATATGTACAATAGTCATTTCTATGTTGCAGATGAATGTTTGTTATTGATTTTCAAATACTAAAACAGGAGTAAGTTTTTTCAAATGAATAATTGAAGCAACTTTGCCATCTTCAGTACAGACTAACTTAGTTTAAAGTAACCACATTCAGCTGGAATGATGGTACTTAATGGAACACACATCAAGCTGAAGAGTTTGCTCAGTCAAAATTGTCTTCTGCTTGAATTGGCCATTGCATACACCACAGAGAAGCAATGCCAGTTACCTCCTGGTGGAATATCTAGAAAGGTTTTGGAAGATCTGAGAATTTGCACAAGTTACAGTGAAAGTAAAGTAACCGTGAAATCATCGTCTTTGTGGTTTGTTTGTGAATTTTCCAATGCATCAAGGCAACTTCAGCTTTAAACTTTGTGTAGCCAGTCTGCCTGCCTGTGAGAGGTACTACTGGGTAGTTGGCTTTCAGAAGTATAAGAACAGAAAGTATAAAATTATATAACCTGGTAGCTGGAGGCACCAGAAGAATGTAGCACACCAAACCCACCAAGGAGCATGTAAGTTGAACACGGGGGAGTCACATGGATGTGGCTGGACCTCTCCCCATCTTGTCACTCCTTTCTAGTCCCATCAAAATTTCATTCCCCCACCCCTGACAATGAATACCAGCACCACCAGTGAAAATACTTGATGGCAAAAATTGTTAAAAACTGAACACAGTAGAATAGGTTATGCGGTGTCAGATGTGAATTAATTGAATCACATTGTAAACAGACTTGGGAAGAGTGTGTATTTGGTCTGTCTTCACTGAATAATATGAACAAGAGCTCATACATTGTGAGCAGCTCACTAGAATACTTGCCTACAGCTCTGTGCTGCAGTTAAACAATTGGTTTGGCATTTTCAAAAGGAACTTAGCAGGTTGCTATGGATTTTCAATGTATCTATATTAAAAAAATTATGTATCCATATTTTTAATGTGTTAAATGCTTTCATATTTCACTTTACATTTAGGCCTTCCTGTGATATTGCCAATGGTTTTCAGTCTGCTGCTTCTGTATGTAGAAGTAATATATGTGACTGAAAATGAAATTTTCAGGTTTGTTTCACAAAGACAAACTACATTTCAGTTTTAAATCTTGATGCTAATGCTATAGCCAAAATGGATTAATTTTTCTTCTAAGTCAGAAAAGACCAGTTAATAACTGGTCAGTCTCCTTGCTCAGTTACTATAGCAAAGAGAGAATAATTCTTTATGAATATTGGTATAATGTCAAGAGGAGTCTATATCTGGAGATTGCATTTTTAAAGAGAGACATATCTCCCCCTTTAGAAGACTATTTTACTGCAGAAAAAGATAGTTGGTTTCTGTGCATTTACCTTGAGACTTGCTTAGTTCCCACTGTCTTCAATGGAGATGAATATGTATATCCGAGGAAATATTTTGACCTTCAGAGAAAGTAAGAAAGAAAGAAATTAGGAACATTCAGTTTTGAGTGTCTGCATATAACTCTCACTTACTTTCCTAGTACAGCTGAGTATACCGGTGACTTGTGGTAGAAGCTAGCTTTTCCCACACTGAACACATAGCCCTAGAGACTTTTGGGGCTGGTGGGTGACTGAAGTGTTGGAATTAAAAAACTGCTCTGTAGGTGAAGGAGTGGATGAGACACTTTATCGTCAGATTGTGTGAAACACTCGGCAGAAGATTCCCAATAGTGAAACGTTACTTGCTTTGCTCCTGTCCAGCTTTCAAGTTAAAGCACTACTGCATCTTAACTGCTTCACTTCTCAGCTAAAACATGGCAGACCTGCACCTCTGTATGAGCAATAAATATATTAGAAAGTCCAGGCAAATGTGTTGACTCTCTTCAATTTGACTTTTCTTTTTCAAACCTCTTTTGATAGTTCCCTTTCAGAAAGAGCGAGGGGTGTGTGCAAACACTTGTTATCCACATCAAGCCTGACTGAACAATTTCTCTGCTGTTCTGAGCTTCTAGTGAACTGAAAATTACCAGCTGTACTGAATTGTGACAAGCAGTGTGTGTGTGTGTGTGTGTGTGTGTATGTGTACATGTGCATGTGCACTCTGGGGAAGAGGGAACAAAGAGATAAACAGAAACTATCATGTCTGATGGCAGTGAATTCAGTTTCACATTTATGACCAAATCTAGCATCTTAACTCAGTAAAATACAAATGCAGCTTTACTCTCTGACTAAAGATTATTTCTTGGAGCCCTCATATAAGCATATATGGAGCTGTTCTGCTCTACTTAGAACAGACTTAAATGAAAAGTAAAATTACTAGAGACAAAATTAGTGCTGTCCTGACTCAAACCAGGACAGGAACATCTGCAGAAAAAGGAATCCTCTAATGCATTTTCTATCTAAGGCACAGTTAACCAATAGGGCAGTAAACACATAAGTACAGTCTTCATTGCACAGGTATGACAAAGAAAATGAGATGAGGATGGGGAGGAAGACAGGTACATTAGAAGTATTTGTCTTCCACTTCACCCTTCAGGATGGCTGATCCACACCCATATACACTCAAAGCTGCTAAATGACAAAATAACTTCATAATTTCTTAAAAAGAAGATTACAAGCAACCAGGTTACCAGATCTTAACTAGCTAACACTCCTCAGCTTATTAGCAATGACAAACAGTGACTCATTAGGCTGCAGTAAAATATTTGCCACTCTTTGATGTCTATGCTCTTACTATTAAAGTGGTTACAATCTAAGCTTTTTTAAAATCAGCATGTTACATCACTCCTTCCATGTCAAAGTAAACCACAGTAGCTATAAAAAATTGTGGTAACAACCCAGCTAGCTAAATCCTTGCCAAAATCTGACTTCAATAGCTGCCTATAGAGTCTGCCAGAATACTGTCGGCCAATTCATACCGTGTGCGCCTTGTAGGGTCATGGCTTTAAAAGGACAACAAATTTGCCAAAATCTATCCATCTTTTCATCTGGAATCCTCTCCATCACTTATGACATGTGGTCACATCTAACACAGAGGAAATTGACAACAGACATCAGAACAGAGCACACCTAGGAGAAAGTAAAGAATATTTTTAGGCCCTGAATGGGAGCACTCCCTGTTGGCAGAATGGGACTGCCCAGGTGGAGATGCACAATTGCATCCTGGAATAGCACTTTCTTAAAACACATTCTCTGAATTGCACTTACCTGAGAACCTAGGAGACAACAACTGTTTCTGTCTGTTCAGACAGTTAACTGAAACCCATACCTGATTCTCTCAAAGGACATTTATAAATGCACTATAAAAACTGCCTCCTTTCTGAACACCGCTGACCGGACAATCTGTTCCCCCAACAGGACTCCTATGGCAGAAGGCCTCTCCTCAGAGGCTTTTTAATCAAATATGGCCCATGCTTCACCAAAAGTTTACAATTTTAGGCAGAGATATGGACAAGAACCTCAGGCTTCAACTGTCAAAGGCTGACAGTAATTTTGTCACAATTATGATCAGATGGCCCCAGCATGCACATAGAAAAGCTCTACACTGCAAGTGCAGCAAGCCCACCACATCTGGGACAGGTGGTCTGTACTGAAACATGAAACTTTTAAATCTGGAACTTGGTGGGTTTTGTTTTACCTGTGAGAGCTGTCAGGAACACAGACCACCACAAGTCTAGCAGAGAGCATGAAAGGTGGCTCTCGAATCGACTGGTGGAATTGGGACATACACTTCTGTCTCTTTCATGAACTCAGAATCTCGGGATGATGGACGAGAAGGAGGTCACTGATGAACAAAAAAAAAAACAAAAAACAACAGTGCGCCTGCTCTTTATTCTGCTCTGAGTATTTGCTATATCTCAGCTTGCAAGGAAATGTGCATGCAATATCTCTGTGCCCAGGATTACCCTTGTTAAGACAGCATAGAGGCACAGTGCTCTGCTTTGGCAGGATGAGGAAGAAGCAAAGGAGACCTTCATTTTGGGTAGAATGGCTTAAGGGAGACAAACTGAACAGGATACAAGAAGAGAAGGGGAAAGAAGATTCAAAGGTAGTGAAAAGAAGAGGAAGAACAAGAAACTTGGCAGAAAAATGAAGGATCACAGTGCACCAGCAGGAGAGGCTGAAAAGGAAGGAAAGGTAAAGAAAGCAGCTTTGGAGTCCAGAAGCCATGAAACATTACAGTTTTGCACTTCAGATTTCTGTAAAGGATTGGACTGATTTTCACAACTGACTTTGCCACAGAGGGAAAAGAGAGAAGAAATACCCAGCTCCAAACACCTGGGCTAAGGCTCAGTGAGAGCTCGTTTCACAGTAAAACTCTTAATATCAGTGAAGATGGTGTGCCCATGGACAAGGGGAGCACTGGCAATGGCAACAGACAGCACTGTCAGTGATGGCTCTACATGTATGCACTGACCATTTGGGAGGTGGCAGAGAGCACAGGGGGATGCAGACAGCTTCAGCAGAACACTGCCAAGAGAAGAGAAGGTAGAGGGTGGAGATCTCCCCCATTCTCCCTCTGTCATACAAGCTGATTTATGAACCTCTCTGCAGCTCTGTTCTGGTCTTGTCAGTAAAAGAATCCAGCCAGTTTTCTTATAATGGCAGAATTAATTAAAAAGGGGATCGACCTCAGAGCAACATAAACCACACACCAAAATTCTGTCTCTTTGATATCTCCTACATACTTTACTGGAAGGGATTCTGCTAGTCCAATACCTGTTAATTTTCTTTCTAATTAGGGCTATAGCTCACCAGAGGCTGTTTTATACTTAATTTGTTGGGATTTTATTATATGGCTCAACAATCAGCCAACCACTGTATGCATCATGGGATCCTGGTTGAGATCTTTCAGGCATTACTGCACACTGAGGCCCTTGGAGAGAACGTGCCACTACAATTTGTGAGTCACCCGTTCTTGCTCTGCCTAGGTCTTGTCATGTGTGTGCTTGTCAGGATTCATCTCCATCTCCATTACCCCTGGGGCAGAAGTCATAGTTTGTTTCTGCTCACTTGTCTGATTTTTAGCAGATCATATTCCCATCTTCAGAACCTTAAGCAAGTGCCATCTTTAGAGAATTTAAGGTGGAATTCTAAGTGCTGATTTAATTCAACTCAAACCCATCTTTTAATTGACAGGAAATATGCCCAGTTCAGCATTTTCCAAGACTGATACAGACTTCTGTACAAAGTAAAAATATTAAACATTTTTTTATTGTTACCAAAAAAACCCTCATTTTCTTAACTGTTTCCCTTTTATTTCTGTAGTTTTAGAAATATTTACTTTAGAGACTTTGAAATTTAATTGCAGTCTGAGGCACATTTTATTTGTCTGAAACACACTTGGGATCTTCATTAATTCTACTTTTGCCAGGAAGGTTTGCAACCAAATTATGCATCAGTTAAACAATTAGCTTGGTAAGTGTCAGGAAAAAAAATGAGATGGTAGATCACAGATAAGCAAAGTCCTTGGTGCTTTAGCAGCCAGAACATAATATATGCCAATGAAAGAACATTTTATTAAGACACTATAAGCCAGCTCAGGGGACTGACCAATCATTGTTTTGCCTCTGGGATGTCAGCTTCCAGATAAACCAGGGTATTAGTACATCATTGACTCCAAATTGGTGAGCAAAGAAGGCCACCAATAGCTGTTAAGTAGTAAACCTCATCCTTGATCTCTGTGGATGCCAGGAAGGATGCCACCTAAAAGTTGTTCAGTCACAAACCGAGAACAATGGGACTACTTTTTATGTTACCCTAAACCCTCTGAATCCTAGAGAAACTGTCATCCCCAAAGCACTTAATTTTCATGTAAGCAGTTCTCATGAATTTGCCATTGCAGCTGTTAAATAAGCAGTGTAACAGAAGGTCATGTCTACCTCTGCAGCAGAAATAAACCTCAGAAAATTCCTACTTTCCTCACTGTTGTCTGGTAGGATTTTACTGACAGAGATGGAGAGTTCAAGGTCAAGATAATGGTGGTTGTTGTTGAAACCCTTCAGAAATAATACATTAAATAAAAATAAGTAAAATCGTAAAGATAATAAATCCATATAGCCAAATAATCAGCCCATCTAGTGATACTTACAGCTGTTTTCAATGTGTGAGATAGCTTCAGCTAGTTACTGATCTGGATCTGGTTTTGTCCACAAAAGAATAGCTAGTCAGATAATATTCAATGGTACTGGGATATGAAAACTACAGGAACTAGAGTTCCTACATTGGAGATTCAATGAAAAAGTAAAACAAGGAAGTTCTACTTATTGGTTATAGCTGTACAAAAAGTACTCAGGAATTCAGAAATGCAGTTGAGTTACCCTCCATCAGCTGTGGAGGACTACTTGTTCCAGGAACAAATAATCTAGGGTACAAGGTAATATGCTATTTCTTTTCATCCCAGCAAAAGAAATCATCCTCAACTGAAACAACATATATCAGCTGAAAATTTTCTTCCCATGGAAGACACAAAGTATATCATATTGGACAACCCAAACACTACCAGCAAAAACTCACAGAAATGAAGGAGCTTCAGATGGTGAGAGGAGTTTTGTTGGAGAGATGTTATAAACATATTTTTCTGAACATGCCCTGGTAGGCCTAGGTAGATCTCTAGAATGGAAGTCTTTGCACAAAAGAAAAAAAACTCAAAACACAACAGAGAAGGTAGGTTTGAATAATACACAGATAAATTACGCATCTCAGTGTCACCTACTGCTTCATGGACCTAGCAAATTTCTCTGAAAGACAATGAACATATGCATGAAGGTCAGGTCCTTTGGGAGTCTTCAGACAGAATGGTTCAGATTCTTGACCAGGAAGTTTCTAACCCAGAGGAGTCACTCCAGAAATTACCTGCTCCTTCCTCCGCAGGCACCTGCTGTTGGCTATCAGAGGAAAGATGCTGGGATGGCTGGAATTTCTCCACGTAGAAAGCAGATCTTTACTCATCGGTCATCAGTATTCCCTTCTGCTTTCATCTCTGTTTCTACACAAGAGTTCCAGTCCCTGGCTTCCTTAAGAGGGATTGCAAGCATCAAGGGATGTTACTGCTGATGCGATCATCAATGACTGCTCCTGGAAATCCGTGCAGAAACGTGTGCTGTGCACAGGGAAGCAGACAGCAACAATACTCAGCTCTCCTTCCTTCTCTCCCTTCCTCCACCTATAACTGAAATTCAAGGAATCTAAGCCCCACTGTCTCTTGTCAGAAGGAGATTTGGGGATGGGATTAGCAAGGGCAAGCCACTCCACAGTGGCATCCCTCCCATGAGTTTGCCCATACCACACATGTAAATGTTAATATGTGCCTGTAAGTGCCTGATTTTAGGCAGGACTTTTTGGATGTGGAAGAATGAGGAATAAGGGCAAATTTTATTCCACGTGCGCAGGCTGATCAAAATTACAATGCTTCGCTCTGTCTGGCTCATCTTCCTCACAGAAAGGACAGAGGGAATGTCAGCTAGTGAAAGCACCACTACCCTCTTAAAACAAACTGTAGCCTTGCACCTCTGACAGGGTGTGAGGCCTCATGGAATCCCAGGCAGCTTGTGGTGGCAAGGTAGGTCCAAGCTCAAGCCAGCCAGGCAAATCAGCAAGTCAGGGTCAGGCCAGGTCTAACATTGCTCTCCAGAGTTGTGCACATTCTCATGATCACCAGGCAAGTCCATAGTGACAAAACAGGTCCAATGCCAAGCTAAGAGCAGAGTCCGTGGGTCAGGATCCAGCCAGGTCAACAGGATCCATGGCCAGACGTGACTGCAACACATCTGAAGCCAGAGACAGGCACAGTCACAGTGTAACTTGGACAGGGACAAGGTTCAGTGGAGCTCCTGAGCAGAGGGTGGAGGCTCCGTGGGAGGTTGGTCAGAATATTTAGGGTCCATGACTGCACTCAGGACCCTGACACAATTTTTCCTAGGAGATGGTGAAATAGTGCCAAGAAACTTTGGCCTGAGCCAAGGAATGCCCAGCAAAATCATAAGCCCCAGCTGTTCCAGCAGGGCTCTTGCTGCAGGAGTGTCAGACAGGCTCAGTCGTTTCCTGTCCCATCGTTTTGCCCCAGAACATCTGAAAAACAAACAAATAATGGTTAGAACCAATCTGCAGTGACCATGCCCAAGAGAAGAGGCAGACAGCCAATGTGTCATTTGGTTCCCTCGTTCCCAGAAAGGCCAGCAGCAAACAAATTCTTAAGGGGAGGGGGACAGGACACACACATGGATGAGGAGAAATATTGAAGGTTTTAGGTTGCAATGGATTTTGAAACTATAAGTGTAAAATTGAGCACAAAGCACTCTCATATTAGTGTTTTCATAATACATGGTTTATATGCAAGAACACTGAGCCTTACCTTTGGATTTTTCAGCTTTTGTGGTTTTCAAATTCACCCTTAGGATTCTGATAACTACTTTCATTTTCATTTTAATTTCTCCACAAGGAACAAGTATCTGGGTGAGCACATGAACTAATGCAGCCCAATTTTGAACAGCTTTTGGTCTTGTGATAACTGACTTTTAATCTCCTTAATGCCATTCAAAACAACCAGGGAATGAGAGCCTACACAGGATCAAAAACTTTGCTGTGGAGTAGATCCCTAGTTTTCTGCAGTCATAGAGTCTGAGTAAATTATTTCGTTTGGATGATCATTCATAACAATTTTTTTCTGAGAATATCTCTGATAGATAACATAAGCAGCTATTTTTCCCCCATGAGGATTAAGACCACCACTCTTTTCAATGCCTAATATAATGAAGCATCTAGGAACAGAGTATGTTCAAGACCCTTGGTCCTCTGTGAGATCTCACTGATCTGGCTACTGGATACAAAAGCCACATGCACAAGCAGAGAAAGGCAGAGACTGGGATTGCATGAGTGTCATTCCTTAGGAAAGAAAGCTAAGAGGAAAAAACATCAATCACATGATGATTGCTCTGTAATCTATTTTCACAGACACGTTGTAAAAGCTCTGTAAAAACACAAAAGTCAGGGGTTTGTGGGGATATATAAAAATAATAATAAATAAGATATTAATATCCTATATTTCCTTCAAATACATATATCAAACTGTCTGCAGGCATTGAATAACTTATGCCTTGTCTGTGGTGCAAGAGTAATGGGATTTATAAAATGAGTGTTACAAAGATTTTGAGACTTGCACAAGATCAGAATGAGAGTCCATTGCAGGGCTGTCAACAGTACCTGAGTTTTCATGCCTAGAACTCTGACAGAGTGAAAATTATATTCTTATTCTATTGCTTTTGCAATAACACAGCAAGGAGAGAGATAACAACACAGGTATCATTTCATCACATTTGACAAAACAGAAGAAGGGCCAGCTCTTTTTTTAATCTTTATGGATTAAGTGAGATACAAGTAATTCCTTTATTTTTTTATATGTAGTATTTAAGCAATAAAAGAAACTTATGAAAGATCATCATCTTTGTGTATCTTTTCATGCTCCTCCTCCAAACTCTAGTAGTCCTCTCCTTCCCCACATATTCTGAATCATATGAAAATATGGCTGAAAAAGTTCTCAAAAATCAACCTAGTTCTTCCTATTAACCCATGCAAAGTCATGGCTGAGAGCTGTGAATGCTCTGACAACAGACTATTCCTTTCTAGAGCAACTATTTGCATTCCAGTCTTCCTTAGGAGTTCTCTTTTTCAGGCTAAACAAACCTAATTTTTCTTTTGTTTTCCTTCCTGATCATAGCACCCAATTACTTAATTTTTAAAAAATATCTGTAGAATACAGTATGGTGCCCCAAACCTGCAGGTGAGACTTCTCCATCATATATCCACTCAGTGTTTTCTTTTCATTTCCAGGTGTTTTCTTATGGTTTTGTGCAAGCTTGTGCAAGCTCTGCAAGTATGTAAGGACACTTGCAAGAAAAAGGCACCAAATTAAAATCTGGATAGCTAAAATGTAGTATGAGAATTTGTGAAGAACAAACTGTTGAAAGTGAACAGAATCACATAGATAGAAGGGGTTATTGGTACGAATAACTAGAAGTTCAGAAGCCAAACATATAACCTCAATTTCTTCTCATTGTTGCCCTACTGAAAGGGCTAGGGATGACCATAAACTCCCTTAGAATTCAAGAACTTTCCAGGGGAGATCTCCAACCTCTACTTTCTCTTCTCTTGGCACTGTTCTGCTGAAGCTGTCTGCATCCCCCTGTGTTCTCTGCCACCTCCCAAATGGTCAGTACATGCATGTAGAGCCATCACTGACAGTGCTGTCTGTTGCCATTGCCCATGGGCACACCATCTTCACTGATATTAAGAATTTTACTGTGAAACGAGCTCTCACTGAGCCTCAGCCCAGATCTTTGGAGCTGGGTATTTCTTCTCTCTTTTCCCTCTGTGGCAAATTCAATTGTGAAAATCAGTCCAATCCTTTACAGAAATCTGAAGTGCAAAACTGTAATGTTTCATGGCTTCTGGACTCCCAGACATACCCTTTCTTTACCATCAAACGATTCTTGAGACCTTTAGAATCCAAGTGGAGTGAGACACCAGTTCCACAGTTTCCAGTTCCACAGTTTGAGTTACTCCATACACTAAACAGAAGCCACAGAAGACAGCACATTTCACTGAGATGTTCTTCTATAGGAGAAGCAAATCATTTATCAGCAAATAAAAAGGGTGTTTCCTATATAATATTTCACATATGAAGGCCTTCTAAACTCTTTTGACATCTTGCTATATGAAACAGATCCTCTAGCTTAAATCAAATTTTATACGTACTCTCCAAAGTAACTACTCAGAGCGTCTACTAACCATGTCTTCACCAATACTACAAAATAGTATGTCCACGTAGACATGATCTTCTAACCATAACTTCGTGTCAGAGAACCAGAAGTCATCACATGCAAACTTTTAAGTTAAGCAACTTGAAGTACAAACCACCTGGACCTAAATATTTACATATATTCCTCTTACAGCAACAGATAACATAGAAGAAACCGTGCAAGACAGAAGAAGGAAGAAAGAGTGAGATGATAGTTAATGCACACAAGAGAGAAGCAGTGTTGTGACTTAGATGAGAAAAGTGCTTTAATTCAACCCCTTTATATAGAGGCCTGTGGAAGGCAGAGGGATTCTAGTTAAAGATGCATTGCCAGTCCTGAAAAATGCAGGAAAGGGCTCAGAAAACTAAATTTCTTCCAACCAACACAGCACAACTCCCAGTGCATTCTCATTTGGAGACATAAACCACGAAGAAAGCTAGAGGAGAAGGAATTGTCCCAAACCTGAGAAACTCCTTGTTCCTTTTTATTACTTTTTTTTTCTTCTTTCTGATTATGACAATAAGGCAGTTAAGATCAGACAATGCTTCTTTTAAAAGCCTCAGTCTGATACACTCTTCTTTTCACAGTTTTTTAATTCAAAATTATAATCCTGTCCATTTTTGCTGTACCAGAAAGAATAGGTAGGCTCCAGAGTCCACCTTATGATATCTGAGTTGTTCAATATTCCTTGGAAACTGCTAGAAGGAACAGTTATTATCAATAGGTGGCTGAAATGTTCTGCTAGATATCTACTGTTTCAATGTTCAGTAATCTGTAATAAATATATCTTAGGCTGACAGATTGTAAAGAAATTGAGGCAAGTCAGCCAAATTTTAAAACACCTTTCAGCAATGTTGTCTTCTAATAGAGGACAAATGCCTACAGACTCATCTCTCCTTTTCTTGAATACTGTTGCCAACAAAATGCAAACCAACCCAAATAATCCCGTGAGTGGTGTGGTGTGGATTCATCTCCATGCTTGCTGTGGCTGTGACTCTGGAGGAGGCAGTGCTGTGTTGAGATCCAACGTTCATGACCTCCCTGCAGAGCCCCAGGGAGACAGGGCAGTACGCTGCTCATTTCTGTTCACTGCTGTGCTTTGCTATCCTATGGTAAAATCCTTGACCCAGTGAAGTCATTACAACCTTTATCATTGATTTCAACCTTGCCCTACAAGAAGTATCTCCTTATAGCTCAGGAAAGCTTATTGTGCAAGGACAGAGTGTTCTCAAAGTGCCTTCTAAGGCTAAAATAATTCCCAAAGGAATGGAGAATCGTCACAAATCTGATTACCTTCTTCTGCTGGCCACTTAAGTTTGTTTTCAGTAACACGAATAGCAACATGTATTTTAAAACTAAAAGACATTTGAACATAATAAGATTTCAAAACAAAAATTACAGGCTGTGAAACATTAGTAAAGCCAACGGTAATACCAGGTAGTGCCACAGCAAAACTCCTAACCCAAAATTGTAAAAAAATAAAAATAATTTTTCCTGTTGTAAGAAAGCTCAAATTCTGTTTTAGAAAGGCTTTTCATCTTAAATAAGCAACATTTAGCAGTGACTTTACAGATGACAAGGACTTTAAAGCATCAAAACCCAGGTCCACGTGACAAGATGGTGATGCAAAAATAAAAGGACAAATGGAACTCAATGTCCCACTCAGAACACAGAAAGCTGAGGAAGGTATTGTCATAACTGTCAGATTTCAGGTTCCTTCTTCAAATTTTCCAAATCATGTCTTGATTCTTCCTTAAAAAACATGGAAAAGCAAAATATGGACAAGCTATTAGACTTCTGGTTTTAAAGTCATAATTTCAAGTGTCTTGAAAAGTAGTCTGAACTTGCTGCATATTAGTTTTTTTTAAAAAAATCAAACAAGACATCATTTGTCTTGAATTTCTTCTCTACAATTCGGAGCTTTGCTTCTGAGAGATTAGGAAAGGCAGGAGTTTCTGGAGAAAATAATAGTCTTAAAATATTAAAGCTTCAGACAACACATTTAAAATACAATTAAATATTTTACAGAAATTATTTAAAACACTTCTCACTCATAAACAAGTAACCTAGAAGAAATGTTATCATGAAACCACAGAATGTGGGCTTCTTAATGAAATCTCAGAGGTAAAAATATCCCAATTTGTGTCAGCTCTTTAGAGACTGAATTGAGAAAACCCCCACCATTGTGAGACTGTTACAAAAATAGCCAGTATGGGCAAAGGAGAGTCAAATGACTTCAGTAAATGAAGGAAATACTGGCAAGCGTAAACCTTGACCTCTAGCAGTGATCTTCTCATTGAAAGACTTAGAGGCCTACACACATAACCACCTATTTCTGTCAGAGTTTACTCTTGCTGCAATCCATCCCTGGGCAGAAAGCCAGGGCAAAATCTCTCCAGCACAGAAGCTCCACTTAAGCCATGAGTTTAACAGGAACATAAATGAAGGGAGTGGTTGAAAATAACCTGCCCTTACAAGGCAATCACAGTTGAGGATTCCCAGGCTATAGAGAAATGGCATCTGTAAACACCAGAGTCCTGCCTTTCCACACAGTTGTCTTGTCCTCGGAAAAGGAAACCTTGAGTAATTCCTGTGAAAAGAGCAGTCACAATCTGAGAAACAGAGCTGTGAGTGGTTCTGTTTTCCCTTAAGCTGCCCCTCTATTGATATACTAACAGTAGCCAAGCAATGGAGAGTACTTTGTCCCACCTCTGTACAATGTGAGGGCAGGGGGATGTGTGCTCCTGGAACCTCTTTGCAGACGGTGAGGTTTTTTTCTTTGTGCCTTCGTCTTTTCCGCTAGTTCATAATCTGCCCCCTGGCTTCCCTGGGGCCAAGGAGAAGAGGATGATCTTTATATAGCTCTCCTCAGGGACTGGGTGAATCACAGAGTAACATCTAATCCCTCTTGCACTCCACAACAGTATTCAGCAACGAGCTGAATATCAAGCCACAGAAAATAAGTTGCCCTTTTATATACAAAAATGAGGAAGAAAGGAAAAACGCAGTTCAAGCAGTTACCAGTTTCCACCATAAAACTCAAACTGAAAAATTAAACACAACAAAAATTACAGCAAAGGTAAGAAAAGACAACAACTAGGGAGGTTACAGAAATCACCTAGAAAGGCCAAGATACCATGTTCTGTATTTTGGCACTCAATTTCTCTTAAGTTTCTTAAAAATTATATTCATTACGCGTTGCGTTAATCTATTGCATGATTTTTTTTTTAATTTTTTTTTTACTGCAGAGGGCAAGGAGCCATGTTTTTTTAAAGGTTTGGCCACCATGTTTGGTATCTGAGCTGTAGCTCATGCACTGTTTGTCATTTCACGCCACTTAGAACAAATCCCAGCTGGCTGGAATCCTAGTCCTGTGGACTGTGAGTCACGGATATTAAATGACCATCATGTGAGCTCCTGCATGCTGCTGTGGTTAGTATATGACACTGTAAAGTTGTACAGTATCTTATCACAGAAGATCATCAAAGTGAATACATACTTTGAGCAGGAGCACTTTCATAACAACACAAAATAAATTACTTGTTTTAGCAAGGAATAAGAGGTAGGGACACGTGAAGTGCAGCATTTCCATGATTTTCCATGACCAGTAAGCCACAGAAAATCAGCTGCTGGTTCTCCAATAGCAGAACTGGGGCAAGAACGGAAAAGATTCTGTCTGTAATGGAAGGGTTTACAAGAAATTTCAAATATCATCAAGGAAATCCCATAACAATCTTACTGACAGGTAATTATAATCCAGTCTGGTCTCATTGAAGTATCCTACCAGAATACAGAGCTGAACACAAACATTGAAGAATCTGGCTCTTAGGATCCCGAATAAATTCTGGAGTTGACTGAAATGCCAATCACAACTTAGAATTTTAAAACAAGTAATGAAATATTTTCCACTGACATGATATGGACAATCCTTGGAGTGCATGGTTTCATCCCGAATTAGAAGATCTAGTTAGCAATCAGTTTCTAGCTAATCAGTGTCATGCAGGAAATTTGTAAAAAATCTCGGGAGCAAGGAGGAAATGTTTTTTTCAAAGAATAGCATTTCATACCTGGATTAAGTAGTTTTATTCCATCCTAGTTATGAGGTGGGTAAGTTCCTGCCATCGGTGATAATACGAAAATCCATTTTAGACAACATACAGGAAAATCCTGTAAGAGTTAGATGTGAAAGCCCATTTCCATCTTCATTAGCATGGGTAAGTTACTCAGGCTAGTAATTGTTGTTATCCAGTCTGAACTGTTATCCAGTTATCTTCTGCAGGTTAGTATGAAATCACGTACTGCTGTCAAAGGTTCTTATGAGTCTATAATGTTTCAGTCTTCAGACACGGATCCAACAAAATGACTTTTTCTAGCTGCCAGTTCCAGCCTAGATCTGTTTTTCTGTCTTGCCTTGTGTTTTTCTTCCAAGTAACAGCTATCAGCAGGTCCTTCCCACTATCCCAGCAGTTTCCACTGCCTTTGCTTCTGTTTCTACCACATCATAGCAGCGTAGTTAGCTCTCCCTAGGTCAGCAGAGCCAGGCATTCATAGCTTGCACTTTCTAACACTTTCAAGCACTGAGACATTTAAAATGTATTAAATTTCCTGAGTTGAGCACCAAAAACTTTGCATTTGAAGTCTGCTTGTGGGACAAAAGAGACAGCTAAAACTCACTACTGATTTTTTGCACAGCAGCCTTGGATTTTAAAGAGATAGATACGACTTGAATCAGATGGTGAAAATTTATTCAGACTTACTGAACTGATCCAAAATTAATCAATGTCACCATTATAAAGACACCAGAAAACTGTATCAAAGAAAGATTGAAGCTGTTAATGCCCTGCGTTCAAGTTACTGTGACTGTTAGAGAAAAGTCAAAAAATATGTTTGGTAGTATTAAAAAACCACAATGTGTTAAAGATACAACTAAGTCACTACAGTTGGCTCCAGTGTTGCACTTTGTTTTTTAAAATATAGGGGCAAATTTTTAAAACGCTGTAGGATTTGAAAGAGTTTAAGAGAGAACATCTTCAGCTACAGAGAGGTTTTAATGGAAAGAAAAGACCAACGGGAAGGAGAATTATTCATGTACATATGAATAGATACTAGATAAATCAGTCTCATTAATCAATTGGAAGGCTAGTGTGGAATAATTGCTGGAGGTGACTTAGTAATTAAAATGATGCTCACATTTTAAGGGAAGGTACAGGACTGAAGCAGAGTGGAATGCAGCTAATGTGCAACGAGTTTGTACCATGGCAATTTGCTAGGCAACCCTAGAAGCTGGCAACATCAGGGGAGGGTGGAGAGGAGTGGAGGCACCGCGGCCACGCTCTATGGCAACAATGGGATCCGGAGGTACTATGGAATAAATCAGCTGCACTTTTGATAACCTGGGCCAACAATCTGTCAGGTTTTGACAAAATACAGTCCTTTAGGTGAACTTTGCTCATTATAACCTTATTATAATAGCAAAACAAATCTTCATCCCTAAAAAATATCCACCTCCCAGGTGCAACCACCCTTCACTGAGCTCATACTCTGAATTTTCTCTGGTCTATACCTTTAAATGCAAAGCGAGAATTTCCCACCAATCATGGGAAAGGTATGCATGACTAGAGTTACTCAGGCTCCACCTGAAAGATAAAATACTATAAAAGTAACTAGGGAGAGGAAGGATGTTAGGGAAGATACCATCACAGGGATCACCCCACACCCCTGACATCTGGGACCAGTACAGGGGCTGCACCTCCCTTCCCCCGCACAGGGACGCCCTTGGGTAAGGCTCAGACACTTGACTGTACTGAGTGCTTTCTCCAGAAACTTAGAAATCTCTACAGAGTCACTTACTTACGGCTTTTATAGCCAGGCTGTATTACTCATAACCTAGGCATTTGCACATGCTTTGCAGACAGTGAATTTACCACCTGCAGTCCAGAAGAACTTGAGCACCTGTTGCTTTAATAAATTACACCATTAATCTAGCTGTGAGAGTTGTCATTGAACACAACCAAACTCTCTAAGTGTGGCTGTGATAGTTCATGTTAAGCAGATAGAGTAGTGTTAGTAGTGCATCTGGAATCATGAGTCAAGTATATACACATTGGGAGTGACTGGACTATTAAAGACAAATTGGGTATCACTCAGGATCAAAGCCCAGCTGCCCCCGGCCCTTCTGAGGACAAGCCAAAATGCAAGCAATTTTCTGCCAAATTACTTTTATTCTTTTAGCACAGCAACCAAGAAGTAATAAAATAAAGCATGACCATGAAAAAAAAATGCAGATTAGAAATTAAGGAAATTTTCACAACTGGGAGAAGGCAGAATAAAGCTAGCTTTGAATGCAGAAACAAGGAAAAGCTATGAAATTAATTGCACTGAGAATATTCAAGACACCAGTCTGTGGGGAGTCACTTCAGCATAATCAAATCAGAGCTTTCAAGATGCAAAGACATGAACTGGGGAATCCATTCCCTACCTTTCACCCAAAGTGATCAGAAATGGCTTTGGTTAGCTGAATGTTGTCACAAGTTGTCACATGTTGTTAAAACCCTGTTTTCTTGAAAACATGAGAGGCATAGGTTGCCCTGCCAATGCACACGTGTGGACTGGCCACCCGACTGCCATCTCTAGCCACACACGATGCCTGCATCCCTGTAGCAGCGTAGGCTCTGTTCTTTGTCCTTTACTCAGACACAAAACTTGTGGAAGTATTTTGTCTTTAATATCTTCATTCAAGTGTGAATCAAATTACTCTGTTGTTTCAGAAGAGAGGAGGGAAGAGAAATGTATGAGTGGATAGGCTGTGTGATCTTCTAAGCTTCATTTCCTTAGGAACACAAAGTAACATGGATCTCCAGAATACTGGACAAAAATAAAAACTATCTGAAATGATACAAGAGGGTATAAAATATAAAGGGTAATATATGTCCTAGGGTTTTGTTGTTGTTGTTGTTGTTACTTTTTTCTGTTGTTGTGGTTTTTTTGGGTTTTTTTCCTGATTCAGAGTAGTAGGGCTCTGAACCTAAAGATGGAATAAACACGGGAAGAGATTTGATTTTGATGACTGAAAGCCAAATCATGGCCTTCTTAAACCAAATTTCCTTGCTCCTGTAGTTTTCTTGAAGTAGGATTTAATGTTTTCCCTGGAGAGAAAATTTAAATATTTTGCTGAAGAGTGTTTATAAAACTAAAGAAGTCTACATGTTTGTGACATCAAATCACAAATGTAGTGCTATATTGCCCTGTAGGCATAAAAATTTCAAGCTCTTTAATACACTTTTACAATAATTTTAAAAAGCATTTCTTGCAAACAGTATAATTTCTGGAGACACTTTATTTGTACATTGGCTTACAGATCATTATCACAGCTGTAGAATGAAAAGAGGAAAATACTTCTATTTCCAAACACCAAAATCAGATTGACAGGTCTGCTCTTTCTCTAAGGAATCAGTAGTGGTTTCTGGTTCCTTTTGTGTACAACTGCTTTCCAAGCTTTCTGCAAAAAGATTTATATTTGTTAGAAATAAAGCACATCTATTCATTAAAATATCTCTGAGGATTTATCTCAGCATGTTTTCAAGAAACAGTTTTTAATGGCTAAAGCAGGATAAATTAAAAAAAAAAAAAAGCTGACCTGGAAAAATAGCAATGACTTCTGCCCAGATACCCCACTGTACCTGTCTGGCCTGGCTGTCACACTCTGGTTTACGAGGCACTTGTCAGCAGACTTGTTCATGGAATCATAGAGGGACTGGGGTTGGAAGGGACTTTAAAAACCATCTAGCTCCAAACCCCCTGCCATGGGGAGGGACACCTCCCACTAGACCGGGTTGCTCAGAGCCCCATCCAATCCGGCCTCAAACATTTCCATAGCTCTTGTATCATTCCAGATAGTTTTTATTTTTGTCCAATATTCTGGAGATCCGTGTTACTTTGTGTTCCTAAGGAAATGAGGCTTAGAAGATCACACAGCCTATCCACTCATACATTTCTCTTCCCTCCTCTCTTCTGAAACAACAGAGTAATTTGATTCACACTTGAATGAAGATATTAAAGACAAAATACTTCTACAAGTTTTGTGTCTGAGTAAAGGACAAAGAACAGAGCCTACGCTGCTACAGGGATGCAGGCATCGTGTGTGGCTAGAGATGGCAGCCGGGTGGCCAGTCCACACGTGTGCATTGGCAGGGCAACCTGTGCTGCTCGTGATTCTGCCCCTGCCACACCACGTGCTGCCACTCGCTCAACCAGTCCAGCAAAACTCCTGTAACAAAGCTGGGACATCAGAAATGATCCACAGAGTTTTTCTGCTTCTCTTTCCAGAGAGGTTCCAGCCTCTGGCAGTACACAGAAGCACAAGATAAAGCCCCAGCACTGCCAAAGCCACGTAAGTGCTGATCCCCTCAGGACTGCCAAAACAGCAGCAGATAACCATAATTACCTCCCTGGGTTAGTGCAGTGGGGTTTTGGAAGTGGGGGAGCCACAGGGGTGGCTGTGAGAAGCTGCTGGAAGCTGCTTCTCCTGTGAGAAGCTGCTGGAAGCTCCCTCAGTTCCAGTGCTCACCCTGACTCTGCCCAAGGCCAAGCAGATATGGGAAGCTGGAGGTGCCTCTGGGAGTAACATACTCAAGAAAGGGAAAATGGTACTGAAAAGATAAAAAGAAAGACCAGCAGAGGAGAGGAGAGAAGGAGGTGAGAGCAATGCCAGAGGAAAGACACCAAGGGCAGCAAAGAAGGAGGGGGAAAGGTGCCCGAGCAGAGATTTCGGTGCAGCCCGTGGTGAGATGGCAGCTGTGCCCCTGCGGCCCATGGAGGAGCGCGGTGGAGCAGTCCCTGAAGGGCCACGGTGGGGTAAATGTGGATTTGTAGCCCCTGAAGTGTCACGGGTGGGCAGATGTGGATCTGCAGCCTGTGCGGGATCACAGAGAGGGTCAGATGTGGATCTGCATCCATGTAGGAGCCGGTGCCAGAGGAGGTGACTGCTCCCGAAGCAGCCGCGGCTCTGTGTGCAGCCCGGGCTGGAGCAGTCTGTGCCTGAGGGACTGCACCTGTGGGAGGGACTCATGTCGGAGGGGTTGTGAAGGACTCTCTGCCATGAGAGGGACCCCGCCTTGGAGCAGGGGAAGGCTGTGAGGAGTCCTCCCCCTGAGGAGGAAGGAGCGGCAGAAACAGCGTGTGGGGAACTGACCCTAAACCCCCCCTGCCCCTCCCTGTGCCCTGAGGGGGAGGCGGCAGGGAAGGGATCCGGGACCGGCAGCAAGGGAGGGATGGGGGGAAGGTGTTAAGATCTAGTGTTTTCTCTTTCTCCTTGTAGATTAAATTAGGGTTTTTTTCTGTTTGAGTCTGGGTTTTGCCCATTATTGTAATTGGGGAGTGAAAACCTCCCTGTCCTTGTCTCTATTAAGGAGCCTTTTGGTGGATTTTTCCTCCCTATCCCACAATGAGGGCAGGGGGTGAGTGAGCAGGGGCCTGGCTGATACCAGCTGGGCCTAAAGGGTGACATTACTCAATATCCAGAGTCACCGAGGTTCTACAACACCCACTCACCCCAGAGTATGTGCAGGGGTATGATTGAGATTTCTGTTCCTGTGTCAGAATTCATCCTCGCCTGCTTGGTAAAGCTCTGTTCAGCTTGGACTGCAAGCTAAAGGTGTTACTACCCACGGAAGCATCCTGCCATTGGGATGGGATGGTATACCCCAGTCCTGGGATCAGCATTTGGGTCATTTTATGAATCAGTGCATACAAAGAAATTATTTGTAACTCCTTCTGATCAGCCCTTTCGCTGGAAGGTAAAGTCCTTAAGGAATTAGGATCTAGCAAGCATGAAAATAGTTGAGCAAACATGAACTGAAGAGAGCATTTACAGAACAGAACGTCAAAAACCTCAGAAGTGCTATCTAGCCAGTCATCTAATTATAGTAACATTATTATAATCGTCACATTTTCCTACAAAACACTGCAATTCTCGTATCTTACACACACAGCACTGAAACACTGTCTGAAGCATTGGCACCCACACCTAAACCCCTGATCTAGGCACCCTTCAAATTCAGAGGAGAGTGGGCACTTTGAGGGCACAAACTACCTGAGGAATTGCAGCCGTCTGCTGTAAAATGGGATCAGCTCCTTTCTGGGACACTGGCCATGTGTTAGCACCATGCAGGAGGTTGGAGCTGGCTGTGGTGTTTGGAGCGTAGGCACAGGCTGGGTCACAGGGCTGAAAGGAGAGGGGGAGCAGAGACTGACAGCTGTGATACAGGGATCTGAAGTGAGAAAGGCTAAGGGTGAGGGTCAAATTGCTGGAGGAGTCAAATGCCACGGTGTCTGGTTTCAAACAAGAGCCAGAAATTTTCTACCTGCACTCAACTCACTTATGTGTTTGTAACCAGTCTGTTTGTTAACATATCGATTGCTATAAGATATGAACTCTGTATAGCAAAGTTTCACATGGAAACATGCCTAAAAAATCACTGAGGTTAGAGGTTGAGAACAGCTGTTGTCTCTCACTCAGCAGACGTGTGCAGGGGATCATCCTTAGCTTAACAGAGAGTCATCTGCAGATCCCAAGGAGGAGAAATAATCTTTAAGAAGAATGGTCAGAACCAAAATATGGAATGGAGGGAGAAGGAAGAATTTTGGGGTGAAGGAATATATGGAGAACCTCTTCAAGAAACTTGCTTTAAAAGCTCTCATGATCCGCTAAGGTAGAGACAAAATGGACCAAATGGGATAACCCTTTCAGTGGTAACAGCAAATTAAATGAGCAAGGCGAAGAAAGAGGGAGAAAGAACAACTTTCTGATGTAGTTTTTAATGGATTAAGCCAGAATTTTCTTGCCTATGTCTTATAAAAACTAGTATAAATGAATTATGTACATTGCATGGATAAGTGTATGCCTCATGTAACCCTAACCTGAACTGAGATTAGTGAGTTATGATTTTGTATGCATATTACTATTACATTCCTGACCAAGAAATGTAATAAATTCCAAAGCAGGGCCCCAAGGCACCTTATCATGCACTCTCAATGCCCAGCACACCTTCCAGAGCATCCAAAGAGAAGCAGAGTGATTCACATCATGAAGGAATTGCAGGAATTGCACCCTGTGGGAGTGACCCAGCTGGAGCAGGGGAACAACATGAGAAAGATGGAGCAGCAAGAAGGAGCTGATATAAACTGACCATAGACCCTTTTCCCACCCCCCTATGACACTCAGGACAAAAGGAGGTAGAAGAGTCAGGAATGAAGGAGTGATGTTGAGCTTGGGAAAAGGGGGTGATGAGGGTAGAAGGTGGTGTTTTAATTTTTGTCTTTGTATCTCACCATCCAATCTAAAGTTTTTTGGTCAGTTTGCACAAGTAAAGTTTATTTTGTACATTATTATAATTGATAAGTGATCTTCTTGTGTCTATTCCCACTCATGAGCTTTTTCATCTTGTTTTCTCCCCCTGCCTTGATGAGAAAGGGGAGTGAGAGAGAGGCTGTATGGGCATCTAGTAGTCAGTCAAGGTCAGCCCATCACAAAATTATACTAGCATTGATTCATAATCCTGGAAGGACTAGTCAATAAAACATAAAGACAGGTACACATTCTGTCAAATAGTGGTAATGTGTAAAAGCAAGGAACAAGGGATTTTTTTCATCATGAATTTAAGTTTGCCATGACAAAAATATTTCCACCCTATCTGAGATGTAAGAATTGATCTAAGAACTGTAAAGTACTTACTGGTGAAATTCAGATATGTTCCATTCTGGCCAGTTATTTCAGTTTCAAATCAGTATCATTTCAGCATTGGGTTATTTAATACATAAAGACATTGACCTTATTGATAGTATTTCATTACTTCAGACACTAGGGAATAAAAGGAGCAGTAACTAAATATTCTAATTCACTCCAAATGAAGGCAATGTGTCAAAATATGTCCACATAAAAAAAAATTGGCTTGAAATCTAGAATTCTGGAATTTGAATAGGATCTGGACAAGTACAAATATAAGAAGTCGGTTATCATTTCAGATCTTAAAAAGACATAAGCACTAGGAAGTAATTTTTGTGCACCTAGTCTATAGAAATGCTGTTGAAATGTTCACCTCCTATAGATGAAATAGTGTGCAGTAAGCACCTGTCCTAAAGGGACTGACCTTGAAATATCAGTTATGCACTATATAGTAGCTTCTGAAGAAAAGAGAGAACATGTTGAACTGTGAATTTCTATATTCTTCTAAGTCACTTTTAGCCACAAAAGTTCCTGTGCATCAGGAATAAACAAAATGATGCTGATAATCCTAGCCAGGTAGGGAATTCTTTTGAAAGCTGTTTGTGACCATCTCAGTCTCAGTTAGGTGTTCAGTACAGGGTGGAGGTGGGAACTCCAAGTGAGCTTCTAGCAAACTGCTAGAAAAAATCTAGCAACAGAACATTTTACTTTGATTTTTTTAGACTTTAGGCAGTCAGATTTGGTATCTTAATCTACATGTTTCAAAGTTTCTTTCATATTCAACACAGATATTTATGTTTCTGGATTGGTAAAAGGACACACGGAGCAAAGGATGCTTCTTAAGGTGGCTGGAGTGACTTTTTACATATATGTGCATAATGCATTTTAGAGAAAATTTGAGACAGAGCTGCATACAAATGTTTCTGAGGCATAGGGGAACATTCAGAACTGTAATGTATTTCCTGAACTCCCATGAGCAGCAAGACTTTCAAACAGACTAACCCATGGGAAAATGTAACATAACTGTGATGCATTTGTACAGAGGTGGACACCAAATACAGTTGGGCTGCCAATAAAATCCCAATCTGTGAGCTGGAGTCACTTGAGCAGGTATGGCCTGAGAGGCCCTCTGCCAAGTCAAACAACAGCTCTGAAAGCTGCTCTTTCCATACTGTGTGGGAAAGAAAGATGATCCCAAGGAGGGAGGTTCCAAGAATTGGAAAGGAATAAAATGGATTTGCAATGAGGAGGAAGAATACTACATAAATAGTTAAACATTTGTGACTCTGTTAATTTCCTCCTCTGATTTCATGTGTGTTTGGCACTGGTTATCTTGGGAATCCTGCCATGGCCTCAGGCTCCATAATGGTAGGTTGGGTTTAAGAAGTATGCCTGCTGGACAACATTAGAGGCAATAAATGTCTGCTTGTCTTTTACCAATGTAGCTGTTTTACTTAAAGGTGTGAATTTACCCAAACACAGTGAAATCAATACTACCCTGGTAACACCAGCCACAGGATTACAACAGTTCTGTGTGGCATCACTAATATAAGTACATCCTACCAGAATACTTGCACTGACAGTAAGGACTTTGGCTTAGCTCCCCTTGCTTGCTTATCTAATGAATTTAACATAGTTTAAGAATATGCAAGAGCTAACAGAAGACAAATAGCATAAACACAGCAGAAAATCACCCAAAGGATCATCATAGTTATTGTAAAAGTAATGACATTGAGCTCACTCAGGAGGGTTCAGCTGACTTGGGAGGCAAAGTAGATGACTTGGCAGTCACTCAGGATCAGGAATATGACAGCTTCCTGGTGCCTTCCGTGTCCTGAGTTGTGACTGCTCTGCAACTCTCACCACTGCAAAGCAGAATAAAAACCAGTTTCTAACCAGCCAGCCCAAAGTCATGGCTCTACCCAGGGTTAAGAGTCTTTCTGAGATTTCTAACTTAGGGACTGGGATGTCTAACAAGGCTGAGAATAAGGCAAGTAGCTAAATGTCAGGGGATAAAGTAATTAAGGCAGAAAGAGACAGATGTTTCTTTGGCACATCACTCAACTGTCTGGTGGGACCCTTTGGCAAAAGCTCACGATCTGCATGTTCCTATTGCTGTTGAGAGGAAATGGGCTATGTGTACAATTCTGTAAACAAACAAATGACCTGAAGGCTATCCCAACTCCGAACCCATATTTCATCCAGATGCACTCACTCTCCTGCAAAGCCTTGGTATTCACTTTGCCATGGAACCAAAAGGGCAGTGAGGCCATCATCCCCTGGTTCACACACTGAAGTAGCCCAGCAACAAGCAAGGCAAAGCTAGGCTGCAGGTTGCCCCATTTGTTAATCTGCACGCTTCCTTTTCCCTTTCATCAGGGATGAGCTACAGGGAAAGCAGAGATTTGTTCTCATCGTATTTTGGACTAAGCTTTTCTTACTTTAATCACAAGAAAAGTTTGTTTGGAATCAACAAGGTTTGTGTTTTCAGATGACTTCGAAGATGCTTAAAATGACATTTCTTGCTATATTTTAGTGGTTCCTGGGCAAGCACAGAAGAAAGCAAGAAGAAAAGTAATAGTTGACAATATTTTGAGCTGAGAGACATAATTCGTTAGAAACCTGAAAGAAGCTCTGGTCTGCTCTGTCTTTATTCAAGTCATGTTTTATTTGACATATAATGGAAAGGCTGGGAAACTCAAGCAGATTAAAAATCTTGTCCTAAATTCTGCAAAAGGCTGGCCTACAGAGAAGCTTTACATAGGCAAACACATTTTCTTGATTTATTTTCCATCCAGCAGTGTTCTAAGACCAGGGTTAATAGCAGCAACGCAGAGTGGCTTCCAATAGAAATACTTAATACAGGGTACATGGTAACTACATAGCAGGAGCTTGCAGGAGCTGGCTGACAAAGAAAATGTGGTGCTCTGCTACGTTAATCTAATTAGACCTCTTCCTTGCAGCTTCAATTGACAGTTTGGAAACCTGTAAACTTCTCTAAACATAGACAGCCTTCCATTTGCTGCAGTTCAAGAGACGACCCTCTTCTTGCACTCTTCCCTTGAACTGTTTCCATGGAATGCTGTCCATATTCAGAAAAATGCACAGGTTGCCAAACTGTCAACTAAAGCTGTAATTAATGGCTCTAATTACATTCAAGTAGCAGAGAGCATTGCCATTTTAATCAAATCTGAGCCTTGTGAAATATCTGGCAGAAATACAAGAGAAAGCCTGAGGAAAGCACTGCCAAAATGTTAGTAACCTTTTATTCTAAATTCTGCCTGTTGGAGAGTTGAATACCAACTGCTTAGCAAAGGTTTTTGTTTTGGGGGGTTATTTTACTGGAGCCTATATGATTTCATCATGAATTACTATCACATTCTGTAACAACAAAGCAAAACAAAACCAAAAACACAACCCCACACTTTCAAGATTGAAAATGATGATCAGGAATTTTTCTCATCAGTCAGCTACAGTCATGTTGCCAGTCATAGAGGAAAGGGGGAACATCCTTTCAATCAAAGAGTTTCTGCCAGCCCTCAGCTTCATGTTGTGTTCAGCAAGAGATGTACAAGCAAACTGCTTTGTCAGACATACTGCCCCAGCTCCGTTCCAAGCGGCACAGATTTGTGTTCTGCAACACTTTCTTACCCTAATATTGTGAAAGAGTTATCCATACCAGTGTCTGGGGATGGTGATATTCCATTGTTTTTTACAAATCAGAACTTGTAAGTAACCCCAAAAATATATATTTTTTTTTTTTTTTTGATTTATATGCCACAGCTTCAAGACCTTATTGATTCAAATGTAGATTATTAAAATTACTCAGTGACAGGAAAGAGAAAGATAATAAACTATCCAGTCATTCTGTAAGTTTACTGGACATGAAAAAAACAAATTTTCCAAATTTTACAAAACATATTTGGGAGAGGAAGTCAACAAAGGCATTTCTCCTTCTTCCATCGGAATTCATTTGATAACATAAGGTTTGCAATGTCATTTTGGTCCTCTCATGAAAGCATCTGAACCAAGAGCATTCTAGGTGAAACAAGATAAAAGAGGAAGGACTCATATCTCAGATATTTCAGGTGCGGCACGATAGGTCTCCATCCACTTCATATCTTAATTTTCAGGAGATGGCCTTCCTTTATTTTGCTAGACATTGTGCTAGTCTTGTCCTGCCAGCTGTCACACAGAAATGCTGCTGCTTCATGTCCCAGCAGAAGGCCAAATACCAATGAATTCTTACTGCTTGATGCTACATTACTGGAGAGCTCTTACTCCATCTCCATCCTGGGTCAGCAAAGGCCCACAGAAGCAGTCTTCTTCCAAAGCTCCAAAAAGCTTCTTTATTCAAATTTTTTCACTTGCTTGTTCTGTGTTCACTCAGTATGGTTTTAAATTGTACAAAACCTAAAAGAGGGGAAACCCAGGCCCTTTTTCAGCCATCTGTGTAACAACAAATTTTTAAGTAGCCTCCACTTCATCATCACTCAGCTTCCCAAATACTGACAGGGGTTGTGGAGAGGCATTGCTGAGTTACAGACAGCCCTATCGTGGACTCTGTTAGTGACAAAGATTAGCAGCCCTCACCAAACAGCTTCTTAATTTCTAATCCCAACCTATTTTCCTCACACAGAACTGAATTACAGCAACAGTCTAAACCATTGCATTCCCTTTCCTTTTTGATGAGGCTGTTTCTAAAGAAGCTTTCTTTCTTTTTCTTGAAGCGTGGGTTTTTTTGTTTTGGTTTTTCTTTGAGGTTTGTTTTGTTTTGTTTCACTTGGTAAGGACTTTTGGAAGACTACTGATGTGGTTTTTTGCATTAATTAAAATCTTGCTGTTCTCTTTTTCTGGAAACTGCATGTTTTCAAGCTGCTGCTGCATTGCCTTTCTGGTGTGCTGATGATCAGCACAGGATATGTTACTTATGGTTTCACCCTTGATGAAACTGAAAAATCAGATTAACTAATATAAGGAGGAAAAGTGTTGGTTTTTTAATGCTGGTTGTGTTCACCATTCTTTGGATGTATTTTTTTAAGTACATGCATAGGTCTTTCTGGCTTCAGCTAATAACAGATGTTTTAAACATCATGTAAAAGCTCCACACAGAAGGATATTTCTCTCCTATCAACTTCAGTTTGAAGCATGAAATATAATTATCCTTATATCATTATCTTAGCCTGTATAGTTCAAAGAAATAAGACACAATCTGGAAGTGTTTCCGTGCCAAAAAATGTGCTAGCCTTTTCCTCTTCTAAAATCTGAGTAGCTGTTAGGAAGGAGAAGAAAGAATCCTTTTTCTCTTTTTCTGGGTTAGAAAAAATGGAGTGTTTTCTTCACTTTATATTCCAACAGAAAGCCCAGTATCACAACTACCCTTCCTTCATGGCTAAAGCCTGAGACAAAAGAATTCAAAATGCATGGAAGATGCTAAGTTGAAATAGTTTGCTTTTAAGCATGCTGAGTGCTTCCTGCAAATGATGCATTACTGGTGCCTATGAAGAAAACAGCCTCGGGCAGCCAGAACTGAGATCTGTTTTACTGGGAGAAGTAATGCACCCTGTTCTGTATACCCTAATACTTTGATGTATCTCCTATGTTATTCCAATGAAGAGGAATTATGGCAGCTGTATGAGAAGAAAAACAGGTTAGAAATCAGAGCAGCACAAAAAATAACTTTTATATAAAAAATCTTTTGGTAGTGTAAGTTTTCTCTATGAACTTAATAAATTAAGGTTGAATCAGCTACTCCATGTATTCAAAATACCATTCACCTGACAGCTGAAAGGTACAATGGGGATGTTTACACAGGAGCTAATGACCATAAACTGTCCTTGCAGCCAATTGAAACGTGATTGGGAAAGGCCAACACAGATTTATCAGCAGCAAATCATGCCTAACAAACCCGATTGCCTTCTACAACAAAGTAACTTGCTTGGCTGATGCAGGGCAAGCGATGGACATGGCCTACCTGGACTTTTCCAAGGCTTTTGATACAGTACTACACAGACTCCTCCTGGAGAAACTGATTTGTCATGGCCTGGACAAGTGGTCCATGTGGTTGGTGAGGAAATGGCTGACAGACTCTATGCAGAGTGACAGTAAATAGTTAAATCTCCAACTGGCAAGGTCTCAAGTGGAGTCCCCCAGGGATCAATATTGGGCCTGATGTTGTTCATCATCTTCATCAGAACCCTGGATGTTGGGATCAAGAGCACCCTGATGAAGTTTGCTGATGACACCAAAGTGAGTGGAGAGATTGACAGCCCAGAAGGGAGAGCCACCCTCCAGAATGACTTAGACAGACTAGAGAAGTTGGCTAATAGGAACTTTATGAAGTCCAATGTAGAGAAGTGCAAGATCTTGCACCTGGGAACACATAACCCAGGAGTACAGTTCAGCCTGGCATCCACATGGCTAGAGAGCAGCCTTATGGAAAGGAACCTGGAGGTCTTGGTGGAGAACAGGCTCAACATGAGCAAACAGTGTGCTGCAGCAGCAAAGAAGTCCAGCAGGATGCTGGGTTGCACCACCAGCAGAACTAAAGAAGTCATCATCCCACTCTACTCAGTGCTTGTCAGACTGCACCTGGAGTATTGTGTTCAGTTTTGGTCCCCACTGTATGCAGATGCAGACAGGCTGGAGACAGTACAGAGAGGAGCCATGAGGATGATGAGAGGAGTGGAGCACCTGCCACATGAGGAGAAGCTGAAAGAACTGGGTTTGTTCAGCTTTGAGAAGAGAGGGCTTAGATGGTGGATTCCCCCACTTTTGGAAGTTTCAAGTCCCAGCTCAACATGGTGATGAAACACATCACATAAATAATAATATCAGAAGGGTTGGACCAGATGATTCTTGAGGTCCCTTACAACCTGACATTCTATGAAAACTGGGATTTAGTCATGCTAGTTAATACAAACCGGAGTTACTTGACGTCCCCTGCTAGTGCTTCTCATTGCTTTCCACCACCCATGAAGGCAACATGGATGACAAAGTCATCTGTAGTGAGGTGAGAGGAATCTGATTCCAGGTAATAAAATGAAAAATATAACAGATAGACAGTCATCTGCACCTTCAGCAGTGCAACCTTGGGTCACTGCAATCTTGGTGCTTTACACTATATAAGAATTTAACTCACTTTTGTTTTGGGGTTTTTTTTTTTTACTAATAGGACTCAGCAGATTTAGTAGGTTCTTTATCAGACTCTGAAACTTTCACATACTAACACTATTATTTCAATCAGAACATATTATGGCTTCATGTCACCTGACCTGAGACAATTCAGTATCTTGTATGATGTCTATGATGTCAGTCACCTTGAGCTGTCTTGCAGTCACTGAAAAGAAAGGGGCTTCTCCAAGTGATGATTCACCTTACCTATCTTATACGCAACCTATTTTAGGATTAGATGACTCACTTTCCAGAGGTGTTTTTTTCTCTGCTTCAACAGTAAGGACACTAGACATCCAACACAAACATGGATGTGTGATTTCAATAAACATACTGCAGGGCAGGCTCATTTCACCCACTGCCTCATTGTCTCCAACCAAGACCTGCAGTGACCATTGCAGACCTGAGTCTGCATAGTATTCTGCTTGAAGTGCTTCATCCCAAACAGTACCTAAGCTGAACCTTTCTTTTTTCTTTCTGTTTTTTCTTTTGCTCATTGTTGTGAGGACAGATTTTAGTAATGGAAAAGGCATTGGTTAATGGTAATTGGTAATGGAAAAGGCATGAAGTTACTTTTCAGTGGAGAAAAAGAAGCATCCTGAAGACAAGTTAAATTTCTGACTGTTGTGAAGATGAGAGCTGCAGAATATCATTACAGGGGGCATAATTTCTTGCACAAAAAATCATTACGCAAGAGCAACTAGTCAAACTTGTGTATTTTTTATCTTTGGAGGAAGAGGGAGTATTGTTTTGAATGAAGATAAAATCCGGGAAAAGTGTAAGAAATGGATTAGTAACCCTTTCTTCAGTTAAGAAGAATTTCTGCTATTTCCACCCTCTTAGGGTTCCCTCTTAAGGAGATGAACAGCTCCCTGGGGAGACAATGACAGTCAGGAAGGAAGAGAAGAAGCAAAAAACCTACGCACACGTTGTGCAGTAGAGCAAGGATCCAAATGTTGCAGAAGGTTATTCACTGCAACAAGCTGCTACTTTCCCATGCTTCTACTGCTAGAAGAGCTGAGCTGGTACATCTTAAATGGCATCAGACAAGGTGGTGATACTGGCCCACCTCATTGCATAGTGTATGCATATCGTATGATAGCTCCAGTTAGGGCCACTGTAGTGCCTGGACAAGATGAAGACGAGTCCATAGTGAAGCAACCCAAGTTCAGAAAATGTCTGTGAGATTCAGGGATCCAAAGGGTTTGCTGAAAGGGTTGATGGTAAAGTGTTGTTACCCCCTGTGCCTCTCAAAAGTTATTGCAAATGACTACTCCAGGTATCAAAAGTCAAGAAGACATTAATGCTGCTCTGTGTGAGGTCATTTTTAAATGGAAGGTGGAGATGCAGCCTGGGTAATGTGCCAGCAGTCTCAGTTTAGTGCTAGTTTTTATTTTATATTTTTGTTTGTTTCATTTTGATTTAACAATGTTTGGAGACAATACAACCTTCTAGTCCAGATTTTCCAACATATTTGGTCACTTAAGGATAGAAAAAAAGGATAGATAGCCTTCAATGCAAAGCTTTTCAGATATGCCTAACTTTTGGTACCTTAGCATAACTAATTATGATACCTGTCAGAAGCAGTGTGGGTCAGGAGTGGCAGATTGCTCTGAACCAGCTGCAGGGTATGCATGACTCAGCTTTCATAGAATAATATAATCATTATGACTGGAAAGGACCTTTGAGATCATCAAGTCCAACCATCAGTCCTACATCACCTTAGCCACACAATCAATTCTTGAAGTGCCAGCTACACATTTTTTGAATACCCTCAGGGATGTAACTCCACCAGCTCCCTGAGCAACCTGTTCCAATGCTTCACCAGTCTTTCAGGGAAGAAATTTTTCCTAATATCTAATCTGAACCTTCCCTGGTGAAACATGAACACACTCCCTCTTGTCCTTTCACTGATCACTGGAGGAAGAGGCCAACACCCACGTCCCTGCAACCTCTTTCAATTAGTTGGAGAGGGCAATAAGGTCTCCCATCAACTTCCTCTTCTCCAGGCAAACAGCCCCACATCCTTCATCCTCTCTTCATAAGACCTCTTCTCCAGACCCCTAATCAGCCTAGCTGCCCTTCTCAGCACCCTCTATAGCACCTTAATGTTCTTCCTTCTGTCAGTCAGCACCCCCAGGTCCCTCTCTGCTGGGCAGTTCTACAGCCACTCCTCCCCAAGTCTGTAGTGCTGCTGGGGGTTGTTGTGGCTGAAGTGCAGGACCCAATATTTGATCTTGTTGAAACTCCTATTATTGGCCTTGGCCCATCAATCAAGCCTGTCTAGATCCCTACTCTCAGGTAGATCAGCACTTCCACCCATTTTAATGTTGTCTACAAACTTATGAGGGTGCACTCTATCCCCTCACCCAAATAATCAATAAAAATGTTGAACACGAGCGGCCCCAGCACTGAGCCCTGGGGAACACCACTCATGAGCAGCCACCACCTGGATTTAACTCCACTTAACACAGCTCTTTGGACCCGTCCATCCAAACAGTTTTTTACCTGTTGAAGGGTGTGTGAAACCAAACCATGAGAAGCCAGTTTCTCCAGGAGAAATCTGTGGGAAAATGGATCAAAAGTCTTGCTAACGTCAAGGTAGACAATATCCACAACTCTTTCCTCATCCAGTAAGGGAGTCACCCTGTCATAGAACGATATCATGTTAGTCAAATAGGACCTGCCTTTTATGAACTCATGCTGACTGGCCATGATCACCTCCTTGTTCTGCATCTACCCCATAATGGTATTCAGGATGATCTGCTCCATCAGCTTTCCTGCTACTGAGATCACACTAACAGGCCTGTAATTTCCTTGATCTTCCTTCCATCTCTTCTTATATATGGGGGTTATCTTGGCTGATTTCCAATAACACACTGAATGATTAAGACAATAGCAATATGAGTTAGTTCATGACTACATGATATGATGTCTTAATGTATATTTAATTTGTATACAAAAGGACACAAATCTCGTAGCTAAAATGAAAGTCTTTAGTTAAACCACACAAATGATGGCAAGAACCCAGTGTTCACCAGTTAACCATGTTTTACAGGAAATGAAATGCAGAAAGGTATGCCTCAGTCCTTACTCCTGAAGTGAAAGCAATAGCAAGATACCAGCTATAGGCAGGTTTCCTGTGTCATTTCACAACCAGTTAATTTCATTGGAGGCTGGTTAAGAAATCAGGACAAATGACTTCATGCTGCAAATCTGTGAACACATAAGAAATCAAAGACAGACTTGGGAATAACAAGATAATTTATAAGAAGATTCTTCTGTGTTAGAAACCAACATTTCTGGAGATATTTAAAGATTATTTTATTTTTTTTTTAAGAAATTATGGACCAGACAGTCTATGGTTGCCTATGGATTAAAATAGCAAAGAACTTTGCAGGCTTATATATGGAAAATGGTCTGGGTCAATGGGACTTGGACTGTAGATAGATCTGCAAATATTCAGTCCTGATAACATTGTCTTTTGTAAAATAGTCTACTGTGGGATTTTTTTGACATATCTTAGCATATCTTAAAAAATCTTACATAAATCAAAATAGAAGTAATTGCTCTCACATGAAGATTTATGGTCACCAAGTCCCAGGAACCAGAACCACAAGTAACAATGAGCAATTGAAAAAAAGAAATTAAAATGTTGCAAAGGAGATGTTTTGTTTCCCAGTTGGATAATAACCAGAGATCCACTTGTATTCATTCAAAGCCTTCTCAGAAGTATTTGTTCCCTTTTACTGGCCCACACAACTCATCAAAAATGGTCCAAAATGGGGTTTTACTGCTTGCCACTTCACTTGCTGAAGCTGAAAAATCCCCAGAATGAGGCAAAGTGACTGCTGCATGCACTGATAGGTCTTATTCTTAATTAAGGCCTTCATCATATAAATCAATGATCTGATGCAGAAGCCGGTGAAGTGATTAAATCAGTAATTCTGCATTGAAGAAATCTAGGAAAACCAGCTACAACAGCCTGAGCTGCTCCTTATATCAAAGTTATTCTTCTGAAAGGCACCACAGACAGCTCATTAGTTGCTTCAGGGATGTTTCTAGCCTCACAGGCTCTCCTTGGCTCCTCAGAATGATTACAACTCTTACTAAATAAGTCTGTCCCATATCTTACCACTGCAGCTACCATGTGAAGCGATGGCCTAACCTGGGTGTGCACAGAGAGAGTCCTCTTATCACAGCACAAACTACGTGTGTCAAACACAAACTACGTGGGTGGACCTTCTCTTGGCCTTAGTCCACTCACGGCAAATGTGAGGCTGAGATAGAGGACGTGCCATCATGCCATGCAATGGACAAGAGGCTTGGGCATATTTTGGGAGGGCATTTTGGTTTGCCCACGCGATGACAAGGGATGATAACTCTGTCTGCAAAGCTGTTGTGTTGCCATAGTCACTACTGGTGTTGACACTCCTACAATCACTATCAGGAGCAGGAACTTATATGTATATAAATAACAAAAATATTTGGGGCCTGATTCTCCTGAAGCTTTCACCAAAGGCACTGCCCATTATATCATGCATTATTTCAGACTGACAAAAAATTTAGGAGGACAATTAGACAAGAATCCGCAAGCAGAGTGGATTGAAAGTTTTCAGGCAGTTAATCTTTTCGTGTAGTATTGCTAAGTAAATAGAAAGCTATTAGAAAGTCAAAAAGTCAGAGAATAAAGCAGAAGTTTGCAGGCAGGAAGGACACTTGAAAGTGCCATGAAGAAAGTGTAACCAGTGTAAATCAACACTGTCCTCAGGAATGGAACTTTACACATTTACACTAGAAGAGGATGGGATCCAGTTTTTGGGACTGTTTTCAGCTCAAGTTTTCTGTCAAAAACTTTCACCATCTCAGTTCTGTCAGATCAGGCGTGTCCCTTTTTTAAAAATCTGATAATTCCCAATATGAAGCTTCCAGTGAGGGTAGGCGGAGGGGACATTTGTCTTTTCCTTCATTTGTCTCCCCCAGCTGCGTATTTTAGTTCTTTCTCCCAGAAAGACAGATTTCATGAAAAATTTTACAGAGGCTCCTGCTGCTTAGAAGATCATACAATTCATTTCATCAGCAGCAACTCTGGGTGACTAGCACAATTTCCTACAATGAGCTGGCAACAGACATCCCAACAACAGTCTTTCTCAGGGAGCAATTCAGATAAAAGATATGCCTTACTAGACATATTCTTTGCCTGATTGTACAATGGACAAAGAAAAGTGAACTAGGAAAAAAAAAAGTTTTGACAAGTACTATGCTCAAATTGGCAGTTTTCAGAGAGAAAGACTATAATGGTACTTCACAGAATCCTGACTGATGTGACAATTTGTAATTCTCATGACATATCAAGAGGCTCTTTAGGCATTTGCAGATATATACTCTATTAGTAATTTACAAATCACATAGGAGCTTTCATATATTGAGGAAAATATTAAAGCAATGGAATTAAGCACAGCTGTGGAATCAGAATCAAGCCAAAGTGAGTCTGAGTTTAATAGGACTGTCATTTGTCTTATAAGATAGTCACATAAGAAAACTTAGATAACATTCCTACACAGCAGATGATCTGGCACAACAGAAGCAGGCCAAAATAGAAACCTGTGTTCAGAGATACCTAATAAACTAACACTATTCAGACCCTGTGAGATGCTGGAGGGTTTTGCATCACTTTTAGTATAAACCTGGAACCAAAATTCAGATTTAGTTTCATCTCAAAGAGTCCAGATCATACTCCAAAATCTCCATAAAGTCAAACCAACATGCATGAATGGACAGGCTGAAGATACACTGCTTCTCCAAGTCAGATCATGAATGTAGACACAGCCAGAGACTAGATGCAATTACTGTAGAATAAGTTTAAAAATGGGCTAAAAATGTTTGCATGCAGAGTAGGTAATAACAGTTCACTCAGCCTGAAGACTGTATTGAATTGAGATCCATGAAAGGCTGTTCTGGATTTAATGGTGTTTGATATTTTCATTTACAACTCATATGAAGAAACAGAGAGAATGCTAACTTTCATTAATCAATGACACAAAACAAAAGGCCCACAAGTATGCTGGATGTCAACAAACTGGAGAAATTTTCTGAAAAAATTCATAATGGATGCCTAATTGAAATCACTCTCTACAGAAATACAGGACATGGACATACTGGCTTAGCAATAGATCTGGAGAAAAATATTAAGCATCTTTATCACTGGCTGAACATAGCTTTTTTTAAAAAAAAAAAAGTCACCCTGTGGCAAATAATAAAAGTCAGGTCAAGATGAACAAGTAGGAATACAGTGTAAGAGGGTACAAGGATACAGGTGGAATACTGAATGCACCAGGTCTGGACCAGAAATGCCCATCTTTCATCCATGCATGTCTCCATGCACATCATCCTCTGTGTTCATTTGTGATAAGCAAGTACTCTTACAATGCCTGACAAATGTTAGCAGGAGCAACAAAAAGGCAGAAGTAGCAGAACTGACCCCTGCAAACCAGTAACAATAATAATAATAACTGCTATTACAATACTAATAATAGTAATAACAACCACAACAACTTCTGACTAGCTTATTATCTTGAGCACTTTATTTCTGCAAAGCTACAAACCATCCCAAAAGAGCCAGTGAGGAAATGACCTATCTGTTACAGTGCTAACTTCCCTTCTGCCAGATACTCATCAGCCTGCTGTGGTAGGACCCCTAGTAATGCCTGCTCATTCCATGTATTATCTCCTTTCTTCTCTAATCTTACTCAACATGATTGTTGGCATAATTTGTCCTAAAGGAAATGTAAGGCTTAGCATCCAAGGATCCCCAACATTATTCCTAAATCTTATCTTTTGCCATGCTACACATTTTGAGGGGACATTTCCTGAGGTGAAGCAAATGACAGAAACTGTGAAGGATCTCTTGAATTATCACTTGCTATTTTAGACAACAGAAGAGGTATGGAATCTATACCATCCTCCCCAAAAATTCCTATGTAGGACTATATAGTCCTGCCTCATTTCCTTCCCCACTCTACTTGTCTTTTAGGTTGGGTCCATCCTGGAGACAATGTAGAGTCATCCTTTGCACAGCCTGACCTTCATATTCAAGCTTTCTCTGAAAGAGAAAGTGAAATAATTTGTTTAAGTAGACTTCAAATTCTCTTAATCAGGAGATACTCCTGTCAGTCTCAGCCTTCTGCACACACTCCATCCAATATCTATCCATGATCCATCTCTCTGTCACGTCGCTAGGAAGTACCCTGAACATGAGATTAACAGGTGGAATTTTTAATGATAATCTTTATTAAAATAGCAGAAGTTATTTTAACAAAGACAGGTCCTCTAGAAAGTGATTTACAGCAGGAATCTAACCTAGTCTTTTATAGATTAATCAATTTGAGGTTTACTAGAGTCAAACATGGGCCCTTCCTTAATCCACTGTCTACAGAAGAAGATAAAGGACGTTATCTTCACTGGGCCAGAGATAGCCTTTAGGAATATCCTTATATCATGCCTGACTAAAACTACTGAAGCTGAGCAATAGACATAAAGATCCTCTATAAAGCCAAAAGAAATTAAGGTCTTACATTAACAGGCAAATGTTCTGAGCCAAAACAGAGCTTGTGGTTTGCCAGTTTATTCTAGAAAAACATAGAATCATAGGAAGTTAGGGGTTGGAAGGGACCTTGAAAGATCATTGAGTCCAACCCCCCTGCCAAAGCAGGGTCACCTACAGGAGGTCACACAGGAACACATCCAGGTGGGGTCTGAATGTCTCCAGGGAAGGAGACTCCACAAGCTGCCTGGGAAGCCTAAAAGGTTCCCTTGTTAAGCAGATCATTATCTGGGATCTGTTAAGGGAACTGAGTCACTGGATTTCATCCAAGTGAAGGAGGCAGGAGTAAGAGGACATTTGGAATACTTTTTAATGCCCAATTTTGTTCAACTGGTACACAGAAGGAAGCACCAGACCTTGTCATGGCTTCTGTTCTGAAAAGTTTAACTCTGGAGAACCAAGTTGTGGTCAACAACTTAAAAGTAGGTATTAAGGCTTGTGACAAGTTCTTGCTGCTTTTCTAACCCATGCTCTGAGCAAAAATGTTGGAATCCCCCTTTGATTAACAGTCATGGAACATTCTGGAAGATGAGGCTAAGTTGCTTGTTTCTCCAGGAATCCCACGCTATTAAGACTCAGATAGAGGAAGAGGACAGGTTCTGCAAGTTAAGTTCACCAACAGATGCTGGTCTGACCAGTACCCTCAGCAACTGATGGCATGGAGCCTGAGTACGACAGAAAAATTCTGAAGTAATTGGAATCAGTCCTGATTTGAGAAGTCTAGAAAGAGAAATCCCAAAGTAGTACTTAGTTATATTTCAAGAGCACAAATAATGTACTAGGTTTGGGGTTTTTTTAAAACTTCTTACTAAACAACAGAAACTTAATTTTATTTTTATCTGTGATATAATTCAAGGCATTAATTACTCATCTTTGATTTTGAGGCACACAGGGATTACTCCTTTATGTGGGAACAATGAACCTACACTGTAGAGGGCTCAGGACACCTATTGTGACAGATGACAAGTAGCATCACTGGTGCATGGTGAAAAGGACATGAAGCAGAAAGCAGAATTAAATCATCAAATAATGATCAATATAAAGGGAAACAGATTGTCTCATCAAATAATTTATGGTGTGGAAAGAAATTTTTGTTTTACATTCATGCCAATTTGTGGCTCCCCTATAGGATATGATGTCTCAAAGTGAGCCCATTGCATAGGGATGACTTTAACCTTTTGATAAAAGAGGGCACACTTCTCTTGTTGTCTGCCCTTAATAACACTGGTGGAGTCACCATCCCCGGAGGTATTTAAAAGACATTTAGATGTAGCACTTGGGGACATGGTTTACTGATGGACTTGGCAGTGAGGAGTTACTGGTTGAACTTGGCAGTCTTGAAGGTCTTCTACAGCCAAAACAATGCTGTGATTTTATTCTATGTTTCTAGCATCAGCAGAGTGTTAACTCCCATCTACAGTACTTATGGGCAAGAGTGCCCTCAAGACAAGGCTAGCACATGCAATTTAATATTCTAGGAAGGAAGCCACTGGTGTGGTCAGTGTCAAGAAGATTCCCAAAAATGAAACAATCTGGCTTTCTTTTACCACATCTATCCTTGCTCTGATGGGCCACAAGAAACAGGGGACTACCTTGAAGGTCCCTGTTGCCATCTCCCACAGTAATTACAGTAACTGGAGCTTAGGGTGAGTGTGAGAGCAGGGGTGCTGTCATCTCAAGGGAACAACTGGACTGTGCAGAACCACAGAGACTGGAATATAAACACGTTTTCAGTGAATTTGGTGGCACATCTCCACACCTGGCTAAAAGTTGGAAGAGATCTCTGGTTCTGCCTCCAATAGCAAATAAAAAACAGCAGGCTTCTCCTCCCTGATTGGCTGCCAGTAATGGGAAGTCTGGCTTACCTGACTTATGCAAAGGCAAGGAATAGGTCAAGGTAGAAATCCATCCAGGTTTTTGACTCTATAGTAATTACCTATTTAGTAGAGTAGATCAGCCTTCTGCCTCTCACAATCCTCTTCTGAATCACAGAATCATTTTGGCTGGAAAAGACCTTTAAGATCATCGAGTCCAATCATTAACCTAAGGCAGCCAAGTCCACCACTAAGCCATGTCTCTAAGCACCACAAGGAAGTGGCTGAAAAAGGATTTCATAAAGTGATCTGTGGTGAGCAGTGATACCTAAAGGACATCTGAAGACAAAAATAAGTCCCATGGTAGGGTTTAGACACCTCTATGAGTTGGCAGCAAGAAAAAAAATGGGCTTCGGTTTGCAGTTTTAAATTTAATCATATACTTCTTCTGGGTTAAATAGCAAAGCATTAAATGGGATCAAGGAGACAGACTCCTTCAAGACCTCCCAGTCTGGATAGAACTGCAGTGCAGATGAGACAATATTTATTTTTATTTATTTAACTTCCATATATTCTGAACAGTCTACATTTTTCATGTCAGGATTTTACAGTTGATGACAGTGGACAGCTAAATCCAGCAAGGAAAATCCAAGACAAATCCTAAGAAAAAGAATACAGACAGTTGCTCAGTGCCAAATTAAAATCACAGGAGTTTTCTTTTTTTCATGCCCCCTCAAAAGTTGTTGATTTATTGCCCTGAATTTCCAATCAAAGCATTTCATTCAAAACCAAGAAGTTACATATACACTGAGTTCATGATTTGTGTAAGACAACTTGCATGTAGAAATTATGTCAAAAATGCAGAATAAGCTGCAAAAGGAGCAAATAGTAACTTTCTAAGAGGATTCTTGGAAAGTCTGTAAAAAATGCAGAATCAAACATTTCTGTTCTGTTCCATCAGTTTACTATTCCTCCAGATTTTACTAATATGAGAAACTTCAGTCTTTTTAAATCGTGGACAACTACACTTTCAAAAAGGGTAGTTTACTTATTGCTAGAAAACATGTTTAGTCAGACCTCTGTCCTGAGACATTCCAGTGGAGTCTTCATGTACCAGTGTTTGCCCAGGCAAAACTCATATTTGCTCATGCAAATGTCCACCTAGAACACATAAATATTGATTTGTTTGCATACGGAAGATATTTTTGCTGGCAAAAAATTTTCAGTGTAGCCTAACATCTGGGCCCAAACTATTTAACAGCCTTTAAAAAACAGTGTGAGCAGGTAATTTTTTTTAAGCTTGTCAAAATACAAGAAAATTGAAAAAAATCTATGTTCAATTACTCGGGTTTGACCATTCTGAATCTTGAACACAGCATTTGAGAAAGAATAAGGTTCACAGAAGGAAAGAGAGTCTCTATTTAAAGCAGGAGCCTGGGAAAATGAAGACGTCTCTTCAGTTCCTGTTACTGCAACAAACTTTCTTGACACTGGGCAAGTATCCTAATCTTTCAGTCCCTTAGTGCCCAGCTGGAAAAACGGGAACACTAATGCTTATTTTTCCTGTCTTGCTCCTTTAGACTATAAGGTCTTTGGAAACAGGATTGTCTTTGAATATATATGGTTAGTTTCTGCAGGAACAAGACCCAGATCTCAACTGACAGTTCCAGGAACTACAAGGAGCACTAATGGAGAGGGTGTAAGTAAAAATGTGAAACCTTTAAACACAGCACTTCTAAACACATTTCTGTAAGTGCTCTTTAGAAACAGGGGGGGGAAATTCTAATTTTCTTTTTTCTGCATTTCAATTAAACAAAATACTTACAATGACTTTTGAACACCGAAAAATACAAACAAAACATTTTCGATACTGCAAGTATCTTGCAAGTAATTTTCAACTATTTTACAAAATTTAACCAGTATTTTTTACTATTTTACAAAAAATAAGCTGTGCAAGTTAGCCTTGAGAACCTTAACAGTAAGAGCACATTCTAATATCTGCTGTTGCTCTTCTAAGAAGTAGTTTTGAAAACTGGCTTTTGATATGGAGATCTGGAAGGTTATTTTATACCGGAGAAGTGGATGCAAATACTTTACTCTTTTACAAAGATTTGTGTGTGAAACCCAGAGAATACAGCATGATAAAAAGATAAAAAATGTGCCACATCCATCAAAGAATGTAGATATTACTTCACATTACCAAACTAAGATTCATTGCTTTTCTACCTGCACACAGTCTTCCAGAGCAAACCAGCAACCTTGTGTCACAGGTAAAACCACTACTTCTCTTCCCAAATTTTAGCAGCTGTAATTCAGCACCTTTTTTTCATTATAAAATGCACAATTAGAGGCCAGGGACAAGATTTTTAGCTAAAAAAGGGGTATGAGAAAAGGAATACCAAACAGATTGTTTTGTCACAGAATCAGAAAACAGCACAGAAAAATCACTTAATGTTGGTTACCCATCAGCCACTGACTATTTTTTGCACCAGTGAAATAAAAAACTTCTCAAATCAAATGAGTGTTAATTTTGAACAGGTGTGTCTGTTTGGGTTTTCATTACTTTTTTTCCACCTACTTAACTATTAAATGTAAATAATTTCTGACATTTAGGCTTTTTATTATAAACTAAAATTTCTTTTTCAAAAACCTCACTATTCAGTTGATAACTCTTCAGTTAAAACAACCTGTGCTCACAAATGTCTTCGTTCATGTACAAAAGAGCACAATCAAGAATATTTCTCTCAACTCCACTTGGCAGCTCTGGACATCTGTTAGTTTATGTTAGTGGCTATGCTGGAGAGACAGTGTGAGAAATCATTGTGCCAACAAAACTTTGCCTCTACAGCTCTGCTATTTTTCGCCTTTTTATTTTTGTTAATAGCTAAATAAAACCTGGATTTTTTCAAAAGGTTGAATGCTCAGGAAAGAAATCCCTGTTCCAAGAAATTGACCACCAGCTTCCATTGGTACTTCACTGCATACCCAGGGGAGTCACGGAACTTTCCATTCCACCTGCCACCCATAACTGTCCCTTAAATTCTTCTGGTGAAAGCCCTGTTTTTATTTTTAACTACTTTCCTCAGAAAGTAGTCAATAAGGAGCTGAATTATCTTATTCTCAAGTCAGTGGAGGCTTTTGAAATAACCATAGTATTTGGCTTTTGAAGCACTCGTGTGATTCTATTCCTTCTTTTTCTCCTCTTTCCCCCAAAGGGGCTGAGATGAAGTAGCACTAGTGCATGAAACTTTATACAGACAGTAGAAGCCATAGCAGACCATAAACCAAAATCCAAAGTTTCAGAAAGGGACATAGAGGAAATGGCCTGAAGTTCCACCAGGGGAGGATTAGACTTCATATTGGGAGGAATTTCTTTACTGAAACAGTAGCCAGGTGCTGGAATGGGCTACCCAGGGAGGTGGTGAAGTCACCATCCCTGAAGATGTTTAAAACACAAGTAGATGAGGCACTTCAGGACCTGATCTAGTGGGCAGGGTGATTTGGGGGGTTTCTTGGGGTTTTTTTGTTGATTGTTTTGGTTTGGGGTTTTTTTTTTTTTTTGGGGGGGGGGGGGAGAGGTTTGGTATGGACAGTTAGGCACAGTGATCTTAGAGGCCTTTTCCAACCATGCCAATTCTGTGATTCAGTGATATTTTGCCGCCTATGGAAAAATCTGTACCATTTCCAGCCAGAGGTTACAGAAAGCTATACAAATCTGGTTCTACATGTGTCTGGAAGAATTTTCTATTACTAGGTTATACTAACAAGTTATTTGTTATTTTATAGGTTTTTTTCACTTGAAGCAATTCCTATCATGCTACTCAGCTCTTGCTATTGATTCCAGAAAAGCTCAGACATCCCTTGGGTGGAAATACAGAGACAGAATTGATACATCAGTTTAACAGCATCCACATAACCTGTGTGTCATGAGTATCTCTGTGTAACCTATTAGGAGCAGCTCCCTGTCCATTTTTGCTACATAGCTATACAAAAGGTCAGAGAAAGGGTGAGCAGGATGCATCCTGAGCAGTCATTTTTTTATCTTAATTATTCTGATGTAATTCCTTTGAACTGTAGGTCCCATTTTTCCTGTGAAAAGATGATCTAAGATCTATCCTGAACGCCAGATTTATAAACATAGCTTTTTTATTCTCCTCTCCTATTTATCTAACGGCTAGCTTTATAAGACTTAAAATATAAAGGAAATTGGTGTGCTGTGAAACAGAATAGAATTTGTTTTCTTTTTTTTTTTTTTTTTTTTTTTCTGAGTACTGAGGACACAGTACCAGACCAAATGCTAGCCAGCAATGTTCAAATAATAAGATGCATTCCACATCCCATTAATTTCAGGTACCCTCTGGTAAACAATGTATTGCTTCTTTCATCCACTATAAGGATTAACCACAGGAAACAGAACTTCAAGAATCTTCAAGAAAATAGACATACAAGTGTATTAATACCATCTGTATAAAAATATACCACCTGGGAAAATACAGATTAAAAGTATTATCTAAATATTATAGTATATATATTGTAAATATAACAATATACATTACCAGGCAAATGTATTTTTAGTAACTTAGTTTTTGTTGTCTTTCAGTGAAAAATAAGCCGACTGCTAGTTTCAGGTGGTATCTTCTGATATCAAAACAAAACAAGAAATAGTTGCCTGAAAATTAGCTCATTTAAAAAACCTAAATATACATATTTCCCATTACAGCATTAAACCAAGTGAAGTGGAGAGGATATGAAGGACTCTTCCATAGGAACCATACTGGTTGCTTCTTTGTTTCAGGTGCAAACTCATTGGCTTCAGTTGCTTCCATATAGTTTAATTCTAAGAACTGGATACACATTCCACTGTCCTCAGCAGATATATGTCCTCATAGTCTACAGCAAACATTCTTGGTGGTTTGTCAGCCCTTATTCCAAGCCATACGAGTCCTTGTTTTCCAGACTCTTCTACCTCAGATTAATTTGTAGGCCCATATCAAAAAAAGCACTGTGAGTTTACAGTCCATTAACCAGTTTTCTGTAATTTGCTTGGCTCAGATAGGCATCTGAAGCTAGTACAAATCCACTCCATATTTTTTAATTTTTAAAAAGTAATTAATGGAAATATAATTCTAATAAATCTTGTTTCCATGTGCAGTGGTACAATCAAAAAATTTACATTCAAGCACTGATTATTGCTATATATGCAACAACCATAGCTATCTCAAAAGAGACATTATATAAAAATAGAGTATATGTTCTCTAGATGGCAACTGGTCACAAAGTAATCTGATTTCTTAAGAAATTCTGATCTCCACACTGGATAAGGGAAGTTCAATGCCCAGAATGAGAGAGGAAATTAAATAATAAATAAATTAGAGCAACAGATTACAATAGTGCATATACTTATATTGAAGATAGCCTTCGCTGGTATGACCTTTTTTGAGTCTGTTTTTCACATCTATTTGTGACAAGCATGCTGTAGGAATCTCTGCAAAATAGAAAAGTCAGTGCAAACTGAGAAGCCATTTTGGTGGTCAGGTACTAGTCAGACACACAGTAATCCACCTTGGAAGGATGGTTCCCAAATTTTTCCTTAGCTGTAAATCAGTAATCACTGTCATCTTCTTCCACTAACTTTGTATCTGCAAGTACATAAAGGAATGAAAAGGCTATTAAATTCTTTATATCACATACCTATAAAGAATAGTAATCAGGGATTTCACTGGAACAAAAAAGGTGTTAGAAGTCCTGGACTGCTCTAACAACTTACAGCAGTCATATTTTTCCTGATGCTGGTAATTTACATGAGACTTCTCTGCCTGTTAACTCTGTCGTTCTTACTCTGGTCAGCCACACATTTAAAAACAATGCCAAGAGCCTATCAAGAGATGTGCAGCTAGGCTTTAACACCACAGCACTACAGCTCACTGAAATGCTCAGTGCAATCTCTACTTTTACAGTCAATATCCTTCACTGACCCTCCCCCCCCCCAAAAAAAAAATCTTCATCAGTTTTATTTGTATATACCAGCTCCCACTCCTCATTAAAAAGTGTGTGAAAACAAGTGTGTTCCTCATTCTTAATGGATGTGCTGATCATATACATCCACCTAAAAAAGTCTATAGACCAAGCTAGAGATATGCAGTATTACTACTCCTCAGTGGTTGTCAGTGGCTAAATATACCCATTAGAAAATTAAACAATCATGCTCCAGCAGCACAACTTAAGTTTCCAAGTATTACGCTATCAGCCTTTTTGATAATATCAGATTATTACTAAGCAAGCTTGCTCAGCATGTTTTCATGTTTTTACACATATTTGGGGTGCACTTCATGCACAATTTTAAGCCATTCCTTTATATAATTTTCTGTCTATTTCATGCTAAATTGATCGTCAACATATATCAGAACAAATTAAAAGTCATTAAAGGCCATTTACACTACCAAAAGAATTTTGCCATTGTCACTGGACTTTTTCTATTCTTGTTTAAAAAATTACTTCTTACGTTATCATAGAACAGAATTCTAGAATCATTTTGGTTGGAAAAGACCCCTAAGCTCATTGAGTCCAACCATTAATCCTACACTGCCAAGTCCAGTGCTAAACCATGTCCCTGAGCACCACATCTACGTATCTTTTAAATACCTCCAGCGATGGTCACTCAACTGCTTCCCTGGGCAGCCTGTTCCACTGCCCAACAACCCTTTCAGTGAAGAAAATTTTACTAATGCCCAACCTAAACCTCCCCTGGCACAACTTGAGATCATTGTATGTTGTCCTATCACTTGTTACTTGCGAGAAGAGACAGATACCCACCTCACTACAACCTTCTTTCAGGTAGTTGTTGAGATCAAGTAGTATCACTTTATAACAAAATAGGTAGAAATTTCATCCTCTGATTACATTCTGCAAAGATAAAGTTTCCTGGGACTCCAAAGATTTAATTGTGGCCACAGTACTATCTTGAGCAAATATTTTATGTGAAATATTGTCTTGTAAATTCATATAATCTTATGGTATTCTTATTTTTTCTCAAGCATCTGACAAACTAAAAATCTTTGAGTCAAAACAGGCCTATTTTCTGCAAGTCCTTTATATTCTCTTACTAAATCCTCTGTGTAACAGTTGAGTACACATAAAACTAAAATTTAGAATAAATTTTATGACGTAAAAAATTTCTGCAATAGTGTTTCATTTTGTCCATCTGCAAAACTAGGGATTTGATTCCCACTTTGCATTTACTTTGATTTTGTTTATTCAACATTCCCGACATAAGAAATAAATCTGTAAATCTCTGTAAAATCTTAAGTTACACCTTCTTATGTTTTAACAGTTCAACAGAAACTTTGTTGTTTCTTTATGCTCTGGTAGCTTCTTTATGCTCTTTAAAAATATAGTGCTTCCAGCTGCCTAGAAAGTGAATCTCTGTCTTTAACTGCTTCAGGACTGGGAAACCCATTAAAACAGTCCACCCATTCTTTATATAGGTGACAGAGCTTGTGACAGAGCTACAATATCAATGTTCACTGTACACTTCAGTCAGTGGTCTTCTAAAGGCAGATCTTGGTGACCAATGCCATTGCACAATTTCCCTCTCTTTTTTTGATCATCTACTTTAGCTGTGTCTCATCCTGTATTTTCATTTCTTTAAAGGAGCAGTTTTCTCTCGCACAATAGTGGCCTGAATCACAAGTAGTCTGTATGTTAGTCTGTTGTCTTAAGTAAGTTTGTGGTTCATGTAGTAGATAAGAGCTCTATCTATAGTCAAGATTAATGTGTTCTTGAAAATGCTGTTGTGACTTCAATTGGGACAGTCTTTACCACAGATAAACTGATAAATCTGATTCCACTATAAGGAGCTGGGTATAGGAGTCATGGGTATACTTCCTTTTTTTTTTCCTTAGTGTAAAGTTCATTCTAATGTCAACACTGGGATCTGGTATGGGTTCCTTTGAGTTCTCTCTAGATTCAGATTACTGCTTCTTCATCAAGAGCACGTACATTGATACCAAGTTTGCTCACAGCTTGCCTCAAAGACTGTAACTGCACTGGCAGATTTTTATACATAAAGGTTCCATTTCTTTTCCATTATGTTGAGATTAGGATGTGCTTTCTAGATAAATACTCCACCATATTTGGCTGGGATTTCTGCCTCTGATGAGATACAGATGTTCCATGTCCTCAGCTCTTAGTCTGGTTTCCATACCTGGGTAACTGTTTTGTTTATCTCTAATATTTATTTTGCTTTGTATCAAAAGCAGATGAGGGTTTGGGCTTTGCCTACTGCCCAAGCTAGAATTGCCAGCTCCTAACTCTGGTCCCTTCAGCCTGCCCTGTTCCAAAGGCAGAAGAGCACCCCTGGCATAGCTCCAAGGGCCGTGGGAACACACAAGAGCTGACACCATTTAGAGTAACAAATAGATTGAAGGAAGACCAAAGCATCTCACAGACAAGCGACAGAAACAGAGCTAAATTTATCAACCAACACATTCTGTCCACTCTTCTCTCATTCATCTCTAATGACTCTGTTTGTGAGCATAATTATATTTTTCTGCAGTGGTTGAGAGTGTGTTTCTATGACTGTATCACACAGCAACATTCTAACTCTCCCAAAATAAAGCACTTTTCCTTTGTTTGAAAAATTAAATTGCAGATGAAAGATTTGGCTTCTCCAAAGAAGTCACAGAAGATTCTTTCCAATATTCACGACAAAGTGTTGTAAACTAGATTTTTCCCTAAGTCAAAACATGCTTAAAATCATTCTTAATATAATTTGCTGCTTTGTTTTTTTTTATAATAGAATTAACTTCAAAATAAACTTAAGATATCTGTGAATTATAACATCACTCAGAAGAAAATAAAAAGGAGACTTGACTCCTTTGAAAAGCAGAACCATACTCATTTACCATATTTATTTATGTCCTCTAAATTACCCCTAAGCCAGTCATTATTCCAAACCAAGGAATAACACTTTGCTAGGTGCTCTGCAAACCATTTTTCAATGTAGTAAGTTGTAATATTAGAATTGAATATTAATGGAAACTAGCAAGGATAGATCAGAAAGCCTGACAAATGCATAACTGCTAACCCAAAAAAAGAGAAATTGGATACATCTGAATGAAAGCTGAAGTTTTAAGTGACTAATGAAGACCTGTAAATGGCAAATGAATGATGCCCCACTTAGTTTACTTTGTAGAAAAAAAATATTCACTCTATTATTATATTACACTACACTCATACCAGTTGAAAAAAGAGAAGAAAAGAAGAAAAGGAAAAGGAGAGGAAGAAAAGAAATTTTAAAAAGGAGATCCTAAATTACTCAGAAATGACCAATAAATATTTTTAGACAGGTTTGTGGGCACACTGCACACTGTTAGAATTTGATCCACAATTAAAACTTCTCACAATTTTTTCCAGACTGTACTCACAAAAAACCTATGGCCCTATTTAATTTGTACCTCTATGAGGTGTTTGCAGCCTCTGAATATTGTGACCCTTATTATAGATCAATATAAGAATTTTAAACGTGGGAATCAACTCCAGAATATTTATTAGGAAATAAAATCAAATGAAAATTAATCAACAGCATACACAGTCAGCTACCAACTTTTCCCCTGCACTTTAAAAGATCAGATTTCTCTAACATAATGGCATATTTGGGAAGGTAAGGCAATATATACTGAGCTCCTTCTGAAAACTGCTATCTGTTTTGAAAACCAGGGCTTTTGTAGATCTCTTCTAGGGTTTGACTGATCTCACCCTGCGATATCTAGAAGAATGTTTTACCTTCACAGGTCTCAGCTGCCCTTGGGTAGCTCTGCTGCTCACTGTCAAAAAAAATACCAATCATGAGCTTAAATAAATGTGTATTCACTGAGAGCCAGTCAAACATTAAAATCTCTTCCTTAGTTCACAACAACCAGAACTGGTGGAACATACAGTACAGTAAATGCATACATCTTGAGCCTCTTTTTTTGGTTGTAGCTACTTGAGACAGTAAGAAGCCACACACAGCAGATATTAAGCTCTTGGCTTGCAAATGTACTCATGCTGCAATGCTGATTGAGAAACATTACCCTCAAGACACTGTTCACACCATCCTCTAAGTAAATGGCAACAGTCCAGTGGTCATAAATGGGGTCAAAATGTGTCAAGAATATTTTTCTAACTACATAATGACCATTATATTTTCTTCTACATGCTTCTCATTACAAAGTGATTTAAAAAAAAGAAAGGAGACATCATAAAGTGGTTGGGGAAAAAAGTTAAGAATTAAATGGCAATTAAATAACTAACAAAAATCCATTAATTCACCAAGAAAACAATGGGCAGGATTAAACAGTAAAGTAGCAATGTTATTAAAATAGGTACTGTAGCAGAAGTAGAACACTGGGGTAAAGCAGGGTTTTTAAGGTCATGAAAAATATGGAAATGTGAAATATGAAAATCTGACAAAATTATATAGTGACAAAACACATATCCTCTCAAAATCAAAAAGAGTAGTAGAAAATTATTCTTTGTAAATGTAAAGCACCTCAGACAAGGTAACATGAGTTAAGCCACACAACTCTTTTGTGTGTTTCATGAAGGAAAATTACATCCTCACCTAGATTTTGTTGAAATTAGTCCCTTTTGGGAAGGGAAGGGAAGGGAAGGGAAGGGAAGGAAAGGGAAGGGAAGGGAAGGGAAGGGAAGGGAAGGGAAGGGAAGGGAAGGGAAGGGAAGGGAAGGGAAGGGAAGGGAAGGGAAGGGAAGGGAAGGGAAGGGAAGGGAAGGGAAGGGAAGGGAAGGGAAGGGAAGGGAAGGGAAGGGAAGGGAAGGGAAGGGAAGGGAAGGGAAGGGAAGGGAAGGGAAGGGAAGGGAAGGGAAGGGAAGGGAAGGGAAGGGGTTTTAAAGCATAACAAACAGTAATACCTGCAATGACACAGTTATGTGCCAAGATTGTTTTACAAGATGATCAGCTTCTACAAGAATTCTTTCATGTTATTGCAGATTCTCAGTTTCTGATTGCTTGTTTGTCCACTCACCTGCCTGTTTTTCAGGTCTGCAGACTCTGACAGTAATATGTATCTAACTCAAAAAAAGAATCCTTAAAGGACAGTAGAAGGCTAACAGACTGGACTTATGAGTGGTAAAATACATTGTTTCTATCTTGTGAACCTTTCTTCATCTGGCAGCACCACAAAAACCTTCACAATGGTATCTGGCTTTAATCCAAGCCACATAGAAATCTGGAAAAGTAAGAAAAAGCAGAATAAAATGAAATAAAGAAAACAAAACAAAGAAAAATTGCTTTCTCCAAAATACAGCAAGAAAGGACAGGAATGAACAAAAGTTCTATATGTAAGAAAAATCAGAGAGCAGTGAAAAGCATCATGAGAAGAGACAAAAGGAAGAATGTGTATAGCATTTTTACACGTATTGAAGTGGTTACTGATAGAGAAATAATAAAACTTCAGCAGTTTATAGGATCTTAGCGGTCAAGTTTCCTAGGAAGAGAAAGGAAAGACTTATCAAACAGATAAGAAATAAAACAAGCAATGGGGAAATTGTTTCAAGACCTGGTAAGCAAACCTTCAGCATAAAAAGTTATTTTAAAATACTCTCTTAGGAGGAGACATCATACCTCAAAGTAGCAAAAGAGTCAGTAAAAAATATTACAACTGAAAACCTTACATCTGAAGAAAGCTGTAACAGAGGACCAAGGCACTGGTAATATGTCAAAACATGCAGTGTTGAGACATTGGAAAAAACCATGGAATTCCAACACAGATACACATTCCTTAAAAGGAAATGCTTTAGAATAATTCTTATATTGAATGGGAGGTATTTCTAATAAATGCTAAGGTTTGCCAGATTTGAGCTACTTGCTGCCTTTAACATAGGGCAAACGCATATCTCCATAAACCAGCCCTGCAGGGGAATTTATGGGCTTTACAGCCAGGGACATGCCAGAAGAAACAGAGGTCACACAGGTGTAACAGAGCTACCTTTGTAACCCTGGCAATGTAATGCCAGCACGGAAAATTTCAATTCTGTTTTCTGAATACTAGAACTTTCACCTGCTGTGTAAATGAAACCTATATGATTTTTTATGTCATGATAGCATTTCTCCAGAAAAAAAATTAGCCTTCCTAACTTCTGCATGTATTTCATGATGCATAAGAAACTGAGACAACAAATGCAACACTGAAAAAAACCTGCCTTATTGGATTTGAAGTGTGGGCCAGATCACAGTGTTTAGGCGCATACTTGATTTTACATCCATGGGTGACTTAATTAAAGTAAAAAAACCGGTTTCCTTACTTATAGAAAATAACTGTCTTCCAATTAGCCTGTCGAACTGGAGTCATAAGGAGGTTTCTACTTGATGAACAAAGGTGATACAAGATGTAGGTAGAATTATTTCTCTATGGAATATATGATTCTGTGTGTCTGGTGAGCGAAAGAAAACAATGTAAAGTTTCTGTTTGTTGGTGTTTTTATTTAATAACTTCTGCTCTTTTTTCTTTGCATTTGCTTTAACAAAGTAGATCTTTAAGTTGTAAATTGTTTTATTTATTTTTATTAAAAGGAAAATGCTTACAAATTTCTATCAATGCTAAACTTTATGTAAACAACATTTTGTATGTACCTTGGCAAAACTTTATACCAAGGATATTTTACATGTTCATTGCAGAAGCTGACAGTAATCCACAACAAAGACATTTTTCTAGGAGGGAAATAGCCACATGCCATTTTAGGATGTGACCTAAGAACACAGTAGTATTATCTCTCATTGGTAATTCATTCAGTTGAAGGAATTTAAAAGTGATAGTTACTAAATTCCTGCATATAAAGCTTTACGAAAAGGTTTATGTGATATAATACACCAAAAATCTACATCAAGATAATAATAAATCTGTAAAGTAATTTTTTTAAAAGTTAAGTAATGTCAGAATTAAAATTGCTATGCAACTTTAACCAAGTTTGACTGTGCTTTCATATAATATTGAATACGTGAACTATTTTGTTGTGTAACAGCTTTTCTTCAGGATTTCTGCCTTAGTCTGAAAGTCAAGCAGTGGGTATTCAGTTGGTCAGTCAGTCAGTGAGGAAACTGACATCTTTAAATTAATTTCCTGTACTCTCACTAATGTTATTCATTACTGTAGCTTCTGAGTGAAAGTTATTTTTTGAAAATACCAACTAATTTATCTTTGCAGACTTCTTCTGCAGAGGCAGGGCTTAGTAACCCCTATTTACAGAGGGACAGCAGAAACGAAATGCAAAAGAAGACAAAAACATTCATTTAGTAAATGTCCATTTTGAAACGCTTCATACTCTTATTTTTAAGAGCACTTGGTGATTTGTATATAGCATTTTATGTATCCAGCATTAAGATCCTACTGATTCTATCCCAGGTTTCCTACTAGTAAGTTCTAGAAAAAGCAGAGAAGAAATCAGCTTCTCACCAAGATAAGAGGCAAAGGTACTGCTTCAGCCATGTCCCCTCCAGTGCTCGTGCTGATCAGAGTTGCTAAGGGTACAGGGAAAGTGAGCCCCAGAGGATCAAAGACAGCACGACCAAGTGAGAAATTGCTCCTGTTTCTCCTTCTGTCTCACCAACAGCTGCTTTCTGCTGTCTGATTACTTAAGAGTTGTCTACAGTTCAGGCTACAAGGGTACCACAGGGAGAAAAATCTCATGGCAGTGCCTAATAAGCTGGAAACTCAGACTACCTTGAGGAAACAAGGTTAATTCTGTGGGCTAATGCTAAAAAAGTAGCTTTTAAATAGTAAGCAGAAACTGTTTGAGTGATCTTTGAGAGGAAACAAACATGGACATCATGTTTGTAGATGTCATTTTCACATATCCACTTTGAAGAGCAGAACTGCACTTTAATGAACAAAGTTTGAATGTCTGCACATTTAAAATATCCCCATGGGTAAAAGAACTATGTGGTTTTGACTACCAAATGAGTCAATTCAGAGTATTTTATTATTCAGATCTAGCCTGGTGGTCCCTAGAAGAACACAATTCTATTTTCAGCTGATTTTCTTCTTTCTTAATCTTCCCAAAAGCATTTAAATAGGAATGACCATCAAATTATGTCTCGCTGTTACTGGACACATTACTGGCTTTTAATGTCCTTCTTTTGTCTCTACAGTTGTATCCAGATATTTCTTTGTTTCTGCATGTTTGTAAGTTTCCACATGAGCATGAGTTTTCTACAGCCTCCAGGTGGCTCGTATTGTTTCCTATCACTGATGAACACTTCAGCCTCAGCCAAATTGCTGACAATGGTTGAGAGTCAACATACAGATAAATGTACTAAATGAAGCAACAAACTCTGCCTATCTGTAACAGATATAAACCACCCTTGTTGTTTTGGGGATACATATGTCACTGAACTCCTGACAGAGCAGTTACATGATAGGATCTAGTAAAATTCAGTTTTATGAAAGTAGTTCTTGAAGCCCAACCAGGAAGACAATCCAGGTCAATCATAGACTGTGTCATGGAGACCTGTGTGTGCAGCACACTCCTTGATTTGGAAAACAGTAGGATTCTCAAGGCAGTTCATTTTAGTAGCTCACATCTCCAAACTCTCTCACATCTGGTTCCCTTATGAGGCTTTTTCTAAGTCTCCTGGCAGTCACACCCAGAGAAGCAACTGTGATCAGAGGTAGCAAGAAAATACTTCCAGTGTAGTAATTTATCACTGCTGCCAAAGCAGGAGAATTCTATTTGCTTTCTAAAGAGGAAAGAAGTCCCACATCTCTGGATCTCCTTCTCTTGTCTGTAATAGAAGTAAAATAAATTCTAGAGGTGCCTCAAAAAGAGAAGTAGGATCAATGCTCTTTCAGTGTTTTATCTGAATGTTCTTCTTAGCCTCCCTGCTAAATTTCATCAAGAGCCCACAATAGTGTGTATGTTAAAGAAGTCCAAAGTATTGCTTGGGCATCTGGTAAGGGAATGAATGAACATTTGATTACTAGGAATTCCTTCATGATTATGTGGAAGTAAAGAAAATGGGAAAGAAAGTAATCATCACTCCTGTCTTCAAAGAAACTAAATGTCATTTCAAGGCCAAGAAGGAAAATTCAGGGAGCTAGAAACCAGTCAGCCTTACATCAGATCCTTTGAAGGTAATGGAGCAACTAATCCTGGAAACCATTTCCAAACACATGAAGAACAAGAAGGTGATGGAGCAACTAATCCTGGAAACCATTTCCAAACACATGAAGACCAAGAAGGTGATGGGAAGCAGACAGCATAGATTTGACCAACAGAAGTCATGCTTAAACAATAAGATAGCCTCCAACAATGCAACAAATACCTTGCCAGATGATGGGACACAAGGGTCAATACTAGGGCCAATATTGTTTCATCTCATCATTAAAGACCTAGAAGATGGGTCAGAGTGAATACTCAAGAATTTCACAAAATCAAGAGAAGTGACTTCAATAAGATGGGGACCTGGATAGAGAGGAATCTGATGAAGTCCAACAAAGGGCAATGCAAAGTGTTATCCTTCAGGAGGAATAACTCCATAAGCCAGTAAACATTTTGGGCTGACTTTCTGGAAAGCAGCTCTGTAGAAAAAGACTTTGGGGTCCTGGTAGATAAAAAGTTGTACACAAGCCATCAGTACACTGTTACAGCAAAGGCTGTCAACAAACAGCATATGCGGCTTCATCCAGAGGAGTGTTACCAGCAGGTTGAAAGAGGTGACCCTTTCTATCCAGCATTTATGAAATCTGAAAAAGAATCCTAGAATTATAGAATTGTTAGGGTTGGAAGGGACCTTAAAGATCATCTAGGTCCAACCCCCTCACACCATGAGCAGGGACACCTCCCACCAGATCAGGTTGCTCAGGGCTGTGCCCTTGATCACTTCCAGGGATGGGGTTTCAACCACTTCCCTGGGTAACCTGTTCCAGTGTCTCACCACCCTCATGGTGAAGAACCTTTTCCTAACTGTCTAATTTGAATCTACCTGACTCTAGTTTTAACCCATTTCCCCCAATCCTACCAATACCTGAGATCCTATAGTGTCCCTCACCAACTTTCTGGTAGGCCCCTTTATAATAACGGAAGACCACAATAAGGTCTTCTTGGATCCTTCTCTTCTCTAGAGTGAACAACCCCAACTTTCTCACCCTGTCTTCATAGGAGAGGTGCTCCAGACCTCTGATCATCTTTGAGGCCCTCCTCTGGACTCACTCCAACAGCACCATGTCTTTCCTGTGCTGAAAGTTCCAGAACTGGACACAGTACCCCAGGTGGGTTTTCATGAGGGCAGAGTAGAGGGGAGAGAATCACGTCCCTCGGCCTGCTGGCCACACTTCTCTCAATGCAGCCCTGGATACAATTGGCTTTCTGGGCTGCAAGTGTACACTGATGGCTCATGTTGAACTTCTCATCCAACAGAACCCCCAAGTCCATTTCCTCAGGGCTGCTCTCAAGACAGTGCCCAGTCTATATCAGCCCTTGGGATTGCCCCATCCCAGATGCAGGACTTTGTACTTGGTCTTTTTGACCTTCTTGAGGCTGGCATGAGCCCACTTCTCCAGCTTGCCAAGGTCCCTCTGGATGGCATGGCTTCCCTCCGGTGTGTCAGCCACACCATGGTGCTTGATGCTGTCAGAAAACTTGCTGAGAGTATACCCGGTGACACTGTCCATGTCACCAACAAAGATGTTAAACAAGATTGGTCCCAGTACTGATCCTTGTGATACTTAAATAAAGTGTCCAGCTGTGGGCTTCACAATAAAAGAGAGTGATGGACTTACTAGAACAAGTCCACTGGTGGGGCTACAGAGAAGAATAAGGGACTGAATTATCTCATACAAGGACAGCTGAGACCCTCTGCATGGAGAAGTGAAGGCTCAGAGAAGATCTCATAAATGTGTGTAGACCCTTATGGGAGGAAATGAAGAAAGGCCAAACTGTTCTCAATAGTGCCCAGCAATGGCACTCAAATATTCAAATATTGGTTTGGACATTTCATAGAATCACAGAAAGTCAGGGGTTGGAAGTGACCTCGAAAGATCATTGAGTCCAATCCCCCTGGCAGAGCAGGGTCACCTACAGGAGGTCACACAGGAACACATCCAGGTGGGCTTTGAATGTCTCCAGGGAAGGAGACTCCACAACCTCCCTGGGCAGCCTGGTCAGTGCTCTGTCACCCCCAGAGTAAAAAAATTCTTCCTAATATTTATGTGGAACCTCCTATCCTCCAGTTTATAACCATTGCCCCTTGTCCTAATGTTAGTCACCCCTGAGAAAAGCTTTACTCTGTTCTCCTGGCACTCACCCCTTACACATTTATAAACATTAATGAGGTCACCCCTCATTCTCCTCTCCTCCAAGCTGAAGAGACCCAGCCCCCTCAGCTTTTCCTCCTAAGGGAGATGTTCCACTCCCTTCATCATCTTGGTCACTCTGTGCTGGACTCTTTCAAGCAGTTCCCAGTCCTTCTGGAACTGAGGGGCCCAGAACTGGACACAATATTCCACAATATTTAGAAAACTTTTTTTCAGCAACTCAAAACATGAAAGATCTAATGATTTTTGTAATATTTACAAATGAAGATGACCGCAATATATATATTTTTAAGCTATTTTCATTTGTTTAACTATATGTATAATTCATTTTGAAAACTATAAAACTTTCACTTTTAAATGATGAATGATGGGCCTCTCTCAGATGCTTGTTAGAAAACAGAATTTTTATTTCCTTAAAAACGGTGACATTTTAATATTACCCCCCTTCTAGATTGACGTAAATTAAATGTTTCTGTTAGGATTTTTTTTTTTTTAATTTATTTAAGGTCAACTTATACAAAATGTTTGAATTCTGACTTCTTTCTTATCCTAATGTATAATATCAAACACAATCCTGGATGAAATGTTTTTCCAAAATGAAACACTCAAATATTCTGTCATGACAAGTTTATAAAAAAGTTATCAAAAAGCTTTGTTTTGATTGAAAGCAAAACAAACAAAGTGTAGTCAATCCTGACACATTCCCACAGAACATTTACAACTGAATTAATTGGCATTTTTTCACTGAGAAACATTCTGCTCAAAATTTCTGAGCCCCTCCACAGTGCATGGAATCATTGCTCTGGCCTCAGCAACCCAACCTACGTGCATGCAATCTGTTGAGCTGACAAGGTGTCTATTGAGAATGCTGACCTTTCTGAGGTGGGATCATATTACCATATTCCTATCACAAAGGTGGATTAAGGAGGAAGAGTAGAGAAACTGATTCCATAGAGGTGTCTCAGGTGGGCAGTTTCTCCCTGAGCTTTCCCTGAGACAATGTATTTATTCCCTGGTTTTGTTCTAGAGCATTCCTGGAAGAAGCATCTCGTCCTTTAATAGGACATAGCAAGAATGCATAGAAGACTTTGGCTACTCACCATCTAATAAACTAACCTGGGGAGGGGAACATAATGGAGTTAATGGAGTAGTTTTAAACCATCATCTTTTAAAATGTTCAGAAACAGTCTCAGAGTGTGCTATCAGAATGATGGGAATTAACTGTGAAAGCCTGCTGATACACACCTGTCTTCAGTTAAACCTATTGAAACATCACATATATTTTACCATTATTTACACAATTTGCTGCTATTTGTTTTTATATTCAGAATAATATTTGAAAGGTGATGTAGTTTTGAAAGTTATTGCATTGTTTTTAATCATTTTAGATCAATAAAATTTAAAAAATAGATGAGAAAGCACTGCCCTCTATTACTATTCATCCAACTCACCAGAAAATGTATAAGGACAGAAAATCTCCCTTTTTAGGATGAGTTGCTGTAAAGATCTCTGCCCTTATCCGTAGCAGTGAAGATCCCAGCAGAGAACCATTGAAAACTGAATGGTAAATGTTCACAGGGAATATCTTCAGCAGGTTCACTTCACACTTGTCTGAAGTCTTAAATGCTCTGTTGATAGTAAATTTTAGACTATTAATGACCATATCAGAAAGGAGAGTTCCACAGAAACTGTAAGACTAAAGATACATATACATATACAGAATATATTTATCCTTTTCTCCATATTTATACATTTACACATAGATAACTGTATCTGGCACAAGTAGAATAATTTAGTCAGAACTGAATCCAAACAGGAAACAAAAGGAAAACATGTGTTGTTTTCACTCAGTTATGTATAATTTTGCATGGAGTATACCAGTTTATTCAAGCAGAAGAGCCTCTACAGATCCACAGATCTCAACAGATTTGACAGGAAGAACTGAATATACAGTGGTGATCACTGCACATAAATACTCTGAATACAACAAACACATGGTTATTTATGACATACATATTTCAAAGTGCACAGGTAATAGACATATAATCCTGTCTCCTATTAGGTGGAAACTTCTGACTGAGTATTGACGTTATAGTGGCAAATGGCAAGATAGAAAACAAGAATATTCACAAAACAGCTTTTATTTTCCCCTGGTGTCATCTGGTCATGTCACTCATCGCAGTTAAATCTAATCTCTGATTGCAACAAGCTATTATGAACAGCATTCATGAATTTATTTCTTGGCACTGTGCCAAGCCTGTATTTGAGCACATGCTCTTGTAATTTCTACTTCTACAATTATCTACGTGTAAAGTTCTCTTCACCTCAAAAGGACTGGGCTTGTTGAAAAACAAAAAGCGTGTGTGTGTGTGCATATGTCATATGTTGTATCATTAAAAACATATGCACACACTTTTCCTTGTCTACATGCATACCCTTACCTTCACCACAGTTTTCTATTTCCATTACCATCCTGTTATATTTTAAAATTGCATCTGTGGTAAGGACTGATATTTCAAAATGCAGGACTCTTGCATTTGTTGCTCCATTTACACACGTGGAATATGACTGCAAAATGCAAGCAAAACACAGTATTGTCAGTATGAAAATGTTTCACAGCAACATGGCATGATCAGAGGCAAGCATAGGAAATGATAGTCAATGAACCACTGTCTTCTGTTTTGCATCATTCAAATGTTGGGCACTATAAGTCATGATGAACTCATGAAGACTGCCATGCCTATGAAAGCCCCAGCCAAATCTAGACCCACTTTCAAGACATTTTTACACAACCAGAATCTTAGAAAAGAGGCTCAGCCCATAACATTTTAGTGCTAAATAATGAGATTGGGTGCAATATAGTATATCTCAGCTCAGTAAAGACACAAAATGCATACCAGTTATATGAGTTGTGGCTTTATTATGATCGTATGTCATGAAAATTATTCTGACATGTAAAACCACAGGCTACCAGATGTTGAAGTTTGCATGGCTTTTCAATGTGTTTCTCTAATGCTGGAAAACCTAAAATTGAATGTTTAGGTTTAGGAATGGTTGGTGACAGCATGATCAATGTTTCAGTCTAGTTTTGAAAAATTTGGTTCCAGCTCGTTTTCCTCCATTTGTTGACAGTCTTCTCCCTGAATAGTAGCAATATCAGCAATTACAATTGATTTTATTGATCTTTTCTCAGGAGGCAGAAGATAATAATTTCGGTCTCAGAGCCCAAAAACATAATCTGCCCTCAGAAAACTTGGAAGTAGTTATTCTAGACACCAAAATGTGTCTAACTTCTGGTTTCCCATTCTTCTAAATCAGATTTTGGGTGAATAATTTGGACTGCTCAGTATCTACAGTTTACAGTGAAATTATCTATTAAAGCAAAAAAGCAGTTTTTAATGTTTCCTAGATGCTGGGGATCCCAATGGAATCCTTTGCAGTAGGGGTACGGGGGGCATGCACACAAATAAGGTATCATGCAAAATCATGAGCAACATCATGCAAAAAATGAATAGTACAAGTAATGAAATATCAAGGTAATAAGATATATGTAAATGCACTAGAACTTTAAAACTTTTAAGTTAAAAACTTCAACATTTTAGAAAAAATAAGAATTCACAACAAGTCTTTTACAAAGTGTTACAAATTGTTACAAAACAATGATTGCTACAAGGTGTAGCCTTTAGTGTGTTTTTTGCTGCCTTATCCTTAGACTCACAGCATCAGACATGTGGCAATTCAGCTGAAGGCAAAAAAGCACCCATCTGGAAAATTATATGCATACATATATGAAAAGTTACAAAGTCCTTCAAAAGAGCATGGTTGTTTGGGTTTTTTTTCAGTTTTCCAAAGTATGAGAGCTAAATAATCTCAACTTCTTTGTAGTGTTTTTACAATGAATAAACAAAAATATAGTGTATGCATTTTGTTTAACATTGTCCCTTAAGGCTCATGCTGCAGTGCCACCACTACCTCTCAGTATAAGGACAGAAAATGGAGAAAGAAAAAAAAAAAGGAAAAAAAAAAAGAATGTTTCTAAAGAGAGCTTAAAATTATTATGTCAGAATCTTCTCCAGCTGTTAGTAATTTTTTCCTCCTCTAGAAGAGAAATTTTGCTACCATCATACACAATAAATATGTGCAGTCCATAAATACTTAGTCTGTGCTACAGACAGGGACAGCAGACTTCCTTAAGTCTTTATTTCTGATTTTTGTTTTCATTGCTCAATCAATACTTCCAGCATAGAGAAAAAACAAACAAACAAACCAACAAACAAAAAACAACCTATGTCATTATTTAATCAACTAATAATAAATAACTAATGACAGGTTTGGGTGGTTAAATATTTTTAGATTATGTCTTCTTTATCATTCCTACTAAATCTTTTTTATTTATTTATTTTACCCTACACATTGTGACACAGCAACCAATTGTCTAGGGATATTTTTCAGCAGTCTGTTGCTCCCATTAGGCTATATGTTGACATCAATTTTTAAGTATTTCCTGATGATTTTAAACCTCGCCCCTCCCATTCAGCTTAAAAGGGATGCCTACATTGTCAAAAGTTAATATTTTCAAAAATGTTTCTCATAAACATTCACTTCCTTTCTTTCAACTCAACATTTCTGGGATCTTTTGAAATTGTTTCTTCCTCATGTCTACTGTGAACTTGAAAGCTGTTAACAGACTAACTGTGGGCAGAAAGAAAAATCATCTTTTTATGTACAGAGTAAATTCTCCACTGTCCCTGCTGGCACAGTTCCTTTGGCACCCAGAGTACTTTGCCTCTTTACCCTAGAGCTTGGCCTACAGCTTAACAATATGTAGCACATATATCCACTTTACTTTCTTGATATTTTCTCCATGTAAATTCTTAATACTTTAAGAAACAGGCATTAAATGAATGAAGGAATGATGATTTCAAGCATGCACCCCAATCAAGTGTATGAGTGTAGTCGCATGAATTCTTCCACAAAAATAAAAAATACATATGCACATTTGCACTCAAGGCTGCTCTACAGGCTGTTCAGCTGCTGAAATATTCTAGGCAAACAAAATTGAATGAACTAAAAAGATCTTAGACCTCCCTTGTCTTCAACTCTAAGTTCTGTGCTTTGTCTTGAGACTCAGAGGTTACCCCTTGTTCTCCATGTGTTAAATTGCCTGAGCTTTTAAACCTACAAACAAGGTAGGCTCAAGGTAGGAAGTAAAAAAGACTTCCCTGTCTTTCTACTTGATTCTTGGCATTAACATTTCACTTCCAGCAAGAAAAACACTATGTAGTTTCTTTAACTGCAGCTAATGCCAATCACCTCCCCAGGGCGTGCAAGCTGCAACTGCTGGTGTCCCCAAGCCCTTTCCTGTGACAGTACTGCAGCTTTTTCAGAAAGGTACCTGTGACACAGAGTGCAGAAATTCCTTGACATGAGTTGTCTTTACTTTAAAAAACCTTCAGTTTTCCTTGGCAACAACTCCTATTTTTCGGATACTTCAACCATCCTCCCATCCATGCTGTAGGTTGGAGTATTTCTTCAGTGACCTCCTTTTCTCCTTATCCTAGGGATGGTTTCCCAGGCTGTTCCAAGCAGGGATATAATGATATTCAACTGGTTTTTGTTTTACTTTGTTTAAGACATGTTGTCCCTCAAGTTTAAAAGGATCCATGAACACTAAACCAGCTCTGGCCTCATATATCCAGTCAAAACCAACAGAATACATAGTTTTTAAGATGTCATACCAGTCCAAAGAGATATGTGCAGGCACGGAGGCAAAGGAAGTAAGTTCCCCTAGTTCTGTGGTCACTTGATGCCCCTGAAGTCTAGCAGCTGATGGGGTCAGCTGGAAAATGAGGAGACGAGGCTCATAACTCCATAGCAAAAGAAAGTCATGGGGAGCAGGGAAGAAACACAAAGTCCTGCTAGTCCATAAAACACACACATTTTTCCTTCACCCTCATCTGAGTCTTTCTGCTGCCTTATTTTACCTTACAAAATTAGAGTCACAGAGCAGTTGAGGCTGGACTGGAAGGTGATCTCTTGAGTTCACCTACCCTACCCCATCTGCTCAAAGTCAATTCACTATGAGGACAGTCAGACATTAGAATGGTCTCCCAGGAGAAGTGGTGGATTTCCCCACTTAGGAAAGTTTTAAGTCTCAGCTCAATGGGTTGCTGAGTCAGATCATATAAACAATGATATTAGAAGGGCTGGACCAGATGATCCTTGAGGTCCCTTCCAACCAGACATTCTATGATTCTATGAATTACAACAGGTTGCTCACAGTTGCATTCAGTCAGCTTTTGTATAGCTCCACAATGGAGACTCCACAACCTTTCTCAGCTCCAGTGTTTGACCACCCTCACAGTAAAAAAACCCAAACACTTTCTTGATGGTTTAGATGGAATTTCTTGTGTTATCATTTGTGCCCGTTGCTTTTTATGTTTTCACAGGGAAACAGTGAGAAGAAGCTGCCCCCAAGCTTTGCATCCTTGACCAAGTTCTTTCTTGTTTGTAAGTAACAGGCACAGTGGAATGCCTCCCCTTGTCACCTTATCAATCACTCATGTTAGAAAGCTGGCAGTAATTCACACCAAAAACCTCCTGCATCATTTGTGCCCTTCTCTATTGTCCCTCCAGAAGATACTGTGGTGGCTAAAGTTGCGCTGTGAACACCAGGACCTGTGAACAAGAGGTTTCTTTCTGTTATCTGAAGAAGGCATCATCTACTATTTTCTTACAGCTGATCTGTAGCAGACATCCACTGCTAAATTGCTCACATCTCTCTACCCTCTAATTTACCCCATAAGTTCTTGAGTGGCAGAGCTCATGCATTCCCACTGCTCTCTCTCACAAAGGACAGCTTCCCATCCTCATCTTCCCAGCCTGTCCTTCCCAGTAGCTTGCATCCAGCCATGGCATCCCTCCATTACCTCTGCCCTTAGCCTGAGCAGAACAGGCAGGAGCCAAAGACACTCCAGTATATTTGTCTTCCCTTTACTTCTGGTCCCTAGGATAGGTGGCCCAACTAGCCTGGCTTTACTGCAAACATTCTGTGTAAATTGATGTGTTTACACATGCCTGAGAATGGCCAGAGGGAGAAATGACCTTCCAAATGGGAAAGACAAAGATAATGCAGTATGCTGTGTATGTATACTTGCATTTGTGAGGAAAGGAAAGCATGGTACACTGATGAAAACTTCTGCTGCAGACAACGTGCCAGGGAGAGAACTAGAGAATTATGCATGTTGCATCCCTCTGCAAGGTCTGATCCAGACCCCCGGGCTCTGCAGGACAAAACAGGAAACACAAGATGGGGAGGAGACAAAGTAGTGGTGACACAAGTGAGACCAACTGCAGATAGAGACAGACAACAGTGCTGAAATACTTTGCCCAGTCTCTTGCCCACTGACAAAGACAGTGCATCTGTCAGCAGATAGTCTACAAGTGGAGTTTAGAACAAGTTCCTGTTGCCATTAAATTGCCAATTATGTTCACCCTACCCCCACCCATTTATCACCTTCACTAGAGGAGCAGATGTGACACATGCCCTTCAGGCCAGGCAAATTGTTCATGTGCCATGTTTTGCACAAGAACACAATATGATTTTCAGTGATTTCTAATGGAAACAAAAACATACTAAACATATCAGCTGTTTCACTTGAAGGCTGCATTGAGTGCAGGAGTTTCTTCACAACCTGATAGACTAGGAAAAAAAAAAAATTGGAGCCACAGAGTCTCAAAACATGAGTTGCAAACCAGGTGAATTTCTCACCTCCAGAAAGCTTCATTCATGGTTTCTGCAACATGAAGCCAACAAGGACTTTTCAGTGGCAAAGAGTGGGACAAATAAGGTCAGTTTACATACTAAGTACACTTACAGAAAGCCTACAGGTAGAGGCATTTTCACAAGGCCTTTTAGAAGCTCTGAATAATATGAGTTAAGAAATGTTATCTGGGCCACATCATTCTCTTTGTTCCATTCTCATGGTCAAAGAATAAAATGCCTGAAATTAAATCTGCATTGTTCCATTTGGTAGACACATAACTGGTTGAACCACACAATGAATTTTAGTCCTGGCTTTATTTTTAGACCTCCATCTTTGTGACTTCTGTCAGACCCATAAAATGGAACCAAAAATACGTGGGACCAACTTCTGTGTAAGAGCAACTGATAATTGGCAGAGGGCAGAAAGCAGCCTTTAAATTACCAATGCACAGAAGAATTCCTTGTTAACTCTTCTACAAATCCTCTCTCTTTTCCCATCCCCTTTCCCTGTAAATAGACCTTTGCCTCACAGTTCTCTACTAGGGGACTGCAATCCTCAGATTTTCACTGCCTCCATCTGGGTAACTAGACAGATCATCTTTAGGCTAGGGTGTCAAAAAACATCCTCAACTGTGGCATCCCTATTACTTGTGAATTCAATGACATTTCTGTCTTCATTCAAATATTTTTCTGGAAAAAATATATTGCCTTTTTTCCAGCTCTGGAAAGGAGTCACATGTGACATATATATTGCGATACTATTTGTGTAAACTTGCTACAATACTAAGGAGTTTTCACCTCAGCAGTCCAATTACCCATTTTAAAACAAACACAATTTCAGGTAATTCCAAAACCTTTGTTTTCTCCAGTCAGAATTCTTTCTCTGGTAAGACAAGGAAGTACATGCCTAACCAAAGCACATAAGTATTCCCACTGTTTTTCATAGAGATCTTTACATGTGCTGAAGCTGGTATCTTGGTAACTGGAACTCAAGGGCCAAATTCTCTGCTAGTGTTGTCCTGTAATACTGTTTCCTTCAATTCAGCTCCACTGATTTATAAGCCCAAACTGTAAAATGAAATTTAGCCAGCTGGAAAGTGGAATATCAAAGCATTATGATGCTGTCAGCTTTACAGTAGAAAGCCTTGTAGCTAGCATTTGTTTGGAAAAATAACAAGCCCTGAAGATGTTGGCTAGATTTCCTTAACAAGGCAGCTTATTAATGTCATTCCTCTGCATGGAGAACACTGTGTTTATCTTGGGGGCTTAAACAGAACTAAAATTTTTCATTTGTCAAGGTCTCTTGAATAAAGTGAAGCCTGTGATGGCAAGACCAGCAAGTAGGTGCACAGTTCTCTCAGTAGTTCTCCACCATCATTCTCTGTTCTTGCAAAGCCTCAGGATTAAGGATGTGAAACTGTAATTCCTGAGTAGCTACCCGAGAAACTACTGCAACTATGTCCAGGTAATAGTTTCAAGGAAAATTACTTAGAAGTTCCAAACAACAATTGTCTTGAAAGACTTACAGAACTGAAGTCACTGGCTTGCTTTCTGCTTGTTTCATTCAGCTGGGGTTTCTGTTTGTTTCCTTTGGCTCCATTTCTTGCTTGTTTGCTTCCCATTGTATAACTTTTGTCCAGCAAAGCTTCAGACTGAGGGAAGCTGGGCAAGGGCTTCAGGAAGGTGGAAGGGCAATGTCCTGCATGTTTGGGCTAGGTGGGGAGTGCTGTATAGGAGCAGCAGTTCCCTCCAGGTTAGATACAAACATATATGGGTTGTCTTGCTTGTAAACCCATTTAGCACTCACACGTTTTTCTGTATCAAAGGTGACTCCATTGTTTGATATAACTCTAACGTAAGGAGCAGCCTAGCTCATTAAACAGAGAGGAGTACCACCCCAAAACAAAATCTGTGTATATTTATATTTAACAACAGGAGGTGTATCCTCCAGCAGATATTCCAGTCTGCCTGGAAAGCGTATATGCTCTATTAAGGGAGGCTTACAAAGGCTTTGACGATTCCTATGGTAACCCAGTAGAAAGGCTGTTACCATGGGGACTAGCCAAGCCTATATAAGCCTTCTGTCTTCATTAGGGTATCTCTGAGACCGAATGCTTTAACAGTTACTCTTCTGGAATAGTTAACAACCATCTCTGTTTGAGGAAAAGAATTGGTTACTTCTTTCTGGTGGAAGTCCAGTTATTTTGTCAGCTTTCAATAACACTCAGCAGCCTCAATGGTTGTCATATACCAAAACAGTGACCAGACTGAACAGTGGTGTACACTTTAACAAGCACTCTGATGTCACCATCCCCAGTATTATGGTATACGTACATTATGCATTTGAAATTGCAGTTATTTTAAGCATAAGAACAGAGTAAATCATACTTCTTAAGTTTAAATTAAGAAACTTCCATGAACCAAATATCTTCTCTGGGTATGAATAGTTCGTTATCTGTGGCAGTGGCATTCAGCTTCCTTTTCCTTCTTACTTGGAAGTCCTTCTAAAATTACCAGAACAAAACAAAACAAAAAGTATTTATTTTGAATGTAAATTTTTCATGCTGCATCTCAGCTAAATTTGTTTTTTTCTTTTCCCTTTTTCTTCCTCCTTTTTTCATTTTCTCTTTTTCTTTCTTTTCCTATCAACATTTTTTTGGGGTTTTTTTAGTTATATAAGTGGAAATAAAAGCTTTGTTTCTTCCATATGTTCTACACAAAACGTTCATATATTCACAACTCAAAAATGCCTGAAGGAAGAAATTTCAAACTTCATCTCATCAATGAGTCATCATTAATTTTTCCACTTCTTCCCTATACATTAATGAGACAAATTTCTTTTTTATGCCTTTCTGCTTCTACACAAGAGCCTTTCTTAGCTCCCTTCCTCCCATATCCTTGGGACATTATTCTGCACGTAAAGATGTGCCGTCTAAGCTACAAGATGCAGACCCCATAGTAAATAAATCAAAGAAACAAACCAATGGAAATCTTTGTATAATGTTGAAAGATTTTTAAAATGTGCCTGAAAAATGTGCCCCAAAATGTCTGTTTGTCCTGTGCCACATGTGTGAATGCAGTATGTTTTTGAATTTAGAATTAACTGGGAATAGACAAAAATTGTTTTTCTCTACCTTAAAAACAAAACAAAACAAAACAAAAAAACATTCAAAAAAACACCCAACCTGTCTGGATGTCTTTCATTATGATATCTGAGGCTTTTCTTAAAAAAGTCATATTGTAGAGCTGTGGTCTCCTTGAGGTTGAGAAAGAAGCCCATTTTTGCTATGTTTAATAATGGAACACTCTCCTTAGGGTAGTTATTCCATGGTTTTCAGTAAAAGAACAGGACTTGTTTGGTTTTTTTCAAATGTTCAGATTTAAAACCAGCAAAGAATATCACAACATCCCTCCCCTTCAGATGAATGATGGCAAAGATGATGATTGCCACAGCCAGCCAGTATCACTTTATCTCTCCTCACTTCATGAGCTGTTGCTAAGAAGAACCCTTCAGTCTGGAATGTTTAGAAAACTCAAGGTTTTCATGCATCAATCTATGAATTCAGATTTTGATCAGCCTACAAGCAGTTGTGCAGTCTTAGGTTCTTCAGCTAAGACACTGCTTGGACTAATCTGTCGTTTATGCAGTACAAGTGTGACAAAGCCAAAAATCACCACCACGCTTCACAGCTTTCTGTAAAGATGCTTTGGTCTCCCACTTGCTGTTCAGCAATGATGGTAACAGAAATCAAAAATTGTTCTGTCATCTCTTGTGTTTATACCTTTTTTCCATGCACTAGCGTGCTCAGAACAGCACCACACACACACACACCACTTTGCAGACACAAGTCTTGGCATTTGATCTAAATTCCTTATTTTCCAGTATGTATTTAGATTCATGGTCAAAGACCATATGTAAATGATAGACTTGATTCCAAGTAGTACTTTATTACAGACTACAAGGTGTAAATGTATCTTTTAGCATGATATAACCTGATGAAACTCCTGGATTAGCCAGACCACTTTCATTTTTGTCTTCAGATTAATACTCAGGTCAAAACCCATCATTAGCTACCCAAAAGAGGAGCAAAGCTTCATGTACTCCCTTCAAGTCAGTGGAGCAAACAGGAGGATAACAGAAGGATAACAGAGTATTTAGTAACTCTTTGGTTGTGAATATGCAGTGCTTTAAAAAAATAAATGGTATCTCATTAGAAAAAATTAAATTCAAAAGAGAAAAAGAGATAAAAAGATGTAGCATGAACAGCAACACTAGCATATTCCCCAGTTCTTGTGAGGACCAAAGTTTTCAGTACTGGTTCTCAGAACTGCAATATGATTAAAATCCACTTTTGAGGGAGTGCACTACTTTCTGAATCACCTTAGTCACAGAGACCACTGTGTCCCATCCTTTACATTTGCATTTTGTTACAGCTGCACACACACACTCATGGAGACTGCAAATGCCAACTGGACACACAAATGCCTACGCTGTTCTGAAAAATCTGGGTCTTAACATGTTGTGAAAGAAGACAGAATACTGGTTGACAGTGTGCTGCTGGGCAAGAGGTCTTTGTATTGTGTTGAAGCACTGTCTATCCATATCTCCCTGTCACCATACTCTACAGCTTCACAAGCATTCAGAGTAAAATGAAATGATACCCAAAAGGCATTGTAACAGGACCCCTGTGAATCTGAACAATTAAAGCAGTTCTTTTGAGGATGAGATCTACCAAGGAGATGCAACATTTTACGTTGCTTTTAAAATACCAGCACTTGCATATGGGTGAAACATTTCTGCACTGGAAAAAGGTCTATGTAATGAATTCTGCAAGGTGCGTGAGCTGGCATCACTTCCAAAATTCTCACTGTATTTGCTGAAACTACACGTGCCTAGTTTAAAGTGCATTTTTAGCTTTTCAGCTTATCTTTTCTACTTGTTTTTCTGTTGGGTGCTGAAGCAATGATAGCTAAGCAAAGTGGTAACATTTAGCCACTGACACCACTACCAGCACCCCTCTAAGCAGAGCCCAGTGAATGCCCCTGAATCAGCAGCAGACATGCCAGATGAACAGAATATTTCTCTCCCTTAGATCTCTTTCACAGCAAGTAACTGCTCAAAGGAACAAGCCTCATTTGATGTTCTTGTAGTCAAGAAATCATTGCCAGTTACTGCAGCTGTGAATGATCCCTGACCAGTCTAGAGAAGGTTCCTTAAGCCAGCCCTACAGCCAGGCATCAGGCAGGCTGCATGGATGCTGTAATACAAATGGCCTAACAGTGTCAGAAAGAGAGAAGACTGGGTGATGAGTGATATATTCATTCCTTCTGCGTGGTGAGACTTACAGTTCAAGATGATTCAGTTAGGGAGTATGTCAGCAGAGAGTTTTTAATCTTGTTAGAGAAAGCAGTCTTCCTTCCTATTGGATACCTACTGGCAGTCTCTAGAGAGATGACTTCTTCCCAGTGCTGCACAGGATCCCACTGCTTGCTGTGCTGGAAGGAATGTGTCAGAACTAATCTGACAATAACAAGCTGCAGTAACTGCTGACATGAATCTTGGCTCTGACGTATTCTTGAGTTGTTTAATTAGTATTTATGAAAGATGAAGTGATACCGTTTTTCAAAAATGGTAACATTCTGATAATCCTTTATCATAAACTGATATAAAAATTACAACCACAAGTAATCTTTCTAAGATTACTTGGAAAGGGGAACAGTTATCTATCATTTTAACAGAGCAGAGAAGGGATGTAGAGAGTACAGCATTATGCAGAAGTAAATGATTAACATTCGGCTTCATGTATTTAGTATTTAGCTTATCATTAAAAGCAATTTCATGTTGAGAGAAAAATTCAGCTTAGTATTCTGAATATGTTAAAAAAACAATAGGAAATCGTGCATTAAAAAGGTAACTTACCAGCAATGACATTCCTTGACCACACTGGCAGAATGGAGATCAGTATTTAATACCTCCCTCATTAAAAAAGAAACACTTCAATGATTCATAGACTATTATTCAAAATGCAGAACTTCCTTTTCATAGGCAGCAGAAACTAACAAAAATAAATCTAATTAGTCTTTGTCAGATTTCTTTAAGCTGACAATTAATGCTGAATTCTCATAGATTAATAGTAACATGCATAAACAGAGACACAGTGTATTCTTCCACCTTTGAAGAAAATACAGTTCAAAATTGTTATTGAAAGACCCCTGCAGAGGTTTTCAGGTGGTTTTCTGATGTGATAGCATTATCTTAGGATAAATTCTGCTCACAGTCTCAAGAATATTTCATTTCCCACAGTCAGATTGCTTTCTTCCATTGAAGATCCCATGGGGAGTGGTTTGAATGAAGAGACACTCAGCAACATTCCTCTTCTGCTGTACTTTTTAAGCCAATTTGTTCATATCTCTAGGGAATGACCAGGGACACAGGGCTACCCAAAAGGGTGGGAAAATATTTGAGCTTGAGTGTTTAGCAGACTGATGTTCTGTGTTAGCTTTTTTTAAAACCTACACTGAGAATGAAGCAGCTAGCTCCCAAGTGTTAGTCTTGCTCTTCCTTCAAGGTCCTTTCCTATACACCTGTTTGTGTACAACTGAGGGCTAAAATGGGCCTTGCAGAAGGAAGTTTGGTATCATCAAGGTAAGTAAGTGACATTCTTCCTATACCTCTCCTTTCTCTTCCATACAGAAAGGGGAAAATTGTGTTTGTCACATGAGTTACTTTCCTCATGTCTCCACTACATGGATCAGTTTCAGTTCTTCTGAAGTTTCTGCAAAGTTTTTAAAACTGACTGTCATTACTATTTTCCTTCCAAAGAGTCACTGTTCTCCACACATTTGGAATGGTTTAATCATGCACTGAATTTGTTTCCAGGTAAAGATTAAATTCACTAAAACAGTCTTTGCTATACTATGCCTCTGCAATAAACATTACATACATGAATCTGCTTTGATCCTTTCTTATCCTAACTACTTATCAAACATTAAGGATCACATCTGACTTTCCTTGGAAAGCCCCAGCCTCCCCAAGGCTGTTTTTTCACCATCACTGTTACCCAGTGAAAGTCACATTGTCTGTTCTCCATCTTCCTTAGGCGGCCTGGGAACCACAGTGCTCTCATGATTGATCTATTCTGTCTTTTAGCCAAGATCATCCATTTTTATATACTGTACTTACATCCATTCTGTCCACTTCATACATTTAGCCTCTTCGTGCTGGTCCCTAACCTACTCACCCAGCCAGGCACAGTCCATTTTCATTTCTATCAATGACTTCAAAATATCTTGCAGTCATATACATACATACATATGTACATACAAACATGCATACACATCTTAGACATGGCAATAAGGCAAAGACTTCATTATGAAAGCACAGTACTACATGGAGTTGAATTTGATATCACTTGATATCTACTTGCACCTGAAACAATATTCAGGTATGAAGAGCAGTTGTTTGCCTAAAGAGAGAGCACCAAAGGACCTACATCAAGGGACTTGGGGACACTCTTCTTTGCCCCTCATAGTCAGACTAATACCAAGGAAAGTGAGGCCAGAACTTCACATATCCCATCTAGAATTTTATCCCCAAAAGGGCAGACAACGTTTAAGACAGATGCACAGAAGTAAAGCCTAGTTCTCACTCATGACTGAAAGACAGCTATTGACTGCAGCAGCCTTAGTAGGCCTAGAAACCAATAAATCTGTTACATGTACTTCTGCCCTGCACTATTTCTCTAGACACTCTCCCATCTCTGTTTTGCGAAGCTAAAAACCTATCAGCAGACGGAAATGTAAGTTATTTTCTGTGCATCTTGGTATTTTAGCTGCAACATCTTGACCAGTCCAAAAAGAGGCAGAAAGAACTCTTTGGGGACAAGGCAATAGACCTGTCCCCTCTAACTGTGGTTCTAGGAACCCATTTCACCTGTCTGACAGCCTTCCACACCAAGACTCAGAGCATCAAGAGCCTCTCAAAGTCCTCCGGGTCTGTACAGCTTTATGCCACCCCCAAACAGGCGGGTGGTTGTCAGGCACAATCTGGCCTGGACTGTTTTTCATTGTATAAAGTTGCTATGGTATCACCAATTAAAAATTCTAAAAAATAATCTGCATCTGTACAGCATGCTAAAATAACCTACCAAATGACACGTCCTTTCGTAGAAAGCGATTCTACTAATTGCTGAGGGGCAGCTTCCTCCACCCTTCCTCTCGCTGAACAGTGCCTTCAAGCTGCAAATACTCCCACTGCTTTCAGCATTTGCCAAGCTGAAGTTTTCCACAGAAACCATGAGTCAAGCTCCAAAAATCAGGATAAGGGTTTAAAAAATCATGAGATTTAGCTACATCAGGTGAAGTACTTTGCCTTGATGACTGGATGTGGCAGAGCAGACATTCAGCATAAAAATCAACCTCACAGCTAAAAAACAGGGATCAGCGTCTTTAGCAGAGAGTGATCCCAGGCACTCCTGAAAATGTGTAGTCTAACACTTCAAAAGATTTTCATTAGCGTTTAGCAGGAGAAAACTGAGAAAGTAGCTTCTCTGATCATTTTGTTCCCTCACCATTTTTATCTTTCTCATTTCATCTTTTTCTTTCCCCTTCTCCTTTTCCTCCACCTTAGTTTCCAAATGCATGTCAACAGATTGGTCATTGCAGGAAGAAGAAGAAAGTCAAGACTCAAACAGCAAGATGATTCTGGTAGCCAAAGGTCTGATGAAGCCATGAATGATAGCACCAGCCTGTGAAGACAGCAACAGGTCCCCCAGGAGCCAAGGTTTTGCTGACCAGAAAGGTCAGCACTGGCACGCTCCAGTGATCTGTTAGAGCTTAGCAAGGCAAGAGTGCCTGACTTCACAAAGATTTCTTTTCCCCTCACTTACCCATTGGCTTAATAGCAAGGACTTGAGATCAAACAACTTAAAAACTGAACTTAAGTCAACAGTATCTGAAATCACAAACTAAAGATCTATTTTGCCTCTTCAGCCTCACAAGCTGCTCCTTAGGAGAAGACAGATTTAGACCTGGTCAGACCTGATGTGATGAGAACCTGTCTTCCCTTATTTCCTTCCACTGCAGTAAGTCTTTTCACCCCCATATGTATTACCAGCAATTTTTTACACTTTCCACTAAAATGGTGCCACAGAGCACAGAAAAAATGAGACCTCGGCATCTTTTTTCAGCTCAAAGTTTTAATCTTCCTCACACAGAAAGAGCCTGATAGCTCCACAGCATCAGCTTGTCAGTGCAGGACAATTGAGCTTCAAGAAATCATCAGCACTGATTGATCTCAAGAATTTTGAAAGCAAATCTCAGAAACAAGTTTTATCACATGAGTTTTATGAGGTTGTACTACTTAAAGACACAAGCATTTCTCTGTGTTCATGTTATAAGCTCCCCATCTATTAATTTTACTAATTATATTCATATTTTATTTCATGGGAGTTTGTTATACTATGGTCACAAATATGTTAATAGTAGCATTTACATAAGAGATCAAACAAGTCCAAATAGGCATCTGAATTTTGGCAAGATTTTGTAAAATCATGAGATGTAAATGATGCTGTGAAGTATGATGGAAAGGAATCACAGAATAATTTGGGTTGGAAGAGACCTCTAAAGGTCATCTAGTCCAAGACCCCTGCAGTAATCAGGGACACCCTCAACTACATCAGGTTGCTCAGAGCCTCATCAAGCCTCACTTTGAATATCTCCAGGGATGAGGCCTCAACTACCTCCCTGGGAAACCTGTTCCATTTTTCTAGTACCCACATGGTAAAGAACTTTTTCCTAACATCCAATCTAAATCTACTCTTCTCTAATCTAAAACCATTGCCCCTTATCCTATCACCTCAGACTCTTGCAAACAGTCCATCTCCAGCCTTCCTGTAAGCCCCCTTCAGATACTGGAAGGTCACTGTTAAGTCTCCCTAGAGTCTTCTTTAAAGGTCATTCCCAAAAGGAAAATATTAGGGTTTTTTAAGTAGGTATTAAGAGCTAAGCAAATAAATGTCTCTCTGGGTGCTGCAAGTGGGAACATGTCTAGATGTTATAAATTTAGAGGTGAATAATCTTTCTTTATCACAAGTACAAGAAAAGTACAGAAAAGATGCTCCATCTTAAGAAAAGTCAGTATAAGCGGAATCAGCTTCCCTATGAGGAAATAATTACTGCAAGCTGCAAAAATAGAAATAAAATCTCTGACGAATGGCTGGTGTATGAATTCAGGTTACAGTTTATTTATGCAGACAATATAGTGTCTGGGATGAAACAGCTCTGTTGGCAGAACGAGCATGAGCCACTGTATGTGGGCTCTCAGAGCACTGCATGGGAGTGTTTACTTCAGCTCTCCTGGAACCATGCAGGAGTGACGTTACCATGCTAGAGCCTGAAATAGGCAGTGAAATCGCCAGCACCAAAAGAAAGCTGAGCATGTGGCTGAGATCTTCGTCATCTGACAAAAAAAAAAAAAAATTAAATAAAATAAAAAAACAAGGGGAAAAAAAAAAAAAACAACCGACTAAACAAAATGAGAGCAAAAAGTATTTGAAACGTCTTCTGAAGCAGATCCCACAGAATTCAAAGGAGCACTGCTATCCTCAGTCACCGCCACTTTGTCACTGTGGTTTTGCCCATAGAGTTTTCTGCAGGACAGGACAGACCACATCTTCTAGCCTTTTCATGCCTGTATGTTTATATTGTACTGGATATTGTAAAAAACTCCAGTAATCCCTATTAAGAACAAGTCCTCTGAGATAAAAAAATACAGATTTTATACAAAAGTTATGAAAAGCCTCCTTTTTCTAATCTAAAGGATAAGCCTAAAATTAAAATGCATTGATTAAATATGACCTGTTTCAGGTCTGGTAGACATGCTGATCTGCTAAAAGATACCTCAGTAGGCCTTTTCATGTGCCCTTTTGCTCAGAACAGCTACAAGGCTGTGTCACCCCTCTGAGCTCTGCATGCTCTCACTGCACCCGTGGGCTTGTGGAGAGGCTCCCAGTATGCATAGCACAAGGCCAGCCTTGTAGAAGACAACATGGACACCCACTGCAAGGAGATCCCACCACAGCTCACAAGAGAGAAAGCAACACGGGACAAGCTGTGGGAATGCCAATGAACAATACTGCACTGCCCTCATCATCCCCCATCATTCCTCATCATTCTTCATACAGCTCATAAAGGATCAGGACAAGGACCAGACTCCAACTCATGGACCACCTGTTTGGCCCTGCATACCTGGAAACAAATGACATTGGTTTTAGGAACAAAGCATCATACCCTGCCAATGGGAATCACACACAGCTGTTTCCTCAGCCACTAAGTTTAGGTAAAACCATGACATTCTTTGCCTTAGTGTTGAGTTGTTGGAAAATTTTTCCATGTGTGTGTCCCAGTAATGTACTTCTCAAATGCCTTGTGCAAAGGTTTGAGCACTGACAGAGAGCAGCCACCCCTGGGCCTGCAAGGCCTCTTGCTTCATCCAGAGGTAGGCTGAGCAGTGATGTAGCTGAAGGAGGGGAACTGTCTAAACTATTTAAATCTTAAAAGTTCACTGAAGTAATGTTTCAGTCCTTCCACTGAAGTCAGGTGGAGTCTTCCCATTGATTGCAATGCAACAAATACAGGCTGGCCTTTGGGGTTTGGTTGTTTTGGTTGCTTTTCATTTTGATTTCTTTGGGGCTTTTTGAGGGGGCTTTCCTGGGGGGCAGGGGTTTTGTTTTGGTTTGGTTTGGTTTTTGTACCCATAATCTCACAAAACACAGGCAGGCAGGCATTACTGTTTTTTGAATTCAGAATATCAAATTTTGTCCCTCTTTTCTCATCCAGGACTTCCCCACCTACAGTACTGCTTTCAGTTCTGGAGATCCCAACAAAGGGCAATGGAGCTGTAGATGCAAGTCCAGAGGAGTGCCACAAAGATGATCAGAGGGCTGGGGCACCTCTCCTACAAAGCCAGGCTGAGAGAGTTGAGGTTGTTCAGCCTGGAGAAGAGAAGGATCTGGAGAGACCTTAGACCAGCTTTCCAGTAGCTGAAGGGGCTACAGCTATTGTAAAAGTTGGGAAGGGCCTTTTTAAACTGACATGTAGGGATGGTACTAGGGGTAATGGTTTTAAACAGAAAGAGGGTAGTGTTTGACTAGATATTAGGAAGAAATTCTTTAATGTGAGGGTGGTGAGACACTAGAACAGGTTGCCCAGGGAGGCTGTAGCTGCCCCCTCGCTGGAAGAGTTGGATGGGGCTTTAAGAAACCTGATCTAGTGGGAGGTGTCCCTGCCCATGGTAGGGGGTGTTGGAACTAGGTGATTTTTAAGCTTGCTTCCATCCAAAACTATTCTATGATTCTGCAGCATTCAGCTTCTTATTTTTTCCTTCGAATACTCAGGACAATTGCATCAGGGTCTATGTTGCAATGCTAGCAAAAAATATTGAGGAGGAAAAAAACCTCACTATACATGGACAACTTATTCCAGAATGGAAAAAAGATTATATACCTGACTCTACAAAAGATAGCATTATACCTCAAAAATAAATGGTTAGTTAAGATCAAGTCTAAGGGGCAGGTGACTGAAACTAACAAATGTGAGAAGAGGAAGCTGTACCCACCTGTGAAATAATTATCATGATAAAATGAACAGTAGTGAGTGGAACAGTGAAAAATGACCAAAAATTCATATGCTATGTTGAGGAGAAAGGGAGGAGAGTCAAACGCATGTAATTAAATGTCCTGATGCAGAATTGTTTTGCTGCCTCCAGAATCTACCAGGCAAAAAATGGTTATGCAAGTAAAGATACCTAGTTTTTCAGGGGAGGGAGGGGAGGCAAAATCTCTCAGCATGGGGAGGGTTCATTCCCCACACTTTCAAATTCTAGTATTTTATGGCCCTATGTTAATGTGTCTTTGAATTCTCCAAGCACAGCTTTTGCAGTATATGATTCTATGGTTTAGTAGGTACACTTAATATTATTATTTTTAAGAGTTTGATTCAACTTTGTAGTCCAGTTCAAAACTTGAAGGAATCTTTCCTGGGGGAAAAAATTGGAATTATTCTCATCTTTAATTTCTACAGAACATTTATTCCATGGCAGCAAAATCTAAGCTACTGTCTTCTCATCAAATTTATCTATATTTTCAAAGAACATCTTCACTAGCAAAGGAAGAAAATCTGTGAGGTTAGGTATCATGTCCATGCTGACAGAAATGCCAGAAACTGTTGTAAAAGCATTTTTCTACCTCTTCGAGATCCTGAACAGAGCTATTTTTTTGAAGAGTGAAAGATCCTTATAGTATGTGTAGCAGCAGTAAAAGCAATGGCAGCTGATAGCACCAGCCCAAACAGATATAGAAAATGAATGAGTAGTGTAAGTGAATGTGAAATAATTACTCACAGCAATTTTTAATAAATTATATGCAACTGCAGTCTAAAACCTATATGAAGGAAAGAAAAAGATCACGTCTCAATGCTTCATTGACATATTGAACCACCACCAAAAAAAAAAAAAAAGTATCAATTTCTCTTACTTCCATTCATAGATATCTAATTACATGCATACAAATACTTACCAGTTTTAAGATACTGGGCTTATTTCAGGATATGATGTAAAGATCCTTTTCAGGCATATAGCTGTCATTTCTGTTTCTCCAAGTGTTCCTACTGAACATTTGTTGCTATTAAAACTTCCTAAGGAGTTTTTAAAAATTCCCAGGTTTATATATTCATGAAGCACAGGATTTTGAATATATCCGTTTCTGAGACTTTTAATCATGCAGTTACTATCTGAATAAATTTAGTCACTATGCACTGAAGAAAAAATATAATTTCTGCATTAATTAAATAGATATCAATGAATCAACTTCAGCTGAATCTCCACTGCTGCATTTCGTCTTTCATTACATTACAGATGTGTTGTCTCAACTTGTTTGTTTGCTTATTTTTAACAATTTTTAGTAACAGAAAAGGAAGTATCATAATGAGCACATGAAATACTGTATGTAGCATAAGCTGCAGCTTTCCACAGTTTGAGTAAAATGCTCCCTAGGGCATCCCTAAAATACATTAGTATTAATGCTAAGACCTTCAGACAAGAAGGCCTAGATTGATTCCTTTTTCTTCTTATGCTTACCATAAGAACATGATTAATGCCTGAAGGGCTTACCCCTAGCTATTTTACATTTTTCTAAGGCTATTGTTACCGTTCATATCATTCATCCTAACCCAGCTGATGTTCTGAAGGCTACAGTTTGAGCATCACTCTGGTCTTCCTTAAGCTGGAATACAAACAGATGGTCTTCGTCCCTGATCTGGTCTCAAACAAGCACAGTCTTGGTGGCAATATCTAAATGAGACAGCTTCCGATGACACAAAGGTAGTCTTTTGTGCATTTTATGCTCTTGTTTCCCAGCTGGAGTACAATTTCAGCTGACAGCTCTATGTAGACCAGTGAGAGAAATGACAGAGGTGACTCTCAACTGGCAAGAGATGTAATGACAAAGATAAGCTTTTCCTGTAAGAACTCTTTGGAAGCTTATCCAGGGAGGACTTCAGCTGCTTTCAGGAATTTTAGGATAATATGAGAAGGCCCCACAGAAGAAGAAGAAGAATGTCATCGTGCTCTTGGCTAACAAAAGGGCATAGATGGAAACAGCTAATGCTGCTCCCATTGCCTGCCCCAGCCCAAAACAGATTGTGCATGGACTAGGACTCTGCTTTCACTTCTCTGAGGGGCACACAGTCTCTGACATAAGAGGTCTGACACTGGCATTACTGCTAAAATGGAGTGTACCTCCCCAAAAGCACCAAGTTGCCAGCCTGGGCTGACAGGGGTTGGAGGTTTCACAGTGGTACAAAAGCACTGCAATAATTTATTTATAAAGTTTGGTAACTGAAGAAACACAGAAGTCTTCAAGACCTATGGAGATTGATTTAAGCTTCTGAGCTTCAGAAATAGCTCCAGGTAACTTAAAAATTAACACAGAAATCCCAGAACTTGTAGAGAATTTGTAATACATGAGATAATTGATGGCTGGTGCAACATTATATGCACTTTGAAAGGTTCCTTTGGTATTACCCTCATCCAGCAAAATCATAAGGGCAAGAAAAAACTGTTGATATTTTCAGTGATCACAAAACACAGACATTTTACTTCTTGAAAATACAGGGTTATTGTGCTTATTCCTGAAAGCTAAGATTGTATTGCTGTGACCTTCCACATTGGCCAGATAGGAATCAAGTCAGCACCTGGAGAGTTGACTCCAAAGTAATCATAAACCAGGGGTTCTTCTATTTTTTTTTTATTTATTTATTTTTTTATTTTTTTATGACAGAGTAGTTAGCAGGAAAAAAGTGAAAATGCACAAGTCTATGGAACCTGACAAGATCCATCCTTGACTCTTGAGGGAACCAGCAGATGAAGTTGCAAAGCCACTTTCCATCATATTTGAAAACCTGTGGCAGTCTGGTGAAGTTCCCAATGACTGGAAACAGGGAAACATAGCCCACATTTTCAAAAAGGGGGGAAAAAATACTCAGGGAACTACAAGCCAGTCAGTCTTACCTCTGTGCCCAGCAAGATCATGGAGAAGATCCTCCTGAGGGCTCTGCTAAGTCACATGGAAAATGTGGAGGTGCTTGGTGGCAACTAACACAGCTCCACCAAGGGTGAAACATGACTGGCAAATCTGGGTGCCTTTTATGATGGGGTCACAGTATTGGTGGACAAGGGGGGAGGAACTGACTTCATATACCTGGATTTGTGTAAAGTATTCAACACTGTCCCATACGACATCCTGGTCTCTAAACTGGAAACTTATGGAGCTGATGGATGGATGACTCTGTGGATAAGGAATTAGCTGGATGGTCACACTCAGAGAGTTGTGGTCAATGGCTTGAGGTACCAATGGAGATCAGTGACAAGTGGCATTCCTCAAGGGTCTGTACTGAGACTGGTGCTGTTTAATATCATTTTTTTGTGACATAGACAGTGGAACTGAGGTGTCCCTGACCATGTCAGAGGGGTTGGAACTAGGTGAACTTTAAGGTTCCTTTCCAACCCGAATAATTCTTTGATTCTGTGATAAAAGCCAAACTGCTATAGGATTTAGCCAGGAGCTAAGGCCACACAGGCTGGAACAGGGGTGTTGTATGGAGCAGTTGGAAACAAACGTGTCTCTTAGAGAGATAAATTTAAGCACTGATTTTACATAATAGATGGAAATAGAGTAGGTGATGTACTCACAAAAGATAAGAACCTAGCCCCAAATCAAAAAATACGTGCTTTCCCCCACCCTCTTTAAATGGATTTTTATATTTAGGTATAACAATCAAGAGCAGATCAGAATAAATTGGAGATGATGCTACTTACCGTTGGACTGTTTTCACTAGTATGAAAGGAGAAAAATGTTTTAAGTGCCATAAGAAAGATTTAGAAGGATCCGAGAGAGACTGTCTGTCTTAACAGAGAGGCCCAAACCTCTGGGGGGTCATAGCATCAATTAAAGCAGAAATGAACTTGTGTACTCTTCATAAACACTTCAGATTTTCCAACTAGCTGCATGTCCTACAAGATGCTTGTCATCAGTGTCTTGTTCATTCCATTCATTTTGACTTCCATGAAGTCCAGTTCAGTCAGCTGAAGTCAGAGGTGTCCACAAAAAGGCATATAAACTCTAAAGGCTTAGATATGAGGGTAGATTAACTATGGGCAACAATTCTGAGAACTAAAATAGGGAGCACTGCATCATCAGATGAGCTCTGAATGGAACAAAGGATTAGCTTAAACACACGCTCAAAATAGAAAATAATTTTAGCAATGTTTTTCGACTGGGAGGCTTTTCTTTTTTCTTAGAACTGATCTACAAAGGAAAAACTACAGCAAAGCAACTTCTCTTCCATTGAGCTCTCAGGGCTTAATTGTCTTTCAGTGCAAATTCTACAAACTAATTTCAGTATCTTTAAAAATGAACTGGATGATTTGATACAGTCATGCATTATGAATGTTGCTTTTTTTGTTGGAGATCTTGCCAATTTACCTGACATTCACATGCTACCTAACAGTTTGACTGCCCTCTTACACAATGACTAACTTTTGGGTCAGTGTTTAGAATCTGGAAGAGTGAAACCATAGTTTCGTTGTTTGTACACTTTTCCTTTTTAGAAGGCACATTGCAATCAAGACTGTAAAGGTCTCATCCACTCCTTCCTTTTTATTAGTGCTGATTTGGGTAAGAAGACAGTCGAGTCTGTGGGGCAAATCAGCTGAGAGCCTGAGATCAACAAGGTTGCCTACTGGGAGACTGGACTGACCATATTTCTCCTACACCATGCTGTTTCATGGTACTTCTATTTCAGAAAATGTCCCAGAAACATGCACTTAGGCAGGGCTTACTGGAGCTACTGGATTTATCCAAAGCAGTTACAGGACACCTATCACTGGCTGCCAAAAAGTGTGTCCTGAACTCAACATCTGCTCATAGTTCCTGTAACAGAAGGAGGCTAGGGAATAAACTTCAATACATGAAGAGAGGTCTCTGACTCTTATTGTGTGTCTCCAGGAGAAAGGCACATGTTCACAGCCTTATCCCTAGCTTCATTTCAATGACTTATAAAGTCATCTTCTCTTAGCAGGCTTTCAACAGCTCCCCTGATATGGGCCCACTAAATTCTAGAAGAGTACCCCTAGCAGCAGATGTGCATGTTTGCTACCAGAACTTTGAATTCCTGTGTTACCCAACTATTTGGCACTTCAGTGAGCTTTTAGAAAGAGGAGAGCACTACTTACTTTCAGTGCCTCAGTATAACTTTTCTGAAAGCTTTTAGGTTGAGAGTAGTTTTAAAACAGAGTAGTGGGGAAAGCTAATTTTCTGCAAAAGACCAGAATGTGTAGGACCAATGTCAAAATATGAGAGAGCAGATTTCACGGTTCCTGAACAACAATTAGGTTTTTTAAAATTTCATGATTTTGGCATTGCATTGCTGTCTATGTTTGCAATTGCTCTCTTAACTTAGTTCAGTACAAAAGGATGGCTGAAAAGTGACACACTAGGACCCATTCAAATATTTTAGTTCAGAGAACTCTCTGAGCTAGGGAAGTAAATGAACCTTTTCAATTTTTCTAAGTAAAACGCACTAGTATACCATCACTTCTGTTCTAGATGCAGTTTCCTCATTTGCTCTTATTATTTGTAACAACAGGAAAGATTTTCAAGCTGAGCCATTTATAGTCATCACCGACTGAATTACTTTCTGGTGAAGTGGTTAAGAAAGTCTTCCTCTGGAAAGAACTAATGACAGTGTGTGTGTATTCCAAATCACAGCGCCTGCACCAATAAGTTTCTGTAGCACAAATGAAGTCAGTGGGGTTTCAAACAAAGTAAAATTTGGCACTACTTCTCAAAAAGACATATTTTGTTTTGCTAGATCTGCATAACTCAAAATTGACTAAGTGAAAGTTTCTTGCACAAAAGAGAGATTAATTTAGCTCAAGAGAGAAATTCTGCCTTATTTTAAATCCCAAAGGCAAACAGGTGTTAGTCTGTGTAGAATTTGGCTCTCTGGGACCTTTTATTCTACTCTTACATTCATGTTCTCTGAGAAACAAATGGGCAATGTCACCACGCACTCAAAGATAAAACATGATCTGTCACTCTGAGACCAAGGAGGGCATGGGTCCCCACAACTTTGCACAATGCCAGTCCTGAAAAATGAAAGAAACAGAGAACAAATGCAATGCCAAAAAAAATAAAAATAAAAAAATAAAAAAAATGGAGAGTAACATACTCTTTTATTAAAATTTTTCAGTTTTGCCTAAGATATGAAGTAAACCATGAAAGTATTGCAGATTTTTTTTAATCTATGTTCAATTATGCCTAGAGAAAGCAATAAGTATTAAACAAAATTGGCCTTTTATAATCCTGAGGTTGTTATTTTTTAATCTCTGAGTTCTCGAACAAGAGCCACTAATGTTTGAAATTACATCATCTGTTCTACAAGTTGCAAATAAATGCATTCACCTTAATATGAAGAGTTAAGAGTAATACCAAGCTGGATAAGTAATGACAATACATTGCTTACTTACGTATACAGAATATAAGTTAACTTATATAACACAAGTAGCCCAACTCCCAAGCAGGCCTGATAGAGTTTTTAAAGCCTAGTGGTTTGGGACATTGAGAAATTATTAGCTTTCTTTTAAAAGAACAAAGTAGAGATCTTAGTTTAAGACCACACAAGTGCTGAGATGCATGTCTCCTGGTGGACAGCAGTAACCAAGGAGGCTTTCTGGCTGCCTATGTGAAAAGAATGTGAGGAGCAGATGCTCAGATTCAAGGCTCTCCAGGGAGTTTGTCACATCCACCAATTATTATATGTGATGAAGTGGGCCAAAAATAAACCTTATTTCTTTTCTGTCCTCTATTTCAAGATGAAAGCAAAAGAATATATGGTCTAAATGAATCGTCAAACCCCTCCAAAACAGCAACAACAAAAACTTCCTTTTCATTGTTACATCAGTAATGCACCATGTAGATATGAAGGAAGATAAGGCATTCCTTGGGTAATGCTTGGTTTTCGTTATGAATTCAATGGAATACACTCCAAGTGTGTTCCTGAAATGCAGAGGAATGGGATGGGTTCTCGTGGTAGCTGACCTACCAAAGAACTGTCTCTGTTACTGCCAGTGGCCAGCAGGAGACAACATTGCAGTGTTAATAAATCATAGTTAATTCCAACCATGTGAGCTCTGATAAATACTTAGCTATTCTCTGATGGTCAGTAAATCATATAAAAAATATTTTTAAAGCCTTTGGAAAGGGGACAGAAGAATAAACAGTATTAAGGTGAGCTTTCTGTTGAGCTGTGCTAGTTACCTCTTGTACCACAGATCTGAGTGAATTACTTCAGTCTTTGGATGCTTTGCAGGAATTTTGAAGAATTATTTTGCAAACCAGGCTTACTCGGGTGCTTTCACGTGCCTGATATCATAAGGTAGCACCATCCTAAAAGAAGGAGTTCGAGGATATTTTCAGACTGATCTTTTTGGAAGAGACTGCTGTACAGAGAATTTCATCAGTTTGAACACATGTGCAGGGATGTGACAGATACCCACACATAGTTTATGCACAGAGAGTAAGAGAGGCAAACACACAAGTGCTTTCTTCCAGAGCTGGCACTGTTGCAGCTGTACTATTCACAACATTCCAGGGTCAGAAGACAGTCAAATGTCAATACCAGGCAGTGGTTAGGAAACCAGGTATACCAAAGACAAAACAGTCATTCCGTGGTCTTCTAAGAGCTTTCAGGAGAAGGATCTACATGCTGCTCACCCTTGAGCTTCACAGTTCGCAACACTTCATCTAATAAGACCAGGATGTGACCCACCATCTTCATAATTATTGTGAGTCCAGTATTTTCCTATCTGTTGATCTGAGCATAAGAAAGACCATAAAGAGGACCTAACACATCACCTTGTTCTCAGTTTTTCCTCTCTGTTGTTGCCTTCCATCTGGTGCTATAATTCTGACACTATATCCAGAGTGTAGGAGAAATGAATGAAAAACATCAGTGGGCAACCCTGAAATGTTTATTTTATAATATGGTTTTATCTTGTTTAGGAATCTTTTCTGTTTAAAACAAAGGGAAAAGGAGAGAAATATTACAAACCTGAGACAAATTTACAGATTGAAAATAAGAGTCTGCAGCAGTGAGTTGTGCCTAAATGTGCCAGGAGTCAGTGGCTACTCTGATTTATGTAAACACCTTGCATATTCTGGCTATAAAGCCAGCAGTTGCATGTGCAGGGCAAGAGAGAGGGAAGAGATGGCAGGAGAATATACTTAAGCCTCTTCTAAACTGAGAGGCAGGAGTGTCTGTCCCCCATATATGAGAGGTCTGAACATAGATCCGGGTGCTGTTCCTACGTTCTTACTGAAAAGTTGAAGAGCAGACACTGCTGGCAAAACTGCAGTGGCTGGCTGAGAGTAGCACCAGGGCAAGAAGGAGAAGTGAAGTGGTGAGTAGCTAGTGCAGGGCGAGAGCAGCTCTGACTGACAGGTTACTGGCAGCTTCAACCGAGCCAACTTACTGCATCTGGCACTTGTCCAAAATAAAAATTTTAGAATTTTTGAGTTCTCAAACTGAAAACTAAGTCCTAGCAGGGACAGTGGGAAGCCTTTCTTTTTTTTCTTTTTTTTTCTTTTTTTTTTTTTTGCGGCAGCAGGGGTTCCATTTGTTATTTACTTAGTATTTCCTCAAATATAAACCCAGTGCTTTTTGTGGTAAATCAAGTTTTATCAGAAGGTTTATAATTAAATGAAAAAAAAAAAATAGCTTCAAGGAGGACAAAGCAGCCTAAGCACTTTTCCTCCCTTTTGTCCCCAGTGAGAAGCAGAAGCATCTGAATCACAGCTCAGAGTACCAGATAAATTCCATCACATTTCAGACTTTGGTAGACAACAGTCATAAAATCAAAAATATGTTTAGAGAATACAACCTGTCAAGGGAAATGCTATCATCCACCCTCCAGAAACAGTCCTCTTTCCTATGGTTGAGCATGTCTGTAATAAGAGACTGGCTGCAGGAGAGGGACAGTGGTGCAGCTATTCTTAGAGATCACCCAACAGGACCGACAGGCTTGTGTGTCATTCCACATGGCTCAGGAGGTGTTTGGATGCTGAGCTTATCAGTTCTGACAGAGACTCTATGATCTGTGTCAACGTGAGGAGCATGTTGCTTGTGTCTGAAGGCAAAGAAAAAGGAAAATGCAACGATGGTTAACTGCTGTTCACAGCTGAGCTGAAGTCATGGACACTAAGCTTTACCTTCAACCAGAAGAACCCAATTATGGAAGGAAACAGCAAAGCCAACGTCTACAGAAAGGTATTTAAATTTCAGGGCACTCTGATTTCATAGCTGTGGTACTTTGTGTTTTATGGAAAGAAGGCTATAAACAACTCAGAAACTATGCTTAAAATAAATGGTTGTTGTTATTATGGCTATTCCAAGACTAATCTTGAAAGTTCTCTGTTGCCTTGTATTAAAACAATGAGAAAATAATCCTCAGCAGAAGCAGTTAACACAGCCTTTGGCTAAGAAGTGAGTAGTCAGTATTTCTGCATGACTACTTGATAATAAAAACATCAGCATACTGTATAATTATTTGCTGAGCAAGTCACTGTCATAAAGGATTACTTGGTCCAGTTATAAGTTAACAGTTCTAGCATAGAATGAAAACGAATACTACGTTTGACACTCAGGTGATTGTAGTCACATTGCAGCTACTCAGGTTCATATTGCTAAAAAAGCATTACTATTTCATCTTCCTTTGTCCTGAATCATCAGTGACAGACAAATTCAGAAAAGGACTCAAACTGAGGGGACAAAAAGTGACAACTCTTCATAGTCAGCATGATCCATGAATCTTGCAAATTCGACAGTGAAAATGAACTCTGTCTTCTGATAGCTGTACTTTTCAAATTAACAGGTCAGCTTAGTAGTGAGATGGAAAGGAGGACCTTTGTGTGTATTAAGCTGAGCTCTTCTCCACTGAAGAGTGGGACATCCTCCATTAAAGGCACATTGGAGAGCATTTGCATGGGCAACTTTGAGCAAGCTATCTCATTTCATAGAAACTGCTCATTTCATGGAACAGCTACACAGGCTGCTGAGCAATGCTGTGCTCCAAGTACAGCTTTGATTACTTTTTAGTAAGACAGGGGTTTTTTTATGAAGACAATTAGGCCTTTCTTCATAGATACTGACTTGCTAAGCTCGTCTGTGCTAACTGCTGTGAGGAGCAGTATTGTCCTCTACACAGAGTCTCCATCATGCCTCAGGCTTTCTTCACTACTTCTTTGAATGATGACCTGCTTTATTCTTTATGGTCTCTTCCTCTTTTGATTTGCAGATAATTGTCCAAGCTGCATCACACACAATCCTTTCTTGGTACCTTACTACCAACTCTCTCACTTGGCACTGAGTGGTACTACACTCTCTGAATCAAATACCTCCTCCCCTGACTTTACCATGCCCAAGTTCTCAAGATTAGAATGTGGTCCAGAATTGGGGCCTTTTGCTTGGGTGGATTGTCTGGACTCAACAGAGATGATTGTGCATTCTGTTCATTCAGACTTAAATGCCTAAGGATATAACCAGCTCATTGGTTAAATAACTCCCTGCATCACAGCGGTACACAGCTCAAACCACTTCAAGGGATGAGAGGAGTACTTATTTGAATAATTTTGTACAGTGATGGAAATATCACAGGATTTGCTATGAATGGTATCAAGTGTTTTCCAGTTAGTAACATGATTGATAATACAGTTGAGTTTCATAATACTTTGTAGTTCTTTTGTAAGGAGTTGCAACAGATTTTATCTGACCAAAAAACAACCAACTCAAAATGCTCTGGATCCCCAAACGTTTCCTCAGTAGCTGTCACTATCTGGCCTATACTTGGAGATCTAACTCGATAACCCCAAAACAGAGACGCTTCCAAGGACTCAGATCTGGTTTACAGCAACAGGAAGGGAATTTTTCCCCAGCTGTACAGATAATTCTACAAGATAAAGCAAGACCCTCAAGCAGCCATTATTGCTGTCCAGTTCTGTAACTGAATTCTGAATCATATCACTCATTCCTTTCTAATCGCAGATGTGGTACTATGCAGCAATAAAAGTGGCCTGACATTTTATTTATCACAAATTCTGCAGGCTTAACAGAAAATAAAAGCTTTCTTCTCAGATAGGTACATAGATACAGAGCTCATCTGCTCTGTGTACTATCTTCATTCACCACTCTCTTTAAAGACACAGTAAACAGAAAAGCAGTATTTATTGACAGAAGTTGAAAATTACTTTGCTGATATCCATGACCCCATATTAATCTGCCATAGTTAAATATCTGTCCTTTGTCCTCAATTGTACTCTTTATGGGTGAAGGCCAAACATTTTTACTGACTTTTAAGACCACAATTTGACTTCATTTATCTGATCAACACCTATTAGTTCTGCATAAACTCATTTCTGAATCATTATACTGCACAGCTTGCATGGTTGCATTTTCCAAGTTCAAGAAGTTCAAGCGTGTCTGTCCAGCATGATGGGACAGTTACTTGCCATTGTCAGCTACTCTGTGACAGAATCCTCAGCAATATCACAGAATCATAGAATCCTAGAATGGTTTGGGTTGGAAGGGACCTTAAAGAGGTTCCATCTAGATCCTACCCCCTTGCATGGGCAGAGACACCTCCCACTGGACCAGGTTGCTCAGAGCCCCATCCAACCTGGCCTTGAACACTTCCAGGGAGGAGGCAGCCACAGCTTCCCTGGGTAACCTATGCCAGTGTCTCACTGCCTTCACACTAAAGAATTTTTTCCTCTTGTCTAACCTAAATCCCCCCTTCTTCAAGTTGGAAACCATTTCCCCTTGTCCTCTCACTACACACCTGTGCAAAAAATCCAAAATAGAAAGGTACATCTTGGCGTGCTTGGTGCTCAGCCTAAGTTATTTACTGCCCAGTGATAACTACTTTCCAGAATTTAGATCCACAAAAACTAATAAATCCTTTAGAACAAGTTAAAATTTTATTTATTCCCTGTCATGAATACCTAGCTTTACTACCCAAAACAATCAGTTCTACGAGACAAGTATGTTGCTGAGATATAGCTGTCGCACACATAAAAAATTTGATGCAGAGCCTTCAACACTGAAAACATTAAACAAGTGGGGCAGCAGTGCTGATTGTTTTTATGACTTAATTATGAATGGATAATTAGAACTGAACCCAGCACTCTTTGTATTGGTTTTGAACCAAGCAGTATGACTGAGCTAAGGCCATTGGGAAGCCTGTGCTGTCTTACAAGCATGTTGACATCATGACTGTGGAACCACATACTCCCCTCAGCTGCTCCCACTGGAGAGAAAGGTGATTTTGTCTATGCCTCATCCAACAGCAAGAACTCACTTCTGTAGAGAAGCCAGTGCAGGCATAAAAAAAAAGAAAGAAGTGTGATCACGTCATGCTACAGTCCTCATCACCAGAGGGAAAGAAAGAGAGCATGCAACATTGGACATTTTCCTCAAAAAGAAAATATTGTGGCAACTATTTCCCTCACACCTGTGCACAGATTTCCCAGATTCTCAAAGAGTTACTCCTCTTCTTGGAGTATTCCAAACCTGTAGCTACTCAATGGAGTAATAATGACAGTGACCTGCTGCTTAAACAGCAATGGAATTCTGGAAGCAAATCAATACCATTCTCCTCATTTAGCTGGGTGGAAATGGGGGCAGAGGAACTTGCCCAAGGTTCTCCAAGATGCCAAGTTGTGGAGATAGAATAGAAGCGACTTTGTTTAAATCCCAGCATCGTGTTCTCTCTACTGCACCTCGGCCAGGACCCTTCCACATTTAAGAGAGATATGCAAGAACTAAGGATAGTTGGGGAAAAAAAAAAAAAAAAAAAAAAAAAAAAAAAAAAAAAAGCAGTAGTGGGAGAAGAAACTCATCTGTTCTACAAAGTTGATAACCAAACTATTATTTCAGGTAAGGGAGACAGTAGATGGCAGTGTCCCCCAATACTTCCTAGGGAGATGAAAGCTCTTACAATCAACATGCTGCCACAGAACACAGACCTCAGACCTACACCCCAGCCACTGGTGACAGATGCTAGACAGGGCAGACTTCACTCCTCACTGCAATTTATAAATGGGCAGTGTCTGGAAAAGCAGTGCCATGCAGCCTCTTAGCTCATTTCTCTTTAGGAAAGCCTTGCAGTTCACTTTTGCTGTCTTGCAAGTTCACCTACTATAAATGACATCTGACAGATTAGAGTAGAAGATGATGACCATTTCTGGGCTGAAGGAAACATTGGTCAGTCAGTTCATCAAATATGTTCCATAGTAACAAATTATGACAGCTTTACATTTTCTAAAATCCTGACATCTGGCCCTCAGACACAAGGTATTAAAAAGCCAGGAAAAAAGGTCCTAGGGCAGAATAGAGAATGGGCTTCAAACTATGTGCTTCTGCTGGCTTCCTGTGTCACAATGAAAAAGTCACCGTGTCTCTCTGCATTCTGGTTTATGCTGCAATGCAGAAATCTCTGCTTTGGGATGTATACTAAACGAAACAAAAAATCTGCTCTTCCAATCAATGAAGGAATTCAGAATAACTCCAATGACTCAAATAATTATTTCTGAAGCAGATGTGTAAGCATCTGCTGAAGTCTTTTCACAGGAAACTGTCAAGATTATTCCAGTAGCATTTACAGGATGACCACCATATAAAAACCACCCTAAGAGAAACCTTGAACAGAGGTAAAGAAAATAAATTTGAAAGGAAGCAGCATTTTAATGGTTTTCTCAACAACAGATCAAACCAGGGATCTGTTGTAGGAGAGATACTTTCCAGATTTCTCTGAAAGAAGAGAAGCACAATAAATGGACTCAGTGGGAAGATCAAGAATTAAGCATCTACTCATCCAGTGCTGCTGGATATCCTGTTCCCTTGTAAAAATCAACAGCTCTGTCAAGCATAAATTGGGTTATGCAATCTGGCTATCTGGCCTCTTTGAGCTTTGGTATAATCTTGCACTCTGAAGACCATTATTAGAGTGCTTTTCTGATAAACAACTGCTGCAAAGCACGGTGATGTGAATTTTTAACACCTATAATGAGGCTAAAGCAGGGCATAGACCCTGCAACTGGCCTTGAATACATGGATAAAGAATAATGGCAAACTAAGCCAACCTGACAGGACATGCCATTGGTATTTAAAATTAGTCTTAATGAGTCATCCAGACATGCTAGGAGAGGACATCTGAAATCATCCACTCTCTTCACCTCTTTCTTCTAAAGCTCCAGAGATACAAAATCTTTAATTACAGCACACTAATGATCTGGTTTTAACACACAAAAAGAGAATAAAAAGTGACAATTTAAAATATTCTCAGCATATACTGTGATATATACCATGATAGTGAAGCACAGTACAATCAAAGTTGAAGTGGGATAAGAGGAGACAGGAATGGATTTATAGATCAATTTTGATCATGAGGTAGTTGCAAAACTCTTTCTGTTTCCAGCAAGGTAAGGGAAAATTGTCCTTACAAAAGCAAGAGATGAGGAATTTCAAGACTTCTGCAAGCAGGGTGGGGGAACACTGTCCTGCAGAAACCTCCCAAATGGCTAAATTTTCAGCTAAAGCAGGTTGGAGAGCCACCTCAAGAGCTGCACTTTGCAGTTTTGCTTTCAATGGCCCAGCCAGTGGTGCTGTCCTCTTTGAGGCGAGAGGGGAAAGAAGACAAGCTAAGGGCCAGGCAGCTGTACCTGAAGCTCCCCCACATGCTGATTTCAGAGTTCCTGTATGGTCAGGATTGATTCTTCTGCTCTTTCAAAGAACCAGGAAGACAGACTTCTCTTTGTGCTCACAAAGACTGGTTTCTATGCTCTTTGCCAAATGCATGCACTCAGTCACATATAAGCATCTCACATTTTGTAAAATGAAAGGTTTGCCTGGTCTGTGTGTCCAGAGCTACAAGTTTCCTGGACTAAGCAACCATTCTGTAAGAATCATTGAAGGGCATAAAAAGAAGAGATTGAAGAGAAAAAGAGAAGAGATCAACTATTTAAGAAGAAAAAAGAAGTATACTTGTACATTAATACTTCACTATAAGAGTCTGCATGGTACAAAGATACCTTTGAAAAGGCACTTTGTCACAGAGTGAACAAGGTACACTGCTTCTTGTGGATGCTGATACCTCTATCTATCCTGAAACATCCTGAGTATCCATTATGCTGTTGTGCTTTTAGCACCAGCTTTGTGAAAGAATAAGCTTTTCTCAATGGCAACATTAGTAATATCCCAGGAAAGTGCTGAGAAGTGTTCAGTATCACAGATCATGATTAACTCATCAAGATGAGTTGCCAAGTTATGGCTTGTGGTGAGGTTCAAGAGTTGTTTCTGTTGGCATTTTTAGTATGCCACCCATGACAGTAAAGACAGGAAAATTATTCAGAGGTAGCTACCTGACAGGTGTTGGGCAGGAATTGGAAGAACAGAATTGACAGGCTTCTCAGAATTGACAGGCTTCTCAGAATTGACAGACTTTTTTCTTTAAAAAAGCAAACCTCAGATTCCCCTGGAGTTTACAGAAGCCAAGCAATGACTTTGAAAAGTTTACGAAAGTGACAGGCAGTGTCTTTGAATTCAGGGGTGAAGCTTTAAATCAGACACCGCTACAAATCCCTACCTTCTAGATGTGTCCATATTTTGTTTTTCTCTCTGAGCTATTAGAAGAACACCTCCTTCCCATCCACTCTTTTAACCAGTCTGTCCTTCCAAGTCACCCTTCAGCCAGTGTCAGGCCCTGGCAGAATAAGAGCAGCACATGCAATGTGACTGCAGAAGGCTCAGCTGTACCCTCAAGCTTTGGTGTTTGCATCCAGCATACCTTGCCATCGGACTCAGTGTCACATTTTGTCCTAGTCTGTGTGCAGGCATGCTTGTGTTTCATGTCACATATAATAAAGAATATTTTAAGAAGGCTTGGCCTATTCTGGACCAGTTGGCATAAGCACAGAGGTAATAGAAGCTCTTAACACCTGCTTTCACAAAAGTCTGTATTAAACAGACTATGTCAGGGCTATGTCAGTATTTCATTGTTTTTTTTTTCAGTTTAGCCATCTAAGGAAAAGCAAACAGAAAAAAAGGAAAGAAAGGGAGTTATACTTGTATTAAACAGTATATACATTTTTATTCTTTTTCTCTGCATATTTCAACTACAGCAAAAAATAGCTATTGCTATTGCACTTCTTTCCCCAGAACGACAATGTCCTAAAAGAACAGACCTCTACAGGTTTATATTTCAGCTATGACTGCGCTTCTTGTTTTTCTACATGATGTTCCGGAAGTTCCTGAGGAGTATAAATCACATTTTCAAAGAAGCACTCCTCAAAATACATGAACAAAAAAATTACTTCATTAAATGATCTAATATTATGGCATCTTTAAGCTCATCTTTTGGTTCTAATGGTATCCAGTCTTCACTCAGCTCTTCCACTAGTCTTTTAAGAATCTAGTTCAAATGCATGTTGCGAAAAATAGTTTCCACTTTTTTCCATCCTTTTTCTCTAGTTTCCAAACAAAACTTCAGTATTTACCTTAAGTGTTTTTCTTTATACAATCAGCCCTGATTAGGAAACTGAGCTGTTTTAATAGGGAAACTATTATTATCTGCGGCGTGTAAAGATCCAAAGCCCCCCCCAAAAAATCTGTTTCACTTTCTATACATTATATTAAAGCTACTGGAAGAGGCTGACACCCTCTTTGCAGAGTGCACAGCTTTCTCAGGCAGGAAAGAGTAGGACTGGATGAGAACAGTATGAGAGGCATAGTTAGAAGACTTTCTGCTGGCTCGTACTATGAGTGTACTCCACTTACGAGTGAAATGCATATGAAACCATTTATAATGTATTTTTACTAGAGAACCCCCTGCTTGTTGTAGCATTACTTCAACAACAGCTGTAGCACTGTTTGATGCAAAAGAATTTAGAGACCTCACTGTCATCCCTAGCTGACCCCTGACTATCAATCTGTCACAGAATACTCCTTGCGAAAGCATGCACTCCACTACACAAGTCCCAGCACTACAAGCCCTGGCAGTAGTAACCTCCTGCAAGATTTTCCTAGTCACTTAGAAATCTCAAGAAACATAAGTGTTCTATTCCAGGAAATTTGTTAAAATCGTATTAAGATAAAGTTACAGAAAGGGTCCTCATGCTATAAAATACCCACCCCCATCTTTAGGATGATCAGCTTCTTTTAGTCCTAGCAATGCCCAGGCTATGGGTGTTTCAGATGACAAATCTTAATTTGATGACTAGCCTATTAATCTATGTTAAATGAAATCAAAGCTAAAGCTAAAAACAAAACAAAAAAAAAAAACCAAAACAAAACAAAAAAAAATCACTAAATTTTGTGATGAAGTTAATCTTTTTATTTTTTCCCTTTTGTTTGATAACCAGCATATTCTGTTGAATAACCAGTGTATTTCCAAATATAGTTGCAAGGAGTTTCACAACAGCATTCATTCATTTAAAAGAAGGACAGAGTCAAAGCTCTGCTGTCTTACATCATTTTCAATGAATGCTTTAGAGTGAAATGGCAATCATGAGACCTCCAGCCTACACAAGGAGGAAGTGGTTTTGCAGGCTTGCCAGATTAAAGAGTGACATCACATTATCTTCGTCAATGCTGATTCCAGTTCTTCAATAATCAGGCAAAAATGGAAAGTGCTCTTCTCCTATCACATGGTCAGAGGTCACTTTCCATTCACTGGTGGAGTTAGCAGTGCTTGCCTCAGCAAGGCAATCCCTGCATCCTCTGCTGTAGGAAACTTGTAAAAGGTGAGAAAATGTAACAGAAAGAGCAACTATCACATTCTATGACTGATCTATTCAAGACGTGCATTCCAAAGCTACTTGTTATTTGTTTATGTCACAAATCAGAGAAAACTGAAACTCTGTCCTTGCACAGAAGTGTTATGTGCCATCACTTTCAGTCTTAAACCAACCAGCAACAACTTTTGCAGTTTTGCAACCAAGAAGTCAAGGAGTGGACTACCAATTCCTTGGTGACTTGTTTCTTCAGCAGTATGCCATACTTCTGCTTTCCTATAAGGTTCCCACACTGAAACTTTGTGAAATGAGGGTTCATAGCAGATTTATCAGAGAGCTTTCTGATGTTACAAACTACACAATCATTTTTCTGTTAACAGAAATTTGGGCTTAATGTGCAGCCCTTTTGAAGTGAAGAGACAAGAATGTCTTTCTATATACAGGTATATATAGGTCTAAGATATTACACAGAACAGCTGACATGTGCTCCTGATCTGGCTGGAGAGGAAATTTTCTGCCTGTCACATATAGTCTCAAAATTTAATTCATTATTGTCCCTTAGCTGTGACTTAATGTTTCATCTCCACAAAGAACACTGTGTAGAGATGCATGATCTTTTTTAGACATCTCTCAGTGCATTCTCCACATAACTCAAAAAAACATTCCAGATCTTTTACAGAAGAATAGATGTGGCCCACGCCCCAGGGATACTGTGCAGTCCAAGGCACCCCTATCTCAGACCTCTTCCACCTCTCAGATGAGTAAACATTTCACAGCAGAAAAACATTGAGTACCAGAACCACCCAGGGTGTTCACCCAAAACACAGTACAAGGCAGCAGCCAACATGAAGACGAAGAAATAGGCTTCTCTTTTCAGTTTCCTTGTGGAGTTTTTCTTTATTCATTTCTACCCTTCAATCTGGAAGGCTGGAAACAATTCCTTCACTGTGCATCGGAGAGGAGAGGAGAGGAGAGGAGAGGAGAGGAGAGGAGAGGAGAGGAGAGGAGAGGAGAGGAGAGGAGAGGAGAGGAGAGGAGAGGAGAGGAGAGGAGAGGAGAGGAGAGGAGAGGAGAGAGAGAGAAGAGAAGAGAAGAGAAGAGAAGAGAAGAGAAGAGAAGAGAAGAGAAGAGAAGAGAAGAGAAGAGAAGAGAAGAGAAGAGAAGAGAAGAGAAGAGAAGAGAAGAGAAGAGAAGAGAAGAGAAGAGAAGAGAAGAGAAGAGAAGAGAAGGCAAGGTCTTCATTTGAGACTGGGCCTTCAGAGAGCATTATCTTATGGTGCCAAGAACTAAGGACTCATGTTTTCTACAGATTTATGCTTGTCTAATTTTGGCCTCCAAAGACATAAGATTCAGATGAAGCTTTTCACATGGTTGAGGCTTTTGTAACATTTCTCTCTGATTTTCTGGTGGCCAGAAGGTAACCAGCACACCAAAGTCAGCCCCCTGGTAAGGGCACAGGTAAGCTTGTTATGTTTTATACAACATCATGGCTTCTATAGGGAACATATCTCTTTAAGAGCTCAACATTTCGGTTGCATGAACAGCTACTGAAGGAGGAAATGGGATAGAAATAGGAGGCAAGCACACTGTACAACTGCATAAACAGAATTTCTTTAAGAAACTGAACTAAAGCACTGCAAAAGTATAACCCTTGCAGAAGTTCATCTAGAGGGTATGAACACACCTTCACTGAGAACAGAGCTTACATGCAACTTTACATAAACTGTACCAAGACAAGTTGCAGTATTGTATAATTAAGACCTGGGCAGAGCATGGATCCCAGCTATGACCCACTGACTATGGGATAAATGAGAAACAACAGAACTCTAGCATGCTTAATTTTCTCAACTTTCTGAGTGTCAAACCCAAATCTTTAAGTGACCATGACATTCAAAATATATAATGAAAAGCCATGGGAATGACAGGCTGTGTGATTAATTAGAGGTGCCAACTGATGCCCAGAGGCCTCAGCCGTATTCTGTTATGACCAGTTCACCCAGTGCCATCCCAGCAGCATCTGCTCTTCTCATCCCTCCCACACCAGCACACTCATTTGAGCCCAGCCAGCACAAGCTTGCTGATGTCCTGATGAGAAGCTACCAGGCTCCCTCATCTAAATTGTTCAAAAAGCACCTGCAATTGCTCACTCATGCTCTGGCTCCAGGCCTGAAACATTTCCACTTTGTATCAGAAGTTTTCCAGGTTACTAGAAGACTGGTAAAACAAGCAAACAAGCCCTAAAGTGTTTAGTATTACTTTTTAAATGGTAGGATTCAAAACCTCTTTTGGCTCAGCTAACCTTAACTCAGCTTATCCTCACTGTTTAATCTCTGGGTAAACTTAGAGGTGAAAGACACCAAACTTTATCAGAGTAGAAGCAAGTTGTTCCCTGAAGTAAATTAAGTTCCCTTTTTCATTTGCACAGCTACGTCATAAGTGGTAGAGAAGGAAATCTCCCAAGCCTGTCAGGCCCAAAAGTGGTATCACACGACACCGCCCACAAGGTTAAATAAGCACGACTCTGATAAACCCTGGTAAAACAAAGGAAATAATTACTGCTCTCTTTTTTAACTGGAAGTCCCAATCAAGATTATAATCCCCAGACACTATGCCCCAAAAATAAACATGAAAATAAATTATACATAAGTATACATTGAAAAAAAAACAGCTAAGGAAGTCTTATACAGTATTATATCGGTATTATTATACACACACTCGTGTAGCTCATCTGAACTGAAGCATTGTACAGATGGGTGTATCTCCCCATGAGTTTTAATCATAAGAATGAAATTTCTCAGGAGGCAACAAACAGTAAATCATTCAAATAATGAAACCTGGATAGCAAGCAGCAAGTTCACAGGAGTGCATCTTGTAGCAGAAATTTACTTCCTCAAAATAGTGGCATTTGCACTGAATTTATAAAAATCCATTTTAGCCACTTCTCATCTAGAGTCTTGGGTTCACAATAGATGAAAAAGCCCTGACCACAGACATTTTCAAACAGAAAAGGAATCAAGAAGTGATCCCATCTTCTTCTGTCATTCAAAGGTTTTGGCTAATAAGCATCACTTCAGATCCATGTGAAACAAATTCACTTGTAATCACGGGATGTTTATGTATTGCTGTGGTTAGTATCACTAATTTGGAATCTAAAGGAGCACTAGGCCATTATGCTATACACTATGCATACTACTGCCTTAACTAGGATTCTTTTATAGAAAATTTAGATTTAACCAGAAATTCAGTCAGGTTATTGATTGGGAAAAGAATAGACTGGACTGTAAGGAGAACTGATGAAATTATACAATTACTTTGGCCAGTTTTGCACAGCCTAAGCCTGTGAGCAACTCCCTATGTGGGAAAATGGTCCATAGTCCATACCCTGTGATGGCACATAACAGGCAGGGTAGACTGCAGCTACGTGCTCTTCCTGTATTAGTGATTTTATAGATTAAAAGACTGTCAAGCTCTGTCTGGTATCTTCTAAAATCCCAAAATTTAAAAGGCATGTAAATTGTCAGGCAGCTTTATTTAAACATGAAGAAAAATAAAACATTGCAAAGTAAAACAAAAATATCAGGGGGGGAAAGTCTATCTTATTTTCTTATGGGTGTGTGAGCTTTACTCTAGATAGGCACCTTCTGGAATAGTTACAGCACACAATGGCAAACCACTTCTTGAGGGTGCCTTTTCTTTGTCCCAGCTGATCTCCTTCTCTACGACCCTGCCAGTGCCAGAGCTTTTTGGTAGCAGGCGTTTTTATCATCCTTCCCCCTTTGCCTCTCTAGTGCCATTCAGTTAGATTTTTCAGGTTGCTTTGATCTTTTCCCATGTGACTTTTCCCTCCAGGGTATTTTCACTGTGCTTTCTCAGAGGAGATGACAATCTCATGAAGCATAAGCTGCATGTTCCCCAAAGCCAAAACTATTCACAGTTTCGCATGAATGGACCTGGCCCTTCTTTCTCCTTCGTTGTTTGAACAGAATTAGAGGGTTCCTTTGAAAGTGCAGACACACAATAGGTGTCTTCCGAGTCTTTGCATGATCTTATTTCCAAATAACACTCTTTTCTTTTACCTACATCTTTGAGCACCAGCTGTTATTCCGTTTAAAACAAAACCATTATCTTAGCCGGGGGACAAAGGTCAGGGAGATCTGCCTTTGCACAGACCAGCTTCACATATTTCCTATGCATCCATCATACTTTGATTCTGGTCCTCCTCAACATCTTTGTAACAGATGATATGAGTGAAACCTAGTGCATTTTTAGAAGTTACTCTGGACCCTTATTCTGCTGTCCTTGCTGTAGGGGTAATTCCTGTTCAGTACAAGTATCATGTTTTAAGGATGCAATCTTCCACCACAAGGCACAGGAGAGGTGTTAACTACACTGATGCAGTACAGTTCTTCTGGGTACTGACTTGCAGATACCCAGTTAACTCATTGAACACTTTACCATTCCAACCATAAACACACTTTGCATCAGTTTAGTTTTGCTAAAAGTAGTTTTGCAGAGTAGAACCAAAATACCCATCACTCCCCACAGCAACATATTTTGTCCAAGTTTACAATGGCTGGTGTTGAGTGGTGAGACAGTAATTAACTCCTAGTTGTTCTTCTACACAGATATCCATATTAAATCACAATTATTATGATATGATTCTACGATATGATATGAAAGTGGTCTGAAAATTTGTTGACTTTGGTCTGCTTCCAGTGCCAGAAGAAAGGAGCCTCTATGTAATCCAAGAAAAGAAACAAAAAGAAAGGTGTGGGTGGAAGTTAACAATAAACTGCTTCCAAATGGATAAAAAGTAAAATATCAACGTATATTAGAGGTGACTGCTTATGATCAGAGTAATTTGGCCTTAAGGCTAATCTCAAATCTATCAAAATGTTAATCCATTAACCTCTCTTACTATTTATTTGTGTCATAAGAAAAGTCTCCACAGCATCATCATTGAAAAAAATACACTCCATTTCATCTGAAAACAGCCTGGTCATAAAGGGGCAACAGATAGAAATTGCTGCATCAACAAATGTGAACTCTGATTTGTGCATCCTTCATTTTTCCTGTGGTGATCCAAGAACATCTGGGTACACAAAGTTTCTTTTTAGAGAGACAAGTTACCTTCATTTCATAGTTTACACACAGCCCTTTCTTCATCTGTTCTAGAAAAGTAGGTTTCAGCATATGCCAAACAGCTGGTGTAGTTTTAGAAAAAGAGCTTCAAGAAGAAAGTAATGTATGGCTAAGTCATTCGAGGAACATCTTAATCATCTTGAAAAGGTTCCCAGTATTTCCAGTGAGGCTGATTACAAAAACCCTGAGTCACCTAAATGTTCTAATTATCTAATGAAATGATGTTACAGAATTTTTCCACAACCTCCAAATTGTTCCATAGTCTGTAATTCCCTACCACCTTACCTAAATTTGAACTTCAAGAATACCAGGACATAGTTAAAACTCAGTAGCTTCTTTCTCTGGCAGCCATATTGATTTTGCCAAAACCCAGTCTCCAGTTCACAGATCAAAAACCTCATGGTTTTAAGACCTAATGAGATAGCAAACTCTGTTAGGACATGAATTCTAAGAGAAGATAAAAAGCAACTATTTTTTGTAGGGTTTCTCTGAAAAGCAGACTAATTCACTTGCACACTTGGATGCCTCATTTGGGTAATTGATGCTGTACCACAAGACTGCACACAAGAGAAAAGGTAAGTTAGTACAACTTCCTCAAATATGAGTATCTAAGAATCACAAATACAAACCACAAATACAAAAAGCTCCTGGTATATTTAAAAGAAACATTAAGATTTTCTAAAATATTATCTACTAGTTTTTATGGTGATTCTACACTCACTAAAAGTATGTTCATGCTTTTCTCCAAAAATAGCTGTTTTCTTAAAATAATAGATAAATAAAGGGGAAGGTGTAGAATATGAACTAATCTATAGTATCCATGAACAGGAGCTTCCCAGTCAGACAGTTGACAAAATTGTTAATATGATTTAATCACAAAGAGAGACAGAAGTAAAACAACATGGCAGGAAAAGCAGCTAAGGACAGAATAAATTACCTGCAAGTGTTCTCTCTGCTGAACTGAGTGTATCCTTCTGTGGCACCCAGATGCCTTTTGACTTTTTTAGATTCGTGGGCACCTCACACCTCAGAAATCTGGGCCTGTGAGAAAGTGAGACTATCTCAGACTGTACATCAAGCATACCAAAACGTACCTCTCCAACCAGACCCAGTCTAAGGCAAAGACAGGGAATTTGTTTTCTGGGAATTACAGGCTGCCAGGAACAACCTAACACCCATCCAGGAATAAGTTGGACAATCTGGTTTTCCAGCCCCACATTTGAGTCGGAGTTAAAACCAAACCAGTAAAACTCCAGTCTACCGTGCTCCAGAAAAAAGTATGACCTACATTTTTGGAGTGAACTGAAGCAATAAGGATGAGATTACAGTCCAGATGGATTCACCAAGGCCCAACACCACAAACTCCTCCAGAAAAGATTGGTACCAGCTGTATGAGCCAATCAAACTACCGGCACAGAGAGTTTTCACCTATTGCCTTCACAGCCTGTCACTGATGCTGGGAAGAAATCTTTTTTTTGAGATGATTACAGTAAGTCATTTGGGTTTGAATTTTGAGTTGGCTCATCTTTCAACCTTCTTTCCTTTGCAGCTTATTATGTAGGGTTACTCAACGAGACAAAAAAAAAAAAAAAAAATTTCTAAAGCACCTTATATTGGCTATATTGGGCTGGAAATTAGGTTATAGGTTACCTTTGTCTTCTAAAACCAGAAAACCTCATCAGCATAGACTAATATGAGGCGCTGATAAGTATGGAAACAAAAGTATTCCAGTTAATAGACCACCCTCTGGGAGGGATGACATAGTAAGATGTCATGTTTTGTCACTGCTTGCTTATAAACTTCACTGCACCAATTTCTCTTCTAATTTGCTATTTGCACTTCCTCCTCTCTTCTAGGTTACCTAAACAACTCAGTAGAGATGGATGAAATGTTACACTGCTCAGCAACCTTTCTTGCCAGTGAGCACATGCTGCTGAGGAAATGCCACTAAAGACACATCTACAAATTTCATGAGAACAGGTTTTCTTAAAAAAACAAAGCAGTATTTCACTGTTTTGATGGTTCAGAAATACCCTAGAAAAAGTATTTCTGATAGCAAGGCAGAAGTGCCACTTCGGGCCCAAAAGGTGGACAGATGACCAGAAAAGAAGGAAAATGGATTAAAAAAAGCTGAACCTGAACCTCCAGAAAGATTACTTTTTCACAGAGTAACAAGGCTCTTAGCAGATCTTGCATCTATTACCCGTGGTCAAAAATAGAAAATTATCATTAAAACAAGAAATCCTCTTAGCTCATTGTTCTGCCACAAAGAGATACATGGCCCTAAATTTTACCTGTATACCCCCGCTCTGACAACAATAACTGCAAACAGAGCTTCTGCAACCATAAACATCCATCAGGACCAAATAGCTGCAGGAAAACAGAATACAACTAAGAATAGTAAACAGAGACTGACAAAAGCTTTCTGGTTCTAATCACCAAAGAACTTAGCAACAGGACCAGGTTTAATCACCTCCCTTCTCTTATGTAAGTGTAGCAATGTCAAGTGCTCTTAATGTTTGAGCTCGGGCTGGAGGCAGGTAGAGGACTCCAGCAGGGCTCTGCTTCTTCCACCTTTCAGAAAAAACATTTCAGCTCATTCATGCCAGGTCTATTATTTGCAGAGGCCCAGGGAAGTGGATGCAAAATGCTCACTCCCATGACATGATGACCTCCACTCACAGAAACTCCAAGGCAGCAACCCCAGAGCACAGCAACAGATTTCTGCTTTGCAGTGACTTTTCTTCAGGCACAGGCATATCTTCTTTTCTGGGCTGCAAATATTCCCATACAAAAAAGCAAAGGGAAACCTTTGTATTTTAATAGGAGCAGAAATATAGGAAATACCTGTACATTGTGCACAACTCATTAAGTAACATCAAATATTCCAGCTTGAGTCAACTGGTCTCTGAAAGGATCTTTGTAGCTCCCATGGAAACCACGGTAACCAATGGCCAGAGGCTCATCTCTGAGCAATGACATGGAAGTCCACACATACCGGGTTGGGGAAGAAGGTGCAAAATGAAAGGAAGGCCCTCTAAACCAGTAGAAGATGTGCACCAGGCTGCCTGCTTCCCTTACAAATCAAAAAGTCTGTTGTTAGCTAGCTGTTAACAGTGAAGAGTTGAAGAAGCTTTTGTCTGTCTCTGGAGCATCATCCGACTTCTAAGCAGTATTATATCCACTTGCTGTACAGTCCAGCCTTGTTCTCTGATGCAGTAAGACCTGGTTCTCATCTGAGTGATGTTCTACCTTGCCCAGGGAACAATATGCAGAAAAGGAGAAACCACACTCTCTGTCTATGCTCCACAGTCCACAGAAGAGCATCTTCAATAACTTCTAGTTCCTTAAATGGGGAATTCCATAACTGAAGGCACCCGTGAAACAGCCTTTGTGACAGAAGAAAGTCACTGATATTTGGATGAGTATAGAGGAGGGAAAGAGAGAGGGCAGAGGAGTGACAATTGATCAGAGCTCCATGGTCCTGTGACATCCCATTATTTTCAGGTTTTAAAGTTCCCAGACTGCGTATTCAGTTAAGGCTTCTTCCACAGCTGAGGTTTTTTGAGTTTTCAGTGACTGAAGTCACTAGATCTGTTCAATGCCACATTTGTTCAACTGCTGATCAGTTCCTTTCCATGCTTGTGTGTTCTGGGAGGTCATACCAGATATGCCAAAATGGGGTCATTATGCCATCTGCTTATTTACTATGTGTACGTTAGACCTTTTGTGTGCTATTTTTCACTTGTTATCCATCATTATATGTATTTATCTTCAAGTACCATATGGAGCAGTAGGATGGGGTATATATATGGAGTCAACAGATGGTGAGATTCTGTGTGATTAATATGTTCTCATAACTTTTTATTGTCTCTTTTTCTTATATGTTCTACTTTCAACGTGTCATCACTTTTGTCGGCCCTGTTCTTATTCCTTTATTCCTGTTAATCAAATATATATATAAAAAAATCAGTGCCTGGTTTTGAGATTTGTCTTTATAGGGTGGCAGGTGTCACATTTATCAAAGCAATTCACAGGTTTTTCAGACCAGAAGAGCCCATGTGCTCTGATCTCTTTGTCTAACACTAGACGAAGAATTTTATCCTGCAGCTCCTTAAGTTAAAGTAGTGTTGTTCCCAATTACTATGCAAACACTGTCAATATTTCATTGTTTGTATTTCACATGGCAGTCATTCCACAAAATGCTAGAAAATCTTTTCGAAGGTGAAAAAATAATTGCAATTGTAATTTAAATGCAGGCAGAAGAGCACACACTGAGTTAACACGAGTTTACCATGCACAGAAATCACTGCAGAAACTTACCTGAGATGTCCACACATGCACTGGGACACATGTCAAGGAAGCTTTGTGCACATGCTTTGGACTGACCCTACATATCACACCTCCCAGGCAGTGAACAGCTTCACCCTGTTCCATTTTGACTGTCTTTGCTCAGCAGTACACTGCTTTCACTTTCCAGCTGTGGAACAAGAGGCACAAGCATGTTTCCTCACCTGACTCATTGTTTCCAGCAAGTCTTACACTTTCCTTATCTGAATGGGAGGGCATGTTACCAAAGGTCTCAGTTTTAGCTGCCTTGTCTTTTTCTGCCAGGTATAATTCTTCCAAGACATGGAATCTGAGTGTCCAGCACTGCAATCCTGGCAGGTGCTAAAATCGCTCAGAGCAACTGGTCCTGTTGTGTGTTGATTTTTATTGCCAGGTTGAAATGTTGCTTGAACCCATGACTGTCTCCTTTCCCCGTAGACATCATGCATTCTGAAAACAATGGAAATCTAACTGTTTATTGAAATTTTTCCAGGAAAGAATTTTGCTTTTATAACAGCATGATTAGTTCAGGTAATATACATGGCAATGTGTGCAAGCAAAACCTTTCATCTTGATTGATATGTGTACATACTCCTGTCTTTATCAGAGACCAGGACTTGATGAAATGTAAACCGTGACTTTCAGAAACTGCTGCTGCAGATGAGACCATACTGAAAAGTCTAAGCACAGGATGGTGTGAACAGAATATTTCCAGATTGCATGGCAGAGGGGCTGTAAACTCTATGCTCCTATCCTGATTTCCCTGAAATATGATTACTAGGTTTTTTATCTTACAGCTTTCTCTAGATGCACTGTACCTGTCTCAGTATTATTTAATAGTAAGTCTCCAGTTAGTAACAATGGAGTAAGAAGCTCAGTAATGCTACATATGTTGAAGCATATCATAAATAACCTGCTGCTCCCTCATCCAGAAAATTGCTCAAGGGGGATCTGAAGACATTCATAGGTTAGATTAGTATAAAAAGAACTTATTTTAATGTGAGATTATGAGTAATGCTATTATTTCATGAAAATTACACTTCGTCTAACTGGGACACAATGGACCACAAATAGCAGTAGTGACCAAAAAGCAGTTTTGCTCATGAAAGTAATATCAAAGTCACACAGTACAGACATAGCAATTACACCCTCTTCACCTCATGTAAAGGAGAAATATATGGGTTTTAGAGTTTGCTGTTTTACCCAGACAGGGTCAACACAGGCAGCAATCTTAGATGATTATCAATGATTGTCAAGATTGCCAATGACCATCAAGAGCTAGGTTTTGGAGGGTAATCAGAATTTGTGGAAATACACTGTTTGGAGGAAAGCAATCACCTGAGACATCCGCAATTAGTTATAGATCATCAAACGTTGGGGGTTTCATTTTGGAATGGTCTTGAAACTCTGTGTTATGCTACTGTTGATCATTAATTCCTACTATGTTTGACTGAGGAAGGGGGATTTGTGGAACAACACAGGACCCAGCTAGCTGGGTGTGCAGCTCTAATACTAAGTGTTGCATAGCAGTTGATGTTACATAGCACTGGTAAGCTAGAGCTCAAATTCTTGGTGAATCAGACTCAGTCAGGCTTTGAGTGATAACCAAACACCCACAAGCTGAATGAAAACAACGAAAAAAGAGACTAAAGATAGGTCATCAGAGTTGGTACTCCTGATCTGTAATAGCTTGATGATAAACAGTTGCTGTTTCATCATCTTTCTGCTAGACAAGGCCCTACTAAAATAAGAGTTAAATTCCACAGTAGATGTATAAATATGAAGGACTGCTAGAGAGGACCACAAAATTTGAGTGTATCTGTTACCTACTAGCTGGCTGATTACTGTTCCTTCCCAATAAGAACACAGCAGTGAGAATGAAGAATTGCTCAAGATAAAAGCTTTTTAAATCCCTTGCTTGACTCAACTGGCTTATGAAGAACAATACATGCTCTGTAGAAATCCAGGATATAAGTTATTGTCATTGCTTACATCCCAGATATACTAATATTTTGTCTAGAGGGAACATCCTAGTTGAATCAGATAAACTACAGAGAAGAAAGGACTTATTTTCAAGAGCCCTGAATGCTCTAGCTGCTGCAGAATTCCCAGCCAGAGTCTTCTGTGTGTTCTTAGTCAAGGAGGATTTGGCAATGGATCCAGATATGTTGTGAATGCCTTTCAGCTTCTGGAGGCTCAGGTTATATAAGCACAGCATGTTTGTATTGAAGGAGGGGTAGTTATCTCAGAAGAAGAGGTGAGGAGAAAAGAAAGGCTGCATTTACCATATAAATGTGTGCTAATGTTGTGCTGAAAATATGCTGTGATGACAACAGATGTTACAGCTGTTACTTTTTGTGAACATAATGTATGGGCAACAGCAGGAGTGTGAGCTAGCATGGCAATACACTGGATTAAAGTTCCTCAGAAATAAATTGCTTTTACACAGTGAAACACAGTTGTTTTTAAAGTATTCCAAGATGTAGGCTTTCATTGCTTATGTGCTCCTATAAATATTTTCACTATGAATAATTATGCAGTATCCTTTTGTTAAATAACAGCTGATTACCTATATGAAAGACTTTAATTCAGTATTCAAATACTGCATTTTGAATTTTAGTCTGACAGGTAGCCTAACATATGTGTCAGTTGACACCTCTCATTCTTCTGCCACGGGAAACATCTAAATGGGAATACAAAGAGAAATATAGAGTACAAAAAGTATATGCTTCATGCCAGTATTCTACATATATTAAATACCTTCAAGAGCAGAATGTATTTCACTGATCAATGTGCTCCTATTTTGAAGCCTTCTTCACTGTCTATAAATGGAGCACTTCATTTTCTGGGACTGCATTTTCAAGACTGTTTTCCACAAAGAGCTTTGGCTATTCAACTACATAGTAGCAGGTACTGAGAAAATCACTTGAATTTCTTTCAGTTGTTGATTGTCCCTTTGAAAAAAAAAAATCCAAAATCACAGTCTGAGATCAGAAGTCCTCTCTTCTGTGTTGCCAATCAGTTTGATCAGGACCATGGTGCCAACAGGAAAAGAAGACACAGTTTGCATAGGCTAGTAGAAAGAAAACTTTTTTTTCTGATGCAGAAATCAACTTTGATTTTGCACCAGCTATATGTTGATACAGAGGTACACATGCTGCACTTTACATATTAATGAGACCTCCCCACTGATCTTTAATCAAACCCCAGCTGAGACTTTCTCTACATTTTTCCTTGATAGCTGGGGCATACTACCATTTACTAGCCTTCAAACTTGCAAATAAAGTATTTTTTTCTGCATAAATGCCCAGTTTGATTATTTCTCCACAATGGCTAGACCTTTGAGTTTCTTGTCAGAGGTTTTTAATCGCATTTTCTAAATACTTATTCATAAACTATCAAAATAGTTATCAGCCAATTTCAGCTTCATGAATGCTTCATTTTTGCAGAGGCACACACCTCTTTCTCATTGCTGACAGCTGGCAAGAAAGCATTCCTGTCAATCTGATCAGAGGTCAAGACCAGGTAGGAAATTTCAGCTTCCACTTCAGTATCATACATACACCAGAATAAAAACTAATGTGGTCTTTCCTCAGACTAAGCAGTGAGAAATTATTACTTTTACATACTGAGTAAAATTAGACACTTGCTTATACAGACGTAACACAAAAACAAAGAAGCTCTCTTAGAGATCACATGGTCCAGACCAGGTTGCTTATGATCGGCTTATGACCCTAAATACCACTTAGTGTCTTGACTCTCTCCTTCTTCTGGAGAAAGGAATGAGTGTTGTGGTTTCAGCTACAGGCAGATTTTGGTTTGCAGCTTGTCCTGTCTAGGAAGGTCACCACTCTGCCTGGAAAATATACTTGAAGCCACTGAGTGCGGAGATCCACTTGCTACCTCTTCCTAGTCTCACAAGCACTCCTGCCAATTCCCCTTCAGACATACCTTGAGCAGATTCTCCTCACCCTCAGGAGCATGTGAATGTGTCCCAGTGCATTTGGGAACACATGTCCCACTGAGCTTCATGAGAGCTAGGCAGGAACACAGCACAGCTCACCATCAGTAAGTGGGACAGACTTCTATGAGAGTGCTAGCATGAACAGGGGATGAGTTATGACAATGCACAGTTGAAATAAAACCAAAATGGTTGTACAACATAAGAAGCTTCAAATGAAAAGACAAACACTGAGCTGCAGAGGATATCTTGATTCTGTTCGGAAAGATAGAAGTGTAAGGTTCAATGAAAAAATGAAAACATTTCCTCCTTTTAGCTTTGTTTTGTACTGGCGTGAGAACAGAGCCTTGCACTTTCCAGACACTACTAGGAAACACATTCAGAATGATACTCAAATATAGCTATTACCATATTTAAATATTTCTTCACTGTTTGTTACTCACAAAGTCAGCTATAGCTGTTTCCAATTCAAGATGATTACGACATGCCTACGGAAGTGCTGAAGGGGAGGAGGGAACAACTTTTGTTCCTAAACAGCTTACCTCTTCAAAAAAGAACAATGTTTACTGAGATAAATGAAGAGAGGGTGGTTGTTTTAGATCACTATGACTAATGTTAAGAAACAGCTGGTAAGGAATATTAGGTAATCACATACACAGGCTGCACATTGGGAACATTACGCTAACATACCTACTATAATTTTATTCTTTTCCCCACGCATTTATTCAAAGCTGCAGCTGTGATACTGGCTTTTGAACATTAGAAACTATCAGGAAAAGCAGCATGAATCATCATCTTTTGCTTGTGTTATTTAACTTAGTCACTCAAGTGCAGTTCTTCTCAGAGAAAAATAATACAAGGAAAATGATAGTTTCAGAGAATTGTGAAGATAAGATTTCCTTTCCTTCCCTTCCCTTCCTTTCCCTTCCCTTTCCTTCCTTTCGCTTCCCTTCCCTTCCCCTTCCTTTTCCCTTTCCCTTCCTTTTCCCCTTCCCCTTCCCCTCCCCCTCTCATCCTCATGACACCCCCATTTTTCTACCGTGGGGTTGACTTAAATTTTTGCATCATACTGGCAGCACGTTGTACCCTTGCTGTTTTGGTCCCTGACCCCATTATAACAAAATCTGATGAAGCAATTCAATCCCCTCCCATGTCAAGTTGTTTCTAGTGGCTTTGTAATGAAACATGCTATTGCTCATGTTGGTCATTCATTTAACTGAGGCCAGGTGACAATTAACTTTATTCCTTACACAATGGGAGGTAGGCCGCCTCCTCTTTGCTCAGTGCTCACCAGCCTGCTGCTTTTGTATCAAAACAGACATTTCTGCTTTCAGTTTTATGCTTCCATGAGCATGAGTAGTCCAGACAAGCCAATTCACTCAGAGAAGGGTCTCTACTGTTCCAGGGTAGTGCAGCTACATTGGAGTCCCCAGCAAGTCACCCTAAAGGCTGGAAGGTCTCTGAAAAACTGGTTCAGACATCAGGGGTAAATCCAAACATCTGCAGAGAGCAACAGGAGCAGTCCTTCAGAGCACTGAGCATTGTCAGAGAGGGATGAGGAATTTACAGAACATGCACTTGCTGTCTCAGGTTCTTCTGGATGCCCTCTGACAGTAAAAGGATAGTTCAAGCTGTCCTTACCTTCTCTGCAGGGCCAGTAGAGAACTCCTTCTGTTCCATGATTTCCCAGTACTTTACACACACACAGAGCAGATCTTAATGGATTTGGTACTGTAGTTAACTGTCTAATCTCCAAGCCAGGAGGGATTTGAATAAATAAATAAAAACAGTGTGAAGCCATTTCTGCTTTCACTTTGCACAAGAGTACATCAAATCACAAATTGTAAGGAAGATGTGCGTCTGTCCATGATTTGACATTTTACCATTCAAGCCTCCACTATCTATATCTCATTTCTCTACCTATGAATTTTCTTCTGGATCACAGGTCTGTTACCACAGACTTACTGAGATGCTGATGAGGCAGATTTCCTGGGAAATAGCCCTGTGCCCTTTCCACAATAAAAAAAAGGTGTGAAAGCAAGCCATAAGAAATAAGCATCTGTGGTCTTTCTTTTCAAAGGAAGACACTGACCAGTGAGATACTTTATTGCTACAGAGCTGGACATGGCCAAACAGGAAAGTGCCAGTGATCTGCCAGTGACCTCCTTCCAACCTGAAGCCACCAGGGTCTGGGAATGATCAGTTCACTCACTCACCTGTCTCTAGTTTTCAGCTATTAGATCCTGCCTTTGGCAGCCAAAAGATGGACTCAATATTTGTACCCACAGGATTTAAGGCTAGTCCCTCTAGGTTCAAATACATTATCTCCCAGAACTTATCCCTGGCAGTGCAAGCTCTATGGTACACCATTCAGCTCTCTACAAGTACTTGCTAGAGATAAGTAAACCAAAACCAAAATTTGTATTTACAGACAAAGTTAATTAGGTTTCCACTACTACTGATTTGATGCCACAATAAGTACATGGATCTATACAAAAATACCATCTCCCTCCTTTGCACCGGCCTGTCAGAATTTTCCTTTGAGTTCTGTTCAGATCTTTTGCATCTACAGAGCATTTTCAATCAGATCCTTCTCATGAAACATAGGGTACTTCCAAACCACCCTAACCCAACCTCCCCCTACTTGTTTCAAATTTTGTCTCTTCCTGAAAACATTCTGTTTGCCCATTTATGTGACTTTTTTCCTCTCTCTGATAATTTTCTTTTAATCCATACATTCTGTTTGAAGACAAGACAGCCAGAACAGTTTGTTCTAAGTGTCAGACAACAGTTGATTCAAATGTTTTCTATTTCAATTGCAAACCATTGAAAATTAGAAGCTAACTAATGCCCTTTATCTGAAGAGATGTGACAGTCTACCCAAACAGATGCAAGTGAGTAAAAAAGTATTTATGATATAACAGCATGCATAGCCAGACCTAAAAAAATAATTTCATAATATCACCCAAATTCAGGGACAGATTCTCAGAGTTTGCAGGTAAGTGGGGTAGAGATGTTTAACACTTTCTATCTGTCTCAGGCAAATCATACGGTGAAGACCATCAGTGGTATAAGAGAAAGTGGTCTCCAAATGGCCAGCCCTCACTACCAGGCCATCTCTTGCTACCAGAGCTTCCCTTGATTCTACCCCCTGTGAGATGAATGGCAGGCAGACTCTGGGAGGTCTATTTATCAGAGCTGAAAATGCAGCTGTAGCTTCTCACACACCTCTTTTCTTCGTGTCCCTGCCAGAATTACTACTGTGATAATGCAGGCAGCTGTAGAGGATGAGGTCTGCCTGTCAGTCCATTACCTAAAACATCTGTATAAATTGCTTCAAAGGTGTGTTCTGAACTGAAGTGCTGGATAATGACCTGGTGTAGCCAAGAAACTGATGTGAATCTAGGTTTGCTACCTTTGCAGCAGAGGGAATAACCCATGGAAAACAACACAGGTGGGGACCAGCCATCCCTCTAAACCTCCACAGTAAAATCCATCAAAGCAAGTACCAGAGGGTCAAGTCTGCAGCACCAGATATTCTCTGGTATAGGTCCAATCTCTTGACCAGGTGATTCCTCTCAGAGGGCAATGTGTAAACCAGCTTGCAGCTCTACCTACTTCACCATAAAACAGAGTCCTGCACAGAAGCACTATGGAGCTTTATGTATCCCCTGATCTCCAAAGAGAAAATGAAGAAGAAGCAGTCTTACATTTTTCTGCTGGGATATCATTTGAGAGGGTCAGCACAACACTCCTGAGTTCACTGCTCCTTGGAGTCACCTCCCACCATGCTACAAGCCGGTACAGTCTGTCACAACAGTGACAGAAAAACATAGGAGGATGCAGAATTCCTCCTCACAACTCTGATATTTTTTAACTTAATGAAATTGTCAGAAGTTCTAGAATTGATTTTAAAATGTTGCAGAGAGCAAAAAGTATGAAATCTGTCAAAACCAAATAACAAAAGTCATGTTAAATATTTTTTTTAATTTATGATGAGCAAGTTTTTACCAGAAGGGGTATAATTTTGGGTGGTGACAGTTTATGTTTTCCATGCAGTTAGGCATATCAACTAGAATGTTCTATGTGGGTGTGGGCAAGTAGCCTGGAGCTACCTTCAAAGTCTTGAAGACATTTCTGTTAGCCAACAAAATTATAAATACCTGGTTGCAAATTACACTTACAAACCTCTCAACCTGCATGATGAGCAAGGCCCACAAGTAAGCTCAGATGAGGCTGTCTGGCAACTGCCAGATTATTTGGAGGGGGTAAAAAATCATTCTGCTCCATCCACAAAGAAAAAAATGGCTAATTTTCAAGTGATCCACCTCAAACTCTAAAATGCTGGGATGTTGTCTGGTTTCGAGTACACCAGAGTGGAGAAATCTCTGGCAATATTAACTCTTTGAGATCCCTGTGGCAGTTGCTCCCTTACCTTGTCTCACTGCCTCTGTAATCTCCAGCTTTCTTCCCCAGAGGTTAGCTGGGTCTACCATGAGAGAAGGCTGCCACCAGACAAACAGGAATCCCACCCAGCTGCAAGCCCTCTTTACCATCATTTCCAGACAGGTGAAGAAGGCCTTGCTAGCAGGTAGGTTTTGAAAGGGTTAGTTAATGACCAGGTGATAGCTATACAGCATACACTGTTTGCCATGGGATAGAAAAGGCCTCACTTTTCAAAAATACCATCCTGACATGTGTATTGGTCATCTGGAAGTATATCAAATGCATACTTAAGGACACTGACTACTGTTCTACAAACTTCCCCACCCAAAAGACAGAGTGTTTTGTTTTAAAATGAATAGTCAGTAGCTACAATCAACCACTGTGGAAAAGCCCAGCAGAAAGTTAATGGTCAGATCAGAAGCAAGGAACCTTTTTTTTCGGTAACATGGTACTTTCTGCAGTAAAATCACAAGCACAAACATTATGATAGAGCTTCCAGGTTTTCCTAGGTGAAACTTTTCCCCAGGATAGCATTGCCATTTGTTTGAAGCAACAGGGAAACTGAAACACAGAAAGACAAAGTGATTTGCCAGGAAATACCAGCAGACCACTGGAAGTATCAGGAAAAGCAGACTGGTCTTCTACCAGCCTGCCTGATGTGCTCAGCAGCCAGCAGAGCTCAACGTAAGGTGCAGAGCCCATCTGATTATATGCAGCCTCCTGTGATATTCCCATTCCCTTGGCACCTCCTTGTTTGTAGGATTACTGTCCAAAAACCACCCTAGAAGGCTGAAACATACTCAGCCTTCTAGCAGAACTTACAGCACAAGTTCCGGAGTGGTGATCAAGCAGAGCACCTTATGTGAATCTAACGTGGTCACCAACAAAGCACTTGATTTTGCTGCTCATCAATTGCACATATTTGTGGTTTTCTGTTGTGTGGGAAGCATATATTCAAAGCTGGTCATGTGCCTTTCTTCCTCTCATATGATTTTGTTTTAATTCCTTATCTGAAACTAGTACTGAGACACCAGAAATCTTCAGGTAAAGAGGTAAAACAAGTCTCCCCACACATATAAAGGAAGAAAGCAGAGCACCTCATTCTGACACAACTTCCAACTAAACCACAGATACATGAGTCTATAAAAAGTAAGACTCAAGTTCAAGATATATAACCTGGCCCCATGACAGCTTTATGAATTTGTACTTTCCTGCCCTCTTGTTAAGACTAACATTAAGATTAAAGAGTGAATTGCAGATTTCCAAATTGAAGATAAGAAGTAGGAATGTGTTGAGCTAAGCTGACAGCATGAAGGGGCTACAGCAGAAATGTTTCTTGCCGTGCCAAATATCCAGTGATCTTCTAGAATTGCTTCCAGAAACATCCAAGTTCCAAACACGGCACTTTCATTTTTACATCCCACCAGTCCAACTTGTAACACAGATACATAATTCTTAGTGCCAAGAAATGTGGGGGTTTTTGGTGCTTCAGCTAAGATGTCTTTTTCTAAAAAATAATGCGAAAAGCAATACAGGCTAATGTCCAACTTATTGGATAGGTATTAAACCACAGTTCTTGCAGGAAGGAGAATTTGCCCTCAGTTTGCAATTCATTAGTCCTCAGCTCTCTCCCTCACCTTTTTGTCATGAGGGACTAGGAAAAGCAGCAGACAAAATTTCCTAGGGGAACATAATCCTGATATGTCAAGCTTGAATGACAGTTTCCCCAAGTAGGGCTGAACAATTTCTTACAGGCGAAAACCTTCCCTTTCTTCTCAAGATGGATTTTATCTTCAATGCACAGTTTCCCTTTATGACAGAAAACAGATGACAGTCCATTATTTATATAATCAGCCAACATCAGCTATTTGAAAAAAAGGACCAGTGCTATTTTGGGGTGTATCAATAGGGTTATTACAGGAAAACAACCAACATCCTTACTGCAGTCTAGACAGCAGTGACTAGGCCTTAATTGTAATAAAGAAGTTGGATTTGAGCTCTAAAAGCTGATTATGAAAAAAAAAAACAACACTCCCCAAAAATAAACCAAAGAACAATCAATTAGAAAATATAACAAAGTTTATTAAAAGACCTAGATACATTCAGTTGTTTTCTCCATCCAGTCTATTATTCTATGTCAATATAAAGAAGATAGGACCTGAAAAAATAAATGCAATATGTGTATGAGTAGAACCTTTATAAAGAACAAAACTGTAATATAACAAGCCTCAGGGCTGAAAGCTGTGCAAGCTGAAACTACTGCCACTTAATATGAATACCTGTTTATTAGATGAAGATTAAAAAGGACAGTTTTGTTGTGATTTAAGGGTGCACTAGCAGCACAGTTACCAGAGATCCATATGGGATGCCATAGTCTTGACAACGCATCTTTAAATTGATTCAGAAGCTGGCTCATCATCTTTCCCAGGTGAATACATAATAAATAAGGGAAATAAAGGGAAATACTATCTCTCATCCAATTTTCTCTCATCCAGCATTCTTATTGCCCTCACTGTTATACTATCATATTCAATTTATTGAGATAAAGTCAATAACAAATACCTTTTAAAACATTTTTTAAAGTCAGTTTTTATGTCTTTTCACACATTTAACAGAAATTAACATTAATTTGTATCTCAAGTTTAACTGATTCAATATTTAACAAATTTCTATGCTACCTATTTTCAAAAGAAATATTTTTCACGGTGTGCACTCCAGATAGCAGAGACTGTGTTAAAGTCAATGAATTTAGAGAAATAGAACAAGAGCTTAAGGAGAGAGACATGGACAGTTTTCTTACACAAGACTTGGACAGCAAGTGCACTACTGACACCCTTGCCCTCCACAAAATTCCTGAGGCAAAGGAAGTTGGAATTTCAGCCTGGCACAAACACCTGTGATTTCCTGAAAGGCCAACACTTTTTCCAGAGAAAGCAACTGGCTCAATCTAAATTTAGTTTTGTTTGTTTCAGCTTTAATAAAAATTCAGGTTTTTGAAAGGTAAATTGAATGCTTGGTATTTTTTCTGTTTTGATGTGTTTTTAAGAATTAGTCTGTGATGCAATAATCAGTTGTCAGTTCTTTTTCCTAGCTTACTTTTTACAGAAGCATTACATCATTAATTCCAGCGTACAGAAGAGCTGGTTGGCATGATTTTTAAGGTATCATTTTAAAAGTCTTTTGAATAGTTATTTACTCATTGAAAGCATCAATCCCATCCTCATCCTTAAAAAATGAGAAATTGCAACTAGGCAATCTTGTTTCAGTAGTTTCAATGTTTCACTAGTTCCAAATATTCGAAGGCTGATAAAATGAAATATCTCCTGTAACTCTGTCTTTTGACAGTTGATGAAAAATCACTACAAGCATGCTTACAATTTTTTAAAAAACTTAAGTAATTACTTATGTACAATGTAATCTGCTGTGTTAGAGAATAATAAAGACAGGCACTAGTGTTCCTGTAAAGTTAGTCTTAGCTTTGTCAGTATAAATTATTTTATGTTGTCAAAATTGAAATTATTTTAATACACTGCACTTTTCCCATTTACAAATATTCCTAATGCACTTTCATTGCTTCTTTTGTGATCAGTTAAGAGTCAGAGGCTTGTTCGCCTTTCAGAACTGTGATAATGACCAGCTGTCAGAAACACTGATGTTTTCACAATTTGAGATGGTGGCCAAAAAGAAAATATATACCCTTTCCAATCTAATTGTTAAATTGTTTCTGTAACTGAAAGAAAAATTGTTATCATGTACATAAAATTCTAGTTCTATCAGAATTATTACTTTAGTTGCGAATAAACCTTGGAAGAGAGAATATTTTAAATATTTTGTCACATATGAGAGGCTTTTGATAGTACCAGCATTTCTTCAGGATGAACTCCACACTGAAAACAATGTTTAATCAACAGTATATGTTTTAGAAACATTCTGCAAATGTCGTATTCATGTGACAAACTAGTGAAATCAGGATTTTCCTTTAAAACACATAAAGGTTGGTCATCTTCCCCAAAAGGGGAATGACTGTCAGAAAGTTTGACGTTTGGTTAACATTCAGCCCACAGAGATCCTGCAAGACAAAAGAAGACAGATTTTGTATTCCACTATTAAGCCTCAAAATTAAACTGTGGTGATGGAGTCTGCATGTAGTTAGAAAATGGCAAAGTTAGAACCAGTTTCTGAAAAATATGAAAATCACTTTTTCCAGGGAGCCAAGGACTCAGTTTCAAGTTGGATAGGAACTGTGTGGTGGATTTGCTTAAAGCTTGTGAAATTAACTTCTCCTGCTCCTAAAAAATGGAAGGTCTTTTCAAGAAAAAAAAAGTCTGGTTCTATTAATATACAAACAAGAAGAGCTAACTTTTTACAATGGATATAAATCAAGTGATTAGGAGGGTTGCACTCAATCTCTCGAGGTCCCTTCCAACACCTAACTTTCTGTGATTCTGTGATTAGGCAAGACAGAAAGAAAAGTTTTAAATGTTTCACAATAGCAGGTCCTCTGCTTATTTTATCATTCTGAAGTACATCCTTTCTTTTAGCCTTTCTGGAAACCTAACAGCTTCTTGTTTTAAGGTTGCAGCTCAACCCTGCACAGTGCCCTCCTGATCCTGAGAAATCTCTCAGGCCTAGTTGTGTGTTTGGTCCCTGATCCCCTTAGCCATCTCCTAGCTCCTCAGTTAACTTTAGGTCTCAGACCTGCTCTTCTCTCCTCATAGATGTGCAGATGATCTCAAGGAGTGATTTTCCCCTTCCTCCAGAGGTCTCTGCTTGACTCTTTCATTCTCACTTTATAAAGGAACAAAACATCAAAGCAACAGAGTAAAAATAAAGCACTAACCGTCACTGAGCTTAAGTCTTGTACCTCCACAACTTCCACTTGTACCTCACATGCATAAAATTGATAGTTTTCAAACATAAAACTAATCTTTCTTTTAATCTGTGCACATCCTGTCACAGACAGACCACCAAGACAGTGAAAAAAATAGTCTATATGAGGCCTTTCAAACCTGCATGTTCAAGGAAATACACAAAGAAAATAGACCTAAGTAGAGCCAGCAACTATCCATATGGATTAGGCACTACTTAACCAACAGTATGATGTCTTTGAAGTACTTGTTTGAATACATAAGGAAGAAAGCTCAAAGAGAGCTCAACATCAGGCCATTTCTTGAAAGAAAGGATGTTCTGATAGGGAAAAAAAGACAGCTTCACATTGCAAATACACACTTGAATGTTCAAAGTAGGACTATAGGTAGTGTTCAGCATTGATTTCACTTTGCTTCCACTGAAGCCTAATCATCTGAGAATATTTCAACACCACAATAAGGATTTCATCCCTGTGAAGTTTTTACAGATAAGAGTAACATCTGATGGCAGAGATTTCCCTGTCCTCTGAAAATTATACACTAGTTCTGTTATGCAAGTGGCATATTATCAGTTTACCAGCAATCATAAATGGATAACAGCCCTCTTTTCACTAAAAAACTGGAATGTGTCCAGCATAAATGCCTTGCAAGGTTTGACTCTGCATCTTGAACATTTCCAGGAGCTTGCCATTCTTCAGAAATATGGCAGCAGCTCTTATAGCCTTGTGGCATCTGGGAAGGGAATTTTGAAAATACAAGTGCACATCATTTGAAATATTCACATACATGGAACACATAGAGACATGTCACACAGAGCCCTGTCTCTGCCTTTTAGCTGCTCGTACTCAGGTGTGCAAAAGAGGAGAGAGAGAATGGCTAACTGCAATGTACTTAACAATATATACTCATGCACTCTGGTATTTTAATAAGTTTCTGCTACTAGAAAATTATTGGTGAATGAGGGACCTTCACTACCCCCACACCTGCTAGAAGGGCAATACAGCAGGGCACAAGCAACTCAGGAGGTTCCTGGAGTGCACACATTTCTCACACAGGTGAACGAGTAGACAACAAGGTCTGTGTTGGACTTTGTATTTACAAACAAGAATGAACTGGTTAGGGATGTGAAGATCAGGGACAGCCTTGGCTGCAGTGACCATGAGATAGTGGAGTTCAGGATGATGATAGGAGGTGGAAAAAAAAAAAAAAAAAGTCCTGGACTGCAGGATAGCAGATTTTGTTAAGAATCCCAATGGGTGACCATTCTGGAGAGAAGAAGGGTCCAGTAGAGGTGGCTGACTTTCAAGGATCATCTCCTCCAACTTCAAGAATAGTCCATGTCAGTGAACAGGAAATCAAGCAAAAGTGGCAGGAGACCTGTACACATGCACAAGGAGCTCTAAATAAAACACAAAAATGAAGCATACAGGAGGTAGAACCAGAGTAAGGCAACTCATGTCAGAGCATGAAGAGATGAAGAGATGGGATAAAGAAGGCTGAAGGATACGAATCTGGTGAAGGCAACGAGAAAGGCTTCTATAAATATAGGAGCAGCAAAAGGATATTAAAATGTGGGCTTGCTGCTGCATGGGGCAGGGGACTTCAGGACAGATAACATGGAAAAGTCCAAAACACTCAGTGCCTTCTTTGCTGTGATCTTTACTGGTAAGACTTGCCTTGAGGAATCCCAGGTCCCTGACAACAGTGAGAAATCCTTGAGCAATGAGGATTTCTCCTCCACCAGGAAGGATCAGACTAGGGAATATTTAAAGCAAATAAACATACAAAAGTCCATGGGTCCTGTTGGAATGCATCCACAGGGAACCCATTCCAACAGCACCCATGGAGGAAGCTCACCAACATCACTGCAAAGTACTGGGGATCAGGTGAGCTTGTGCAGAAATGGAAGAAAGCAAATGTCACTGACGTCTTCAAGAAGAAGAATCCAGGGAACTATTATTTGTCATCTTAACATCAGTGCCCAGGGAGGTGAGGAGAGAACTGTATGAGTGTAGGGAAAGTCAGCATATGTGTGTCACTTGGTTCTGGAAGATTTCCAAATGCCTGCAAGTGAGTATATTTTGATTTTTCATGGTTGACACTGTGTTGTTCACTACACACCATGGTAGGCCAATGACAGGACAAGCAATACAAACTTGATTAGAAAAAAGGAAGCACACTATTACATAACAAGTACAATGCCTAGTCCTTTAAATAATGTGTCTAGTCCTTTAAATATAGTACAGAACATTTATTAATTCCCTAAGTTTAATATAGATTCTTCAGCATCACTGGGAGAAAGAAAGTACCAAAAAAAATTGAAGATAATACCAGAAGATATACTTAAGCTTTCAAATTTTTAGTTCTTCTGAGCAGAGATGCAACCTTAACTTTGCAGAGAAAGGAAAACATCTGTGGAGTTTTTCCACAGATCCCACCCTGGCTTTCTTTATAAAGTTGAAAAATGCACTAAGAATAAAAAGAAGTACATTGCTAATAGGAAAAAAAAAAAAAAAAAAAAAAAAAAAAAAGCAAGTGCTTTTTCATTCTTCTCCCTTTAGCCATGTCTCCAGCAGTAGAACCATTTGCTTGCATAGAAAAAACAGTGATCCTATTCTTCCACAAACATCGTCAGCAACTAACAGGAGATAAAAACAGTGGAAAACTTTCATAATACTCATCTAATCTATGGGATAAATCAGTGTTACCAAACTTCTCTGAAGAACTGAACCACTCTAGGAATCTTTTGGACCATCTTTGTGGGACTGGTCACATGCTGGAGAGTCAAGTGTCATGTGAGGTCACAGAGCAAAGGAGAAGCATTGTAGCAGAATATACTGATGGCAGACTACAACATCTACCATACAGCATTGGGTCGTTCACAGATATTGTATTTCCACACAGTTCTGCAGATCTGCTCCAGAAAATTTATCAAGGCCTTCCAAACCATCAGGACATTGGAGATAAAATATGTAACATCTTCAGATAAGCTAGACAGTAAGTTTATCCCTTTATTGACATATGTAACCTACGATGTGATTGGATTCTGTACCTTGCCCACACTGTGAGGCTTGTATAGAGACTAAAGAAGGTGTATATTTGTCACCAGTCCTATCACCACCATATTTCAAATGTCTCCTAAACAGACAAAAATGCTTTAGAGTTTACACAGCAAAAGCATTATGCACCTATATTTTAATGGATGGAACAATATTCTTGTAAACAGCTTAGGTTCATAATAGATGAACTTAAAATATCTGATTGTTTTAGCTGGAGATAGTCACCCAGCATCCAGACCCAAGGGGGAGTCTGTAACAGCCAAACAGTCTTTTGGAAAGAGAGTCCTTATAAACACATCCTAGAACGTCAGTTATGAGTAAAACCACCTAAAGTCTTTATTTTCATGAGCTGGAAATGTGTACTTGAAACCAAGAAAGCAAACCATATTCTGGGCTGCATCAAAAGAAGCGTGGCCAGCTGGTCAAAGGAGGCAATTCTCCCTCTCCACTCTCATGAGACCCCACCTGGAGTGTTGTGTCCAGTTCTGGAGCCCTCAACACAGGGAGGACATGGAGATGTTGGAACAAGTCCAGAGGAGGGCCACAAAGATGATCAGAGGGATGGAAAACCTCTGGAGGACAGGCTGAGAGAGCTGGGGTTGTTATTCCTGAAGAGGAAAAAACTCCAAGGAGACCTCATAGCGGTCTTCTAGTGCCTGAGCAGGGTCTACAGGAAAGGTGGAAAGGAACTTTCTACAAGGGCATGGAATGATAGGACAAGGGGAAACAGTGTCAAGTGGAAAGAAGGTAGATTTAGACTGGATATTAGGATGAAATTCTTTAGTGGGAGAGTGGTATGACACTGGAACATGCTGCCCAGGCAAACTGAATATCCTCTCCCTGGAAGTTTTCAAGGAGGTTGAATGGAACTTTGAGCAACCTGATCTGGTGAGAGGTGTCTGTGCCCATGGCAGGGGGTTTGGAACTAAATGATCTTTAAAGTCCTTTCCAACCTCTTAAACCTTTTAAACTGTTAAACTCACTGAGAATCAGCTTTAGTGCTAGGCCAATATTATTTGGATAATCAGTTTCCTTCACTGTCTCTAAATAAGAGTTAAAATATAGCTTACAACACAAATGTTATTTTCTCACCCTTCTTTTTGATAGTCTAGGGATGCAGATTTTACACCAGAACTGGTAAATTTGCAGTACTATTTTACCAGACTGCTCTAGCCACAAATTGAAACAGAACAGTAGCCAAACACAAATTGTGGTCTGATCCCAGAGGATTCTGCTGCAGCAATGTCTCAACCATTTCTATTCATGTCCTTGTAGGTCCACTCTGCCTCTCATCTTCACTGAACAGCTACTCAAAGTTGCTGGCAGAATGCAGAAGATAGTGCAGACTGAACTTCCAATGCACACTGAGGAAAGCCACTTGCCTGCACCTTTTAGGTGTAGCAAAAGTCCTACAGCCCAGCTGTTCCAGTGCTTTGCCAGGGTGGAACTGAATTCTAACAAGGTGGAAAACTTTTGAAGCTGAGAACAAAAAACTTGAAGACTGAGTTATCTGTACTGGTGTTTTGACTCCAAGCTAATCTCAACAGTTTTTAGCTGCAAAGAGATATGACACTTAAATTATCATTTTTACACAGCAGGTCATAGCCATGGTCCTTTCTGGTAAGCATTGCTCCCAGGTTTGGCTACTGCAAGACAGCTTTGCCCTTCTTAAATTATTTGCCACTGAAGCTTTCTCAAACACTGAAATTCACAGCTTCAGCAGTGACCTAAAATGTGCTGGAAAGCCAAAGAACAGGTCTAGATTGACTTTTGAAAGCTGCTTTGAGATGCCTCAAGAAGTCTCTCCAGAATGCCCAGGACCTTATCGTGGCACCCATCAGCCTGCTGGTACACCAGGCACCACCAGAGCAGCCAGATGTGGATTGCCTGCAAGGCAGCATTATGTCCAGAGGGAAAAAGACTCTGCTGTGCAGCTTCCTTGTGGCTTGTGTAGGACCTTGCTCCATCAGTGACTGGATCCTTAGAGAGATTCTTCTAGCAGAAATGCCAAACAAGCATGGGTCCCTTGTGGCTTTACTTTTGAAGGCAAAGTTTCTTTCTGGCATGTCCTTTGTCATGTTGCAGCAAAATATTATTTTTTTAAATGAATGTTCTGTACCTGTAATACAAAATTAACTACATTGCCTGTAGTCCTTGAATAACTCACAATCCTGTGGGGTAGACATGTAAGAACCCTTATATTTTTGTCCTTTTTTGCTTCACAATAAATCAGTATAATCTGACTTTTATTAGATTACTGGATGCTGTGGCAAAGAAATAAAAACACGTTTGTTTCTTAAGCACTTTGAAGTGAGTACCTTGAAGCCTCAGTAAGTGATAATCAAGTAAAATGGCACTAACATCATATGATAAATCTCTACATATTTAAGTAGGATTACTTGTGTAGCCTCAGAAATTAAAATGATTATATATAGCCTTACTTAAGACTTGAGTTTAATAAAGCATATGATATTGGTTTTCAAAATCTTCTCTTTTTTAACTAGGTAGGCATAGCAATGCCTGTCAAATGAGCTCTTCTGTCAGTAGTAGAACTAATGAAAGATGGTTGCCCTCCTCCCACAAACCTGCTTGATCTCTCCACTATTTCTCATCATGCCACCCTAACCAGGCAAGAGAGTACATGCAAGGTAGATCATCCAAAGTTAGATTCAGCCCACTTCTCCCTAATAAAACATAATCTGAGTCTCTCTCTTCTATGCAGAGCCTAATTTTTCATGTGACTTCACAGGACATCAAGTAAACTATGATTTTCACAAGCAGTTCAGATTTGGTGGAATTTGACAGAGAAATTCAAAAGACATGAGTGTGAAACAGGCAGATGGACAGACAATGCCTGCACATAAGTCCCTTACAAAAATCATGAAATCACATTAAAAAATAACTGTTCTTAAGTAGTCCTTTTAACTAGAATTACTATCTGAGGTTCCAATGTTATAAAAGTAACTGTGATTTTCACAGTGGAGTAATTCCAGAATTTCTTGTCAGCTATTAAAAAAAATTAAAAACATTCAGAAAGCTCATGAAATCTCAACCATCTTGACAGTTATAAGAATTTTACTATCAACTTCAGTCTTTTTTTCTCATGAAATGCCTTTATTTAGCAAGAACAATATCTCTGACATTTCTCCATCTTTGTGTACAAGAACAACCTTTCTGAGTACCATTAGTAGACTATAGAACCTAGACACTCTTGTCTAAATATTTTTTAAATGTCACTTAATAATTGTCAGGTGATGTAACATTTCTTGAAACTTAAAAAAGTGAGGGATTGGACATAAGAAGGTCATGAGACTGAATCCCATGTACAGGTAGTGTATGTAGATTTAGTCATTTGACATTCAGAGACCCTCAAGTCTGCTTACTTTTGCAGGAAACAGACACTTGCTATACAACTTTTTCTCCACTAGTACCATCTTTTATATGCAATCAGATAACTCCAGACCATCCAAAAGTCTACATGAATCAAAGTGCTGACTGCAAACTGTATTGCTCATAGCAGCAGAAGCAATTGTTTTGCAAGCATACATCTTTTCAAGCATTGCCCGTTTTTTTGCACACAACATGGGTGACACCTTTATCTCGTCTGTCTGTCAAGCTTACAGGTCATGGAAAATATTACCTGTAGAGCTGCAGCTTTGTATCCATGAAAAACTGTTCTTGGTTTATAAACCAAGTATATATATAAAAGCCATCTGAATTGGAAACCTAATGTTCACAGTTAATTGCTTCATTGGACACATTTCTTTTCCATTTTTTATAGCTGGCCCCAGAACCAAGAGTTACAATAAATACCTATCAAAAGTACTGATGAAAAGAAACCCACTTTTAACTTTCCAGACAACTGATCCATCTACTGAAATATGTCAGGGAAAAGCTTCTTACGAAATATTTAGAGTAGCAGGTTAAAATAACACTTAAAGTTACCACAGGGGTATCGATGCAATATAGACATACCCTTGGGGAATATGTCCATATGACTCATGCAGTAATTTGTCTTGGTTTTACATACTATGTCATAATTTTCTTTCATAACTGTACAATAATAATATTTCTGTCAAGATAAACCACAATTATGAATCTTGACATTCAAAATGTGGCAATATCAATTTTTTTGTAACAAGTCCAATTATAAACATCTGTAGTACCTGCTTTTTTACTAAAACCTTCTGTTTTAGCTACATAGCATGACAAAATTTTCACATACAAAGGAAGCACTTCAGCTTTCATCAGACAGCTAGGCTTGTTCACAAAGTAGCTTTTTCATGCAGCAATTTTAATTAGGTCAGCAAGTACTGAATTCCGCAAACCAAGCTCCAAGTTCTCGGGATTATCAAATACACTCAAAAACTTCCTACTGCAAATCCAGAAGCCACAAAACTCAATCAATCTGAACAGAACCTGAATAATCTGAAAATCTCAGCATTGGGTGTTTTTAGTGACTGGTAAGTGGGTAACATGGACCTGTTTTCTGAAGAAGTCTGAGCTTAGGGAGAAAGAGGTGAGAGCAAAGGCAAGTAGCTGCAGACAGGAGAATGATTTTGCAGGAGACCTTTTCTCAGCTTGGCAGCAAGAAAAGCAGTAAGGGCAACACCATCAGCCTATTGATATTCAGCATACTGGAAGAGGGTTAAAGAAAAATATTTGACTAATGCAAGGATTCCTCCACTAGGACTGAATAAAAATGGAAGCGCTTCTGAGCACGTATTTTCTGAATATTCAGCAACTTGAATTTGAATGGTAGGACCATATTAAACAAGGATTGAACAAAAGAACAAATACTTTTCACCAAAGAATAAGACTTCTTGAGTTTGAAATTCTTGGGTGTCCATATAGCTGAATACTGCACTCACCCTGAGCTTCACAAAGCATGAAGAAGGAAACAAGACAACCCTAGAAAATGTATTTTCTTTTTTTAAGAGGAAATGAAGAAACAGAGAAGGATATTCACCATTCTGTAGAAGACTACCCCAAAAGCCTTTTTTGTGGCCAACTCCCATTTAAGAACTGGAAACAAATATTAAAAAATAGCTCCTACATAAGTGACAGATAACTTGTTGACACTGCCCAGCAACGTCTTTGGTCCATAAATTATGTCCTCACCAGTTCCACTATGGGCATTTCCCACATTTACAAGTGCAACACCCTCTAGGAGACTCTGGAGAAAGCAAGTCCTCCAAGACAGACATCAATTTCAGTTCTTCAGAATGACTTACTACAGACAAAGAAAAGGAGGACATGAATCAGGAAGTCATGTCAAAATTCTAGGGAAAGTAGATTGATTTGGAGCCTCTTCTAATATTTTAGCATAATGAATGTGCTTCTGTCATATGGAAATTACAGTATTCAAAACTGCAGGTATTCAAGTAAAATTTTAAATAGGAAACTACTTCTAAAGACTACTCTCTTCCTGCAAAGCATGTGTCCTTTGACCACATAACTGTGTGAGATTCAGTGTCTGCAATTTAAATAACTTCCAGTAGACCTTACGGAAATAATTTTAGCTTTCAGAAAGGTTGGGCAAAATGAATTTGAAAAGGCACCAAGAAGTAATTCGCAGTTTGAGGAGTCAATCTCCACCTTCAAAGGCCAAAAAGTAATTTGCAGTGCTGGGAGTCAATCTCCACATCCAAATGAAAGTTCTTGAGCTAAAAAAAAGGCAAGACAGGAAGGGCTCTAAGTATAAATCAAAAGTGCTTATTTAAGACAAAGGATGGTAGTTATGAATCAAAACCACCTAGAACTTTTGTTGTTGTTGTTGTTGTTGTTAGGAATCCCTACAATTAATATATTATATGACTCTGAGATTACTGGTGAGACTTGTTTATCCATCCTCCTGCACAGAATGAATGCTTGGGGAGAAATTACAGCAGATTTTCATTTTTTCATAATTCCTCTTTAGGATCCAGCTATAAGAAAGAAGAGGATGTAAGTTTTGAGTGTCAAGCTAAATATCATAGTAAAGTAGTGTCCTTCATATTGCAAGCCAGAATATCAATATGCCACGGGGTGCCACAGATACCTGAACATGTTAAGAAGGACACTTCAGGGTTTTCCCATTTTCCTAATGTTTGTGGCTTATAGGAGGCTGAGAAAGACATGCCAAAAAACAATGAGAGCAAAAAATCACCTGTATGAACTATCTGTATTTGGCAAGAGAAAATATTATTTCTATGCTACGTCATGTCATAGATGATGTATGCAATGTCATATAGCCACCTCGACTAAGCATTCTTGTAGAGGCTCAGAAGCAAGGGAAGGGGTAGCAGCTCTCCATACTGCTTTCAGCCATATTCATTCTACCTGTGAGTTATGAAAAACAGATAATATTACCTGGTTCTTAAAACGGGAAAAAAAGACATGCAAACTAGTCTTAAGACTTATTGGAGATTTTAAATCCAATTAATCAGACTAAAACCTCTAAGATAATTATCATTGCTCCTTATCAAATATAACTGACTCTGTCCCAAACTTTGCTAATTCTTACATGTCAATAACATCACCCTTTACAGATCTCCTATCAAGATCAATAGGAAAGATCAGATAAATTTCATTACTTCATAATTTGTTTTCTATTTTGTGACCTCAGTCAGGTAGTATCAACTATTATTTTCATTGGCAATGTCTCTTTTGTTTTCCTACCTATTAGACTCATCTGTTTTTCATAGGATGTTTTGGAATACTCCCTATTTTCTTCATTTAGAAAGATGAGGACCAAAAATTATTTTTAAAACTCCTGATTATTAAAACCTCAAGTTTTTATAGAAATTTTTTGTCTCCTTTTGCAATCACTATTTGTACACCCAGTATATCAGTGTCTGAAACAGAGCAACACAAATCAATGAACCACTTTCTTTTTTTTTTTTCATTTCACAGCAGGCTGAATGACATTAACCATGCTGTAAAACCCAGCTATGTATACCAACATTAAAGAGAAGTAAGACGAAATACAATGCTCAAGGCATAAAATCTTGCCTAGCTACCCTTATGTCTCTTTTGGCAGAAACCCCTTACTTGTTATGCATTGATTTTCAGTTAAAACCCTGTATTATTGAAAGAATATAATTGATTTGTTCCTGTCAGATGACCAACTATTTAGTTTATAATTCCACTCTAGGTTTCATAAACTCACAGTTTTTCCCAGATGCAATTAGGTAAGGGTTAAACCCCTTTCTGAATCATAAAGTGCAATAATTGCCAAATATTGCTTGACATTCTTGCAAACACATTACTGGTGATTTGGGTTAAGTTTTGATGCTGTGAGTGCCAAAACCAAAACAAATAGTAAATAACCCAAGTATAACCATGACAAAATTAAAATAATTTTCTAATTTTGTGGCTAGCATCATTTGGTTACAGGATCAAAGCAAAAATATTACTGGCTGCCAAGAGATCAAGTTTTTTTGTCATACCAGAACCATGAGCAAGGAAAAATTAAATAAATGCATTAGGGGAACTATTTAGGATGGCCAAACTCTACCTAGCTAAAAGCAATTTGCAAAAATCCCCAGTGTTCACAAATACTTGTAAATGAAAAGTCCAGAAAATAGAGAAGGGGTCTTTTTAGTTTGTTTTCACAAACCTCATTGAATACAAAGTTTCCTCAGTTTCCTTGGCATCCTTCTGTGGTTACAATCTGAAAAGATTAATCTTTATCAGAGAATTCCTTAAATTATGTCACTTAAAATTGTAACACAGAACACAAAGATAGTCAATACTAGTTACAGGCTTTGTTTCTTTGTCCATCTAGCCATGGCTGTGTTCTGTCCTGCTGAGTGGAAATAGTAGTTCCAAACACCTTAATTTCAGAGGCCTACTTATTGGAGGGGCAGCATTAGTCAAAAAGCACCCAAATCAGAGAAAATCTAAAAGTTTAATGCTACAGAGGTAAACACTGACATTTCTTTTGTCATGCCAATGCTTACCAAAAAATAAACAGGGGGACAGGGAGAGTTGTGCTACACCATGTACACACAGATTCCTACTAATGGCCTCAGAGGCAGAGCCACACTGTGAAGGGTGCTCTCCTGAAAGGTGGGTGATGCTTTCCCTGCAGAGGCATCCCAGTGGTGCAGGGAAAAGAGAGGTGAAAGGAGAGCAGGGATCAGCCAGGGATCAGCCAGGGATGAGGACAGAAGACAGGAGGCAGCTAAGCTAAAGGTGCCCCTTCTCAGGCAAGTGAGATCCTTGCCTTGCCTGGCTCCCGAGCACGAGCACGTGGCAAGCCTGAAGCACAACTCCCTTACGAAGCTGCTGTAACACAGCAGAGGAAGGGTTAACTCCCTCCAAATGCAAATAAGATGGTCCTGCATCCCAAATGCCCTACTTGTGTACTCAGATCAGCATTTGATGCACACAGTGGGAACACAACTTCTCTTCACCACCTCACAACCAAAAACTAAGGGCTAAGAAAATGCAGATCTCTCGATACCTTCGGTCAGCAGCTGGTGGGCTAAGTCTCTTACCTGCCTCGTACCACAGAAATAAAATTAACAGAATGTCTCCAGCACAACCTCTCTAGGAGTGTTCGAGGTTTAGCTAACACCTCACTCATCATGGCTAAGGAAAGCACCCTGTTGCCAGCTCCACTTACCAAGAGAAGGTGGAGAGGACACTATTGCTTCAGAAGGGGGAATGTGGTTTCCTGAGAGATGCTGGAGCACAGCCAGCTTCAGCATCAGCAGGATCTTGGCACTTACTCCTGGCCCAACCAGGGGCAGCTTCTGTGTTTCCATCTCACCACGCTCCCAGGCTTAATGGCATTATGCTGCTTTGCTGCGGAGTGGTCAGATGCTCAGCCTTTTGCAGGACCAAATCCATAGTGACTCAAAATTGAAATCAGGGTTACCAATAGCTAAATAGAAATAGTGTTGTTTCCCAGAACACAGCAGACCTTTCACAATGTACTGGGGTGCATGTTTTTCGTCTCCAGTGAGCTATGAACAATAGGCAACTCTCTGCTTTTATTAAAAACTTTGAGGGATTATTATTTTAGTTAAGCCTTTAAGAATTCATACCTATCTAGAAAGGGCAGCTTGTGTAATGAACTTCCTGTTTTCATCATAGCTGGATACTGCTTTTTGCTGTTGCCTGTTACTACCCAGTTAATATGAACTGCCTGGAGTTTATTTTTAGTTCACTTGAGCCTATTGTAAGGTCTGTTCAAGAACTTAACTTTCCAACCAGAAAATGTAATTACTGCATCTAACGCTGATTTTAAGGATATATTCTTAGGTCCTCTTAAACATCCAAGACATAAAGTGAAAATAGATAATGAATAGTGGTAGAACAAAAGTAATCTGTTCAACTCAAAAGTTACCTTTTATTTTCAAATTATACCATTAAGGTCTAAAATAAGTGTTTATTTGATAAAGAAGATATGTTCCATTCATTTAATTACCAATTAAAACAGGGTAGATGAACAAATACTAGCCAAAATGAGCCAGGGAATATTTTTATTTGAGGAAAAATATTTAATTATCTAAATGTCTTGAAATCATAGAATCAAAACATGTGAAGTCTTCTGTGTAAGACACCATTTGTTTTATATATGACAAATCACACTTGGCAAAAGTGTACTTCACAGCAGAAGTGAAAAGTACTGCAGACTGAAAGGAGACTGAATGCAAACTCTGCAAAGGACACCTTTTACCCATCTTCCAAACTCTTAGAGAAAACAAAATTAAAAAAAAAAAAAAATAAAAATCACATGGAATCACAGAATAATTGAAATTAAGGAGGATCTCAAGTGGTCACCTAGTCCAATGCTCATTCAACCTGGCATCAAAATCCCTGGAGGCGTGCAAAAAGCAGCATAGATATGGCACTTCAGGATATGGTTTAGTTGGCATACTAGTGTTTGTTGATGGTTGGATTAGATTATTTTAGAGGTCTTTTCCAAACAAGGTTTTTATGATTCTATGAAAGAATCATAGAAAGGTTCAGGTTGGAAAGAACCTTAAAGATCATCTAGTTCCAACCCTGCCCTGCATGGACCAGAACATCTCTCAATACACCAGACTGATAAAAGCCCCATCCAATCTCTTCTTGAACACTCCCACAACTTTCTTGGGCCACTTGTGCCAGTGTCTCACCACCCTCACAATGAAGATCTTCTTCCTAATGTCTAACCTAAATCTGCCCTCTGCCAGCTTAAAACCATTTCCCCTATTCTAGTCTTCTATTACTACCTGCCCTTGTAAAAAGGCCCTCTCCACCTCTCCTGCAGGCTTCTTTCAGGCACTGGAAAACATTATTACATGAATACCAGAGAAGTATAAACTCTACTTGAAGCATTCTCTTCTACTGGCTGAAAAAAACCCAATTCAATTTTTGGTGAAAGCTACTTGTGCTTGGTTTGCCATGCAAGGGTCTTATTAGGTCTGCTTCCTTCCTCTTCTCCTTTTTTCATCTCCCTCAAAAACAGTCCAACATCAAAGACCTCATGATCAGGAATTACATGGCAAGTATCTGGTTGAATTATAACATTCACCATTCCCACATATAATAAAATGAACTTTTGGCAGGTTGACCATGCAAGCCTCCAGACACCCACCTGATTGCTCTTTTACTCACCTTCCTCAGCAGGCCAGCAGGAGAAAATTAGCTGAAAAAGCTCATGGATCAAGATAAAGGCCAGGGAGACCACTGTTACTATCTTAGGCAAAACAGACTCAACATAGGGAAAATTTAATTTATTACCCATTAACAATAGAATAGGATAGGATGATGAGAAGCCAAGACAAAAGTAAAAAATCTTCTTCTCACCCCTCCCTTTTTTCCAGGCTTACCTTCACTCCTTCATCCCCAAGTCCTCTACCTCCTCTGCCACGCGTGGTGCAGGGAATATGGAATAAGGGCTGTGGTCAGTCAATCCATATCAGCTCCTCTCTGCCATTCTTTCCTCCTCAAGATGTTCCCTGCTCCAGCCTGGGTCCCCTTAATGAGCTGAAGTCCTTCATGAACTGCTCCAGCATGGGCTTTTTCACCTGAGCTGCAGTTCCTCCAGGGTAAGACCATAAAACAGATTGAACCAACTCTTTGGTTGCCCTGTGTGGTGTAGGTTGGCTGATTCATCCTGATCATTCAAACATGGCAGGAACATTCAAAGACACCTCTCTTTCCATTTTGGATCAGCCTAGCCCATGTCTAGGTGGATATCTAGAATCACAAAAACGTTACTGGATTTGACGTGCCCGGTCTTACCTGTTACAGCCAGGAACACGAGACACCCTGCAGCCCTTCCATTGTCCCACATCCAAAGACTGATACAACAGCAGACACTTGCTCACCTGAAAAAACTGTCTTCTGGGATTATTTTCCTGTAAGAACAAATTATGCACATAGAAATTATATGAATGAAGCTAGAATTAGTCTATTATGCTGGTGCTAATAAGTGTTTTTAAAAAGTCCTGCCAAAGGATATTTAATATCAAGAAGTAATATAAACAAGTTGCTGACTCACTGCTTATAGTTTAATTGTGAATGCTAATATTTAAAGCTAAAATGGTCTCAACTCAGAGATTCTACACTGTCTTTATTAGTGCTACTTCAGATTCACAAAAGTATAGGTAAGTAAAATATTTTCGTGCAGTAATCATGATTTCATGTACTTTAAGCCATGGCACATTGCAGGTGCATTTATTCTTACTAAGTAAAACATTTAAGAAAATCCTACTGAAATAAAACATTTTAAAAATCCAAGAAACACTTTAACTGGAAGCAACTGATATAAGAAAAAGTGAATTTTACAACATCAGCACTTTGTTGCAATTAATAACATTAAAAAGATAAGTGAGGAAACATTTTAACTTAACCTTCTAATACAGTTTCTCTCAGTGAGATCATTTATGTCAGAGGATAACCTGCCACAAGAGGTCTTATCACTGAGACACTGTATTTATAGGATGAAGAGACAAGAAACTAGGAAGAACTCTGTGAAGGGCTATGTAAGTTCTCCAACAGCAGTGCAGAGAGAATCCTGGGTCATTAAAAATTAATTTATATTTGATTTTTCTGATGTGTAATCTTTCATGTACAAATATGACAACCTGTTTCATTGACCAAAGAAAATACATCCCACACTGGAATCGAATACAATAATTCAACAGCTTTAGATACTCGGTAAATTGACAACTAAGCATCACAATTCTGGTAATTCAAACCCCAAACTCTATAAAACTTCAATATTTATCTCCAAAACCATAACTGTCTAAACATTTACATCAAGTTTCTTCCATAAAACACACATTGAAAGTTTAGAAACGTTGACTGAATCATTTCCTGTGACTCAGTGATTTGCTATTGCATCTGTGCAGAACACCAGGAGAGCTGGTTTTAGTTTGACAATTTTACAATTCAATGGAATGTTAATGGCCTCTTAAATTACATATAAAACAGCTTCTTATCACATGCTTAATCTCTTATCAGAAGTTATCTAGAGTAAAAAACTCAAGGCCAGATTATAACCATAGAGAGAATTAAAAAAATTCTCCCATGCAACAGATCTCAGATTTAAGATTAGCAACGACTGTGTGCCAGCTATTTCCTGTGTTTGCCCAGATATCTAGAAAATCATTACTCTGTTCCCCCATCATATGTTACCCAGCATACATGATGAGAAGGAGGGGGGAGTTAAAAGTTAAAATCTAATCCTAGTATCAGTCAAAATTAGTTTATCATGCTCAGGAGTCTCACTTACAGAGATGAACAGGCTGTGAGAAGTATCTCACCAAAGGGACTTCATCACACTGACATCTAATTAGTCTAAAGTTGGTTTGAAGTGGGGCAAACCCCACACCTGTCCCTAAATCCCCTGGGATATTTTCTATGACTTTACAGTACAGGTCTTCTACTCTTTTATCAGGTTTCACATCCCCTATAACATATGCAATAATCACAGAAATTTCAAAAAAAATCACGGCATGTCTGCATAAAACTCTGAAAAATAAAACTGTGAAACTGAATACCCACACTGTGCTGGCACACGGTCAGAGTAAACAAGCTGGAAAAAGAGGAAAAAAATGAAAGAGCGAGAAATCCTTTTACTTGCCCTCCGTTGCCAATCCTTCAACTAACTTGAAGTTTCGATTTAAAATAAGTTTTAAAAGTGGGTTAAAAAATATCATTAACTTGATTCCTTCTCATTTACATCTCTCTATTAACACCTTTACAAAGATACTCAGCTTTCAGAATGCATTGTTTGTTTCAGGAGAATCTCTTACTTTGCAATTGCGTGAAGCAGATAGGATGGAGCATGGCTTTTGTCGAGCTTGCATTTCAGAGCAAATATCTTTGAAGCACAGCCTACTGAGAAAAGCAGCTTTTCATAGGAAACAGAGGAAACTACTGTGTGCTTGAGACAAATGGAGCTTTCCCCAGGCAAGAAAGATGTAATAAATATCTTGATACAAGATTAATTAAGAAATATGAAAGGTTGTGGGTTGATCTTTGCTTTTACAAAGACAAAGAAAGAAAATGTCTACACTGAAGGACCTACAAACTCCTTTTGAGCAGATTTCAGTCATTAAAAAAATTTAAATGAAAGCTCTGATATATGCCTGCAGAACAGCCAATATGACAAGAATGTGTAAGAAACAGCAGAAATGTGGATCCCATTCATTCCCTGCCACACCACACGGACAGAGTAAAGCAGAATAACTGCTATTTTCCTCACACTCCTCATTTTCCAATTGCACCTCACAACAGCACTTCCCATTCTTCCCCTCCAGTTGCTGTTTTGCATGACCCCCACCTTCATCCCCTTGTTTCCCCGGTACCAGAGTCCTTGACCCTGCAGGACACATCTCCACTGCCCCCAAGTCACAGTGCTCTATCCCTATCCCCTTCCTTGCCAGTGGCTCTGGCTGCCCCTCGTCCCTTCTAAAAACCAGTTGTTTCAGTGCCCACTGAAAATTTTAATTTACTGGTAATTTTAAGGATCAGCCGCTTAAAGACAAAAACCTAAGTCTATTCCCATTCAAAGAACAAGCATAGCTGCTAGTTAGTATGTAGAAGGGAAAGGAACTCTGAAATAGCCACATCAAAATGGTGTGCAAAAGGCATACCACACCAAAAGGCCCAGCAGTGAGGGTGTGCAGCCAAAGGTCTGAGCTGGCTGCAAAGATTTGTGATTCTTAAAGACTTTTTCAGTCTCTGTTTCCTTACTCATTGTCAAGATAGACTGAACGGTTCCCTGACAGACGTTCCTAATTCTAAGTGTAGGATCCCTGAAGTTCTAATAAAAAGGGGTCTGGTTGTTGTATTTTGTTACTAATTGAGGATTATGATTTTTAAAAGAAGAGAGTACATATAAAGTCTAAGGCTCCAAAATTTAAAATCTAGGTTTTCCCAAGGTTCTGTTACAGAGGGAAGGATCTTCAGCAGTGAAGTCTATGGTCTTGGGTGAAAAGGACAGATTTTTGTTCTCGTCAAAAGAGTGTTGAAGTTACCAGTCACTCAAGTACATTTGTTCACTAGAAAACAAGAAATCAGACTTACAAAATTGTATGACTGCATTTATCCTAGTCAGCTCTGAACTACATGAAAATTTTCTCTAGCCTTAATTAATTTTGCCTGAATTTAGGAAAACACTCCTATATTTAGCTGTTTGTACATAATCCTCGTAGGACTGAGACTAAGATTGTTGGTTGATATTTGACCTGCCTTTCCCTATTAGTCTTATAAATGGTTTGTAGACCATTATATTTATGGCCCATCTCTTCTTGCTCTAGTATAAGGCTACAGGAACAACTGCACATATTAAAGCAGCGAAATTTACTCCACATTTTAAATCTGTTTTCCATATGGCTGATTCTCAGTATTTTGTTGCTTTTTGACTTCTACTTACCTATTTTTTCTTTAGGTCAATATTTTATTAGAGGTTAAATCATTCATGTGAAACAAATAAAATTAAAGGAGACATGGAATATGTATCCTGAATGAGAAGTCCAACATCTAGATCACAAAATTTGGCTAAGTTCAGGAAAATCCAGGCATGCAAAGAGCTAAAAACACTGTTTACAATCAGTTCCTTATAGAGACAAACAAAAAAAATTAAAAAGCCATTTACAAAGATTAGTACAGGTAATTGAATTATAATTGGAAAAGCTGCTTTAAATGGCTTAAAGTCGCAGTTTAACTGCAGCTGAAAGTACGTGGTCTGTCTTTCCTTTTCTTCTTATCCTGCTTTTCTCTTTCTATACCCTGGCTCCTATCCTCCTCTTCCCTGCTCAAAGCTGCATAATTCACTGTCATGTATTAGGGCTGTAGCATCACTTTCTTCTATGACTTGATTTGATAACTGAAATTTCAGAAAACTTCCTATAAAATAAATGGAATAAATGGTCTGCCATTTAAGTGAATTAAATCAGTTCCTGGAGAGACACAAGTGTCAGAGGAAACACAAAATGTATGATGGGGAAAGAAAGGAAGAGAAGGTGGACAACCTCATCTTTTTAGTAGTGCTGAGTTGGTATGTCTGCTCATTCTGCCTCGTTTCACCATCCCTTAAATAGATACTGCTTAAGAGTACATGTCTGTGTCATTGTCTCACACATTCCACATCTGGTGTGGAATCCACAGTTGATCTCAGTGATGCAGTAACTATCCTGGAATTCCTTCAAAACTATCACATTCTCCTATGGCTTCAAAACACCCAGTTCCACTTTTCTGAATTTCTTTGGCTTTTACTACCCATGTCTCCATAACTCAGTGGAGTTGTTTCTAACAACGAGGATAAAACATCTTCTTCCTAGGGTTCAGAAGCTCTTTTTTTTTATTGTTGTTTTAGAGTAGTAAGAACCATCTGCACTCAGATGGTCCCAAAACAAGACCCTCCCGAGAAGCCTCTGCCTAATATTTCGCCTGGATTCACAGTACAGCAGATACACAAAATTCCACAGCTCCCTCTTGGCTCAGAAAGGGTTCTACACTCAGCTCCATGTTTTCAAAAGAGATCTGGAAAAAATGTTATTTGTCTGAACGTTATTGTTCCTCGGAGGTGGCAGAGCATGCCCCTTGTGCAAGAGAGAATAGACTGCAAGGCCCCCCATGGCACAGAGCAGCTCCCAGGGAATCTGTGATAGGCCAATACCCCCCATATGCCTCTAAACCATCAACAATCCTTGACAGCCACCATGTCAAATGACAATAGTGCTGAATCCCCAAAAGAGTTTCGGTCTATGAATTGAGAACTTTATTACAATAAGTAGACCGGAATTCCCCTTAAGAAGGCACTCCCAAAGTACAGTCCATCAGGCCAGGCTAACTGCTCTAAGGCTGGCCCACAAAACTCTATTAAAACACTGTTCCAACAGTGTCCCTCTTAAAGGTTGGATGAAACAGCTCAGTGGTAGTACCAGAGAAAGAACAAGGCTAGTAGGCATCCACCAGTCAGAAACTTTGAAAACTGCTACCTTAAACTACTTTTCCACCCATCCTCCTACTCCTGGCAGAATTTTTCAGCCTTGTTCTTCCAAGCATCCCTTTACAGATTTAAAGCTACGGCATGAGAGCACCCTCACAAGGGTCCCACCTCTCCATCATGGCTCTGGCTCTTCTGAAGAGCTTCCAGAGCCGTACCAATTCTCAGCTTGATGACATGGATATCCCTGCCCAGAGGAAACTTCTGCCTTTTCAGCTCTTCTGGGTATTGATCATCACAGAGGTGGACTCCCTTCGTAGGACTTTTTGCTAAGGTTCCGTCACAACTAATCTTAAGCATCCCAGCATACCCGAATTCAGTAAAGTTTACATCCCTCAGTCACATACTGTCTATGTCTAGCGATAAGTGATGTCAGCAGGTATTGCCCAACATTTTCCCTACTTATCTTTATTGCATCAAGATTGTTTGATTTAGCCCTGCATAAGCTTTCTGTGGTTAAGGAAGAGAACTATTAATTTTTGACACCTACAGGTCTCCTGTCATTTACACGAAGCCACTTGAAATGAAAACAGCAGTGTTCCCAGTTGCTGCTTATGCAGCATTCCTGACTACAAGGACTTTCATGTCACCAAGAGGAGCTCACACCAGCTAATGTTGCTGCAGATGTCTGTCCTGCTCTTATTTACCAGTCTGCTCCCTTGCAGACAGACTGAGCAGGATGTTGCATGTTTGAAACCACACTGTGGTTTCCACAATGCCTGGAGCCTTACAGACCAATGAAACTGCTCTTAATCATGGCTATTTCTTCCAAATATCAGAAGAGAAAAGATGCCTTTCTGACATCCATTTGCTGTAGTTTTAAGGCTGGAGAAGTATTTCTACAAAATTAGACCAGGTAAGTCACAGAGACATAGCGACATTCAGCACTGTGAGGGTACATCTAAGAGGTGGTATTTTTCTAACCTCTGCTGTCAACCCAGCCTTCACTTATGGTTAAGCCCAAAACCTATTCCCATAGAGACTGTATTTCTTCCTACCACATCCTGCTGTATATTCTATCAATTTCTTCTGCTGTAACCAGTATGGGAACCCTTACATATTTAATTCATTCATTGAATGAAAAAAATATGATTATGCTGTGTGAGGTGACTGACAGGACATGCAGATATACAGCTCTTTTTATGTTGATTTTGGGTATCTTTTGAGATAAACATGTTATAGGTTGTATTTTTCCATGGCTGTCTCATGGTTTTCCAATTCTGCAATACATGTCATTAACATCTTCCAAAAACCTCACCATGTACAACACTTAAATCTGACCTTAAACATATGTCCAGGCATCTCCTGCTTAGAAACAAAACAAAGTAAAACTGCTTCTGGAGTTGCTACTGGAATTAGTTTTGCTACTTTTCTGCCAATTATCATCATGCACCAGATTAGACTTACTTTCTACAACATTCCAGCACTCATTAGAAATTTCACCTAGTACTCATAAAATAAAGGGACACATTAGAAACTTAACAAATTGAGAAAGCTTAAAAAAATAATTTATGGAGAAGCTAAAACATAGAATCAAAGAATCATAGAATGGTGTGGGCTGGTAGGGACCTTTAAAGGTCATTGAGTCCAACTTTCCTACAATCAACAGGGACATCTTCAACTAGATCAGGTTGCTCAGACACTGTCCAACCTGAGCTTGAATGCTTCCAGAGATGGGGCTTCTACCCTCTGTTTGTTCTAATCTATTACCCCTTGTCCTATCACTACAGGACCTGCTAAGAAGTTGGTTCCCATCTTTCTTATAAGCCCCTTTTAAGTGCTGACTGTGTTTTGAAATGTCATAAATTCTTAGTTTTTCTTAAAAGAGATTCAGTTTTCTACCCTTTTCCTGTCCCTGGAACTACTGTTTTTACCTTTCTGCCTTTTCCTGTATTCCCCAGAATGAATGACATTTCTTTGCAAACACAGGAAGCAAAAGTGTCACCAAAAAGAAAAAAATAAAGTGAAGTACTCACCCTATATTCTGTGACTTGTCAATACTTTCAAAGAATGTCTTACTGTTGAAAACAATTCCATCAGAGGTCTTGAACACTCTTAGGATGGCATCTTTCCCTAGCACAGTGTAAGAGTCCCATAAAAACTGCTTTGGGGAATGTTAGTCACACTAGCAATGCACATCAATGTAGACAACAGTAGACAGCAGAGAAACAGAAGCAGTTGCCATTAGTGTTGTGAAGACTGTGGAGAAATGTCTACATACTTCATTTTATCCAGCTGATACTATCACTGTTCCCAAAAATTCAGGACGATCTGCAGGTGTCATCAAGCACAACACTGTTAATATCAGAGAAACTATGCCATGTATGCATTTTTCTTATCTTACTAGACCCATCATCACAAATAAAAAATTACACCTGCTGGTAGCTCCTGGTTGCCTCAAAATCCTCTTCAACTTGCACAGAGCATGATAATGTAAAGCTTATCCACATCTGGCCATATTAATCTCATCTTCAAGTATTTGTTTCTTTTCTTCACTTGACCAATACATAGTTTCTTCCTCATTTTATTGTTTGCTAACCTTTTGTTATTGTTTATAACCTTTCACTTATAGCTGAGGAGTCAATTTATATTACAAAGGCAGCAAGTCTTCATTGTGCTAATACACTTCATGGGAGAATTTCCTTTGATTTGAAATTAATCAAATAATGCACAGTAATAAGAAAAATCTGTAAACTACAGTCATTCTGAAGGACACCGTTATCCTGCTCATGAGTTTTGAGGTGCCAGACCACTCCATTTGCTGATGCTAAATAAGTAAACTTACAGTGGCATTTAAGCAAGCATGCAAATTTTATTTTCAGAATACTCATGTTCTCTGCAGGCTCCTGTATAGATGTTGCAACACATCTGCTAGACATTAAATCTAGTTCAAGTTATAAAATACTTTTCACTTCCTTTTCTAAGTCTCTCTTTGCAAACTGCAGCCCAGAAGCAAAACCAAGACACAGTCAATAAAGGATTAAGACACCTTTTAAATATTTGTACTCTACAGCAAAGGTAAAAACAAACATCTGTCCAATTTATTCTACATTTATCATGGGCAGTCAACAACATTCACAAAGGAGGACATTCTGAGTTAACATTTTAAATTACTTGCCTATCTAGAGCAACATTACTGAGAAATCTCATAAGTGCTTAACCATATAATTTTTGAAGGCATGTTTTTTTTCTAGCCACATAATTTCATTAAAAGGTGTGATGTTTTTAGCTGATCAGGTGAATACAGACCTCCTAGCACAGAGATACCAATCCAGATATTAAAATTCATTATACTGGCACAGTTTAGAGATAAAACACAGTATAATATAACTGTGTTTGGAGAAGAGGAAGTAGTATTCTTTTTCCCATACCAATATAAATTGAAGCAGTAACACTGAGCAAGAACAAACTGTTCTGCATATGTGTATCCTCTCTCAGATCTACTAGCATAGGATGAAGTTGATTCCACTCCTGGCTGCTGCTCCTGGACCATTAGTTTCAGGTTACTTCTTGCAGAGCTCTGCTACCAAAAGAGATTGTGTGAGCTCTCCCTCATTCCCAGCAGTCCAGTCTGCAATGTTTATCAGCTTTTCTAATCAAACCTTCTAGCTGGGCCTCGAGTGGATGAATCAAGCCCTCTTATTTCCATTACAAGACTTACCAGGGTGAGACTCTTCAGCATCAAGGCTGGTAATGAAGACATGATATTTTCATCCCCAACCAGCCCAGCTATTTGTGAAATCAGCAGCTGTCACCATAGCCCCAAGCGGCAGTGACTCAGAAGAAAACAATGACTGTTGGGATCCAGTATGTAGCCCTGCTCAGCCTGCAAGGCATCAGCTCCAGGGGTGAGCTAATAAGGTCTGAAGATACTGATTGATAACCTCATACCTACATACAGCCTCCAAGATGGGGACTCCCCTGCCAGTAGCATGTAGATATATATAAATCACCATTTGCAAATGATGGAAATCTGACTCCAGACTCTGACAGGGGCATGCTTTTACTGTGTCTTCTTACAAGGACCAAAATACACACTCACATTCTGTCTTAAAAAAAAATTTAAAAAAAAAAAAAAAAAAAAAAGAAAAAAAAAAAGAAAAAAAAGAGGCCATCAGTTAAAACTTGAACATTTTGGTCCATTATCTTGCAACCACATTGAGTACCTCAATATGAAAGCAATATTATACAAACAAATAAGAAATCATTCAGATGCATCAGTGAAGAATCTGAAGGCAAAACTACCATCATCTTTAGTTTACAAGGTTCCCATTAGACTATTTGGTCACAAATTTCTTTTCCTGTCAAAGGCGTGGCCCCATTGTTTGGTTTGAAACATTACTATATCATATGATGTTATTTAAATTCTCTGCTCTGTGTCTACACAAGAGCAAAATCACGACTTAACACTGAAGTGCTCGCATCACCAAGTAGAGAAGCGCATTTGATAAGACTTTCAAAAAAATAAGTGCTCTGGAACACCAATTTTACATCTTTGCCATTGTATTTTTAACCTAATTGTCCCCCTGCTCACGTAACATCATGGCTCTCATTATACTGATGACAAATCTCAGGTGGGGCTGAGTAATGAGTATAATGAGGTGCTGTATTGCATGTCCTAATACTGTGAGCTAAAAGAGAGAATTTTTACCAAGAGCTGTAATGACAGGATAAGGAGCAAGGCCTCAAAAACCGGGAAAAAGTAGATTGAGACTGGACGTAAGGATGACATTTTTTAGCATGAGGGTGAAACACTGGGACAGGTTTCCCAGAAAAGTTGTGGATACCCTATCTCTGGAAATGTTCAAGGCCAGGTGGGACAGATCTTTGAGCAACCTGATCTTGTTAGAGATTCCCATGGCAGGGGAATTGGATTAGATGGTCTTAAAAGGTCCCTTCTAACCCAAACCACTCTATGGATCTGTGATTTCATGAAAAGTAGAACACTTGTACTGACATATTCTATTGACTATACCCAGACCATAAAGGTCTTCCTGCATAGCTCTGCTGAAGAAGAAGTCAAATTATTATTAAGTGGTAATTCTAATGATCAATGCAACATTATAGCAAAAAAAAAAAAAAAAAAAAAAAAAAATCTATAGTACTGGAATAGGTACTGAGTCACTGATGCAGGACATGCTTCGAGTATTTACTTTGAATCAATAGCCAGTGGTACTCAATGAATCTCAGGTCACTCTTTAGCTCAAAACCATCACCTGGAAAGGTGCACTTCAGACTGCAGAAAGGACTGAATCTGTCCCTTAAGCCTGAGGGCCCCAAACCCTCGTCTTCTTCCAAAGTGTAGATGTGTTCATAAGAAACAAGAAAAAGTCCTCATTGCACAGCTTAGGTCTATAGTGTCATGGGAATGCACAGAATACTTATAGTCCCTCTATACACTGAGCTAAAAAAAATTCAGTTATTAAGTGAATGGAATTACAATTGCAAATAAATACACAAGTTGCTAAGCTTTAACAATTACATAGGGTTTTAGGGTAAAAAATTTTCCAATGCTATTGGATTAGCAAATATATAAAAATAGGTTTTCTTTCATAATAAAATTATTCTGTATTTACAAAAGTTAATTAACACTGGATACTCAAGTATCCCTTTTTTTTCCCACACCATAAACGTAGTTACCACTCCAGTCAGGCATGTGAAAATAACTTTCTGATGTTTCCTCCAAATTCCTCCTTCTCCTTCTGGTGTTTCATATTCCATATACTCCTTAAGTTGTGATAAAATGTGTATGTGCCACCACTTATTATTAAAACATGAGACATTTACTGATGTAAGGATGCTACTGTTTTTCAGAACTGTTTTTCAGAAATCAGACAGCAGGTATTTCAGAGGCTGTCTCCAATACCTGAACTAAAAGGATTCTTCAGACTCATTAAGGTATTCTCACACTGTTAAGGGTGGAATTAAGAACATTTTCCCATTAGAGTAACGGATTAATATCCTCAGGAAAAAAAAAAAAAGGTATCTGCCTCAATCTAAAACTCTTTCATTGCAATACTAATGCTGCAACGTGGCACTGATTTTCTCCTTTTAAGTGGTTATTTGGTGAATTGAAACAATGATTCCTAGTGTTTGAATATCTTCCATACATGAGCAGAAAGAAATCTACAGACCAGTGTCATATAACAATAGAAGCACACATGTGTGCATTTCTTTTGGAGAGATTTGGTTTCAAACATCTTTGAATATTGGCATAGAGTTATTTCACCATTTCCTTTTCATCTTTTTCCCAAAAGCTTTGCTTAACGATACTTTACTATAATCCTTAAAAAGAAATTATCTTAATATCTCTGTTTAAATACATTTCAAATCCAGAACTGTAACTTTTTACTTCAGCATGTGGGTATCACAGAAAAATATAAGCATTTTACTGCAGCATCACAAATTACTGTTCAGCAGCTGAGCAATAGTAACTGACCCTGTGCATGCTTTTAGCAAAATCAGAGCCATTATCTTGAACACTCATGAGTTTATACATTAGGCTCTCCTCACAGCCACAACAAAGCAATTGTTTTCCCAAAACACAAATTCTCTGAAAGACAGCAACCTAGATTCTGTATTTCTTCCTGAACTATCAACCAAACCATGTACTAAGCACTACTTCATGTATTTACTGAAAACTACTGGAGACTAAGTGCCTTCAGCATCACCAAAGGCCTAACAGAAAAATGAGGTGTTTGCACCAATGCCTAACATGTGCTGCAAATTCTGTGCTGTGGAGGGAGCATAAAAATTCATGATGAAACTCATCTGATTCTCACGTCTCAGGCTGCAGTGGGAAAGCTCATCCTTGGCGCACACACAGACAGAAATCTCTTGATCCTGTCCTCTCCAGGAGACCCAGCAAGTGAAGAAACAAAGGATGCCAAGCTTAGAGAATCACTGTGAGGGAAGGGGGAAGAGTAAGTTTTGCTATGAAGAGGTGTTTATTACAGCTAAGTGGTAAGTTTATCTTGCAGTAACCCGTGGGCTAGTTTGAGTCATCATGAAGAACTTTTTAAAATTGTATTACCCAGGAAGAAACCCACTTAAAGTGTTGCTGGCACTTCCAGGTTTGTAGTGAATGAAAACACCATGGAGAAATCCGTACAACCCTGGCTTACAGTCTGCTCATCTCTGCTTGTGGAAAAATCCATGGAGGAGAAAGCTTCTCCTACATCTTGATTTTAGTTTTCTTTTTAAACTGGCTATCTATTAGACGAACTTAGAGATCCATTGACAATGACTAAGGCTGTACAAAATTAAGAGAAGAATAAACTTAGTGGGGGAGCTCCACCTAGCTGGCAGAATTTCTCTATTTGGCCCAGTTTAGTTTCATAGGTAGTGAAAGAGACCACTTCACTGGGCAAGTTGTTTCCATCCAAAAGTTCCCTGCAGAAATCACAAAGCTAAATAGGTTTCCTCCTAACGCACAGGCAGGACATCACACTACTGATGTATCAGAGTCCTGAAACAGAAGGTTCCTCTTCCAGAAGTCCTGTTTAGAAGAGTCTCAGGGAAAACCAATTCTGCTAAGCATGCTCCTCCTCTGCCTTCCTGCCCTCTTGATTCCCAGTCAGAATTGGACAAAAACGTAATGGAGCAAGCAGATCAAAGACAAAGTGATAGTAACGTGGATACTGAGCACACATGTTGCATCTTTGATCTTTTTTTCCCCATTAGAAAAGGCTCAGCAACTTCATAGTCATTTGTGCTACACATGTGAACAAAAAAGTGGTAGAATTCCATGTAAAGGACCAGCAAAGACACTTTCTAACAGAAAAGTTCAGAATGCCATGAGGTTAGTGAGCATTCTCCTTCCTCAACAGGCTGCCTACAAGAATGAGGTCTAGGAAATGGAAATTGGGTCTTTTTCTCAGGAGTTCTCTACCTTTTGGATTTTTTGTTGATATGGGTTGTGGGATTTTTACAGTATTTTAGATACGATATAATACAGCTATTGTCAGAAATCATTGCCATTGCTAATAAAGCCATTTAAAAAGGCCAATGGATGCAGAATGCTAGGAGAGATACCTGGAAATAGCTGAATCCAGTACTATAACAGGACAGGAAAAAACAAAAAACTTAAAGGAACTTTCCCTCAACGCACAAAGCTATTACATCTGTCATATAACCTATCGTTTCAGTCCATTTCAGCTTCTGGAAATATGAGATACTAAACATGAAAAAAATTTAACGGCTTGAAGAGGGATCTTAGGAGTCAATGACAAGGGAGTACATCTGACCTCCCTATGGACCAAACCAGTAAAAAACTACTATTAGAAAAGAATTCACAAAATTCTCTTCTTAGAGAGAAGAGAGAAAGGGAGAGAAAGGAGAGGGGGGAAGGGAAAGGATAGTTCAATTGTTTTAATAATGAAGAGCTGGTGACTCATGGAGCAATATTTGAAGATAGCACTGGTTTTCTTACTGGCTTATAACTTCCTTAGCATTGCAGAAAGGAAGAATTAAACAGGTTCAGTTGGTCCAGCATAATTAAATTTGATCAAATAGATGCTAGCTAGTTCCTTGAAATAGAACACTAATCGATACATAAATAAATGTACAGAGCAAGCTATTAGCAAAGCCAGCAACATATTAGGAATGAATTTTTAGCTTCCATGAAGAATCGAGGTTTGAGGTTTTTCTTTAGTTATTTTACACGCATATTTTAAAGACCCTAAATAGGTTGCTTCAAATTTTGGAGACTCCCAAAGCACCGGTGGACTCAGGAACCACAAAGCCACAAAAAAACTTCTCACAGACTTAAATTTGTTCTTCCTTCCACCTGTTTTTTTGCTGTGCCTTCCAAACTGAAAGGCTGAAAATCATTTGTCTAACTGTAAAATGAACACTTAAAGTCCTCAGCAAAGATCTAGCTACAGGAGATTAGAGTAACACTTTGTGTACAGCAAAAGTAACTTGAAAAAAACACTCAAATCATACATATACGAGATATTTTTTGTATTTTGAAGAGTTAAAAATTACCTAGTACTAACTGTAAAAAGTTGTATGCTTACATGAAGCATCTTTGTTCCTTGTATGAACTATTCCTTCAGTTACCTAATTATTTTGCTTTTTTTGAAGACAGGAGACAAAACACCAATAATCAGAACTTGGTCATAGGCAGAAGTTTTAACCACATAATGTCTATTATTGCCTTCAGTCTGGTTCAGGAGACAGACTTTCCATCAGGACAACTTCTTGATGACATTTTCTAACAGATGCAGAGCATCTAGACTAGATCTAGAAAAGATTTATTTTAGGATTACTTTGCCCGCTTTGTACAAGGTGTTATTTGGGAAAAAGGGAGGGTGGGGGGAAGGGTGCAAAGCCCCCATTGGAATGACGAGTTTTCTTTCACTCCCAGTGTGAGTGATTCAGTCTTGAAGAGCTAATAACAACTTGATGTTTCCTCTTTTTATTATTAGTCCAGCAAATGAATCTGACATATTGTATATAAAAATGTTCACACAATCAATATAAGATTGTCTTAGTTGTTACATTTTTCCCTGAGTCCATAAAGTTAACAAATACAGAAAGCTCAGTAAAAACAAATTCTTTATTCCTGCCTTGCTTTTTAAAGGCTTCAGGGTTGAAAGTAAGTACTGTCCACCCTAAGACCCACTCCCATGGCTGCTATGACCAGTTGCTCTCCCACAGACAGATGTGGCTTATATAAAGTGACTGGGAGAACTAGTCAGAGATTTGGCTACAGCACCACTAAAACACAGGCAATACTCAACTCATGATCTTTACTACCTCAAATACAGACAGCACCATCTCCTGTGTCTCCAAATGTCTTGAAGAAATTGGTACCTGGCTGAAAAAAAAATAAATGTATTGCTGAGAAAAACTCAGGGGAAAAAAAAAAAAAGCTTTGCAGTGAGGAACGAGAAACCAAAAAAACATTCTTTGACACTACTAAGGCACACCTGAGACTATGTGCCCTCAGCTGACCCCATAGATCATCTTCCCCTAGCCACTGAAAGCTTGCAAACATTTTGATACTAGTACCAACCATAAAATCAAAATGTGACAGGCAACAGAGCAGGTCCTGTTTTTCTGTATACTTTACTTAAATTACATTTAAATTATTTTCACCTTCCTATACACAGGAAAAAAGCCTTCCTTTCCTCAGTTGTTACATGCACATAGCATGTCCTGTGAACAAGACTCTTCCTCCACTACAAGCCACACTGCAGAGCATCACAGTGAGTACTCCCAACATGAGGGCTGAGAAGTTAAGGCCCAGTCCCTACGTCAGGCCATAATTTCACTGACAGTCACACCCCTCACAGTGGCCCATGGGGAAAGCATAGCATCATCTTCCTTTGGCCATAGGCAGTTTCAGGTCTTTCTGAACCAGAAGCAGCATCAATACCTTTGTATTTAGAAATCCTTTAGTGGATCTCTGTTCCACCACTTTGTCATCCACGGCTTTAATCTGTTTATTCAAACCTCCTGCAGCAACAAGTGCCACAGTGTAATTACTTGCTCATGTGTTTTCCCTTAAAAGCACCTCCTCTTGCTTGTTTTTAAGCTTTCATCCTGAAAAATTCATTTTCCTTTATGGTTTACTACTGAGAAATGAATAGTTATTTGCATCACATCCTTCCTGCCATCATTTTTGCTGCTGCAGAGAGACATCATATATATATTCCCTTCCCCCTGAAATTTATTATTCAAGATGAAGAACTTTTCTGTCCTTATATGAAAGCAAATTATCCTTATTTCTTTGCTCAGTTTTTTTCTGAATTATACTCTTACCTTTTTTTTGATAAGTTGGCCCCAAATCCATGCAGTTCTCAAGGTCTCCAAGGACTCATATAACAGCCTGATGGGCTTGGGGTTTTTTTTTTCTCCTTTTTCTGCCCTTCCTAATACTGTTCTGTTTGCCTTTTTGACCTGCATTGAGTATCAAGCTGATATTTCCACAGAACTATTCACAGTGAGTCCAGGATCCTTCCTGAGTGACAACAGGTAATTTAGAGTACAAAACTGTGTACATATAATTATCTGTTTTTTTCTCCATGTGTATTATCTTGCATTTATCAATCCTGAATCTCATCTGCCATTTTCTCAGTCACGCAGAATTGCAAGATCTTCTGTGCTGCTTTACAGTCAGCTTTAGTTTTGATTTCTCTGTCAGCTCTGTCATTCCCCCCATTCTCCTCAGACTGCTTTTACACATAAAAACACAGAGACAGCTGCACTGTGTCAGATCAGTGATCCCCCTAACCTAGCATTCTGTGCAATATTGACTGAAAAAAAAGATGCTTAGTCAATAGTGTCAGAACACATCCCTGGATGACTTTCCACTCTCAACCACTCCTGAGTTTGCACACTGTGTCTTTAGAGCTACTAACCCTCGATGGCTTTCTTTTCCATGTGGCTGTCTCCTTGGACCCAGACAAACTTCTTGTCATGTCCTTGGGTGAGGAATTCCAGAGCTTAGCAGCACACTGTGAAAAGAACCACCTCCTCTTGTTCTGAACCTGACACCCACCAGCTTCCTTTGGCACCACAGACACTCGGGCTCCAGTCACCCTTTAATGACATCCCTGATTCCATGGACTTCCATTTTTGAAGACTGAGCCATTTATTAGCTATTTCAGAACAGATTTACAATTTCTTTAGGCTTGGGCACAAAATTTAGCTATCGAGCAAAAGGACTACAACAGACAGATGGGCCATCAACATTGTCCAATGCTTTTCTGGAAAAAAAAAAAACAAACCAAAACTGCAGTGGGTATTTTCACCCAGAAATTTTTCTCCTTACGCTTATTCAAATGTACACAGATCAGCGAGGTTCTTGTCCTAAGAACAGCTGTAACACCCCTGCAACAGTTAAACTTTACAGGTGTATTTCAACAATCAATAGCACATCTGTAAATAAAAAGTATATTAAGAATAAATGTGTAGAAGAAAGAGGGAACCAGAAAAACAAATTAAGTTAAAATTTTTAGAAACAGTCTTCCGTGTTGCTTTTCCACTTGGCTTTCTATTGTCTCCTCTTCAACTGTGATTTTTCCTCACCCAAAAAGCAAACTTAAGTAGTGTTTTCACTGCTGGCGAGGAGAGTGAAAGTTCTGAGGACTGAAGTCATGATAAAGACTATCCACAGAAATAGTGGACAAAAATTAAGCTAGTTTTTCTATACTTTTAATACACAGTCATTTGGGCTTTTCTCAACGAAACCTAGATCATCACTGTTTGCACCCTAGAGAACTTGTTTTTCCTGGTCATTGTGGAAAGTCAAGACTGAAGCAAGTGAATTTTACACTTAATTCTGAGGACAGGGAGGTTTATAGTCACTCTGATGTGTTCCAGGAATGCATCCCTCAGTTGTGGGCTAGCTGCAGAAGCAGTTTGTCTCTCCCATCCATTCCCCATTTCGCCAACAATGCCATTGTTCCCATGGAATGCAGCTGTCATGAGCGGCTGTGACTGCAGAAGGTGTTCCCTCAGGCAGCTTGGGCCATGGCCATCATGTATTGTAAAGTCTAAGACCAAAACCAAGACCTTGAACTTGTCTTGGTGCTCAGCAGGGTTACAGTGCAATGAGCAGAGCTTCAGGGTGATATGCTTTCAGCAGCCTGTATTATGGAGGAGATGAATTGCTCCATTTTGCGTCAGCTTTGCAAATCTATACCATATGACTGGCTACTAAAAGTCAGTAGCCAACTAGAGCACAAGGATTCACAGCTTCTAAAGTTATTGTGAAATTGCAGAGGGAGGGAGTGGTTCAGTATTTATACAAGTGAATCACAATCTGAATTCAGGAAACTGTTCAAATATAAATAAATCTTTACAGTTATGCATCCATGACTCTACTGCATCCCACACTCTGTTCAGGCAAGAATTTATTTTATCTTAATATTTAACATAGCTCCTTTCTTCAGTTTTAAGAAACAATTAGGACAGTTTTAAAAAAGAAAACATTTATGGTTCATCTGAAAGTGTACGTGCAAGCTCACATCTTCACATCTACACAATTATTCTACCAGGATGCACAAACTGATTTTTTTTACAAAGCAAACTGAAGAATCAAACAGAAGTAGTGGTTAACACAGCCGGGTTTTGTCTACATTGCAGAATTTTGCAAAAACAAGCTCTAAATCAAAGTCTTTATTCTTGAGTTGCAGAACATGTATGACATTTCCCATATTTTCTTCAGGTTCTCCCCCCCCAAAAAAATCTGTCATGCATTTACTCCAGCTTTCACAACCAGTAAGAGACTTTATTGAACATTAATGAGACTTCTTTCCCTCCTTCCATTCCTCCTGTTTTATCAGTGCTACCAAGCTCTATCAACAATGATTTCCAAATCAGCCTTGCTCCCCCTACTCGAACATCTACACAAATGATTGGTCCAGTGCCCAAATTACCACAGCCAAGAACAATCAGTTAAATCCATTCTCTAGCTTTTCCTCATCATTGAATGAGGAGATTCAAACAAAATTAAAGCATACTGCAGGTGGATGCACTGGTTATTTCTACCTTTCATTACTGTTGCAGCACTGCTCCCACAGCTACAGCACAAGCAGTATTAATTAAGTGCACCATGCACTTTTTAAGCATCACGTTGGTTGAAAGAGCAATGAACTTATCCAAGTACATTTCTGTAAATAAGTGATAAAAAAATGCATAAAATATCAATCACTTTGACACAGACAATTAGAAGGTCTAACATGATAGTAACCAGGGCCCCTCCCACAAACAAAGACATTCCTTTTTCTCGCATCTCTACAAGCAAAAGTAGAGGGGATTAGTCTTTCTCCAAATGCTTTCAGTCACATTGGAGAATGGAAAACTGAAAGCAGTCCCCAGTCCTCCATGACTACTTGCTGCTCTTTGGCTCAAGAGGTCTTAATCACATTAAAGGCAGACTGATTCTTCTCAGAGAAGAAACAAAGAGATCATGTCTCAGACTTGAGTCTCCTTCCTGGTGCTAAGGTCTTGGCTTTGCCATGGAAGACTGAACAAGCTGCAGACCAGGTTAAGGCTGTGGAGTGGAGATCTACTCACCAGTAGAGAAGAGCATCATAAGGAATGGCACACACAAATCTCATTGCATGTAAGTAGCTCTGTTACATGCCAGGTCCCAAAGCAAAATTGTTTTCTAGTTTCTATTCATGACTGAAGTCAATTCTGAGCAACAAAGTTAATAGGAGAAGAGTGCATAATGAAAAACAAATGTCAAAACATGTTTAGAAAAAGGCTGAAGATAGTACAAGAAAAAGGCATATGCTTTAGACATTAACAGGTGGACACAAGCTTGGGAAAAAAAGAAATATAAGCTTTATTAAAACCCTAGAAAGCCAACATGAATTGAGTCCTTATTTTTAATACATAAATGAACAAAATTAGTCAGTTAGGGAAATGTGAAGTGGGAAAATCCAGAACTGGTCTACCATAGAAGGAAGGAGACTGGAAACTCTAAAGGTAAAAGGCAGAAGAGAGATTAGAGTAAAAAGAAGAACAAAAGGCAGAGAAACCAAGAAGGGCATTTTTAAGTGTGACCACAGACATATACTGAAGGCTGACATTAACAAACCACATTATCTCGTGCTCTTCTGCTTATGATGTCTCACTCACATCATGAACTCAGCCTATTTTTGCTTCTCATGAAAAAAAAAACCAAAACAAAACAAACAAAACCAGGGAACAAGGAAAACAACGCCAATTAAAACTTCTTTAGAACTTGGAACCCTTGCATGCAGTATTATTACAATCAATCATACTCAAGAATTGTACCAAGCCACACTTTTTCATAATTCAAATACCATACCAGATTTTAATACAATCGTGCACATTGTTATATTCCATCCAAACATGTTTTTCTAAATTAATTTTCTTCATTTCAACAAACGAAACATTTCTGGACATGTTAGCAAACTTGCTCCTAGACATACATCACAGAAGGAACAGAATGCTTTTCTTTTTCTCATGAAAAAAAAAAAGATACTTGACACATTGAATTCTGTGAAACAGACTGCAGTGGTTTCACTGAGAAAAATATCCCAGTCTACCTGAGATTAGAGAGCAAACATTTCCAATAAAAGTTATTCCAAAAAGCGTATTTTTGTAAACTACTCAAAAAATGTATTGTCACATTAATATCAGATTTTTTCTATGATCATGTTGCTGCAAAAGCATTTTCACTATTTGACATTTGCAATGACAGAAATGCTATCATTTAGCCTGAACACAGACTGCATCACTATAAAAAATGTTTACTCCCAGCACTGAGGAGACAGCTATAAAGGGGACAAGTTTTTTGCTTTGTTACGGTGCCCTACAAAGCCATTGTGACTTTGTGTCATAGTTCTCTTTCTCTGCTTTCCCCTAAGCTCTGTTTTAACTTGTCTTCTATTCAAACAAGTCACTACACTGGTAGAATTACTGCCCACACATGTGAAATGAGAGTCACTCCTTTTTTCTTTTAGGTTGAGCCTTATCGAGATTACCTCTAACTTCCCACCTTTTTTATCCTCTTTAATTTACCTGGTAGGTATAGATCAGGTTTGACACCATCTAAGGGGCCTGAAGGTACACGAGTCCATGGGACCCAAGGAGATGCATTCACAAATCCAGCGGAAAGTGGCATATGAAGTTGCTAAGCCACTATTTTTTTGAGAAATTGTAGCAGTTTGGTGAAGTTCCCACTGACTGGAAAAGAGGAGAAATTTTCCCATTTTCATAAAAGGGAAAAAGGAAGACCCGGGGCACTACAGGCCAATCAGTCTCATCTCTGTGCCCTGCAAGATACTGGACCAAATCCTCCAAAAATCTGTGGAAAATAAGGAGGTGATTGGTGACAGTCAACAGGACTGCACCAAGGGCAAATCATGCCTGACAAATTTGGTGGCCTTCTGTGATGGGGTTACAGCACTGGTGGTGGATAAGGGAACAGCAAGTGACATCCTCTACCTGCACTTGTGCAAAGCATTCACCACTGTCCTGCATGACATTCTGGTCTTCAAATTGGAAAGATATGGGTTCGATTGCTGGACCACTTGTTGGATAAGGAATTGGCCACATGATCATACCCAAAGGGTTGCCAGTCACCAGCCTAATATCCAAGTGGAGATCAGTGATGAGTGCTGTTACTCAGGGACCAGCACTGGGACCTGTTCAGCATCTTTGTCAGTGACAGACACTCACATGAGCATCCTCAGCAAATTTGCTGCTGACACTGAGCTGTGTGCTGAAGTCAACATGTTGGAGGGAGGTGAGGCCATCCAGAGGCACCTTGACAGGCTTGAGAGGTGGGACTCGTGCAAGCCACACAAAGTTCAACAAGGGCAAGTGCAAGGTCCTGCACCTGGGTTGGTGCAATCCCAAGAACATTTACAGGCTGGCAAAGAATGGATTGAGCACAGCCCTGAGGATGACCTGGGGGTGTTGGTTGATGAGAAGCTCAACATGTGCCAGCAATGTGTGCCCACAGCACAGAAAGCCAGCTGTATCCTGGGCTGCATCAAAAGAGTGCCAGCAAGTTGAGGGAGGTGATTCGCATCCTCTGCTCCGTTCTCATGAGACCCTACCTGGAGTACTGTGCCCAGCTCTGGAGCCTTCAACACATGAAGGACATGGAGCTGTAGGAAAGAGTCCAGAGGAGGGTCATAAAGATGACTGGAGGGCTAAAGCTCTTCTCCTAAGAGGACAGGCTGAGAGAGCTGAGGTTGTTCAGCCTGCAGAAGAGAAGGCTCCAGGGAGACCTTACAGCAGCCTTCCAGTACCTGAAGGGGGCCTAAATGAAAGCTGAAGAGGGGCTTTTTACAAGGGCATGTAGTATCAGGACAAAGAGGAACAGTTTCAAAGGGAAAGAAGGTAGAGTAGATATTAGCAAGGAGTTCTTCATTGTGAGGGTGGTGAGACACTGGAACAGGCTGACCAAAGAAGTTGTGGCTATCCCCTTCCTGTAAGTGTTCAAGGCCAGGCTGGATGGGGTTTTGAGCAACCTGGCTGAGTGGGAGGTGTCCCTGCCCATGGCAGGGTAGTTGCAAGTAGATGCACTTTAAGGTCCCTTCAACCCAAACCATTCTGTGATTTTATGAATCCAAGGTCCCAGCACTGAAAAGTGACAGTGTCAAAGTCAGCTTTCCTCAGACCACCGTCAGGTGTCCCAATTCTATTCTTCATTTGGGAAAGTGTTTACTTCACACATGCATGCTTTTGCTACTAAAAACCTGTAAATGAATGGCCAACTAGTAATACACTTGAACCCAGCAGGAGACCTTTAGGCATCTGAAGGCACAAGGCTCATTTAAAAAAAACTTGGCATCATTTTATTGGAAGCTTACAAACAGTGGTTCTGTTCAAATACATCTAAAGATCTCAATCTGCCCACCAGTGGAACTGTACAATAGCTCTCCCCAAGTTTCTCTTTGAAATATCACAGGGCTGAAATACTAAGCTAACTTTTCCTGCAAAGACAGTGCTGTGACTTGGTTCAACTGCTTTCAGAGAGGCAGGTTAGTAGGAGGGCTTGTTCATAACTAAACCTTTCATCATTTACACCTGCCTCTAGACAGCTGACAATTGGTTATAATCCATATTTAAGGGTTGAACAAGGTAGAAGCAAAGATGCCAGGCACCCCACTAGTAATGTTGGAGGTAATCTATCCTACTGCAATGGTGGCAAACATCAGAGGAAATCTATTACAGATAACTGAGCTGTTTTTAGTTTCAGCTCACCTGTGCAGCCACTCATGCTGCCAAAGAAAATTCTCCAGTCTACAAACCTTACAGACAGAGCAACTGCAGAACCACCAACTTTCCATCCAAGAATGCAATTACTAAAGAAGTAAACCATTTTCCTTGAGACCTGAAGCTGATACTAACACCAAATCTGAACTCCTGGAAGGCTGACATGATGTTTCAACAGACCATATACATCAGAGCAGGGTATATCTGAAAAAAAATGCAAGATTAACAAATGCTCCATCTGCTCTAAGAAATTACTATGTCCAATATGTCCCAGAAAGCTGACCAGAGATTAGAAACTACAAGTATCGCTACTCAACCCACTGCTAGCTGTAAATGTTCACTTTATCTGCAGAAAGACAGAAATTAATGCATCTCCTCTATCAGGGCTGGAAGATAAATACAAAACTCCCCAAACGCACAGAACTCAGTGAAAACCCTGAATCACTTAAATGGCTAATTCTCTTAATGGAAGATTTTATTTTGTTGAGTTCTATTGATATAAAAGTACAAGATAAGAAAAGTAGCATCAAATCCTTTATAACCCATAATTGAAGCAAACCAATCACATTTGAGATGTTGACCTAAAAAGCACAAAAATATCACACACAAGAAAACAATTAAGATGGCTGGATTTTCTTCAAGCTTCAAGCACTGCAAAGAGGTATGTTAAGTAAATCTGCTACTTATACCTTGTTACCACATTGAAAAGACTTAACCAAAAAAGCCCCCCACATGTTGGTGAAATCAGTAAGAAGCAGGAGATGGCCAATAACTGGGACGCTCCCCTGACCAGAAAGCTTACAATCCAAATTAGGTCACAATTTCATTATCATGCTATTTAGCAACAGCTTAATTCCTGAAATAGGATCTATTTTTCTGGAGTTGTTTTTCAGTAGGTTTTCCAAGCAGTCAAGCAGGCCTATCTGTGACCCTATCGCTGTACACTGAGGATGCAAGCGAGCTGCCCAGGCACAAGAGCCAAACACGCTGCCCACACTTTCAGCAGAAGAGGTGACTTGGACACTGAACACCACTGTGAACAGACCTGGAGACAGAACCACCTAGACCTACCTGAACATTTGTCTACCCAGAAATCCCATGCACTCACAAAAAAGTTGTACCAGTGCCTAAAGTAACAGGCAGGTATCTTCTTTCCACCACCACTGTGCTAGGTGAACACGTTATTTTCATACCATGCCGTCACCACCCACGTGCCATAGATAATCAAGTCCAAACCTCTGCCAACAAGAGATCATCCTAATCCTCTGTAGGGTGCTTCAGGCAAAATTAGTACAGTTCAACCAGCTGCTCACTTATCCAACGTTAACTCAAGAGCTGTGGGGGTGGGAAGTCTGGCAGGGGAAAGGCAGCAAATGACTTGGGGAGAGTTGCATCTTCAGCCAGCACAGCTGCTTGCAAAACGAGTTATTTTGCTGCACTCCTAGCCCTGGGGGGCCTAATATGTACTGACGGCATCAAGTCCAGCCAGAGTCACTTTTACACAGCAGCCTAGTGGTTACAGCACTTGGCCAGACTGAGTGGGAACTAGGATCACTTCCCTCCTCAACCTGAAAGAATCCACAAAAAAGCATTGCTTGCTTTCCAGATTGTTGCTCCTAAGCCTAAGCTCCCATTGTTGCAAGCAATTCATTACCTGTATTTCTAACCAGCAGCTAAAACATAGATGGATTTTCTGAAACTCTATCTGGGATCCAGACCTCAGACTAGAAGGAGCACAGCAGGACCACGGATGTGACCGTTTCTGCTACTGCACATGGACTTGGGCTGACTGCAGAGCAACTACTGAATTACTAACTCACAGTCAACACTTGGAAGACAAACAATGATTTAAAACACATGGCTGCAAACTGCCTCAGCTATGCAGCCAGACGGGAGAGGGAAGAGGCTGCAGCAGCTGCTGCTGGAGTGTAGCTCACCCCTGCTCAGAGGAATGGTGTTGGGGTGTCCTTTGCCTGCAGCTCCCCTGTTCAGGAACCCCATACACCCCCTCCACAGTGCTGCTCCCTCATGGAACCATCCAGGTTGGAAAAGACCATCCAGCCCAACCTCTAACCTAACTCTAGTAGCCCATTGCTAAATCATGGCCCTAAGTACTGTACTGATGCAACTTTTTAAATACATTTGAGTACGGTGATTCAGCCACTTTCCTGAGCAGCCTGTTCCAGTGCTTAATAACCCTTTCTGTAAGGGCATTTTTCCTCACATCCAACCTAAGCCCACTCTGGCACAACGTGAAACCATTTCCCATGTCCTATAGCCAGACACCAGCAAGAGGCGACCTGCACCCCTCTCACTACACCCTCCTTGCAAGAAGTTGTGGAGAGCGACAAGTTCTCCCCTCACCCTCCTCTTCACCATGGCCTGCCCCCAGAAATCTCCTGCCATAAGGCAGTCGGGAACTAATCGCAAGTACGCAATTAAGCCAGCCAGTACTACCACCTCAGCAAGAAGAGGAGGCAGTGAAAGCAGCGACCAAGCCCCAGCACAGCGGGCCCACCCGGCCTCGGCTGGCAAGGGGCCGGGGTTTGCCGGCAGCCCCCCGGGTACCGCTCTCCTCCTCTCCCCAGACAGCCCCGGGGCTGCCAGGGGAGCGAGGGGCGGTGAGAGGAGGAGCGTGCGGAGCCCCCCACACCGCCGCCCAGCAGCCGCTCGAGGAACCGAGGCTGCGGTCGCCAGGGCAACGGGGCCGGGCGCTTTTCCGGGGAGCGGGAGCAGCGGCGGTAGCGAGATCGGGAGCGGCCCCGCCGCGGCCTAAACCCGCCCGGTCCTGGCAATCGCCGCCGGAAGTTTATTTATAGATTGGCCGGATACGTGCTGACGTCACGGAGCGCACCGCCCCCGTGCGTCAGCGTGCGGCGTACGTAATGGGAACGTGACACACGCACGGCGCGAGCTATTTATAGCTGGAGAGGGGTGGGAATTAAAAAAAAAAAAAAAAAAAAAGAAAAAAACAAAAAAAGAGGAGGGAGGCGCGCGCGGCCGTTTGTTTGCCATCCGCACGCGCTCGGGAGGAAGGGGGAGGGGGAAGGAGGAGGGGGGTAATTAGCGTCATGTGACGGAGCAGCTCCGGTTCCCCCCCCCCCCCCCCCGCCTCCCTCCCCCTTTCCCTCCCGGTGAGCCGGGGAAGTCCGAGTGGCGCGGGGCCCAACCGGCGGCAGCGGCAGCGCGTGATGGGGGCGAGGCGGCGGAGGGCGCGCGCCGGCCGCAGGCGACCTTTCCCCCCCCCCCCCCCCCCCCCCCCCCCCGTGGGTCTGAGGGTGCGGGGAGCTGCGGCCGGGATGCCGAACGGGGGGGATTCCCGCTCCCTCCCTCACCCCACCCACCGGGAAAAACCCCGTGGAAAATAAAAGCCTTAGAACCCGACCCGCGCTTCCGGGAAGCGGAGTCGTCGCCCGAACCCGGCGGTACCGCTCTGCCCTTAGAGTCCCGGCCGAGCTGACTCTTCCCGCAGCCTGCGTGGGCCGGGCAGCGGCACACGGGAGCTTCAAAATGCTTCTACCGCGCCTCCGTCCCCGTCCCCCACCCCCCTTTCCGCCGGAGCGGGTCTCCGCCGCGGCGGGCAGCCTGAGGGCAGTGGGGTCCCCCTGTGGAAACGGTGTCAGTGACGGCGGACTGCCGGCTCTGCTGAGGAACTGTCTGGGTGACAGTCGGTCGAGCCTCGTCCCTTTCCCTTCTCCCGAAAGTTGCACCGAGGGTTTTCTCAGCTTTCCCCCGCTCTGAGAAGGAGGCTCAGGACAAGCCGTCTCCCGCGGCTGCCGATGCGGCCGTTGCCGCTTCTAACGACCCGTTCTCGGTGGGGAAGCGGAGCGGCACGGCGGGGCACGCCGCCAGCCCCCGGCTGCTCTGTCCCCGGGGGGAACCTCTTCCTTAGAACGCAGCCTTCCCGTCCCGGGAGCAGGGCCAGGGGTCGGCCCGGGTCACCGAGCTGCTGAGGGGGAAGGGAGAGAGGACAGGGAATGGAAGGAGGAGGGGTGAGGGGGAGGGGGGGGGTTGTCCCGGCGGTCCTGGCAGCGGCGGAGGGGACACCTGTTGGCTCCGCCGCCACCACCGTCACGCGGCGCTCAGCTGGGGCAGGCGCGAGGCGGGCCGGGAGCCAGGACCGCCGCCGGCGTCACGGGACCGGGCGCGCGTGCCGCACCCGCTGTCACCTGCCCGCGCGGTGAGGGGAGCGGGGGGGGGGGGGGGGGGGGGGGGGGTGACAGAGACCCGGAGGGTAACGGGGAAGGTCTGACTGAGTGTGGATGCGGGACCGGCTCCCGGCTGAAGCAGCCGTTCCTCGGTAAAGCCCTGTAACACCGACAAACCCCGGCGAGATCCCGAATTTTGTGAAGGCCGACGCTGAACTTGCGGGAGGGGGAGACGGGAAGAGTCCTGTTAAGCACGCAGCACACCGGATAATAACCTAACTCCTTCATCCGAAATGGGATTCGTGGGGCTCGCCGTGCGTGACACACAAGTATTATTTCACTTGGTGGCTGGGGAAGCTCGGCCCGTGAAGTTGTTCGGTTTTGTTGTTTGTTGTTTTTTTTTTTAAGCCAAACCTAAAGGCAGTGCATTTCTTGCACGGTTATCAGCACAAATGAAAAATTAATGGGATTTAATGGAGTATGCTGATGTGACACAAAATCTGCAGAGAAGGTGAAGCCCTCTGAAAATGTTTGTAATACAGCGAAGCAATTAAAAAGGCAATTGAACAGGTAGCAATCATGAAATTACATAATTTTTAATTAAAACCTATTTATGCTATTGTTTCAGGGGCTTGTCATCAGGAAACACCCTGCTAGGAAAAGATATAACAAATGATGAAAAGGTGTTATCTACTGGAAACAGGATGCTATCTGTCTTAATTTAAGAGCAGCAGCATGGGGGGGCTGTGGGGGGGCTTGGTGTATGTGTGGAAAAGAGACTTGCCTAAACTCTTACGGGTACGAGTACTGTAAATTTAAGCTACCATTTCATAAAACCAAAAACAATAAAGCTAGGCGATACAATAGGAAAAGATATCTAACTCAGAACAGATGGCAGGAAACTTTTTTTCCCCTTGCATGGAACCACTAATGCGTGGAGTGGTCAGTGGGGAGTTTTGGTTGGGTGAAAGTGGCAGAGTTACCCTAGCAGTCAGCACATGAAAGCTTTGGTGAAGGAAAGAGAAAATGGGAATTAAATTTGTTTTTTAAATTGCCCGGAACTTCTAATTATGCGTTAGTTTCTATTGCCAAATTTAACTGCAACGTGACAAAGCTTTTTCCTTGTCATCACCAACACATTTCTTACAAAAATACAAGTATGTCCTACTAAAAATATACGAGATTGTTCTAACGTTAATCCTCTTGCTGCTCGGTGTCCCAGTCCCTTCTTGTAAGGCAGAGCACTGAGATGAACAAAACCTATGTAGAACGGTACTGACTTTAAAAAGTCTTTGTGAAGACATTTGCTGGTCTTTTCTTCCAGAGACACAGAATCACAATCTGTAACAACTTTACTCCTTTGAAAACAGGGAGGTCCCTTTACTAGAAAAACACATGCACCTTCTGCTACAGCAGCAAGCAGCTCCACTGATTTTCAGCTCCACTGCAGTGCTTCCTGTTTGCCCTTGCAAGGCTCAAACACCCAAGGGAGGAAAACTTCAGCAAAATGAAGACAAGGCAGAGAATTTCCCTTCCTTGTCATTCTCCCCCTCATCTCCATCACCAAGACGCATAGTAATTTTAGATCTCTGCTCTAGGTGCCCCAGAAGCAGCAATGGCTGTTTCCTAAAGTTGTATTTAGATGATTTTGACATTCACTTCATCATATTTTGAATTTTTGCCATTCGAACCACATCGCTGTCTCATATAGCCCTGTACCTGTAAGTTTCTCTGTAGCGTAGAGTTACAATCAGGAGAGACTGAGGTTCCTTACTTCCTTGAAATGGGAGGGAACAAACTCGGGAATTCAGCTTCTCTTTTGGCTTCACTTTCAAGGTCTTCTTTCCAAGACACATCACAAAGCTTAGATGCTTTCCTGATGAATGTGAGGCAACAGCATCCTCCCTTGCCTTTCTCACAGCTTCTCCTGCAGAAATGGCAGCAGGCTCCTCCTCTTTTGGTAGAAGAGAAACCGCTCGTCTTCCCTAGGCTGGTCCAAGAGCAGCACACCTGTACCCAGCACACTTTATCCCTTTTGTTTGTAAGTTTGTCTTGGCACTGCTCGCTCCCATCATCTCCAGAGGACTGCACAGAGGAGCACACATAACGCAGCTCCAGGTCGGACATTTCCAGCCCGTGACAGGCTCGGGCAGCCATGACTTGCTGGTTTCACTCAAATTTGAATTTCAAGATGATTTTCACAACTCCAAGGACTAAACTCGGAGCTGATCACCCAGTTCCCGGAGCGAGGGTCAGAAGGTCAGGCCTAGAGTGCATCCTCCACCAGGGCCTGGTCTGTCATAACCCAGTGCAGGGGTGGGAAATGGAACTGATTTCATCAGCTCACTCAAAGACTCTACCTAAGCTGATTCAGAGATGCCAGCAGGTTTTAGTCATAACTGAAGAAAGCTGATGCTTAAACTCTCTTAACCTGTGACATGATACTAGAGCCCACTTCTGATCTTTAAGATGTGATAATTTTGAAAGATATTATCCAGATCTTCTCAGGTCAAACATTAATTTATTTATATGAGGAAAAAAAAAAAAAAAGGAAAAAAAAAAAAAGGAATCGTTGACACGGAGGGGTCTGAGGCACTGTGCGTTAGTAAGACATAAAGAATAATAGAAATTAGTTTTTATTTCTGTGCTTTTATTTCCAAAATCCTCTGTTGTAACTTTACAGATCAGGAAACAAAAGCAGGCAAGAGACTAATGGAGCTGTGCAAAGGCACAAACCAGGACAGAGACAAAGAAAGCAAAACCTGGACAGTCGGTTGCCTTGGCAGCTGGACTCTCCCACTGTCCTCTCCAACAAACCCCTTGTCCTACCCTAGCTGCCCAACAGCTCTTGGAAATGGGTGGTTTGGACAGCGAAGTAGTGAAAAGGGAGAGAAACAGTCAGGGAAACAGTAGGAAGGAAAGAAAAGATAGTCCAAAAAGAAATGAGAGAAATGCAATGCCCGGTAACATATGTAAGTGGTTTAGGGATCATTAAGAGTAAAACAAACAGAGTAACCAGAAAAATGAGGTAATAAGAACAGATGGAATTTAAAGGTTCTGCTCAAAGAAAGATGTTAGGCAAAGTAAATAAATAACAAGTTCATGCTTTTGAGGAGCTATCTTTTGTCAACACGAACATAAAGAATAAGTCTGCCAGAATGGTAATGCCTGCTGAATGATTATCTGGTATAAATTATATATAATTTTTACAATGATACAGTTGCATTTGTGTAGTACCCCATGAGGTAAGCACAGAGACTTTTTAGGAGCAGAGATTGGACAATCCAGTCAAGAATTTAATTTAGACATGAAGGGCTCAGAAGGAAGCCGTGAGAAAGAACTTTCAAAATAATAATAATTGCTATTAATTATAAGGTAAAGAGGGGGGGAAGTATTAACTTTCAGGATTTGTAAAAAAAACCCATCATCGTGATCCTACACTAAAACCCATCTCACTGTAATAAACATTGCACCCTTTAAGATCTTTGCCCGGTATAAGATGAGCTTGAGGGTTTGGGGTTTTTTTTTCCCTTCTTTCTCATTTTTCTTTAACACAGTCAAAGAAGATCATCCTTCTGAAAGAAATGTAGTTCTTGTGCATCCATGATAAATCCCATTTAAAGCTGCTCATTACTACATAATTAATGTACCTAAATTAAGATCCCTCTGAATGTTTCTTCATCTCCTTATTTAATAATCTGCTACGCTTGCACGTCTGAACATTGGTCTGGTCCTGACTTCTCCCATTCTTAATCAGCTCTTTTGTGGGCAGTAAGAATTATACTCCCAAAAGCCCCTCTGCTTAATATGATCAGAGTTCAGTCTGTGGGTTTGTCTGAAAGGCAGTCGTTCCTTTCCTTAATAAGCAACCTCCTTTACTTTTACTTTTGGATCTCCACGAGCAAGAAATAATTGCCTATTGTCCTGCACACCAGGCGAAGTCAACAGGCTGAGTCAGTTCAGGAGTATTCAAGCCTCCCCATCTGTGGCATTGCAGAATTCCAGGGCAATTCCACCAGTTGGTGGAGCTTCTGTCTGGGAAAACGGAGCTATTGTGAACAAAGCATACTGCACATATTTCTAACATTCATAAAAGACTGAGTTGAACAATTTGAATCTTTCTCAAAATTTCTTCCTTCAGGGCAAAAATTTCCAATGCATGGCCTCAATCCAATTATACTCATTTAGAAAATCTGAGCATAAACCACATGACAATTTCTTCAGTTGATTGGGAAAAGAAAATATAAACTTTTGACTGTTAAAGTATGGTGGCAGGCTAGATTAGACTAGGACTTTGTTTAGCCAATACTAGGACTCAGTTTTGGCATAGGGTAACCTGACAAACAACATGCCAAAGACTAAGCTAGGCCTTCTTTCTTCTCCTCTTCACCATTGTTACCTCTGTATGACAAGGTTGTCTCTTTCCCTCTTGGAGAAGAAGGTGCAACAAGTTCCTCATTGGAAACACAGTGGTGATATATTGGGTGTCCTGGGTTACCTATTGTAACATGCTGCTCTGCATACAGAAACTTGCTGGCCTAACCATGTATGGCAGAGAGGCAAAGTGACTGTTCCAGACTATCCAGGCTCAGATAGGTGTCATTTTGACCAAGATCACATCTTGTTTTCAAGACTTTATCCACCTTGATCAAGACCAGAACTTGTTATGTTTATTTTCTGAATGACAACATACCTCTGAAGGGCAGGATTTTAACTCAGACCTAAATCCAAGGAGGTTTTAGGTGACCAAATTGAAAATTAATCCCCAGTTCCCAGAAAGAAATCCAGAAATTTAAATTAATCAGATAACTGTATGCATGCTTTTAGGGAGAGAAAAGGGTACAAAGCAGAGTACCTGCAAAAAGTTGACAGGGGTCACATCCCAAATCCCAGCCCTCTGGAGCAAGGGTAATATCTTAGGACTGCAAGAAGTCTCAGGGTATCAGAACCCTATCTTGAAGAAGCTCACCTACAAGCTTTTTCAGAAATGTGTGGGAGAAGATGGGTGCTACCTTCTGTTGACTCTGAAACTGTCAATTACAGCACTCCCTGAAAAAAAAAAAAAACAAACAGAAGATCTGGGATTCATCTCCTTTTTCTGCTTAAGGAGACTCAAATCCACACCCTCCGTTATCACAGAGAATGGCCTCATCACTGAGTTATTGGCTGTCTAGGAAGGTATGGAGAGGAAAAAGAATTTTTTGCTACAGAAATCATGCTCAATAGGAAGGGATTATCAGGCAAGACAGAAAGTTCGCATAAGGGCATGCAGCACTTTTATACTACAGGTGTTTAGCATAAAATAACACAAGCCATCCTTGGAGCAGAAATGGATAGGCAGATCTCCTCTCTTCCAGCAGACAGCCTGAAGCACTAGAGAGCCTGCACACAAGCCTGAACGCAGTTTCACCACTTCAAACAGGTGGGTGAGATGCCACCAGAATCATGCTGGGATTACAGCAATATCCTGGGAGGTGGGGAATGTAAATTGACTCTCCCATCCCCAACCTCTCCCCCTGGTCCCAGGCAAACTAGGTGAATCTGTATGTCCTGTTTTCTGTGCAAGTTCTGGAACTACCAAGCTGTCATGGAATGTATCTGAGTCCTCTTTTTTCCTAGAAGATGGCATTTAAGCAGAGGAACAGTTGGTTTCTACATCCTGGAGAAAGATAGGGAAGTTTGTAGGTAATACAGTGGGATACTCTTTGAGTAGGTGGTTGGACTAGGTGACCTTCCAAAGAGCATTTCTATGACACTACTGAATTTAGGTGGCAGCTGGTCAGGATTTCTGGATTGTGTTGGTTTTGCTTGTTTGTTTCCTTGGTTGGTTTACATGGGTATTTAAATTCTGCAGTAAAATCATAAAAGCAGTGACATTTTCATTGCCTTGGTTCCCGAAATATGCAACTTAAAAGACTGGCCTGGACTGTGAAGGTTCTGGTCTCGGAGAAGTCAATTGTAAATTCTGATCAGGAGTTGCCAACAAGTTATTTGGCCAATTACATGGTGGGCACTGGAAAGTGAACCCCTCAGCCTCTCTGCATCATTTTCTCCCAGTGCCTTCACGCAACCTTCAGTCTTCCCAGCGCTGGCACCACCTGGCAAATGTCCCTCAACAACCTTCCCCTCCCCCTGGAGCTTTATTTCTCCCAAGGCCTCCTTCACACTGCTACAGGCTTCCATCCCTCCTTGCACAGCCTCCAGTTCCTGGTTTAATTATCCCAACTTATCCAATAAGCCTTGGGAACACCATCCTTCTGGCCCTTACTCCAGCATCGCCTCCTCCAGCAGATCAAGTCGATGTGTCCACACCAGTTAGACAATTTGCATCGCGTTGTTCCTGTCCCCTTATCTCTCCCTCCGCCCTGGTGTTTATCCTTAGATTAGGAGCTCCTTGCACGAAGCACTTCCTTTTCACCGCTTGGGAAGCAGGCAGCACAGTGAGTGACCTCTCATTGCATAAATAGAACTTAGAATCATAGAACCGTCTGGGTTGGAAGGGACCTCAGAGATCATCAAGTCCAACCCTTGATCCACTACCGCTGTGGTTACCAGCCCATGGCACTGAGTGCCACATCCAGTCTCTTTTTAAATATCTCCAGGGACGGAGAATCCACTACTTCCCTGGGCAGCCCATTCCAATGTCTGATCACCCTCTCCGTAAAGAAATTCTTTCTAATATCCAACCTAAACCTCCCCTGGCAGAGCCAGCCTGTCCATGCCCTCTTGTCTTACTGATAGTTGCCTGAGAAAAGAGCCCAACCCCCCCCTGGCTCCAGCCTCCTTTCAGGGAGTTGTAGAGAGCGATGAGGTCTCCCCTGAGCCTCCTCTTCTCCAGGCTGAACACCCCCAGCTCCCTCAGCCTCTCCTCACAGGACTTGTGCTGGAGTCCCTTCACCAGCCTGGTTGCCCTCCTTTGGACCTGCTCCAGGACCTCAATCTCCTTCCTGAACTGAGGGGCCCAGAACTGGACACAGGACTCGAGCTGTGGCCTCACCAGGGCTGAGTACAGGGGCAGAATCACTTCCCTGGACCTGCTGGCCACGCTGTTCCTGATCCAGGCCAGGATGCCATTGGCCTTCTTGGCCACCTGTCACAATGCTGCCCAAAATCACTGTCTAAAATGAAAATAAATTCTGAACCAACACTGTTTATGATAATTTATCAAAATCTATTTTGTATAGCTGCAGGATAGCAAGCTCTGCTCTCCCTTCAGGAAACTTCTGCCTTCAGCTGGGCGCTGAGCGAGGGCCCAGCTCCCTGCACAGCACCTGCATCTTCTCCAAGTGTGTTAACGCTCTGAAGTCCACCTTCTCCTACCATTTTCTCCAAATATCCCATTTCCTGTGTAGTGGTTCTTTAAATAGCACCTCAGAGATTATTTTAAAGGCTTTCAAAACATTCTTGCTGCCGGGTTTGGGTTTAGTTGGTTTGGGTTTTTTTAGCCCCCTCGCATGACGATACTTTCACATCGTGGGAGAGAGGAACAGCTCGAGGAAGCTGCAAAGCTGTACGGAGTACACGGGGGGGAGGAAAAGCGGAGGGCCCCTGTGGAATACGGTTTCTAGGACTGTCCCGGTACCAACATTGTCTGCCTGCACACTCTGAGTTTTCAGGATGACGGTGGGACCCTAGACCCCAGAGATAGCCCGCCGGGAGGGGGCGAGGGGCCGAGCCCCTGGCGTCGGCCGCCATGGTCCAAGGAGCCCCTTTCCCATCAGAGAAGCCGAGACGCAAAGGAGAAATGACAGCATGGAAAGCAGGGTATTTTTATCAGGGCCGGTGCCCGGGGTGAGCCGCGGGCGGAAAGTGCCACCCTCTCTCCTCCCCTGCCCTCGGCCGCCCACGCCGGCAGCGGCATCAAAGGGAATCTCCCTTCTCGCAGCGTGTCAGCACCGGGGATGAGCGCACCGGCCCGTCATGGCATTTTCACTTCTCCCGGCGCTTACTCAAGAGGCGGCGAGGGGGTGGAGGTCGGTTTGGAGAGGGGGGAGCGGGGGGAGGACTCCCAACCATCCGCCGCTTCTGCCATGAGGTCACCGCCGCGCTATGCGCGCCCGCCACCGCCCCTGCTCCGCTCCGTTGCGTCAGGCGGGGGGTATCCCCGCCGAGACCGCGCCGGGCATCCCCGCCGCGGAAACACCCTGCGCTTCCACGCGTGTCCCTTCACCGCGCCGCCCCTCGCGGAAGGCGTTTGGCCGCCGCTCGGAAATGTCAATCGGTCGGCCCGGGGGAATGGCAGGGATGAGATGAGAAGCGAAAGCATCGCACGCTGCGCCGAGAAAATCTCCCTGGGTCGTCCGCACGGACACGCGGGACGCGCAGCCCGAGTGCCCGGACACCGAGCGCCTCTTTACTAAAGAGGGGGAGAGCCAGCGGCCGGCTGCGACTTTCCCCCTGCGGAGAGTTGCGGGGGTCAGGCTAGGGGGGTGTGTGGGGTGTGGGCACAGAGAGCAGGGGGGGACACGGGGGGGGATGGGGGCAGCTGCGTGGGCGCGCCAGGTCCCCGCGGGCGGGCGGTCCCCGTGGCCCCCCACTCCACCCCCTGCGCAGAGGAAGCCGCGCGGGGGCGGGGGCGCGGTCCCACGACAATGGGACTCGCCGCCGCTATAAATACCCGCCCGCGTCTATATTTGGTTTGGCCGGATCACAACCGGGGGGTCCAAAAATAGCCCCGCGCGCCCGCCCGCCCCGCCGCCGCCGCCGCCACTCAATGGGCTCCGGCTCCGCCCCCTCCCCCGCGCGATCCCGATCGCCCTGCACGGGGCCCGGCGGCTAAATTTAGCAACGCCGCTTGCGTCAATGACGCGGCTGCCGTGCGTCAGCTCGCTACGTCCCGCCCCTCGGAACGGGGCCCGCCGCGTCCTGTGCGTGGATTGGCCGCGGCGGCACGAGGATGGCGTTCCGCGGTGACGTGGAGGCGCTGATTGGCCCCGCCGGGGGCTGGCTGCGTCCGGAGGGGAAGTGTCGCCGCGCGGGGAGCCCGGCGGACGGCGGGTTCCCCCGCGGGGGGAGGGGGGAGGGGAAGAGGGCGGGGGGCTGGCACCCACCACGGCCCGGGAGGGAGGCCCCGGCGCCCTCGGGGGGACGTCGTTCACCGCCAGAGGAAGGCGATCCCCAGCCTTTACGTGGCGCCCGTGCCGTACCGCCGGTCCGCGGCGTGCGCTGAGGCACGCACCGGCAGCGGACTCCCCTCCCCTTCGTTCCGGGCGGGAACGGCGGTGCCGGCGCCGGGCTGGTGAAGCGAGTAGGCGGCGGGACCCGAGCTGGCAAAGCGAAAGTGCCGCCGCCGCCGCCGGCGGCCCCTCCTCTTCGGGGCGGCGGGGGTAGGTGAAGCGGGGCACCCTCCCGACCCCCGGCCCCGCAGCTTCGCGGCCCCCATCGGTTGAACTCGTGTCGCGGAGCCCCTTCGTACGAAGCACCGCCGCTATGGTGACAATAGCAAGCGGCCCGGCTAACGGCAGCGGAAGCGAAAACAGCAGCGGGCACAGCGGCGGAGGCGGCGGGAGGACAGAGCTCTCCGCGGCTCGGTGCCCCAAGCAGACAGACACACAGACAGACACACAGACAGACGCAAGCGGGTGCCCGGGCTTTTTCTTTCTCAGGGCCGTTCGCCCCAGCGCTCCCTCTGAGCGGCACCTTCCGCAACCTGCTCTTTGCTCCTGCGCGCTGGGAAGTTTCAAAAGAAAAGGAGAAAGGAAAAAAAAAAGGAAAAAAGTTTAAAAAAAGTGAAAGAAAAAAACAGGAGGAAAAATAAAAGAAAAAGGGAAAGAGTGAAGAAAAAAAAAAAAAAAAAGAAAAAGAAACCTTTAATAATTACTCCTGAAAGTGCCACTAATTAGCGAGTCTAAAGCTCTTTTCCCCTTGAACCACTTCAGTAAGGAGTTCCTGCGTTTGCGAAACAACACGATCGCTGTTGCTAATAATAATAACAACAATAATAATAATAACAATAATAATAATTACAATAATAATAATCTGCCTTGGGAGCGACTCGCCAAGCTGTGGCAGGCGTGCAGCCTCAAAGGCAGCCGGCCGGCCATCCCGTACCGCTGCCGGCGGCGCGGAGCGGCCGTCTCTCCCGCGCTGCTGAGCCGGGCTCGGTTCGGCTCGGCACAGCACGGCTCGGTATAGAGTTCGGCACGGCTCTGCACTGCTCGGCGCGGTGCGGTGCGGTGCGGTGCGGCGGGAGCGCGGCGCACACACTGGGGCGGGGGGGGGGGGGGGTCAGTAGCGTCAGGCTCCCATGGCGTCACTATTGACGTTTCGCATTCCAGCCGCTCTATGGAGAGGCCGCTAGGGCTCCTCTCACATAAATGACGTTCAGAGAGAGGGAGCGGGAGAGCAGCGCAGAGAGGCGCCTCCGTCCCCTCTCTCCGCACAGGCACACGAGCACCCCGGGGCACTCGCAATCGCACCGCGGACGCGGGCGCAGGTCCCGGCCCGGCTTCCCGCCACACACACAGACACACAGACAGACAGACAGACAGACAGACAAAGGCATATCGAGGCGGCGGTTCGGCATCCTTCGCCCGTCCGCCCGCCCGTTCTTTCCCTCCCTCCGCCCGGGGACGGGCTCCTGGCTCTTCGGGCTTTTTCAATCCTTTTCCATGCCTCGGGATAACGCACCCTCCGGACCTGCAGCTGCCGGGAGCCTTCGGGGTTTTGTGTCTCTGGTCCTGCCGCTGGACAGCGACTACATGCGCCTTTAAGGAAGCGGGCACCTACAAACTAGATGTAAAGACGGAACCTCCACAGCAACCGAGTACGTATACGAATGAGGGGGAGCGGCCGTGGGAGAGGGACAACGCGACGTGTCCCCACTCTGTGAAAGTTGCACCGCCGGGGTAGATGCTCGGGAGGTGCCGGCGGCGGGCGAGGAGGCTCAGCTGAGGCGCTGCCGTGCCGGGCTCTCCATGAAACTTTTCCCTCTCCTTCCCCATACCTCCCACCCCCCCACACACCTCTCCTCCCCCTGGATGCTCATTTGCCTCTCGGCTTCCGAGCCTCCCTGCCGGGTCAGCAACCCTCGCCGTGCTCGGGGCACCTCCTCTAACCGGAGGGCTGTGGGTGAGAGGAACGGGAGCCGGAGCCGGTGGTACTAAGGTATTTCTGCTAGTTGTTGTCATGGAAATGATGCTGCCGGCGGCGGCGGCGGCGGCGAGTTTACAGCGCCGGTGATGAATGGCAGTAATTTGTCTCCTTCCTTTAACCGCGCTTGGGAAATAGGTGGCTTTGCATGAATTCGAGCTGTCTAATAGGGACGGCGGGGCAGGTTGATCTCATCTCACTTTGGGAGAGAGCAGCAGCCCGAAAGAGCTCGCCCCAAGAGGTAATTGCTGGAATGTGACATATTGTATTGAAATGAGAAGGGATCTTTGCTCGGCACGTCTGCCCGGCATCTGCTCCTCGGAAATGTGCACTTTTCCCTTTGAAGGTCAGAAATGCTAACGAGGGGCTGCGGTGGCCCGGCACGGGCGGTGCGGTGCGGGGAGTCTGGGCTGCCCCGCTCCCTGCCCCGCTCCCTGCCCCCGCCGCGCTCTTCGCTTTCGCCTTCTCGCTTCATAGCCCTGAAAGAAGTTTCAGTCTTGGAAAGAGGCGAGACAGCGCGGGCGCTGGGTTGTGATATTGTGTCGGGGGACAGTTGTTAGGATGGCATTACAGGCGGGATGTTGTCCCGGGCGGAGATGCGGTTCAGGTTCGCGGGGCTAGTTAATAACGATGTCGTCTAGCTTGCAGCTATTGGATACGATGCATTCGGTGTGAGGACATTTCCTAGGGAAAGGGCGGAAAATGCTGTTTTCTGTACAGTGGCTGATGTGCTGGGATCGGATATTTTTCTCCAGGGGAAAAAAAAAAAAAAAAAAAAAAAAAAAAGAAAAAAAAAAGTTTGGGAATGAATCGCTAACTTTTATCCAAGCCGCTTCACTCGATTACATTCTTCGCCCTATTTTTCTGTCCTCCGTGGAGACCGTTGTATGCTGGAGTCAGGCCCCGGTAAAAACAATGGACTAAACCAGACCAGACGGTTTCTTCGGAGGTGAATCCCATGCGAGCTTGTGGATATTTGCTGGAGTGACCGTGCGGCTCGGGACCCCACTCCCCCCCCCCCCCCCAAAAAAAAAAAAAAAAAAAAAAAAAAAAATCGTGAGGTAACCGGCGGTGGAAATCGAGCTCAAAACTTTTTAATTCAATGAAGCTTCCCCCTCCGCGGTCCCTCTCGGTTAAATGAAGGTTTCGAAACTCCCCTGAAGAAGTCACAATCACAATGGAGTGTTTCACGGTTTCCTCCTCATGTTACAGGGTGGGGAGGGGTGTCACTCGGGACTGAATGTAAAGTGCACGGAGGAAGAAAAGAGCTTTGACAAGGGTAGTTATTTCCTCCTAATTTACAGCCCTTACGGCTCTGCGCTCCTGGCTCGGCCGGCTGCAGTCCGGAGGGGTGTTGCATGGTTAAAAGCGCAGCGAGTGTCTCTAGGTAACGGGGGGATCGGGGTGGGGGTGGCTGGGGGGAGCAGCACCGGGGGTGGTAACGGAGAGGAGCCCTAGGGCGCTCCACGGCGAGCGGGAAGCCGCCTCGCAGGAGCTTGGGAGCCGACAAAACCCGCGGGAGTGAAAGGGTTGAGCTGACAGACACTAACATCCCGGGAGCTGATGAAGGGAGGGGTGGGATCAGAGGCGAGGGGCGCGGGGAAGGCAAGAATAACCCAAGGAGCCGGAGAGAGTGCCCGGGTAGCGGCTCCCGCGGGGGCCGGCGCCGCCTCTGCCGCGGAGCCCCCGGCCACGCTGGCAGCGCCGGGTGGGCCGGGGCAAAGCTCTCCCCTCAGGAGGGGGGGAGGCGGCGGGGACGCGCTTCCTCCTCCGCGCCCGCGGTTGTGGCCTCGGGGTGTCCTGCGGGGCAGAGACGGACGGAGAGCGGGACTCGGAGACACCGCAGGCTAGCCGGGCTGGTAGGCAAGCCCTCAAGCCCGGCTGGTACCTTGTATAGAAACTTCCAGCCTGCTGCTGGCTGCTTCCCCCTCAAAAAAAAAAAAAAAAAAAAAAGGAAGAAAAAAGAGAAAGTTCCCGCGGGCAAGCGGGCTCCTGGGGATGCTGCCCCGCTTGCTGCAGTCACCCTGCCCGGGGCTCTCCTCTTGCCTTCCCCAGGCTCCTAGCTCGGAGAACAAACCAGTGGCTTCCTTGCCCCAGCCCTGTGCGTTCTGCCTTTTGTGTGATGCGGGGGCTGACAGAAACGCGCTCCTAGTCCATCTCCCCCTTCCCACCCGTGGGGCGAGGCGAGGGTGGAGGAAAGTCCCCCCGAGGCCGGGGGTCTAGGGGAAGAGGGAGGCACTTGGAGGGGGTACCCCTCGACCCTGCCGTGCTCTGCCGCCCCCTGACTCTGCCTTCTCCTCCCGCCCCGCCGGCGGCGGACAGAACCCGGGTCGGAAGAGCGCCCTCCGCCGAGGCCAGGCCCCGCACCCGCCGCCGCTGAGAGGTCCCAGCCGGCACCCACCACCCCCCCCGCCGCCGCCCGCCGCAGCCTCCGCCCGCACCTCCAGCCCCACCATTCAGCGCGCAAGATACCCGCCAGGTAAGATGCCGCGCTGCGGGGCCCCTCTGCTACACGCACACAAACACACGCACCCCTCCCTAGGGAGAGGAAGAGGGAAAAGGCTGAGAGAGATCCTGCCGCGGCCCCTGCCCTTCCCCAACCCTTTTGGCATCATCTGTCCCCCTGCGTTCCGTAAGGAGGCCGCGGGGTGTTTAAATCCCAACAGGATCTGGGCAGCGCCCACGTTTCACAGGGCTTTTAAAAGATGCTGTCTCTGGGCACATGGGGGGTTTCAGCTTCTGACCACAGACCAATTTTAAAGGGTAAATGGGTGTTGGTGTTCCTTTGAGGAGCCCAGCTTGCTACACTGGGTGTCCCTCGTGTCAAGCTCTCTCAAAACCAGCAGAATAATAAGGTGATAGCTCCGAATGTCCTTACGTTGATTTTTTTTTCTTTACTCATTCATTTGAGCTTTGATGACAGGTTGCTCTTCAATGGGCCTCCTGTGGGGCTTTTTTCTTTCTCTCTCTCTCTTTTTTTTCTTTCCTTTTCTTTTCTTTTTTTTTTTTTTTTTAAATATATATATGTGTATATGTAGTTGGGTACAGAAGAAAAAACCCCACATTATTTACTTTGCAGGGTAGTTAATATCGGTGCCCTAAATGGAAAAGTATGGTTTAGAATTAGTCAGTTGAGTATACTGGCAAAAGGCGAGGTAGGAGTCGTCCCACAGAGCCAGGAGAGACCAGACCTTTAGTTCAGGTCTATTTTTCCTGTCCTCGGGTTGTATTCATTTTAGATTGTATTCATTTCTTACACCAATTTGCACAGAATTCAGTGATATAAACCTATTGTGCTCAGAAAAGTACAGGAAAAAAAGCATAATTTTCTGTTTCCTTCAACTCCTGCTCATTTTCTGAGCCAGCAAAAAAGCCTTTTTCCTTCGCAGGGCTGTGTATCAACATGTGCACTTCCAACATTATCTGTCCACTCTCTCAGTTGTGTTTCTCAGCCCATTCTCCGTGGAGGTGTCTGGAAGGAATTTCTTTCCCTTTTTATTTGACTGAGCCATGATCATTATGTTTAACAGGCGGTCCTTAAACTAACAAGTTATTGTAATAGGATTTGCAATGAAATGTGTGTGCGTGGAATGGCATGGACAGAAATTGGTAGGGGAAAAAAAGTGAAAAAAAGGGGAACAGTAGGAAAATGCATCAATAACACTGGGAGGCAGAGGCTGTGAAAGAGTTGTCCAGCTTTTTTCTTGAAGTACTTGGATTTACTCTGAGGAAGGACTGAAAACAGTCCTGAAAAACAATTTTTTTTCTTAGTTTTTAATGTTTTCTCAGAAAGAAGAAAGATCTGAATGGTTTGTGACGATACAGTAACTGAAATCTGGTGCTCAGTTTAAAAATGTTATCTGCAAAGAGGGAAGGAAAAAATTAAAAGTTGATTTAACACAAATTATTTGGATTCCTGCATACCAGGCTCAAGTGATTTTTTTAAAATTGTAAGTAAAGGGAGTTTTTATAAAATACTTATAAAATACTTTATAAAATTATTAAATACTGATGAAAAGTCCATTGTTTTTAAGGCATTTTTTTGGGTTTGCTTTTGCTTTTTTTTTTTTTAATCATGAATTGTAGTTCAAGTGTTTTTGGAATATAAATTACCATGATTAGAGAGGAACTGCACTTAATTCTGACACACATTTTCTCAATATTTACTTTTATTTTCTCTTTACAAGGGAATATATACTAGTCGATGCATTTTATTCTTCTTCTGTGGAACCAAAATACATCATGCACTTTTAGTTTGGGTTTCAAATAGTGGGCTAGAATCACAATGTTTAGCCAGGCAAATCTCAAATGCATTGCAGAGTTGAGGCCATTATTTCCTGAGAGCAACAAAAGAAAGAGCAGACTAGTAGGAAACAAAAGAGGGGGGAAAAAATGAAATCTTTATAGCCAGGCACTGTATTGCTTCAACTATCCCAGCTATTGGTGAACCACATCAACTTTTATGGCTAATGAATAAAACCAGTTCTGTTAGTAGCCTCTATCTTACTCTCCTGTAAAAACAAAATCAGAAATACCACATACTATTTCTCTTACATGTTTGCAAATTTAGGGATATGTTGTACCACCCATGTTTTGGTTGGTTGGTTGTTTTTTTGAGAAAAAAATACCACAGATAAGTCTTAAAACCACTAGTAAGACAGCAAACGTAAGTTATTAGCTGACCAGAAATAGGCTTCAAAGGCCCAGAGTTGAGCAAGCAAAACTGATGTTTGCAAATCCTAAGTAGCAAACACAGTGATTTGAGTAGGTCCTCTGATGATGTTTTTATAAAAATAATTTTTAGTATCATTTGATAATCTCTTTTACCCTTCACAAAAATTTTATAGCTCATTTGCACACATACAGAGATAGATTTAGAGCCATAAGCTGTTTTCATTCTGCTTATCTAATTCTCATTGACACCTATGTATATTAAGCAGCAGATGCAGGGCAGGTTGAGATGGCTCCTTCTCTCACTGGTACTCGTATAAACTTGATGAGAGCAGGCTCCCTAATACCTAACGTGTAGTCAATCCCCAATGTATATTTCATGTTGAAAGGCAGAGACTCGAGGCTAATTTACATGTCCCCTGTCCAGGTGAGAGTGGGAGCTGGGTGTCTTAAGTGTGTGCTGGGAAATGTGGGAAACCTTCTAGGAAAGAAGTTCACAGGGGTTTAGTCCATGGCCTGGCTGCACTGTGCTCGTGGTTAATGTTCCCCTTTGCCCTTGCAGATATGCCCTGTGTGCAAGCGCAGTATAGTCCTTCACCACCAGGTTCAAATTATGCAGCTCAGACCTATGCGTATGGCTCGGAGTACAGCTCGGAGATCATGAACCCTGACTATGCCAAGCTGACCATGGACCTGAGCAGTACCGAGATCACTGCCACTGCCACCACTTCCCTTCCCAGCTTCAGCACCTTTATGGAGGGTTACTCTGGCAGCTATGAGCTCAAGCCTTCCTGCCTCTACCAAATGCAATCCGCCTCCTCTGGCCAGAGGCCCCACATAAAGATGGAAGACACCAGGCTCTCCCCCTACCAGCCCCCACTGCCACCTTCCACAGATGAGGGGATGCCCAGCACTTCCATGTACTTCAAGCAATCGCCGCCCTCCACACCCACCACGCCCGGCTTCCCCGCTCACCAGAGCCTGTGGGATGAACCCCCGTTGCAGCCCACCCAGACCTGCCTGCCGCCTGGCCACCTGATGGATGCTGCCCCCATGAAGACCGTGCCTCCACGCTTCCCCCTCTTCCACTTCAAGCACTCTCCCCCCCACACGCCGGCTGCAGCTGCCCACATGTGTTATGACCCTGCCTCCTTGAGCCTGCCCCTCGGCTCCGACAGACCCGCCGCCAGCCAGACGCCCATGGAGAGCCATTCCTATGGGCTTCACCTGGCCAAAAGACCAGCCACCTTAGCCTTCCCACCGCTCGGCCTCAACGCAGCCGCCTCCAGCCTGATGGGTGAGAGCAGTGGCAGCAGCGGCCTTCCATCCCCACCCAGCAGGAGCTCCTCGTCCGGGGAAGGCACCTGCGCCGTCTGTGGAGATAATGCCGCCTGCCAGCACTACGGGGTACGGACGTGCGAGGGCTGCAAGGGCTTTTTCAAGGTGAGAGCTCTGACGTTTGCTCCCCTCAACCCACTTCCCTCAGCCTCCCCTCCCTCCCTGTCTGCCCGGGTACACTCCTGGTCCTTGCCCCTGAGCTCACAAGGGTTGTGTTAGAGCTCAGAGACTTCCAGCAGAGCATGATGGAGTCCCACCCAAAGTTTTTGAAGAAGGCCAAAGCAAGGGATAAAAGGATCAGACAGTCTTGTCTGAGGCAGGGCTGTGGCAATGAGCTGGGCTAATCGCGTCCCACTCTGCCAGCATCCCTCAGCTGAAGCTTGGATCACTGCTCCTCTCTGAGCTATAAACTGCATTTGTTCTGTAGCAAAACTCACCTGGAATACATCCAGCCTGGGTTTTACTCAGTCCCTCGTTCCAGTTAAATTTCATTTTTAAGTGAGGAAAGAACTCTAGAAACTGTGAAGTCCATTAGGTACTTTCGTTGATTACAGCAGTGCCCTTTGTTGTGCTGGGGTGGTTGGGGATGAGCACGACTGTAGGGCTGGCAACAAGAGGAAACTTTTCTTGCATAGGACAAACTTCATCTCTTCCAGTTTTACTGGGTTGCTGTCTTGTTGTTACTCTTTTGCTCAGGAGCCCAGTGAGTTCACACCAGTGAAAAGCAGCTTGCAGAGCGTGACTAAGCACTGCACAGGGTCCTGGTGCCTGCTCTGCAATAGAGAAGGCTTTGCAGCTGAATAGCAACACCAGTAACTGACACTAAAGTTTCTCAGTGGAAACTTTGTCCTTGTGTTTTTAAGATCTGAATACTCTTATTATATTGCTCCTAGATTTGGGTGCTTTGTAATTCCCTTTCAACAGACTGAGTTCAGATTCCAGTACTATTTTCAGAGTTAACTTGTTTAAGTGAAGAACCTGGGACAGATTTTTAGGGGGATGGTTCTGGGCAGCAGGCTTAAGATCTGATGCATTGGTGGGTGATTCAGTATATGCCTTCTTGAAAAAATAGCAGTCAGGGCCTTGTTCTGGTAAAAGATACAATGAGAACAAAAATAGTACAAAAATAGTTGGGGGAGAGGGCTTGCAACATTTTGGAAATTGTACACAGAGCTGCTAATCTTACTTAATAATAATTCTCTGACAACATGTTAAATTTCACATCTCATGTAAAACTCATTTGTTATTAAAATACAGTTAGGAAAGGAAACACAGATAACATGGAAGTAGAAGCTCTTATGGGCCCGATCCTGCCCCTGTGGAAATCAATAGCATATCCTTGACTGTGAGCAGTTATCTAGAGCTTATTCTGCAAAATTAAACACTTTTCAGCATAAAAGCACCATGAACAATATTTGCTGAGTTTCTTAAAGATTTTTAGTTGAAGCTGTTATTTGAAAAGAAACACAAATTATCAAATAACATTTTTCTATTCAGTTAATTTCAGTATTGCAGTGAAAGATTTAATATTTAATGTTGAACTGATAAATTTCTTCCTATTCTGATGTCTTTCCCATTAACGTCTTTTTTGTTTGTGTTCTCTCTTCTCTTCTCTTCTCTTCTCTTCTCTTCTCTTCTCTTCTCTTCTCTTCTCTTCTCTTCTCTTCTCTTCTCTTCTCTTCTCTTCTCTTCTCTCTTTGCTTCTTTTTTTTTCCTGCAGAGTTAGTTATTGATGTATCTTTGACTTTAAGTAGGGAAAGACAGTACATTTGTGCATTAATATTTGTTCTGTGCTGCCAAAGCCTGTCAGGTTTTTTACAAATTTCAAATGTATTGAATAGCTTTAAGATAATTTTAGAATTAATTAAATGTATATAACTACAGTATAATTCTATCTGTTTTTTTCCCATGTCAGGTTAGCTTTCCCAGACTATTTAACTTAACATATTTTGTAGGGGCTTCTGGTATTTTAATTTTTCCCCCTGATGATTTTAGTGGCTAACCAAACCAGTTATTGTGGTATTTGACTAACAATAGTGATAGCAAGAGAAGTACATCACAGATCATTTTGATTTTATTTTAATAAGGTCAGCAATAATCAAGGGAATGAACGAAGTAGAAAATTGTTCCCAAAGGGATATTAAAAGCGGAGATAATCTAATCCCCAAAGGTAGACGCGATGACCTGGTAATTTCAGATATGATTTTATCATTCAAAGTTGCCTGTCTCCAGAGACTTGCTTCAGAACAATCCTAGATGATTTTCATTGTCAGCAGCTAACACTAATAAAATTGTTTTTCCTGCAGGCTAGTGTGTTAGGAAATTAATTTTATCTAATTATATGAATTGCACTGTCGCTTTTCATGTTGTAATTAAAACACATTTTGTCAGGTCCTAAGTTGCTCAACAAACCATCAGTTTACTAGTTTTGTGTTGCATTTTCACAGAGAACAGTTCAGAAAAATGCAAAATATGTTTGCCTGGCAAATAAAAACTGTCCAGTGGACAAGAGACGTCGTAACAGATGCCAATACTGTCGGTTTCAGAAGTGTCTCAGCGTCGGCATGGTTAAAGAAGGTAAGGACTATTGCTATTATTACCCCAGACACTGAAACATTACATTTAATGAATCTGTGCATGTGTGTGTACATGTTTTAATTTTACAGGATGGTATTCATGACTTACCCTGAACTATGTGTATTTGTGTAACAATGTATTGATTTTCTTCTTTTCACCAATATTATCATATTTAGACCTTAGACCCCAGAGTTCAAGATCAGCAAGGTCACAAGAGGATAATTTGACACTGGCCAAAATGTCTCCTTTATTAACTTTGAATGTTACTCGATAATGCTGTTGGCTTTCCCTTCATATCTCACCGGGGGCTGCACGGGATTGCTTACATTTTGGTACAGGGTCTTGTCTCGTTCCCATTAGCTGGTTGTAAATCTGCAATTCATTTATATGGAAACAGGATCAACTCATTAGTCCCAATTCTGCAAATATTTAAGTATGTGAGTAATACCGTGTGAGCAGTACCATTGGAAATACTACCACGAATAGTATAACCTATATAGCTTGACCACGTTTTTTCAAATGCTTCAAAAAAGCTGAAATTACTTTGAATTAATCATTCTTCCCTTTTAAAGGTGAACCAGTAACAGGAGCATTAGAATTTGTATTTCACATTTGGTTTTATTTCAGCAGTAGAGTGTCTGTGTGTGTGTTTGTGGGAACATACATGGGCATGTTGATGTGCTGCAGACAAAGCACGAACACTAGGAACACAGCTGGGTTTTAAATTAGCAGCTACATTGCTGCTTATGATCATAGGAGGTCTGACACAATTCTGTTAGCATTTGTGTCCCTTTGCAGTCAAAGGTATCAAGAGCATGTGCTGAAATTGGAGAATACTCTTATTACTGCTGAGCTGGCCACCTCATAAGAAAAGCAGGTGTTCAGTCTGATCTGTCATTTGCTTGTATCTTCACATACGATTCCTTTTTTTTTTTTTTTTTTTTTTTTTTTGTCCCCCTAGTTGTCCGTACAGACAGCCTGAAAGGGAGAAGAGGTCGACTGCCTTCCAAACCAAAGAGCCCCTTACAGCAAGAGCCCTCTCAGCCCTCCCCACCTTCTCCTCCCCTCAGCATGATGAACGCCCTCGTACGAGCTTTAACCGACTCCACGCCCAGGGAGCTTGACTATTCAAGAGTAGGTCTCCTTTTTCTTTGCCTGTTTATTTCCCACATAAAAATGGTTCATGAACTGCACTTCTGCTTACCAGCCAGTTTACTAAAATGGAATTAAATGTGAAATTTAGCAGGAATTTGTCCAGCCAGCCATGTCTTTTCAGGGTAGGTGGAGGACGAGGGGAAAGGAGATGCAGTAGAAATGAGTGTTAGTAACTACTCATTGTGATGATCTCACTCACAAAGTTATCTGCAGTCTATTCCATGGGTGAGGGAAAGCAAAAATTCTTGGATAAACAGAACACTCTCCTTGCAAAAGGCTGTGCCAAAACACTAGTAATTACAATAAGTTCAATTTAATGTACCACAATCAGGAGCAGTACATCTATGTCCAGTGTCTTAATTTCCAAGTTCTGAAGGCTAAAATCTAATAGCACTTCCCTAGTGTTCAGCTGTAAGTGTTGCCCAAAGTCTCACTGGATGGATAGGGCCATTTATATTGAATTCAAAAGGAATTTTGTCATTATTGAAATGGGATCAGGGTCTGGCTTTGGATACCCCAGCATGAATATTTCTTCAGTAAAATTCACACTTATAAAACAAACAATTTAAAACCAAAATTCAAAAAAATTATCTCAGCAAAACTTTACCACAGATTACATATTTTTGTAACCTTGTTCTTTAATGCATCATATTCACCATTTAAGTATTCATGGAATATTTTGAAAGCATAAAAACTGTTCAATAGTTAGTAAAATATAGCAATGAAATGGTTTGTTGAATGCATTTTTAGGCAGATTGATGCAGGAAAAGAAAAAATCACAACTAAACAAAAACAAGATCAAATATCTTCCCCTTGATGAAATATTATTAAATCTGAGACTATAAAAATACAGCTATACTCAGACAACATCTCCATTGGCCATTTATCAGTGGTTGCTGAATAATATTTAATATTAAAACATCTTTGATTGTAATTATATAAAAATTACATTATTCTATTTTAAACTATACTTACGTGTATCATTTAGCAATTTTAAGCATAGTGTAACATCTTTTCTTCAAGCTAATCTGTAAGTATACAATCACATAATTTTCCAAATTATTATTAAGAATCTAGCTGCTCAGCATCTGACAGGCTTTTAGAGGGAGAATGCATTACCCATGTTTACACATATTTTAACTTATCCAGAATGTCCCAGGGGGTCATTTTGCAAATACCAAGGTGTGTGACGAGCTGTGCTCTTTGACAGAAGCCTGCTGGGTTCCACAGATTTACAGCCATATAATAGCCCAGGCCATGAAAGCAGTATATAACCTTATGTATGTATTTATTTATAGATATAAGGTTCTTTTGCATTTCCAAAAAGAAATAATGAAAACTGAGTGTTTTATGTGACTTTTTTTCTTTGTCCTGCAGTGATTATTTCTCTTTTCATGAAAACAGCTCACAGATCTAATTGTTGAACAATTCTGTTGGACACTACAGGAAGCATATGACTGACAGTAAATTAATTTAGTCTTGGTAGATAAAAGATTAAGTATGAATGTCTGTAGGACATATTAATATATATTTTTTTCTTTACAATTAAATCAACAATACTTTGCTATGCTCATCAATTCTGAAAAGACAAAAGTATGCTAAAATAAATCAATAGCTTCTTATGTTTTTCATAAGTCTTATACTTATTTTGAAAAATTAAAGGAGATCAGAAACAAATGCTGTGTAAAAAATTGAGTTTGACTAAATTAAATATGCTGAAAACATACTGCAATGCTAAAAAAACCCCTTTGAATATTAACCCTGTATCCGCAAAGATTAACTTATGGCACATTCAGCTAGGCTCTGACCCTGTCAAGCACCACGAATGGTGACCTGGAAGCCTGACTTTGGAGTCAGTCCTAACATTTTTGGAGACATGACCTTAATGTTTAGCATGTTTTTCATGTTTACAGCCATAATGTTTTGACCACGTTAAAAATACTGGTAACGGGTTTCAGAGAGGAACGTGTACCTCTTCTCTCTAAAAAAACCTACACACACACAAAAACCCAAAAAAAACCCCACAAAAAACCCCCAAAACAAAACTAAAAATAAATTGCATAAGCAATAAATTTTAAACCAAAACAGATTGGAACTGGTTCTGTTCAGAATATGTCTGCTTTTAATTTCATCAGTGTTTGTAACTTACCAGTCCACAGCAATGGTATATTTAGGCACTTGGTTTCAAAAATCAAATTCTAGGAAGAGAATTTGGTTTCTGAACTCCTTAAAGGCCAAGGGCCTCAATCTGGCCTCACACCTGTTTTACTGGTACAATTCCACGAGTTTACACTTCAAGTGAGATGAGACACAGACACTCTATCTTGGTATCTGAATTCATACAGAATAGCTACCAGCTTATATAGAAATGTTTCATTTTTGGAGGGAGAGTGCAACACTTAGGTAGTAATCCTCCCCCTTCCCCAGCCACAAAATTAGGCAAATATCAGGACTTTTGAAAAAAAAACAAACAAAAAACAAGGATAGCTTCTCTTCTGTGCAAAGAAGTTATTGTTAGGCTTTTGCAGCTGTAGCAGTTGATGAGGGTCTGATGGAAGCAGGCAAAGGGTAGAGCTTGGTTGTGCTGTCAGGCTCCCCAATGTCATGCTTTGTGAATCTCTTTAAATATACCCTACAAGTTAATGTTACCCTCCTTAAGTAACAGCTGAATTTTGTTTAAGTCTCAAAGGAACTCAGAGCAAGGGAGTAAGGCAGATCTTTGTCTTCTGGTTTTCTCCAGGCATGCCTCCAGTCTGCAGAGCAGGTTAAGAAATGCAGATCGGAGCCCTTCTGCACTGTGTCTTCTGACCAAGGGCAGGCTTATCAGATGTCTTGGTCAGAATTTAGGTCAAATATCACCTCTTCTCAATGAAATAGTTATAGAGAAACCCTGTTGGTTTTGGTGAATAAAACAGAACCATACATATTTTTTTATGGTCACTTACATACTCATAAATCTGCTACAAGTAATTAATATTTTAGTTTTGCTGTTCTTTATAAGTGCTGACTCTTCGTAGCAAGCAGTGATGTATTATAGCAGCTAAAAATTAAACAAATCCATATACTTTTTACCTTTCTTCTAAAATAATTTTCATGGGATAAACTATCACAACAAATAAAGTTTATAATTTTCTATAGGCATTTAGTTTAATTAAGTGCCCCGTGTGGGGTGTACTGTACTGTAGCATTCACTGTTATGTGATGTACTGCAGCATTCAGCTTTGTTAGAAAATGTTAAACCTTAGCCTGACTTTTGCCAAAGGAATGTTTTATAAATACTGGGAACAAATTAATACCTGGCATAATTATGCTGACTTGTAATGAGTTATATTTAGAATGCACTGAGGGTAGTATCTTTTTTCTTTTCTATTCCTTCCTCTTCACTGCTCAAAGGATCTAGAATCTGTTTTACTTTAACAGCACCTATGGTGAGGCTGGAGTTTCCATCAGCCTGTTTGGTTTCCCCATGCAGAAAGGAGTGGTAGGTCAGCCTCTGCACAGCAAAGTACTTTTCCTAGAGCCAAGATGTACACTGTCTTGACTTGCTCCATAGCTTCATTTTAGGAGGGTCTGGAACATGTAAGGTCTCTGAAAACATTTTCTCTACCCACTAATTTGCCCAGCCATCTTGCTGCAGCCCAGGGCCAGGAGTAATTAATTCGTGCTGCTTGAGCATCCTGATGAACATGTAAATGATGCAGCGTATAGATTTTTCTACCGCTGCTTTGCATCCTCTCTGTATTCTTGTCTCTACCTGTTTCACTGTCACAGGTTCCTTTGGAGTAGCTGGGGCAGCATATGTCTCCACATGAGGTTTATAAGAGTGATCACCTGCTCCTTTGCTAGCTGACAAGGGATGTGAGCAGGAGCTTACCATGAGAAACTCATGCAGATAATGTTGGGGAAGCAGAAGAGAGTCATTCAGGCCTACCAGAGGTCTGGGATTCCTATGGTTTTCCAGTCAATCAGCAACTCTTCACACTGTGTCCTTCATCCTCTCCCTACAAACAACAGCTCCAACTAGGACATGCAAACAGGGGGCAGGACATCTTGCTGCCCTCCTCTCTTTCCTGTGCAGAGGTGACTTTTGGGTTGCACTTAGCAACTTGGGCAGTATCTGCAGTGACATTCCTTTAATAAGGTTTTCGCAGGCTGCCAGCCCACTGTTACTAATCAGGAAAGAGATATAGGTTCTTCTGCTTCCACTCTGGTTTGGGGCACTCCCCAGGAGACCTTTAGTCCTAACTTCATGTGGAAAGCTGTTTCATGGAAATACTTCTTTCAGCCATGGACACTAACCCATCCTTTCCTTGACTGAGTCCCAGGAACAGAGTGGGTATCAAGTCTCTCCCAGAAATAACCCACCAGATGTCTGATAGGATGTTGCTACAATAAATCCCAAATTATTAAGTTGCTGCTCAGAAAACCATCAGCACTTTCCAAGCACAGAATCAGACTAAGTCACAAAAGCTCCTGTTGTATTTTCTGCCAGGAGAGAGGGAGCAGTGTTGTGGGACTGACAAGGATCCACTGGTGAGGAAGTAAGAGATAGCGGGGAGGGAGCTGTCAGAGGGTCACAGGGAAGCTGAGCAAGCTGAGCCTGTTGAATGGTTGTCTGGAAGAGTTATGGCCTCATAGGCAGGATAATAGGTTCTCCTGAAGCTTAAATGCTTCTATTTGAAGGATAATAGGTGATACAGGACAGCTGTTTTACTTTGAACTAATCCTGTATTCAAATGAAGCAATGCTGCATGTGTCAGATAAAACGTGATTTATCTTACATGTCTCTATCACTGTCAGATAAAATGCAGTTTGAGAGGTTTGGGAATAAATCTGCATTTTGGACCTACCAAGACAAATTCATCAATGGGAAAAGTGTCTAATTGTATTTAGTTAAATAGTATTCCTGTTCTTTTCTGATGGGAATTATCCTACACACTGGCTTTCTGTTTCTGTTTACTAATAGGTACTCGTTAAAATGTATTGTTACTGCCTAAGTTTATAATTTTATAAATTTTAAATTATTCCTATGCGTGTAGAAGTATTTTTACAATATGCATCTGAATAGCAGAATGCCTGTAGGTAGCTAAATAGGTAGATAGATGTAAACCTACTTATTATGCCTTTGATAATAATGCCAGCTTTGCCACAGAAAGAAATGTTGTCGGGCAAGTAATGCCATATGTTTCACAGAATGCCCTTAAATGCATATAACGTTGCTTTCTGTGGCTTTCATTTTAGTACTGTTCCACTGATCAGGCTGCTGCAGGCACAGATGCAGAACATGTACAACAGTTCTATAATCTTCTGACTGCCTCCATTGACATAACTAGAGGCTGGGCAGAAAAAATCCCAGGATTTACTGACCTCCCAAAAGAAGATCAGACATTACTCATAGAATCAGCTTTTTTGGAGCTGTTTGTACTAAGACTCTCCATCAGGTAACAATTCTTTTCATTTCCTCTTAAGATGATGTGAAAAATCATCCATCTAAATATTTTTAAGAAATAAATACGGCACTGTCTTTGAACATTGTCAGTTGTACCAAAAAAACAATAAAACAACAATGTCTGCATCCAGAGGATATGGGGTTTAATTTGTTTACACTGCAAAAAAAAAAGAACCAAAATAAAACTAAGAAAATTATTTTGAAAGAGCACATAGCCCTCACTAATGTGTTTCTTTTTATTTGATATCCCACTTCCTCTTCTCCTATAGTAATCAGAATTGATCCTCACATAATATGTGAGCAGGTTTGCTTCATACTCAACAGTACAACCTATAGAAAAGCACCTTCAGTGTGAAAGATTTTTCTTTTCTTCCCTTATGCACGTGCATGTCTTTGTTGTCTGTTTTTTAAAGGGATGAAGAAGATTTAAAATCTCTTTCTGATTGTTTTTCTTTTTAATACCAAGTGATTTCATAAAATCAGATGCTATTTATCAGTCTGGAACTAGTTAAGACACTTTACCAAAAAAACTACTCACAGGGCATGGGCAAATTCCAAACTGGTAATTTGAATTATGGCCTTGATTCTTTAGCTTGAAAATGACCCCTTCTTGCTCCAGTTTTTATTAGTTTTGTATTTCAAAATGCACTTAGTTACTATCCCTTTGGTTCAAACACACAGTATTTAATGTAAAATGGCTTCTCTGTTTATGCCTTTGGGCAGGACCAAAATCTTAACTAATTAGACAGTCTACACCACATGCTACAGCTAACCTCAGGCTTATAACTCTACCAAGTAAGCGATCATAGAAGCTTGTTTGTTGTACTTGGGCCCCAAGGGAGAAGCATATTGTCAAATGTGAATGCCCACATATGTCTCAGGATAATATGCCTTGGATTTTAAATGACAGACACTTCGATACCAGTTATGAATTTTGCTGTAATGTAGAAGAAGCATTTATAATTTTCTCATTTATTTCTATTTGAGGTCTGATACTGCTGAGGATAAGTTTGTGTTCTGCAATGGACTTGTGCTTCATAGACTTCAGTGCCTTCGAGGATTTGGGGAGTGGCTCGACTCTATTAAAGACTTTTCCTTAAACTTAAAGAGCCTTAACCTTGATATCCCAGCCTTAGCAAGTTTATCAGCTCTAACTATGGTTACAGGTAAGTGCTCCTTTGCTAATAGAAAGCTTCAGATTCTATTGCTTTACTGTAGATGCAAACAATTTCAGTTAACTTAGCTATATTCGGGATAAAGTGAGTATAATTTTTAAGCATTGGAATGACCATTTTGAAATTGGGGACTAACATTAGGCTATTATTAGTTAAAGTGAAATATGTTTCTTCACGGTTCCTTTGTTTTCTTGCAATAGTCTCTAAAAAAAGAAGATGCTTCCAAGCAAATTGTGTGGCTCCTACAAAAATGTTCAATATACTTGCTAAATTCCCAGAAAAGCCTAATGAAATTATCAGAGCTAGGTCTTCTGTGTAGGAATACTAATATCAAGGTAGCCTGAGAGCTAGAAGCTGTACAGCTAGTATTGTTCATCTCTCCTCAAGACAGCTTGACCAGAGTGCTTCATTAGGGCAGCCAGGCTGCTCTTGGTAGCCAAGCTACTGTATGTATTCAATGAGCTGCTTTTTTGAGAGAGAAAATTGTAGAACAGAAAGAAAAAAAATTATCTTCTGCAGTTGTACAGAAAATTTTGGGTATGCATGTGACCATATCACCCCTTCTTGCCTGCCAGGGCAAACAGCAGGAAACTAATGTCAGAATCTGACAGATCTCACCAATAAATACAAAATGAGGGAGCATAACCTCGTAAAGTGTAATTGTCTCATTCCTGAAAGAACAAAGCCCCTCGAAGTGCACAGTGTATACTTGGGGCTCCTTGCAATTGCAGAAGCATGGCTGATGGCAGCAGGAAGGGCTGGGAGTAAGGGTGTCTGACAAACCATACAGCAGAAGCCAGAGCAGCAGTCAGCTCTGCAAAGAGCCTGACAGTCATTTCAGGGAAGCTGTAGTATAAAGGTGCAACTTTATTGTCAGTGTGAAACAGGGCTTCAGCATGCCTTGAGCTGGATCTTCCCAGGGATGCTAAGAGCTCCACTGGGATGGATATTGATTTCATTCTGTATTTCAGGCATCCACCAGGTTGCAGGCAGTGGTCTCAACAATATCAGCTGCAGCCTTCTTTTTAGCTAGGATGAGATGGTGCCAGGGAAACACTGAGATAAAAGACTCAATGGCAAATATAAAAGCTAAAATTGACCACTTCGTGGTGACATTTGTAGGGCCAAGATTTTAGCTTCAGAGTTTGCATGGTACTCTTCCTTCCTGCATTGTGGTGAAAGGTTAGTGTGTATGTGTGCCTCTTTGTTTCTTAAGAAAAGTATTTTCAATTTTTTTATTAATTTCTGTTCATTTCTTCTGTAGTTGGAAAGAGTATTTTAGGGCTCATATTCTAGTTTATTGGATAAAATGCTTAGGTCTAGAATAACCCATTGGAACTGCTTTGTACTGTATGAATTTTGTTTTAAATGATTGAGGTATTACAGTGAAAAAGAGCATTAACAACTTTTTTTTTATTCCTATATATAAGCATCCACTGACATGTTCATGCATACTTAAATATATGTGTTATAAATATATATTTATATGTCTATGTATATACATACCAATATACATATATAACATATATATCTATGTGTATGCATTTAACTATCTATAAGTCAAGGGTAGATGCTGTGCATGTCTGTATATATTTACACACAGGCATTTATGTTTACATATATGTATCACACATTGTTGAATTAGATTATTTACTATGTATTAGATATGCTTTTAAGTTAGACACAGATAACTTGTTCTTGATTACCTTCGTGAAGACTGAGAGTATGCAGGTCAATGAACAAGATCCCCAGAAAGCTGTCTTAAGTGAATGTAAAAAAAGCTGCTGTAGAGGAAGAAAAGTTATTCTCTTTCAAAATCCATTACTTTTTTTTTTCACATGGTAATTCTCCATTCAGTTAGACACTGTTTGCTTGCCTATACTTAAAGAGCCAAAGTTGTCCAGTGGCTGGTTCATTTCCTCCTAAGATATTTTATAGAAAGAGCTTTTAATTGGTGATGCCCCACATCTCTTCCTTTCCTTGGTAATAAACCTTTCAGGACTTGGCTATACAGTGCTGGTCTTCCCAAAGTTTCTATATAAATGGAAGTAACTGTTGCCTTTAAAAGGAAAGCAATTCTGTCTGTATATTCTTTTATTGCATGAGGCCAGTATATCTCTAGTGGTTTGCTCGTAAGGACAGAGTATGCTTTTGTGTGATCTAAATTAGACTGAAGTTCCTCTTTTTAGTAATTTATATTCACAGGTCAGATCTCCAAAGGCAGTTAGCTAATTTAGGGAGCCAGGCACATGAGGTCACATGAAAATGGATGGTGTTGTATGATGATGAATGATACTAAAAAAAAAAAAATATAAAAATGTAAGAGGAAATCAAGTAGTTATGGCCAAGATAGCACTACAGCACAAAATGCTGATGGGCAGAGCTCTTTTGAGACATTTTCAGTGGCAGTATATTGACATTTTATATTCAGCCTTGATGTTTGCCTCCAGTATTCTATTCCATGAGAAATGGCTTCTTGTCTTCTCCCTACAGTTTGAGTATGTCAAGCCCTTTGCTGGTTTCCAGCTAGTTCCACCCACAGAGAAAAATTAATAAAACTAAATTTTGGAAATCTGAATTCTGTTTAATATTTTCAAGCAGAATTTTTGAGGCTTCACGTAGATTTAGGTAGGTGTTTTCAGTGCTCTTCCTAATCTCTGGAGAAGGTACTCTGCTGTAAAGGACTGCTGGAGGCAATGGATAGTTAGCAAAGCCTGGTTCAAGCCCTTTTTGTGAATCAGAGAAAGAGAGAGTGACCTTTTCCAGGCACGTAGAATATCCAACTATTGAGTATCTCTTTTGTGTTGAGGGCATTTGACATATTTCATGGGCTGCAGAATGGATGTTGTGTGTGATGATTTGGGAACAAGCTGGTGCTCAACGGGACACCCATGGCTCAGTCTCTGGTCTGATTGCAATAGGAAATGATCTGACCAAGAATCTCCTGTGTTAGAGATGGAAATCCGTGTCACTAGGCTACAAGATGGGAAGGAGCAGGAAACCTCTATTTTGTAAATCTAGTTGTTTGGTTTTATTAGCAAAATTTTCTTCCTTATGACACAAATTGCTCCAGTTCTTATTTTGCATTAGTCAGCTTCTCATTATTTAATGGTTCAACCAAAAAAGAAGAAAAAGACAAAATCCAGTGTTCTGTAATACTAATAGCTTGTTTTGATACAGTACAGCATCTTAGGTAGCACCAAATTCAAGAATTGTGTTTCTGGGTAAAGAAAAATGCTCCTGGGAATAATGACAAGTTCTTGATTTCAAGAGTGATCTCCATGTCCCAAACAAGGATGTGGTGTTAGAAAAGAAACCTTCTTGTATACTAGACATTGGCAGTATTGCTGAAGGAGAAAAGGGTTTGTTTTTTTGCATGTTCTCTCTCTGTTCTAGAAGAGTGGCAGGGAAAACTAACATCACTGTCCCAGTGAAGGAAGAGGGAATAAAAGTACAAATTAGCATTGGAGACTTAAAGGCATTCCACTGTTCCCGTGTCCCAAGATACTGAAGGCTCTTCTCTCGTTTTGGGATTTCAAATCATCTCCCCAGTAACATCCCCTCTAGTACTAATGCCCTTTAATTAACTCTGTTGACTTGTGTGGAGCTGCAAAGCTCCATGTCCTGTCTCAACCACAGCTGCAGGTCACAGCATAGGCTGCATGGATGTAGGCATATATAGCCATTTATTCTGTTTAGTAATTCTGAAGAGTACAACATGAGACCTAGTGAGTAGCACAGTATTCACTAATTTGCTGCTTGCTTTGAGTAAAACTAAAGGTATGCACAACAGAGTATAAGCAGGAAAAGATTTGGTAATATTTTGCATTGTATAATCTCCTAAAAATCCATATATTTGTCCTTTTCCTGCTTATCATATGTTTCATGGGGATTTGTAGTATGTTGTATAAAAGGAAACATATCCTGTTGATTTCTGCTGAATTTTCTAGTCCTTTCAGGTAGCATGTCAGCTTGAAAGAGCACCCAGAATTAAAGGAGTGACATCTGGTTTATTGTAGGTGGCTTGCAAATGGCTGACTTAAAACTCTGTAATGCCAGAACACATCTTTTTTTTTCTTTAAGGTACTCCTTTAGGATCTTCCTCTCTCTGTCTCTCTTCTCTTTTTTTACTTCCTTCAGTTGGTTAAGAAGGGCTGGACACAACTTCCTCCAGAGCACATCAGCATCACAAAGCATCAGAAAGAAGAAAGTAGTTAGGAAGCAACATGTGACATTCACCCTACATCCCCATGAAAGCAAGAGCTGGGTTCAGTCCTGTTCTTTTTCTTTGGATCACTTATTCTGTTGGGATGTAATGTCTAGTGAGTTAAAGTTCCAATATGGAAAGAAAACACTGGTCATCTTGGGACAAGTTCTGTCCTTAGTTCCACATAGATGATTTCTATCAGTTCAGTGTGTTGCATGGATCACAAGTGTTCCTGCAAAAGCACTCCAAGCTGGACTGGATAGTGTTGACCCCAGAAAGCTCTGATGGCAAAGCTTTGCAGAGTAGATCAGATACAGGCTCAGGCTACTCTGGAAAATGCTTCCTTAACTTTCCAGATGACCAGTTGTATTTGCCTTGCTTTACACTTTTCTAACAGTGTCAAAAGATAAAGATTGAGAATGCAGACACCTCAAGGTCACTTTAGGGCATAATTTAGCCTCAAATTGCTGCCTTCTCTAAAACTGCTGGTCTTTTCTCTCTCTCTTTCTCTTGTTGACTCTCTTTTCCTCTCTGCTTCTTCCTTTCTCTATCCACATCAAAATATTATTGTTTTGCCCACTTGACACTCTCAGTGGGATGCTGCTGAATACAGAGGATTCTAGCCCTCATTCAGCCAAGCTCTTCAGGCATATGTTTTACTTTAAGTGTGCTACAGACCAGCCCAGAGCCACTGTATATATTTAGCTTATTCACACTCTTAGTGCTTTGTTAGACTGGCACCAGAACACTGAAGAATATTGTAAGGTTTCAATTAGTTATGAGTTTGTGTGTGTTTTCCTGCTGTTGGGCTTTCCGTTCCAGTTTACAAACAAAATCTTTAGCACCATCAGTCATACCAAGAAATAGTAAAGAGTCCAGTCTGACGAAAAAGGGTCTGACTGCTGCGATTCCTTTCTGAACAAGAATATGACCAGCTTCTCTGCAGAAGGGAGGCTCACTGACTCTTCAGCAGCAGATATCCTTCAGTCCTGTTGCCAGGATCCTCTGGAGTGGGTGCTTCATGTGCTGGGTCTACATATGAGCAGGTGGCAGACTGGAGGAGTGTAGGAGAGTAAGTTATTAAAAAAAAAACCAAAGAAACCTCCAGATTGCATTGTCTGGCTTCCCCCTGCCACTTTGCTGAGGGAAACACTGTCAGCATCAAAGTGAAGTACTCACTCCTCCTTCTCCACTCCCACCCTTTTGCTGAGGCAAGAGCTCTTTCCTCCTACATCAGCCAGTGGCTTCAGTGGTACAGTGTGCTTTTTTTAATGGAGGGACCAAACTGTGATGTCCTATGTGGCCATTCAGCTTACCTGACTTCAGGTACCTTGCACAGCTGACGGAAAAATACTGGGCATCTCCAGAAGATGATTTGTCCACTAAAAATCTGAACCATCTTCTAAAAATGCCCATCCTTCCACTGATGTTAGGAGGAGCTCAAGATATTTGTGCTTCTAGCTTGGACACCCTTGTGAGGTGCCTAAAGGGGTAGGCAGGATAATTATGGGCCAGACTGCAACAGGAAGGGAGACTCTTGGATCTGCCAGGTTACAATTTTGCTACCTAACAGAGTGTGCACAAGACAAGCAGAAAGCTGTAGACAACCAGAAGATGTATTTATTTGGGTTATAGAAAGGGAACAGGATTATGAAGGGGAAGAGAAAATCAGATAACTATTGAAACTGAGACAGTCAAGGTCTATTTTAAGTCTCCAGCATAAATCTGTTGCATTTCTGACCAACTGACACCTCAGAATGAGTTAAGGCTAAAACTGAGCCACCCCAGCATGGAGCTTAGAGCCCAAGGGTCTTTGAGGTACTCCAGGACATGGAAATTCCTGTGCTCCTTGAAATGTGTTTCTCATACAAGTAACCCTCAGTCTTCCTACCCCTGGCATAATCTATCCCATAGCAGAGATTAGGGAGAGAAGGTGCAGCACAGCTGGTGCCAGTCTTTGCTGCTCTCTTCCTTTTTCCTGTGAGCTTTTTGCTGATCAGCGTAATTATAGCACAGAATCACACCGAGATGCCTGGGGAAAGGAGAAAGGTGTAAAATAGTTGCTGCTTTCAGTTTGCCAGGATGAGCTGCTAAGTTTGCAGAGCTTTAGAGGCAAGACTTCTGATGAATCATTTTGACAGGCTTATGGCATCTTTGCTGTAAATCCCTGTTTCTCCTGCTAAAATCAATGGTATCCTAAAACATACAGCTGAGAAATCCTACTCTGACTTTAGCCAGTGCCTTTTTAATTGCCATTATAAGAAAGTGTGGATACAATAATATTTACACACCTCCTCAATCTGTTAGAGAAAATCTATTGGTTTTGACTAGCTGTCCTTCTGGGGACAAATCTTGGCCTTATCATTCCCATGTGGATGAGAACATCCCACGGAAGACAACAAATGATTAGAGGCCATTGGCACCAGTGCACACACTGCCCAGAGGTGCCTTGTGCTGCTACCTTTATGTCAAGGGAGAACGAATATGGGTCTTCTTTTGCCCAAGTGGGACAGGTTGTGTGGAAAAGGCAAGAAAATGTGTTTCCTACTATTTGTGCCCTGTTAAATTTAAATTTATGAGTAAGTTAGACCGAAGACTCCTTGGGTCTATGGAAGCAAGGAGCTGTTTTTTACACTAGTACATTCCCCAGTTACTAATAGGACACTAACACCAGAGACTGCAGCCTGAGTGCAAGCTGTGCCCTTTACTAGTGGAAGGGCTTCCACATAGATGGCTTTGACTTTCTATGGGTCCACAAGGGATGCCTTAGGGAATGGAGACTGAGAACCCCTTTTCTTGCATGAGGCAGTTCCAGTCATGAGTAATCAGCTTTGTAAATATTTGCAAGTAGCAGAGGCTGTTGTGTAGCAATTCATGCAGGTGAGGACAGCCTGGTTTGTCAGATACTGCTTTAATGTAGCACCAGAAAGCAACTTAAGAATGAAATATCTCTTAATTCTGAATTTCCCTGATTTTGTTATTTAAGCAAGTCTACTCATTTTATAATCTTTGCGTGGGTTGTATTTTTCATCTGTACATTTCATGGCTAGCCACCCAAGATGTGATTTGTTCATGAAACCTTCTGAACTTCTCTGTTTAATTCTGTCTGGAAATGGTAGCAACTTTGCTGTGTGCTCCAGAGCCAGAGATAATTTCCCATATTCTGCAACAAGGTATACATCTTCTAAGGCATTTATTTAAAAATGTGTTCTAATTTGTAGCCAGGTTTTAGACCCATTCTAGTATTTCAGCTCCCTAGATCTATAAAGATATCTTCACTTACACAATGAGGAAATAATCTCAAAACAGATTAAAAAATGAGAACTCTTCAAAGACTGCAAGATTAATTTAATATCCTGCAGATTCTCTCAGTGGGCTAGTGGTAAAAAAACCAACACCCTACAGCTTTTCAAATCTGTATAAAATATTTATCTGCCAAGATTTTTAATGGCAGAATCTGCCTAAGTATTTACTCTCAGTGACCTGTATAGTTAAGGCTTATATAATTACACTGTACACCACTTACTGGAAAAGCTTTAAATATTCATTGACTCCTCGTGTTTTAATGTAAACAAAGCCCTTAAAATACCTAGGGTTTTTAATTCCTGCAAGGTAAAAAGATGTCTGAAGCAGATGTTACTGCTTGGATGAGTGTCGTTCTGAAGCAACAGGGCAGATTGATGGCACTTAAATGAGAGCACAGTAGCTTCTGGCCAGAGATGTACACATGTCTGTGCAGCTCTCATTCTGATCCCAAGCTAGTGTTCTTCAGGAACTAGCTCTGCCTAAGCAAATAAAGTTGAAAAAAGTGCAAAATGGGGGAACATCAGTGGAAAATCAGACCTTTATATTTCTGACTGACTCCACTGAATCCCATCTGTTTTATTGGTTTCTCAAGAACATCTGGCCAAAAACAGGCAGTAAGGGGAGGCAACAAGGAATTTATATACATATACCTGGGCAAAGCACCACTGCACCTTGTGCAGGCATCACACCTGCTTTTGGAAGGAAAGAAAACTGTACTCTTCTCACTGTTTGTTAGGGGACAGACAGAGAAAGTATGTTTCATGCTCCTCCTGGAGTGGAGGAACAAGACTTGAAGGAAATGGGCACAATGGCTGCTGGGTGTAGGGGAGGGGACCAGGGAAGGCAGACAACTTCAAATGCATCAAAAATGGGTCTGCCACAATTAGTCACTCTCACTTGCTGCTGTCACTGCATTTATCTGTCTAGTTGGTTAAAATTCGTTTAACCTGTGTTTTCCTATGCTGCTCTACCCACTGTTCTTCTATTTAATGTGTAAATTATTATGACTTTGCTGTTAAGGACATTCTTATTTACCTCTAAATTTCAAAGTCACAGGCAAATCAAACCATCACAAATTTTTTGTTCTGAAATGTTATATGAATTTATCCTTACAAATCTTGATAGCAAAGAGCTGAAAATTAGCTTTTCTCATCTATCAGTAAAGAGCCTGCTTTTAATGAATCACAAGCCTGATTCATTTTACTTTTGCTCAAGAGCTGTGGGTACATTTAACATGGTTGTAGCATCTAAAAAGACTATTCTAAGGGGAACAAACCCCCTTCCTTTTAGGAATGCTGAGGTTTTGGTGATGGATAACACATCTGCCTTCTCATTTTAGGCATTGCTCAGTCAAAACAAAATAGTTAACTTCCAGGCTTCTTTTCTCTTAGACCTTTTAAAGATGAATAAACTAAAAAGCAGCAGCTGATCAAAATAACAAAGGGTGGTAAGGTGCCTTTAGCTTCTTACAAGAGTGTCTGCAAATTCCTGGTGGAATTCTAGGCTTGGCGCTGATGGAGCTGGCTAAGGATATCGATCTCCACTTGAATTCACTGAATAAATAATGGTTGCCATAGTTATTGAGCATTCACAACTGGTGGGGAAGCACGGAAATCTCCAAAACACCTCCTGTGATAGTTTTGCTGGAAAATCAGCCAATTAATTCTGTCTCATATCATGAAAATTATGCGAGATAAGCAGGATGCTTGGACTCCTTGTACTAGAATTGTAATCGTAATTGAACATTTCTGCTGCCTGTGTCAGCAGCCAAAAAGGGTGCTTGCCATCTCTTATTTTGTGTGGCAGAAAGGTTAACTGTCATTGTATAACCCAAACTGTTCTGAGAAATCTTGCACTTTCAAAGCATTTTTGCTTTGAATACCAGAAGATGGGTTTGGATTACACTGAAGGAAACAAGTTCTCTCCATTTGTGGTGGGCATGCTGAGACGATAGCTTTTTCTTTCTCTTTGCAGAACGACATGGATTAAAAGAACCAAAGAAAGTGGAAGAGCTATGCAACAAGATCACAAGCAGTTTGAAAGATCACTTAACTTTCAGTTGCCAAAACAAAGGACAACCACTTGAGTCTGCAGAGCCGAAGGTACTGGGTGTTCTGGCTGACTTGCGTTCTCTCTGCACACTGGGACTGCAGCGCATCTTTTACCTGAAACTGGAAGATTTGGTGCCAGCCCCTTCCATTATTGACAGGCTGTTTCTGGACACCTTACCCTTCTGAGTTGAACCACCCTCCTGAAAGGCAAATGCCCACCAGAGCAGGCAAACGGATCGTGACTTACAGCTTACATTTCTGTCCTCACGTAACAGAAAAGCAGCTCCAGGTCTAAAAAGAGGTCTTTTTCTGGCGCTTTGTCCTTACAACCTGAGGCCTGAAACTTAACTGGCTTACTGGTTTGGGGTTGTGTTCTTTGTTTTCTTTTTTTGTGTGATTTGGGTTTTTTAAATGGCTAATATGGCACTTTTGGACAATGCTATCCCAGCAGCAGTTAAAGGTTAACATGACTGTTTTAAATCTGTTGTTTAACACCTCATGGTGTATGAGGAATAAAATTGTAGAAGCTGTGTTTAAAAACAAGAACAGCAAATAGTTGTTTGCCAGGGTAGTATGTGTTTTGTGAGGATACCTTTAGCATACTTCCTGCATCAAGGGCACATACATCAGCACAATCGAAACAAAAATTTCACTTTTTTTAGAAAGTACATTCAATTGAACATTTCATACAAATCAAATATAGCAAAATGACAATGGCTGTTAGCTCCCATGTTCAAGTGCAATTTTTTAAAGTGCTGTCTTACTAAGTCTCGTTTATTAACTAATTTATTTTACTATGGAAACAAACGGAAGAAATCAAGTGAGAAAATTACATGCACTAACTTACCTGACCGAGTTTTCCAAACTTGATTCCATGTAGCGTGACTTATTGACAAATGTATGTGGAAGACACAGGAGCAATTGTGGCTCAGTTGTTCCTTAGCTAAGGAAATCCAACTATGTAGTGATTGGAGCATACAGGGTCAGCATCAGGGATAGTTCAGGTTTAGACTTTTAACATAAGTGACTAGTTAGTAAACAGAGAGATGGTTTTTAAGAACAAGCAAGTCTTGTAAAATAGTATGAATGTAAGTGCTAGGAAGGATATAGTGGGCTGCGTTTAAACATTCCGTGTTCGTACTCCTTTTTGTATGTTTATACTGTTGATGCCATATTAATATGAAATAATTTGTTGCATAGTGTCTTTATTTGTATAAATGTTTGTATGCATGGTATATTGTAATGGCTTTGCCTGTATTTATTGCAATGACTGCCAGCTCATGGGAGCCCTGTTACACATGATAAGGAAATGGGGTGTTCACACTGACTCAGATACACCAGTTGGAAAAATATATACATATATATAATGTGTATATATATATGTATATACCTATATTTGTGTGCGTGTGTGTGCGCGTGTCTTTTTATTAACCATTTGTATATAAAATATCTGTCAAATCACAAGCAGAGTTATTTTACAGTTTATTTGCAGTGACTTCTAAGGCAGTACTGTTTAGCACTTTGATATTAAAATCTTGCTCATGTTTTGCTAAATTCAAATAATATTTAAAAAGTTTAGTTCTACAAAAGTTTATATGCACTGTATTAAGTCAAAATTTTGTTGGTCATTTTGCTAAGGAAATTTTTGAATGTCAACCTGATGTCACTGTATCTTTTGTTAGCTTTAAGCATTCTAGCTTTTGTCTTTTTTTAAACTATGCTGTTTATATGGAAATTAAATTATACAATCAAACAGATGCCAAATGAATTGCCTAATTGCTGCAAAGGATAACCCAGATATCGAGTCACTGTATGGTTTTCAAATAGTAATCTGGTATTTTATCACTTACTATGTTTGGATGTGCTTTTATGAAAAAATTATTCTTATATCAAGATTTATAGTAGTGTCAATAGGGAAACAGACTTCTAATCACTATAGTTAATATTTCCGGTTTACCTGCAGATAATATTTGGAAAAGTATTGCTTTTTGTATTGACTTCTAAGCTTATGTGCAAACATAATAGCATAATTAAATATCAGAGAAGCTAATGTTTCTTGTAGGTTGCTGTAACAAGCCTGACCAGCAAGACAAATATATTTTGACTGAATTTCCTTTTGTATATACTAGATATATATATATACATATATATATATACACACACACTCACACACATGTGCGCATACAAAAACACATAGACACAAAATCCAAAAGTAGGTTTACTTTTGTCTCCTTGTGTAAGACACAAGGTCCCTTGAGAAATGACTTTTATCTGGGGACAGATCCTGCCAGGTGCTGAGCACCAACCAGATGAGGGCTTACAGACACCTCTTGCAAGTGGGCCTTTACAAAGACTTCAGGCGAATCAGCATAGTACAGTAAAATTGCTTTTTGGTTGAGCAAGGTTTATTTATTAAGTTGGATGTGAGTGGGAGGGAGCAGGTCCAGAGCCCTGTGTGAGATTTCATGTAGCCGGTGTCCTCCAGTCTTCCATAGATAGTCTTAACTGTGACACTCTCCCAAATCCCATCAGCTGTGGAATTGTCCTTCATTGTCCACTTCAGATTCATCCTAGAGTACAACCAGTGACAGGTCACAGTGGTAAAAGAAAGAGTTAACTCAGAATAAATTTACTACTTTTCTTAGAGCTCTCTCAGTGGGAACATGCCTTTGTCTAGGCAGAATTCAGGAATATATCAGGTGTTAAGGGAGAGTGCCTTGCTTTTATTTCAGACAACAGTGTTTCAAGAGTTTCTTCACTCGCTGACTGCATTACTTTTTTTTTTTTTTTTTTTTTTTTTTTTTGGTGGTGTTAACCTGTGGGTTGAAAGAAATGCTCTTGTACATATACAATGTAAATTAAAATTATTAAATTGAATAACATTTTTTTCAGAGGCCCCATGTGTGTTGAATAAGTATGCTTAATTCTGTTAAAATCTGATGTGAATTTTTTATCATTTATAAAACATTTAAAAAATTGTCTGCTCAAGTCTTGAAAGTGGAAAAATTGGTGAAGCATGCTTAAGAACACTGGCAATTTAATGGCTAGTCTTTTGATTAAAATAGCTTTTACATAAATACAATAAGACCTGCAGTATCTGGTTACGCAATCTCAATTTGATATTGAGAGCTGCACCACGGCTGGCCCAGAGGTTGAACTATATACGGACCAGAGCAAAGAGACTACCTGCCCCTCACTGTATTTCTCCTTTATGCCAGGAAGAGATTGCAGCTATCTCACAGATGGAAATGGCCACAAGGGAGGCAAGGGCTGGCTAGAGGGCTCATGGTCTCATAGCACCTGCGTTTGGCTAGAAAGAGGACAGAGCTCTGATCCCATCTTCTGCCTCTTTGTGTCAGTAAATGCTGGAAAGACACCGCCCCAGCAGGTGCCTGCAGCATTTTCTTTAAATGTGCATCCAGTTCCTTTCCTTACCACGCTTTTGCTTTGCAGGAGGGATCGTTTATCCCCTGCTAGACAAAACTGTTTGGCTACAAAAGCATTTCCTACAAATGCAGTTTGGAGAAGCATCTGCCACTGTTCGGGTGTTGCCATAAGTACCGGTGGCTCCGGCACACCTCCACGAGAGCTGTTCTGCAGGAACTGCTCAGCTGGAGGTTGTATCAAATGATGTGCAGTCTGCAGGATCAGTAGTTCCTTCTTCAGAAATGTGGCAAAACAAAGGGTTACTCAAACTCTTCCAAATTATTTGTTGCTTTTTTTTTTTTTTCCTATGATTTATTTTAAAAACTAGACAAAAAATCTTAACATCCTTTGTAAGAATGGCAGTGCATAATAGTCCTGTTAAGCAAAATGCACAGATCTTGTGACCAATCTTCACCAGCATCTGAATTTTCACCATATAAGACCAAGCTTATACTCACTACACCCGCAATTATCTCAATTTTTAATTACTTCAGGGGCCATAAGTTGTGTCCTTAAACATGGGGACAGAACTGTGTCTTGATCTGGTCCACTTGCACTCGTGTCCTCATGTGCGCCTGGCACGCACTCCTAAACCATGTTGTTTGCAGACCCCTTGGATGTCATGTCCCATGATTGGGTCCATGATTGGGTTGAGGCAGGAATATGGCAGAGAGTTCCTCTAGTAGGCACCATCTTTGGACAGGTAGCTGGCACCAAGGCACCCCAAAACAAGCACCTTTAATTTGATGTGAGTCAATTGTCTTTTTATGGCTTTCCTACCTTTTCACATTCAGGTTAATTTGTCCAATGTACAAAGATAAAATTATATTGCAGAGAGTAGAGAGAAAGGTTTGGCTGCATAAAATTAAGTGTGGCTCTGACAAAAATTGGCAACTCCCTCTGTGGAGACCACTAAACTTGTCTTTTGATTAATTATTTGTATTATAGCAACACCTAGAGGCCACAAAAGAGATCAGGACCCCATTGTGCTAGTTACCCTAACTAGCACCTCCAATACCCACCTGGGAGAAACTCCAGTCCAAATAGACAAAAGAAAAAGTAAGAGGAGCAACACAGGAAACAAAGGAGTAGAGTGCCATGCCCAAGGGCATATAGCATTTCAGCCACAGAGCTGGGAAAAAAATCTTTATTGAGCTAGTGCCCAGTGAATGCTCTCATTTTGTTTTCCTTTCCCTGGGTAATTTATGCTGATACTGTATAAAATTTTATGCAAACACAGTAAAAGCATTGAAAAATTCAAAAGAACCCATGAATTCAAACTGCTCTTGTTGCCTGTGTATGCAAGTCATCCACGAGACTATGTAGAATCCTGGTCAAGCACATGTTTGGAACTAAGCTGTGGTACAAACTAGGTAGTATTTTAAAAAGCGATATTTAGCTGTTCTTTATTGAATTAGTGAAACCGACCATTAGGAATATTGTACGATATGGATTAAACACTAATTATGATGGGATAAAAAAGATTACCTTTTAAAAATACAAAACTATTGATGTAGTAATTGCCTAGATGTGGTGTCAATTAATCAAATTCTTGGCAGCAGGAGATATATTTGAGAACTGTGTTTCTGACTTTGATTCATGAGAATTACCAACACAGTGAGTCGTCAAGTAAAAGAAGAGGAAGCTCATTTACCATATGGAAAAACTTTATTAGCACTTTTTCTCCTCTTCTGCCTTTTAACCCTAGGCACCTTTTACTTTGATATTCATAAAACGGAATGGTCTGGCTGCGTTTGATTACAGAAGAGGTTTGAATACATGGAAGTTGTGAAATGTCTGTTTAAGTTGGACAGATCAAGATTTGGAACTAAGCTCACAAAAGCAAGGTTTTTCTTAAAATAAAAAAGGGTGTAATTGCAGCTGTATTTAGACGTTATAAATATTGCAAGATATTTATGTGCGAATAGTGGAACTCCTTTAGTGTCAAGTACAAGATTCTGAAGTCATGCAGGAGAAAAGACCATGGGAAAAGATGCCTTTTTCCCCCTCATTGTTTAATATTTTCAAAGAATCATTTAGATTGGAATAGACCTTTAAGGTCACTGAGTCCAACTGTTAACCTGGCATGTTGCCAACTCCAGCACTAAAACATATCCTGAAGCCCTACATCTATGGGTCTTTTAAAAACCTCCAGGGATTGTGACTCCACCACTTCCCCAGCAGCCTGTTACAGTGTCTGATAATCTTTTCAGTGGAGGAATTTTTTCCTAATATCCAATCTAAACCTTCACTGGCACAACTTGAGGCTGTTTACTTGGGACAAGTGGTTTCTGAAGTGGGATGAAAGCAACCAGGGGGTTCTGTAAGGTGATCCATTGCAGCATAGGAAGAAAATACAGGACTTCATTAGTACAGGTATATAGTTTATAAATCAATAATTACATTAGATGTGCATGCTAAACATTTTTTTACAGACAGGTGTGCACAATCAAAACTTTTGGACACCACTGCTGGTAAGTACGTTCTTAAGCTCCAGTGATACTAAAGGCAAGATCACTCCACACAGCCTGTGTCTAGTTTGTCTCGGGCACAGTCAGGATGCTGGACAAGATGGCCTCAGACTTGAACTAGCACCTGATATAGTCTTAATCCATAAAATTAAAAATTTCCTTGATTGTGAACTGTCCTCAGCTTTCTAATACTGTGTCATTTTTTTATTTAATTTTTTTTCCTCCCTCTTCTGTCCTTTCAGAATTATGATCTTTTCAGTAGTCCATATGAATCACTCTTTTAACAGTGAGTATTGTAAACACAATCTCTTATATGATCTGTCTTCATTTTTTCTTACCACCTACTCTGATGGTAATCACTGTACATACAGCTGGAGTATCATCCTTTGCTTTATATGTTATTCTGTATAGGTCAGCAAGGTTGATTTGGATGGCACTGACTGGATGTTGACAGCTTTTCACAGCAGGAGGGAGCTGCAATTTGAGATTCTAAGCACTAGTCCACTTCCAAAAAACTTCCTATGGTTTCAAAATTTTTAAGTTTAAAACCAATAGTGGACTAATATCTAGGTTGCTACTTTAAGGCAGCCTGTGAAAAATGCTGCCATTTGCAGCCTTATGTGCCTCATAAGTGCAGAACACAGCAATTTTTTGAGGTTTAACTTTTTAAACCATCTTAACGTGCATCCTAGTGGTATGAACCTGATGTGTTTTATGTGTTTTGCAGTCCTGGATGAGTCTGATTGAAGACGACATCTGTAGGCATCTGTGAGGGCTGTGGGAAGAATGTACTAAATATGTGAGGCTAGAGTCTCCCCAAGCAATTTGGCAATCTGAAAGCACCGTTTGGGAAAAGTATGCTGACTCATGGCATGAGAAAGGAATGATTTCTTTTTTAAAGCAATGGCTAGTATGACAGAATCTGGGTTAAATTCTTACCATTTCCAAAGTTGCCACGTGACGAGCAAATTTCTACATGTCTCTATCAAAAAAGTGCTACCTGTGCAGCAGCTGTATTTTTTCCTCAGTCTTGCTCCATTAATTGTAAATATCTTTTGGAGCAGAAGGTGTGTGTGAAGAAGACTTGGCACAATGGGCTCTGTATTTCAACTGGAAGCTTTGCAGGCTACTCCTGTACAATTGGGATACGACATTAAGATTCAAAAGAGTACCCATGGCTCTATTTGTCATCATGGGTATTCAACAGATCTAAATATTAGCAGCAAATGGGAAATAAGTGCATACCAATGGCCTATTAATGCATGGTAAGGAAAGGGTAGGAATCAGAACCACAATAGGGTTTTGGCTGGGAAGGACCTCAAAGATTGCCTTGTCCAACTACTCTGCTGTGGGCAGAGCCATCTTTCACTAAATCAGGTTCCTGAAAGGCCCATCCAGTGTGGCCTTGAACTCGTCCAGGGAAGGAGCACCTACAGCTTGCATGGGCAACTGGTTCCATTGTCTCACCACTGTCACTGTAAAAGATTTCTTTCTTATGTCCAATCTAAATCTACCCTCTTTCAGATGAGAACTGTGGCCCCTTGTCCTGCCCCTACAGGCCTCAGTAAAGTCCCACACTGCCTTTGTTCTAAGCCCACTTTCATAGAATCACAGAAAGTCAGGGGTTGGAAGGGTCCTCAAAAGATCATTGAGTCCAATCCCCCTGCCAGAGCAGGGTCACCTACAGGAGGTCACACAGGAACACATCCAGGTGGGGTCTGAATGTCTCCAGGGAAGGAGACTCCACAACCTCCCTGGGCAGCCTGGGCAGTGCTCTGTCACCCCCAGAGTAAAAAAATTCTTCCTAATATTTATGTGGAACCTCCTATGCTCCAGTTTATAACCATTGCCCCTTGTCCTATTGTTAGTCACCCCTGAGAAAAGCTTTAGTCTGTTCTCCTGGCACTCACCCCTTACACATTTATAAACATTAATGAGGTCACCCCTCATTCTCCTCTCCTCCAAGCTGAAGAGACCCAGCTCATAAGGGAGATGTTCCACTCCATCATCTTGGTCACTCTGTGCTGGACTCTTTCAAGCAGTTCCCAGTCCTTCTGGAACCAGGGGGCCCAGAACTGGACACAATATTCCAGATGTGGCCTCACCAGGGCAGAGTAGAGGGGGAGCAGATCCTCTCTTGACCTGCTGACCAGCCCCCTTCTAATGCACTCCAGGTGCCATTGGCCTTCTTGGCCACAAGGGCACATTGCTGGCTCGTGGTCATCCTTCCATCCACCAGCACCCCCAGGTCCCTTTCCCCTCTGCTGCTCTCCAACAGCTCAGTCCCCAACCTATCCAGGTACCTGGGATTGTTCTTTACCAGATGCAAGACTTTACACTTGTCCTTGTTGTAATACATCAAATTCATCTCTGCCCAACTCTCCAGCCTGTCCAGGTCCCTCTGAATGGCAGCACAGCCTTCTGGACTGTCAGCCTCTCCACCCAGTTCTGTGCCATCAGCAGATTTGCTGATAATACACTCCATTCCCTCATCAACAAATATATTGCATAGTACTGGTCCCAGTACTGACCCTTGAGGGACTCCACTAGAAAGCAGCCTTTATATGGTGAAAGGCCACAATAAGGCCTCTCCAGAGCCTTCTTTTCTCCAGGCTGAAGCCCCTCAACCCCTCTCAGCCTTTCCTCATAGGAGAGGTCTCCAGCCCTCGGATCTTTCAGTGCCCTTCCTTTGGACCTGCTCGCACAGGTCTGTGTCTTTCTGATTCAGGGACCCCAGAGCTGGATGCAACACTCCAGGAGCAGAGATGAGATCCCACTGGGGAAAACCTGTTTAGTTTTCACTCAGATGAGTTTCTTGCTCTGTTTCTCCTCCCATCCACACAACCTCTGCCACTGGCCCAGGGAAGAGAAGGCTCCGCAGAGGGAAGAAGACGGACATGGCATGACTGCTACTGACAGAATTCCTGCCCTATGCCAGCTCCTCACGTCTGTGAAGCCACAGACCAAACAACATGGCAGGGCAGACCAAACCAGGCCTCACGTTTCACTTGAGCTGTAAGAAAAAATGTCCCATGGAAATGTAGAAAACGCTAATGCCAAATAGCATTTCCCACCGTATTTATTAGGTTTCTGTGATTGTTTCTGCCCCTGAAAGGCCAACAGAAGGATTCTGCAGCCTTGTCATGTTGCATTAACAACTCCATCTCAGGAGAAGAGATTCTGCTTTGAGGGAATGTTGCAAACCAGTATTTTTTTACAAAAAGTTCATGTTTTGTGAGAGAATTTGAAGATTTCCGTTAAGTTCATGACATCTGTTTTTTTAGTTTCTCAGGTTCAGCTATCCTTGATAACTTACCTTGAAAAGTCTTTCACTGAAAGCTATCACTTAGGTCTAAAGTGGATGTAATTCTGTGTCTGAATGTGCAATCAGTCCTGATTTTTTTTTTGAAGGACTGAACTGTGTCAGCTTGCCCAGTTGCTGCAAATACTTTTCATTGAGCTTCCCTCAAGAGATCAGCTTAAAATGCATCATCACTACTTAAGCAGAATTTGAACCCAGAGCCCTCCAGCACCAGCATTTTATTTTCATGACTTAAATCTGTTCCCCAGCTCCATAGCTTCCACGAGCCAGCAATCTAACAAAAATCAGCAGATGTCCATGCTGAATATTGCACAGCTCTCTACAGCAGGTGGGAATCTTCACATAATAAGATTACTCCATGTGGAAATTCTTGACTGTGGCCCAGTTCACAAACCTTGCAAAGAGCCCTGCCATCAGTTTCACTATGCCTTTTGAAATTAAGGATAGGGGGAGCACAGTTCAGTCATGAAAATGAAGACCCAAACACTGGAGGGTTCAAATTTCTCAAAAGCCCAGGTTCTAGGATTTAAAACTGATCTTTGCAGTAAACTGCTGTGGGAGGTGCCAACAAAAACTGGGCAAGCTGGCACAGTTCAGTCTTCCCTTAAAAACACAGAGGCAAACCATACACTTCTGAAGCAACAGTTTTATTCAGTGAAGGCTTTCTCTAGACCTTTACATTAGCTTGTCTCAGCATCTGTTGGAAGATAAGGTATCATCCAATGGTTCACTCTTGACCTGAATTAAACTAAAGCCTTTATTTGCTTTTGTAACATATTACACAGTTTACTGCAGTACAATCTCCTTGTTAATTACATTCATTCTGCCTTGGCTTAGAGTGCAATATCCTAAAATATTCAGTAATTTATTGTAAAGATGAACTTTCAATTTCTTATTTTATGTGACATTTTTCCATCATTTAAGAGGCTTTTTACTTCCCCATTTTGTAGGGAAAGAAGATGGTGATCAGACTCAGAATATATTATTTAAAAACCGGTTTCTGTTAATAACATACAAAATCCTTCCTAAATTAAAAGCAAATTATATTTCACCTGTAACTTAACAAAGGCTTTAGATGGTTTCATTATTTTCCCCTTATTTTCTAGTAACTTACAGTGGCTTAGAGTATTAATATAATCTAACCAGTTTGATTAATTGTCTTCCTTTCCAAAGTGAGACAATATTGGTACGTTTTCTCTGCTTGGTTTTATTTGGATATCCTTGTTATCGAGAGGGCAGTTTGACGTCCAGATGGGAGTTATTCTCAAGTGAGCCACAGAAAGGGAATCTTTTACTTTGCTCAGCGGGCACATCTCTTTCTTACCCTGAGCATGCCTGATGAAGTAAAACCCCCACTCTTGCTGGTGATCTCATTAATTTGCTTTCTTTCATTGTTAACAGACTAACCAAATGGAGTTTGATAAGTCTTCTGAGTAAATCTGGGGACTAATTCAATTGTAAAACTGTAATACACATTTAGTGTAGAATCATAGACAAGCTTGGGTTGGAAAGGACTTCTGAAGATCACCTCTTACAACCCTCCTTCCATGGGCAGGAAAACCTCCCACTAGACCAGGTTGCTCAAAGACCCATCCAGTCTCTCCTTGAACAATTTCAGGGAGAGGATATTCCCAGCTTCCCTGGGCAACCTGTTCCAGTGTCTCATCACCCTCACAGTCAAGAATTTCTTCTGAATATCTAATATAAATCTACCTAAATAAGTTTAAAACTGTTACCCCCTTTACTATCACTATACTTCCTAATGAAAAGCTCCTCCCCATCTTTCTGGTTGACCACCTTAAAGTACTAGAAGGCTACAATAAAGTCTTCCTGGAGCCTTCTTTTCTCCAGGCTGAACAACCTCAACTCTCTCAGTCTGTCTTCATAGGACAGGTGCTCCAGCCCTCTGATCATCTTTGTGGCCCTGCTCTGGACTCACTCACACAGTTCCATGTCCTTCCTGTGCTGGGGGTTCCAGAATAGGACACAAAACTCCAGGTGGGGTCTCATAAGAGCAGAGCAGAGCGGAAGAATCACCCCCTCAACCTGCGGACCACGCTCCTTTTGATGTATCCTGATACTGTTGGCTTTCTGAGCTGTAAGCTCATTTTGCAATTTTTCATCCACCAATACTTCCAAGTCCTCCACAGAGCTGCTCTCAATGGACTCATTGCCCCACCTGTATCTACCTTTGGGATTGCCCTGACCCATGTGCAAGACCTTCCACTTGGCCTTATTGAACTTGACAAGGTTGACATGGGCCCACCTCTCTATATTATTACATAGAAAATTAAATGTCTGTAAATGTTCTTGATATGCTTGAATCAAAATAGCATACATGATCTTTGGATGTTCACAGAATTTAAGCTTATGTGAACAGAAGGCTTGTACTCCGCCTTGAGCAAGATTTAGCTTCTACCTTTAAAAGTAGTTTGTCTGGGAAGATGAAGCCAAATCTCCATACCTTCCCTTACTACTTTTGCACATGCTGGCATAAAAACCAGCTGGCTTTTCTGAAACTGGGATTAATTTGAAGTATAAGAACTGGAGCTTAATGTAAAAACAGGTAGGTTCTGCTGTTACTTCTTCACTGGCTGTGTGTGTAGGTGTAAGAAAGGTGGCTGTAAATTAGGGAAGGTATTAAATGGATCCTGATGACAAGGAGGAAAATCCTGAAGAATTCAGTTGTTAGAGTGGGGTATAATGAGAAATGGATAAAAGAGGGAAAATTATATGGACCATACTGGAAACATTCTGAGTTGCCAACACTAATTAGTGTTTGTGAAATCCCTGACTGTTGCCATGGCAATAAATGTGATACTACAAATGCAGCCTTCTGACTTCTTCACAGGATCAAGCGAAGTTGGAAAGGAGCAAATCCCTGTGTAAACATCAATATCGTCAATTAATTAGGAAACACAGCAAGATAAATAAAAGACCCTGTGAAAGGTAAATTAATTTCTGTTTTCTGTCTGTTACATTTGAAAGTTTCCCCGGTATCAAACCATCTCTGTAATTCACTTTTGTTCTACAATAGTGCTTAATCACAGACCACAGTGGAGTTATTGTGGAGGGACTTTTAAAATGCAGTACTTATCAGACTAAAGACTTTCAGTTATTTGAGATATTTCAGCGACTTAAATGCATTTATTTCTTTAAATGTCATTTAGCTTCTTAATTTATTTGAGATAGAATTCCACATAAACAAGCCCAAAGTGCTCTGTCCTTTTAAGAAAAATTGATAAGCAACCTAAAATGGAGCAGATCATCATGTAGCATGGCACAAGACAACCAGGTGATTAGGTCCAGCCAGCAGACTTTTATGAAAGGCAGGTCCTTTGGTGAGCAGCAGGCTTATGAGTAAATCTTGAAAGGACCACCATTGTAGAGGATCTCCCATCATTTTAGCAATATTTCTAGAAATAATTAATAATACTTTTTAAACACAAGGTATCTTGCAGCCAATGTAGACTGTGTAGATCCATTAGTTAATGGATCTTATTCAGATGGTAAAGAACCTGCTGTATTTGGCTACCAGTAATCACGACTCTCTCACATTTACTTCATATGCGTTGAAAGCGATACCAGTTAGAAACAGTAAGGAACGATTTGTCCAAGCTGAAAAAATCCTGCTGCTCTGACTAGCTAAGAACATCAATTTAATGTGGGAAATATTAATAGGAACTGGAAATCATTCAAGAACATTCAAGTGGATATATTAAAAAAAAAAAAAAAAAAGCCACAAATTTGAAAGTAGAAAAGAATTCATGCTGCGGATAAAATAATTTGTGAAATATAGAAGATGCAGAAATGCTAGTGAAACATTAGCAATCAAAATATAAAGGATGCAAAGAAGAACAACAGCAGCAAACTGCAAATTTAAGAAAAAATGTACTCTGCTGAAAACTGCTATGTAAGAAAAGATCAACAGGCAACACAGTTAGAAGGAACACACAAGGAACAGTAAAAAATTTTTACACCAAATATTGGTCCATTGCCAGGAACAGGTATTATAATTTTGAGCAAAGGCTCAGAAAAGGTGTGTATGTTCTTCACTATTTATCTTCTGATTTCAGAAGAAAGCAGGAGGATAGATCTGCCCAATAAAATGTTGTAGATAGCACAGAAAGCCTGGCATCCAGAATGAAGAAAAATATCATGCAGAGTCAGCTGCAATTACACACATATAAACCAAGGAGCCTAAAAAGAAACAAAGAGCATGGAAAACAGGAAAAATCTCAAAGATCTTTGAATTGACAACATATTCCAAACAGTAAAAAAGAGCAGAGAGGTTATCCAGGAACATATAGATCTGTTAGTCAGATGCTGAACATGGACACATAATGAGAAGTTTCATTTAAGAGCACACCAGCACCAAATTATATGTTTAAGGTACAATTAATAATAATCAATACTATTTCATGGAATACAGATCTTGCAAAACAAGCCTTCCTTTTTTTCTTTTTCGTTTTTTTTAAAAAATATTTTGTTCTCAGCTCTAGCTTTGGTTTGCAAAGATGACTGTGTTTTCAAATCATCTGACCATGGAGTTTGAACTAGAAAGATACAACTTGGAAATTGGTTCCTATCAGTGTATTTGTAAATGATTTTGTCATTGCTACAGTTTCCACTGATTAAATTTGCACAAGATGCAGAAAAAAGTGGAATGGTAAATAAGGAGAACAGATAATTTGCACAGACTGATCTGAATTGTCTGATTAAAAGAGAATATTAAAAAATTGCAGAGAGATGTGAGGACATACCCTGAGGAGCAAGAAATACAGTCTTACAATACTGAAAACTCACTTCAGCAGGGACTCAGAAAAGCACATATAGATCATCATAAATTAATCTGAAAATAGTGCATCTAATTACTTCCCAACAATGGCAAGGGGATGCAAGACTTGGTGGAACTTAATGACTTAATCCTGGCAGTCAGAAATAACTCCATTGTGTCTGAAGCTGTAAGGCTCAGTTTAGGGATGAATTTTCATGATTTTTATGCACAAGATCAGCCTGACTTGCCTAACAGGTTTTTTTTTTCTGGCTCAGTATGAGAATGGTCTATATTTTCCTGACAACTTTGTAGATGTATCTGCAAATATGAGTCTGATCTGGGAAGTGCACTGCTGAGCTCCTAAATGGGTAAATGACAATTTAGAACACAATAAAAGGTGCAAAACCAAGGTTTATGAAATGGAATTCAAATTCCGAATGTATCTTGACAATTTCATATTCCTTTTTATTCCTTATCTTCTATTTTTATTGGCATAAATTCATTGCAAATGTCTGTTTTCATCTGAATTCTCAGATAGAAATATACACAATTAGAAGTATGTTCTGTTCACTAGCCCACTGTTCATTGGTAATCATATTTTAATTCTGTATTCAAACTCTGATAATCAACTATGGAGCAGAAAATTAATTGTAAGTGACCAATTCTCCATCACAAGGAGCAAACCGTCTAAGTTAGCAACGCACAGGCACAGACAATATTTTCCTTCTAAATTGTCAGGTGAAGACTTTGAAAATCAGTCTATCATGAAGAATCAAGAACAGTTCATGAACAATTTGTGAACAACCACAAAAATAGCAAAAATTATTTACAATGTAATCCATTTATAATGAGTGATTAATCCAATCCTGGGAACATCCATGCTAATACTGCATTACACACCCAACCAGTAAGGCAACCTGCTCTCAGGCACCAGCAGAGGTGTCTTTTCACACACCATCTTGATAAAGGTGCCACTCAGGCCAGACCAAATCCTCCTTTTGGTGCAAATTGTATAGTCTTTCCATTAGTTTTGACAGAGCTACTCCAGTTCACCAGCTAAAAATCTAGAGATGAGCAGTAATATCAATAGCAACAGTAAATAAAATACTATGGACTGTTTACTTTTCGAGGGTGGTATCTATATTAGCTTGTAATAAGTTTAATAGACTATGTATACATAGCTTTTATATACATCTATAGACCCTGATTTCTGAAATGTTTTCCACTTGTTGCTCCAAATTTTGTTTTGTTACCATAATCTCCTCTCTGAGAAAAAAGAGAGGAAAAAGGCCTCTCTTGTGCAACTTTTCTCTTGTGCTGCTTTGTCTTTCTAGCAGTTCCCCATCTAGCTCAGCACGAAGCTTTTACCTTTACTTCACTGCCTGTGGTCTATGTTCATTAGTACATTGACCTTTTTTTTCCTAGTGTTGTCTCATGATAAGACCATGCACTTGGTTTCATGATGTGTTTCTCTTCACATCTGATATCTGCACCTCCTACATGTGCAGTTTTTAACTTGTTGATGTTTCTGGTCTCTCCTGTATCTGCCTGTGGGCAGCCTTTTTCCATCTTCTGGGACTGGTGGAGATCTGTGGATCAGATATGGCTTCTGTGAGGCCATATGTATGGCTGTGCTTCAGAAGCACTTGGTAAAAATTCTATTAACTATACTCCATTTTGAGCTCACAAAGACCCAGCTGTCCAGTCTCCATGTAAGCCTTTTATTTTTAGTTTCATGCCTCCTACATTTTACCTCTTGCAGATTTGCTAACATTTAATTTAATTTCCCTAGCAAAAACATATGGCCCTAAGCAAGGCCCCAGGCACCCTCTCTTTTCCCAGCTTTTTCAGGATATCTGGGAAAATTCTGTGGCTTATTCTGATATGCATCACTCTTGCAATGTATTTCAAGCATTGCCTTTCAGTGACAAGTATACCAAACACCATAAATTCTGTAGGTGTGTCATTTTAAAACCAACTTTCTGTCTCTTTTTTTTTTTTTTCAGGAAACTTTGAAAACAAATAAACTAACTACTGGGATTCAAGGGTGGCAGCAGCTGGGTGTAAGTCACAAGAAGCAAGGATGATCTACTGATCTTCCTTCTTCTTACACGCATCTCTCAAAATTTAAAATATATTACCTGAGATTCATCTACAAACATCAGTTTACTGGTACCTCCCTAAGGCTTAAGTAGTGCTTTCTGCACAATGGTGTGATCACAACTCTGTCTGAGATTAAAAGGAAATTATCTAAAGACTTGAAAATGCTAAAGCTAGCTCTGTTGAAAAATTGCTAGTTCCCTCTGAGACCAGGATTTAGCTAAATTACATAGTTTATGAGAGCCCTGATCTTGGGCAGCAACTGCCCACTTGCTGTGACTGAGGCCACTATTCCATGGGAGAGAGCATCTCCCAAACCAACAGGAAAACTGAGTCTGCAGTAGACTTATCATGCACCTTTTTTCCCAGGTACCAGCCTTGCTTTATACTGTAATTCTTCTCTATCCCTTCCCATACCTCACTCTTCTGCAATCCCAGGGAAATGCATTTATAATTAATATTTCAATCTGTTGAAATTATTTCTGAATTTTAAAAGCGTATGTATATTCTGGAGAAAGTTTGTTTTGATAAGGGGGCTGTGCATGGATATCAGCATGCTTTAAGAAGGCTGCTTTGTAACTAATTGCTCTCATGAGACCTGACAGCAAAGAAATAGCTTATCTGTTTTTCCTCTGCTCTATCACCTTCCCAGGATTCACTTGTTCCAGTGTATATATTCCTCAATACTCACAAAGTATTTAAGACTGGGTATCAGTCACAGGAAGCAATACTCACAAAGCATTGAAGACAGAATTTAAGATGTGATTGTGTTGAGAAGAAGGTACTGAGAGCCAAACATATGCAAGTTGGCACATGTACCCTTATAACTGGATCTGTCTCCCAAGCATGAAGATACCCAAGGTGTGTCAAGATTTGCTCCAGATATCAGAATGTAGATTTATTCACAAAATGCAAATGTTTCATTTAGAAGCTATTTAAATGAGCAGCCTCTTCAATTTATTGTCATACTTTGTGTTTCCTTTCTCATTAAAAATGATGCTTTTTTTTTTTTTTTTTTTTTTTGCACAAAGGATGAGAATGCTGCAATGCATCATTTTCTGTATCAATATGCAGCAATTGATTGATGCTGAATTGAAAGATTTTACCTTTTATAAGACATACAGTGGAAGCTGATATATAGGCTGAATGAAGTTCCTCTGAAAGGTGTAGCACATGGTCAGAAAAGACTGTCTGCTACGAGGCCACAGGGCTCCTTAGGAAGTGTTTTGCAGGTATTTTGTTTGGTATTTTATATCAAAATTACCCACCAAAAAAGAAATATAAAGCAAGTAAAACAATGCAAACCCAATTGTAGCCTATGATTTTCAAGCGATGTCTCTTTTCCTCCCAGATAACTTGTATCAACATGAAGTGTTCCTGAGAAATGAAGGATACCTTATTATTGGTGGGGAGAAAGGGATAAAAAAAGTAATAACATATTAGTAGTTCCCAAAGGTTCCTTAATTTTTCTTGCCCACATATACCAGCACATAATGTTTCTTACAGAAAAAAAGGAATCATTTGTGCCATCCTTGCCAAGGAACAGAAAATTTCATCGTAGCAAATGATGCTGGAAGCAGATGGTGCTACGTAGCATCATAGCACATTGGTGACCACTGGAAAGAAGTACAGTGCTCTGCAGGTCCTCCCAAAGGATAACTTTTTAGTTTCCAGTCCTCCTTCCAGCTGGTTAACTTCCATGTAGCCACCACTGCTGCTTATCTGTGTAGAACAGGCCCCAGCCTCCCAAGGTGACAGTGACCATCCTGATGGAGCTGCCTGACTCTGGCTGGGACCTCCCAGCCACACTTGCCAGCAGGGCTGCCAGATGCTTTGGGGCTGGCCAACCTTTTGCATGGATATGAGACAGAAAACTATCATTTCACCCACTTCTCTGCTACTTCTGACTTCTCTGCAGGTCTACACAGGCTGCTGAATCATCCCCACAGTACTCTCTTGACAAGGTGCTTCTTGTTTTGTTTCAATGTTCCTGGTCAGTGTTTTACTATTAATTAACACACATGTGACATTTGTGCACACATTTGTGCACAGACCAAAGGTGCTGGAGTCCACTTACAGCAGAAGTCAGGTTTTGCCCACTTTTTGAGTGCCTGTTCTGACCACAGTCCTTTTACTCTGCCCCACTTTCTCTGTCCCTCCAACACCTTGGGACCTCAGAAGAAATACGACCAAAAGATAATTTTTGGATTAATTCAATAAAATACTTGCATCGGATTCTAAAATGTATGGACTTATTTTTATCCCCTGGATTCACAGTTTTCAAAGAAAACTGATTGCCATCATATGCATTAAAAATGGATTTTAAGGGTGACTTTATCAAATGTATTGGAATATTAGCAGATATGTTATGTGCATTAATGTAACATGTTTCATCCTCTATCCAATCCAAGAGCTTCCTATTTTCCATCCACCTACTCAGGCACACAGTTATTCATTAGGTATAAAAATGAACTGCGCACCTTAACTATATTCAGATTATTGTAAAACTGCCTCTATCTTGCTACCAGAATTGCCAAGGTAAAAATACCCGTCTCTTTTTCAAAGATAGATGCTGATAATATAGAAAAGTTTCTACTTCCAAAGCGCCTATATTAATACAAGGAGTAAGTTCTATTTAAAAATAAATTCACACTTGAACAGTTGCTGTACTCGATACATGTATTTCACATGCACACAAAAAAGTTGTTGAAAAAGTTATGTAGGCCTAGTCAAGCATTCAGAAGTTAGGAGATAAAAAAGCCAAAAAGAATCCTCTCTGCCTGCAGGAACTTTCCCCCTCTGTGTTCTTGTGTAAGTATTATGATACAGGCCTTAATTACATGAAAATGTAGCTGGGTTTGCCTCAGGAATCCATCTTGTTTCAATCCAAAGAACACCTTTTCCTCTTCATATTATTCTACCTGAGCCACCTGTACCATGAACACGTGTAAGATTATTTAATATCTCCTCTGGCCTAGTTTTCTAGGCAAACAAATCTTATGTATGCTATGTTATGCTATGCTTCTGTCCCTTCTGTCCTTGCTGAGAACTTTTGAACACTTGGGTGATTTCAACCAAAAAGTAGAAGTTTAAAAGAGAAAAAGTTTCAAAGATAAAAATATTATCAGTGTTTCAGAACAGGTGGGGAAAGGCAAAGAAGGCCCTGTCAATGCCTCCTGAAGTAAAAAGGTTGAAGGTGAACCTTGCTCTGATGCCAGAAGTCAGGCAGCTCAGCCCTGAGACTTTTGCCTGGCTGATTATGTTTGAGGTCTACAGTTCTACCTCACTTTGCACCATCAGTTTGCCATGGCAGCTGTCCTTCTAATCTGAAGAAATCTGGGCTGGGCTATTTAAGCTTGTAGCCTGGAAGTTTGTGGTGAAAATTCCACACACAAACCATGTCAGGGTATTTTCAGTATTATGTGATAAAATTCTCCTCCTTTCTATGCATGTGATTCACCCCTCAGTCAATGTTTCCAGCACCTGCCCAGTCTGATATCCTTCAGTACTGCTGAAACAGCTGTGTCACAGATTACAGCAATAACACCTATATCAGAAACAAAAATATCAGTCAGCACACTGGCCTGAGGTGTTCTCCAGCCATCTCTGCTGATCTCTGCATCTTGGACAACATATTGTAATTTTGCTAAATAGTGTCAAAACAGATGTTTGCATACTGCCAGGAAATCAATGAAATCCCACTGTTCTTTTTATGCTTCTATTTCCTCTCATAAGCTGTAAGAGTATGTAGTTGATAACTTCTGGTATGTTAATAATTTCCACGCAATACATATGCGCATATTATCACATAATTTTTTTGATGTATGTGCCTTTATGGTCACCCCTCATCACTGCAAGTCGGTAAATGAAGTAGCAGGTAGTGAAAAACTACAAAACCTTTCAGGTGCACTCAATTGGCACTACCTGCAATATATCAGAGCTAATCTCCTTATGTCTATGTGTATCCAACCCATCACCAAGAACTGGTTTCTCCATTTTGTAAAGGTCCCAGCATTAATTGCCTTGTGCAGAGAGATTCACCTTTTTGTTATTGTTATTATTGTTATTATTTTCCCCCCTCTCTTTTTTGTAGAACTGTAGCTTGATGATTCAGTTTGTACCCACATGCACTTAGTGACAAATAATACTGCCTTGACAGAAAACATCTATTGAAGGGCTGTGGTGAAACTGGACATAAATCTAGGGAAGAAACACTACAAAAGCCACAATAACAAACTCTAGTGTATAGCAAAAAAAGGAACTTGAACACTGAAATACATCTTGATGCCTCCTAAGTATGCTAAGGATGCCTTCTAAGTATGCTAAGTATTGCCTGACTTGCAGTATGTCAGCATCGGAACGGAAGATTTTTTATCTTAAATTAGTCAAATCCTGGTGACATTGAAATCAATGGCAAATTTCCCACTTACTTTGATAAAATATGAGTGTTATCTGAGAAATTTACATTACTAAAGTACGAGTGTATTCCCTGTGCCTTTGGTAAATGAAATTATATGACAGATTAGTAAAGACAGTAACAAAATCTATTGTTACAAAATGAAAAATACATGTAGGGTGTTGGCCGGAAGAAGGCAGATCCCAGAATTCTCATCAGCAAGCTCATCCTACCGGTTCCTGAAAGCCTCTTTCCTCATCCAAAGGATGGAGAGCCAAACTATAATCCCATTTATGCTCCTTTCCAGAACCACCTGTAAAGACAACAGATGTCCACAGGAAGCACAAGTCAGGTAAGTGCTACTCTGCTTGCATCTTCATTCAGCCTCTTTCATAAGGCTCACCATCTGTAAAGAGCTGCTGCTGGAAATTAATACTGCATGAACAACTCCACCTGTGGAACAGCTCTCTCTGCTCAGTGTTTGCATTCCTACCACTTGGATGGGAAGTCACAGAGAGCAAAGGGCTACAGTAGAGTGAGTTCAGGAAGGACTAACTTGTTCTCCTGAAATATATCTTGAAGATGCTCCAGTGGTAGATATATGTGTAGCATAAGTCTTCCAGAGCAACTGGAGCCTAATGTAGTCTAGAGAACTAAGTTGTTTACAGCACTTCAACATCAAGCTCTGCTGTGACTCCATTAACCTGAACTGTAAGACTGAAGTTCAACAGGTCTCAGGAAATTTCTTCAGTCATCAGCTCTGAAACAGACCTGAGAAACACATGGAACTTTCACATTCCAGACAAAATTTCATCTGATTTACTCAGGTGATGAGAGTAACCTTCAGGAGTACCAAACTCTAATATGACCAAACCCCTGGGACACATCCCCAAAACCAGACATTTAAGCCACACAGAATTAGACCGAAACACACCGTTGTAGAATTTTATTGTTTGCTCTGTCTTGGTCTTTGAGCAATTTTCTTCCCACATGTCTGCTCTAAATTCCCAGAAAAATAAATTGAATCTGAACCCACTCCTAACCTTCATTGTAGCCCTTTCTCCCCTCTGTTCAGGTATATTAATCCAGGCAATGCAGCACTTCTGCCCCACCTCTTGTCAGCCAAACACAGATAGCCACCCTCCACATCAAGATTGTTCTGGCCTTACCTGTAAATTTTCTGATGGGAAGTGGAAGTCATGGCAGATTCCCCATTTTCTCCCCAGGCCTGATATTGAGAAGCAAGGAAGAGTTGTAAAGGGAAGCTAATAATTTTTCACAAGAGGAATCAAGGACAATAAGAGTAATAATCTCCTTAGGTGTTCAATCCCCTCTCACTCCAAAAGTCTGGTGTATCACTTGGGAAAATGATGACAACTATTCCTGTATAGCTCTGTTCCAGACATAGCAAGAGGCTGAACAAGTCAGTAATAAGCAGTAAAACTCATAATAAAACCTTAAGAAATTCACAGCTACATCAAGATTTACAATTAAAAGGAAATATAAAGAGATCTAAGCAACTATATGTAAAAGAAGGCTAAAGACTTTGCACTTAGATCATAGAAATGTTGTCTTGGGGTTTTTTGAGGCCTGAGACCTTTAAAAACTATTCTGTAATTATTTCCTCCATCTTATTCACTTTGGGACTGCTGTCCAGCTCAGAGATAACTCTCAGCACAAAACAGTCAGACACACTGAAAATGAAAACTGATCATGGTAGTGAAATGATGCTATCCATGTGCAAGGATGCCAAACCCAGTTACACACCCACTAAAGTTTGTTTTTTGTTTTTTTTTTCTTCGCAGTGTTTTACCTGTCTGTAGAGGATAGTGAAGAGAACCATTCATAAGTGATAGCAATCCATCCTGCAGACAGCATTTGCTACCAGATTTAAAACTCACCCACTGTACCACTCAAACATCAAGCTAGTGCCCCTCGGAAGCTTCTCTCACACCCAGAGCTTTTGCCCACAAAGTAAATAATCTACATTATGCTGCCTACAGAGCATTAATCCAATCTACAAATTCTGAGGTATGAAATGAAGCCGTTTTAGTCACAACTTAGGGTTTAATTCAAATTGTAATAATGCTATCTTTTAAATAGTATTAACCATCTCTAGCTAAAAATTGTCTTTTCCACATGTTTATGGTTTCTTTTTGTATTATAGATGACGAGCATGAGAAAACAATATTTTAAAGACTCAACTAAATACTAAACAACATGTAAATATTCAGTGTGATGTGCAGGGAACTAGTAGTAGCATTAGCAGTAATGGGACCTGCACAGCTAATTCTCCACATAACCAGATGAACATGTACCCCAAAGTACTCATCAAGAAAATCAAACTTTCAATTATACTTTAAGCTAAAATAGGCATTAGAAGCTTTCTTTCTCTGAGACATACCCAAAAGTAGGTTTATTTCTATATTTCAGGGCTTTACAGTGTTACTGACATGCTAAAAATAAATAGAGTAAGATTCAAACATTGTTTATAAAAACAATCCTTTCTGTGGAATTAAGCCTCTTCAGATCATGCTGCTTTGTTTATGCAGCATCTCCACTTTACTGTTACAGAACTTGAGGGCTTCACAGTTTTAGTGTATACAGGACATGCCTTTGAGGTAGTAAAAATTTCTACCTAACTCCGCAATGGAGCTGATATCCTTCAGCTTTGCATCTTTGAGGCCAGACCATCGATTTTCTTTTTCAAGAAGTACTGATGAACACCTCTGCAGTAAAAATGTCTAACAGATGAGAGATATATGGTGAAACCTAAACATAAAATGTGAACCTAAGCCATTTCTCTTATGCCAGCATTCCCCATCATGGCTTAGATTATATCTACAAACTAGCAGGAAGCAGAAGACAGTGAAAGAGCTAATTGTAAGTCACTACCTTCACATTTTGTGTCTTTCAGAGAAAAGGGTCTGACTTCTGCAAGAAGCAACTTAAACTTTTCAAGAAAATACCAGCAAGCATCACTATAAAGATCCAGGTCATGAGGGGTATCCTAGATACAGAGAAATTGATGGACACCAGAAAATGTGTGAGAAAGAAACAAAGCAGCACAGGGCCAAAGAAGGTTCTGATTTGAGAATGGATATTTTATGACTTTCTCAGATAATATTTCAGTTGCATTTAATGCTGCATACCACTCACCACGTATTAGAAATGACAGACACTTCCTAGCAATAGATGTTGAATTATGCCTCACCTATTTCTCCTCTACACTTCTGGCTGTCCCTGACTTCTCCTTGCAAGAAATACTTTCCTATGAATAAAAGTACTACTTTGTACAATTGCATTATATATTATGTTGCTTGCAATCATTTTTCAGCGAGCCATGGAACTGGACATTAACACTCAAAGCAAGACTTTGGGGTTATAATGGGGAGTTGAAGGGAAATTTCCCAGACACAGTTAAAAAAAAATAAAAAGGAGGAGCCATATCAAATGCTAGGAAGTGCTGGCAAAGTAATAGATAACAAAACAGCAAATACTATTATAATGTTCTATAAAATTGTATTTTGTGTGCAGCTCTGGTCCCTTCATCTCAAAAAAAAAAAAAATAAAAAGTTTTTAGTAGAAATTTAAAAAGCACAGAGGAAAACAGCAACAATTATCAAAGTTATGGAGTACATTGTCCACAAAGCATTGTTGAGCAAAACCAAACAAAACAATCTAGAGCTGAAATGAGATCTACATAGCGTAGATGAGGCACTTCAAAACATGCTCTAGTGGGCAGGGTGATACAGATATTGATAAATATATTTTATTCATTTTATGGGGTGGAGGGATGTTGATGGTTGGGCATGGTGATCTTAGAGGTCTTTTCCAACTGTGACAATTCTGTCATTCTGTGATTCTCTTACTGCTGCTGTGAAAATGTTAATGTATAATAAACCTCTTCTGTTTCATTACCACTTGGGAGACCTACTTTCTGCAATACTGTACAAAAGATCCTCAACCAAATCTAAACTGGTTTTGCAGCAAATTACACTGAAAGGGCACTGGATCAGAATCTCATCAGTTGCAAAGGAACTACCGCACAACTTTTGTCAACAGTACCCAAAGGTTTCCCCCCAAACCAACTCACAGTATGTTGCTTATATCAAAATCAGTTTCAAAAAATGCTGCCACACATTCCACAGAACACACCTCAGCCAAGAATTACCGTAAGAGTTTGATTTTTTCAGGGATATATGTCAGAAGCAGAACTAATTTTGAACAACCCTGTTTGAACGACTGAGAGAGTGCAATGTTCACTTTGACACAGTAATGGTTGTTTTCCATGACACAATGGAAACTTTATTATCAGTTCTTGCCAGCACAAGTCTTTTGATAGTGAAATCACTGTGTCTGCAATGCATTGAAAAAGGAAGCAGAATTTTGAAATGCTCTACTGGAAAAAGTTATATCTTTGGGAACAGAATGTAACTATCTGGGCAGTTCTGTGTTTATTGAGCAACATTCACTGTAATACCATCCCCAGCACAAGTTAACTGAGACTCTGTGTGCAAAAGAAAGGTCACTGAGAAGAGGGTCAAGCAGTAAGACCAAGTGGAAGAATTACGTTAAATGAATTGCACATCTGGATTCTGGTCTGAAGTCCATGTATCTCAAAAAACATGAATGACCTCATGTGGAAAGAGGAATTGATTCGAGCCTTTCTTAGTCTGACGTACAGCAGTTGTCTGCTTTTCTAGGAGTCTTCATGATTTTCTTCTACATTATTGGTGACACAGAACATTTTCTCTCGTAATTTCAGAAGAATACACACAGCCATCAGATCTGTAAGAGACAACTCACAACTGACCACAGACATCTCATACAAATCTGAGTCTGTCTTTCATTCATGAGGTTCAACTCCATCTACACGCTAGATTTTTTTCTGAGATATCTTTTGCCATCAGAGGTAGTATTTTCCCAGACCTGAAGGTGGAACTCTTGTTCCTTTGATGATCTTTCCATGAATGACGTATCATTTTGCAGTGTCATTTTTCCCTTGAGGAAATTTGGACTTCTTTGAGGTCATTGTTGGGTTGCCTGGGAGATTACATTACTAATGGTACCAGAACTGGACATGATCATCTTGTTCACATTAAAATGAGCCAGGAGCTCTTCAGATGCTTCCTGTGAGAACTCATATAAAAGTCTTTGAGGGAACACCTGTGGGATCCCATTCTTTCTTTTGCTGCTGCATAACTGGACTATTAGGTCTTCTGGAGTCATAAAGGTTAAGGATAGAAAGGGCCAAGTATAATCTTGTGGTCACAACACGTCCATATCAGACCACACAGAACCTCTGCCACACATATGCTTGAGCTACGGTACACAGTTGAAAAAATCTCTGATTTTTTAATGCTGATTTTGAATTGTTTCAAAACAGATTAACAGAGAATGTAGTCCTATAGCAAATTAAGATATGTCATATTTATAGAATGCTTTTGTTTGCTTGTTTGACTTTGAGAATGTTGTAATATTCTGAAAGCCAGATAATGCTTCTGTTCCTCAAACGTCTCTAACTCAGACAAGTACTAGTCTGCTTGTGACTAAGATATTTTAAAATATCTCACATTAATGCACATTTCCCACAGCTTTCATTACTTTCTTCTGGACTTTCTCCAACATCTGATGTACCTTTGAAGTGTAAATGCCCAAACTGAATGCATTATTTAAATAATGGTTTCATCAGTGCTACAAAGAGGCTGGCTTCCTCTGGCTTTGCTTTGGAGCACCACTTTGCAAAAGCTTTGGTCTGGGAGCTCAGTTCAGCTGCCTATATACCATAGTGTCCAGGTTCTCTTTAGTGTTTCCTCATGCCACTTGCTCTCTTGGATTGCAGGTGTGGCTTTGAGGCTTTATTTTGAATGTGTAACCTCCAACTTGACTCTTCTTCAGAAGAGCATTTTTACAAGTGAGATCTTACAAAGCAGTTCAGAGGAGTTTATCTAAGTGACCTGCCCTTATCTTTACTTACAACAGCAAAGTAGTAACTTGGCATTTTTGTCTAGATCATTTCTAATGGTACCAGGCCAAGAATAACACCACCCAAAAATACAAGCTTATGACAAATCTTCACTTACAGTTCTCTTGAGAGCTGCTGGCTGAGTCACTTATTATGAACTACGTAGATTTTGTATTCCTCATCATACGTATGAGAATAGCATACTGTTCTAACTCAGACAGAAGTTATTACATAAACATTATTATTTTTATAAACCGAACTTAAATTCAAGCACATTTAATAAAATCTTTTTTTTTGTAACAGTGTGCTGACTGACATTTAATTATTGGCATTTAATGACTGTACCCCAAGTTAGCACTTCCATGATTCTGCCACACAGCCTTGTCAAACTGGCTATGCTAGGCTGGCTTCTTTACCCTTTTAAGAATATATGTTCAGCATAAGCTTTCTTTTTACTACTCCAGCATTCCCCAGTACTCTGTTGTCATGCCAGCAGCTGCCTTGTGAACAACGCATCCAAGATACTGGACCTGGTGACTTTGGATCCTTTAGTCCCTAAATAGCCTAATTACAATAACTACAATTTTTTCTCCCTTAGCCCAATGAAAATCCCATCTAGCAGTCTGGAACTATATGTATCCAATGTGGCTATTAGATCTATAGTGATTACCTGGCTGATTGCCTAGCAAGAATGTGTATGGGCTGACTTCTTTGCTTGCTGTTCCTTTGCTGAGGAAACAAATTTCAGTGTATTTCCTAAGTGACATATTAATTTCCACAGAACTCATAGGACCGTAATGACTTTCTCTGAGTTAGATTTGAACCAGCCAAAAGGGCATGGAATGACAGACAGATGATGTAAATCTTGTTCAGAATGTCAAAATCAACTTAAATGCACCTTTGACATTACAAAGATCCCAAGTATGTTCTATTAATGCTGTTGTTAAAAAAATACTCTTTTTTAATAGTGGCATAATTGCTGTACAGATACTGCCAGGTGGCCAGAGAGATTTTCACTTCTATTCAGAGGTGGTAAAAAGCCCAGAAGTGATGCCAGGCAGTCCTTGCAGGTTTTGCTCTGTCTGCCCTGAACTCAGAGAGCCTGAGATGGGATCCGAGGACCGGTGTCAGACACAATCAGGTTACACTTACTTTCAAGATACAGGTCAGAAATACTTGTTAACGATACTTATTTTCTGAACGCTGTTAGAAACAACGAAAAGTTGGGGAGGGGAGGAAGGAGCCTCACTGGCACGGCATGGTCAGAATTTGCCCCCTACAAATTGATGCTCCGTATCCCCAGGGTCCCACTTGGCAACCCGGTATTACCTCTATTACCTGTCAAGGCAAGTAAAAATGCTGGTAGTGGGAAATTTACGATAAATCCTTAAAATGATGGCGGGAACCTTTGGGTCTCTTATCAAAAGAAGAAATACAACATTCCCCCTCCGGTGAGGGCTTATCCCAGGCGCCCGGCTGGTTACCACCCGCCCCCCCTGCCAGGACTGCTTCTCTTCCTCTTCCTCTTCCTCCTCCTCCTCCTCCTCCGCCCCAACCCTTCCCACCCCCTGTCCCGCTGTCCCTCACCGAGAGCCACGGAAGGAAAAAACCATGAGGAAAACCGCCCGGAGCGCGGCCGGGGCTGTGTGCGTGCGGCGGGCGGGGGTTGGGCCGCTTCCCGCCGAGGGGGAGCCCAATGCGCCGGCTCCCGCCCAGCGTCCCAGGGCCGCCGTCCTCCGTCTCCACCGCCGCCGCCACATGGTGAGGGGCCGCGGGGTAGCGGCGGGGAATGGGGGGGCTGCGGGGAGCGGAGGGGAGCAGGGAAGAAGGGAGGGGGCAATGTCAGCCCCGGCGGCGGAGCGGGCAGCGGGGCCGGGGCGGCTGCCGGGCACACACGGCGACGGCCGCTCGGCTGTTTTGGCTTTCGTTTCTCGAACCGGGGAGGCGAGAGGAAGGCCGGACCGGGCCGGGCCGGGGCCTGGCGGTCGGTCGCTGTGTTTTGGGCTTGGTTCCTGCGGGCCCAGTCGGCCGGTAAGAACCCGGAGCGCCGGGTTCCCTCCCCAAGCCCCGGTCGTTGCTTCTCAGCGGGGGTCGCGGCGGGGCCGTCGTTCGCTCACCTCGGCCTTGCGGGCCGCGGCTGCAGGCCGGGCCCCGCTGCCTCCGGCAGGCCTGCTCCCCATGCCGGGCCTCTGGCTGGCATCGTGGGGGGCGGCTGCCCTTCCCATGGGCGGACGGGTTGTCCGAGGCCGGTCAGGGCGGTGGAATGGTCCCAGGGGGGTATGTGTGGCCCCGGGGATCCTCGGCAGGGTCAGGTGGCAGGGAGGGACAAGCCGGGGGAGAGCTGAAGCGAGTTGCAACCTGCCACACCAACTTGGGTTATCTTAATTTTTTTTTTTTTTTTTTTTTTTAAAGCACGGTGTGGCGAATTGTTTAACCCCCCGTGTTTACCAAGCTTCTAAAATCATGTCGGATAAAAAGCGACTAGTGCAGCCTGCTTGAAGCCCTGATAGAAGGCTTTAAACCTATCTATATCCTTCTGCCTCTACTCTCAGGCAGCCCTTGGCTGTGGGGGGTGAGACACGAAGTGTGGGCCTCAGAGACCTCGGAGCTGCCGGGCTGAGGCTGGAGGTATAGCTCAGTAATACAGAAAAATCAGAACTGGGGCTCTGACTGCGGGTCAGACTGTGTTGTGGCTGCTTATTGCGGGTGTGGGGCCACAGACTCGCTCCACCGGTTCAAAATATGCCGGCATGTTGGTCATGGGGTGTTTTCTGCCCTTCTGTATCCTGCTTAAACATGTAAAACCAATGCAAAGTGCCTGTGGTCTGCTCTGATTTCTCGCCGTGGATCAAGTTTGTCTTGCCGGGTGATCCACGGGGGCACTGATCCACTGGGACCAACAGCCTGTTCCATACAGCTGCAGATTCCGATTGTTCCGTGGGAGATCCTGCACTTGTGGCTCTTTACACCCCTAAGCAGTTCTTTGTCGCTTTGTGGAGATGCTGGGACAGGTATCAGTGCCTTATTTCAGCCTAACAAAGCTATTTTCCTTTGGTGCCTTTTACAGACGAAGGGGAAAGATGTCGATTAGCCCCAAGAGCACTTTGGCTGTAGCTCTCCACAGGAGTTGGTTTCTCACTAGTTACAGAACTTGCTCAGCTAGGTGAGCCACAGTGCATACTTTGTCACTGCAATATTGGGGCCAGTGTGTCTGTGAAGCAGCAGTGTTTCAGGTCACCTTAGTGAGAAAGCTGTTGTAAGTCTCCATAACCTAGCATCTGTAGCCTAATTAATTTTATTTACATTGAGAAAAAAAGAAAAACAACCAAAAAACCCCCCAATTTCTTGGCCTTACAACACTTAAAAGCAAGGCATCTGCGCTGGAAGTATTTTGTCTAGTGGCAGCGGTTGTCTAAAGCAAAGCAAGTGAAGTCAAGCAGGAGTGTTACATTGCATTTCCATAGGCAAGCAGGACTCTTCAGGTTTCTTGTGGATTTTTTCAAGCATATTTGAATGGAGAACGCTAGGCAGTTTTAACAAAAGTTCACGAGCGTTGCATTTCATGTGTATTAACAGCATGCACCGAAATTAGATAGTGTGAGTTACCATACATAGGAAGAAGAATCTTACTTTCTGATTGATTGCAACTGTGTGACTGTGCTTTCTATGTACCACCACCAAGAAGTGGAGGTTTTGCATTAATGTCAGAGTTAAATTCACACTTTCACCATTGGGCATAGGATGACTTAAGATTCTTGTACCTGTTACAATTATTTGGTTTAAGCAGTGAAATAAGATAGTATATGCTGCTAGGACCTTGGAAAGCTGAAAGAGGAAGTGATCTGTTTTTGAAAAATCTAGTTTGCTTTACATACCTGTTTGTTTGGTAAAGCAAAGGTCAAACCAGTGTAACTCCTCAGGTTCTTTTACTGTATTGCAAAGAAAGTAAGAATATGTGGACTAATTCTTTATGGAAGATAAGGTGGAATAATTTCAAGAACATAGGGTGAGCAAACTGGATAAAGAATTTTTCTCTCTTGGGTAGTAAGAATCACAGACAATTTTCAAAATACTTACAGATATCAAGTTAATGGTATTCTTTTATGCTAATTTTACTTCACAATTGCAGTTTCGGTTTGGGGCCAGTATTCAGAAAACATAAGTATTTAGAAAGGAGATTTTTTTAATATATATGTATACGTATATATAAAATTTTTGTCACCACCTAATACATTGATAAGGATGCTACAGTGTGCTTTGGATAGTTCATCTTTTTTATTAACACAGTTGACCAAAAATTACTCTCCATCTGGGTTTGATCACTTCTGGGTATTTCTGGTTATCACTTAAATATAACTGAATTTTGGGGCATGAATTTTGAACGTTAAATTGCAATTATTTTACTTAGAAGATGACCTCTGACAGGTCTGTAGCATCAGCACTTGAAAATACTAGAGTCTTTGATTTATTTCTCTGACAAAATATCTTGCACAGTGATTGTGCTATGGGACAGTTAATTACAAATAGTTTTATCTAACTATTTTAATTACTGACTTGAAGATATGGTATTCTCTGTAACTTTTTGGTCAAACTTGAATTTCTTTTAGAGAATCAGTTGTGTCAGAGAATCAGTCTCGGAGAACTTGAGATTTTGTTGTGCTTGGCATTTGGTAGATTTCTGCAGCAATAGCTGCCCAAGCTTCTGGTGAATTGATGGTCCTGTACAGAAATCTGTGTGCTGTCTGAATGGCTCCCTCTGAATCACAGAATCATAGAATTGGCTGGGTTGGAAGGGACCTCAGAGATCATCAAGTCCAACCCTTGATCCACTACCGCTGTGGTTACCAGCCCATGGCACTGAGTGCCACATCCAGTCTCTTTTTAAATATCTCCAGGGACGGAGAATCCACTGCTTCCCTGGGCAGCCCATTCCAATGTCTGATCACCCTCTCCGTGAAGAAATTCTTTCTAATATCCAACCTAAACCTCCCCTGGCAGAGCCAGCCTGTCCATGCCCTCTTGTCTTACTGATAGTTGCCTGAGAAAAGAGCCCAACCCCCCCCTGGCTCCAGCCTCCTTTCAGGGAGTTGTAGAGAGCGATGAGGTCTCCCCTGAGCCTCCTCTTCTCCAGGCTGAACACCCCCAGCTCCCTCAGCCTCTCCTCACAGGACTTGTGCTGGAGTCCCTTCACCAGCCTGGTTGCCCTCCTTTGGACCTGCTCCAGGACCTCAATCTCCTTCCTGAACTGAGGGGCCCAGAACTGGACACAGGACTCGAGCTGTGGCCTCACCAGGGCTGAGTACAGGGGCAGAATCACTTCCCTGGACCTGCTGGCCATGCTGTTCCTGATCCAGACCAGGATGCCATTGGCCTTCTTGGCCACCTGGGCACACTGCTGGTTTGTGTACATGCTGACTGCAGTTCAGATCCCAAGGACAGTGTCAAAACTATCTTCTTAAAAATCTAATGTTGAGAGCACTGTTTTTTACTTGTCTGAGGAGAGTGACTGATAGGCTGGACTGTGTAGGATCCAGAAGTGTGCTGATAGGAACCTCAGAAATTCAGCAAAGGCAACAAGAAGGCACAGAGTCTGGAATGGAATAGTCTGAGGATTAGAATAGGCTGTGGGAAGACTTGAAGGAGTGCAGCCATGCAGAAAAGGACCTGTGTGTTGTGATGGACCACCTGCTGAATTCCAGTCTGAGTCTGGTGTTGCAGTGAAGGACAAACCTCTCTGAGGGCTGTGTTAGTTAATGCATCTGAGGGACAGCAGGTTGAGAGATGATTCTTCCTTTCTATTCTGGCACCTGTCAGACTAGCAGGGTGGTTAGAGGGCTGGAGCACATGGTATAAAAGAGGAGCAGAGAGGTGGAGGAGGCCTTACGAGGGGGTGAAGTAACAGGAGATCTGCTGTGGGTGGGAATGTACATGACAGTGAGATGAGAGGCAATGGACATAAACTGACTGAGCTGTAAGGAAGGGTTTTTTTGTTGTTTTTTTTTAACATGGAAAACGGTCGACTACTGAAGGAAGGATCTAGTGAGTGTGTGGACCATCCATTTGTGGAGGTGCTGGGACTTGACTGGATAAAAACCTGTGTCACCACATTAATTCAACTTGTGCTGGATGGCATATGAAAAGCCCTTCAAGCCTAAACTGTCCTGGTATTCTGTGATTGATCAAAAAAGCAGGCATTGTAGCTTTTTGAATTAATAGATAAAATTATGCTTAGGAAATAAAGCATGCAAGAAAACCTTAGATTCTCTTGAAATTGCATCTGGAATAAACATATGGTCATCACAAAACCTCGTAATGTTAATTTTATTTACCATATTATATGAACTTTTTTTAAAATGTAAGACCTTGCATAATTTCTTATTGGTAATTTATGGCTTAGAATTTTTGCTACAAAAGCTGCTGTACTGTTTGAGAGAACATTAAGCAGAAGACCTGATGAGAATGTAGGGAGTTTTCATATTTCTCTATTATTTTCTTGCATTTGCTTTGCAGTGAATTTCAGATAGCAGTACCTTAAAGAGACTCATAGATGGACGCTGTTGTGAAAGCTAGTTTGCTGTCTGGGAATTTTTAAGAAGAAAATTACTATCCAGAGCCCTACGTGCACCCAAATCTTTGAATTTAAAAATGTTGCTTTCTTAGATCACCTCCTCAAGACATATAGATGTTAGTTGCATTTACTCTGATTTCACAGTGGTCCAGTTTATAGGTAATCTAACCTGCCAGTTTTTACTCTTATCAATCTCTAGATGTCATTAAAAAATAAAGACAAAATTATGATGGATTTATCTTAGTCTCTGTTGTGTTTTTTTCTAAGCATGAGCTGTGGGTTTCCTTGAGTTTATGTTGCATGATGAGTTTGAATGATTTGTGTCATCACTTCTTCAGGATGATTCAGTATTTAAAAAAAATGGCCTCGCTACTAAGTATCTTGAAAGAATCAGTTTTTAATTAATTCTAGCTCATAAACTGCTGGATTAGTATATAAGCTGTCAGGAAATGAAATATGTGTTCAGAGAGGAAGTACTGCAGTTTGGATGCTGTTTATCTTTCACTCATGGCAAAAAAAATCTGTTCCAGGCTCAAAATGGACTTCGGTTCTGAGATACAAGTGGCTTTTTCAAAAGAGGGACTGAAGGCACCAAGATATAATAGAAGAACCAATGTTTTCTGTCATCTTGCATTTAAGCTACCATTTTTAGAATGGTAGAAAGACTAAACCAACACAAAAGGGTTAAAGTTCTATTTACATCCCCCAGAATTCAAGACCACCCTTTACATGTTTATATGAAGGTTTGGCAGTGGACAATGACTACAAAATGCCTTGTGTTAGAAGGGGATTTGTAAGACTGCTTGATAATATGTGAAAAATAGGCTAAAAAAAAATCTTCCTATTACATTATGATATGCTTCTTATGCACCAGCAGAATTGTGTTAGTTTGATTGTTTAAAATGAGTCTGGTTACTGGAAGAGGAAAATCACAGCCTGATGGAGTTGCTGTTGTCGTACAGGTACTTCTGTTTAACCAAGTCAGCACATGTCTTTTTACTGACACGTGGCAAAACCTTTGTGTACTTGTATGCAATTCAACTTAATATTTTTGTTTAAAAAGGAGTTTAGAGAAAGATCTCATTTAAAAACCCTCTGTTTATGCTGGATTAAAGCTACAAAATTGTCTCACAATAATTTTTTCTTGCCCCTTGTGTACATTTGGCATCTTTCTTTATTCATGTGCTCTGCAGATGAATGTTAATATGTACAGTTCTATGTACCTACCATCTAGGGAACTGAAAATTCAAAATTATGTTCTCTGCATATGCAGGAAACAGAATTCAGGCTGCTTCTGTACCTACCAGTCCTGCAAATATTTCAGCAACTTGTTTAAACCCCTTGTTAGGTGATGACCTATAATCTTCATCAGGGCATAAATGCAATTGGAGTCCAACTCTTTATTCAGGAGCCCTTAATCTCTCTTGGAAATAGGCTTCCAAAATTAGTTTTATTTTGGTGTCTTTCCAGGACATGTTTTACAATATTTAAGGTGATTGAGAATGTAAATTGGGAAAACTTGAGCTCTGATCAAAGCATCTGACTGGAAGTTTTATTTTAAAAGGCTTTTATTTATCATTATGCTGTAAAGCATGTTTGAATCTGCCTTAATTATTTAGCTCGTTTTTTGATAGTGGTTTTATCTATGCTAAATGATCCCCAAAGCCTGCAAATAAGTGGAAGTAATATACTTAAATGCAAATAAAGTGTCCAGATTTTAAGTAGTTAATACCTCTCAAATGTGGCTTTGGAATGGATACAATTATTGGAAGGACTGGTTTACCTTATTTTGCTTTCTTATAAAAAATTTACCATAATTTCTATGGTTTTATAAGCCTGTAATTCTTTGTTTTTTAGGAGTTTCTACCTTGGTGAAGGCATACTGGGCAAGTATTGACTGTGCAAGCTGCTCTTAGGATGTCTGAAGATAACGAAAAAGTTAAGCTCCGTCGAATTGAACCTGCCATTCAGAAATTCATTAAAGTGGCAATTCCAACGGATTTGGAGAGGTTAAGAAAACACCAAATAAATATTGAGAAGGTTAGTTTTCAGTTTTTACAAATATGGTTCTTTTTACAACATAGAAGCAGTCATGCTGGAAGTTTTCTTTGAGATTTCAATGGAAAGTTGATTGTTAAATGCTTTAATTCAGATGTGGTTAAAAATGAAACTTCTGTGTTGTCTTGTCATTTGCTGTGTACAAAGACTTTTGTTAGTGGGAGCTAGTCAATATACAGAGTGAGAAAAAGTACAGGTTTGTGTTAAAAAGTTGTAAGGGAAGCAGAAAGAATACTTTCTTTTTAGTCTCAGTGGTTTTCTACCAACTAATCTGAATAGCTTACTGCTTATACCTGGCTTTTTCTATTTTTTTTTTTTTTTTTGAACTGAGGTGAGATAAATGGGGAGGTTGCAATTTTGATAGTTCTTTTTCTATTTACTTAAATAATTCAATGTGTTGCTATGTTTCTTGTTGACATGAGTTTATACTTAACAGTGAAAATGAATATGCTTCCAAGAAAAATTAGTGTGAAGTTAAGTTCTTCCATACACTGTGGCAAAGTCTGTACTAGTAAAGTAAACATGCCCAGACAGTTGTCTGGCACGAAATGGCCTATATCTATTATTATTAAACCTTCATATTCTGCAAAACAGGCTGGCTGCATCCACACTGCTAATTGGGAATAGCCTCTCTTCTGTTTCTTCTTCTTAACCTTTCTTAGGAACTCTTTATGTGAGAGAGGTGTTTGGTGTGGCCAGAGTGATGCCAAAGACAGTTCTGACCATTTAACAGCACAGATGACCAGATTTCAGATCTGAAACATTCTCAGTCTGTTTATTTGTATAGCTCTAACCTGTGGAAGCAGAGAAATTAGTTTGTTGAGGAAAGTCATAAGAGATTAATGAAAATAGGTGACAGCATCAGGAAAAGGAAGGGGGTGAGTGACTCAGGAAACAATCTTGTAGTCTTAATACAACACTGCGATGGAGTTTTGGAGATTACTGATAAAATGCATTTATTTAGAAAATATTATACTTGCCACAAAAACATCAGTGACAGTGAGTGTCTGTAGTTCTGCAAAGTTCATATTTCTGAAAAATCATATATTTTATCAATTTCACTTGGCTTGTTCACAATAGATAAAGTCAAGTGTAAATCCGGATGGTGTAGGACAACTAACTACATTTTTTAACACCTTGGGAAGGAATAATAAATGGGAAGAAAATACAATGTAATTGTGATTTCCTGAAAGATATGGTCTGAAGGATGTGTGTAATGTTACTGTTGAACCTGTTTTGTATTTTGCTGTTGCCACTTGTTCACCACTTTACTGTAATTATTACTGTAACTTTACTGAGTGTGTAGCCTTTTGGATCAAATTTTCCCTACCAGATTTCTGCCTTGTGCAGCTTGGAGATGAGGAAGGATAGAAAATAAATCCACATATTTGTTTTTGAGAACATAGTCAGGAAATAATGGTTGTTCAAGTGATAGTAATTTCTTTCAGTAAGAAATATTTAGTTTAAGCAATAGTGATTGACAGCTTAGTGATACTAATTTCTTTTCAAAGCAGTGACGTGTATTAAAACAGTAACTTTGGATTTTTTTGTGGGTTGTTTTTTGCCTGGACTGTAAATTTTGCTGTGCCTCTAGAAACTTATTGCTGTATTTTGGGCAGGAGGTACAGTTCTGAAAAAAAAAGTGGTTTGCAGGTAAGTAGTTACTGGTCAAACTCCACCAGCTGAAGACTGATGAAGATTTACCCAACACTTATCACACTCCTGTGCTAGGAATTATCAGAGTATATTCTTGGAGTCAATTATTTGATTGGTCCTGAGTCTGAGAATGAAAAGAGGGCGATAATTTTTCTTGTGTTCCAACAATCTTACTCTTTTACTTTCCCTTGTGTGCAAGAGGAAACTCTTCCTGACTCATACACAAAGAGTAAGGAATTTAGCAGGGGAGCTTGTGAAAAAGTACTGAAGACAGAAGGTGAAAGTACCAAGATAGTGGTTGACTGTGGGACAGTAGTAAAAGTAGGGTAGAGTAAGACCTGGGGCTGCTGGGACTAATGATGGCAGATAGTAGTTTGACACTTTCCTGGTAATAAATAAGAGTACATTAAGGATATAAACTGCAATATTCACAAACTGAAAAGTACATTAGTATAATACATGACTGAAGCAGTAACTTGTGAACGACATTACCTACTTTTTCAGTCACAGCGTGCTGTTTACTCTTTTTATTTAATATTTGTATAGCTCATTACATTAGCTAGGTGCCATCTGATTCAGCATTTTTTTACCTTGGAATCAACCAGTTTGCAGCAGCCCTGTACTGTATCAGCTGGGAGCAGCTCTATTCTCCATCTTCTCCCACAAAGAACAGTTGATAAATACACACAAAAGAGTGGAATAAAAGCTACATCCTTATCTGAGAGGAACATACAGGTGGTTACTGGAAGAATGTAGTCTGTTGGTGGGAGGGGGAAGTTGACTTGCCAGCACAGAATAGGAAGTGGCCAGCAGGGCATATTAGCAGGACACAAATGATTTTGTTGCACTCTGAAGCTAATGGTAAGCTTTTGGTATGTGTAAGGTAGTAACTTCAGAGAGACAATGGGGGATTGGCTATAACTATTACACTGTGTGACTGTGTGGTTTTTTGTTTGTTTTTTTTTGGTTGGGTTTTTTTGTTTTTTTTTAAGAGTAACTTTTTACAGCTAAATAGATTCTTTTGCAGAACCTTGTCACTGAGGAGGAGTAGCCAGTTAATGGTTGATCTGCTAAAAATCTTCATGTATTTAGACAAAGAATAATTACGCTATAATCTAGCCAGGTGCTTCACCCATTCCCCAAAACCATGGTTAACCTATGTTCTACATAATTTAGCCATATGTTCATCAGCTGAAGTCTTTATTGTTCAAGCAACTCACTTGAGTCAAGCATTTCTGTTTTGCAGACAGATGGAAAGTTGTAGGATGGTTTTCTGTGTCCAGAAGAAATTGCAAAAAATATTAGCACTCAGGGTGAAATGAGTCTAGCTAAGTTGTGATTTAAAACTTTGCTCATAGCATTGTCAAAGAAACTCAGGCTTAGGCAGAATTTGATTATAGTTAGTACAAACCAGAGTTTCTGTGTTGGCATTTATGACTGCACCGAAATACCAGGAGACTTTACTGCGTTTCATTTTAAATTTTGAATGTAAAAATCTGATGCAATCTAGAAGTATCTGGTTGGGACAGTTCTTGAGATGTTCAGGTTTCTGGAAGCAACGTGAATAATCAGCCCAACGTAATAATCTGCTCAGTCAACATAATAAAATTTGCATACTAGAGATGTCCTTAAATAATGGTAAACATAGTTGTTAGCTACGTTTCCTCTAGAACAACACTTTTTTGGAAGCAAGAAGTGGTAGAAAGATTTATTAGAGATTTGCCTTTCTGATTTCAGAATATTATTAATTAATACATTTCTTCATCTCTAAGCAGTGTAAATCCTGGCAAATTTGATATTTGGATTAATAATTAACATAATTTTTAGGAGCAAGTAACTATGGATTAAACCTTAAAATGAACAGTTGGTAACTATACCAGAAGGTGTTCAGCAGTACTGAAAGTTTCAAAACTTCTGTGTATTACAGACATGTAAATACAAGACATGCCAGATTCTTTAAAATGTCCACACTCAGTGTAACATTCTTATAATTTGAAAGTGGGGTGGGTTGTTTTAATACTTTTCTGGCTGTAAGAACTAGTAGCTATTTAAAAGTTTATGGTATTGGTAGATCTGTGAGAAAGTGAGAATAAAAATAGGGCAAATCTGAATTTGAAATCAGTCACTCTATAGTTTTAGATTACTGAAATATTAGCAATAGGTTGTTTGACCTATTTCCATAGTAATTTGAATTTTTATATCTTTTACACGCATTTTAGCTGTAACAAATGTGTTACAGTAGTTAGGTGAGCTGTCAACATCATCAGCTTAAATGGTTTTCTCTGAAATACCTTTTGGAAAATTAACTTTCAGCCATGTAAACCAAACATCCCTAGAGATAAAAGGATAATTTTGTAGAATCTTGTCCTGTTTATTTTAGAGGCTACTTTTAAGAAAAAATCACTAATTATGTCAAATTGCTTAGAGCAGCAACATTATTTACTTATGATGAAGCCAATATCTCTAACCTCATTTCATGAATATTGATTTAAACCTTAGGTTCCAGAGATAGTCCAAACAATTAATCTACTAAATCACTGTTTGAAGAAACTATAAAATCAATATATAATGAAATTTGACCTTGAGTACACCTTTTCAGAGAGATGGCTACCATAAATCCATCATCATAGCATTGCTTCTCAACTATTTCAGAGTCCAACTTTCCATATGACAGTTTCTGAATGCTTAAAATTTACATTCTTAAGTAATCAATACCCTGTGCATTGGATGGCCTTTCACTCCAAAGGAGGGAATAAAATGTATGCTTATCCAAAAGACTTAGGATGTGCTGTTAGCTTCTGTTAGAGGAAAGCAATTGTTATAATACTACAGAAAGGTGAAGATTTTGGCATGCTGCCCTGAACATTGTTGGTGATAGACAGCAATCCTTAAAACAAAAAAGTGCTAGAAGACAGTGCACCCTTTACTTTGTTGATATAATTTTTAATTTCCTGTAACTGTGCCAAAGTTAAAGGATGCTGTGTTAAACACTTTTTACCTTTGGCTTGGGACCATTGCTATGGTGGGATGATACATTAAGGTGACACAAAATGAGAAATTTAGGTACCTAAAGTCTTACTGTCAGTGTACTTACTGTCTTACTTCATCAGTGTATACGTTTGTATAGGACATTTATTGTGGAGTTTTGGAAATGTAGGTGAGCACTACCTGATACAAAAAGTAATGCAGACGAAAAGCTTTATGAAAAGCTTTGAGTTCTCTCCCTGTCCACTGGATGCTTTCAAGGAGAAATGGAAGGGATCCAAAGCATAAGCATGAAGGTTTCTTTCTGAAAAGAGTTCTTGGAAGAGAAGAGTGCAGAGAGGAAAATAGGAAAAATGTCTTTATGTCTTGTATTTCTCTTGTGGAATGCAAACTATTTGGCTATAGCACCATTATGTTTAAATACCACAGACTCAAGGGAATAGAGGGGTTTTGGTTGGAAGGGACCTTTAACAACTATCTAGTCTGACCCCCCTGCCATGGGCAGGGACACCTCCCACCAGACCAGGATGCTCAAAGCCCCATCCAACCTGGCCTTGAACACTTCCAGGGAGGGGACATCCACAACTTCTCTGGGCAGCCCGTGCCAGTGTCTCACCACCCTCACAGTGAAGAATTTCTTCTTTATGTCCAATTTAAACCTACTCTCTTTCAGTTTAAAAGTGTTTTCGCCTTCTCCTGTCACTGCAGACCTTGGTAAAAAGTCTTTCTCTGTTGTTCTTCTAAGCAAGCCCCCTTTATATATTGGAAGTCTGCAATCAGGGCTCTGTGGAGCCTTCTTTACTCCACAACCCCAGTTCTCTCATCCTTTCTTTATAGGGTAGGTGTCCCATCCTTTTGACCATTTTTGTGTCCCTCCTCTGGACTTGCTTTCACAGGTTAGGATTCCATAGGTATTCTTACTTCATGGACTTTCCTTTGTTTTACATGTATTGGTTAATGAAAAATAATTCAATATCATCTCTTCACAAGGTTTATTATCCTTGAGTCCCCTAGAGTGAACATTGCCCAGAAGTGTAGCCTATTTTGTGTTGAGTAACAAAGAGAAGTCAACAAGGAAGAATTCTCTGACCTCATGAGTGTCACTGCCTTGGGTGTATTAATATGTGGATTCTTTGAGGTCATTACTAGCATACTATGACTTTTGAATCAAAGTAATAAAATTTTAAATATATAAAGTAGATGAATGTGCTGAGCATTACTAATAGAAGGAATGAAAAGAAATAAATGTTTCCTGAGGAATTATTCATGTTGTTCTTAACTGGAAAACACATTTTTGTGTTGTTTGGTATGTGGACAATATGTTACAGTCAATGGAAACTGGAAAGATGATTTTTCCCCAGGCCCCTTGTCTTCCACCCTCAGAAATTCCTGTTTCACTACTCTTTCAGGGATGGTGGACTTGGAAAATCTACTGCTGATCAAGATTTTTTTGGTATGTTTTATCTTAAATAACAATGGCAGCAATTTTAATGGCACAGTAACTTAAGGAGAAGTTGCTAGTTTCCTAGAAAAATCACTGTAATCACTGTAATTGATCACTAAACCTTTTCTCTTCCATAACACTACAGAATCCTAACTTGAAATAACTTTTTTCTCTGAAAATGGAAAGTAATTTCAGATTTTTTGTATTTTAGGGAGCTGAACAACTTGAGATCCTTATTACTGTGGCCTCTAAAATGATGAAAAGAACTAAGGAAAGATTTAGACTGTAGATAAAGTTTTTTATTGGTAACAGAGAATATAAAGAAATTGAGGAATTAAAATTTACGTAAAAATACCTGAGGAGTCATGGTAAATATTTTGTCATAATAAAAAAAGATTTGTCTTTGATTTAAAGAACTAGAAAGAATGTTCTAAAATTGTCTGGTATTGAGAATACATACTTGGATGGTTTCATCCCATGTTCCAGAAATCAGAGCTTCTACCTCTATTATTTTACTACTTTTTTCAAGATAGTGTCTCTATATTATTTATGTCAACTGCTAATGGCAGACATTGACTTACTTAATAATGAAAATGCTTGCATGTGATGATAGTTCTTTTGCAGAGCTTGCTCTCTTTTGATTGAATAACTCTTCTGGTCTCTGTCCAGTGGGAAGTGCTGCGTGGATAGTTTCCCACTGAAGTTAGTGGAGCCTGATACAGGGGCTAGATCTGCCCTGATGGTTCTTGTACTGTGTTTGTAACTCTATAGAAATAGTAAATGTAAATGTAGACAGTAGTGTTGTGTAATGAATGCTGTTTTCTTTGTCAATAATATCAGATGCTTGTCCCTTGTTCTATTCCTGTTTTCTCCTCCCACCCTTTGCTACACTGGCCACCTCAGCAGTTTCAGGACACTGAGATATCTCTTTGTTGTTAAAAACTGATGCTGAAAACCTAGTTATCTGCAGTTCATTAAAATACATTGTATTTACATATATATATGTATTATTTATAAAATACATTGTTGTGTATCTCTCAAGTTTTGTAGTGTAAATGCCTATGACTCAACTTCTTTACAGTCAATTTTGGAAAATTAAAGTGATTATTTACTTAAGGTTCCTTTTTTTCTGCATAGCTGGCTGGTAAAAAAACAATTATATGAAGTATTTTTCTTTTATTTTAGTATCAAAGATGCAGGCTCTGGGACAGATTGCATGAAGAGCACATCAATGCAGGACGAACAGTTCAGGTAAGGATATTAAAATGACTGATATTTATAGGCTTAAGTTACATATGTAGTACCAGTTACCTTGAGAATGGGTCCTCACAGAGATGTATATTTGATATATGGATTTGACAAGTACATGGTATTGCTTTACTTTGTTAAAAGGCAGAGATTTCCTCCTAATTGTATCCTATGAGGTAAATACAGTCGGAAATTATTCAGGATTCTTGAACAAGCAAAAGTTGTGAAGACTTTTTTTGTTTTCTTGAAAGCTGTCTTCTTACATTACTGGATTATAAGATAGGAATTGCAATGAGGGATACTTTTAATTTTAAATCATGCTTTCTGACCAAACACAGAACGTTTGGACTATTAGTTTGTTGCTAGATGTGTAATATCACCAAAGAACGAAATGGGAGACACATTTGTCAGCATGGCAACATCTCAGTGGCTTCATGCATAGTCACCCTTAACACAGCATATCTGGAATCTTGCATCTTTTTCTAAAAACTGCATGTCTTGATGAAAATTATGCAAAAGCTAGTGCCACACATCAGCCTTCACACTGCTAAAAAGGCAAAGATTATCATCAGTACAGAAAAACACAAAGAGTAGATCTGCCCCGCAAAGTTTGCTGACACAGACAGAACAGCGAAATGGTTATAATGTACTGTACTGGCAAAATTCTGGGGACTAATGCATCTTTACCCCAAGGAGAGGCATTCTGTGTTGGTTTCATAGGCATTGTTGAGAGGAGGAACATTCATTTGTTACTGGAACAGAACTTTTGTGACCTACACTGCATCTGGGCAAGCAGGCTTTGCCAGCAGGGGTAGCACAGTCCTGAACCACTGTATTTCATAATTTTAATACTGTAAATTCCTGTGTTTGTTGCAATGTCTTAGTGACTCCTGTAGAAAACTAGACCAGACTAAAAATGGAAATAAAAAAAACTACCTCAGAAAGAAGAACTTAATCCCAACTGAACAACACTTAGAAGGAAGAACTGGAGATATTCATCTTTTATGAGGAATGGGGGGTGTTAGAGAGCTTTTCTAGTGTAGATGGTAAGAAGTTTTATATGAAATCCACTTGATTTTTTTCCTATTACTTGAAGGTTTGATTGTTTATTTTGATTTTTCACCAAGTATTCTTCAAATTGGACTGCAAGTTTATTCTTAATATCAAAAGGTTTTTTCCAGAGGTGCAAGTCCTATTAAAACAGTGCTATCCTAACAGATGTGGTTTAGTAAAGAATGTTTTTGTCTGTTTTACTTTATTTTCACATCTAAAGTGTAGGAAAGACTTCTCTTGGAACTCCTTATTAATCAGTACCATTTGTTTAGCAAGACAAAATCTACCAATAATTGGAGAAAATTTAATCATATTGAGGATGATGTTCTTAAATACATGAAATACTTTAGTAATAAACCCACATATTTATCTCTAGAAACCTTTGTATTTGCCTTGGACCCAAAGCCTGCCGTTTTCACTTCAAGCCAAAGTAATTTTCCTTGTATTTTATTTAGTGCTTACTGCTTTTAGAACTGAATAGAAGTGCTTCACATACAGATACCCAGAGAGCAGAGCAAGTATCTGGGTCCATGCAGGAAGAGTAGACCAGCTCTTTGTTTTAATTAAAGAGTTAGAAGTCTGGAGTACATGGTAATAAATTATATGACATGTAGAATGTGTTTGCTGTAAGCTGTTTAAATGTTTACCAATGGACTTGTGATCTGTTTGTTTGCAAAGAAATCAGATTAATTATTGTGATACCAAATGTTCTCTGCAGCACACACTTTGCTCTCAAAATTAGATGTTGTAAAAATACATTAGGAATCCCTAAGTCAATATTGACCCAAGGCATCCGCCACAGGTTTTAGACAAATATATGCACAGCCACTCTATATTTAATCCATGTGCACATAATTAGCCATTTTTCTGAATTTTCCATTTACCCAGAATAATTAGTTCTGTTGTACTTTGATGGTCAAAATTATAATAGAAGCATAGATGAGTGATGAGCATAAATGTAGACCTCTTATTTCTGATGATTGCCACATAAAGAACTTAGAGAAAGCAAAGCAAATAGGCAATCTTTGTGTGGGGCATAATGACACCCTTTAATTTTTAAGGATGGCCTCTGGACTTCTTAAAATGTCAGTGCCTGAATAAAAAGGATGTCTTGCTAGACTTTACCTATATGCTGACTGTTAATTTGTTAATAATTGCAAGATTTAAGTTAATTTAAATGAAATGGCAGTACTCCATTGTAACACATTAGGACTACCTTGGATGTATTCATAGTCAGAGGTAGAAAAATGCTGCAGCTACTTGCGTCAGATATAAGACACTGAACAAAAAAAGGAAAAGTATTGTGGATGAATGATCCTGCTTTAGTTTATATCCAGCCCACAAAAGGAGACTGTTTACTGAGGCAGATGTAGTCTCTTCACTGTGTTGCTGTAACCAGGAAAGCTACTTGAAAACTGTTAATCTGTTCCTTTTGTCTTTTTCACTTTTATGATTTCCATTTTGACTGAACGTGATTTACAAGTGAAGGATGGTTTTCAGTCAGCTCTCTTGAATAAATCTTCAAAGCTTACTTGTACAGCTTGTCTTTTGTATAACTTTAAAAATTAATGTAATCTCACAAATTAAATACCTTTCTGGAATACTACACAAATATACTGAAAAAAGCATGAGCAGCAGGGTAGATGAGTATCTTTATTGCCACAGAAGATTGTTTATGGTAGTAATAAAAGGTCATGTAAAATCAGCTCACTATTGCAGCCTATGGACATCTATAGGATTAATCCATTCTTAAACTCAGACTTTCTTTGACCTATGCTGAGAAATTTGTAACGTTTATCCTTTATTACATGACTTTGGACAAAGTCCAGAGAAAATAAATGAAGACAAGATTGCACAGCTAAGCTACTGCAAGACTTTCATGAAAACGAAATTATTTATGTTTGAGAGCATTTAACTCAGTGGGCTTGTTTGGAGGTGCTACTTCTTAATATAAAACAACATGAACTATGGAGGGAGAGTTCCATTATTTTGAAAAATCAGCTGTGACCATTAGTGAAAAAAAATGCTCTGAAAAACAAATACTGAAAATACTGTGCATTTTGACTATTTTGTATAAATAAGGTTTGTTTACCGCAGATTTGTGTTCAGACTTCTGAATCCCTTTAGTGAGTCTGTAATATCTGTCATATGTGCAAAACATCTGTAGAGGGACTCCATTCATAAACCACTTAGGAGCAGAGTATGAGAAGGGTTTTTGTGCTTTTAAAGATAATTCTGAAAACCTGAATACTAATTACCATTTATTCCCTTACTAATTTAAAACTTCGTTGAATCATAAGGTAGGCTAAGTGGGCAGATGTGTACAGTTCTTTCTGGCAACACTATTTTTTGTTTTTTCTTTTTAATTAAACTCTCCTTGTGCTCATCTCTCCTTTTGCTCATCTCTCTCCTCTGGAAATTTAGATTATATTCTTAATTTTTTATTGAATGGGCTTAGTAAGATTTTTGGGAGTGGAAAAGAAGAGTGACTTTTCTGTTCCTTTCCATTATGGATGTGTTAATAGGATTAACAGATTTTTCATGGTACAAAACATGCCACTTCTCATCTGCATTTCTGAAAAAATGAGTTATATTTATTCACATACTGTACCATCCTGATGAACCTCCCAGGCTTATGTCCAAACCTGTGGACACTTTAGAAAAATTTGGCTCAAACTTTGTGTCCTTGCCTGAGTTGAGGATCTATTAAAGAAGAAGAGTGAACCTTACTTCAGTAAAGTCCTTTGAAACCTAGGGATGAAAGCACTGTATCATAGCTGTGTAACTTTAGTTTAATTATATCACAAACATGTGCAAACAGTGTAAAGCTGGGAGAGACTAAAGGATTCTGGTGGAGAGGACAGGATCAGAATTCATAATGATAGTGGGAAAAAAGATCTGAAAAATCAGTATGTTTTTGGATGGAGACAAGGACTGCAGTGTGGTAGGGATACAAAAAAAAAAAAAAGTGCCAATGAATGTAGGGGGATGTACAAACAGGAGAACAGACAGTGTGGTCTCTGATCCAATCTCTTGAGTCAGTATTAGAAGGTATAATAATCCAGTCTGAGCACTTCACTTTTAACTAAACTATGGACTGATTTGAGGAGAGCAATGAAAATGGTCAGAAGCATTATTTAGAAAGACCAACAAATTATTTTGCCCAAAGAACACTTGACAGTAGCCTGTTGCCTGCTTGCAGATGTGGCTAAGGTGGTTTCAAAGAGGACTTGGCTTGTTGTCTTCTGTTTTGAACAGAGAGGATTGGAAATACCTAGTATAAACTGAGGCAAGAGAGATTTCTGTTAGGCATGAGGAAACTGTTACAGCAATTAGGATAACAAATTCTTGCAATATAATACCAAGGAGGATGTAGCTTTTCACAAAGTCCTTTTAAGAGCACGTTACATAAACATCCATCAGAAATAACAGGGACAATAGATGATGCTTTTGAAGGGGTGACTTACCAAGGATTTTGTCAGCTTTACTTTCCTACAGTTTTTGTGAGAAAGCCCTTTGAACTAAAGTCTCTTAATTGTTTTTGAAAGTTAGCAGACAAAAACTGCATATATTTTAAAGAGAAGTTCTGTGTGGTTTGGCCTGAATTTGGTGAGTTTGAACCTCAGGAATTTCCCTCCATAAATGGAAACTGGATTTTGTATTACCTTGGTAAGCTTGGTTTTAAAAGTGGAAAATGTTGAGAAGACGATGGTATACTTTTATGCTCTACCCAGAAATGAAACTCTATCCCATCAACATGATTATGCAAAGAAGTCACAGTCATTTGCATATCCATAACATTCATCATGATACACACTGGTGTGCTCATGAGACATGTCTCCTCACAGCAGGGCTTGACTTTCTTGCTAAGTCTGAATCCATTTAGCTTCTGTTTAATTGACAATAACTGGAACAAGAGTCTTCTCCAGAACCACAAAGGGAGAGGTAATAAAATTAAATGTCACCAAATAGTAATGATCTGAAACAGCAGTTCCTTAGGCTGGGTAGTTTCTCTCTCTTGAAGCTTTTTGAAAACTCCAGAAGCAAGTTGGTGGTTGTGTTGGTTGTTGCACAGTAATCATCTTCATTATACTCATGCATTGGCTTTAGTGGTAATTTGCCTCAGCTGCACTGGTGCAAATTCTGTAGCACAGCTACTATTTAACTCGGTTTCAGCTGGGAAATTTTCCTTTTTTTGTTAAAGAAACTGCTTTGGAAGCATTGTTAGTTCATCCCAAACTCTCTATTGTCACTGTTCCACAAGATGGTTTTGTTTGTCCTGCCGGTTTTTTGTCTCCCGTTATGACCAAAGATAAGACAATAACAATAATTTTGTTTCCTGAACAAACAAAACAGCAGTTGGTCCCTTGTATATAATTCACACAAAATAGATTAATAAATGTTGTGTCTAGATAGTGCTGTTTTGTCATTTAATTGAATTCCAAGATTTTACAAACCAAGAATTTTAGCAGCTGGAGGACTATGGCAGTGATGACGTTCTCCCTTTTTCATTAATGATGGACAGACCACGGGAGGAAGATAACAGGAAGAGCAAGGCAGATTCAGATGAGAAATGACGAAGATAATATGATACCATGGTTCTAATTAAGCTCAGTATTTTACAAAAACAAGTTTTTGGGTTTTGTCAATCAGTGTTTTTAGCTGGAGTTAGCCTTAAATAATACTGTCTCAATTGATTAGTAGCATGCTTAGTTTAAGCATACAATAGAATATACTTGCAGTAATTTGACAAATTATTTTTTTATGAATCAATAGTTCTTTCTCTGCTTGCCTAATATGACTTTTGCAGTGTTACTTCAATGTGTTGTTGAAGTAACTTTCTTCTTCTTTATTTAAAATTCTACTATATTTTTTTCGTACATGTTAAATAAATAATAATTCTATTAGTATCTATAAATAAAATTTGTTCTATCTAGTATGTGCTTTCCCAGGATAAGCAATATTGCCTTTCTAAGGCATTACTTGTACCTAGTTTGTGTTACTGAAGAAAACCTTTTCCTTTCTAACCACTGTCTGCTGTTAATCCATTGTCTTGTTCTGCTGTGGAAGAATATTCAAATCAATCATTACATAGTGCAATAAATAATTTACTATATCATCTTATAATGTAATGCAATTAATATTGTTTGTATTATTGCCTAATTTTTTTTACAGTTAGATAAAAACTCTATCACTCTAAATGAGTGATAAAACTTATACTCTAAATATCTTCTTTTCATTTGTAGAAAAAGTTGCTTGCAATTTTGGATTTTAAAAGCCTAAGCAATACGAAGTCTCTCTATTTTTGCTATTGACAGAAATTTATCTCATAGGAAATGCCTGCACACAGACTCATCAACCCAATTGTGAATAGTTTATAGCCTCTCAAAATTCCTGTAACTAAAGATGTATTTCGGTATTTTATTTTATTTGATATTCCAATAAAATATATTAGCCTTTTTCTGAGAAAATTTAATAAATATTGCCAAAGAAAGAGTAATCCTTTACCCTTGTCCTTGAAATTGTCTTTACAAAATGAAAACTAAAGATTTGGTGTAGTTAGAAGTTATAAATGATTGTAACTTGACATACTACAGTCATCACAGTTGCTTACTATTTAAAAGAACAAATTCTGAGAAGCACTTATTTTAGTTGGATATAATTTTAACTTGTGGCAACTTGTGTAAACACTTTAGCAAAGGCTTAAATTGGTCTCAGGCACCGAAGTAACTTCAGTAATTATGTAGTGAATTAATTAGTTAACTACTTTAATTGAAACCAAAAATAAAACAAATTCACTTATATACTTGGAGAAGTAGATAAAGTATAAAATTGACATCAAGAAAATCAAAATATTGATGGGGATGGCTTAGAAGGGTATTTCTCCCGTGTTTTGTGGTGGCCTGTTCCTACAGGAACTAAAAAATTAGTTCATCAGAGAAGATAACAGGCAACCTCTCTTCCTTGATCTTTGGTTCTTACTCTCCTGGGGCAGACAGCTTACTTTCCCTTATGGAAAATAGGCCACATCCAAAAAGACTCAGCAGTAGGTCCCAGTGATGCCTCACTGCACTGTTCAGGGACTGCTGTGTTGGGAGCTGTGTTGCTGCCTCCATTTGTTTTATTTTATTTTTTAATAAAGAACTGAGTGAAGTCAGAAGCCAGAGGCAAATATTAGAAATACAACAGGCTTAGCAAGGTGGTTACAAAGTGATGGTACTTCCAAGTCAGAGGCACTCAGAGTACCAGTGCCTTGCTCCAAAGAGGGCTTTGAGCTCTGCTTGAGGTGACTGAGCTGCTGACCCAATCAGTGGTACTGTCACCTCCAGGACTGTCATCTGCCTTAGGAAGAGCAGGAGGTGGGTCATTTGCTCAGAAGGGATCATCTGTAGGTTGAGTTATCTCAAGTGAGGACAAGCCCCTTTTCTGGTGTATTTTTTATGGGGTGACTCTTCTGCAGGAACAATACAAAAACACCAGGGAGTGTTTCACAAAAGAAGAGAGTCTGGGAGACCCAGGATGGGTTCAAAGGAAAGATTCCTTTGCATTATCAGAGGCACAAGATTTTACTGTAGTCAGGGGCATCTTTGACAGGTGAACCAGCTGCAGTCAAAGATCACTGTCTGGAAAAGAAAATATATGTAGAGGAGAGGTTACCTGGAACACAGGGATTGCTTGAAAGCCGGGACACGAGATTTTGGTTGGTTGGTTGGTTTTGGTTTTGCTTTTTTGGTCTTAGTTCATTAAAACTTAGAAATGGCAGGTTTTGTGATTATTTAAAGATAACCAAACCACTGAAGGCCTCTGGTGCCGATAAGCTACAAATTAACTCTTACAACTGTTACAGCAACTCCGTGCCAATATGAGAGAGATGGAGAAACTCTGTTTGCGAGTGCGACGTGAGGACATCCCCATTCTGCAGAGAATGATAAATCCCATTAAAGAAGAAGCTTCATTTGCCATAAAAGACTTCCTGCTGCTCCATTCTGAATCTGCAGAAGAACTTAAAAGACAACTCGTAGGACAGGAGGATGCTTCGTTAACTCGATCTGCAACTGTAGAAGGAGGTAATAGAATTTAATTTCTATGTCTGTTGTATCTATTTTGTTGTATCCAGTCTGCGGTTTCTCCAGCCAGGTATAAATGAAGTAAAGAAATGAGATTTGGGTTGAATAAATGTTGATTTTAAAATAACTGTTAATCAAGAAGTGGATTTATTTCCTTACACCACACTTCTTGTGACCTGTGGCTGAGTTTTATAGGTAGAGAATGCTCTAATTTACTATTTTAAATTAAATAGCTGTGGCCTTCCATGACAAAGATCCTGTAGCCTTGGATCTTGTAAAGTCTTCTGCAGTTTTCTGATCTGCAAGAAAGCTGGTTAGATCAGGATTAAATCCTTCCACATAACAGTAGTTAGTGTGGTTGCTGCAGTAGTAGTATTGTTTAAAAATGTGAAAATTGCATTTGTCTTAAATCTAAGAAGTATTCTCATTCAGTGGCATTATAGAAGATCCTGCCATCAAATTTGATTTCATGACCCTTCTTGTTGCTCCTTCAATTGTGATTAACAAAATAGCAAGAATAATGGTTGAACAGAGAGAAAAGTAGATTTGAAGGCTGGGCTTGCTTTCAAGTGTCACTTGTATAGTAGTATTAGAAAGCCTTGTGACCCTCAAGATGTATCAAATATAGAACCATAAAATGGACTTTTAAAGACCATGTAGTCCAACCACCCTTCTGTGGGCAGGGGCACCGCCTACGATGAAGCAGCTCAATGTCACATCCAGCCTGGTCTTGAATACTTCCAAGGAGAGGACATCCACAACTTCTTGGAGCAAACTCTTCCAGTGTCTCACCACCTCCGTCATAAAAATGTCTTCTCTTCATAGCAGGCAAATAAAAAAGACTGAATTGTCTCTGACTTGTGAATCTTGACTTCTTCAGCATCTTTTTCCTCATTGTTCAGTAGTTTGTCCTAACACTTCTGTGCGTTTCAAAGTCTGGCTTTTTGCTGTGCCCTCCTTCCCCTCCCAAAAAAATAACAACTGAGTCTGTTGTCTTTAAATCCTCTGGGACTGTCTTATTCAGGTTCTCACAAATACACTTGAAATTTAAGGCTGTTTCTTAAATATTCAAGTGAACTTCATCACATCCTTGGGGCGGGAAAACAGTTTTACTTTATTTTAATCTATCTTTTCCATTATTATGTTATTCCTTGTACTCATCTTAATTGTGTATCAGCTCATCGATATCCAGGGTATTGAAGAGCTCTTGCTGAGGCCATAAACATTCTCTCCTGCATCAGGACAGTTTGCTGTCATCTTCAGTACAGTCTGTTCTGTTAATGTCTGCCATCTTTTCTTTAGTCCTTTATCCTGTAGGAACCTTTGCCCCATATTTTCTATTAATGTGCTGAATGGTACCTCCTTTGAGGGGAGCTCACTGTCTTTAGCATTTTACCCTGAGTTTTAGAATAGTGAACTCAGGTATTTGGTGATCTCCTTCATCCATATTAGCCATTACTTTCAAACTCTTTGCGAGCTCTTCACTGTTGTAATCGGAGTTACATTTAAAATATCTCCTTTTGGTAACTCTCTGGTATTGCATTAGAAAGGCTTTGTCCTGGCTTATTGCTTTTCTAACAGTTATACAGGTGGTAAAAGGGAAATAGAGTTAAATCAAAGAACAGGACTGCTTTTTTAACCTGAAATACCTTTATAGTATGGAGGACATGGAGCATAACTGCTCTTCAGAAAGATAAGAAATTGATCAGAAAGACTGGGATGAGAAAAACAGGAAAACATTACTGGAATTACATTCTCCTGCAAGTCCTCTTATGCATACAGAAATAATTCACCCCATTTCAAGTGAAACATACAGGCAGGCAGACAACTAAATGCAATTAAACAGATAGGTTTTTTTCAGGTTTGCTTGACTGTAAAAGCAGCTCTGTGGAACTACTCACACAGATGCAATATATTGCCTCTTCTTTTGTGCTCAGAGGCTGCAGTCCTGAAAGCAAATCTTGGCTGCTGATCTTAATCAAAGGAGCCTCAGTGTGCCCGTTCTTTGTAGCAAGTAGCTCCCCATCTGGCAGAGAGGGAAGGAGTTTACAAATTCAAATTGCCCGTTCAGAAGGCACCTCAGTGAAATGATGTGGTGCCTTCCCCCCTTCACCATCCTCAGCTCAGGTGCAATAGAAATGGAATTTAATTGCATTTTGAACAAATATTAACAGAGGTGAGACTCCACTTTTAAAATTACTAAAATCTGTTAAGCAACATATTGAATCTTCCAGAGCATTAGATTTTTATCTAGAGTATAATGAGGTGTGAAGCTGCTCTATGAAATCTGCAGATGTGTTTTGTATTACTGCATTTTTGTGGAGATGCTGTGAGGGAACTGGTGGAGCTACTTCCATTCCCAGTTCTATTAAAATTTTTTAGACTTGATAAAACATGAACTAGTGAATATAGATTTCTTTTGGTCCAAATATAACTTTTGAACATGTATCATGTAAAACTTCAGTATCATTCATGTATTTTGAAAAATGTGCTTTTCTACAATAGGTCATCATGGATTGTTAAGGACACACCAGTCTAGGAAACATAATTTGTGAGGAGGCAATTTTGCTTAGTGAGCTTTTTTTTTATTTTTTTTTTTTGCTTTTGAATATTGGATATTTTACTTTCAACCAACTTAGCATGCATCTGGCTGATGGGGAAGAATATGTTTTTCTTGGCAGAAGGATCATGGTTTTGAAATGAGAATTTTGAAGGATTGAAATGAAATAAAATACTCAAAACCAACGTTAAATGTCAGAATATTTAGCAGAATTGGTCCATCCAAAAATAGGCTCATTTGGATATATGCTTAATTATAATGAAAAGGGAAAAGGAATGTTTCAGAACTTAATATATAACATTAATTAATGTGATGCTGTGGATCAAAAATATGTTCTGGAAGAAATGTGATTTGAGAATGTGAAGTACCTTCTATGTCTAGGTTCTTAAAGGAAAAAGAGTAGAAATAATTAGAAAGAAAGATAAACAAGCCTGAAACAATCCTCATCACTTACTGCATCCTTGTTACTCTGCTTATTTAGTAATTATGTCTGACTATTATCTTCATAGATGTTAGACTTCTAATGATCTAAGAGAGTATGAAGATTATGTCCTTTATGTATTTTGAGATACTGGGATAAAAATGTTGAAAAATGGACAAATGTTACAAAAATATGTATTTTAAAATTTTATTAGAAAATATTCCATGAGCAAGCATGCACTGACTTTTTATTTCATACTATTATTTTTATTTATTTTCAATTGTTCGTATCCATTGTAGTAACAGTTATATAATGTTATTATAGTACCTTGGCACATTCATTGTTTGTAAAGATTTTAATGCAGTATTTACATTTTAATATCTAACCAGTCTTCCCCATACTGAGCTTTCTCTTGATACCACCCTCCTGAGGAAGGACGCATGAGTGTCCTACTACAGTAGCTCCCTTCCTTCAGAAACTGAAGTTACTTAAATTATCAACAACCTTTGCACTGTGTTTGCATACATACGTATGTTATCCAGTCTGCCTTTCAGCCTCTCAAGCTCTTCCTTAATCCTTGACAAGCCAAACTTGTTTATTATTCTTTATTACCACTTTATTACTTGTCCTTAGTCATGCACGTGTGCATTACATCCGTGGTGGCTCCAGACTGAGCTCTTTGACTGGAGGAGGTACATGCAAGTCTCTTTATCAGCTCTGCTCTCCCCCATACCAGCCAGCTGCCTCTCATTCCCCATTTTTTCCCCACTGTACTTTGTCCTGATGCCTTCTGCATTCAGACCAGGTCATTCAGAAAGCAGGATACTTGAGAATATCTCTTTTACCCCACTGACTGAAAATATTTCTTGTCCTCACAGTACCATTACCCAACTGGATCCAGCTCTGAACTCTGGGCAGCATGTTGCTTGGGTTTCACTGCTTTTAGGTTGAAAGCTTTTTGCTCCAGCTTCTTTTAGTCCCAAATGGCTGAAAATCAAGCCACTCACATACTGATCAATCAATCATAACATGAATAACTGCCCAGTTTTGGAAAGGCCGTGTTTTTATGGATCATATGTAAATTAAAAGTTTTGGCCCCAAGCTCAGTGTTCTCTGCTTGACTGATACAAAATAATTAATTGACCTTGAATTCACAAGTATAGTTTAATACCATTCTCAGAACTGGTTGTAAAAGGTCACTGATAGAAATGAATCCATTTCTTTGATAATCTTTTAAGAAACTGTCTAGTGCTATAATTAAGACTTCTCCCTATATGATTGTATTTAGGGCTGCTGCTTGGCTTGAACCATATCAAATACCAATTTATCCTTGAGAAACATTAAGAATTTCTTAATGTTTTTCACACCATCTGCATTCTAATCCAGAACATTTATTTATAAACATCATGGGTTTTATTCAGAAATTTTATACAACACAGAAGAGAAAGATGGCTCCCAAAGTCTAATCCAGACCTACTCTCGCCTTCCCGAAATACCTCAGGAAGAAAACGCAGCTGAGTCCTGGGAAACTTTAGAAGAGGTATGTTGAAACTCTCTCTGTGCCATGTGGGTGCTCTTGTTTCTAGCAACAGTTACAAAATAACATTTGTTTTTTATTTGTAGGACTTGATTCAGCTTAGCCAGTTGGTGACTGAGTTTTCTGTCTTAGTCAGCGTAAGTATTAATTTTACATTCTATCCTCGACAAGACTTTTGCACAAAAAGAGAGACACTCAAACTGTGCTAGCATCACTTAATCAAAGTGATAAAATAACAGAGTTAGATTAACTGAATTTACTCTGTTCGGTATGCAAGCCTGCAAAATCCTAGTCACTGTCAGGAACTTGAGGAGAATGCCAGCCACTGAGTAGAGGCAGAGTGGTTTCTCCACAGTGAGCTGAGATGCCTGCAGGAAGGTGCTGTGCTTGCTACTTGCAACCTGTGGTAAATACACCTATAGTCTGAAAGCCTGTACATCAGGTACTTTCCAAAGTTGTATGTAGTGCATAATGTTTACATCAAGTTGTCTAGCAGTAAGGTGAAAGGTTGCTTTTGATTTTCAAGAGCCAACAGACAATGAACATTCAAAAGCTTTGGTTTAACTACTCAGGGGACACCTCCAGTTAGAAAAGCAACAGCTCTTCCTTCCCTGCATCAGTGGCACATTGCTGTGTCTTTGTGGCTCTCCCATTGATTCAGGCTCTGTCAGGGTAATTCTTTGAGGAGGGAGTAGTCTTCTGTTTCAGCTCTAGTGCTAGTAACTGCTCTTATGTTGTCACCAGAGCAACTACTGATTCAAGCCAGTGCCATGGACCAGAAGCCAAACCTTAGGTAGAAGCTCTACAGTGTTGACTGCAGACTTATGCCCAGGTCCCCTTCATTTTTACAATGTTTGTTCACAGTGGTGACCATGGCCTTCATTGCACAGGGCAGGTGTTTTTCAGGTACTTCTGTCTTAATCAGCTTCCCTCACTGTTATCATTCCCTTTCTCTGCTCTCACAAACGTAGCTGGAAAAGGTGCATCTTCATCATCCACACTCTGTTCCTAATGTTTAGTTCTTCCTGTGTAACAGGTAATTTAAACCCACCCACAGCTTTTATCTCCTAGCTGTTGGGTTAGTTGGGATGGATAAAGTAGCTTTTGCCCCTTCTGCCAAATATATGCTGACACACACACACACACACACACACACACACACACACTAGGATTCGTTAAGCTGGAGAGGGACTGCAAATATTTTCAGTCAGTAGCCTAAATGTTAGCAGCTTTAGTTAAAAAGGGGAGTTCCTGTTGCCAGGACTTTCTGGATTTTACACATAACCATCATTAGCTGTAATAGCAAGCAGCTGTAGTGTGTGGACTGGATAGTAGACAAAGACACCAGAGCTGGTGGATTCAACATTTTCTGAATTAGAAAGAGGTAAAAAGTTCAGAGTGCCTTTTATTTTAAGCTGAACATTAGGTGTCTTATTATTTTGTGACATAAAGCAGCCTGGGTAGTGCTGAGATTAAAATAAGAACAAACAAAGCCCCCCATCTTGTGCTCCAGTGTTCCCTGAGAAAGATTGCAGGGGAATCTGACTGTATTTGAAGAAAGGATGGAATGTTTTTGTAAAATGAAACAGTAAAATACAGGGCATCACATATATTTTCAGTTGCATCATTACTCTATTTGTAAAGTTAAGTCACTGTCTTCCAATGCCATGATTAAACACTTCTATTTAGATTTCATGGTACATGTTGAGGGTTGGTACTGATCTCATAAGTGCTCCTTATATTTTTTTTTTCAAACATGAAACTCAGCAGGGAACAAAAAGGCTGGTTTGGATTATTTTTTTCCTTTGGAACGTGAGTTCAGCTATTCACAAAAAAGATTTCTAAATCATACGTTTTGCTTTGCTTTCTCTAACTGCATCAACACATTGTGTAATACCCATGCCATATTATTAATAGTTAAGTTTTGGTGTTTTTTTTTAAAGGAAGTTTTTAGTTTTAGCAGTTTATTAGATGCTATTAATGAACCACCATTAAGGCTGCATGGCAGCAGTGTGTAGCAGATGAAAGAGCCTGTGAGGCCCTGATTATAGGCATTAAAATGGTGTGTATTGGCTCACTGCTGCTTCCCAGCAGGTTACCTCACTCATAATTCCTTTGCATCTAGTCTCAGCAGGAGAAGATTGACAGGATTGAAGACCATGTCAACAGTGCTGCTGTGAATGTTGAAGAGGGAACCAAAAACTTGGGGAAGGTAGGGATCTGCTCCTGCTGGTGAATCAATGGTACTCAGCTTCCCAGCAATCCTCTGTATTAACCCAATTGATCTGCCATCTTTAATGCTGAGGGAGGCAGCAATTAAGGAAATAAGGAAGAAATGACCCACAGGTAGCTCAGAAAAAAATAATCAATCTATCTCTCTTGTAATTTTCTATCACATTCAGGGGGGAAGACAAGATGGTTGGGTTTTGTTTGATTGGTTTGGGTTTTTTTGCTTTTTCTTATGCTACTCTGAGGCTGTGACAGTTTACCTGCAAAGACAAGAGCATTCAGGGATTGGCTTACAAGAATTAAATGTGTAAAATGAGAGGTTGATGGTAACCTGCAGTTTCAGTCCTGTTCTGTGAAGATGTCGGGAATAGTTGCTCATAAAGCTACAAACCTAGATTTGGGCATGTTACTGAAAAGTCAGAGCATTCTCTGTTTCATGTTTGATTTAATGATGCAGTACCAGGTAAAAAAAGTGTGCCACCCAGACCCATGTAGAAGGACCTGGGCTGCAAATGCATACATGAGATAGCTCAGTTTTAGTGTGTTCTGTCATACATGTGTGATGGCAGAACATCATCTTTATTTTTTAAATACTGTTTTGTAAAGTTTATTTATCACTGAGCACTGAAGTCACTGCCAAGAGCACTGAGGGGAAAATTCACATCACCACAGGCAAGTATCTAACGCTGCTTTTATTTTTTCTTTTTTTTCTTTTTTTCCTTTACAGGCTGCAAAATACAAGCTGGCAGCTCTGCCTGTGGCAGGTGCAGTCATTGGTGGAGTGGTGGGGGGTCCTATTGGTCTCCTTGCAGGCTTCAAAGTGGCAGGAATTGCAGCTGCACTTGGTGGTGGGATTTTGGGTTTCACAGGTGGAAAATTGATACAAAAAAGGAAACAAAAAATGATTGAGCAGGTCTCTCCCAGCTGTCCAGAGCTCTCTTGCCAAACTGCCAAAAAATCCAGCTGAAGTATAGATTAATTTTGAATAGGAATTAAAGTGTAGTAGCCGTGCTAATGACAGATTTGCAGCCTTATGTTTTAAATACAAGGCTGAGTTGTATGAATTTTGACAACAGGACTGTTACTTGGGAGGGGTGAAACAGTATTGTCAAAATTTCTCTCTTCAGATGCGGTGACACCAATCCTTTGAAAATTATATGGATAACCTTTAATTTTAAAATTCCTGGATGGGCTTTATGTGCAGCTGTAATGATGAACGACAGGTGCTTCATGGCAAAGTTGCACAAAGTGTCTTGCAGACAATACAGAAAGTTAGAAAATCTCAGTACTTCCCATGGCATTCATTCCCATGAGCTTTTATTATTGTGCTCAAAAAAAACCCCAAAACAACCTGCATTTATCTTCCACGGTCTTTAGTACTTTCAGATTTATTTCCATTTATCTGGATTCCCAAACTCCTTGTGGGAATACCCCCAGGATATGGCTGACTACGCCTGCACAGTAATGCCCAGGGAAACATTAGCTGCTGTAGGAAAAGTGAAAACGTTGGGTGAGGAATATGGAAAAAAACCTGAAGTACATCCCCCATTTGCCTCCATCAGCCAAATCCATTCAGGTTTTTAAGCAGCCTTCCCCCTTTGTAAAATTTTTTTAATTTTGTAAAATCATCTTCAAAATGAAGTTATAAATTAAATATTTTTTTGCAGCAACCCTGCAGGACCTCTTCTGGGGAATAATAATTTTCTAGGGATGTTCAAGTTTGTGGCTTGTCCTGTGAACACCATACAGGATCAAGTCAGAAGCTCTGGCACTCCAAGTCCAAAGCCCCAGCTCCCTCAGGAGCCTTCAAGGGTGGCATTAGGCACCAGGTCAAAGGATGGAAAAGCAGGGAGGCGAGTGAATTATCCCTTAAATGGTGCCAGTGTCAGCTGACAGTTCCAGTCCATAGCACTGGTTTGAAAATGGCAACCTTATACTGGTTACAGAAAGTGAACCGTGCTTGTTCAGGTGAGCTGCACACCTCCTGCATACTGTTCACTTCTAGAACACCCACACTGTGAAGTATCACCTTAGCCTTTAAAGATTTTGGGACATGCTGTGGAGCCTGGGTGAGGTGAGGTGCTGCTAGTGCTGTTGGCATTTTGTAGCAGATGCCTGTTATTCTTACCATCCTTATTTGCTGCTCAGTAAGCCTTTTGCTTCTCAAACCTGCATTGTTAAATAGGAAGTGTTAACATGTTTTTTACTGTCACACCATCAGCACGTGTTCCTACCTCCATCCTACAAGAACGGTTCTCACACAATTGCTGCTAGTGTTTGGGGCAAGAGAAACTGAGGTTGGGAAGCTGCTTTTTAAAGTTTTTAAACTGTTCAATTCATCCTGAGCTCGGCTTGAATCCAGTTATACTAGGTGAACACTGAAGTCAGTGTTCAGTGATAAAGCTCCCTAGCAGGGAACACTGTATAAGGAAGCATACTAGAGAAAGCTCCCCTTTTCTTAACCAGTACTTTGATATCATTGAAAATAACTGTCTAATAATATGATAGGTTTTTGTGCCTAGAGACACTGTAAGGAGCTGTTAGTTACAGCACAAATACCTTTTTCTGAACAGCTCTTCCGTATGACTATTAAAATTGCTATTGAAATGGCTGTCAGAGCATTGTCTATTTTAAGAAGGTCTGAGGCTCAGGGAAGCAATGTGTGCAAAAACTGCTTTCACAGGTAGCTGCAAACATTGTCAAAACTGCATGTACAAAAGCCACAGTGCCTACATCCATAAAGTCATCTGGCATGGAAAACATGACCCAAGGAATTCAGCTGTTTGCTCCTGTCAAGCAAAAAGCACATTTTTATAAATGCATCTATTTTTGGATATGAACACATGAAATGAACTTCTAACAGTTTCATACTAAGGCTGTTCATTCCATCAGCATTCAAAGAAGAAGGGGAGGAAAAAAGTTCTTAATCAAAAACTGTAGTTGATTCTTTGTATGATTTAAAAAAGCTACAGTGGCTTTTCTACTGTACGCTTCAAAACCTTGTGCATTAAATGACAGCAGCCACACGACTCTGCTCTATCCTCCCAAAGGGACTACTGCCAGGACAATCTGAATTCATAAAACTGAATTCCTGCCACAGCTTATACAAAACCAGCTTGGTACACACTTGTTTTATGAAGTGTCTTGCACAAAACCTGTTCTTCCTCTTTGCATCTTTAAGGAAGCAATTTCAAAAGGTTACGTATGCACTAGACTTGGGAAACTATTATTTAAGATACAATATTTAAAAATAGATGGGTTATTTACATATGTGAAGAAACATGCACCTGAGTAACCAAATTAGCATTTAAATTGCTAGGCATGTTAGTCAGAAAAAAATGTAAGATATACATAATTCTTTCAGACCAAATAAAAGTTTTTATCTCTAAAACTGGTTGTAGCATTTATTGAGAATATTGAGGTTTATTTCCTTTCAGTATCTGTGACTAATCCCTCACAAATTTTGTATTATTATAGTAATTGTATCACCAAGAAAAAAGAATCCTGAATTGAGTTACCAAACACATGCTTCAGCTATTAGAATATTTACATTGACTGAAATTAACACAAGTTCTAAAATGTTGCAAGCATCCAGTAACTCATACACATATGCTAGCTCAGCCATGGACTCCTTAACTTCAATTAAAGAGTTTGGAATGGTTTTGTTCCATATGGGGATAACATCAACACTGACAACTTCAGCTAACCACTCCCTTTAACAGCTGAACACTGAATGGCTAAAACCATTGGTGTAGATGATCAGAATTGAAGGGCTCTGTTTCCACATCTTGCATTTTTGTCCAACACTTGCTTCTCTATAGACAAATTCTCTACTTTGTCAGATATTTCAAGAGTCAAGTGATGTGCAGCATCATCTTGGGCATACCAAGACTTCAGCTGTTACCCAGCAGTGAATACAATGAAATTACCTGAGTGCTCAACTGTCATAAAGCTCTCTCATCTAATTGTCTACCTAGTGCTAAGATCATAAATCTCTGGGAACAAGTCCTTACTCAGAAAAGCAAACTTGGATGAAGGAATAGCAGAGGGAGTTCACCTCTTTCTAGCTGAAAGCACCAACCACTTGGACTGGTTGAGCTAGCATCTCTTCAGAAAGAGAAGTTCAGACATCTTCCACCATTCAAGAGGAACCTCAAAGGAGAAAGGTGAGTACTTGTAGGCACCACGCAGCAACTGACTAAAATTTCAGGTTCCTGAAAAACTCCAGAAGTTGTTTTTGCAGCACCACCTGCAGACATGTGGCAGCCTTGAAACCGTGTCCTGCTCACAGCTTCACATTCCAGGTGGAAGGTGTTGTAACTCAGATACCAAAAATGCTTCATTTTGTATGAAATGGGACAGGAGAAGACGTGGCTTCCAAGTACTTAATAAACACTCCAAAACGCAGCCTCACAAAACCAACAGAAAAGTGTGCCTGCAAACAAAATCTTCTAACATTCTTTTAGCTACCAATTCTGCAGCTGCTCAGCTGTAGCTTGTTGCTGGTTGGTACCAGCAACTCCCTGCTTGGAATTACTCCTAAAAAGCTCATGAAAGAGTGCAAGAGGCAAAAGGAGCTCTGAGCTGTGCACTGCAGAACTTGGGGCACTTGCTATATTAAACATGAACACAGTGGTCTACCTATCTAAAGACCAAGCTTGCTTCTAAGGACATTAACCTTGGGGTCCCAACTCATGGACCTAGATTCTTTGTAGTAAAGTGTACTGTACAAATCCAATACTAACTCATCTCCAGCAACACGACCCAAATTAACAGGTATTTTTCCATCTTACAGTTTCTCTGCCTTCATCTCACCAAGCAACCTGAAGGTTCATTGAGAAGAGCTCATGTTCTGGCATTATGCAAAATAGAAAAGCCCACAAGGAAAGCAGTGAATCCTTCAGAGCAGAATTCAAAGAATATGCAATAACAAGGCAGAAGCCAGACAAAAAAGAGTAATGGAAAATTTGAAGTGATTGTTCAGAAGTAACTGACAGGAAAGCAGGGACCCCAAAGAAAAAAAAAAAAAAAAAAAAAGAGAGAGACTGAATTGTAACACATACCTATGTAAATACAGCCCTTTCATTCAGACATTATACATTATCAGACAGGCATTAAAACCTTTCCTTTCCTTTCTTGGTATTTCAGTAGTCAGAATTGTTCAATTCCTTAGATGTTTACAGCCAGTGAAGCACCACACGAGATTCTGTAAAACTTTAATTTATTCCCCTCCCAAGTATCCAGAATAGAAGACCCTCTTAAGTTGGAGAAAAATGTGACAAAGAAGTAAATTACCAGGATAGCTGTTCACATGAAGAAGAAGAAAAAGCACATACTACCAAGGTTACACAGAAAACAACCCAAAAGTCCTATTTAATGGGATAGTGCAAGTTAACAGCATGTCTCTGGCAAGGATACCTTCATTTGGATTATAAAAGTTTTACAGAACAGAGTTAGATCGAGAGTCTGGATGGGTCTCTGATATTTTACTATAGCATTAGGAACGTACTGTTTGAACTGTACAGAATGACCCACCAAACAAATGTATTTACAAGCCTGGGGAGAAAAAAATTATTTTTCAGTTTATTCAAAATAAAAATACACATAGAATTATGAAAATATAGGTTTACTATTTCCACCACACAGAAGTCAATGCTGCTGTCTGAAAGGCTTGCAAGATTATTTCAAGTTTTTAAAGTTCATCTTTTTCCCTCAATAAGGTGTACCTATGTTCGCTGGGTGCCAGTTTCTGGAATGAGCTCTCTGGTGGGCTGCTTGCTAAGTCCTGAATTGGCTGAAAAACAGAACAAACCATAAAATTGCCTGTTAGACTCATTAAATAATCGCTTCCATTAAATGAACTTCTGACATTATTGATGACTGTGTGCACATGTCCAGCATTCTCACAAATTGAAGTGTTTGGGTGTGTTTGTTGGTTTTTTTATTTTTGGAAGGCACATCCTAAAAGCCTGATGTAGGTGGAATGTGCCCACATACATCAATTAATTAAGCACCATCAGTGCTTTAGCACCTTTTGTTGGCATGCCTCAAACGTGGTGGCCATCACTAAACTTTCTGGACCAGTGACTTAAAAGTATTTCAAACATATCCCATTTGTTTGAGTCTATGCACCACTTGCTTTGAAGGTATTAAGAGTGTGTGTGTTTGTTATTGAGGTACAACAAGAGGAAACTGATGTCATTAACAAAGCATTTTAGAATTTGTTTTCAATGAACACTGGAAACTAAAACCAAACCAAGTGTGCAATTCCAGAGACCTCCAAGACCTGAGTCATCAGGCTCCAGTGTAGTTAAGGCCAGTATTGCCATCACACATCTTCCACAAGATGGCAGGATGCCATGCAGGGAGGAGGAAGTCAACATCCCAGCTTTTTCCTGCTTTTTCCAAGGTAGAATGGAGACAAGTGACCCTGCAGCTCTAGGCAAGTATCCTGTGCCCAGATAAGCAGGAGAATCCAGACTGCAGCTGCCCTAGAGTGTCTAGAATGTGTAGCTCTGAGCTACCCAACTCCCTGGCCTACACCTCAGTCTCCATCTCTGTTTTCTGTACTTCCCTCAACCTGAATTCTGGTGATTTAATGAATTCCTGAGAAACACAAGGAGTTAACCAGCTAAATTATTTACTGCTGAGACAATTTAGCCCGTATGTTTTCACAGCTTGTCATGGCAACATTTAAAAGCAGTCATTCCCCTGGCCCAAGGCAAACCCTCCAGGTTTGTAATGCTTGAAATCTTTTAATTTTGAGCAGGACAGCAGGAGCCTGCAGTCATACAGCTTAGCACAGAGCCACCCCTTACCACATCCCACAGCTGACTAGGAAAATGAGCCTGTAGCCATAGGTTATTTCTGTCCCTCATCCATAGGTTCTGGGATGTCCAAAGCACCTCAAGGTCAACTGGGGTCAAGGACAAGGGCACCAGGTCTTCTCTGGGACCAACAAGGCTCTCTGAGCCCTAGACAGAGCATCAGATAACGTATGAAGTGTTTAAAACCAGTTACTTATTTAGAGAGTGCCTGAGGTAATGAGAAGGTTGCCTGACAGGCTCTTACATTTGCACTTTTCAGCATGGAACCACAAATATGAGCAGAGTACTATATCAAGAAAATACCAGGCTTATCAAGACTAGATCGAGCTAAACAGAGGCAATGAGGGTGGTAATGTCCTTTCTTTTCTGCTTGTTGGATTTAACTAAACACAGGTGATCTGGAGTTTTGCGTGGAGAAGGATCTTGTAGTTGTGTTCCTGATGAGATCCCAAAAGTGACTTCCAGGCATGTAATTACACAGCATGACACCTTTGATCAGATCAGTGAGGAATCCAAACTGATGCATGCAGCCTGTGACCACTATTAATGCTACTTGTTAACTGCATTAATAAAAGTAGTAACTCCTATTACTGCTTATCAGTCTTTTCTTGCTGCCTTACTGATCTGCCATATGCTTGGACTGGTGACTATGAGTAAATTTAGACAGTAAACTCATAACACTGAATCCTTAGAAGCACCCTTTCATAGTGTGTTGTGTGGGAAATAATGCATTTATGATGTGTCATTAGTTTTTGCAATTAAATCACACGATAATATAAGCTCTGTGAGCACAGAACAGTTCCCTAGCTCAAAATTTTCTGTTTCAGGGGAGAAAAATTCTATTCTTATACTGTTCCCTTCTTCAAGACAAACCATGCTTCTACAACAGATTCCTCTCCTTTGGGAGACTGAAGTTAAAAGTACATATTAGAAAATAGAGCACTGACAAGAAGTAATAAATAAATAAATATCTTTATTAAATGGCCAAATTAAATGTATTTGTTGTAACCTTACCTGACCAGGTGCTACATCAGTTGGATCAGGACCATGATGAAACTCCCTATGCAGTTTTCCAGAATGCAAGTCTAGTACAAATTGCTTCAGTTTACCTGGAACTCTGGAACAAATCCAACAGAAACATCCACACATTTATTACAGGTTAAATCCAAACACGGCAGACTTAAAGTGCACTGTTTAGAGCAGACAGCTTCTGTTTATCTAGCACACTGTGTCCACTTCTAGGTGATTAGTAGAGGACAGGAAGCCAAATGGTTTGTGAAGGCATCCTACCAGTTTCTTTTTCTTTCCAGTGTCTCTTGAGAACACAGCAAGGATTTTCTTCCTTTCAGGAACTCCCACAGAGGTGTACTAGCTGATAACTTCATTGTAGACTCACTTCAGCTCCCCACTAACCAGAATGTAAGGGGGAACAGCAGGTTCCAAATGCACAGTTCATGGATACAAATGACAGGTGGGTAGGGGTATTGACAAACCTCTTTGAAAGGCTCTCTGCTGCCTGAGCAACTGCGTATACACTACAGATAAGCACTAAGAGGATATCAATGTAAACCTAATCTGAGATCATCTACTGTCACCCGCAGCAAACGTGATAAACTGCAGCAACCAGTTTTATTTGTGAAGCATCAAATAGGTTACAAGGCTTAAAAATGAAGAGTTAATCTAATAAGTATTAAAGGAGAGAAAAACTATAATGTCAGCACTATGCATGCTACCAAAAGGTAATGTATAAATGGAGACAGGCTTTGTAGGGAGTCTTTCATCAGACCAATTATTACATTTACAAAGAAGAGAGTAAGTATCAGAAGTCTTTCAGATGAGAGAACTCTGTGGATAAAACATTGTAACATTGAGCCCGAGGGTGTCACTACAGCAGTATCTGCAGCTACTCAGTATTACAGTGGTACTTTGAGCAGTCTCTTCACTTCCCAGTTAAGATCAGGAATTAATAGTGGTGGAGAGAAGAGGGTTCATTCCAGCACAGTATACAGGGACAACAGAATCACTGCCTCTTGCTTTATTTTGGGCTCTTGCCTTGTTCTAGCTTAGGCACACTGCTGGATACACTCCCCTCCAACATCTTCTCCTAATGTAACTGCAGCAAAGAAATTCAGTACACCCAGAAATTCAGTACTCTTGGAGCTCAGCCACTTCTCTCTGGGAAGATGTAACTGATCTGCTGAACACTCCCTGCTATCATTTCCAACCTAGAAGAACAGGAGGCCAAAGGATGAGGACAAAATATTTAGTGGTGGTCTCATTTTCCCATGAAGTGGCTATTTTCCAAAAAGATAACTCCCTAAAGAGAGAGGAAATCTTTTTTTTAATGGGCCAGCTCTCAAAGTACCATATCCAAAAACCCTGTTGGTTGGTGGCAGCACTGAGATTACAAGAGACAGTCTGAATCCAGTTTGTAAAAGAGACCAGAAACTGTACTGGAATGGCAGAAATCCTTGCAGTTAGATGAGTCTCAGAATTACCAAATCAAAAAAACACCAAAACAAACAAAACCAAAACCACATATACAGGCAAAAGAGTATCATCCCAGGAGCTCCAAAACTCTCCTTGTTTCCAAACTGTTTGTTAGGTATTTGTAAGTATTGGCTCAATCTCCTTGAGTAAGGTTGAGTAATTATTTATCATTAAGCAACTGTCTACAATCCTGACATCTCTTTCTCATCTTCATTTTTATGCAGCTGGCAAACAAGCAAGTAGTTTTAATATTCTGATAATGTTTCACAGGCACAGAAGGTATAAGAATCAATCAGGGAACCTAAATATCTCTATTCCCCTATAAGAGATATTTATTTTAGGTCTGTTTTCAGAAGACACAATAAAAAGAGTGGTTTCAAAATTCAAGTATCCCACCATATTTTTTTAAAACTCTGGCACGTCCAGTGAATAATGGCCTTCCAAAGAAACAGGAACACAGGGAGAAAACAATCATTATCAGAGTTTCCATACATGTAGCTTTAAATATTAGAGAAGCACTATTTGAGATCTATCAAACAGAGACTACATTTTAAGAGTAAGCCTGAGGAGAGCTATGGGAAGACACTACATTGGAACACTCCTTCCTTGTCAACATTCTAGGTAGAAAAATGTCTGCTGGAATGGCAGAATTAGACATGGGGTTACATTCACATTGCATGCTAAATCTGAGCTTTGAAATCCTTGGCTTTGACAAAAATGAAATTAGCAAAAATTGAAGTCTCAAAACCTAGGCCTCCTAACCAGGACTTAAGACGAGCAGTGTACAAGCAGGTACCTCCTAAGAGGCAGAAACTGGGGTTGAAAAATCCCTGAAGATAAAGACAAAACACTCATCTTGCACTGAAAGCACCTTAAAATAACACACATCCTCACTCCTCAACTAAACCTCCGAGAGACAGAACATCTGCTTCCAAAGCAGTACAAGCTGAAGTGACAGGCTGATGTGAAGAGAATTATTGAAGTAGCATTTCGCCTAAGGACCTGGGTACTTCTCTCTCACGTTTTCTCCAGGTAACATCCCATTGATCAGTCAATTTTCCAGGCTGCATATGGAAAATTTCAGAAACCCACACAACAAGCTTTGCCAGCTTTTCAGGTTTAGAATAATGCAGGAAGTCTGAAATTACACAGCAGGATAAACCAAACCAGCAAGCTACGAATTCTTCCATGGTGCATTTTACAGTAGTCTTTGCATAACACAGAACTTAAAACATTTGTAATATTTTAAACCTTTTAGAATTAACTGATGTATCCAGACTACTGATAAAAATACCATGTTGAGCTCCAAATGCCTAAGTACTATGGAAAATAGCAAAAAATAAAAAGGATAGCATCTAAAAACAGTGCAAGAATCACTTCTCACATAAAGCAGCGTAATCTGGTCTGGTGGGAGGTGTCCCTGCCCATGCAGGGGGGTTGGATCTTGATGATCTTTAAGGTCCCTTCCAACCCAAAGCATTCTATGATTCTATGGACTCCATTTAAAAAATACCTTCACACCAATATTTATTGCTTTACAGCTCTGACATTGAATCATACACAGGCAGTCTTATCTATCCCAGATTTATTTGCCTCCTCTTGTAGTGCTGATGAAAGTGTGTCATTTTTTTGTTCTTCTCAAATCAAAATGCACAAAGAAAAATACTTACAACAAGTCACTGAAGTCTGGGAAGACATACATGTGCCTAAAGCTGTCAATGGCAATAACAGGGCAGTCTGCTGGAGTCTTCTGGATGTGAAGAAGAGGGTGCCTGAATTTATCACAGTCAGCGTGAAGGAAGTTTATTGTACCTGAAATTTAGGATCATACAAAAATCCATGCTAAGTATTTTTTATTATTAACTTCTAACCCTAAACTCTTCTGTAAGTATCACAAAGGTGGAAGTATTAGACAGACACAACGTGCAAAATTTGAAAATAGATTTAAATAACTAGCAATATATAACTAGCAATATATAACTAGCAATATATAACTAGCAATATATAACTAGCAATATATAACTAACTGATGATATATAACTAACTATATATACATAACTAACAATAACTAGATTATTAATAACTAAATAGATTTTAATAACTAGTGCCACCAAAGTAACAGATTTTTTTTTAAGTGGTGTTGGTCACAATACAAACTGAGATTTTGTTTAATGCCCTCTAAAAGTCACTTAGACAAGAAGGATTTCTGAAATAGATATTTCATGTAAATGTATGTAATTTATATACATTTACACATGTAAATATACATGGATGTGTATGTCAAACATTTCCAGGAGTCAGTCCTTGCTATCAAAAGTACATAAAGCTTCAGCCTCAAGAGATTTAGAACTAGGATTCTCTTTGGCCTTGGCTTCCAATCTGAGTTTGCCTGAAAAAAAATCACACCAGTAAAACCAAGAAGTAGTAGCAGCCACTACAAACCTTTTTCACTGATTAACTGCCGTGCAACCTCCTGCTGAAATTTCTCTAAACTCTCCAAGTCATCTTTCATGTGGAAAAGTATGAGAAAAGGAAGACCTTCTTCTGTCAGTTCCTGCATAGAAAACAAATGACAAATCTCATTTCTTAAGGGAATTAAGTAAGTGATTGTAACAATTTTCAAATCCAGCAAGATATCATTTAAGAACAGCAGAAGATGTTAACTGCTGACCTTTCATCTAAGGTGCCCAAGTGATAAACTCTGTTTCTTTCCTCCGTGTAATACACAACACATAGAGATGAAGGGATTTCACTGTCATTGTTTTGGGAAGGGATACACATGTACTGGAATACTTGTTCAAAAGAAATAGCCCAATTCCAAGAAAACACAATCATAGAAACAGCAATAAGTCCTGAGCAGCATGATATTAAATGTTATGAAAAGTTGACCATATATTCTAGACTCAGTCCTAGCCTGGTTCATGTAATAATTTGCTGTTCTCTTAGTCTAACACGATGAATGAGTATCTGAATGATTCCATCCTAGAAACAAACAAACAAACTCTGAAAAAAAAAAAAAAAAGCAGAATCTAATGACATAACTATGTCAGTTATGATCAAGTACTACTGAAGCTCAGTCTTGTAACAGCTGACTGCAAAGATTCTCATTAACTTCAGTGCTCTTGACAAAACCCAAGCTTCCCTAACCCAACCACTAAACTTGTTCATTCTTTTTACACACATAAAGTTGGCTGGGTCTCAGCCTCCTTGCCTAGCAGAGGATGAGGGAAAAGTCTTGTTTCACACCACTATGATTATGGCTGTGTTTCCTCACTTGTTTCAGCAGGTACATTTCCAGAGGGAGAACTCCCAAGCAGAGGTTGGTGTTCTGGCTTTAGGTTCCCCCCTTGCTTGCAAGCAGATAGAAGGACAACTTCAGTTTCATCTTCTGCATAGTTAAAACCCTTATGCAATGGTGTGTTATACTCAAACAGGTTGTTAGGACACTGGCTTGAAAGCCTTGCTAATTTTGGTCCTAACTGGTTTCTATGAAGTATCTTCCTTTGTTTGTTTTTCTGTTCCAGCTTCCACAGAATGTCTTACTGATTGGGACGTGGCAAGTGGGATAGGGGCTTCGTTTGCTTTGAAGTGTTCCCTCAAAAGCTACTGTCTTCTGTGTCACTGAGGCTACCAAAAGATTTTTCATTACATCTGAGCTGCCCACAGTATTTTTGTATGCCTTGAGAAGCCCTTTACCCTTTCAAAAATTCATTAGACATGGTTCACTGTATCCATGCAACATAAAAATAAACAGATTGATTACAGGTTAAATGTTGATTATTTTCTGAATGATAGTAGTGATCCCAACAGACTTTCTCACAAAGTACAGGGACTCTCAAATAGACAATCTTTTCAAGCAAAAGAGCTTGCTTCAGAGTTCAGCTACTGTGTTGACTAAAGCCACAATGATTAACTCTGTTCAGAGTTAAGGCATCTTGCTGGTTAGCATGCCCATGACATTTATCAGATAATGAAAACATTAGGAAAGAAAATGAGGGGAAAACCTGGCAGCAGTTTACAGAGGTCAATTTAGATTTTAAAATTTAATTTAAAGACTAAAAATTCTACCACAGACTTTCTTATTTCTACAGTATTCTAGTACTTAACAGCTACAGCACTTCATCTTTTTACCCTGTAACATTGAGCACTGTGCATTAAGAGTCCATTTAAATACTCTACAATCTCATCAGGAAGTATCTCAGTTTTGCCACATTTAAATTTGTTTGGGTACTGTTGTGAGCACTGAAATTTTTAAACAAATGCTCCTAGACAAACTGTCACATTGGAATTGCAAATACCTGCCTAAGTAAACAGGAATCCAGGGCTGAGGGAACAACCAGAAAAAACACAACACAATGTGGTGCAAGCTGACAGTGATGAACTTTGGCTTCTAAGGCTCAGAATCCAATTTTCCACCATGGGAAAAATACACTGAAATCTACCACACACTTCTAAATATGTTACATGCAGTGTCTTTTACATATTGAGTACCAAATGAAGAATTAAAATTTGTTTAACTATCAGAACTTTCCAATACAGGTTAGTGGGGTTGACTAGAAGCCATTCTGTGCATTTCACCCTATTCCTCCTGTCACATAACCCAATGAGCTGCGTGTTTGCCCAGAACAGCAGCATTATATGCACTGCAGATTCAGGATAGAAAATTAAGTGTGCAAAGTGAGGATGAATCATAGTTTCTAATCTAGTGCAGACAATGTGCTGAAATTTGTTACAAACCTCACTGGTTTGTGGCAGATGCTGTTGCTATGTACAAACAGTCCTTTTGAGATACTACAAAACTGATGATTTTCTGAAGACTTCTTCTCCAGTTGGTTGTGCTTTTGTTTTGTTTTTTAAAATTACAATATGGAGTTGGAAATAGATGAAAGGAGTAAGTTACAAAGGAAAACAGCAAAGCTTTAAACAAACATAAGGATAACGATTAAGAATAGAAATGTTTAAAGCAACCCCCCAAATTCTTTCTTACCAATTACAACTGAAAGAAGAAAACCAAGGGAAATAGCATATGAAGCTAAAAACATTAAGATACCTCAAAAGCAGAATGGCAGAAAAATTCTTACCTCCCCATTTTCAAAAGTAATTTCTCGAACAAGTGGTACACATTTATCTTGTGTCCATGCATAAATCAAATCAAAATTGGTCAGTGAACCTAAATACACCATATCTGGAGCATTTTCCTGTTGAAAATAGAAATACAGGAGTTGAGAAACAGTGCTACCTACAAAGAACAGTACCTACCTGATGTAAAGTAACAATATCCATATAAATATTGAAAGCCAGTCTTATACCAGTATGAAACTCTTGCTTGTGTGACATTTCTATTAATTATGTAACATAATACAACAGAAAAATAAATATATATGAGCACTTATGCAGTCAACTTTTTAGCTTAAGAAAAGCTTTAAAGATACTTTGTTTCCAAATTAGGGATGCTCCAAATAAAGGCTAAACTACTGTTACATTGAGAAATAGTATCTCAACATCTTAAAAAAAAAATTAGATTTACACTAAACGCAGATATTAAATTGCTTCATTTGATATTTAAAGATTCATAGAAAAAAACCCAACCCTCCTAATGAACTAAAGGATGTGAAACAGGTTTTTCACATTTTCTTTTCCGAAGAGAGATGAGTAAATAATAGCCTTCCTTGATCTGCAAGTAGTTTGAACACAGAATTCAGTGCTGCCATCTTTTAATGTAATTACAATTTTGGTTAACATGAACTGAAGCATGACTTTGCAAGCTGTGGTCATGATTAAGCACGCCTTAATTCAGAAACACCATATAAATTAGGTGACATAATAAATTCTGGGTTTGCAGAAAAAGGTTTGAAAAAGTATCTTCCCCATTAAGTTTTTGTTTGGTTTTTTTTAAAGAAAAAGCAATTTTTTATATATTAGAGAAAGGAGCAGATTTTCAGATATTATGTTTCTAAAAAGCAGCGCTTGCAGGTTTTTTCTGTACTGAATTTTTCCTCAAGGAAAACAATGTTTATTAGAGTTTGTTAATAAGCAGTTAATTTTAATAATTCCTTTTAAAAAATTTTTTTTAAATTAAGATAATATGTCTCAGCCTTCGTGGGCTATGACACACAAGACAGGCAAGTGACAGTCAGAGAAATACTTATTAATTGGCACTTGCTTTGAAAAACATGAGGTACACCAGCTGCTGAACTCCAGACTTCTAAGACTTCTACAGAACACATATACAGGAGTGGACTGTGCTGCTAAGAACCCACCCCACATTTCTGGATGCTGACTTCTAAAATGACAGCTTTAGGTTTTGTGTACTTAATTAGTAATGAGACAGATCTTTTTCACTGACTCAGAAACACTACTTCCCATAACACTATTTCTGTACACTACTTAGTGATGAAAAGAAATTATGATTTGAGATGCAGTAAAACGCTGAATGATCTGAATATAGTATCCACAAGTTCATATTCACATCTAAGGACAATAAGCAGAATAAAACACAGAATTAACACTTACCCCTGGTGGCTTGTAGATTACATTGTCTCCGCTAAATCTCTCTGCTTTTGAAATAGCCCTACAACAAACCAACCAGTAAGCATGTCTTGGTACAGACAAACAAAATAACTGAGATACCAAAAAATCATACTTTCACTTGCTATCCTGTAACTTACTGTTTTTTCTCCCCTTAAAAATTGGAGAATTGAAAGCCTTGATCTTTATAGCAAACTGTAAAGTGACTCCCCAGCAACTTGGCCTGGCTGGATGAGAGGGCATTAAGGGAGTCAGCAAGATGTATACCTTAGAAGTGTACACACTAAAGGCATCAAAGGGCAAATGCTGAGAATGCCAGTACAATTTTGGATAAGAGATCATCACAAAAAATTGTTAATGGATTACTATAATAAATTTTAAGAAATTAAATACCTATTCTTAAGGAAGGAAAGGAAAGAAAGGTGGATTCTTGCTTGCTTTTCCTCTTTCTGATCCATTGTTTACTCTAGAAATTTACATCTTAGCTACCCTGATAAAGAAGGCCTTTGAGGTGCTCTACCAGCATGGTCAATGAGAAAGGTAAAGAAAATAAGGCCACGCTGCCCATTTTACCCTCAAAAGAGATCTAGAGAGCACCACAGCATGCTGTTTCTGACCACTGCTGATATGGTATGTGTGTACCCAAAGAACACATGCAGTTCCTTCTTGGTATTCAGTTTAGTCACCCTGGTGAGCTCCTCCCTTGCCTCTAATCCTTAATCCCAGTCACAACAGAGCCCTGAAAGCTGCTAGCTTGTACACCCCCAAAATCATCATCTCTTATTCAAACAAATGGGGAGAGCTCAGCATCCAACACTGGAGATGATAGAAAAAAAAAATGTAATGAAAGAAAGTTCTCAACAAAAATAAACCTTTTAACACTTTCAGACACTGAAGGGGGCCTCCTCTCTTTTTCTATGCCTTGCATTGCTGTTCCAATGCAACTCATGTTGGCAAGACAGAGCTGACTGACTGCACATACCACAAAACAATAAAATGAACTACCTACTTCTTTTGTTTTAGGAAAAAAAAAAGCATGTCAGCCTCTGGGAAACATTAGCTAAGTGTTCAGCTTCCTATAATATCTTTTCTGTAGACTCAATATAAGCATTGCTGAACACTAATTCAGAGATATACATGAGAGAATTAAAAAAGAGAAGTAAAAATATCTGTTTATCTCACTGCAGTATGAGGTAAATCTTCCATGGGTCTGAACAATTTAGAGGGCCAAGAAAAAAAAAAGGTAACATAAGGCTTGATTTAACATATCTATGTTTTATTTGTCGTTTGATCCAACTTATCATTTACAAGATAAAGATACCTTTAAGTTGCATAGTGTGCTACACCTGTCAGTATTTGCACCAATTTAGAGAAGTATATTTAAAAATGCACATTTGTATCCTGGGCATGATGACTGCTTCAGTAATGAGAAATCAGACTTTGTGACCATCAGCACCAAGGTAAAGCACTCAGACCCCAAACAATCCTTCACTGAATAAGAAGAAAGTGAAGACACAGAAACCACCTGCCCAATCACTTCTTGGTGAACTAACAATAATCTATAATGAAATATATGCTCCAGGGTAACCCTGTGCTGGAACTCAAAAGGTCCTCTTCTGTATTCTTCTACTTCAGTGGCTTCAGTTGTGACCAATTTGTTTCAGATAAATAAAGTGGGGACGTGACGTGAAAATCCCAAATGCCTGAAGATGCACCTTTTTTAAACAACTACCAAAATGGAAACATTTCAGTTTGCATTTCGTCTCTTTCCTGAAGCACTAACATAGAAGGTGAACTGCTTCAAACCACACAAATCCCCCTTCCTATTTGCTTGCTAACATAAAGTCCAAACAGTTCCTAGATTTTGTCACTCTCTTCCATGAATTATCTACAGCCTATGCTCTGGCTGAATGGCACAAAACCATTCCCACTCAGTAAGAAGAGTTAACTGATCAGGGCCAGCTCCCCATAAAACATTTTGCTATACTTCATCTGATTTTAAAAAAAATACTGTTACATAGCCACTATCTCCCTCAGAACTCTTTTCACACATGATTTTTTAGGATGCTCAAGAGCCAGAGCTGTTCAGAGATGACAACATTTAGTTTCCAAGGTTGCTGTCTGTAAGGCTGCACTTTCAAACACTAACAGCTTCAGGCAAGAAAGGCAACGGGAGTTCTGAAGAAGAGAATAATGATAAGCCTGCTGTGCAAGCTGTAAAAATAACCAAACTCCAACCTATTCCACTGCGTATAGCTTATATCTAAAGAAGAAAAAAAAACCCAAAACAAAATGAAAACCCAACAGTAACAAATTCAAGAACAGCATCCAACAACCACTGAGTGTTGGGAAAGTATTTCTCATTATACAAAGCTGACAAATATGAAACTGAAGACAAACAGTTTCAAACACCAGAAAATAAAATCTTACAAATATTGTTATCCTACTAACAGTTTTTGAAATAAGACATTCCTAAAAAGAATGAAAATTCATATGAGGGGACAAAAAGTAATTTTAAATTATGGCAATAATTCAGATTGACTGCCCTGCACACAAGCATGGATGATGCATTCATCAGAAAACTTCTGAGATAATGGCCACTTTTTGGAGATAAGACTGAGAGCCCTACAGACCACAGATTTGATGTGATTATTTTCTCATTGTCACGGCTGCTTACACAGTCATAGGATACCTAACTGGGAAGTGAAGGAAAGGAAAGCCACATGTACTCCTGCACACTACAAATACTCTGTATTTTTGAAACATACTGGAAAAGCCATCAGTGACTGACAGCAAATTTTGTTCAAACACAACATTTTCCATCTTGATACCTCTTCTCATTCCTCAGCTACTCTTCACTACATCCAATTCAAGAAAGTGTTGTGGCAACTGTGTATGGTACAAAAGCTAGTAAAACCTATGCAAATTCCTGATCCTGCAGCTGTGGGTAGACTGCAAACCACTGCATTCAAATTAAGGCACAGTCACTTTAAATTGGTTGGTGCTGGCACACTGCAGAAAGGCTCTATTATAAAGGCATTTCATTATGCTACTTAAAAAGGGAATCAATCACTCCCAATTTATTCTTCTTCCTCCAGTGAAGATCTTTTAATGTTTTTAAATATTGCTGCAAGTCTGTGTAACAAGGAGAAATTTGAATTTCTGGAGGTCATTCTTCTAGACTGATACTATGTAGCTCATCAATACAATCACCTTTCTTAACTGTGACTGTGTGCATTCACACAGAACTCACAAGAACCAGAAATCAAGCACTTTGGAACAAGGTTCTCTTCCCTAACATTTAGATGAAATGAGCAAACAACTACTTTATTCTATTAAAAAAAAAAAAAAAAAAAAAAAAAAAAAAAAATTCCCTAAAAAGGAAAAAACTCTACAAAAATTGTCATATTTTAAAGAAAGAAAATTTAAGAAGTTGCAAACTTTTCTGACTCTTCCCTACTTGTTCCCCTCTCCCTTCAATGAAGTAAGTTTTTGAGTTTTGTCTGGCACTCCCCCTAAAAATGCCTCAGTGGCATTTAAACTATACTGACAAAGAGTGAAAAAATGAAAAAAGCAAAAAATCCAAATTGGATTTCACAGAAAACATTAAGGCTACCAGGAGTTCTCTTCCCCCTCCCTGCAATCTTTCTCATCTTTCTGTCAGTGTTCTCATTTATTCCCAGTAATTCCACACAAAGTATTAAAGAAGTCCATGCAATTAAATTATATACAACTTTGTAACATAATTCCAACAAAAAAGTCATGCAATTAAAAAATTTTACAACTTACCCAAAGGCAGACAGGAATACACAATCATCATGCAAAATGTTTGCTACTCTTTCAAAAGTTCTGTAATTGTCAGAGTCTTTTTGCTCAAAGTATCCAACAATGTGTCTTCTGCTGCGCTGTAAAAATAAAGGTTAATTTTTAACTTACCTCAAATTATAAAAAACTATCATTACTTCCTAAATGATATTAAATTCAGATGTGCTATTCATTCAGTAGTCAATAACTCTGCAAAAGTTCTGTATTTTCTGCCTTTTCAGTATTGAGAAGCATCCTTGTGAATATTTTTCCAGTGAGGAAGACCAAATACAACAGACCAAATTCTCAAATACAACATACTATTCTTTTCAAATGATTAAAAGTAAAATAAGGAATTTGTGGAGTTACTGTAACAAAATTAATGGAAATAAAAATTATTACATTGCAGTGAGTACTTTGTAATACTGGAAATGATGGGGCCTTGAGAGCTCATCAAGTCCAACCCCCCTGCCAGAGCAGGGTCACCTAACGTGGGTCACACAGCAACACATCCAGGAGGGTTTTGAACATCTCTAGAGGTGGAGACTAAACAGCCCCACTGAGCAGCCCGTTGAGTGCTCCCTCACTCTCACAGTGGAAAAGTTTTTCCTTATGTTTATGTGGAACTTCCTATGGTCCAGCTTGCACCCATTACCCCATGTCCTGTAAAGTGATTCTGTGATTCAGTTTTCCACTCAGTTTAAAAAAAGAAGACATAACATTTATTAATGGAGAAAAAACCAGCAAATATGTATTTCAAATACATTATGTTTCACCAGCTCAACATTAAAAATAAATATATTTAGAAGGAATAAAATTGCAAGACTTACATCAAGGGAACCGATTTCTTCCAAATCTTGGACCTCCCGAATAGGGTTACTTTTCTGCTGCCTGATATAATCTGCTATTGCTGTAACAGATCTCTGGCCCCTGTATTCCCTCTTCATCATCATTCCATTCCGGAAGAGTTTCAGAGTTGGATATTTGCTTATCCTGTATCTCTGGGCTATATCCGCTAAAAAGAAATTAAGAAAATAAAACCAAACCCATACAAATACAGAAGTACACAAACACAGTATCTTATACATTATTATTATACAAGTGGAATCTCTGGACCAGTAGTTCTACATCTTTAAATGAGAACTAAAAAAACCCCAGAAAGCCCCAAACACCATCACAGGAGAGAACAGATAGCAGTTCCTGAATTTCTCACACATACTCATCTTCATTTTTAAAAATCCTAACCACAGTCTGGAGTAAGTAAAGACTCAGTCAGCTATACTCACTGAGTACACTTCCCATGAACAACTAGGAAACCAAATTTAAGAGCATAAGAACATCAGAATCTTAAAAGCTTGCCAAATTTCAGTTAATTAATCCACATGAGAAAATTTTATTTAAATAAATCACCCCTTGTTCTTCCTTAAATTCACTATGATTTTTATGTCAAGTACAGTGCTGGAAATATAATTGTCATGAATTAAATTTTAGAGAACCTTGTGCAAAACATTTCTTGATGCCTGTGTGGGCATCATAAGACTGCTGGTACAGTTCTGTGGTGTTCAGTTTTTGAACAAACACAAAACATCAAGCTTCAAAATGAAGGCAGACACCTCTCTGGTCAACCAGTGTCAGCATACCCCTCAGGAGAGTTCTTCATCCACATCTATACATGCAGCCCAGATGTCTTCCAGGCTTGGCCTGCACAGAGCTTTATACAACAAAGTAACATGTATCTGTATTTATATTTTCACCTTTAAACAGGTCAGTTATTTATCTGTGGGACTTACAAATGCAAAAAAGGAATAAGAAAATGGAAAGAGGTTTTACAGTAAAATCAGAAGAGCGGGAAAGAAGAAAGCTGAGCAGGAGCAATAAAGCCCCACTTCCCACAAATGCATCTCCTGTATCTTCAGTCGCTAGCTACTAAGGCAATAATTCAGCTCTTCACTATGCCCCACCAGAGTATTTTAATTGTCCCTTTGTCCCTCCTTTACACACTGGTTACTCACGGAGACACAGCAAGTTAAGCTCACTTGTGCAGCTAGTTCCCAGCTCAACACAGAGAGCAACTTACACATAACCAGCAAGTGGGTCACGGCACACTGAGCATAAACCAGTAACCTTGAGTTTTTACAGCAACCTTTGCTACACGGCAGAAATGGGGTTTGTGCATCTCCAGTATCCAGCAACCATTTTAATCAAAGATCCTAAGTACTTAATGACTTCTAGGGCTCTTCTCTCTTTCAAGTTCAGCAACAAGTTTTGAGTTTTTAAGAGGAAAGACTGGAGAAACAAACTAATCAGATGCACTCTGATTACTTGGGAAAGCAAGATAAAAGATTGTTACTGTTACAGAACTCCACTGCAAGAGAACACCAGAACTACAACTTGTCTCACAACCTGGGTAAGGTCTCACAACCTTACGTTCACAGAACATTAGGGACCTCGAAAGATTATCTCGTCCAAGCCCCCTGCGAGTGGGGGTTATGTCCTATCACTGAGAAAAGCCTGGCTCCATCCTCCTGGCACTTGCCCTTTACATATTTATAAATATTCATGAGGTCACCCCTCAGTCTCCTCTCCTCCAAGCTGAAGAGCCCCAGCTCCCCCAGCCTTTCCTCATACGGGAGATGTTCCACTCCCTCCATCATCTTGGTTGCTCTTCCAGTTGTATGAGGATGCATGGGTTGTGCAATGGGCATTCAGGGTGTACCCAAGGTGGAGATTTCAGCTCCTTGGGATGCGAATTTTCATCAAGTATTGAAGTTGCATTAATAAAAAAGTAGTAATAAAATGTCCATTGTCAAGACTGAATTCAAACATTATTTCATGAGTGAGAACTTGCATGCTCTTTACAAATTACACTGAGATTCCATGAATACTGGTATTTGAACTAACAGAGAGATGATGGTCCTACACAAGTAAGTATTTGAAAACCATCTTTTTACAAAATATAAAATGCAAGTACATGAAAAACTGTTTGAATTCATTCAAAAGGCAAATAGAGTAAACCTTAAATGCTTCATTAAACCCTGGCATTTGATACAGGTAGAGTTAGCATAAGCAGAGCAACTACAAAATTATATTCCTTTGAAAATTGGAAATACACAATGCAAATACATGGAATATTATTTGAACTCATTCATAGATTGCATTAGTTATAGTAAATCCTAAATTAAATTTTAAAATATTTCCAGACATTCTCACTGTCCATTTTCTGATTTAAAGATGTATTTGAAACAGGTAAAGGTAACATATCTAAAGATGAAGGAAAATAAGTGTCCCAGCTCTGACTTTACATTTTCTTCAGATACTAAGGTACCCCAAAAGTACAAACCTTGAGTATTTTGCACAATGACTCATTACATCACAAGCCTAGAGGCTATGCCTCCAGAACAGTTTCACACTGTCTATGATAGGAAGCTACTGACATACTTGATCATCTCCTCAGCTTCTACAAATCAGAGATTTCAAAGAGAGCTCCAGTACCTGTTGAATTCAGAAGATGTTTTTTCCTCCATTTTGCACCTACATCTCTTGGTACACAACCATTTCTAAATACTCCCAACTATTTCCTACTGTACATTCCCCACATTCCAACAGGAACATCTTCACAGTCACTAAGTCCTCTTCCTTGATGAACTGTATTGGTACTTCCCCTGAACTACTGAAGAGAAAGCAACACTACCTCTTGCAATTGGCGTGAGAAAACAGCTTTTATTGCTGTTTTGAAATAAACTATATTTAACTGGTATTTCTGAAAGAAGCTTTTACATTAAGTCTGACATTTACACCCATGTTTTCTAATTCTCTCACACCAACTGATGAGCAACACTGTCCAAGTCTGATGAGGATCACCTTCTGCATGAGATTCTCCAAGAACTATAATTTGTGACCCATACCTTTATTATATCTCTTGCACTGTAAGTCATTTCTCTGTTGTCTATGCCAAGTGTTTCCTTCTACTCAAAGGAACACCAAAATTAATTTTTTTTTGAGGGGTGGGGGGGGTAAGATTTTGTTGTTTGATTGGTTGTTTTGTTGTTTTTGTTTTCACACACTACCTAAGCTACAGCTTCAAGCAAGCATGAAGCCTGTGACTTGATTCCTAGACTGTGTCAGTCTCCACTGTGTCCAAAACGTTCATCCAGTCTATCACATCATGCCACCAAGAGAATCTCATTCAATAAAATTAAATATACAATGAAGAATACATTAAAAAACAGCATCAAGACACTATACTGAAGTAGGCTCCTGCCCACAAAGTAGTTAAGTCAGTCCTTCCCACTGAAGGGCCAGCAATATTTACAAGCATCAGGGACAAGCAATATTTACAGCATATACCCCACCATTAACTCAGCCCACTGTCTTAGTCTTCCAGGGTCATAATTTATATCACCACCAAACACTGGGGTTTTAAATCTGCAGGACTGGTTCTCAAAAACCATGTCCACTAGGACTTGAACAATAATGATATTTATCCTAAATGCCCACCTCATAAGGCACCACCTGAAGCAATTCACACGTCAAACTGAGGACTACAAGAGCCTGAGAAATTACCTGGAAGAAAATCAAAGTTCCAAAACTGAAACCCCATAAAAAGTAACTTCTGAAAATATCCACAATGTCTCCCTTTTTTAAAGGATGGTCTTCATGTTGTCTAAGGAAGAACTAGCACAAACCCAGGCTACTGTGTTTCCTAATTTTATTTTTACATCAGTTACAGGAGTTGCACAGCTACATATACAGCTTGAATTTACTGGATCTAACACTAATCTTTTCATGTAAAACCATCTTAACTCTTCCTCACTCTTGTACAGTACCTCCCATCTCAAAGGTAACTAAGTCCTTTGGCTATATATTTGAAGATGGAACTACCAGATAAGCATTCTACTTGCTCACTTGAGATCAATCACATCTTCTGAAGTCCCTCAGGCTACCTGCCAGGGCAAGCCACAGATGAGAAGTGAAATCTATCTTTGATAGGTAGCTTTTTACTTACTATTCTTGAAGCTTGTTTCTCTCAATTTAAGTTCACCTAAAAAGGCCTTTTTGCCTACTACTTTCCTACATACATCACTGCATTCACCTCATTGTTAAGTATTTCATAATACATCATTAATCCTCCCCAGCTAAACTATTCCTCTTGTGGCACTTGCACACAATGGTAACACCTGGGAATATGCACAGGAAGCAGAATTAGGAAGGAATTTCAGAGACCATCTGACCTAGACTTTTTTAACCTGAACAACTGAAATACTTGTAACTTTTATGTTGTACCAAACCAGGTATATGAAAAGCAATCAATGTTCTACATCAAACTCAGCTACTAAGGAGCTGGGAAACAGCAAATCCAGACCACCTTCTGCTGCAAAGGAGCATTCACAACAGCCATGCCTGCTCTTAGCAGGGCCACATCAGTAGGCATCCCATAACCTTTTCTGACAGACTAGCAAAATGGCTCTCCTGAGGAGAGCTATCAACAATGTCTCCAAATCACTTCCACTTTTCCTTTTATCCAAAGATAACACTTCCAGACCAGTATTATTTTTCCAGGCAAAGTGGCAAGAATGAATCTTCATGCTTGCTTACAGTTTCATTTTTTAACTATTTATTTATTACGGGTTCATTTATGAACCTACAAATTTGTCAGTGATTTTGCTTACCAAAGGCACAGCAGCAATACAATCTCAGTAACTGTCTGCAGACTAGTATTAGCCCTTGTAGCAGGAATAATGGCCAGACCCAGAGAGATGAGCAGCTCACTGTACTGAATGAGAGCACCACCAGGGAATGTTTTGAAAGAAAGAACAAGAGCTCCCTAAACAGTCTGTCTAGCAAAGCACCTCTCACCACCCCACCCAAGGGAAGTTTGTTTCTGTTTGGAAGCACAAAGATTTATACAAACCAGCCATTATTTTTTACTTTTTAACTCAGACACCAAAGGCAATAACGGTGCAGTAGAATTAAAGCTCCAATATATACTTAAATTTATAATAATTCTGTACCACAACTCCTAATATCAAAATAATAAGAACTGGTCAAAATACAAATTATCCTCGAGAAACACAAGTTGTATATTGCAATATTCACTCCCTCCACAAGCAAGCAAAAAAAGCCCAGCCCTTCTTAAGAGTGCATATGCAGAAAGATCTGTAATTTTACACAGAAGATCACTTTTACTAGGTACTACACTTAGAACAGAGATGCATATTTTTTAATTAAGTGAACTACTTAATTGAACATAGAAAAGCCAAACATTTTAACAGTAAACAGTATAGGAGAACTTAGACATTTCTAAATCATAAAGGATGAGGTCTTGAAACTGTAAGAATACATTCTTCAACTACTTTCTTCAACAGATTTACCTGTAGTGTATATTCCTCACTAGCTTAAAACCAGCCTGACAACTTCAGCATTTCAGTTATAACTATCTTCCACGATGTTATAAACTGGTGTAAAATATAATATACACAGAGGCTTCATACAGTTTTAGTAGTTAGATTTTGTATATAATCACATTGGGGGCTATCACTTTCCAGAAAAACATCTTTATATTGGCTATAAAAGCAGACAGAATGATGGTTTTGTCATTAAGCATCAAACATTTGGCAGTGCATCAATAATTCTCTTTAATTTGCTTTACCCTCAGAAGCTGGTGTGAGCTGTTGGGCCCTGCGGTGTGCTTCAATAATAGTGCATTAAATGGAAAGTATCTATGCCTGGCTGACCATTCTGAAAGCTGTTTGAGTGGCCTGAAATCAGCTATTTGGATTCCCTACAGAGTCTTGGCTTCAAAAAGAAACAGATCATTTGTAATGCAAATAATCCACCATCTCAAGAACACAATCCAGTGAACTACTAGTGGCATAATATCTGCAGGTATTACAAACATCAAAATATCGGTATAAACCTTTTAGTGTTGTACATATATCTATATCTATATATATAAGCACATACAAAAACACAAAGGTAAAACATGGAAGACAGTAAAAATCTTGATTCCAATATTCTGCAAACTATTATAGCAAACTGGATAATATACTAATATTACCCCTTTTACTAAAAAGCTGCTATTACAAAATCAATGTTGAAATATTTAAATCTGAAGGACATGCCAAATAATTGTGTGCCATGAAATGTACCATTGCTTACAACCCAGCAAACAAACACTAGAAACCAGGAATGACATATACAGCTTGGGTATTTTCATGCAAAAAGGCAATACAAATCGGTGGAAAAGACTTGGTCTGTCATTATGACTTTATTTTTAATTCTCATTTTAAAGCTTCTGCAGCAAGAGTCATGCTCATCTGCTTCTTAAATTAAGGACACAGAGTACAGAGGACTCCTGGTATTCCAGCAACAAAAAGAAAGACCAAAGCTCTTGGCTCCCTCTTAGCCTACTTAACCTATTCCCAGGGGAAGGAAGACAATGCCTGCTGCTGTTACAGCTCCTCTGATGGACTCAACTCCTTAAGCATATAAGGAGATTAAGCAGTAAGTTTCTAGAGTGTTTCAAATACTTGGGGGGAAAAAAAAAAAAAAAAGGAAAAAAAAAAAAAAAAAAGGCTTTCTCAGGCACATAACTTCCTGTACAAGAAGACCTTATGGTTAAACACTGGGCAGCCAGCAGACCAAAGACACTGATTTACTGAAGCAACTACAGGTGCAGCAAATAAGGGCTTCAATTGTTCATGTAAACTTTGACAAACCTTAACATACCTAGGCTGATTTTACTAGAGTCTTTTTTGAGAACTTTACAGAAGTTTGTCAGCAGCTTGACTCAATTAAAAGATGAAGCAAGCAGACTGCTGAAACACCAAGACAAGATATATTTATTAAGGAAAACAATAAAAATCATGTAAAGTGGAAGTGTGAATGCCCTCAATTCCCCCATCCCCCAGCTGATTTAAATTAATATGAGAAACAATCATTGATGAAAGTGATAGAATATATACAAAAGCATAGGCAAAAGTAACTTTAAGTATGTAGAGTAAGTGGTTTAATAAGCTGATATAAACCAAATCAGAATGTTTGCTGCAACTGTATTTACTTTATACAGCTGCAAAGATCAGGGGCAGTTTATTTGTGTAGATCCTGCAGTAGACCACTGAACAATAAAGACAAAATCTTACTTGAAAACTGACTTTTAAGGATGGCAAATTTGAATACTTCATGCTATGCTTTTGATTAAGATCTCCCAAACACACACCCAAAAATTTCTGCTGGGATATGAAGCCTCTTCCAACTGGTGCTACTCCTTGGGAATCAGAAGCTATTGTAAAGAAACAATGCCTGCAAATGCTGTTTTTCCAGAAGAATATAACAGAAAAGTTGACCTTATACTTTAAAAAGAACTTAACAAAAATCTCAGTACTATACAGTTGTCTTTCCATGACAGAAAATGTTCCTTACATTTTACTCACTGTGGAATAAAAAGCAAGTTCTGGGATTAATACCAGCAAAAAAATGAGAAAACTTTGGTATCCAATTTTAGTGTATTACTGGGTGGGGGGAGAACCCAAATTCAGTAAAGCAGAAAAGCTCTGATCCCTTCCTGGCTGTGCAAAAGTCAACTTACAGTCCACCAGGACTCCTAGTTGGAAAGAAGACCTGAGCAGAACATCATCTTGATGCTGACAATGGAGGGTTACCCCTCTCTTTTCTTGGTTGTGAAGACCTGCACTGTTTGTAGTACTACAGGTTCCCTGACCACTTTGTGTGTATATATATGTGTATATATATATATAGCGCTTATCACTGTATTAATAAACATTCTTTGGAACTAGTCTTGACAATTCAGTATATAAATGCAGCTTTTATCCCCATTAAATGACAGATTGATTCGATATAAATATATGTATATGGATGCAATGAGAAAACAACACTAGAAATTGCCCTGACAAATTGGGAAGAACAGATTGACTGATGTATACAAGCAATGCTGTCTGGGCTAAATGATGGGGAAGGTCCAACTGCACTTCAGACTGCTGACTAGCATATCCTTAAATACATCGAGTATGGCAAGATAGTACAGAAAAACCTAAATCAGAATTTACTTACAATGCTGATCACAGTCTACTCTAGCAAACACCACCTGATTTTTATCTGGATACTCTTCCTTTATTACATTAGAAGCTTCCTCAAAAATAGGATGTAGCATTTGGCTGAAGCGGCACCTGTGGACAGAATAAAAACCCTTGTAAACTTCAAAATATTAGTCTGAAATATATTAATCTACATTAATATCTACTTGCAATGTTCCCAGTAACTGACCGAGTAAAAATATGTTCTTGAATAGTAAAACTAGTAAAAATAGTAACTTGAGTAATTCAGGTGGAAAAAAAAACCCTTTAAAAAATACATAGTTAAAGACCCCAAAATTTCAGTGTAATAAATTTACTCTTCATAGGCTTGCTTTCCTTGGTTATCTTTAATAAAATCTTTTGAAGTGGTCTATGATCCACCAGGTGTCATGATCACAAACGGAAAATAATCTTTTTTTTAAAATTATTTTAAAAGTCTGCCTATATAGCATAATGCTATATAGAACAGGTAAGAGATTAGACCTAGTTTCTTACTTAACTAGTTACTTTGTTGTACTACTCATTAGAAAGAAAGACATTTCAAACAAATAGCTTACTTGGTAAATGAATGCAATCTCTCTAAAGAAAAAAATCCATTGGTTTAAATATGCCTAGTATCAATTTAGTTTGTGGTAGCAAACCAGCAGAAGCAGACCAATTGAACATAAAATTGTCTAAAAAAATTAGAGGTACATATTAAGCTTATTAAAATTATTTAGATTGGTATAATGTCTATGCAAAGTTTAAATGAAGGCACAAAACCATCTTTATTGAGAACTTCATTATATATGAAAAGATGAAGTATTAAATTTTCAAAACCACTTTTAAAAAAGAATCAAAATTAGACTCCTACTGTTTGAATGAATTATCAGTAAAGGCAAAGTGTAAATCTTTTAAGAAAAACTCTGCATCTTCAGTTTCAAGGCCATACAGATCTTTAGACTTCGACATATAGTAGGATGTGAAAGCAATCAGAACTCTAATCACCTACACGACTTTTGAATCTTAAGGGCTATGTTTTACATTCACAAGGCAAAAAAACAGGGAGATAAATATTTAAAGCATAGCACTTTGGGATATATTATAAAGTTTATATTGTAAAGCTATTTATAGCCAGGATTAGCCTCATCAGGGAAGATAAAATTATTTCTTTTTCTGACGTCATTTTTTATATTAATTTGTATGTTATATATTTCTCTGAATACTTTCCTGGTTTCTTCGTTACATTCTTTTTCCAATTTTAATGGTGAGGCAGAACAGAACATTTAAAATTACTTCTTACACAAAAAGGGATACATTCATAGAATCACAGAATGGTTTGGATTGGAAGAGACCTTATAGACTCCCAAGCCCCCAGCCTCCCACCTGACCAAGTTGCTCAAGGCCCCATCCAACCTGGCCTTGAACACTTCCAGGGAGGGGGCAGCCACAGCTTCCCTGGGCAACCTGTTCCACCATTTCAGTACCCTTACAGGAAAGAATTTTTCCTAATGTCTAACCTAAATCTTCCCTCTTCAGGTTTTAAACCATTGCCCCACATCCTCTTGCTATGCATCCATATAAAAAGTCCGATCCCAGTTTTTCCTAGGTCCCCTCCCAATACTGGAAAGCCGCTATAAGGTCACCTCAGAGCCTCCTCTTCTCCAGGCTGAACAATCCCCCAACTTCCTCAGCCTGGCTTCATAGGGGAGGTGCTCCAGCCCTCTGATCATTTTTGTGGCTCTTCTCTGCACACAGTCAAGGAGCTCTGTGTCCTTCCTGTGCTGGGGACTCCAGAACTGGACACTGTACTCCAAGAGCAGAGTAGAGGGGGAGAATCACATCCCTTGACCATCTGGACACACTTCTTTTGATACAGCCCAGGATACAGTTGGCTTTCTGGGCTGCAATTTGATGCTTATAAGGCTGAAATGATGCTTAAATTTACTCTAATGATTTTGTGTGCAATTTGGGTTTCATTTTCTGTAATATAATTTCAAGCACACAGTTCCCACTAAGTATGTCTCTCACAATGTTTAACTAATCTGTCCCCAAATTCTTTCCTTTTCCAGATGCTCAGATTTCATCCTTCCATTATAATTTCTCTATTTTCCAGATTAGAGAGATGGATTTGATTTTTAGTGCTATTTCAAGCCTTTTTCTTGAGTATATGCAGGATCAAGACAGAAGAAAACTGAGAAACTGAATATTTGGAATATCCTATGTTAAGGAGCAGAAACTTAACAAAATCTATCTTGCTAAGAGGAGGGAAATAAAAATAATATTCAATTTCATAGTATGTTATTGCATACTACTGTATAAGGCTTTTTCCTCTGGTGGGAGCTCTGAATATGGCAGATCATAAGTAAGTAGTAATTAGGATATTAAAAAAAGAGCAAAGTTCAGGAAAGAAGTCATTTGAAAACAACATGCCATTGTATCCTCAATTAGAAAACTATAGTCAAACATGACAGTTTTCAAAACACAAGTTTAAACATAGAAAAAAAACCTCCCATACTTACCAATCAGCATAAAAATTAACTAAAGCAACATCTGCATTGTCTGAGAGGAAAGAAAAAAGAACCCAAAGTCACACCATGAGACAAATGTCTTCGTTCTTTTATATGACATTATAAGAGCATGCACAAAAACTATAAAAGCAAATATTTCTAGATTATTCATCATACAACTTAGTCTGATTGCTAGAAAACTGCTAGGATAAATCTTATCTGAAATACAATCTATAAAAAATGTGAAAATGATGAAAGAGGCCTTCAGTAAAGCATTTTATTGAATTTATTGATATATTAGATATTAAAAATTTCAATACTTGAAGTATTAAGACACAAAAGAAGTGATGCATGAGACAGAGTAATTCTGGATCTAAAATTAAGGCAAAGCCAGCAGATGTACTGTAGCATACCTTTTAGGCAGAATTTAGAACATTAATAATTGTTAAAAAAGAGTAAAGAAGCTGAAATACAAACTATTTAGGTTAAAAAATAACCCACATGCAACCTGCCTGTGCAGCTTTCTTCAGTCAGTCCTTACCTGCCCTCTTTGCTAAAAAGGTAAAAGGTAGCAAAGCAATCTTCAGTCCCCAAAAAAGAAAAATGCTACAGGACACTCAAAACCCCTCATGTAATACTGTAATACTACAGGGAGATATATATGAGGTAGTGAAATAATGCTACTATACATTATTTTTCACATACCAAAAAAAAAAAAAACCAAAAAACCAACCAACCCTAAACCAAACACACACACACAAAAAAATCAAACCTAAAAAACTCTTGCTCAAAAAGACATTGTGATCTTTACCTAATATGAAGATCAATTTACAGCATAGCTTTATTAGCAGTAATGGCCTAGACAATAAAAAAACCCCTTGAAATAAATACTGGAACTATAGAATATCAGCTACAGCTTTATAAAAAAGAAATGTTAGTAGACTGATCTGCACTACTGACAAAGTTACAAGTGAAGATTAAGGAGCTGGGAGCATGGAAAGGACAACAAGCTAGAAGACATGACTCTTAAGAAGGTTGGAAAAAAAAGTACTTTTGATTAAAATTATGATTTTCATCATCAGGAAGGAATGTAAGTGGTGGACAGGAAATTAACAGCGAAATTCAGAGTTACTTCCGAAGGCACAAGTATTTCTTAAAAGTAACAGGATAAATTTAGAAGTACTTCCACTTGACATATTCACACTTATGAAAAACATTTTACAAAAGGATTCTGTATTTTCCACTGTATAAAAGGTACTCACAAACAGACCTTATGTCACCTAACCATACATTTAACACACAAAGCCATCCTGTAGTAAGCAGATTCTAGATTGGATCTAAATAAGAGAATAAATGTCCTATTTCTCATATGAAAAGGTTTCAGTCAAGGAATACACATCTGTGTAATTTATGAGTGTCCTTTCTATAAGCCAGCAGAATCAGGACCTGAGGGAAAACATAGCTGAACAAGCAAGATACTTAGGGCTCATCATGATGAGTTTCAGTTGGTGCTATTTTTTGGCAACTTTTAAAATCCTCTTTTGACAGGTTTTGGCTATGTAAACAAGCATTCCCATCTGCAAACAAGGTATTTGGTATTTTTCTTAGACACTTCAAATCCTCGTTAGAGATGAGGATAAAGGTGCTTGCTACATTGATACCTTAGTTCAGTTAATGTTGATCATAGGCACTGAACATTCTATGCAACTCATATTTTCAAAGCTAAGGTATGCATATTCATTTAATAACATTGCAAGATTCACAGAGATAAGTGACTGCAGACGTACAAAGAAAAGAATATTTAAAGTACTCACTTAAAATGTCATCTATATTTCCACTATCTAGACTTGTTATTTCACTTCTTGTTGGATTAAAAAGCCAAGACACCTAAAAAGAGAAAGCAAACCAGTAAGGTATGTAAAATTTCAGCAACAAAGTAGCTACATACTTATGATTTTGGAGTTCAAAAGCTGGAGAAGAACAGTAAAACAATTGTAATTCAGTCAACTGATTTCAGATGACAGCAGTACTACAAATACACAAGTAAACCCTATTTATAGATATACTTTAAAAGAAAAAAAAGGTGCTCTCTTCATATGATTCTCTATTACATGGGCAGAAACGTTAAAGTTTTGTACCTTTCAGAATAACATCTATTCATAAATTCACTCTAAAGAAAGAAATAAAACCCCCATTTTAGCCACCTAACCAATCTCTCACAGCCCAGAAGCACCCAGAAACAAGAAATTCCTTCTGTTCCTGTACAGAGTTTGTCATTAGGTAAAACTTGCATTTGACTCAATTTCCAGTGCTGTTTCAAAAAACAGTTTCAGTATATATAACTTATATAGTTACAGGGTTTTTTTAATGTAATCATCATTTAATGCTTCATTCCCAGCACCTGACTAGAACATCAGATTATAAGAACTGAGACCCCATGTCAGACTGGTCATTGAATTACAAAGCAACACACATATTCCTCTTAATGAAACTATCACAGTAATATGCAGTTTTATGGAAGAGTACTCTCATACTCACTGCAGAAGGTCCAGTTCTTTTATCTCAAAAAATAGAAGGGAAAACAGTTAGTTGGCCTGTCCCGGGTGAGAGATATACCAGTGAGTTATGATATGGTTTTAGTTTGAGAGAGTTAAGTATGCAAGTTTTTGAGCAGGACAATTCAAATTTTGGTCTGGGATGTGAACATTTCCATCCTGAGCAACCTGGTCAGAAAGTCAGGACTTCTCTAAGCAGGACCAGGGCTCAAACTAGACACCCTACTGCCTTCCATCCTCATTCTTCATGATTCTATGGTTTCATTCATGGTTGCTTCAATTCAGCTGACAATAGATAGCAAGAAAGGAAAAGGAAGGTTTTCAGTAGAGAGCTGGCAGGAATGCACAGGTCCAGGAGACAGGTAGACTCCACAGATTCCCAACGACACCTGAAGACCTGGTCCTCACACTGAGGTGTGGTGGCATGTGACATACACACTATCAGTATTCTAGGAGCCTTAGTTAATGCCTTGCAGCTGCAAAGAAGATCTGCCTGTGGCTCGAGACAGAGACAACAAATGCTTTTACCAGACACCAATGAAAAATTTAGCTGCAAACATAATCCAAAATAATGCCACACAGAAGAGATATATATAAGGATCCAGTGATAGAAGGATCTCAGTATTTATGGAAGATTCTGAGACCTATCCTGGACATACACCAGAAGCAGCAAGCCCCCTGGGCACAGTCATCTTTGACACTGGTTACAATTAGTCAAAAGACTAATTCAATGTCAAGCATTGTTTTCTAACATTTGTTGCAAATGTGTGTCAAAAATTTGCCTCTCAAATGTATTAGCTATTAGTATTCATTAAGATTAGCTTCAAAAACTGTGAAAGACTTCTGCAGCAAGACATCATCATAGCTCACCAACTATCACCGTAAATGGCATGCAGCTGAGGTCTGCAGCAATACTTTTCAATTCTTTCTGATTTATGGATCACTAAACAGTTTTCAGTGAAGATATCAATTATTCCATATCTCCCACAAAGAGGCTGCTGGGTAGCATATACAATCTGAAAACAACAGCTCCTGTAATACAAAATCTGTACCAGTGCTTCTCAGTTTGTCATTGCAGAAGACACTTACATGCAAGCCCAAGATCTGTGGTGGAGTTCGCAGAGCCTTCCTGTGGCACCTAAACTGCTGACACAAATGTCTAGAATGTAGCTTTAAGATGACTGTATAGAAACAAAACTAACAGCCGAGCTTTAAGGTCAATAGCTGAAACCAACAGTGTTAACGGGTTATTTTGACAAAAAATACCTGATTAAGCACGCTATGCAATGCACAAGTTGTGGTGGGCCAGTATTGAGGAAGTTCCTTTGAAGATGCTGGGCTTGCTGCCTACTGAGCAGAAAGAAGAGATGACCTTGTCCTCAGTCTTTTCAGAAGGAATCTATACATATATGGACCCTGGTCCACACCAGTCAGATTATGGCTAGGCGAGTGACAGCTGATGGCAACCACCAGTGCAGACACCTCCCCATCACCTCCTGGGTTGTGCATGGGATGACAGCTTCTGTGGCACTGCTATGGGAAGGTGCAGGGAACAGTGGGAATGTCTGTAGTAACGGGTCAGGTAAGCATGTGGAGGAGGTGGTGTGGGTACTCTTTGTACACACATGCTGTTATGTTGCAAGTGCCAGGTCAGGTCTCACTTTGGTACAACTGAGGAAGTAGTTGTGATTAACAACAGCAGTTATGCTGCAATAATGCTGCAAACTCTTTTAAGTTCAAAGGCTTCAGCTGCCCTTCAAGGTCTTAAGAACCTCTGATTGTTCCCTTGAGCACAGAGTTTCTTGTCCTGACTGCAGTGTTGAACAATGCTTGTTTTCCCAGAAAATCCACACTATCCTCTAGAAAGCAGGAGCTTTTTAGCTGCTGCACACACCTCTGTCAGCATTCATACTCTGAAGGAATTTCAGCATTGTATTTTCTAATAGTTTTACAGCTGAAACATAAATCTTATCTAATAGGATAAATTACACATAAATTAAATATAACATTGACAACCATATTATTTGCAATCAGGAAATAGGCTATGTTATTCTTCATCAGGTACACAGATCAGGAACTGCAGTTTCATTTGTAGATTGCTACAGTACACAGAAACTTGCAAAGCAAATATTTAACTGCAATACAAAGCACAGGGCTTACTAACCAGTAAGTTGCAGAAAAAGTATATTAAAGGTAATACTTTTTAACAGAATGCGTAAAATTTTTGATTGCTTTCTTAACTCTTATTGTGGAAATATGTGGTGCAAGTTGCATGTACTGAAACAAAGACTCAAAACATCCTCATATATTTAAAGTGAAAATAAAATTAAGCTGTATATTCTATTGCCCCTTTATATTAAACAGTAGTGGAAAACTACTGAGACCGAGAATGTCTTTCCCCAAAAGGTTGCATAAAACCTGAGACAACACATACTTTTTCCACTAGAACTATGAAAAATTATGTTTTGTCAAAATATATTCATAATCATGTTCTTAAACATTTTATCCTGACTAAATAATAGCGTGTGCCAAAACTCTCATAATAAGTACATAGACTCAAGAGAAAAAAACAAATACACACCATTCCTTGAAGAATTGTCAATAAATATGCAAGACTCACTTCAACTGAGGCTTTCATAAAGGTATAATGCCCGCAAGGAAGAAACACAACCTTTTGACCCACTAATCCTGCTGTCCCGTGAGATGCAAGAGACTTTGATATCACTAGTATTGATAATAAATATGAAGGAATACAAACTTTTATTTAAATTGCTAAGAAGCTATACTGTTTCAATACCATATTCTGACCTTTGATGAGGTGTGGACTTGACACCAACAGGCAGAAAAAAAGACATTTTTTAGGAAGTCTTTACACACTGTCAGTTACACACTGTCTAGAAAATAGGTAATGGACATATATTCTGAAAAACATACTGGCTAAAAAAAGCCTTCAGAATTATTTTACTTTTAAATGCAAACTTTGCATTCTACTGGCCTACAAGAGGAGGATACATGGATGGCTGTTCACATTTGTAACTGGAGAAAAAAAAAACCATACCAAATGATGTGACAAGATAGCTACAAACCCTCTGAAGAAAGCATCTTGCAAAAATGATTCAAAAGGGGAAACTGGCTATGTAAACACACCAGAAAATAACTCAGGTTGCTGTCTTGATATTGGATAGAATCAACTAAGTTCTTAAGTGCTTAAACTACTGAAATCTGAATGTAAAACTAAGTAGTTACTATAGAATGAGATGTGAAAAAATAAAGACATGGTAGCATATTAAAATACTAAACATTTGAGTGTGAAACTGCACAAGTTAAGTGTGTTTATAACCTACCCACACTAACACTACAGAAAAATGACAAAACAAATGAATGCAGAAAGATTTACACACTTACAGAATGCACTGCTGAAGGGAAAAAGTCAGGAACTGAACTATACATTCACAAATGTAAAGTTTAGCTCTTATGGGGAACAGGAAAATAAGGAGATGGAACATCTGTATTTTAACTCAGTAACAGTGTCAAACAAAGCAGGAATATATCAGTTCATATTTCTGGAAGTTTCTGAAGACAACACTGCTCACGTTTTTTTATTGAGAAGTGTAATTAGTACGAAAATCCTAGAACTTCTGATCCAGTTTTGACCCTCACTTGAAGTGTGTAAATGACTTTGCCACTTCTGCCAGTTGCTTCTGAGAAGTAAAATGACAATTTTTCTGATTTTTTTTTCAAATGAAAGACTTCGAAGTACTGCCCTAGAGACAACTTTATACTCCTCTGACATATGGCACAAAGCAAGCAGCCTTAAAACAAAACTTAACACATGGACAAAACCAGGTGCCCAACAGAACTCTTCCAGACTTAATAGCTCTTTTCTAAAGAAGAAATAAAAGTACACCCAATTTCAACTCATCTTTTGCTTATAGTGCTGCTGTTCAATTGCCACTCCACACATTCAGTTAATGAAGTCCACTGATTATTTAGGAGAGGTCAACCTTTTATCAACAATTTACTCTTATGCATTAGTACTGCCAGTTCTTTAATTGCTAGCTGGACAGAAGAGACAGGCCTATTGGTTTAGTGGGATTTCTTTTCCAAGTTTATCATACTTTACACATCACTTTCTTGCAGAAGAGTTTAATGGCTCAACTGTGCACAATCTTAGAAATACAAAAGGAAAAAAACAAAAAGGTCTGTTGCATTTTAGTTCTGCTTGTCTTTATTTTTCAATTGACCTAATCCAATGGAGATTCTTGCTTCTAGAGCCAACTAACTGAAGAATAAAGGAAATCTATTCTTTGAGCATTATGATTTCTAATTACTACTACACCTGAAAGGCAGTCAACAAGAACAGCATTTTTTTTTTACTTGCTAAGCTTTCCATTTACCTTTTCCTCCTGCTGGGAAATCCTAAAGGCTCTCGACTAAACCATCTTTCTCCTTTACCACAAAATCATTTTCTGTTTGGCCATGAGCTCTGGCCCACATCTAAATCCAGACCAACATGTTGAAGTTACTGCCTGAAGCTCCAGCCCCACAGGGATCTGTGGCTGACTTTCAGTCCCTCCCTGTATCTTCTTCTTTATGCATGCTGCTAATCTGCTACTGCTCTGAGGTCTGCAATAAATTCCTGGACAACAGGAAGCAGAGGGGTTTACAGCCTGCTGTAGGATGAATCAAATTGAAAGCAATCCCAGGAGGCAGCAAGGCTGAAGCTGACAGACATTGTAAGAGCCCTGAAGTTTGGCTTCAGAACCATCAACCAGGAGCATCTTGCTGGCGGCATTCCCAGAAGCCCTATAATGAACCACAAAGTTCAGAGCCGACAGAGATAACAGTAAACAGAGAATGGTGGGGAAAAAATAATAATAAAAAAGAACATTATTTACCCTCTCAGTGAGATCAGTTCAACTCTTAATTGTCGCCACTTGATTCCAGGCTGTGCCTGAACACTGTCATAATTTAGACTAACTGCTGGCACCCCTGTTGATTAAGCAGAGTTTTTACTAGTAATGTAAGCTATTTTCATTATAAGAATACGAGACAAGTATCTTAGCTCAAAACACTAATGATCACTTCTGAGCTATATGCAAGTTTTCAGAGCAATTGCTAAATTGGTACCAAAAAAACCTTTTCCTATTATTTTTCTCTCAAGAGCCTTATCTTGCATTTAATCAGGGAAATTATCATTCGCTATGATATCCTACAGTCTTTCCTGTACCCTTTGTTCTAGTCTTTACACACAGGGCAGCTTCAGAACAAGAAATGAGACATTTTTGAAAAAATTTCAATAACACGCATATATATATATATGCATGTATGTTTTTCTCATTCTATCAATGAAAATGTATATGAAAATGGAATTATTTTAAATTATATTCTGTGAAAGGAGTGGTCACAGAATTCAGAATCTCTCCTTTAAATCATAATCTTAGAAGAAAACAACACAAGTAGGCAGTGTTTTAATGAGAAACAGTATTTCCTGTATCATGTGAAGATTTGTTACCTTGGAATAATCTGAAGGATTTTCAGTATAAATAGATAATTTTCTACACACGTTGCCTACGCACATCCTACTGTTTTGAAAATAACACCCAATTTCTAATGTTGGTAATTTTAATACCTATTCAGATTATTGTTCAAGAAGACAAAAATCAACTTATTTTAAGAGAAATTCTGAATTTCACCACCTACTCACTTTTAGCTGCTTATATTTTAATAAACGTTTCATCTATATGCAATACTGAACACATTTTCATTCTTCTGCTCAAAAACATCAAGCTACCTATCTCTTGAAAAGGCAGGAACTTAAAGCAAAGACAAGCATGTTCAGTTTTACCTTTCAGGCTGGAACTTGTTTTAAAAGTAGGTATAAATTACTGCAAGCAACTACTCAAGTGGATAAATTAAGCTATCATAAACACGTATAAACTGGCCCTGCATGACAGAAATACCTAAGAAGCAATTCAGATAAAACAGAAAATCAGCCAGAACTAACCCACCCGTGAATAGCACATGCTGCCACCCCCATTTACTGACCCCCAGATCCAGAGCTTGGCAATAATACTTCAAATACTACAAAGACCCCCCCCTTTACATTACAGATTTTTTTTCTTCCTTCAGCATGATTGAGATGCCACACTTCCTCAGATGACCATCTAATCTTTCAGCAGAAGGTTAAGGTTTTGTGCCACTATGAAAAGACAACTACAGTACTATGGTGACAGAGCCACATGGTGTATGAAGCTTTTGTCCATACATTAGGACTGTTTGAGATTCAGTCCTATACTGCTGCTGGCTCCTACTTCTTTTTCTCAGAAAATGAAATGAGGAAGAACACATTAAGAGTTTTGTAATTATAAACCTTCTCAAAACAAAAAACAAACCAAAAAACCTATGGAGTTTTGTGCCTCAGCTTCCCATTTCCTTTCCATCAGAACTCTGAAGTCTTGAATAAATCCATTTAAATCACCACTGTTATTGATGTTACTTTGATTTTTATTTTCTTCATTCCAGGCAAACGTGATGCACATTCCACAAACTTCAATTCTACAAACACAATAGTTCAAGACTTGCAGGCAATCCACTAGCTTGTCTTTAACATATGTTTTGCCTCAATGTTTAGGTTAGTACTTATTATTTGTTAACATAACATATGAGGGGATAAGGATCTTTACAAAGAGGCAACAACAGTGCTACTACTCCACAGCTGCACTGTAATTGACATGTTTGCATTGGGAAAATACCCTAATTTAAATGAAAAAAAAAAAAAAAAAAATTACAACTAATTCATTGGCCATCTTCTACCGGAGAACATTAAAGCAATGCTGCCTGTATCTGAAGAGAAAAATTCACCTTTGGGACCACATCTGCATGTAGAATGAGTGCTTCATTTCAGAATGCTCAAGAGCTATTTTCTTTCTACCCATAACAGCTGCTAAGGGCCTGCACATATGCAGTCAATTTATTCTGGATAACTCTGGACAGCAGAATAATAAATAATGCAGAGGACAGGACACATGCCACAGGTATTTTGAAATGCACAAAAGAACATGATACAGATACCCCACTGCTGGTTTATGACCCTCCTCCCCACAAAGGGGATTAATATTCCACAAGGAATATTAACCATGCCATCTTCAGGCTGAGTCCCACAAAAATATGACAGCAAGTATTCCAAACGGGTCCTAAAAATAATAACACGTTCACACAGTGCAGTGCTTGAAGTAGTAGCACATATCAGGCACACTGGCTCTGCCATTTACCAGCTCCATGTAGCATGCTTGCTCTTCTCAACACAGAGGACTGCTGTAACTAAAATTGTTACAAAAATCCTCAGCAAGGTATTAGGGCTGTGTATTGTCTTAAATTAAAATTATGTTTAATAGTTACGTTATACTAATTACATGTACATATTAGCACCAGTTTGGCAGATTCTGCTAGCCTGTGTTGGCAGGAAAAAACAAAAAACAAAAGCTTTCTTCCCTGCAATTATACATTCTTAACCAAAACAGTTTTAAATGTCATTCAAAGGTAATTCCTGAGAGGCTTATACACTCACTGAGCTCCCTTCACTAATTAATGGATCATTAGTAGGAAAGAACCCCTAACTGCTCACCCTCTGCACCACATACTGTCTTAATTACCTTTGCCAGTCAACCAGTTTGTCTTCCAGTCAGTCTGTCCAAAATCCCAGGAGAATTGACTCAACAGGGAGAAAAAAATAAAATATTTCCATATACACATCTATGAAAATCCATGACTGGCAAAGAATTAGGGGCTAAGTGTTCCCAGCAAGATTTAAGAAAGGGGATTTCAATAATCTATGAAGGGATAGACAGTGACTAAAAGAACAAAAAGCTCTCTTTGGTATTACCAATGTGTTACCTTTGTGAAGCTTTTGAGAAAGTTAATTATATCATCACTTCATAATCACTACAGCTATATGATACAGCAAAACACCATCACAGCTGTTGTTTTCTTATTCAAAACCCTTGAACAGGCACCTATTCCTCATCTTTCAAAATATTTCTTAGCAGAGTTCCTAATGAACAAGTTCTCTCCATGTTTATGCCCAATCACCACATGAACCCGCTTGGAGACAAAATGTCACCTTTACTGTCAGGTATCTTACAACAGAGATCAGATTGCCTTTCTTCTCCCCTCTTCTCTTCACAGATCTATAAAAATAAAACTCAAAAACCTGACATCCTTACAGACTTTTTTTTTTTTTAATGCACCTCAATGAAAAGCACACTAAAACCAAGCAAGAATCACTGATACCAAGCACGACAGGAGACATGCTGCCTGCAAAAACTATGCCAAGGAACCAGGTTATTTACTATACTCTGTTTCTAGGGCTCTACCTTATGCTCGGGTTACAGTTTCCATGAACATTTAGGATACTAAGTTGCAGTGATTAAAGACTTCAATGCCTTAGACAAGTATCTCTTTTGACACTAAATGCAACAAATCATATACCTGAAATCTCCCTCTGGGTTAGCATAACATTAATTTTGGTCCCAAAGTGAAGCAGATGTGAGACTCCAGAACTCCAGGTACTCTGCTTCTTGCAGGAAACATGACATTGAGATCTCCAGTGTTTCATTTCATCGCCACTGTTGATGAAACTTTCAGATGTATCTCACTAAAGACTATGTCTCTCAGTAATTCCCATCTATCATCTACTATGATACTTACTTTTAACAGAAAAATTTACCTTGCATAACCTTGAAAAAAAGTGACAAGAACTAAAGACACTCAGCTATTAATTCAGTCCGCTAACAGAACATGGCTCTGAAAGCCAAAGGGGCCCATAAGAGCCTGTTCATGGTCAAAAAAGAGAGAGTACAAAGAGGGTAGAGGTAAGAAAATAAATACTTGGTAGGAACTCTGAAATATTGGTTGAGCAGGCAGCATGAAATTAGAAAACTTCCAGCTCAGCTAGAGCTGAAACTAGAGATGGATGTTAAGGGTAACACAGAAGGTTATGCTGGCAACAAGAGGGAGACTGAGGAAACCGCAGGCCTGCTGCTCAAATAGCAGGGGACATAGTGACAAAGGTCATGGCAGAGGCTTAGATACTCAGTGTCACCTTTGTCTGGTTTTCTACTGATGAGGTTTGAGCCTAGTAGTAGGGAAGAAAAGCATTACTTACATGAGTGGAAGACAAAGTCAGAAAGCTCTTAAGCAAGCTGGGCATATACAGAGCCACAGAACCAGACCAAAAAAAAAAAAAACCAAACATTTTCCTGGGTCCCCATTTGTCTCCATAGACAAATTTTCCTTCCAGAAGCCACAAACATCCATCATGGATTTAGAATAAATGTATCAATCTGACTATTTTCTGTAATGAGACTATTAGCTCTGTAAATGAGGGAAGAGTACTACAGTATTGTCTGCCTTGACTTTAGCAAGCTTCCAACACAGCACCTCAAAGTACCCTTAGACCTAAAATCTGTGATACATGAACTGAATACGTGAACTATAAAGTGAGTGACACAGCAGCTGGACTGCTGGGCTCAAAGGGCTGTAACCAAATATACCATGCCCAACTAATCTCTAATGGAGTTTCTCCAGATCAATATTGGATGTTAGGCTTATCTCTACTCATGACCAGAATGATGAAACAGTGGCGTCTCAGCAGAATTCCTGAACATACTGGAGGAAGTGGCTTATATATTAGAAAGGAGATCTGCTATTCAGAGACCTTAACTTGCTACAGAAACGGCCTGACAGAAACCTCATGAAGTCCAACAAGGGCAAAGTCCTGTATCTCTGGAATATCCCCATACAGTCTGGAGCCAACCAGATAGAAAACAGCTTTGCAGAAAAGGTCTTGGGGGACAAGTTGAACAGGAGTCAGCAGCATGCCCTTGCAGCAAAGGCAACTGCATACTGGGCTGCATTAGCAAAACTCCAGCCAGCAGGCCAAGGGAAGCAATTCTTCCCTTTCATTTGGCACTTGTGGGACACCTGAAGGATACTGTCCAGCTTTGCAATTGTCTGTACAAGACAGACACTATCATATGGGAATGAAGTCCAGCAGATGCCTACAAAGATGTACCATGGCTGGAGAACAGGGTGTAGAAGGAAAAGCTGAGACAAATGCATTTGTTTAGCCTCAAGAAGAGGGAGTCATTACTGCTGTTAGCAACAACCTGGTTGGAGGTTATAGAGAAAGCAGAGCCAGCCTCTTCTCAGAGATGCAGAGGGACAGGACAAGAGGCAATGGACACAAGCTGCAGCTCCAAATAAAATTTTCACATAGAACTTTCAAAAAGACTTTGATCAAACACTAAAACAGGTACCCAAAGAAGCTGTAGAATTTCCTTGTATTCAAATCTCAACCAAGAAAAACCCTGAGCAACCCTAAGTTAGTCTTGCATTAAGAAAGCAGTATGACCAGATGACCTTTAGAGGTCCCCTCCCATTTAAATGATCAAACTTCCAGTGGCAATGAAAAACCAAAACTCTACAACCTGATCCTATCAGGTAAATACAGTGATACTCAAAATTATTCCTGTTCATCAAAACTTTCTTGCTAAAGCCAAGCTAATGTAGATCAAGTAACAAGGGGAAAGAGTAAACTCAAAGCATTCACTACACTAAAACCAGATAAACAGATTTACTATGTTTACCAGAAACCTTGTGCTGCATATACAATCACTTGGGAACCAGTTATTTGCTGAAGCTATGTATAGAGCACTTGCTTTTATATAACCATGTATGATTTTCTGCTTTCACTTTCTCAGCGGGTTCATGGTTTAAGACAGACCACTGAACTTTGCACTTTACTTAGTGTCATTGCAGCCAACAAGAGAACATCAATGTCCTACCAGCTACATGAAGAGCAGACCTTGTGGATCACCATCAGATTAAAGAAAAGGTGTATGTGCACACATGCAAAGGAAGATCCAGGTCTGGATCCTTCCTGCAAGGAAGGAGGCTGCAAGTAACAGCTCCTTACATGGAGGGCACACTACTTGTACTTTGCACAATTTTAATGGCATACATGGCCTTAACAGCATTAACAGCTGTTATGGGCTTATTATTGGGGTAGCCAATTTCTCAGTAATAGAATACATGAAAAAAGGCAAAATTATGGAACTCGTTGCAATATATCTTGTCAAGTTTTACATGGCACTTTTTGTTATTCCCAGAGCACAATTTAAGGATTAAGGGTCCTACTTCTGGTTTGGAGAAATACAGCATCCTGATCTGGCAGTGAAAAAAAGTATTCCGAGTTAGTATAGATAGTAACAGTGTAAGTTATTTACACTAACACTGAGTTACTGTTAGTTAACTGAGTCAGTCAGTATTAGTATAGCAACAGTTTTAAAGAATAACTCTTAACAATGTAAAATGGAATACCTGAGAGCCAGTAGACTGAAATAATTGAAGTTAGCCAAACTTCTAAAATCTCAGAGTTATTAACTTTTAAAAATTAGATTATATAAGCAGTTAACATTAATAGCAGTTTTGAAAATTACTTGTTTCTACCCGTGGTCAGCATGCTCCTGAGAAATGAAGACACAAGAGGGTGGAAAGAAGTGCACAGGCAGAAAACTAAGAAAAATCTGATCTCACTTCATTTCCTAATTCTCTACCATGCATCTGCCCATCTTTTCTTCTCAGGGAGCTTTCTCCAGTTTGGTAGAAAATGTTGCTCTGACATCAACACCCAAGTTGTTTCTGCTTAAATTCCCCCCCAAAAAAGATTTCTCTGAATCACTGAGAACTCACTCACAAAAAAGGGTGTGGGAGGTGTGGTGGGGGAGAAAAGACAGAAAAAGATATTGCTAATGCAACCAAAACCACTCCATTCTTGAAGCACCTACAGTTGAAAATATCTCTGGACCCTGGAGACCTTTTGAAGAAGCTCTGACATAAAATTCGCAGTGTATTTGTAGACTTACTTTTTTGTGAAACAACTTCCTCCTTTCAAAATATCTGGAAACTATTCAAGCGAGTCTTAGAAAAGAGCTTGTGAGGTGAACAATTGGCCTTCCTGCATAGCAGCATATAATCCTTAAGTCTTTCAAAAGAAATGTGTTTGATTAATACACAGGGGATAACTGCTAAGCATCCATAATAACAACCAGTGGTAATTCTGTTTTCTCAAGAAAGCAGCATGAGGACCAGTCTCTTGCTTAATAAAGCTGTCCTGCCAAAAAATCCCAAAGCCTATTATGGAGAACAGTAAGGATAGCAAAATAAAATGAAGGAGTGTCTGACCACAGAGTTCTTCATCTGCCAGCAACATGTTCTGTGACACCCCACCATCAGTAACTGGTTTATATATTTTTTCCAGTGTTGTCTGAGTCTTCTGTTGGAAGAATCAATTCTATTTCTCCTTTCTTCCCTCCTGAGCACTCCAAACAGGAAACTTGCCCATGACACAGTATAGCAAGAAGAACACAATTCTTCTTCATAGCACAAGTATAAGCTTTTCTTACTCATCCCTTAGGCCCCAGTCTAGGGAAAGGTGCTCAGCTAACCACTATTTCACTCTTTAGAGGGCATGACAGATGATGGACAAGTCAGAACTCTCATGCTATTCTTTGAGGGAAACCATTTCATTGTATAAGGCTCAATGGCCTAAAGTTTGCTTGTAACAATATTTGACTAATGCTCAAAATCAGAATATTACATTTTGAGCAGTATTTCTGAGTATAAGACTTATTTGTGAATACAAAAAGAGAAAGGCAAATGCACAGAACTAATTTCTATACATAAAGTGTACAGAGTTAAACTTCTCTTTGGACAATTTAACACAGCATTTAACACAATGTTAAAAGACATGTTTTTATTTCATTTTTATTTCGCTATTTGGCTACTTTGTATCGTATTAACAGGACATGAAAGGGATTGACCAAATAAAACACTCTACAGTATTTTTTCTAATTAAAAATTTAATAGGAAATTCAAAAGTTCATTGCATAGTGCTTCTTTCTAAGTTACTGCACCTAAAAGCTGCAGTTGCATTCCTATATTAGTATTTTGAAAGCTTCACTAAAAGCATTAAACATCATTCTGCAGGACCAACTGTAACACTAAATATTGTCTGTCAATGATAAACTGCATCAACTTACAGGGAAGAGCATACACAGTGAAGTTACTGAATCATAAACAGAACATGCATCAGGCTTCCTCAATAACACCAAATGAAGAGAAACAACTACTTATTAAAAAGCCAGGTAAGCTTTAAGACTCAGAAAACACTCCAACATCCCACATTCTCAGAATGACAAATACACCCTTACAAAGGTGTTACCAAATATGTTAGGAACTAGATGTTCTCAGTTTGTCCATGATACCTTTCCAAACAAGCTAGAGTTTATGGATAGAGTGGTGGTGTTTTGAAACTTAACAAATCTCCACAGGCTGAAATGCAGGAATTGGGAAATCCTTTTACAGGTGTTTGAGGGAGAGAAAAAAAGACCAACAACAAAAAAACCATCACAGAGAACTTCCCCCTTCATTTCCCTCACTATCAGTTGGTGGTCACATCAGTTCCTCAGGGACACTGTGCATGAGCCTCTCAGCAAAGTACTGAGCAATATGGCAAACATCTCTCATACATATGCAGAAGGAGCATGTGAAATGGAGTGTCTTGCTCTAGAATTTTTTTTCTAAGTGAAGTATACACATCTGCAAGTAGAGGCAAACATACAGAATGATTGGCTAGAGCAAAGTCAGAGAACCACACCTTTCCTTACAGAAGAATGCGATGAGCCACTGTCCTGTCAGCATCTATTCCATTGTCTTGGATTCATCTTAAAAGGTTGGTCCTACCCACTCTTAAGCAATGTTCCAACACAGCAGAAACATCATAATCTGTGGGCACAAAGGGCCACCCGACATACATATGCATCTTTTATTTCAGTCTTGCAATCACCTCTACAGCCTGTGCTGTGTGCTGCTTGCCCTTCCATTCAGCTTCAATACTGCAGAGACAGGGGTCATGCCAGCCTGTACTTCCCCAGTTCTCTCTCTGGGCCCAATTTGTCTCCTAGAAGCCCAGTACAGTGCTAGCAGGTGAGGCTGAACAGCTGGATACAGTTATGTATCATCATATTCTGATGATTTGTATCATCATCATAATGTATCTGTATCATCATCAGAGCACCAATAAGCTCACTTATCCACAAAACATCAGCTCTTATGCTCAAAGATGCTCTTGCTAGATGGCTGAGCCTCTGGATACAGAGCTGAGAGTTCTCCCAAAAATCTTACCAGGCAAAACCATGGTTATGTTGCTAGGCTTAAGTATTCATTGCTGTCAGTAACAACAAAGTCATTAGAACCTTAAACCCCAGGCTAGTAGACCCTGTCAGGCTCTCCAAATGCCACAAGAAAACAGACGTCATACTTTTAAAGTTTTTTTCAGTTATTAAAAAAAAAAAAAAAAAAAAGGATCTCTCCCACTCCTATTTTGCTGAGGACAAGTTTTCCAAAACTCTTAACAAATCTACTAAAAGCAACAATTTATTGGTTTGATCCAAGTATGTGACTAGGCACCTTACAACCGAAGGACATATGTGGTATGATGCTAAAGAATTACAGAGATAACCTTTTTAAAAAAACAAATCAACTCTGACCTGTATTCTTCTCAAGGTTTCGTTATATAGAACTTGGTTTAACAGACCCATACATAAAGAAACAGGAACTAAAACATGAGCTAATTTCAGATCCTACCAATTTCCTATTCTGTAGTTGGCACACATAGATCTTACTGATGCATACTAAATTTGCATTTATCAACTGTACCATGAAGAAAGAAAAATGCTTTCACTAACTCACTTCTACTTTCTCAAACCTGTACTTGCCCATTTAAATGGTAATTTAAAGGGAACACACTCCTTGTTTTTGCTCATTGAAGCCTCTACTTGGTGAAGTGAGCCAATGGTTTACTTGATGGTGAAACAATGATGAAAACCAACCTAGTGCATAAGCAATATTGTTTTAATAGACAGGTCTGACTAGAAAATACTAGGTTCTTCACTTTATTCTCTCATATAGTGAATTAGTACACTATAACTAGTCATCTACACATAAATGTTTCAAATCTGCTTTTTCAAACCCTATCAACCACATATATTTACAAACCCTTGAAACTACAGCAAGTATTATAATAATCAGATCTTATCCAGATAGAAGCACACATTTCAAGGGGATAACACATTCTGTTCATTAGGTACTTGCCTTCATGTCCCTAACTAATTCATTCATTAGCAGCAATATTACTGCCTACTTCCCTTTGGATCCCCAAAGCTCTCTCTACCTTTACCTCCAATTATCCTTTCATTTTCTGGCGAGCGTTATTTTCCCAAATGTTTAAAATAGATTGATTAAACACATCAGTATCTTAAGGCCAAATCCTATTAAACTTATTCACACAAGTCCCCTTTAGCTCTGCAAGTCACTTATGCTATCAAAGACCCACAGGATCTGGGCTAATACAAGTCTGGAAAAGTAAGAATCACTACACCAGGCTGAAAAAAATTAATAAAAATGAAGAAGATAAAATATAACACAGACAAATTATCTCCACAAACCACACACACCAGTGACTGGGTCTCAGTGTGTGCAGAAGATGGCTTAGGTCAGGCACATAATGCCAGCCTACAAAAAAAACCCCAACAAATGCTGTAGTGTGACACTAAAGACGAATGTGACGACGGTGCGAGCCAGCTCGGGAACTTTTCCCAGATTCGGCCCCGGAGCTCGGACCGAGTTACTTCTTCGCAGGTCTGCCCACAGAAGAGGCAGCCCCCGTGGGGAGGGGGAACTCAGCTCCAGAACCCTCTCCCCTCAGCTGCAGGGCGGCTGCGCTGCAGCAGGGACGGCGGGCGGGCTCCGGAGCGGCACCGTTCAGGCAGTTCCCTGCCGGCATCGGCGGCTCCCGGGCCTGCTCCCTCCCCTCAGTTTCCCTCTCCGGTTCCCGAAGAGGGGCGGTGCGGCGCCCACCTCCTCCGCGGAGGCAGCAGGGCCAGGGCCAGGCCCCATTGCCCGCCAGGCCAACGCCCGGGCCCCGCGGCGGCTCCCGAGCTCAGGCCCAACCCCGCCCCATCGCCGGCCCGTTCCGGGTCCGCAGCCTATCAGCCTCGGCCACAACACCGGCCTCCGCCAACCGGGACCTCTCCCGCAGCCGCCGCTCGCCTCCCTCCCCCTCCCCCGCCGAGCAGGTGTCGGTGGAGCGGCCCCGGCCCCCGGCGGGGCAAGGGGCGGCACCGCGAAGGAACCGGGGGATCCCCCAGCCGGGCTCAGGCACGACCCCGGAGCGCACAGGCGGGGCGAGCGGGAGGACGCGGGCAGCCGGGCGGGAAGAGCCCCCGGGGCCACGCCGCCCGACCCCAAGCCGGCGCTCCGCACGGCGGGGAAAAGAAGGGCTGCGAGGAGGCGGCCGCTCACCAGGAGGAGTAGGAGGAGGCATCCAGGGTCAGGCAGGAGCGGGAAGATGGCGGGTCTCATGGTAGACGGGGCGCCCGGGATGGGGGAGAAGCGCGGCTCCCACTCTCCGCCGCGGCGGCTCCTGACTTCCCCCGTCGCCAGGAAACACCCGGACAAGTTCCACCGCGGGGCCCCCCAGCTCCACGCCTCTCACTTCCGTGTGCCCGGAGCACGCCGGGAAACGTAGTCCCCACCTCCTCCACCGTCCGGGAACGGGAAGGGGAAGGAAAGCGAGGAGAAGGCGGCGAAGGGCGCCGAAGCGATCCCAGAAGGCTCCGGTGCTGCCCGCACGCCTGAGTCCCGGCCCCGCCCGGCCGCTGAGGGGTGGGGGCAATGAGGAGGCGGGAGGGGTGGAGGTGAGTTACGGGGCGCAGAGGCGGCGAAGGGAGGGGAAGAGGGACGGGAGAGAGGGAGGGAGGTGGTTGTCACCGCCCGGGTGACACAGGGTTAACCCTTTCCGCCGTGACGGCGGGGTTGGGTTGTCTGGGACCGGGGCTATCTTAATGGGGGCCCGCGGTCCCTCCGTCCCGGCGGGAATGGGGTATGGGGGTGTCCCTGCCAGTCCGCGGCACCCACCCTCGGTGAGGCGGGCGGCGAGCCGGTTCCTCGGGGCGCCGGGCGGGCTGGGCAGAACCCCGGCGTTACCCGAGGGGAGTTGTCCACGTTGCGTGTGGCGTGGCTTGGGGACCCGCCTTGGCCCTGCGGCCGCCGGGACTCGGGGAGCGGCTCCGTCTGCCGGGAAAATGGGGAGAGGAAGGGGATTGAGGCCTTTGGGGGGCGGGGAGGCAGCTCCTGTGAGGGGGCAGAGCGGCTCGGGGGGGGGGGATTCTAGTTTGGTGAGAGGGGTGGAGCGGAACGACATGGGTTCTTTTGTGGTCCCTTGACGCTTCGGCGGAGTTGAGCTGTTTTCCCGACTTCCTGAGTTCGAAATGGTGAGGAGGATGAATACCTAAAATTCAGTGCTTAGAATCATAGAATCATAGAATTGGCTGGGTTGGAAGGGACCTCAGAGATCATCAAGTCCAACCCTTGACCACTACCGCTGTGGTTACCAGCCCATGGCACTGAGTGCCACATCCAGGCTCTTTTTAAATATCTCCAGGGATGGAGAATCCACTGCTTCCCTGGGCAGCCCATTCCAATGTCTGATCACCCTCTCCGTAAAGAAATTCTTTCTAATATCTAACCTAAATACTTCTTGCTCTTCTGGCCAAACTTCGGTCCTTAGGGTGTATCCACGCTCTGAGACCTTGCAGAGCTGCCTCAAAAAGGTCATGGAAAGCTCCACTTCCACGTCTCCAGTATGTACACAAGCAAAATGAGTGAAATGGGGCATAACGCCATTTAAAAGAAAATCCTTTACATCAGCTTTTTGCAAGTCGAGCCCAATTTGGCTTCAGATGAAGCCTGACAGGTTTATGGTGACCCTGCAAAAATCATTTGGTTTGTCATGTGCCGAAAACACCAATATACATGCAGATACAAATAATATCTGTTGCAGTCCACAGTCTGTAGTTACCCAACTTTTTTGTCTACTCTAAGAACCTGTGCTCCTCAGTCTGTAGAATTCATTCACATTTGAAAGATACCTCATATTTTTTTCTCAGCAGCTTGTTCCTCACTTGGAAACCTTATCAGCAGAATTTGCTACACTGATCTTTTTTAAATATTAGCAATCTTGGTTCTTTTTTTTTTTTTTTTTTTTTTTTTTTTTTTTTTTTTTTTTTTTTTTTTTCCTTCCTAAGTAGGAAAACAATGTAATTCTGATAACAATGCAAAGTAGACTTATAATAGTTTGGTATGAAACCTCACATACTTTGAAGAACTCTTTGTGTGAGTGTAACTGTCCCTTTATGTCAAGTGACTTGACAAGGCTCATCTTTTTCTCTGTGTTAGCTTGAAGAAGAAAAGTGAATTATTTACTAGATTCCAGTAATCCAATGAGTGTATACTACAGATAATGTCAATTATGCAGCTTCTAAGAGGGTCTTGCCATTATGTCTTGACTTTTATAATTTTTAATTCATACTTTCAATTATAGAATTTTCCTTTTATAGTTCTCAATATTTCAGAATTTCTCTGATGCAGAACTGTCTCTTTCAGTGGGGTTAAGATACTGTACTGAGAATTGCTGTAGAGATAATTGGTTGCTTCTCTCACCAGTGTGGCTACTGGCACTTTATGCAGATGTGGCTTTTGTTTTCATCTGGAAATTATGAACATCTTTAATTATTAATTCTCACCTGTATTCAGTTTTATCTAGTTGATAAAATGCTTCTAGTGCTTTACTAAGTTATCCAGCACTTGCTGAATTTTACACTGCTACCCCTTGATTTGTTATAGTTAATATGTTTATGGAAGAGTAAAATGTAAATCAAATGGATGAAAATATGTCAGTGATAACTTTGGGAAATAAAATGAGTATCTGAAAATCCCAACATATGTAACATTCCAATGGTGCATATAGGTCCATTTAACAATGTAGAGTCTTCATCCAGAAGATGGAGGAAAAGTGTAGCTTTGGATGAAATACATCAATTATGTGTCCTAAAAAGTAAAAAAAAGCAGTTCTGCTGGAGGAGAACAGGATACTTGGGAAGCAGAGTATGGTGCAAGTATTTTGAAAGATGTGGATATTTGTTATCCTCCTCAGTAGGAGACAATTATTGCAGTTAGTACTGGGAATGTTTGAAGGGCTGTTACATTAAAACTAGAGCAGTTCTGCCCTATGTCTTAAAGTGTATTTGGGCTTGTTTGGGCTTGCATAAGCTCTATCCACCTTGTGTTGTCCTGTATGTGTCTGCAGTTTCTTTGGCTTTTTTAAGCACCAAGGCAAATTGAGCTTTCCTGGAATTTGTTACGGTGTATTATGTCACCATTAACTTATCCTACATGCCTCAAAGTGGAAGTGTTGTTAAGCCCCTGTCAAATTAGACTCTTTGAACTCTCTTCTGTTCTCTGCTCCTCCCAGTCAACAAAGCTATCAATCCATTAATGACACAGTTCTAATTATGGGAAGGATCACCTACTTCTGTGGTAAAACAAGCATATAAAAATGTTCAATGGCTTTTCTGCCACACTCAGTAAGGGTGGAAGCATTCATGACTTCCAGCATCATCACTGTCATGTTATTCTGATGTTCACAAAAGAAAAGAGCGATACAGTAGGATCATGTTGTCCCATAGGTTTCATATAATTGCAGATGGCTTCAGAACTATTAATGACATAATATACTTTTGAAAAGTTATGTGAGGGGCTCTTGCTCATGTTTCTGCACCAGCATTCTCAGCAGAGTGCAACAGTGCTGGTGTAGAAGCAAGTAACTCTTGTCCTCTAATAACTGCTCACTTCAGACAGATAAAAATGTCACACATGCTTGGTGCTGGCAAGCTGGTTGTTGGGTAGACGACTAGGGTGATTTCTGAAACAATTTTATAGGAGTCTGTCACATTCCATCTGGACAATGTCCTCTTTTGTCAGGGTGGCTCGTGAATGAGGGGCTCCCTTTGCAAGGACAATGTTCTGCACGTCAGGATGGATACAGCACAAGGGGCTCTTCATGTGAGAACAGGGTCCTGATGGCTTATTGAATGAGGACCCCACCTGAACACAATGTCCATTTTTTTCAGAGTCTCTGTTTTGAGACAATTATTAATTTCAGGACTCTATATATAGAGTCCCTAAAGAAAAGTAGGTTTGGAGAAACCACTTGCTTTATTAAAATGTGGTGAACCATTGCATATTTCTATAATGCATGTTCTTTAAGGAGTGATTAAGTTAGGCAGTACCATGCTTCCTCCTGGTTCTGAAGTGACTGAGGAACAGCAGAAGGATATCCATATCATAGAATCATAGAAGTAGCCGGGTTGGAAGGGACCTCAGAGATCATCAAGTCAACCCTTGACCCACTGGAGCAATTGCTAGACCATGGCACTGAGTGCCACATCCAGTCTTTTTTTAAATGTCTCCAGGGACGGAGAATCCACCACCTCACCGGGCAGACCATTCCACTGCCTGATCACCCTCTCTGTGAAGAAATTCTTTCTAATATCCAACCTAAATCTCCCCTGACACAACTTAAGACTGTGTCCTCTTGTCTTGTTGAAAGTCGTCTGGGAAGTAGTAGCATTCCAGTAGTGAGGAGTTCTAGTATATGATATATATCCAGGAAACTGGCATCTCATGCATTCCTAGACACACCATTACACCATTACTAGTTTCTGTGTTGGAAGGTAAAGTGTTGGATTTCTTAGGACACGATGAAGCCATTTTCATATCTCGTAAAAATTCATTTAGACAGAGCAGGAAAGGATGATATGGTTAACCATTGAAAGAAGTGACATGCCATGTGCTTGGCTATCTGAGGACAAGATGGAGAAGCAGTAATTTAGGCACTTCGTGTGTTAAAAGCTTAGCAGTTATCATGTGGTACGCTTTAGACAATGAGTTATACGTGAGTGTTTTCATGTAGAGTGATTGCAGCATATTGATGTGGTGTTGATCAGGTTTGCACAACCACATGGTTCTGTGTTTGTGCTTATTCCAGGGATGTGGTACGAGCTGATACCATGATTGTGTGCAGGTGTTCTTTGCGTAACTGATTAGATTTGACATGCAGCTTCCTGTATTAATTTTGTTAGCAGCTCTCCAAGGAAGTTTGGAGCTTGTGAATAATAGTCTGCAATTACATTACAGTATTAAGTTGTATTTGATTTTTTTTTTGTTTGTTTGTTTGTAGGTAAATGCCTTTACCTTTATTACTTCGTGCTTAATATTTACCATACACATTTTCACATTATTTTATATAGAAGTGAGTGTTTTTCTGGTATTTTAATAACATTTCCCCCAGTGTTGATATGTATCCACCTGCAATTATCTTAATAACGAGATGCTGTGTAACAATATAAGAAATTTATAGAACAAATAAACCAAAGATGGTTGAAAATAACAATTGAAGCATAGTAGCTTCCTCTTGCAATTTTCCAAGTGTACTATGTTGTAAATGCAGGGCATGAAAAAGGAGTGTATTTAAATTAATATGGAGCAGAAGATGAGGTGAAAAATTCCCAGAATTCAGTAGACAACCTTAGTGATACCTTCTCTTTTTTTCCCTGGTGTATACATTTATTGTTTGCTCACTTTAGTTTGTTTTCAATTTCAAATGTGAAGTGTGGTAAGAAGTGAAAGTAGAAGTTCAAATGTTTGATCCTTCTGGAGAAAATCAACAAGTTTTCAAGCATTCAGGCCTTTTTGCATTTCTAAAATAGTTGTGTGGACTGAGCTGATTTTGAGGCAGTGGTAGTTCAGCAAAGGTGGCAGTTTCTAAGAGGGCTCAGGGGGCAACTGTAACGGTGGATGTGATTCAGGAAATAAGTAGAGAAGAAATAAGAGAATGCCATTATAGCATTGCATAAATCCATGTCTTGCCCCTATCTTGAATAACTAGTGGAGTTTTCTTTCTATCTCAAAAGGGTTATAACAAAATGTCCAAAAAAGGGAAATTAAAATGGTCATGCATCCAGAAAAGCTGCTGCCTAGTTAACAGCTAAGCAAGCTATAACTCTCAGCTAGAGGAAGATAAACTTGGGGAGGATATGTTAAAAAACTCTGGAATAACTACTGATGGATAAGAATTGTTTGCGTCAAGGCAAGGATGAAGTGCCCTCAGATGGCAAGAGCCAGGACAAGATAGATGGAAATGGTTCGTCCATGTGTTTGGTTGTGGTGCAGAACTCCTTCTCAGTGGATATTGTGGATGTTTTAAGTTTACATAATTTTAAGAGGAAACTGGACATGGTTATAGTAGAGAAAATAATTTTTTAAAATGTCAGAATTTGCAGAGTACTATACACACAGAAATCAAATCCACTTCAGGAAGTGATTGAAGTGGAAATAATCATAGGTTGGAAGAGAGTGGCAGAATCATGGAATCACCAAATGGTTAGGGATCAAAGGGCTCTTTAAAGGTCATCTAGTCCAACACCCCTGGAGTGAGCAAGGGACATCTTCAACTTGATGAGGTTGGTCAGAGCACGTCCAACCTGACCTTGAATATTTCCAGGGATGGGGCTTCTACCATCTCCCTGGCCAACCCGTTCCAGTATTTCACCATTTCTCCCCTGTCTCTACTCTAAATCTACTTTCTTTTAGTGTAAAACCATTATGTCTTGTCCTACTGTAACAGGGTCTGCTAAAAAGTTGGTCCCCATCTTTCTTAGGGGATTCTTTCAAGTACTGAAATGCTGCTGTAAGGTCTGCTGTAAGCAGATAGCCAGTACTGGAGGAATTATCACATTGATACTTGGTAACAAAGTCCATGGGTTCCTAAATTGAAACATACATGCCAACATTCTGAACGGTTCCTTGTAATTGTATATAAACAGTGTCCTATTTCAGACTTTTGTAAAGTTTATCAACTGAAATTTTTGTTGAAGGTAATCTAACTATAGTGTATACATGTATAAATCTCCTTAATGTAGGCTTTTCCTGGTTGAGTCTTGGATGGAGATAGATTTTGATCTGCAAAATAAGAAATGCATTTTTTCTTTCCTGTTTTTAACAGAACAATTTATTCTCTTTAGCATTGTTTGAGACATTTGAACAACTCATTGTAAAATTAATTATGTTTTACTGTTTCTTTTTTCCTAGAACTCCAGTCCTACAAAAAATGATGGTGGTGCAGATCTGACCTATGGTAATACTGTGAGAGAGTTATGAGTATTTCAGCAAACTGCCTCTTCAGTGGTTCCTCGTTAGCATCTGAAGTGCATGCTGCTGCTGTTAATGGAGATAAGAGCACCCTCCAGAAGCTAATAGCAGGTAAATGTTTTCATTGTAGATGCATTTTGGTTAGCTCAGAACTGAAGCTTTTTTTGATTTTGACTTACTGGTCTGATCTTTGAGATATGTTTTAATTTCTTGATTATCTGTCTTTCTAGAATAAATGTAGTCCTGAAAATAAGACTGATTTTTCTTACTTTTTATTATCAGTTGCCTTTGGTTAGTACTTCTGTGTGAAATAAGGTAAAAAAATTGGTAAGTAATACAATCAGAAAAGTTACTCAAGAGTCCTGTTGCAAGGAATCTGAGATTCTGGAGAAGTGCTTTGGACTGAACTATTTTGGCTCCAAATCCTTATTTTTTGAATCATTGCTTTTTTTTGAAATTTGATAAACCTGTTTTTATAGATGATTCATTATAATTAATGACGTATTTGCACAGCATAGTATTTGGGAACAGAATGAGCCACTGCTATTTGCTGTTTTGGTTCTGATACACTAACAGTGTTTCTCAAGACAAATTAATAATAATAATGAGAGAATCTGGTCCTATTGAAGCTAACAAAAAAATTCCCAACCATAAAAAGCCTGTGATTTTGTCTTGCCTTTCTGTTTAAGAACTCTTTGGCATTCCAAGTTCTGTATTCCAAAAACAACCCAGATACATATGGAAGGCTGTGGTATGATAGGTGAATACTTTGATGTGGAAAGTTTCTGATTAAATACAATTACAGCTGATGCTGTAGAAATTTTATTTGCTCAGCCTTTTTTGAAAATCTCATTCCTGGAACTTGGTGAGGGTGACGGACTGTGAAATGTTAAGACAGTCTATATTTATGGCACTGACAGTCAATTTTAATGGGTGTAAAGGATTTAATGGTAATCACATCAAACTAATACTTAAGTTTTTTAATGTATCTTCTGCTGACCTGTGGTAAAGACAAGACAGTAAGCTGTGTGGATCTATTGTCTAAGCTGTACAGAAAGCAGTAAATCAAACTTCTTTACAAGGTATCTAATTCTCTCCAAAGATCATTATAAGTGATTTCACTCAAATATGAGAAAAGTTTGAGGGAAATGACTTTATAGAAGATTCACTGATTGAAACAATTTTTCTTTATGGGTTTTCAACTTTATTTTGTCATTTGACGCTCAAACGTATACTGGTTGTTCTTATTGCTATGTGTTCCCTCTTTTGTAGAAAAAAAAATCTCATAAACAATATACAAGCAGTTGATATACGTGTGCTTCTCAAAATCTATGGGATGGAACTACAGAGTAGCTTTAATGATAGGCCCATGAGCCAAAAATTAGAACAACAATGAGGATTTGCTGTCTTCAATATGTTTTTGGTAATCTCACAGCCAAAATATGTATTTTGATATCAGAAAGGAACAAAAACTTATGTGTTGCTTCTACATCTTGTCAAATATACCGCAAACTTTGCTGTAATAGCAAATTTTGGCTTTTTTACTTTGTCACATTTTGACAGGATATGACACAGACCTTACTTTTGCCAGAACAGGACCAAAAAAAAAGTATTACCTAGCGGAAGAAGAATGCATCAGAATAATATTTTTAGCTGTTTTCCAGGCACTGTTGAAAGCTTAATTTGCTGTCAGAAGTAAATTGAGCAATTGGTGTTATTCACTGCACTTAGCAGCAGCATCTGGTTCAGGACAGGACTTCAGCTTTATGCATGTCTTTGCTGGATTGCTCAGCAACACTCTCCTAACACAGCCAAGCTTTACATCTTGATTATATGGCTAATGGCATATCCAGCAACATAATGTTTCACTTCCTTCTCCTTTTAGAGAGGTGGTTTTTACCCCTAAATTAATTATTAACATCCTCTTTTTAAGTTTTGCTCTATTCAGTTGTTAACATAGGAGGGGCCTAGATTCTGGTTAAACAGACTCTTAGAGCAGCCCCTCTGACCTCTTGAGTGATCATAGAATCACAGAATGTCAGGTTGGGAGGGACCTCAAGGACCATCTGGTCCAACCTCTCTAATATTATTGTCTATATGAAATGTCTCAGCACCACGTTGAGCTGAGACTTAAAACTTCCCAAAATGGAGGAATGTACCACTTCCCCTGGGAGACCATTCCAATGTCTGACTGTCCTCATCCATCTGTGGCTTGATGGAGTGTGTGTGACTGTATACAAACATATACATTATATTTTCATATAGTTCCTGAGTATGGCTGTATGTGTAATCAGCCACACAATTTTAAAGGAATGAACAGGTGTTTGAAATAATCCAGTGCATTCTGGATAGAGTATTTCTTTTGACATCCTGTACCACTAAGAGGCATAAATAGATAAACCAAAGGTAAGTAGAAATCTGATATAAAGAGAGCTTTGGAACCAAGTGTCCTTTTCTGTTAACCAGTACTGATGCTTATTTCTAGGACTTGTTAAACAGCCTATGGGATAGATTTCATAAACTGGCACATCTAATGCCAAGTGTTTATTGTATAACTAATGCTCTAACAAAACTGTTCTAATTGTTTGCATTGCATGAGTTGCCTAGTACTGTATCACATTGTTCTAGAATTGTATCACCTTAGGCTTTTGGGGAATATTCGCAGTATTTTCTCTATTTTATACAGCACTGAATATGTCTTTAATTACAGTTCTTCAGTACTGAACCTATCTGTATTATTATAATCCTAGCCAAAAGTTAATTTTGTGTTTGGACAATAATTTTACATTTAGCACACTTAGATTTTCAGCAAGGTATATCTAATGTGTTTAATTGTTTATAGGAATATAATAATGTGTATAATAGTCATTATACTGAAGTGTCCATTCAGCCCAACTCCTCCTTCTAAAACCCTGATCATGTATCAGTCACATGCAGACTTCATTCTGATATATCCATTGAAGCTATGTAGGTGGAGGAGTCATGATACACTTTTAAAAAACAAAGCTGAAAACAAGTCTTGGATTCAAACGAGTTTACCAAATGACCAGATAAATCAAACTTAAACACCAAAAAAACCCCAGCCTGGTTAATGAATGCATTTGTGGGTCTAAAGAAAGAACTATAGTACTAACATTTTATTACTGTCCATCTGATGGTGAGATGCATGAACTGCTAAGGCAGATCAGGAAGTTTGAATTGACAGGAAACACAGTAGTAATGAAGGTTACTTTCATGTATTTTTTGGAAAAGGCTGTTGAGGATGTGATCCTAAAACTAAATTTTTAGAACTCTTTGGTGGGCTGGCAACAGAAATTTCAGCCAACACAGAAAAGAACCAACATATAGGACCTGAATCAGTGTTTTAAGTGTGATTTTGACTGGAGTATACACAACTAAGCAACATCAGCCTGTTATAGTTTTGTGCTCTAGAAATGGTGAAGGACAAGAGGAATCTAAATGAACTTTGTGCTTGCAGTGTGAAGTGACTTCAAAAGCATTTAATAAAAGAAAAATTTAGGAAGGTCACAGGGAAGTGAGCATGGGTAAATGGCAATGTACCAGTGGGTATTAAAAGCAAGAAGGTATTTTTCAAAACACATAGCCTATGTCTAAGAAAAGTAGATGAAGGTCTGTAGATGACTTTTTATTTATTAATTTGCAGGGGGCATAAAAATTAGCTATAAAGCTAGTGGACTGTCAAGGTGAAGAGGCAGACAGAAAAGATAAGGCTGTGGATGAAGAACAAAATATTTTTCTATATATACATTCACAGGAGAGTCTGGAAACTTTCCTAATCTGTTTTTTTTTAGAGAACAGAGTTTTCTAAATCAGAATTATTAAGCAAGAGAAGGTGTTACAGAATGAATCATGAAAATATTGTAGTATTCACTCAACAGTTTTAATAGAACTCAGAAAATAGGTGAGCAAGCAAATCATTGTTCTAGCTGGCAATGTATTACCTGAAAGTGTTTTTTATGAGAGGTTTGGTTGGTGGGAAACAAATTTTAATCCTTGATACTCCTCTTGATTCACATTTAATCTGCTAGACCGTTCTGCTAGGTGCATCAGTAGAAATTATAAGAAAGACTACTTTTACTGGATATAGCATGTCGAAGGAGAGTAAAAATTTTATTTGTAAAGGAGAAGCATGCTTCTGTTGGAATTCTTTTAAAGCTTCAACAATCATGCAAACAAGGGAATATTTAAAAAGAAAAATTAACTTACCTGTCAGAATTCAGTGTTCCTTGAATAACTGTAAATGATGTTGCTACATGGGAGATGTATTTAGAGTTGGGTTGTGTAGGATAGACGATAGCTGTGAATTGATAGGTGGTAGTTGTTTTGTGGTGACATAATAGAAATACAAAACTGTGTAGTAGAGGATTCATTCTGATTCAGAATTGGGTTTTATTTGACTGAGAATAGTAATAAAATGTTATGATTAATTTTTATGTGATCTCAGACACCTTATTTACTTTAATTGCTGCCTTACTAACTGTATCAGTTCCAAAAGGCTTGAGAAATATTTTATAGTAGTTTCAATATTGTAAGACACCATGAAATAAAGAATGTTATTGATTTGTTTATGTGTTTTAAGTAAACATTGATGTGAGTAGGTGTCAAAGCTTGCTTTAGTCACAGAGTTCTTAGGTTTCAGAAGGAATATTTGCTTCACTTGCTGATGATATTTTTAAAAGTAATTTTTGTAGCCGAGACCTGTATGCTATTTAAAAATTAATAATTAAGCCACTGCAGACTGTTACTGATTTTAGGTGTATTTGTGGAACTAGTGTTTTCTGAATGTACTTTTTTCTGTAAATATATTTTGAAATGTCCCATAAATGTCAGTAAAAACGAGGTAAAAAGTAGTAACTTTCGATTTATCTTATACTTCTTTGTCTTCATTACTCTTTTCATTTTTCAGAAGGAAGTACTACTTTTAATCAAAGTACCCTTTTAGTAAGGCTTACTACTCTAAGGTACTCATAGACTTGATTGTTTCATGTGCTTTTAAAATTTTTTTTAAGGAAACTCTGAGCTGAAAGATAAAGAGGACCAGTTTGGAAGAACTCCACTTATGTACTGTGTATTGGCTGACAGGCTGGACTGTGCAGAGGCATTGCTGAAAGCTGGAGCTGATGTTAACAGAGCTGATCGTAGCCGAAGAACTGCTCTCCATCTTGCTGCACAAAAGGTAATTACCTTCAAAGTGCTGTGCCATTGTATAAGCTTGAGGCATTTACAACAGATTATAAAGATTTTCATGTATTGAGTAAGTGTGTTCTAATCAGTTACAGTAGGTTACAGTTGAGTTGAAACAGGCTAATTCTTCTGTTTGGTTACATGCTACAGCATTCTGATGAAATATTTCAGTCATCATCATAACTTTGTCTCTAGTGCACAACAGTTATCTTCGTATTTCTAAGTGACCAGCTGATTATGAATGTTGTTTCAAGGACAGGTCTTTTATAAATGTAACAATGTCTGAGACTTAAGAGACTTAAGATACTATACTTGACTGATATTAATACAGACCTTAGATTTTATGACCTGTTAGGTCCATGAGCATTTTAATCATATTAAAAACTTCATCTTAAAAATTACACTTCCCCCAGGATTTAAAATTCATCTTACCATATTAAAACAATATAAAGTCTTGTTTAAATGTCTGTTTGTACATTCATGTTGTGGATATTTCTACTGAAGCTATTCAAGGCAAGAGATATTTTGCCTTGGCATAGTATCTGTTCACTGCAAGTGCTCTCTGCTTTCTTTATGTCTTGTTGCAATCATGAAAGGGCAGATTGTACCACGTAGTACTTGGACCATCTTAGATGTGTTTTCATACAACACTACAGCTGGAAGAAAAAGGTTCTATCTTTACCTCATGCTGTTTTAGCAGAAGATTTTGTGCAGTCACCCACTTATTGTGCAATGTACTGGATAGATGTGATTCACCTCAGAGCCACATAAACTGCTTGTGCCATCATAGTGCTGGGGTGGCAAAAAGCAGTCAGGAGACAGCCCTTGTAGCTCCTTTGCATTTGGCTGACTGCTTGGCTGTCCTGTAAAACTGCATTCTGTGCCTTCAAAGCAATTACTTACTATTTATGTCAGCTTACAAAATCAACATTTCATGTGTGTAAATTTTTGTCTTCAATCTGCTACTTTTGGTTTATGTTCTGCTCTAATATAAGGGCTAATTTTATTTGTTTTGCCAAAATAATAAATAAATAAGTAAATATATTCCTCAGTAACCAGTACTGAAAGTCGACTTTCAGACAGGAGAAGAAAAATCTTGTCAGACAACCCATTTCCAAAGTTTTGTTGTCAGCGTTGCTTAACTGTGAATCTCTGTGTTTACCAGGGCCATTTGATGGGGTTTTTTGTGTTCTAGCTTGTGAGCCAGTCAGTCACTGTCCTGCACTTCTTCAAGACAGGTTTACATGACTTTCTAAATCTCCATAAATTTGTAGTCACAGCATGGCAGTGCTTGGAGATTTCAGATTCCTAAATTGCTCTTAAGTTGCATTCAAATTTTCACTCTTTTTTTAGTTAAAATTAATACACAGACCTTTACATTAAACCAGCGAAGAGGCAAAAAAGTGAAGACACTTTTCCACACATGTTCTCAGCTAAAGGAGGTGGATGTAAAATGTAGTTAGGTTTCTTGAGTGGGAACCTTCCTCTCTAAGTACTAGATATTTTTTAGCCATTTTTTTCTATCTCTTGGGAAAGCTTTTTGGACCACTTTACTCATCAGATCACAGCAGACATCTCACAGGCTAGAGTTTATTGCCAGAATATTTGAGTTTCTCTAGGTTATTATTCTACAGGCTTCCTTTACATGTCCCTTTACAGGTGTTACTCTGAAACAGTCTTGCAGTTGAATTGACAAAAAAAATGGCCAGTGCTGTATTTGGGAGCTGCAGAACTGTCTCAGAAGAAAAGAGCTTGTGAAAAAATACTCTCCTACTGCCAAGAAAGAATGATTTAGCCATCTTGGGTAGAAGGAACTTGAATGACTTCCTGTGTGTGTTTAGATTCAAGATGGTGACTCTCCCATTTGTAAACCTGGTTATTGAAAGAAAAAAATGGGTTTATTCTCTGCATGATGTTTTTTGCCATTTGTGTCAGAGAATCTTGCAATACTTTCTTCTCTCAGTATCAGCTAAAACTACAGCTGGTGTAGTTTTCCTTTTTTTTTTTTTTTCCCCTCCAGCATCAAATAACTGTTAAATGGTGTTCATAGAAGTGCCTGCTTACCTGAGATAGTGCTATTCCTGTTTTTCTCTCAGGAGACTTCAGTGATAAAGGGACTGGCAGCTCATGTCTTTCAGCCCTAGTGAAATACCTTGTACGTTCGGGGGGGTTTTTAGTTCCTGTTATAGAACAAACATTCAGAAATGTGATATACCCTTGACTTCACTCATATATCATCAGTATTAAGTAAAATGAATTATGGGTTAGGGGTTGTAGGGCAGATGGTTGGACTTGATGATCTTAGAGGTCTTTTCCAACCTTGATGATTCTATGACTCTAATTGCCTTTCTTCTCTAGGATGAGTATCTGGTTTGATAGGAGTTAAATGAACAGCTGTAACATCATTGCATTAGCACTTTCATAACTAGCTTCTGACTACACCCATGTGATTTACAAACCTGGCTGTAATTGATGAGGGTGTGTGTAGATACACAAATGTACATACCAGGTCTGCATTTTATTTTTAACTTCCACTTCTGCAAGGTTTATCCTTCCAGCTGTTGCCAGCAGAATAACAAGTGGCTTTTGCTCCTGTTATGTTTGTTACTGCTGTTGTATAAGGGTTTTATTTTGTAAAAGCATTTCTTCCAGTCCTTCAAAATGCTAACACACATACCCAGTGTTGAAAATTCAAATTCCTATTTGCTGGTAATTCAGAGTTCATCCTATATTACAGGTAAAGATGACAGCATTACCCATATGGTCATACAAAACAGGATCTGATGTGATGGAGAGTCTCACCAGTAGTTCCTTAATCCTTCATTTTTCCTAATGACATCTCTGACTGGTTTTTGAGTAGTTACTGCTTTACTTGCAGTTGTGTAGTTGACTCCTCCCAGGTATTCTGGTGAGCTCAAGTGCTTTTGCTTGCTGTCTCACAAGTGTCCTAGAAGCCATCTCTAGAACTGTGCATTTTCAAAATAGCTCTATTTTGCTTTGGATATCTATAAATAGTATCGAAATTCCTGTACTTGATGTAAATGCTGCTCATAGTCTCTTGTCAAAAATATGTCTTATAGCATAGCTGGTGAGACTGGACTGACCCAATGTTTTTTGAAAACAACTGTGATTATACTTTGATATTATAACTTTTGATGAGTGGTTGCTTCATGATACCACTTAAGTTCTTAAAATCTTTCATTTGGTGGAAGACATCCTTTGTATTACAGCTGTTAAGCTATATGCATCTGTTGGTCTAAAAATAGATTCTTCACATGAATAAGGAGTTAGAAACTTAAACTCTTTGCCAAAATATAACAAATGTGTCTTTTCTCTTGATGGGAAAAGGCTACAATGCAATGCAAGACAATGGGGTAAGAACAATCTCATGTAACTGTAGAAATTTACATTGCAGACATCTACGCCAGAGCTAATAATCTAGATCACTTTTAAAGTTAATGCACTTGAGGGTGCAGTTCATTCACCCTAAAGTATAGATGAGTACCTTAGGACACACAAAAAAACTGATGTAGTTTTGATGTTATGTTGAATTGTGACAAATCTCATTCAAGGCATATGTGTTTATTTATAAAGTCATCTTTTTTCAAATCTTCACAATATGTTCTTTTGTAGCATCTGTCTTTTCTTCATCAGTGTTATGTAGCAGAAGACCACATAAATTAAGTTACTTGATTTTTCTTCTTGGTTTTTTTCTGTTTTACTATAAAGACACAATGTTTTGGTCTCGCAGTAAATGGACAGGTGTCCCAAGCAATTTTGAAGAATATATAGCCCTAAAAAAAAAGAGAGAGAAGTCAAGCTTTTAACTTCACAAAATTTAAATTAAAAAAGAAACAAAAACAAAAAAAAAAAAACACAAAAAAACAAACCAACAAACAAAAAAACCCAAGCAAACAAAAAAGACCCAGAAAAGCTAAGTCCACCAGAAAATTACACCAGTTATTTCTGGGGTGGACCCGTGAAGATTGCCATAGGAGTTCCAGAGAACACTTGTGACTTTATGAACATGGATGTGATTTACTGGGAGCTGAAGCAATGACTGATTGCAACAGAAGTAAAATCACTAACATAATTTGCCAGTGATTTCACACTGAGGAATTATATGTGTGGGTGAAGATTGTTTAAGCTGGTGGAACTTATATTATTATGAAATAAACATGCTATGGAGACAGAAGTGAGTCCTGGGATTGCAGTTTAACTACAGGCATTCATTTTCACTTGTAAGCATTCTGGTAGCAATTTGCTTCTCATCTTAAATTGCAACTTGCTTATAACCACCCACACGTGATACTTCTGAATGGAAGTATTTCTGCTTAGACAGATAACCTGTATATGATTTTGTTTGGCTTTTTTATCTTTCATTCCAATTTACTATCAGAAAAGAAGCAAATAAACAAAACAGGACTGCTTCTTTCAGAATTTTTCACACCGGATGCTCACTTATTAGCGATCTGTTTACTCCAGGGGAGTAACAATCTTTATGAATTCCCCAAGCACAGCCTTTTGTGTTAACAAGGCTAGAAAAAAATTCAATAGTTTTATTGTTGGATGCTAATTATACGCACTTAAAATAATCTATCAGGATGCTTAACTGTCAGGAGGGTATTAATTTTGGTTTCAGGAAGCTTAATACTACTCCAGTGGGAAAGTGTGGCTTTCATTATCTAGAATCTTTAAATATTCTGTAGATTATACAATTCTTTGTTGACACAGTTATTGATAAATAACAGTACCTCCAGGATGCAGTTAGGAATTCTGTGTAAAGTAGAAGGCAATATTTTAATGATCTTTAATTGTAACTTTTCTTAAACAAAGAGAAAAAAGTGTAAAAAGCTATAGTGTTATTTGCCTTTTCTTGTCCAAGTAAAAATTGTTTGTACTGAAAGCTCCTAAGTAAAATTTGCTTGGGAGAAAGCTTATGTGTCTTTTCCTCACTACCTTTTCCAAGATGTATTTCCTAGAGCTATAGTCTCTCAAATTATTCTTACAGCATTATTTGAGCAGCCTAAAAGAGGACATTGGACTTTTAGCTTTCTTTCTCAGTCTGTATAATGAAAAAAAATAATTATGGTGCCTTTCAGAGATTATGGTGGCCAGTTAAGGTTCTGTTTTTTCTAGGCTGGTAATCTGTTGTGATGTTACCTCTTAAGTGAGATCTTATAATAAGGAATATTAATTCTGTTCATATGGGCTCATGAAGTATGAATGAATTTTAGATTCATTTTGTCATATTTTCATATGAACATATAATTTAACTAAGTCTGAAAAATCTGAACAAACTACGGTGTGAAACAGGAACTTTGGTTAACCGGCCACTAGAGGCGAGATTTTTTTACATGCAGAACTGTGGTTTTCTTTGTGTTTAATTAAGGCACAAACAATAACTGTGATACAAATGCCTTCTTTACCAAACAAAAGGTTCTCTAGTGAGTGTGGTCCAAAGATGCTCAGTGGCAGAAGGCACAGCTCCTTTTATGTCATTTGTATGTGTTGTGTTACATGTCTGTTGATAAAGCTACCAGAGGGTTGGTCATGCCCACGGCCTTCCCTTGGCCCCTTCTCACAACTCTGGCACTGCTCACTGTTCCATGAGTCAATAGAAAGGGAACTCTGCAAAATACTGATTTGTTTTCTGCCTGTTTAGCAAAAGTCCTCATGCTCCCAAATGCATTTCACTATTGGCTGTGCTGATGCTACTGTAATTTATGCTGTAAGCCTTACTGAAATAATTAAAAATTACTACAGAAAAATTTAAGAAGGGAAAAACTTGAATTGTTACAGAGATCTGATTTACAATATTGGCCCCACAGAAAGTTGTACTGTCATCACTGAGAAAGAATAACAAAGCAGACAGAGACCATACAGGGCTGGAACTTCCTACATGAACCTTGACATAATGAAAAATATTCTTAAAACCTGAGATAAGAATTTACCAGCATTCCATTTGAGTTGAGAGAGAACAAGGTAATCCTTTGGTGGTACTTTTTGTGTGATAAATAGCAGCTGTAGCTCTTTTTTAGTGTAGAGAACTGGATTTGGGCATTGCTTCATGAGAGGAAAATGTAATTCTAATGTTTTCAGGTGACGTATTTTCAGCTTATACTCTTTTCATTCAAGAATGTGCCCACTGTTCGTTGTTAGGTCACTATAGTGGTATCCAGCAGCTATCTATCTCTACTATCAAACTGTGGGTTTAAATTGGGCCAGTTCTCGTCTGCAGAAGAGAAGACTGTAAGAATACTGTTACTCAAGTTGTACAGCACATACTATAGTATCTGAGTCTGATTTCTCACTGGTTTTATGTTAGCATAAAATCACAGTTTAAGACAAGATTATGCCAAAATTTAAATGCCAAAGTAGCTCTTTTGACTCCAAGATCATAATTTTGGGGTAGCTAAAGATCAAATGCTGCCTTTATACAGACTGCACTGATATGGTATGAATTTCTGTAGGCTGTGGCATGTGTAAAACTGACTCTTTTTAAATTATTTTAGTAACTACTGGTAACTATGTTTGCAAATATTGCTTGCAATTTGTGACTGCCTCCCTGAATACACCTATTCTGCAGCCATCATTTTGAGCATCAAAGGAATAATCGCATGGCTAAACAAGAACCATAGTTCCTGTCATTGTCTTTGGAGAGCACTGGATTGTAAAAGAGAGCAAATAAAGCTGAAGCACCACTAATAATGGAACAGGTTGCCCAGGGAGGTAGTTGGGGCCTCATCACTGGAGATATTCAAGGTGAGGCTTCACAAGGCTCTTAGCAACCTGATCTAGTTGAGGGTGTCCTTGCTTACTTCAGGGGAGTTAGACTAGGTGACCTTTGGAGGTCCTTTCCAACCCAAATTCACAGAATCACAGAATTAATGATGCTAGAAAGGAACTCTGAGATCATCAAGTCCAGCCTATGACCTAACACCACTGCATTTGCTACACCAAGGCACTAAGTGTCACATCCAGTCTCTCCCTAAACACCTCCAGGGCTGGTGATTCCAGCACTTCCCTGGGCAGGGCATTCCAACACCTGATCACCCTCTCCATGAGGATGAGGGTGAGCCCCATGAGGAAATGCTTTCTGATACCCAACCTAAACCTCCCCTGGTGCAGCTTCAGGCCTTGCCCTCTTCTTCTCCTGTCACGAGTTGCCTGGGAGAAAAGCCCGACCCTACCTGAGTACAACCTCCCTTCAGGTAGTTGTAGAGAACTATTCTATGAGTCCCTGATAAAATGCATCATACTGTAAGTATCTGGCAGGTGTGCTCTGTAGCCTTCTGGAGACAGAATGCTCTTACCTGCTTCCGCTCATCATCCCAAAAATTCTTTTTCCCCTCATTTAGAATAGCAAAAGTGAAGGCTGAGGGTGGATGGGGAAGGTTCAAAGAGAGGACTGGCAGCAGGAGCACTCGTGGCACGTTCAGACAGAGAATATTTTCCTGGGAAGGGACGGATTTCAGTCATCATCGTGTTGGTGTTTTGAAGGATGTTTTTGGTTGAAATCGTGAGGGTTACAAACCTAAGTTGGAACCAAGAATAAATATAAACACTCTTCTACATTTTGCAGTTTCCATCGGCGTCTTTCTACACAACCTCAGGAGAAATTAAATCCATCATTTGGTGGGTGTGGTGAAGCTGGAAACAACTTCTGCTCCAACCACCTGAGTGAATTATTTGGGCAGCGTGTTGCTTTTGGCTTCTGTGGGTAGGACCCATATACCGTTTTATCCACATGAGAAATACCCAGAGAAACAACCAAGACTGCTGAGGAGATAGAAAGAAGATCCACATGTTATACCGCTCCATGCAGCTTGATGCTAGGACGTTTTAGCTACTGAAATAGCCGCTTTTCTTTTGGATGATTTTTCAGGGTTTTTCCGTTCCTCTCTTTGCAGACGGAGCCCATCGCATACTTTTGCCTTTTAAGTTGCATATCAAGCCTGTTGGAAGTTTCAGACAAATTACTTTTCTTCAAACAAATTCTTCCGTGCTATTTTTTAAATAGATCCCTTATTAACACCTTTGTTTCAGTAGACTTGGTGCGCTCCGCTCCGCTCCACCCCCCCCCCCCTCCGCCGGTGGAATGGTCGCGCCCCGCCGCCCTGCGGTGCCCCTGTGGGCCGCCAGGGGGCGCTGTGGGCAGGGGTCTCTGCTTCCCGGATATTATATATTATATATCATATATAATATATCATATATCATATATTATACATTATATATTGTATATTATATATTATATATTATAAGTTATAAGTTATAAGTTAGTTATAAGTTATAAGTTATGTTATATATTATATTATTATTATTAAATGCGATTTCAGCTTTTCGAGGTGTGTTTTTTTTGGGTTGTTTTCTTTTGTCGGGGTTTTTTTGTTTTGTCTTTTTTTTTTTTTTTTAGTTTGCTTGAGTTTTGTGAGTCCCCTCTTGCCTTCCCCTAGGTTGGGTTTTTCTCCAGGTAACAGTAATCTCAAGGGATCCGGTTATCCAACTGTTCACTTGAATATCTATATTTTATGCTAATGCTGTCCTGAAATGCCCATCTTTTGAATTATTTAATCATCTGTATCTCATTGAAATTATTTATAAATTTTTGTTCATGCCCAAGGTTATTTTGTAAATCTAAGAAGTTCAAATAGGTTGAGGACAAATACTGTGCTTTTTTTTTCCCCTGAATAAATCTTTTTACAATGTTTAGATTTTTTTAAAATAGTGTTCTGTTGCACTTGCATGTAGTGTACCTGTACCACCTAGATGCTACACAGGGACATTTTTCTCAGTTAAAATGCAGATTTTTCCAAAGCACAAGAGTGGATATTTGTGTGCTATTCCTTATTTTAAATAAGAAAGGTTTAATTTTAGTTAATTTTTAATGTAATTTAGTTTCATATTATTTGATCATTAGTAAATAGCTTCAGAACTATAGGAATCTCTTGTTTGAGAATACATTTTTGTAGGCATAGTTGAGAAATCAACTAATGAATTGAGGCAGGGCAGTACTAATTGATTTTTAATTATTTCAAGAACTTGTGTACTTTTACTTGCATTATTCTTGTTCTTACATGATCTGAACAATGTTCCGGTGGTTATGGTGTTCTTTTGGGGGGGGAATTTTTCAGTGTTCTCTTTCTGTTGTTTGTTGCATTAAACAACCTCAGTTCAGAAATTGTGCCTCTGATCTAGCTGTTAATGTTTGTGGATAGTATCACTGTAAAAAATTAATAAATGTTGCTGCTTTTCAGTTTGTTTTAGATACGGCTTGTGAAGCCCTGTCTTCCTGGCTACGGTGTGCTGTCCCAGAAACAGGCTTTTTTTTTTTTTCTTGAGGAATAATTGAAGAAAATTTATAATGATAAATTCAAATTATGTATTTCTGGCTTATATCATTCTCTAAAAAGAAAGAAAAATTACATAGGTGTTAATGGAATAACAACAGAAACATTTCCCCGTCATGTAGCTTGGTATGGGGATTCTTTTTTTAATAGTGCCCGATCAGAACGCTTCCCATCTCCAGCTTGGTTTTCTGGGGTTAATTTTCACAGAGTTTCTGCCTGGGCTTGAGAAAAGCTCTGTACAAAGGGAGTCAGTACAGCCTAGTGGAGAGCACAGTCATGAGCATTTACATCCCTGGAATGTTTTTATTGACAAACGGTGGTCTGCTATTGGCATTTGTGTCCCTTGGTGATACTTCTATCCTAGCTTATCTTTGCTGGTCAAATGCCTTAATTGTTCTGGCCTTTAATTCAGTCAAAGTTGGAGCCTGAGTGGAAGAGGAAAGAGAAGGAACAGGTCTAACAGAGCATCAAGCTTGAGCTCTGAAGCTGCTGGCAACGATCAACCTGTCATAATGTTATGATTTGTTCATTTTTATACCATTTATTAGCCTTTACTTGTTGTGCCATTTGGCCTCCAGGGCAGATAAAGTGCTGTCTAATTTGGTAGGTTTGCTTCTGTCAGAGTGGCCTCGACAGAGAAGGTGTTAGCTGTAGTGACAAATAATCAATAGCTGTCGTTGTCATGAGGAACGTGAGTAGTTGGGCCTTTCATCTGGAGGATTAGAGGTCTAATTGGATTGAGAATAGGGAGGGTGGGCTGTTGGGTAACCCTGTCAGCTATGTTAAGCTGTCAAATGTCAGCCTTCCTGAAAGGAAGGAAGGGATGGTTAGCTTTCAGAAACAAGGAAGAAGACGTATGAAAGCTTTTCAGAAAGTAATAGGTAGAAAAGTAGAATAGGCTAACATACGCTTTAACCCCTTCTTGTTTAATTATACATCTCCCCAGTTAATGAGGATGTGTGCTGTGCACTCTCTCTGTATCTTGCTCACTCTCTCTGTCTGACACACACACAAACACACACACACACACACGGGCAGAATTTGTGTCAAGCAGATCTTGGTGGCATCACACCAGCTCAGGCGGGTTCTCTGTCTCAAGAAAAAGCCACTTAACTACTCAGATGGGGAATGTAAATGAAAAAGATTGTGCCATCGGGGCAAATATCCACCAGTGGAAGGAATCACTTAGCAGTAAGGGAACAGGGTATTTCATTTTAATGCCTTGTTTAAAGATTTGGCAGTCTGGTAGTGCCAACATGTTTTCTGAGATCTAAGCAGTTGTTTCAGTGTTGCTGGAAGTAGAGTAAGTACTATGGTCCAGCCCTGCATTGGATGGCAAAATTGTCAGCTGCCTTTAGTCTGTGTTTTCTTACAGTTGTTGCTTTTGATCCCTTGCTTTCTGCCTGTTTCTTGGAGGAAGATTTGCATTGTTCTAAAGGAGATAATTCCAAGGCAAGATCCATTATGGTAGCAAAACACACAATAATTTTTTGGATTAATGTCTCACAAGGTTTACAGTACCAATATTTACCAATAAAATAATATACCGATAAATAATAGGGCTAGATTTTAAAGGAGGATTTGTTTTTTTATAAAATGACTGAATATTGATGCTTTTACTTATCATCTACTGCTGTGATTCTTTTCAAAGCAAGTCTTAAATGTAACTCTACCTGTATCTGCTTTCTCTGTGTAACACACTTCCCCTGAGATCAGTAGTACTTGGCCAAAGTTATCCTTTATGTAGCTGCCTATCTCTCACAAGGAGATGGCCTCCTTAGCTTCTGATGACCTTGCAATAGTATTTTTTAAAAGGGGAAAAAAGCCCTTTATTTTGTATTGGCTAAGTTTAAAAGAAGACAATTTTATATTTTTCCTCTTTTTTTATAAGCTTGTAGATTTTTTTAAAGTCTTTCCTGGTTTTGATAATCTATTCCATGCTAGTAGTTATAAGTTTTATTACTGATGTTTCAGTTTGGCTTGATTCCCCTACCACTCCTCTATCTTCTACACCACTTATTGATGGCTGTTTAGTCTTTTGACAATGTATTATTTACTGGTGATCTGCAGTAAATGCTGGCAAACCCATCCTTAATCTCAGGTTTATCTTTCCAGTTTAGTAGAAGGCTCTGAATATTTCAGAAGCAGAAATCTTGAATGCATGATCTGTTACCATGCTTCAGTGGCTAATGGGTCAGAAGTGGTGGCTTTTTTCCTCTTTCAGATTGACTGCCATGCTCTCAAAGACCCATGTTTGTGTGAGAGTCTTGATTTGTGGGTCTTGAATCATTTTAGCTTTTGCAATTAGGTATCATGGGATAGTACCACTGTCATTTTTACTTTAGGCTTTACCAGAACTGAACTTCTCATTACTCTCATAATCCAGTTCCCCCTTTCTCATCTTTCCCTCTGTTTTGTTTCATTACTTCCTCAACTCTTCCTTTAAGATCTTGGAATTTAGTTTTGGGTCTGCATAGTGTCATTTAATCACATTTAACCTTCTGGTGAAAGCCATGGGAAAACAGATGAATAACTGATATAATCTGCAGGTTTAATTGTGGCTAAGATAGCTGGGATTTCTGAGCTACAAGAGAAGTACTGTACTGTTGTGCCCAGGTTGGCTCCAGTGTCCACAACATGCATGTGTCTGACCCACTATTTTTACTCTATTTACAGTTTGTACTGTAGAACCACATTGATGACATGGGCTTTTTCCTGATAATAATTCCCGGCCCATTTATTACAAGAAAATTGTTAGATTGTATTTTTAGCTTTAAGAATCTGCCCATTCTTCTGAAAAATTACTTTTTGTCAAGTTTCTGCATTACTTTTATGTGTTGTGAAATGTGTCATGATTCATTATCTTAATTTCTAGAGCTTAACCTAATACTTGCTACCTAATACTTGTAGTTTGCTTGTACAAAGTATTCTCCCTCATTTTCAAGGTCTATGTAATTTCACTTCCCTGCATCTCTGCTCTGTTTCTTGCTCTGTTACCTTCCTTCCCTTCCACGCTTCAGATTTAAATCTTATTTTACCACGTTTCCTGTGGTTGAAATAAGCTTTCACGATCCAGACTACCTAAGAGGTTATTGTCAGGCCCCAAACATGTATTCTGTTATCATACGAGTGCCTCTTTTGAGCTGTCTTGATCTCCAACATTTCAGATTTCATTAAAAATAGTAAGAAAAGGAATGTCTGTAACTGCAGTTACTTTCTAAATGATTTTGAAAATATGAGTGAAGTACAAGCCATGGTGGAAGAATGTAGAACAGCCCTGCTTATGCTGTATGTCCCAGTGAAAAGGAACTAATTTGGCGTAACATAGGAAATGGTATCTTAAATGTCTGTGCATCCAGCTGGTAGGATGTCTGTACATCCATCTATTAATTTATACTTCTTTGAGTAAAATTTAGAAGGGTATCTGGGCTCATGACTTGCCCATTGTTACTTTTTCAGGTCTTTTCTAAGTTCTCCTTTGTCGTGGTAAGTTTTCAGGTTGACTGCAATGGATAAAATAGTTCATATTAATTTATGAAGAAATTCAGTTAAAAGAATGAGACAGTAAAGTGATCCTGTCCTTAAAAAATGTTTTGACTATGTAGGGCTGAAAATAAATAAATAAATTTTGTCACTTAACTTCAGCTGATATACATTGTTGGGAAGATGAAGTAGAACTGAACAGGATGCAGAATGCATTAAGATATCCAGCAAAAAATTTGCCCAGGTGAGGCAAGTGCTTTGTATATGCATAAGAAGTGCTTTTTCTATAGAACATTATTTCATGCTTCTTGATGTTTTATTTTACTTAATCCTCAGTTTCAACTGCTAGGTCTCTTTTACATACTTTTATCAAGCAGCTGTTCTCTCATTTTCATTTTGTTTTATTAGGTGAAAATTTCTCCAGCATTTGCATTTGGAAACTAATTATTGCACCTTGAAAATGTGATTCTTTCTAAACATGGTATCATAGCTGGAGTATTACAGTTGGTATCTGAATAGATTTCATTTCCATTTGCTGATGTTCCTTTAGTACTGTGGCGTCCCTCAGGGCACAAGAGACTTGCCCAACTCTTCTCCCAGGACACTGATGTCTGCTGCCAAGTCTGTACCTTAAAAAATAGCTTTACAGGCAAAGGCATCTCCCTGTCTGAGTGTCCTTTATAAAACATCATTCTTGCATTAATTGCCCCTCCGCAGCTGACCTCATGACTGCTCTTTAATGGTTACAAGAAGAAATATTGTTGTTGGGACTGAGAAATGGCTTACTTCTTTGTGTCCAGATTTGGCACTGATGAATTAGAGCCAGTCTACCAGTAGTGCGAGCTCATCAGCTTGGTTTAATTCAGTTTTGTGAGTTGTTTGGTGATTTCTCTTTGAATGAGGTGACCTTTTCCAGGTATTCTCTAGTAAAAAGTGAAGGTATTTGTTTTCACTAATTATAAATGTTAATCTAATTTGAAGTGAATTAATTTTTTGTGAAATGTTCCCACATATGCCTCAATAAATGCACTACCTGCAACAGATCATTTTGAAGCAGGGCACCTTTGTGCTGAAACCTCCAGGAATCCTCTATCAGGTGTTTGACATGTCCTTAATCTGATGCTCAGACTTGTCATTTGAATCAATAGTATACTAGATAGGATGTCTTCAGCATGCAAGGCTATTGCTGTAGGAGGTATTTGAAATATAAATTCAGATCTTAGGGCCAGCCACAAACTTCAGGAGCACTAATCTGTCATTTGTCTCTCTTTTTGTCTGTAAACAGTTGGTTAAATTGTTGATTGAAGAGAATTAGGTGAATCACACTCAGGTCACAATGGATATATATAAACTAGATAAGCAAATTTTGTTATTTCCTGGGAAGTGACAGCTAATGTCAGCATTTCATAAAACATGCATTAAGTTTAACTGTTACAGTTGTAACTTTTGGTCTTTTTGTAGGGTAGCTTGCAACCCTTTGTTAAAACACATTTTTATACTAATGAAGACTGAGGAATTAATGAAGAATGCTACCAATTTTTATTAATGAGGAATAATTTCTACTGAAATATTAAGTAATTTATGTTAAAAACATAATCTGTATATGTTGAGCCTTCTGATGGTATCATTTAAAACTAAATATATATACATACATAGGACATATTTTTTCAGTGTTCCATTACTATGGTATAGATTTGAGAGGACTTCAAGAAACATGAAGCTTGAATTTTTATTTTAACTCCCTATAGTCTAAACAAAGAGAAATAAATCTAGTACTTTTATTACTGCTAGGAGGTATTTTAAGGAGCTTACTAAGGCTTTGATTTATTTAGCAGTACTGTAAGTAGATTCTGACTTCATTTTAGATCTCAAACATGAATATAGTGTCTATAGGAGCTCTAAAATATTTCAGTATATAGAAGTAGCCAACCTTTATTGAATATTATTTCCATTATGGGGTCATCTGTCTACATCTGTCATAGTTCTGGAAATTTCACTGTGGCTGGAGAATTTTTCTCATAAAATAGAATTTGGTATTTAGTTTTGTAATTGCTGCACACAGCTTTTTGTAATAGGACTTACGGAGTTTGTAATATACTTAAGTAAATTTAAAAACATGGATTTATTTTCAAATAAAACAGCAGCCAAAGTAATAACAAAAAAATCTGTGAAGATGGCAGTCTCAACGGTAAGTGTATGAAAAATTTTCATTTTGTAAGCACTGTTCCTTCCAGGAGTCTGTAAGGACAGCACATACACAAGAGTGTAGAGGGGTGCAATTAAGAAATAGAAGGCAGTAGTGACATAGTATTGATAAGGAGGATGCTGAGTAGCATTGGCAATTAATTTATTTCCTGAATGAAGCAGTACTGCTCAAAATTGTGATAAGAAGTCAGAACTTTGACTGGATTGTTGCTGTTGCTAAGAACTGTTGTTTTAGCTAGAAACCCATCATGGGTAATAGTGTTCTTCATAACATTTTTATTAGATTTTTAAATAGAAATCTGGACATAGCATAGAAACGTACTTAGAATCATGGAAAATCATATGAAGTCTGTCTAACTGTAGGTTTGTCCTCTTAAAAGTATGATCTTATGCAATTCAAAAATTTCTTTGGGCAAAGAGATAGGAGACTTTTTTCATCTCCCTTAAATGCTTTTTAGCAACCATCCTAATTTGTCTTATGTTTCTGTAAGAGATGTGGAAAATTTAGGAGGTGTTGAGTAATGTATGTATAACTAAGCAATAAGAGACTTGGGCATCTGAAAAACATCAGTTATGTGAAGTGTACAGATAATTACTAAAAATGGAAGAACATTATTCACATGGGGGTAACTCAGAACTTTACTAGGAATCAAGAATGTCCATATATGAAAATACCAATTTTAAAAAGAAGTACATATATTTCAGGGGTATATTTTCTTAGTTTTTAAACATTACTCTTAGTTCAAGACTGTTTAATATGAAGCCATTAAGAAGAAGAAAATAAATGCAGTAAATATTTTCTACTACCTGTGTTTTTTGGAAAGAGGGGGTCAGTATTTGCTGCCAAACCTTTCAAATTACATTTTTTAAAATACAATATGTATTGAAAACTTAGTCTTTGATTCTTTACAAAGGGGTGGGCAGTGATCCTGTAAATCTGGTCGATGTGTCTTAGGTTTTCTCGTAAATCCTCAGAGATTGTGTGTTGTGGGTACTTCTGCCTGAATGACTTCAAAAGAACACTACAGGAAAACAAGTCCAGTAACTGTAGAAGAGATCAACTGGAAATGAGAATGCTAATTGCATTTTCATCCTTGAAGTGCTTTCTGCATGAAAGCCACTAATTTCTATAGGCAGACCATAAAATTTAGAGCTGAGGAGCTGGGAACACACCACAAACAGCATATACAGACCATGGATAAATGAGGTCAAAGGCTCTAAGATTCAAACACCTATTTTCCTTCACCTTATGCTGGGAAACAGTTGTGTTGTTTTTTTTTTTACCTCAGCTTTTACAGCACTGGTCAGTTGTCTTCTGTATTGTATTCTTTGACTGTGTGGCAGCTGATAGCTCTGTCTATTCCTATGGAAACCAAGATATTGAAGCCAATCTTGCCAAGAGGCTTTTAGGGAGAAGTGCTTTAAGTCCAGACAGTGCCTTGCTTTCAGTCAAAATGCCTGACAGTCAGAACTGGCCTCGAGTTGTACTGATGTTCTTGGCTGATGTATTGCCTAAGATGCTTAGCCAGATGGATGAACACGTTCAGCTTGGAAACTGATAAATAAGGGCCCTATTCAGCTGTCTGAGGGGTTTTAACTTTTGAGTCTAGGGTGCTGCTTAAAAAGTTTCTGAAAGGGTACTTCATGAGATTAAACCCGGTGTCAAAATCAGTGAGGTTTTTGCCATGGTTGACTTGGAAGCATTAGCAAAACTTCACATATTTAAATCCACCAGTAGTTTGTTAGATAGAAGACATGGCATCATCCTTGTCTACACAGAGGTAATATAGCCTACAGATTTTGTTTCTTTAAAGCTGTAGCTCAGTGGCTGGCTGTCAAGGGTTATGTTTAAAACAGTAATCCTGAAGGTTTTTTTACTTACTTTTTCAGTTACAAGGAATTATGTGATTGGTTTTGCTCAAATTAAGACTACACTTGATTTCAAGTTTTCTTGAATTAAGCTAGACCAGCTGTGATTGAAGTTGTTCCAAAGCTGGGAGAAATACTGGTTTGACTATCTATAATTAATAAAGTTTCCTTTGCAATATTTTATCAGTCTGTTCAGAGACTGGTTGTTTCCACTCACTGTATTTTCAGTTGCTCTACATCATCTTTACTGAAGGTGCATGTGGAAACCAAGTCTTCTGACTGTTGTCTTCCAGCTGGTTAGAGACTGCAGAGAAGAGGAAGGTGTAGTTTCTCTACTGCCTCTGCCAATGTTGTTTATAATTTCGTTAGGTTAAACTACCACAGTGAGTAGACAGTATGCAGAAAAACTGTGCTAAGAGTTATTATCTTCAGTGTCTAGTTCTTGCCCAGCATACCAAGAATATGACCCAAAGGTTGAGGGGAGTATTTGAAAGGATTGAGTATGTCCTTATAACTGTTATGTTTTAAAGAAACACACAGTGTGTTTGTTCTGTAGGACTTTGTGATTCGATTGATGAATATGATCACTTTATTTGAAATTTATGAAATAATTTTACATATTCACCTCTCCTTTTGTGTGATTTCATTTAACAGTAACAATATTTTTTGCATGCTGTATTTTAATGAAGAATGATTAATCCAGCTGTTAAAGTTTATGGATAAAATAGAATTTACTTTCCTATTCATGGTTTATGTATCAAAATCATATTTATTATGACGGAGATGAGGAAGAAAGTTACTGGGAGCTTGTCTGTGATTCTAATTTTGTGTATTTTTGCTATAGCAATTGAAATCTAAAGTATGATAAAATATATTAATATATCCAACATTTTACATAAACTTTGTAACCAGATTATTTTCTCAAATAAGAATATTGTGTGTGTTGAAACCTACATGGCAACATAGCACCTGATAGCCAGAAAGACATCCTGCTGTTTTGATAGTGACTTTACTCATTTTAACTAACCATTGAGGTTCTAAGTAGCTGTACCAACTTTATTTTTATCAGGAAGTGTTAAAAAGAAAATTACTGATATTCATGGAATGTAGGAACAGTGCAGTCATGTACATTTGAAGGGTAGCACTTCCAGGACTTACTGCTATTGTAGCAAGGCAATGTTAATTCAGTACCATTGTATTAGAAATCAATAAATTTTGCTATTTCTTGCATAGATGGTTTTCAAAACACAAGTGTTTTTAATTTGTAACTTGACATATTTCTTATTTTCTATTTTAATTACTGTATCTACGTGCTAGTCTCTATTTTAGTAACTTCAAGGATTCTTGTCAGATTTCTGTCAGCTGATAACGTAAGCATATTAGAGTTCTTCTTTTGATGCATAGATTTAATTTGCTTTTAGAACAGTCTTCTATTCCTATGTACATATAAAATCAGAAGTATGATAGTCACAGCTACTGTTTTGAAAGTGTTTAGTTTGTTCCCTGAAAAGCTGCTAAAATTGGCAGGTGTTGGTGACAGAAAGTCCTTCATATGCTCTGTGTCATCCTAAAATGCTTCTGATGTTCTGAGAACACGCTTCTTCCCAAAGGAATAAACCTCTAAAGAAACCACTTGCACAGCTCCTTTTCTTCCCCAAGTTATTATAATTCTTGGGTTTTGAAAATTTGTGATCAAGTTCATCTGTGGGGTGAAGCATCCTCTCTTCAGCATCTACTCACTAGAAAGGGAGACTGAGTGTGTATATTTGTGTATGTAGTAAGATTGCCTTCTGTAAGCTTGAGTAGGCAGCAGTTTCTGCTCTGTGGACATAAGCAGGTTGAATTCAGTTGCCATTTTTATTTTAAAAGGGGAAGCTCATGAGTATGTTTGTCTTGTAAAGGCTTACTAGCAATGAGGGAGTGCAAATTTTTTGACTTACTACTTCTTGAAAACATCTGACAGCAAAGAGCTGTCTGCTTGGGTTTTAAGGTAAAATCTAAATGACTTTAATTTTGTTCAAATGTTGCCCAGGTGAGTCTCTGAGTGCAGAATACACTTTATTATTTGTCAATGTATTGATTTATACAGACTTAAGAAATTTTTATGTCACAATTGAAGTAATGATAATTTTGTTTCTCAGACATGAGCAACAATTTATCTTCAGGTAAATCCTGATTACTTTTAAGGAGTCTGGGGTTTAAAAGCTTTAATATCTAATCTGACTGTTAAAAAATCATAACAATTTATTTCACCTTTTTGGTAGTTTAGAATAAAAATGAGCATAATTTGGAAGAAAATGCTTCTCTGGAAAAGCAGTGGCCTGCTATCATGCACCTTTCCACCTCTTTTTCTTTCCCAAACTGTGTTTAAACTGAAGGAGCAGTGTACATGGGTGAATATAAAGGTATAAAAAATGATACAATTTAGTTTTGTGCTCTCAGACTGTTCTTACATACCCAGCTATGCTTTATTAAATACAACTTATGAATTTAAAAAGGAAAATGAGATTAAAGACAAAAAAAGTAGGATTACTGCCAGCACTACGGTTCTGTAAATTAGAAAAGTAGACCTGTTTGACCTCTGCAATTCATTCAGCTACAAGAATTTTGTGGTGCTCTGTACACAAAGAGTAAATATAAGAAAATTATATATTATAGTCCTCTGAAGAGGAGTTACTGATTGTTAAATAGTATCTTTCCACAAAAGAATACTGAGAAAATGGTACTAAAATATCTTACATAAGCATTGCTTAATTAATAATTGTTATATTTCAGACATAAAAAATTAATAAGCTAATAAATTATTAAATTGTGATGGGATGTATAATCATCAGCTCTTCAAAATCCCAACCATCATGGACAGTGGACGTGCTGCACTGTTTCTTCCCTCTTGTCTTTGAAGTCACCCACCTAGACAGGGTCAACCTGTGAACTTCTGCTTTTGGGAGGACTTCTGTTTTTCCACTTTCCTGAAGTCTTCTGTACACTGGCTCACCCAGGCTTACTTATGGTGGCTTCTCTCTATCAGGACCTGTAGTCAATAGCTAATGTATGATTTTGATAAAATCTCATATCAGTGGTACAGAAACATGAAGGAAGATGGCACAAAACAGCTTTAATCAATGAAACAGTCTTTGAAGGTCATAGCACTGCAGAATTTTGAGTATTCAATAACGTTTTTGAATACTTGGAAATATTACTTTAACAGGAAGAAAAACAGCTGAGCGAAGTAGCATGCAAGAAATTTAAAATAGTTTCTATGGAGTAAATATGTAAATATAAACAAAAAATCAGTTTAAAATGTGCACCACACTGTCAGCAATAGGTTCTTTGGGACTAACTGGATATTTAGCTAGCTGATATTCTAGAAATCAATTAGCTAGCTGATATTCTAGAAATCAATTCAAATTCAATAGCTTGCTTTTTTAGGCCTGTATGAAAATATTTACTGTAGCACTAGATGGAAAGTGCAAGTAAAATGGGAAATTAGGACACAAAATGTAAGGGTAGATTAAAGAATTTGGTAATGAGCTGAAAACAAATACAGTCAAAATATGAGCTATAAGATCAGAAGCAGTATATTTCTTAGCAGTTGCACTTCAGTATGGTGTTAGTGAATATTTTTCATGAACACACTTAGCATCAGAGCGACACATGGTTAAGTGTTATTGTCAGTCAGACAGGGTTTGAGTGTCCGAGGTGCCAGAAGTACAAGACTATGGAAAGTAACTGAAATGGCTGAAACTATGATAATCCAAAATACAAGTCTCTGGGCAAAGATTGGGGGCAGAACAATTTGTTCTGTCTTTTCTGAATGTATTATTTGAAAATTACTGAGAAGGACATCAACATGCTAATTGCTCGGAGAATGTACTTGGTTAATGAAAGAAATGCACTTTTTGGTATATTGGACAAGATATCTGCACTAGCAGCAGGAAAGTATAATTGATATTCATTAGGCTACTTAGTAGGACCTCTTATGCTCTGTAATCTATGCTTGCTTGTGTTCAAAACAGATTAGTTCAGACTAGAATGAGTGCAAAGATCTGATTATATTTTTTTGGAGGGATGTAGGGTTTGCCCTTTGCTGTTGAGATAGGAAGACCAATTCTTGCTTAGGTTATAAAACTTGTGCTCTATTTTCATGGGTAGAAAGAGAGAAGTGTGTATGGAGAAATATCTCAAATAAAAACAGCAAACAAAACTAAAAAAATTCAACTTGAAACTGAGAGAAATGTGGAAAAAAATCCAGAATACAGTAATTCCACTTTAAAAGAAATCTCTAAGAATTTTTTTAGAAAGGATTAGATGTTTGTACTCCTTGTGGTGCTGGAGGATTAGCTTTGGTAAACTAGAGGGTCAGTTTTAACCATCAATTCTAATTTGTGGGTTATATGTAAATATTTCTAAGTCTTTCTGTTCTTCTGGAAGTATGTGCCCTGTCTGCATCTTCAGTGCTTTTGTCTGCCCACTAAAACCACCTCCTTTGTAAGGATCACTTTTAAGTTGTTTTATGTTCTTTTGGTCTGTCTGTTCCCAGTAGTGGGAGGGCAGGTATGTCATTTTGAATTGGATCCTAAGTAGCATCTTCATGGTTTAACAGCTTGGCATGCTTTGCAATGACCTCTGCTGTGTTTACCAGGAGGTTATATAGAGATGCTGGGCTGCCTTTTCCCTAGTTCTCTAGCAACCTTCACAGTCAACTAAATCTTCACAAGCCTATTGTAGGTATTCCAGAAAAACAAGTGTTGCTGTGCTGTAGTGCAGCTGTAGCAGTCAGTAGTCAGCTCATGTGCACTACATTATAGATTATTACAAATCAATCTTTCAAGTCACGTTAAGTATTTCAGGTGGATTTGAATTATTATGCTTTTGGTAAATGCAGTCTCAGCAATGAATAAGGAAATAAGCAATTTCTCTATATTCTTTTAACCCTTTTTAATCCTCTTATAACCCTTTTAACCCATTGATGACAAGAGGATGGTAGCCTTTCTATGGATATGCTTTTGATGCTTACTCCTCTGACTCTTAGCTTTACAATGTTCAGCTCAGTTTATCCCTTTATAAAATGGTGTTCTTTCTATTTATCTATCTATCTGTCTATCTATCTATCTACATATGTTGTATGTTTTAAAATACAAAGATTAAAAATGCAACCTCAGAGGTATATCAACACCACAGGGTAAGGGGTGTAGAGAGTCAGAGCACAGAAGCATGTGGTTATATAACAACCAATTTAACTTCCCAAGAAATAGTGGCATGAGAAGGGAAATAAATTTTCACAGAGCTCTGTGTCATGTCAGCAGAATATTTCCAGAACCCAGGTGAGCTCTTTAAAGCAAGCTTGTGTTTCTCAGAAATACATAAAAATTTGCTATGCAAGATACTCAGTGTCATTCATCATTAGTTGCCTAGGAGAATTTGATTTGAGATTCTGCAAAATTTAGTTTTATTATTCCCCTTCTTGGTTGTTGGTGCATACTAAATGGCCATCTGGACTACGGTGAAATTGATGTGCTGTTATTTATTTAGGATTTAGATGAAAAAGTACTATTTCCCCCTTCCATTTATCCTTGCCGTTTCTTCTAGAACTACATCTGGTATAGGAGATGCATATGGATATAGTGAAGCCTTAGTTGTACAAGTAAGATAAAGAAAAAAGAATATTACCAGATTAGGTGGATTGCTTCTCTTTCTACTAAGTGTACTTGTCTACTATCTGTCTAGTGTTATCTGTAATTTGGAGAAGTGTTTGAACCCTTACCTCTTCAATGAGTATCAAGAGATACCCGTGATAAAACTTTGTTTCAGTATATTCACACTCGGTATTATGGTGGTAATGACTCCTCCGTTTCAGATGGTGTTTTATTCTACTTAATTGTCCAGCTGTAATCTGGGTCAACACTGAAATGGATGAGAGGTGCTCTCTATTATTTCCCAGAAAGGGAAAGAGAATAAGGGAGAGAGACTTACAGGTTGGAAACTAAACTACACAGCTTTAGTGGAATAATAATGATGAAAAAGAAAATAATGAAATATTAATAAATACATACAAACCCGGTATCATCTCTCCCCAGTAACAGTCACGTCACCAGCGAGGCTGCAGGGTCAGGCCCGGGGTCTGGGCTCCTGGAATCTGCAGCAGGAAGAAACTGGATTCAGGAATGCTCAGATTCAGGAATGCCCATATCAGGATTAGAGTCAGATGAACAGATGAAATCCTTCCAGGACACCAGCCATGGAAGAAGAGAGCTTGACCCTAATGACCCCTCAGATGTATACTGAATATGATGTGTAAGGGATGGAATACTTCATTTGGTCAATTTTGAATCACCTGTCTTGTCCACTCCTCCCCGCAGAGGACGTGGCCCCATTTCCCCCTTTTCATTTCCGGCACTTAGGAAGTTGAGCAGAACCAAGCACTGACTTTGGTTCTGGATAGCATTCTTCAGTGATAACTATAAACATTGAGTGTAGTCAGTCCTAGAAGCAGACACTGACTGAAAAACATGCCATTAATTTCAGCAAATGCAGTTGCTTAGAAGAGACTTAACTGAAAAATAAAAACTACTAGAAAGAAAATTGGTTCCATCCAGGCTCAAAACAGGGCAGTAACAACAGTGAGTAATCCAAGGTTTTACATTTATGTATTTTATATGATGTTACTTTAAGTGTTTCTGTTGCTGCTACTGATGTTGACTTTCAGTTTACAGAAAGAAAATTTTATACATTTTGCCGGAACTGTGCTCAGTTTCTTTTGAATTCTGACTCAGAAAAGCATTAGATTGCAGCAAACTAAGAGAAGGCGAGAAAGTGAAATGTTCCTAGTAAGTATTAATTGCAGGTTTTATTCTGCTGTCTCCTGATAGCCAAGCAGTGATCATGATTGCTATTGGTGGCATTGGGAGGCTTCTACCAAAGGTAGCAGAGCACTGTACATCAGCAGGTTAAGGAGTCTGGTTCTTAAAGGGAACATGCATGAATGATATCTCACAGTTGAGGAGAGAATATCCTGTCTCCCGTTAAGAAGGCTAACACTTATGTATGCTAAGAAATTTCTGGAAGAATTTTGCTTCCTTTAAGGATAAAACTTTTCACAAGAAACAGGATTAAGTACAGCAATTTGTTGTTAGCTCTGTGTTTGTTTACAATTCAGGCTTAAAAAATGTGTCTTTGAATGGATTACGTTATCTGTGTATATTGAAAAGGTAAATTAAAAAAACTATTAAAAACTCTGAATCTTCCTTATACTAGTAGATATCATGCAGGGAGCAAAAATGTTGGCCAAATCCTCTCTTCATTTTGGGTGCTGGAATATTTGCACAGCTGTATTTTTGTGATAGTATTTTCTGTGTTAGGCTTGTTGGCCTATTGTGCTAGTTATTACCAAAGAGCCTGCTAGTAGAGATGAGTAATAATATTTAAAGCTTCCCAACGGTAATAGGAAAATATGATTACTCTAAATGTTGCAGTATGGTTGAGCTGTTTTGGACAATGGGCCAGTTGGAACCCTGTGTTTCCACCTGTTTGAAGTAAGGCTGAAACCTGGCCCAGAAGGGGTGTAGATGTTAGCATGGCTTCACAGTGATGCTGGAATCCCTGTCTTTCCCAATACCCATATTCTCATGCTAGGTTGAGTCACGTACTAGATCCCCTCCATTAGTTTGCTTGGGAAGAGGAGGACTGCCACTTACCCAAGCAAAGGAAAAATTTATGTCCTTTCCTTAATTTTCTCAGTGCTGAGTGAAGGAACCATAGCTTGAGTTCTGAGGAAGTCTTTGAAACAGAAACACTGGGCAACTTAGAGCAGGGCTGTGCCAAGCTGTACGGAGTAGCATGATGTGAAGTGCGGGGCTAATGTTTGGAGTGCATTGGTAATTCAATGATCAATAATTTCAGTATCGACATACAATTAGGATTATAACATTGCTATCTATACTGAGCTTGGTTTCATAGAATGATAGAATGGCTTGGGTTGGAAGGGACCTTAAAGATCACCCAGTTCCAACCCCCCTGCATGGGCAGGGACACCTCCCACCAGCCCAGGTTGCTCAGAGCCCCATCCAACCTGGCCTTGAACACTTCCAGGGAGGGGGCAGCCACAGCATCCCTGGGCAACCTGTGCCAGTGTCTCACCACCCTTACAGGAAATAATTTCTTTCTAATGTCTAACCTAATCTCTTCATTTTTTTTCCTTACTCTGTTACTTAGGTGACCTTTTGGGGCAGACTGATCTTGGCTGATTGCTGTTTGCTCACCCAGTTGCTCTCTCACTTCCCCTTCTCAGCAGGCCAGCAAGAGAAAATAAGTTGGAAAATCTGCTTTAGGTGGATGAAGAAATAAACACCTTATCTTGTAGGCCCAAAAAAGTGTTTACTGGCAATTTTTTTCTGGAACATTTTCCCTGCAAGAGCAATATTGAAAGCACCGTGCACTTTTTTTTCTGAGTGCAGCGCTTTTTCTTTGGCAATAACTTTTTAAAATTCAGGGATAATCTGAATTCTGGCAAATTCGTTAATTCTGACAAAGATGTTTTTCCTATTGCTCTTTTCTCTATTGAAATATTCAGGAGAGGAAAATTTTTTCTCACTGCTTAGCAGTTAATCTTGGGGTACAAAACTATTGAACTATCTATCTACCAAAACTTGTGTTACAGTCCATTGCAGTTAGTATATTGGGCTGAAATTTTGAAATAGCAGAAGTATTTCTTCTAGTTAAGCTGAAGCTAGTTGTCAGCTGCTTTCCAAAACTGTATTGTAGGTTGAGTACAGAGTCTTTTGACTAAAATATTTCTAATAGAATATAAAAGAATTTTAAAAATCGTCATTGGAACAGTAAATTTTGGCTACCAGGAACTGAGTTTTCTGTGATAGTATTTAATCCTGTTTACTCATGATGTTTTCACAGGCTGACAGAATAATTTTAGAGATACTATTGATGTCAAGACACCATGGACTCATCCAAAGTGCTTCATGATGCCCAGGAATCTTTAGGCTAATCAAATGCATTTTCCATGAGTAAAAACTCATGAGCTTAAAGAATTGTTATATGCAAGAATTTTACAAAAATGAAGGAATTTGTCTAGTAACTGCTTTTCAAATTAACAATACTTTTCCACCCTCCACCTCATAAGACCTAAATTATATCTGCCTTTGAGATATGTTGAAGGCATATATAATTAAAAATATGTTGCATATTTATGAAGTTAGGTTGTAATCAGTTTAGGGTGGCAAATTTTTCCTTTGTCGTTATCAGGGATGGTGTTAGGTTCTAACAAGTGAATGGAACACAGGGACAGTCACAGAATCATGGAATCACAGAGTGTTAGGGGCTGGAAAGGACCTCTAGCTGTTACTGCTCCTCGACTGAAACTTAACTGCTGAAGCTGCTTTGAACAAATCCAATAGACTGTATTGAAGTCAAGCAGAAGCATTTAAAATGTTGTATGTAGCATCTCTTCTATGGAGAATAACTCCCAAGCAAGGAGCACTATCAAGTCAAAGCTGACTACACCCTAATCACTACACTGCTTCATGACTGCATGATTATATCTTTAATTTTTAACTGGCTTCTTTAGTGATTTGAGAAATAAAGCTGGATTGATTTCTTTGGGATCCTACCCTCCATTATTAGTCACAGGAACATTTCTACATGAAACCCTTGTCAGTCCATAGTGTTAAATATTTTAAATGTATTACAAACCTAGCTGTTGCATCTACTTGTCATGCATACAGTAGATCAAAACTCATATAATTCCTGATTTCAAAATGTAAGAAACAGTCACTTTTCCATATATGTTACTCATTCATATGAGTGCATTTTCTCTCTTCAAATTTTTGTTTGTTTTTTTACTTTCATTTAGAAGTTTGTAATCTGTGTTTAGTTTTATTCCTCCTCTTTTAACTGTCTGCCTTTCTGAAACCAGAATGTAATTGTCTTATTTCAGTTTTTACATATTTATTTAATACTTATTTAGGTAAACTGCCAGGGCACTGACAATATTGCAGAATTTTTGGTATTACTGCACACTGTTGTACCCGGTCCACTAATGGAAGATATGTATCTAATACCAAGTAGCAAAATACACTTAAAAATCGAGAGTTAATATTTTTTAACAGAAAGTCTTCATCAGATGTTTCCAAAGCTTAGAGATGGATTGGTGGGCTTATTTTAGGTGCTGGAATACAACAGTATGTATATCTAAACACTGTGATCATTTGGACTAACTGACATTTTTCCTTATTCAGGGAAATTACCGCTTCATGAAACTTTTACTGGCTCGTAGAGGGAACTGGATGCAAAAGGACTTGGAGGATATGACACCATTACATTTAACTACGCGTCACAAAAGCCCAAAATGTTTAGCTTTATTGCTAAAACATATGGCACCTGGAGAAGTGGATACCCAGGATAGAAATAAGGTAAAAATACTGCTTTTTTAAGACAACATTTGTAGCAGCTTTATGTTATATCAAGCAGTTGTATATGAAAAATTACTTCAGTCATAACAAACTTTTTGAGTCTTCAAAATAGTGGCTAACACTGGTACTATAATGATCACATGTAGAAATATTAATATTTTCCTGATGATAACAATATAAAAGTTAGTTACACTGAGTTCATTGACATTCTTGTTGAGAGTACATAGAACAATAGAGGATTCAAGAAACATTGGGTTTAAGGTATAAGTCTCTCTGTAACATTGTGATGCTTGTTAGTATCTGGGTAATATGTGCTTATCTTGCTTTTCTCCCTCAGAAAAACCTTACATTTAGAATCATATAATGATACAAGACACTAGAAAACCTTGGGCAAAAAGCCTTCAAAATATTTTGTCATATCGAGGTTGAGTTAAAAAAAATTTTAAAACCTCAAAATTATTCCTCTGGTGCTAAATAGAATGCAGGTTTGCTGTTGGCAGGCATAGAATGGTTGGGGTTGTTAGGGACTTCTACAGATGATCTTGTCCAAGGCCCCTGCAGTGAGCAGGGGTATCTTCAACTGGATCAGGTTGCTCAGAGCCCCATACAACTTGACCTTGAATATTTCCAGGGATGGGGTTTCTGCCACCATTCTGGGCAGCCTGTTCTGATATTTCACCACTCTCATTGTGAAAAACTTCTTGACAATATCTAGTCTAAATTTACCCACTGTTAATTTAAAACCATTACCCCTTCTTCTGTCACTATGGGCTCTGCTAAAATGCTTATCCCCATATCCTTCTTAAAATTGGATGATTGTTTTTGCCCTGCACTGAGGCCACTAAAATGGTAATGCAGGCCACTAAAATGGTAATGACATTTACAGAACAGTCCATAGGTGTGCTACCTTTTAGAAAATTGTGGTGGGTTATATTTGGCCACCAGCCAAACCCACTCTCTCACTCCCCTTCCTCTGTAAGATGAAGAAAATAGGTTGAAAAAGCTCATGGGTTGACATAAAGATGGAAAGAGTGCTCACCAGTTACTGTCATGGGCAAAACAGACTCAACTTAAAATGAGTTTCATTTGTTGCCAATGAAAATAGTTTTGGCTAATACGAAACAGACAAAAATTAAAACACCTTCAAACCACTCCTACCCCTACTTTTTTCCCTCGTTAACTTCAGTCTTTCACTTCCGGTCCTCCAATTCCATCCACAAGGATGGTCTAAGGCTAAAAGTATCCTTAAACAAAATCTGTCCATTCAACTGTCCTTTTTTCTTTTATCTCTGTAAGTTAAAATGGACAATTTTGGCTCCTAGGCATACAGGACTTTTTGGCCTGGGATAAAATGTAATGCCATATGATGTGTCTCAGCAGTCCCTTGAGCTGAAACTTAAAACTTTCCAAAGTGGGGGAGTCCACTGCTTCCCCTGGCAGACCATTCCAGTGTCTGACTGGATGTGATGACAAAATTGATTGACATTCTGGCATGACAATTTCATTTGAAACAGAGCACCAGTTAGTGCATGTATCATCATGGGTTGTCCCTTTGCAAAGTCAAGTCATGCTTTACTGCATCAGTAAAATCATGAGCCTGCTTCAGAAGCACACTGACTTGTGAGAGCCTCAGGAAACAACCTACTGAAATGTCCATCCAGAAGAGGTGAAGGAGCTTAGAAGGAAAGTGGTAGAGTTCTTAAACTGATTTATTAGTACTTTTCATACAAAGAGAACTGCTAGTTCACAGTAATAGCACACTAGCCCATTTTAAAAGAAGGGATAGTTGTTTAGCATATAGTAACTTTATTTTTTTGAGATGCTCAGATTAGTGTGGTTCTTATATTTGAGAGTTTATCAATGCTTGATTTAGAATCAATGTGAAACAATTGTCTCCATTAGTAGGGTGTGAGGAGGCATAGACTTTCACACAGTCCTTACAGACGTTCTAGGTGAAGGATTTGTTTTTCCTCATAGGTTTTGAATAAAACAGATGTATCCCTCTTGTCAAAATGCTTGATTTCTCCTTGGGAGATGATCACATTGCCTTTAGTAGACAGACTTCTAGTAATTATTGTGGACCTGTTAATCGTGGAATAACTGATTTAAGTTTCATGTGCTTGAGCAGTTTGTGTATCCTGAAATGTGAAAGAAGCTTCTTTCAAGGAGTCTAGAGATACGAATATTGCCTAGACCATTTTTTCCCCCCAAGAATATAGTAACAAAAAGTGGGACACTGCAAATGTAGGTAGCAAAAAGGAGACCAAAAACCAATTAATGTCACTACCATTGACAGAGTCAGCATGGTATCAAACCCAACTGGAACTGTTACTGATGATGTTCACTTTTGAAGTACTGAGCAGAGAAGTCTCCTTCCTGCAGTTTGTAAGTGATCTAGGAACTGGTGCAAAACCTCTCCTCATCTACCTCACTAATCTACCACTGATTCCAATGTGAATGCCATGATGAGGTGTATTTGGGTCAGCTGATAATCAACATAGCAGCTTGGCAAGGCTGCTGTTAGTGGAAATCATCACTCCATATCTCATGTAGTGGGTTTTTGCATGAGGACATAGTAAGAGAAGGGGACTGGACTAACTTCCTAGTGGTGTTACTGTTCAAATTCTGAAATCCTTATCTGATTTTATCATCTAGGAAGCAGCATCTAGGACAGCTGCTAGCCCAGTTCCCAACAAATTAATCTTGCATCCACTCCAGAAAATGGATTTGAACCAGCCTGTGCCCTAGCAATCAGATGTTTGCCTTCCAGGATGTTCTAACATGTATCATGGAAACCCTGGCTATAATTACAGCGGGCATTCTAGAGAGGTCGTGCTGACTTCCTGACCAAGTTAATTAATTAACAAAGGTGTATGGAAACCAGCCAAAACCTTTTAGGTACATTGCCTGCTGTTTAGCAGCTTTCCAAGTCAGTATTAAAGCATTGCCAGATTTCCCACAAAGTGTAGAGCAGTTTCATTACAGTTTGTGTCACAAGTAGTCACAGCAGCAAAGATGGAATTCAGGCTGGTGAAAGGCAATCTCAGAGACAGGAGTCCAACAAGTTTGACCCTGTTGGGCATATACCTTATTTGTTTCCCTTACTGCAGAAATGCACATCAAATTGTCAAATATCATTCTTGAATATGAGAGAACAACTCTTTTTCACAGCTACTTCCATGTAGGCAACTGACTGAAAAGCAGGTTGGAGGTGGGAGCAGCCAGTAAACCAAGACTACATTGGCCTTCTGGTAATCAGAAATTTTTGCTTTCATTGCAGCTGTCACTTTCTGGGGATAGTGATCAGCTCCAACTAAGAAGTAGCATTTGGAAACATTACAAATTTCTACTGCTGGAAGTTTTTTCAGTTCAAATCCTGACAAGTTATGTTAGTTTGAACACGTTGAATGGTGCTAGAATGTATGCTATTTTATCTGATGTGAGTTATCACACCTTTCCTTGCAACCCCTTCAATTATGTCTGTGAGTGAGCTCTTTTTCAGTGAACTACCAAGTAAGACAGAAAGGCTGTGCTATCATGTTATATTACCATGGTACTAAACTAGCAGTTTACAGCAACAAGAAAAAAATTAGGCTATTTTTTGCCTTCTTCCTCTAGAGAGAAATTAAGGATATGATACTGGACTCGTGCATTCTATCTCATTGTTCAAGGATGTAAATCCAGGGTGTTGTAGTTTGTATACAAGTGCCCCACAGCAGTTATTTCTCTGCATTTTCAAATGTCCTATAATATTTTGCAGGGCTGAGGAGAGAAGAGAGGTGGGAAATAAAATTATTTCTTTATCTTACAACCCTCTGATACTTGGCAGCCTGGGAGAGTTGTGCTGATAAATAAAATACTTGTTAATATACCAACATTTTGCTGTTTAGAAAAACCTCACACGTTGGTTTGCTTATGTAATTATGAACCTCAGTAATGGCCTTAAAAAGCCACTTGTAGTCAGGAATGGCAGTAGGAATATGGATTTTCTTTTGATGTTCTATTGGACTGCTGTGGGTTAGTGGCTATTAGATTCAGTAATATTCAGCCTCACAATTCAGAGTGATTAAGGACAGTGCAGTAAGTCAAAACCTTTTCTCAAGTTGGATCCAAGTGCAGTGTCAGTATTCAGTGCCATCTTCCTTTAATGGAAAGTAATCTTTTTATGTGCTTATCCTTCAATTTATATTATTCCAAAAGATCTCCAAATATCAGAGGGACGAAGCTCATCATTGCAGTTGTTCTATAGTGGAGGTGAGGTCTGCTTGAGATAATCATTCTGACTTGGACATGGTTATTTAATGCCAGCCTCAGGTATTTTCTCCAGGTCTGAAATTGCTGCATCCAATGGCATTGCCCTTTTGGCTGACTAAGTAGCACAGACTATGTTTTCCTGCCATATTCCAAGAAATCTTCATCTGAACAAAGTAATAATCTACCAGAAATTCCTATATTCCAAACATAAAGGCTTCTCAGAGTGAGTCTCAGGGAAGATGTTGTAGTTTAGACCTAATTCACACCTCAGTAGCAAAGATGTGTGAATATCTACTCTTACATGTATAGATAGGCTCCTGGTTCAGTTTTGTTCAAAGCCTGCTTTCCAGTGATTCTGAAATGTCAGCCATCCTTGTGGATGCTCTATTTTCTTTCAGTCCTCTTTATTGAAGTGTAACAAAAGATTCCTTATTTTCCCATTGTTTAAAGGTGGTTTTACCTGTGGTCCTTCTTCTTTGCTCAGCACTAGTGGCATCTCAAATGGAATGTTGTGTCTACTTCTGGGTTCTCCAGTACAGTAAGTGTGGAGGTATTGGAGAGAGTCCAGTGGAGAGCCACAAAGATGATTAACAGGTTGGAGCATCTGACATCAATCACAGTCTGGGAGACCTGCAAATGTTTAGCCTGAGGAAGAGAAAATTTGAGGGTGATTTTACCAATGTGTATAAATACCTGATGGGAGGCAGTAGAGAAGATAGAACCAGACTCTTCTGAATGGTGTCCAGTGAACAGGCAAGAGGCACTGAGCACAAGCTGAAAAAGTATAAATTCTGATTGAAACTGAGAAAATATTTTTTTACAGTGAGGGAGGTAAAACACTGGAAGACGTTTTCCTGGGAGGCTGTGGAGTCTCTATCTGTCTCTGTCTTCTGGCTAACTATAATTTTTATATTATGTTCATTTTTCAATATATTTGTAAAACTTACGAATATTTTTTTCCAGCAAACAGCATTACATTGGAGTGCCTACTACAATAACCCAGAACACGTGAAACTTCTCATAAAACATGATTCAAATATTGGAATCCCTGATATTGAAGGAAAAATTCCACTTCACTGGGCAGCTAACAACAAGGATCCTAGTGCAATTCACACAGTGAAATGTATTTTGGTAAGAACGTATATTATATATAATACTTTATGTATTTATTATTTTGATAGAAATATTTTTTATTTTGTATTTTTTCATTTAGTCCACTGAGTCCTTGAGAATGAAAGAATTTGCTTTTCCCTACTACCCAGACTTTTGTAAAAAATCATCTTAAATGTTTTTACTCTTCTTGAAAGGAGTTTCTTCTGAGTTCTGTGGGTGAATATCTTTGCTCTAACTCATGAGAACATACATTGTATATTCTCTTAATCAGTTTGATATGTGTAACTTTTCATTTGGGGAGAAACAGAGGGAGGAAGGGGTTGCAAGTTCTTCTAGGTAAAATGCCCAGTCATGTTGCTCATCTCAGTTGCATCTTGCACACTGATTTCTTTGTTGTGTCTCTTGTCTTCCTTATTTGAAAATTTCTTTCTGGTTGACTGTGCTGAGAAGTCTAATTTAATTTGGTCTCTCAAGTCCATATTCTGGAAAATACTTGATCATTTATGAGACATCCCACATTCAGTTTACTGAGAGACTTTCCAAATATTTTTCTGTACAGATTTAATAATTTTTCCTTGATGACATATTTTTTCTTTCTGCAGTATTTCTGCAGCAATTTCATTTGCTACAATTAAATCATGTGCCCAGCTTGATTTTTATCTTAATTTTTATTCTATGGGAATCTTTGAAGTTCACTATCATGGAAAGATACATCAGTCTCAGTTGAATTTTTCTCCCATATTGCAGCAGTCTCTCTGTCTTTGAGAAGGGCCTTGAAAACTGAATAAATACTGATTGTAAACCAACTACAGTGACTTCTATGACTGTTTGCCTGATTAGCTCACAAGTTGGGAACTTATGTGTAGCATATGAAAATTTGTTTTGCTTTTCTCCAAATTACGCTGGTAATCTTACAGTTACTGATACTTTATTTTACTCTAAAAATAGTTTTTGAGAAATTTCCAGTGTTTAAGTAATATGATTTTATTCCTGTAGCACTTCTGTTTACTCAAATTATTTGTAATTTGAACTCAGTTGTGAATTAATTTGTCACAAAGTTTTGTTACAAAGTTTTAATTTGTATATACTGCCTACTTCTCTGTCATACTAGAGAAATAAATTTGCTGAAAAATAAGTAAGCATTGCTATATTCAAATACACACTTTTAAAAAAATTAGTCAAGGTTGATGCTCTTAAAAGTTGTGGTGGGTTGGTCCCAGTCAACAGCCTAACACCTGCACAGCCACTCACTCAATCCCCTCTTGCCAGAGTGGGAGAAAATATGAGGATGTAGATAATGACAGTTTAATACAGAAATACAAAAAGCTGCGTGCAAGAGAGAATTTATTCACTGCTTCCCACCAGCAGGCAGATGTTAACCACTCCTAGGGAAGTGGAAAAGGAGCTTCAGCATGCTTAATTGTTGCTTGGGAAGACTCATAATGTAGCCGTGAGTGTCCCTGCTCCATCCTTCTTTCCTTTAATGTTTTTTGCTGGTCTTGTTGTTATATGGTATGGAATATTCCCAGCTGTGTCTTCTCACAGTCTGTTGCCCACTCAATGGGGAGAACAGGGCACAGCATAACGAAGAGAAATCCTCAGTGCTGTACAAGCAGTATCCAAAACATTATTGAGCTATCAACAGTCCTAATCAGAAATACAAAGCTAAATCAGAGATACAAAATACAAAGTTATTATCTTATATGGAATAATAATAACTAGTTTAAATGAAAAGGTAATTAAGCTTTCAGAATAAGGGTAAAAGTTTATGATACAGAAACATTGTTACCAGGTAATCAATCTGTTGACTGAATCTGTTGTTAAGTATGAATACCTTTTTTTTTTGTTAGTGGTGGTGCCTCTGGGTTTAATCCTTTAACAAGATCTCTCCAAACAGAAAGGGTTTTCTTATGTGTCTTGATAGATACCTTCCTAGCAGAGCTTACAGTCTTCTTATCCTTCATAGCTATTTTTTGCCGGTTTTAGACCTATTGTTCAAGCATCACCTTTGATTCTCATTCCTCTGTAGGTCTTAAACAACACTGCTGTTGTTTCTCTCATTTTATCTTTAATGCTGTGAAAGAATTTCCCAGAAAATTATTTTTCTCTAATTTCCTACTGAGAACTTTCCAGTGCTGTTAAACAAAAAATTGACAAAAATTAAACTAGGTGGTTTTATTGAGGACACAGTCCTTCAATACTGAAAAATACTGTGATGGTTTTCTGTGCTCTGCTATCTGGATATGTCCATTTGTTGTTCCCTGTTTATAAATTAATAAAATTAAGGGTCATCTTTCTGTTTGATGCTTGTGTAGTACTTGGCACATCGCAATTGCCAAAATAAACAGTGACAAAAAGACCTCAGTTAAATGCTGATGACCTAGGTTGGGTTTGCAGAGGTGGCATTTATGCACAAATTGTTTATATCTAATACTGAAATCCATGACATATGTTAAAAATGGAACTCATTACATATTTAGAAAGTAAACATGTGAAATAGAGAGAAACTCTAATCTGGAGATCCTCTCATGGTCAACTTCCTTTTCCACCTTTCCAGATTCAGCAGTGCTTGATTACATGAAAAACATTGGGAAGATTTAAGGAGAAATGAACAGAATAAGGTTCCATTAATATGATGGAAGCATCTGCTTAGTACTCTCTGTCTGTTTTGTATTTCTTCTCTTTATTTATTCCTCATGGTAAGAGACATGACATTTATTTATAGAACACTTTCCATTACTGCCTACAATTCTATTGTTCTAATTGCTGCAGAAAAATGTGTAGCTTCTGTTTCTTCTGTCTATTGTGCTCAAAATATTAATATAGTATGACAGTTTAATTATAGCTAGTTTTGCACCAAAGCCACTTAAAATCCGAAGAAATTATATTCTTGAATGTAGGCAGAAAGAGGCATACAACATATAGTTTGAGTGGCCAAATATTTTAAAATGTGAGTACTTTTAGACTAGTATATAATTAGTGGCTTTGCCCTTGAAACATTCTTTAACATTTTGCAAAAGTAACTCTTTTGATTATGAGGGTATGTTCTGGGGAACATGAGTGACGTTGAACCAGGAGTTTTTGATGTCATTTATTTACCATATTGTGCTTTTAGAAGGCTTGAGAAATAGCTTTCCTGATTACATCCATAAATTATGGGTAAAGTGAAGAAGTACTTGTTTTCTGTGTTCATTTTGATCAAACAGGTTTTCCTCTGGTGGAATTAGAGTTTCAGTAAAAACTTCTGATCACTTTGGTGATCAGACATTGGAATGGGCTGCCCAGGGAAGTAGTGGATTCTCCATCCCTGGAGATATTTAAAAAGAGACTGGATGTGGCACTCAGTGCCATGGGCTGGTAACCACAGCGGTAGTGGATCAAGGGTTGGACTTGCTGATCTCTGAGGTCCCTTCCAACCCAGCCAATTCTATGATTCTGTGCATAATACATTTTTTGTCACTCTTAAAAGGGATTATAATAAAGAACACTTCTAAATTTTTGCAGTGGGCTCTATACTCCCTCTGCTGAGCTCTTTGAATAGACAGAAATTAAGCATATTTTCAACTTTCTCTTGAAATTTGAATTAAATCTTGAGATTTATTAAAGCTAGGAGAGAATGTAAAACTTCACTTTTCAATGTAATGGCTCAGAGGAATGCTTTTGAATGATTATTTAAAGAAGTGTTAGTCATGCTTTGATTACTGCAGTTGGTGCATTTAACAATGTTAACTTTGATTGTATTTTTGTTTAAGAGATTTATCATTTTTAAAATGTTTTTAATAGATTATCTGTTACTGTACTAGTGTATCTGTTACTGTACTAGTGGCTAGGCATAGTAATAAACTACAGTATGTTTCAAGTACATTATTTTTTTTTCTCTAGCAAAACATGGTAGGCAGCAAGGAAAGTACAAAGTAAGCTGACAGCACTTGCCCTTTTAAAATCAGACTTCAGTCTCTTCAAGGATCTGCTTAGTAGGGTAGAATGGAACAAAGCCCCGGATGGGAAGGGAGCCCAGGGAAGCAGGACTGTATTCAAGGATCACCTTCTTTGTGCCCAGGACCAATGTGTCCCAGTGAAGAGGAAGGCAGACAGGAGTGCCAGGAGGCTGGCATGGATGAGCAAGGAACTGCTGGACACACAGAGTTTACAGAAGATGAAAGCAAGGACAGGTACAGTGGAGAGATCAGGTTAGGGAAGCAAAAGCATGGGGAGAATTACATCTGGCAAAGGGGGGTTAAGAGTAACATCAAAAAATTCTATAGGTATATCAATGATAAGAGGAACACCAGGGAAAATGTGGGCTCACTCCAGAAGGAAACAGGAGAGCTGGTCACCCAAGATGTAGAGAAGGCTGAGGTACACAATGACTACTTTGCCTCAGTCTTCACTGGCCATGACTCTGGTCACACCCTCCATGTTGCAGAAGCTAAAGGCAGGGATTGTGAAAATGAAGATCCTCCAAGAGCAGGTTCGAGACCACCTAAACAACCTGAAGGTGAACAAGTCCTTGGGACCTAATGGGTTTCATCCATACCTCCTGAAAGAACTGGTGGATGAAGTTGCAGAGCCACTGTCCATCGTATTTGAAAAGTCTAGGCAGTCTGGTGAAGTTCCTGCTGACTGGAAAAGGGGAATCATAACCCCCACTTTTCAAAATGGAAGAAAAGAAGATCCAGGGAATGATAGGCCAGTCAGTCTCACCTCTGTGCCTGGCAAGATCATGTCAGCAACATGGGCAGTGGAATCAAATGCACCCTCATCAGTTTCACTGATAACACCAAACGGCGGTGCAGTCAACACACTGGAGGGAAGGGATGCCATCCAGAGGGACCTTGGCAGACTCAACAAGTGGGCTTGAGCAAACTGCATGAAGTTCAACAAAGCCAGTTTCAAGATTCTTCCTGGGTCAAGGAAATCCCATGCGCAACTGCAGTTTGGGAGGAGAAAAGATTGAAGGCAGCCCTGAGGAGAAGGACTTGGGGATGGTGATGGACCAGAGCTCAACATGAGCCTTCAGTGTGTGCTTCCAGCCCAGAAAGCCAACTGTGTCCTGGGCACTAACTGCATCAAAAGAACCACAGACGGTCAAGGGAGGTGATTCTCCTCATCCACTCTGCTCTTGTGAGACCCCAGCTGGGGTGCTTTGTCCAGTTCTGGAGTCCCCAGCATAAGAAGGACACAGACCTCCTGGAATTTGTCCAGAGGAAAGTCACTAAAAGGATCAGAGGGCTGGAGCACCTCCCCTGTGAAGCCAGGCTGAAGAAGTTGAGCTTGTTCAGCCTGGAGAAGAGGAGGCTCTGAGGTGACCTTATAGCAAACCTCTGAAGGAGGCCCACAGTAAAGCTGGGGTAGGGCTTTGTATGTGGATGCATAGTGAGAGGACAAGGGGAAATGGATTAAAACATGAAGAGGGCAGATTTAGGCTAGACATTAGGAAGAAATTCTCTCCTGTGAGGCACATGAGACACTGGCACATGTTGCCCAGGGAAGCTGTGGCTGCCCCCTCCCTGGAAGTGTTCAAGGCCAGGTTGGATGGGGCCCTGAGCAACCTGGTCTGGTGGGAGGTGTCCCTGCCCATGCAGGGGGGTTGGAACTGGGTGATCTTTAAGGTCCCTTCCAACCTAAACCATTCTGTGATTGTATGATTAACACTACTGACACCTAAAATTGATGCATTTTTTTTTAGATATGAGGCAGGCAACTTAATTAGTGTTTTAATTCAGTATATTAAGTATGTAAATCTCTAACTTTAGAAAAGCTATATAGTCAAGTATTAGGGGGTTTCAGTTTGCACTGATAGAAAGTAAGACAGTAAGAAATAAAGAATCAGGGCATTGCAGGTTTGAGGTTACTACTGAAGAGTTAATTTAGTCAGATCGCACTTAAGAAATATGTTTAACTGTAACTCTAAATGTTTGGGTTTTTTTAAACTATTAAAAAGAAAATAGAACATATAGAATGCCTAACCTTGATCAATTAATATCTGGGTAGAAACCGTATCTCTGGTGTTTCATGATTTCCTGCTTCTTGATTTGTTGTTCTCAAAGTTAGATGTACATTTTCTATGTAATAGTTACCACATTTCAAATAATACAAATACAAGTAATTTAATGGCCTATTTGTGTACCTAGTGAAGTCAATAGCAAGAATTTGCAATTAGTTTAGTGAGAAAGGTATCAGGAACTTGATTTAACTGTTGAAAAGGTGCACTGATCAGAATCTCTCCCTCCTCTTTCATAAGTATTCTAAGATATAGTGTGACTGTATTTTCAGGATTGTTTTTCTCAGTTAGTATGGGTTAAAATCCACCTCAGTGTTGGAAATTTAAAGAATCTGAGGGCTCCATTCCTTTTCTCTTTTGCACAGGATTCACATGACTTCAGTAAATTGTTCAGAGCTGTTGGATATAGAGCAGCATTCTTGAATTGTATAATTTATTTAAGCTCTTGACATTCTGCCTCTGCTTTAGAAGTTTGGTGTCCTGCATTCTGAGTTTTAGTTGTTTGATTGTTTATTATTTTCTTTAAGATACCTCTTCTTTTCAGGAAAGAAAATTGTAAAGTGTGTATTTTGTGCGCCTATATGATACTTTCCAATTTGACATCTCTGCAGTGCTAAGATGATGTTAATTTCTACCTGTTCTGTTCTTTTGGCCTGAGAAAGAGAGTAATGAAGAGAAGTCTGTTTAGAAGAAAGTTGATGAGAGGGGAATTATATTCTAAAACACGACACAATGACACAACACATTAAAATATAATGCAATACAATACTAGACAACAAACTAAAATTTCAGGGTATGTAGTGAAATTCAGGTCTTGTACACTAGTTAAGTAAGTATTAAAAAAATTCCATTAGAAATAATTGAAAATAGCCTATACTGTAACAAAAATATTTGGTTATAGAGCTATATTCTACTGAACAAGGACAGTTTATGTCCTTATTGTAAGACATAAACATCTGTAAAGAGTATAGTTTCTCTCTTCAGCTTAAATATTTTTTAAAACTTTATATTGTTTTTTTTTAAAGGAAGCTGCACCTACAGAATCTCTGCTTAACTGGCAAGACTATGAAGGACGAACTCCCCTTCATTTTGCTGTTGCTGATGGGAATGTAGCAGTTGTTGATGTCCTGACCTCCTATGAAGGCTGCAATGTGACATCTTATGACAACTTGTTTCGAACTCCCCTTCACTGGGCAGCCTTACTTGGTAAACTGGGCAATGCTGAAGTCATTTAATAGTTAATTGTCTGAAGTGTTTCATCTTTGTCTCTGTTTTTGATTTAATTCCAGACTGGCATTATGCTAACCAGTCTCTTAGAACAACAATATTTTCTGCTAGACCAGGACTGGAAGTTTGTGTCCATACTGGGGTTTTTTTAGCTTCAGATTCTCCAACTCATTGTAAAATGCATTTTTTCATCAGGCTACATATGCTCATGATTTAAAAACAATTAGAGCATATTGAGATTTTCTTGCATATGTAGCTTTGTTCTTAGTTAAAAAACCCGCAACTGATACCCTGGAGCAGTGGTGTCCAAAGTGGGATCTGCATGCCCCAGTGTGTGTGCAGCTCATGGGGATACATGAAGAAACTACCATAACTCCTTCTTTTATTTATTTTTTTATCTGAAAAAAGATGAAACTTTACTAATAGTTAACGCATGGTTTTATGATAGCATCCTGACTTGGCTCATTATATAAGGCAGTCACACAGGGTTTGCAAGGTGCCTGAAGGAAGTGACACTTCACAGCACAAGGGAGGTTGACAATGGCATCATCACTCATCTGCCCACTTTCAGCTTATTGTGATGTGTTGCAGATTATGTGTGCCCTGTTAAGTGGATTTATGGTGTATTATCTAGTTCGTACTAAACTATCCCTCATAAAATAGAGAAATTACTTAAAGATTCCTGCAAAGAAAATGCAGATAATCTAATAATGCCAGCATAAGTGAACAACAAGAAAATGGCAGACCTCACACTTCTACTCTTAGTATGAGCTTTTCATCAGATACATTATGGCAATCTAACCAGGTCTGACAAGAACTTTTATTCAGATAAAGTTTATTTCTTTTCAGATTGCTGCCGAGATTCAGATGCTCTGTAAATTGTAACTTTGCATATGTGAATTCTGCATGGTTTGATTCTACAGGTTAAAAAACTGGATCTTTACGAACCAACTAAAAATCTTAAATATTCTAAATATGGGGAAACTGAAATCATAAAATGACAGGTACAAAAATAATATAACTTATAAAATTTACCTCTTATTTTCCATTCTGCCATGTGCAAAAGGAAAAAAATAAATACAACATACTGGGTAAAAAAGAATCTTTAAGCAATCTTTCCTTTTTTAACAGGCTTCATCCCCATAACCCCTTGGGACACTGCAGACAAAGATTGCCAATAAAAAAATCATATTGCTCACTGGAGTGAGTTTCTGCAACACCAGTGCCAATATACATGTAGTTTCATTATGTTTATTTTTTTTTCTTTAAACAAATGTTATTTGATTTGCATTTGCATTCAAGTGGGGATATTGAATTTTTACAGCAAACATTTTAAGTCTCATAGGATCAGTCTGCCAAAGAAATAGTCATTATCACTTGGTTCTGTCCAAGAAGCAAAATTTATTGTGTTTTGAAATTGATTGTATTTAAGAGAGAACTTCTGTCTGTTGGAAAAATGGATTGCCTAATCAATGTGGAATATACAGGGAAGGTGTGCCAAGAGTTCCAGAGTCCTTCATGAACTCATTGAGGTCTCCAGGTGTCATATGGCCATGGGGACTGCTGATTAGTAGAGAGTGATTAATTTTTAGGCTTCTATTTTTAAGTTAGATACTGTATGCTGTATGTACATCTCACAGAATCTAAAATGTTACTAAGTGAGTTAACAGTAGGAGATTTTAAATAGTGCACGGGTTTGGCCCCAAATATTCTGTTAAAGATGATGGGTTGCAGATGACTGCATTTTAGGATGTTGTCCTAAACTTTTGTTTAGATAAATGTTTCAGCTAAGTTATTTCTCTTCTGTATAAAAGGAGTAAAGAAATGACAGGTTTTGACCTCAAGAATTAAGTTCTAATGTTTACAGTCATGCCCAAGTGAGATCCATCTTTGCACCGATTTATTTACTGTTACATCCAATACATCTTCTTTTGTCAACTCATTCCAGCCTTCTTTCTCATAGCTAACTTACATAGACTTCTCGTTCTGATTACAGAGTTCAGTTACCCTTTTTCTAGTTGTGTGTCCTGAGAGTTCAGGTAACTTTTTTTCCAGGCTCAGTACTCCTAACAGTATTCTTATGTTTTTCCTGAAAGGGTAGCACTCAGAACACATTTCTTCCAGTGCACCTCAGTTTGCTTCTTGTAGTATCGAGATGATGTAACCATTATTACATCTCTTCTTTTTAGTGTTTTTGTGGTACAAAGGGAGAGAATATTGTGATATTCCAGGACCAGGCTTGTCTTAATGGCTGAAAGAGGGGCCTTCCTGTACACCCTAAAGCCAATAGAAAAAAAATAAACCTCACATGACTGTTCACCCTTTTTGACCCAGGCTGACCACTTTCTCTCATTTCTGGTACTTCTGTACTTATAAAGTCTGGAAGTGCCATTCAGCAAAAGAAGGCTTGCCTAGTCCTCCATCTTGTATGATTTGAAAGCTTCAGACCACAACTGTTACACAACTTCATTCTGTAATTGTCAGTGTTTTCGTTAAGAAGTCTACTCTTAGTAGAAAGCTTTACCTATTTAAAAAAAAATTATTCTAAAGTAATTCAAGTCAGATGTGCAAAAGTAGCAAGCTGCAAAATTGTTTTCCCTCCATGCAAGATGTGGAGAGAATTCTCTGGTAAAATCAGAGCATTTTTATGTGATTTGTTATTAAGCCTTGTAGTATCTCTTAAAATACCAAATCATTAAAATGTCCTGTAAGCTACATATACCCACAAAAGAAAGCATATGAAAGGATCAATTAACTTTAGTGGCAATACACTATATGATGCCTTTGTTTTCCCATCTGTGTAGTGAATATGAAGTTAGCTATTCCCCCAAAATGCTGTGATTTTCATCTAAAACCATTCTAATCTGTTTTGATGGAAGGAGTTCTGTGTGTAAGTTTGTTGTTTATTGCAGCTATGGCAGCTGGTAGTAGAGTGGCCTCCAGATTCTGTTATATTTCTTTAGTTGACATTGTGATTGAATAAAACTTAATGAAAGAGTTTACACTTAGCTTACATGGGGCAGTGTGATACAGGATTAAAATGTCAATGTTGGTTTAACCTGCCTTTTAGTGTAGATGGACAAATACTTATCATCATCAGTCTGAGCTCACTTCACTGCTTCTTACTGACCTTGCACTCAAATGCAGCATCTCAGATGAATTATCAGAAGCATTTTGGAAATATTCATTGCCATGTTAATAGCACAGCTGTTTTACCAGCTACTGCTGCTTTCTTTGTTTATGGAAATGCTCTAGTGATTTCGTTTAAAAGAAACAGGAAATGTTTCCACATGTTCCTATTCATAGGTCATTCTGTTTTAAAGATGCTTCTCAAAAATTAAGATACAGAGTGTGGAACTGGCATACTGTTGGGAAGAAGTTGCATGCCAGGCTTAATAGTCTGAATATCACTACTTTTGTGTCTTTCATGTTTAGACTAATGGCTAAAACACAATTATATATTGAAGTCTGTTCTGTTTCTTCTGGGTTTGCTTTGGTTTGTTTTTTTTTCACAGTAGGGAAGTGTTTAACTTTAGGTTTTATTGTATTATTTCTCTCAGGTCATGCACAGATTGTCCATCTCTTATTAGAAAGAAATAAGTTTGGAACCATCCCATCTGATAGTCAAGGTGCAACACCCCTACATTATGCAGCACAAAGCAACTTTGCTGTAAGTAGCACATACTCTAAATGTAAAATAAATGTAATTTGCTGAAGTATTTACAGTGTAACAAGTGTTTGAGTTGTTTTTAAAATCCCGTGACTGCATGTTGTCTGCACAAGCTTAATTCAGAGTTTTGCTATGTTATGTGATATAAATGTGGTTTATTTCAAGCTATTAAAAATAGATTTTAAAAAACTAAGTTTCTGTACAAAAAAGGCCCTTTGAACTATATGTTTGCAGCAGAACATAGAATAGTCATTTAGTACTTTAATAGAAAGTAGAATGGCATCTACTATTTTACTGGGTTTTCACATACTAAGGTTCATTATAGAAAAATCTAAGCAGTTATAAGGTATCTATAGTGATATGACCTGTGTATTTGAATAGCTGCATCAGTACCAGTCAGACCAGTCTCTGCCTTCAATACAGTGATTAACTCATTAATATTTGCTATTACGAATGAGCCAGTGCCTCATAAAGCACGGCTAAAGACCGAATACCTTTGGTTACAGTTCCGTGTGAACACAATATTTTTTTTATAGTTTTTTTAAGTTTTTAATATTTAAAAAATATTTTTAAAATTCAGACAACAAAGCAAATTGGTTTACCAGGCTGCCTAATTCTTATATTTTGGTAGAAGAGAATCATAGAATTATAGAATCATAGAAAGTTAGGGGTTGGAAGGGACCTTGAAAGTTCATCTAGTCCAACCCCCCTACCAGAGCAGGGTCACCCACAGCAGGTCACACAGAAATGCATCCGGGTGGGTGATAAGAGATATCGTAAGATATGTAAGAGATTTGCCAGAGCAAGATCAGATATGATAGAGCTAAGTATAAAACTCAGCAGCTTAATGATTGCTGGTCATAGATGTTATTATAAAAGTAGTTCTCAAGCACTGGAACTTAAGAAGGTTTTTTTCATGATGCTTAATATTTCACAGCTGATGCATAGTGGAGAACATCCATCTGAGTAGGTGATGGAATCAGACATTCTTTTGTGATCTTGTGGAATCAAGCAGGAGAGTCTCATTCAGATCCACAAGCCTGTTTTACCTGGTTGTGTATCCAAGGGCCCCAGTTTATGCCCAAATTGTGTCTGGAGCTTCTCTCTTGGTTACCACTCTGCTTGTTGCTGAGCACTACTAATTATTTTATCTCTCAATTAAATACAAATCCTTGAGTAACTCCCACCACTGCATTCCCTATACATAATCGAACTGAGTGGAGACATATCCATGTCTTTTGGGGGTTAGTAGCATCTTTACATTTATTGTTTGAGAGTCACCTTGTTGTTCTATTCAGCCTGCCCAAGTTTGGATGTTTCTTCATCCCTAACAAGAAGAAAATTTGTTTTTTGCGTTGCTTTCAGTTTACTTAACTTGATATCTTGTTCTTTGCATTGTTTTTCTGTGGGTTACATACTCTAATAAGACATTTATGGTATTTAAAGACTGAAGTGTTTTATCTGGCACTTAATTCATGTGAAAAAAACTTTCTCTAACTTATCTCCACTTATTATAGAAGGAAAACTTCTAGAAAAAAAAAAGTTACCTACTATAACCACCTAAATAAGTTGTTAAAAACATCCTTATCCTTTTATAATATTAACTTAATGTGTGAAGACAGGTGACCCATTAGTATTGGAATTTGCATGCAGAATGCAGGACTAAATTTACAGATTTAAAAATTTTTACAGATATGTCCAAGACGAGGTACTTCCCTTTCACATCCTTATATAGATTGGTCTAGTAAATTAAATGTGGATACTCCTGTATTATTTTTTAATATTAAAAATTAATATTTAGTATTTTTCAGAAATAAAGTGACCCAGCTTTATTTCTCTCCTTTACTGTTGTTTTTCAGCTTCATTGTTTTTTTTGTTTTCTCCACTTTTTAAAATAGAGATATAAACCACGTGAATTTTTAGAACAAAATACATGTAGAATTAAACTGATTGGTCCTTCTGTTTTCTAATTTCTTAACCATCCAGTTCTAATTTAATTCTGTTTTGTTTTCACATAGGGGAAAGAATAAAATACTGTTAATACTGAAATATATATAAAACAAAATGAATAAAATAGCTAGCTTAGCAGTGGCTCTTAAGATATGTTTATCAGCTGTCAAATGAACAGCCTTTGTCTGGCATTAGACAGAAAAGGGAAAGTCTTCCCCTAATTCCTTTTCCTGTAGTAGTGATTTCCTCTCCCTTCCTTTCCTGTGTGGCTTATCAAGAATTTAGCAGCACGTTCAAGAAGTGGACTTCTGTGATGAGCCATTAACATAAACACAGCATTTGAAGAAATAATTATTCTTACTTTGGTTTAAGTAGGGATGTTAGTGTAACACAGTGGAAAGCCTGGATTCAGATGTAAACAATTTTTTTTATTTATAATATTTTAGTAACCTGTTAAAAAATAGGAAATATTTAGTAACCTATTAAAAATAGGAAATACATCTATGTTGCCCCGAAAGTAATTTTTTAATACACAAATTAATTTTTAATAGTCAAATTATTGAAATTCAATAAACTTAAATAGTTGTAGATGCAGTCATATTTTGAACTGGAGCCATGAAAATATCTATCTGGAGAATAGTTTGAAAGAACATTTATTTTATCACCATAGTATTAAAGAAATATTTTCATAAGCTGGTAATATTTTTCCATTGCTTTCTTTACAGTGACTGAGGTATCCTTAATTCTTTATGATGTGCACATGATATTTGACACAAAAGTATTAAATAAATGACAGTGTTAAACTGATACTTAACACTGATGAGGAGAAGGACATCACAGAAAGTACCAAACTATTACTCTATTTAAACATAAAAAGTAAAACTGAATCTTTCATTTGCTGCATAAACAGCTATATGATACACAATAGTTGCTTGTTGTTACAGATTCCTTGTAATGTTAATTTTGATAGTATGTCTTTTTAGGAAACAGTTGAAGTATTTTTGAAACACCCTTCTGTAAAAGATGACTCAGATCTGGAGGGACGAACATCCTTTATGTGGGCAGCTGGCAAAGGCAGTGATGATGTCATTAGGACTATGCTGAGTTTAAAATTGGATATTGATATCAATATGACAGACAAATACGCTGGCACAGGTAAGATGCTTTGTTATAAAAGAGCCACTGGGTGTTTTCTGTTGGTTTCATTTCCACCAAATAAAGTGCTCTGTTAGACGCTACATTAATCTTTTCCTGGATGCGTATCTTCATTCTAAAAATGTTTCTGCATTCATTCAACTATGTGTGTGAGTGGCTTCTTTCTCTTATTGTGGTAAAGAAACAGATCTTTTCTGTGCACATGGGGCCAGCTCATTTGAAGCACAGCAAGAAGAAATGTATTGTTGTGCTGCTACTTACTTGGATCTGTAATCCTGGGAAAATGAAGAACTATTCTGTATTTTAAGTACAAAATGGAATAATACAGTTGCATAAAAAACCCTCCCTAAAATTGCCTAGTAAAAAATTTGTCAGTAACTAAGTACTTGAAACAATATATAGCAAACTATTTAGTAAATGACCATAGGTGAAAATAGTAAGTACTGTAGTTATTTGTGAAGACAATGTAGTAAACTTTAGACCTATTGCACTTTTGTTGTCCAAACAATAGGTTAAACTTGCTTGGACAGGTTTATCATCTTATTATCTGCCCAAGGCAAAAAAAGATATGCAACATAGTGTTTCAGAATTCAAGCATGCAAGTAGTGAAATGTGAAATTTCCTGTAGCACCTATGGCTTTATCTCTTGTAATGAAAAATTATAAGAAATATTAGTACCTATGTAGTACTTTTAACAAAGTACAGTAACAGGGCTGACAACAAGACAGATGTTTAAGGCTTACTTGTGTTCAACAGTGTTGGAAATACAGGTGAAAAGTTAAACAAACAGTGTGTATTGCAGTATTCATTTATACAAATTTTATTGTATTTGTTTTAATGCATAATACTTAGGCATTATTTTTGGCTGCACACACACACAAATTAGCCTAAGCTGCATAGTTATATTTAGGGAACTTGCAGCATACATCTATCCCAACCAAGAAACAAAGAAACAAAGATATGAGTTCTCTTTTCAGATCACACTTGACATACAAATGGTAAATAAATACAATGTCAAGGTTGCGTGGTTCAGGATTAGAAAGACAGAATGTATGAATATTACTTTCATATTAAAAAATTGAAATGTTTGTTTCCTTTATGAAGGTGCGTGTGTTTACACAAAAACCCAAGTACAGGTACTATAAACTAGTGTTTAACAATCTAAATTATCACTTTCCTTACAAAATAACACACCCCCCAAAAAAGTATTTCCAATTTATGATAGTTTGTAATTTTTGAGTTTAAGAAATAGTGCAATAAATGAAATCTCAGTCTTCATGTTTGATGATTTTACAGAGCACACACTCTACAATTTTAGTTTTGTTCCAACTTTTGTTGGTTTCACCTATATTTGCTCCTTACTTTCAGTAAGGAATACTGAAAGGAATACCCTTTGAAATACCTCACAGGATTTATTCTAGACCTTAAAGTGCAGTAATGTAATCACTGTGTAAACCTCCTTGCAAAGAGTCATCTTCTTTGCAGACAGTAATCATACCTTGTGTTTCTGAAATTACTCAGGTGTGGATTTCATGCTTGAATATGGTGGTTGTGTTTATTATCTTTCAGTCTTAAATGTTTCATAGCACTGATGTGTAATCACCTTTTAACTTGATTTTAGTTGTAGGGTTTTTAATCCAAGGAAACAAATGGATTTTCCATTTGCTTGAAGCTGCCATTGTGCAGCTTCTATCAGCCTTAAAGTGGGGAACTTTGCCATTTGTTGTTGGCTGTCAAGCAGTCCAAATGTTACCATTGTGCAAGCATATGCAGTAGCATGGGTTTATTATAGTGAGCTGTAAACTTAAAAGGAAGCCTACCAGTAAATCACTCTCTAATTTCATCCCTGTTGAGGTTTTTTGTTTGTTTTGGGTTTTTTGTTTTGTTGGGGGGTTTTGAGGGTGGTTTTGTTTTGGTTTTTTTTTTTTTTTGCTTTTTCCAAAGGTTCTTAATCATTCCTGAGTTTGGGCGAGGGAAAAGCAGTGTTGTATTCTGACAGGAAACTATGCAGTAATAGAAAATAGTGTGCGTGCCTCCGTGCCTGGGATGCAGTTGCTGAGGAGAGTTCAAGGTTGTGTTTTTTCTGACTTTTGTGTGCCCACTCAGTTAAGCTCACTTATAACGCTGCGTTAACGCAGCCTTTTGCATTTATTTAAAAAGAGCAGGCTCTCCATTCAGAACATCCAGACTCTGGGCATTGTGTAGGAGAATGACACCAAGGGAAAGGAATTTCCCCGTTCTCGGAGATCAGCGCTGCAGGAGCATTACAGGGGCAGCTTTATAGCTCTGCCGTCACTGCCTACAATGGAGAGGGCTCTGTCTGCCGCCTGAACAAAGGGCCTATTGTGACCAGCTGGCCCAAGAAGCTCTTCAGTCACCGTGACTCCATCACAGAAAATTTGGCTAACAAGAAAATATTGAACACAAAGTGCGAAACAAGATGCCTGCGTCAGAATGAGTGATAGGGGGGCAGAACTGGCCAAGCTGACACAGCAGCTCTTTTTCTATTGTATTGTTATACACACCCCATGTGTCATCTGATGGAGTGGTTTACTGCCTTTGGTTTCATAAGAAATACAGTACAAAAACCAGAACCTAGAGTTTACTGTAAGGTCAGACCGTGAAAAACCAGGCCCGTCCAAATGTACGAAACAACAGGGACCTCATTCCTGTCAACTCTCTACTGAGAGCCACCCACTCTCCTAGCTACTGTACATCTTGCTGCTTACAGGTATTTTTCACAAGTGCAATGAGTGCCTCTGTGCATTTTAGCTGCAACAGTCAAATTAAACATCAGTGTCTTCTTCAAGGCATGATTTCAATCACTAAGGCAGCACTTCATGCAGCGTCTCTGGCTGTCACCCCAGTTCTTGTAGGAGGTGCCTCATTTGTCTGTTATCACCCTCCCAGTTCCTATCGCTGATTTTGAAAATCTGTTTTTCAGGCGACGTGCTTCAGCTGGATTGGATTCACAGGCAGCAGGAGCAATCTGTGTACTTTAGTAGTGCCTGTGTAACAGGTTATGCTGGGTTTCATCAGCTGTATGAAGCCGGTGTTAGTGGTAAACAGTAGCAGGGAAATAAAAAAAACTGGTTGCTTTGATATGCTCACTATGGTCCAAGGAGCAATTCCTTCTACAGCTGGCCTTCACGGTGTGCCTTTCTGTATAATGCCTTTGCTGGATCCTGACCCTGCCTGTTTTAACCTTTAATGAGTAGAGACATGTAGGTACTGTTGAAAGCTCCACTTTTAGCTGTTTGAGTGAACTGAATTCTTACTAAGGATGAGTATTTTTTAAATTTTGTGGGGAAATATGAGTTCACTCTAGTAAATGTGCATTTATGAATTGCACTGTTCTGAAATATTTTGTTATCGTCACCTGTAAAATAGTTCAGATGTAAGGAAGGGAGTATGCCTATGAGAATGTAGGTCTTCTAATTTAATTGCTGACTATAGGAACATAAAGGACATAAATTTTAACTGAAATCAGCAATATGTGTGTCCTCTGTTGGTCTGAAATCTCATTGCCACATGTATGTGACTTGCCTTTCCTTCAAAGAGAACACTGAACGGATTGGACTGGCATTTCAACTTTTTTCAACTCCACTTGGCAGTGCCAGCAGGATACTGTGTTAGATGATGCAGTTTCTGCTAAAGGACACCACATCCTCACCTCTGAGATCTTACTGTGCTAAGTGCACAGGTAGTGCTAAGTGTGTGATTTGTTGGTTTGAACTCAAGTGAAATCTGCATGCACTTGAAGGTGAGAAGGCAAAGGAAGCTACAGAAGAGTGCAGAATCAACGTTGCATACAAGGTTCCATACACATGAACTTCTGAACTTCATGTACTGTTGGGATAACACACAATGTAGTATCTAGTCTGTTCATCATCTTTTTTTGTCTTTTCTGAAGAAATCAGTGACCTGCCGATGCTGTGTGTGATGTGATGGCCTTGCTGTGTGATATTTGTGTAAAATTTTCTCCAAGTAATTCTGAAAAAAAACCAACAGCTGAGTGCTTATCTGGAGTTACCTTTAACTGAGACAGATTTGCTTATCTGAAAGAAAAAAAAAAGTATTTTTAGGAAAACACTGAAGAAATAGTAAAAGCTTTCTTTGGTTGGCACTGGCCAGTTTCATCTCCATTGGGGTGGTGTTAGAAATGCCACATAATGGAGGCAGAATTAAGGTCATGTTACATTCTCCTAATAAGAAGCTGCTGACCTTCCACAGTTCCTCAGTATAAACCAACCTTGGTAGCATTAGTGTTAAAATTCCTATTTGTACAAGATATTTCAGGGCTAACAGTTTCTCTGCTTATTGGTCTGTTGGTTGTACCACGAGGAGACATGGTTAGTGATCACTTGTTGTGGTTCTTCCATTTCTTATGGTTGAAAAGCACATTTTTGCCCAGAGAGGCTGAGATTAATTTTTGTTTTGACTGCTTTAATTGCAAACCTCCACAGCTCATGATATACTATGTTGATTTTTTTCTCCATCTACTTTATTCTTTCAGCATTACACGCTGCTGCCCTTTCTGGCCATGTCAGCACAGTGAAATTGCTGCTGGAACATAATGCACAGGTAGATGCTTTGGATGTCATGAAGCATACCCCACTTTTCCGAGCCTGTGAGATGGGACACAAAGAAGTGATACAAACACTTATTAAAGGTCAGATGTTATGAATTTACAAATTACAAACTTGGTCAGAGTTCTTCTGCTGCATTCTGTGGGATTGGGAAATAGACAGCACAGCTGAGCAAGAGGTGGGGTAGGAAATCACTTCTCAAAATCACAGGTTTTGTGTGTAAGTACCCTTTGTTGAACAGCACTAGTAAATGTAAGAGATTATCAGAATGTTGTGCAAAATGGCTAGAAGAGTTAAATATAAAACTTTCAAAATTGGGTTAGTTTTTTTCACAGCTTTTTCTGTGCAAGCCTTTTCAAGTATGTTCTGGTCTCTCAAACTGCCTCTTCCCCTAGCAACTGATTGTCTTTCTTATTTTTCTTCAGTAAATAATACCAAATTAAGCTTTCTTCTCTTTTGTGAGAAAGCATTTTTAGATTTCTTTGAAGGCTTTTTGACTACTGAATTTAATCTCTATTCTTTTAATTAACATAGCTATCAAAAATCCCAAATAATTTTAAATATTTCTAAGCATTTCTAAACATTTAAAACATTTCTACATGTTTTTATCTGATTGTTTTTTGTAAGCAATATTTTATTTGTAGGCAGAAATAAGATTTAGTAATATACACAGTTTTAGATAATTGTAAAAATTCTGCTAAAGTGGAAGCAAGATGGTCAATAAACAGTGATATTTTTGACAGAAAATTATTTCATTTCAGCTTCACAAAAAATTTCTAAGTATCTGGAAGCAGTCTACTTCCTACTTGAGGTATTATCTCATTTCTGGACAGTCGAATTATCCAGGCTAAGAAGTTGCAAGTTTTCCATCACCCAATCTTTCTTACTGAAAAGTGGGCTTCCCTCTGATCTGCTGGGGATATTTTAACCTCATTTAGGAGGAGCTTTTCCTCCCACCTCCTATGCAAGTTAGCTTTTGTAGGTTCAAGAAGCTTAGTTATCAGAACTGAGTTATGTTTAATTAAATATTTTATGATCTAGACTATCATTATTTCGTGTTGGTTCAATTTTTTGTTTGTGGAGGTCTTTTTTATGGAGTTTTACCATTTACAAGAATACACAGAGAAATTAATTATCTACATAAAAGTCTTAACATGCTTAAATTTTTAAAAATCAAGCTTTTTTTGAATAATACTTCTTACACTGCAAATGTTTTATCTTGTATGCTCTAGAGATTTAAAAATATACTTCATTTGAAGTCTAATATTCAAAAGAGGTTGTTAAACAATAAAAGTTACACTGGAAATTAATAGACCTGAAACAAATAGGGGCTGGGTTTTTCAAGGGCATTTGACAAACCTGTAGATTCCTAAGGAGAGGATACTCACTGGAACTGTCTCATTCCTGATTAGCTTTTATTTAGGTTTTAGGATTTGAGTGACAAAGCTGAAGTTACTTTCAGAAAAATTTCTCAGAATTGCCAGTTTACCAAATAAGTTATAGTTGAACTGTTCTTTTTTTTTTTCTTCACACTCAAAGGATTTTGTTTTTATGTATGTGTTGTTACAGGAGGAGCAAGAGTAGATTTGGTGGACCAAGATGGCCATTCACCCCTTCACTGGGCAGCCCTGGGAGGAAATGCTGATGTATGCCAAATCTTGATAGAAAATAAAATCAACCCTAATGTGCAGGATTATGCAGGTAGAACACCTCTGCAGTGTGCTGCTTATGGAGGTTACATTAACTGCATGGTAGTGTTGCTGGAAAACAATGCAGATCCAAACATTCAGGATAAGGAGGTATGTTGTTCTTCACTGGGCTATTTAATTAACTTCGGAATAACCATAAGTCACAGCATTTTCCTTTTTTTAAGGTCATTATTTTTTTCTGGGACATAGAAGCTTCTGTTTATCACAAAAGGAAATGCGTCCTGACATAATTTTTCCTATGGCTTCATTTCTAAAATCTTATATGAAAAGTAGTATTTTAATATGCAGAACGAATTGAAGTTTTATATTTTTCCATATCACTTTTGACTCTTCCTTGTCAAAGTGTGACCTTACAAGCAGTAATTTTAATAATCTGATTTCTTAACTTCTGTCGTTCCATATTAACAGCTGACATGGGAATGTGATTTTGTAGTCTGTAATGTGTTTCTTGAGCATAAAGACAGAGCAAGTAAGATAAGTCAAGTGAGACTGCACAAGAACTGCTTCCCACATAAATATCCCCATACATGTCAGTCTTCCAGGTGAAAAAAAAAAAAAAGTAACACTGATTATATGTTCTTTTGTGTCATTATTCAAGCAGTAAGTGAAATTAGGAGCCAGAATAATTGTGTAACATAAGCAGATTTCTTTGTTATATGACATAATTTGGTCGAACGTCATGAGTCAAAAGAACTTCACACAAGTTGATAAAATTTTCTGTAGCTGTTCATTGTAGGGCATGGATAATTTTCCAGGTAATGAAAAGTGGGGTTTAATATGAGTTTTACAGAGCAGGCTGGGGAGATTTTCCAGCCTGCCACCAGCTCTGCATGACATCAGTTTTAGTACAGCTGAACACATACATCGGCTTCACCTATTTGGCACGGAGACACTGAAGCTCTTCAGCCCTTGGAGTTCAGGGGTGGCTTGCGAGCACTGAAATCAGAATATCTTCATGGTTTTTTGTAGTACTCAGCCTTCTAAGTGTTTCCTACATTTGGAGTTTAGAAAAGTAAGACACTGGCAGAGGGCATGGCTTGGAAGAAGTGAAATATCTATGTTTTATTGATATTAACAAAGCTTGAAATATTTGCATTGTGGTTCTGTAATCCCTAAGACTGATCATATATGGGCTGGATGTGTGTAAAATGCAGCTTGAGAGGTGGTCTTTGTTTGCCTGAGCTGATAAGCTTTCCTCAAACTTAATCTGATTTTGAATTTCTGTAGTAAATCTTTCAGTCCTGTCACAGTATTTCAAAGCAGCCATCAAAGGGCTGATGAGAGCTGCTTCAGACCTCGGCAGCATAGCTGCAAAGAGAGCAACTCTAGAGGCAGTTTCCAGTTTCCTGATGCTGATTTTACAGTTGCTTTAAGTGAAGAAGCACTAATGTAGTAATCTTCTTTTAAACAAAAAACAAAACAAAACAAAACAGTTAATTTTTAAATGCTGTGTTCTTTTATTTTTACGAGGAAGTTTATTTTAGAAGAATTAGTTTGCCCTTCGTGTCCAGAAAAGCATTGAATTACAGTATGATTTAAGACTTTTATTGTGGCTTGATAGAGTTGAGGGATAATATCTATTTTTGTTCTATTGTTTACAGGGAAGGACTGCTTTGCACTGGCTTTGTAACAATGGCTACCTTGATGCTATAAAGTTGCTTCTTGGTTTTGATGCCTTCCCTAATCATATGGAGAACAGCGAGGAGAGGTATTGCCTGTCTGAATACATTATTCTGTAATTTAGCAAAAGTGCTACCTACTACTTTAAATGTTGAATGTTAAGATATTGCCAGAAAATCATGATCTTGTAAAAGAAGTGCCAAAATCTTGGGCTTCAGTGTAAGCAGCCTTTCTAAAGTGACAAATCATCTTTAGGCAAGGGGTTGCAACTTCATCTGTTTATACTTTTGAACCTGTAACTTACAGAGATTTCTGCAGTTATTCATTATAGTCTTGTTTGAAATATTAAAGATCTTTTTAATTTATGTGAAGTTGATAGTGGATATAATGGACAGTGGATAGTGGATGAAAACACAGTTCTGCTGCTGTTGGAACAGACTGTTTGTTGTTTTTTTTCCTATTTGGTAGGAATACAGTGAGAAGAAAGATAATGGGAGAAATGTTATGTTTTAAAATAGTGATTTCAAATTATCTTGTGGTTAACTGTTTCCTAAAGGCTTAGTTTAAAAAAGAGTCTGCCTGTAATCATAAAGAGACATTTGCATCTCTTTTTGTCTTTCACTGACATAGAAATAATCGTTTTTTTAAAGTGATTTGGGTTGTAGAGTTCAAATTAGTCACATGACTGTGAAGATAATCACTTAGCAGAAATTTGTAATGCCTTTTTAAAAGTAGTTGACCTCTTCATAATTATAAATAAAATTGTGATCATTATGTCGTATGCATTTGAATATTTCGAGAATTTAAATAACTTGGGAACCCCATATTTAAAGTGATATCGGAGTCTTCCATACTTATCCCAGCTTTTTATTGCTTTCTGCCCTCATCGTCTCTGTTGTTCTCTAAAGGACTTTTCTCTTTCTTCCTTTCCTGTTCTTATTTTTGTTGAGAAACAAATAAAAGTACAAGTAATTCCTAATGAAGCAGTGCCAATGCTCTCTTCAGTAATTTTTGATAGAAAATTAAATAAACAGTTGTAATTACATTGTTCTTAATAGGTAAGATTAAAAACAACCATTTTGCCAGAAAGAAGGCTGCTATATTCCTTAACTTGTAGAAATAAACTAATGATGCTGAAATATCAGGAAAAGACCTTAGCTGTGGTTTTACTACTGTCATTCAGTTAGTATCTATTTTTGTTTCTCTTCTGGCATTAGTATATATTCTTATTTTTAAACCTACATAACTCAAAATATTCCAAAGCTCAGCCCTTTAAGCACTTGTGCATGTGCAAATCAAAACAGATCACCAATATTTCTAGGTGAATCACTTTCTAAGTATATTTCTCCTTAAAAGCTGTTTATTGTATATAAAAATTGCATGATTGCCTCTTAGTAAACATCTACAAAACCTTGTTTTATTGTTAAGAGATCAGGGGTTTGGAAGGTGGAAAAGAAGGGAGAGTAAAAATAACCTCATAGGTATGGTTCATCCATAATTGGTTCATCCATAAATCCATCCATAATTTTTTAATCAGTAGCAATTTCAACAAATAGTAATTTTTTTTCCAATACACTTACAAAAAGAAGCTTCTTTTCTTCACTTTCTCAAAGTGAAGATGAGTTACAAGATACTAGTCCAACATTCAAGCTAAGTGGTTAGAATGAAACGGGTTTGTGAAAAGATGGAGCAGAGATTGCATCTAGGACTATAAGATGCCCACTTGCTTGCAGACAGATGATTAAGTGCTAGTCTGAAGGTTTGTTGTTGTTTGCAAAGTTATTTCAGAAGAACCTGATCTCCTGGGTCCATGGCTTGGTGCCAGCCTAGCAGCTGTTTGACCACCTTAAACCAAATAATGGATAACAGCTGGTGGCTGATGTCTTCTTTGTGTGTTTTCCTGTGAACCCACCTTGATTTTAAAAGTTTAGAGATAACGAGTGGAAAAGAACATTTACAGCAAAGCATGAACTGACATGAGAGTAATGACTGGTTGTGAGGAGTGTATGTAGACAGCCTTGAATGGATAGAGACCAATCATATAGACCCCTATTCAGATTTTATTTGTGTGATTTTTTTACTTTCAAAGTTAGCTATAACTGAATTAGAGAATCCATGATTAAGAATATGGCTCTCTATGGCTGGAATTCTTAAGATAATATATTGTCTCAGTACAAACATGCTAGTAACATAAAGTTTAGCTTAGTATTTTTTTACCTGTTATTTAAAACATTCAAAACCCGTTATACCTTAAAATGTGAAATGAGGTCCCTTCTGAAGTTCCCATTCCCGGGTTATCAAAACTCTGTATCTCTTTAAATGCTCTCAGCAACACACCTTGACATACACATTTTCATGTTATGTCACTGTCGTTATTCCTGCAGACACTTCAGTTCAGATACTGTTAATCCTTCCATCAAATCATTGCTGTGTGGCAAGTCCAATTGTGCTTTCTGTCTGTTTTTCTTTGCTTACCAGCATTACGTCCTAGCAGGTTACCATCAAGAAGAGCCCTAATTTTCACAGTCACATGCATTGACACTTGCTGTTTAATAGTCTTCTATTATATCTTCTTGATTATGGTTTGTGACTGATGGTTTGCCATCACTATGTGTCTTTGCTTAATGTTTCAGTCTTGGTGAGAGAGCTGTGTACATTTTACCCCTGCATTGACAACAAGGATTTTGGGATTTTTTTTTTTTAAAGCAAAGCCACTTAAGATTTTAGCATCTTTGTCCATTTGAAAACAGACTTAAGTCTTCCTAATGCTTAAAAAAAATAAATATCCCTCGATGAAGATGTAATACTGCTGCTTGGTCACTTGTAGTGTCTTTCATCAGTCCTATAGAAATAAAGCCAGATTTGACAGTAAGCCTGTAGAACTTAAATGTATACTAGAAGTTGCTTTTTTATGAAATGAGGACGAAGTAAATGTATATTATGTCTAGAATTCTTGTTAAGTGATAATTGTTGTGGGTTTGTTCTGTTTTATAGATATACTCCACTTGATTATGCCTTGCTTGGTGAACACCATGAAGTGATTCAGTTCATGTTAGAACATGGGGCTCTATCTATAGCTGCCATACAGGACATAGCTGCATTCAAGATTCAGGCTGTATACAAAGGATACAAAGTTAGAAAGGCTTTTCAAGAGAGGAAGAATCTTTTAATGAAGCATGAACAGCTGAGAAAAGATGCTGCTGCCAAGTAAGTCTGAGACCTGAAATCTACTCCAGCAAATAGATAGTTCTCATAAGTTGCTATATATCAGTGTATGATTTTTTCTGTTCCTTATCCTCACTTTATTTTAGTAAAATAAATGAAACTGTAGAAAGCATATAACGGAATTTATTTTATACACCTATAGATGAAAATAATTTTCCAGATAGTCCCAAATTAAATAGCAAGCTTTTTATAATATACATGAACAAGGCAAAATACCAAAAGCTGAGAAGCTAGCATGTTACTCTCCATGTATCTTAAAGTGATATTCTATGTGAAGATAAAAAGGCTTGGAAAACATTTCTCACTAAGGTAATGGAAACACACATATAGTGACCTATCAAGTCTTTGATACCAATTTTGAAAATAAATTAGTAAGTAGATGAAGAAAAAAATAAAACAGGATATCCTGGTTTAATAAGTCTTAGCTTGTTTCACAGGGGAGGTTGTGCTTTTCTAACAAATTTATCTCATGGATTTTATTTGCAGCTTTTGTCTTGGCACATATATTTTCTGTCCTTGAATTAGAGTTCTACCATGAAATCATTATATTAGATTATAGTTAATTAACATATGCAATTCAAATAATTATTTGTAAGATGAGTAGGTTCTGTCTAGAGTTCCTGTGCTATTTAAATGAAGGAACGGTAGCAAGGTGGTGAAATTCTAGAGTCAGAAAGTACATAAATGGTCACCAAAATACTTAGCTTGTTTGGGCTTTATCCTTAAGAGTCATAATATGAAGATGAATAAATTAGCACCTGGCTTTCTCTTGAAGAAAGCTGATGCTTGAATTAAAAACATAACAACATAAAACATAAATTAAAAAGATTTCTGCATGATTTTGTAGGACTATTTCTGTAAAGAGAGGTCATATGAATAAACACACAACGTAATTATTGGGCCTCAAGGTTTTTTTGTTGCATCCATGTATCATAGACAGACTCAGATGCACTCTGCTCTAGTTCATATTTGGTAGTTTGATATTCTGTGTATCTGAATGGTCTGACCTTGATTTGGTTTGAATGGTGCTACTACTCCACTGGTTAATAATTGTTAATGCCCATAAGAACCATAGCTAAAAATACCAGATAACTAATCTCTTGCTCACGTCTTTAGATCCTGAGGTTGTAACTTGCAGTCCCCCTACTATTTACCTTTTCCACTGAAGTCAGTAGGAATCAAACCCATGCATGGAGAAGCTACCTTTGCCTTTGAAAATGTCCCACATATCTTATATATTTCTTTTTAATTCTGAGAACTTTGCTTCACAAAGTGTGGTCACAGCTGAGCACCAAATGAGGGAATTTTATTCACTGTGATGACAGTAATTTTAAGAAAAATCTGCAATACACCATCTAGAAGAATAAATGAAAAAGGATTGCCTCATGGAAATTTGGGGCTGTTTTTCTTATTGTTTTCCTTCTGAGTTTCTGATGTACTTTCTGAAACTTACAAAGCTGCTGTTGATTTGTTTGAAAACAATAGAAAGAAAGTCTGTGTACTAAATACCATAAAACCAGAATTAAAATACAATTGCAGTGTACATGCAAATCATGTTGTCACATAACAAATTTTATTTAATTGCAGTTTTATAATCTGCAATAAACTAGAGGGGACATTATGTTGTCATCATTCTGCACACCCATCTGTGCATTCCGCAGCTAAAATTGGCCAGGGTGTTGATACATGCAAAAAATAATATCCTTGCTGATGTTTAAAAATCTGCTCTTCAGATAAAAGTAGACATTATGTGGGAAAGCATAATAATGGTGAACTCCTAGATTGGACACCCCCTCTTACTGTTTCAGTGTATGTATTAAAATTTGATTTGTAATATGTCATTTTAGAGAGTCTCACTAATAGAAATTGTTCCTATGTCGTGCATGCTTTTAATTAGCCTGTTCTTTTTTTCTTTTTTCTTTTTTTCTTCTTTTTTTAAAAAACAAAACCAAACCAAAACAAAAAAACAGAAAGTCAACCAACATCTCATGTCTGTATTATTTTCTGGAAAAGTTACATTCAGTTACATTCACTGTATATGGTGCCTGCAAAACATTTCTACACAAACATCTTCTCCCATGTTGAACAAACCTATATCAAAGAAATGGTAATTTAGAAAATAAAGATTGATACAGCCCAAAACAACAGGCACACTATTACGTCACTGAGCAGACAGATGGATCAGGAAACCAGTTTGGTTTAGCAGAGAAGCCATGACAGAGCTCAAATGCAGAAAGGCATAACACAGGAGGTGGAAGCAGGGATAGACTGCAAAGGAAGAGATTAAGAACATTACTTAGGCCTAGAATCATAGAATCATTTTGCTTGGAAAAGACCTTTCAAGGTCATCAAGTCCAACCATTAACCTGGTGCTGCTAAGTTCACCAAATGGGAAGTGTCAGAAAAAGGATGTATCAGGGTGGTGTCCCTATAAATATCTCCAGGTATTTATGGACATAGATGAGATTCCCCTCTCACCCTTCTCTTGTCCAGGCTGAATAGTCCCAGCGCTCTCAGCCTCTTCTCATATGAATTATGCTCCAGTCCCTTAAGCTTTCACTGGGTTCATTATGGTGACTCCATTACATCAGTAATGAAAGACTGTGAAAGAATAATGCAACTTCTATCCATCTGGAACTTAACAAATCAAGAAGTAACAACGGATCTTAATTTGCAAATAATAAACTATATCAAACTCAGTTTTGTTTAGTGACAGTATAGCAGGTTTTGTGGTGATGGAGCAACAGTACCTGTCATTCAGTCTTGCTGAAGCTTTCGTACTTTCTCATGTGCTGTTCTCCTTAGCAAAGTACAGCAATGTACCTTGAGTCAGCCTGCTGTCAGATGAGTGAAAACTGGAAGAAAATAAACAAAAGGTAGTTATTAGTGGTTCTAAACTGGAAGTGTGTGCTGGTGAGAATTCCATGTAAAACCATCCTGAATCCAGTATTTTACTTTAAGAAGCAAAATGTTAAATTTATGAATGGCACCAAGGTGCATGCGGCATCTAAATGTAAGCACTTCAAAGATGAAAGCAGAAATCAGAATGGTGTTAATACATATGAGAAGTGGTTGAGGAAAAAATAGATAGGTGAGAATGAACAGAAGGCTTTACACATTTGGCAAGACCAATCAACACAGGAATGCTGGGTGGGAATTTACAGCCTTTTTAGCATTTTTCTTAAGGTCTATATATTAAAAGGTTGTATTAGATCATAAGACGAACATGTTGTGATACAGCACAAAAAACAAACATCAAGCTTAATTGTATAGCAGGAGACAGCTATTTATACAACACAAAGTAGAGCTCTTCTTAGTCAAGATAAAGCTTTAGCAGCAGTAGGATCATACCTGGAGAGCTATTTTCAGTTATGAATTGTAACTAATTGTTATGTCCCCCCGCAAAGAGACATATTATAAATTTAAATTTTCCCCCAGTGAATAGATACAAAAAGCAACATATTCTTCACAGAATAGAAAAGTTTGGTTTGGTTTCATTTTGGCAGGATCCAAAACTCAAAGCATCTCTGTGTCTTCACAAATGCTTAAGGCTGAAACTGTTCCCTTCCATCTGCTAAAGCTTCAGTTTCTATTCTGTCACTTTTGTAATGAAGTAAAAATTTATGATCATTCAGGACAAGATTCTGTGACAAATATAATGGAAAATTTGGTATGGCAGCTTGGTTATCACAGAGCATTTTTCTTTGTTCGGAGTCAAAATTTGGATCCTGCTGAGTTGCCACAACCTCCTGAGAATGACTTAGAACCCTTCAGTTAGAAATTTGTCTGCTTGCTTTACTTGTGCTTAAACCCTAGTCTCTCAATTTAGACAGCACTAAAACTTGGAAATTTTAATTTAGAAAATTTCCTTCATTATAAAACCAACTGTATGTCTAACTAAATAAAGCAAACCTCAAGGGGAGGTTTGTAAGTATTCTTCAGGAGCCTGTTAGCCAGTTACGCTCTACTGTGACAATTAGAATGATGGTCTATGAAATCCCTTTCATTTACTGATTTAATTGGTTTCAGCTGAAAAATTAGCACACAAACAAGGCCTTTTAGAAAAAAAAATCCCCTTTTACTTCTTCTTGAATTTTAGTCCTGTGTAACTTCAATAACATTATAATTGGGATGTTACTGAAGTTAGTGTTTGGAGTGAATCTTCTCATCCAAATTTGCAGGCCACTTGGGCTTGATCGTGTATTACACAACCCCTCTCACACCTTCTTTTCTAATGCCCTGAGTGGAGGATACTGGTAAATGCTTGATTCTTGTGAAGAAAAGAAAATGACTGTTCTGTGAATAGTAAGATCTGATTTATCAGCTTAAACAGCAGAGTAGTGTCAGTGAGATCCATACTGTACATGAGACAGATACCCTCACCCAGTCAGCTTGTGGAATGCCGATATTATTTGAAAATAGCCACTTTTTTTCTGTGCCAGAGGGAATACTGAACTTCGGGCTGCCAGGAGTGTATTTTTTAGATCAATTAGCAGCTTCTCAGGTACAAAGTTCAATCAGCTGCTTCTGCAGAGCATACTCGATAAGATGGTACTGACAGATAAAGTTAAAGCTTCTCCTTAGCAGCTCACACCGAAGTGACATATACTGGCATTGATACGACTCCCAGGAACCGAGGCTGGCGTGCTGCATAACTAACCTGTCATATGCTCTGCTGTGAGCTAATATGTCAACAGTCTGCAAACTACACTGTAGCATGGGGAGCAGGTTAAAATATCAGGCAGCTACACGAGACGACATTTACAACCTGTCCATTCCATCAGGAGAAGTGTCAGTTCATTCTACAACCAGCGCTTCGTTTATAAAGCCAAATTCAGCGGTGGGTAGATGCGAAATGTTTGCTGTGTGCTACTGGGTTTATTCTGCTTTGCAGGAAAACGGATTCAAAATCTAAAGTGTAATGGCATTCCTACTGTATTTCAAAATAGGTTGCAAAACATTATTCACCAGATGTGCCTTCCCTAAGCTTCTCCAAGATTCCCTTTTATATCCACATTATTTAAGAGATGCGTGACTTCTTTCCTTTTGGAAAACTGAATGTCATAATTGTAATGGCATATGATGTGCACACAAGTCTTTCACTCACATATTTTCAGTTTTTATAATTTGTATAAGGTTTAATCTGGTTATGCAAAATAAGTTTATTATCTTCTAATTATAAATGCATAGCAGGAAGTTAGTACCAGTAGATAGTTTGAAGATGGTTTATAATTGTATTAATTATGATGCTCGTAAGTATGAGAAATAATTTTCAGAGAGATTGTCTTTTATGGAAGTTTTCTGATTTTCAGATATAGTTCATTACTACTTACATTAAAGCATTTTTGTTACTAATTAAAAACATTAGAGTCGTATTTCTTTTCTTCTGACAAAGTCCTGCTTTTAATTTTTGTATATTTATAAGGAAACTAAGTTTCATTATTTTCAGCAAGGGAGTGTTTAAAAAAATAAGTCACCACAAACTGAATGGGCAGCTGACTTGTAAGGACATAACCTTCACTAGGCTGTAGTTGCAAGTCAGTTGTTTTTTTGGATCTAGCTGGCACTTCAACGCAATAGGTGTCCCTTTCTCTCACACACACAAAAAAAGTGTTACAATCAAGGTTTTATTGTGGTGCTGTCGGGTTTCAGGAGAAACACGGTCACTAGACTTTGTCTGTGGAATTCTTATGGTATTGACTATAATTACAGGAAACGTGAAGAGGAAAGTAAGAGAAAAGAAGCCAGGCTGCAGAAGGGGGTGCAGAACGTGGAGCAAAGTAGGGTTCGAGTCCAACAGAATCCAGCAAATCGAGAGAAGACTACCAGCATCTCACAGTTACTTAATAAACAAATTGAGACACAGAATAAGAGACCTCACTCCCTCAATGCTTCACAAATTCAACCAGAGAGAAACAGTAGACGTTCACCTAAAGTTTGTCACAGCAAAGGGACACCAAAGGAGAGTTGCCTGTCAGCAGAGCCTCAGAGTGAAGGTCATAACATCAGGCAAGGTTTGTAACCTTTTGTAGTTGTTCTGATTATCCTTTTTATCCATGTCTGGGAATGTCTTATATGTAGGATCTCTTTTACTGCATTGTTTCTTGTTCTTTCATTATTTAGGTGATTTATATAGGATAGAGTTAGATGCAAATTCTTTTACTACACGTGTTATGTCAGCCTAAGTAGTCAAAAATAGCAGTATCTACAGTGTCTGTAAAAATAGCTAAATTATGTGAGAACAGGTGGTTTGGATTTGCTTGCACTGTTTGGAGAAAATGAGATTAAAGATATTGGGGCCTATATGTGGGATTCTTGAAGAATGTTAATGGAGAAGTTGTAATTTGTTTTCAAAGTTGAAGTAAAATTTTTCTAAGTGACATCTCTAGCACACAGAGGGGGATGTTCAGACAGCTTGGTTCTCTGTGACAGAGCTCTCCAATGACCTGTCTTTGAAGTCCTCTTGTTGGGAACACTCTAAGGTACTTTTTGAGAAGTGAGACTTCTTTTAGAAACTGTACTATGAAACACTTGTCTAAAGCTTGCTCCTTTACTTTTCGTGCCCTGCTCCAGTCTTTTATACTATCTAGAAATGCATCATGAGTTTATCACCATTTCTTGACCACTCTTACATTAGTTTTGGATGGATAAACATTTTAATAACATTTCAGTCATTTCTGACTGCAGCTAGTTATAGCAATGGCTCAACTCTTTCAAAACTGGTAATGTTAAAGCATCTTTGTTATAATTTGAAGAAAAAAATTAGTAAGTAGTTTATTTAAGGTAAGTAGCAAGGACTTCTCATATGTTGGTTTTTTTTTTTTTTTGCTAATTCCTCTGTAAATTCTGATCAGAGTATTTTAATAATCCAAAGGAAAAAGAAGTCAAAGAGCTGTTCCTACTGAATAGTTTTACCTATATTTATTTAGCTTTTACAGGGGAATATGTTGGCAAGCAGAATACTTGACTGTGTTGTCACAGTAAAAGAAGATGTATCTTAGCCTAATGTATATTGTGATAACAAAGTAATGATGAAGAGGGGTGCTAAAAATTCTAGCAGGATTTATCTGTATGTGAATTAACTCTATATTAATTGAAATATTAAGATAGCAAAGTAAAACCTGTAAGAATAACCAGAAACCATGGTTGTCAAATAGAATATGGATAGCTGTAATGTGCATAAGAAGGAGAAAATTAAATATTTGAGAGAAAAGGAAAAGAGAAAGATGTGGGGAGGGTTAGAACAGTGAAAAGAGAAGGACAAACAAATCACAAAGGAGGAAGGAACAGCCTTTTCTTTCATTGACCCCTCTATCCATTCATTGCCAAAATCTTCCATTGGTTATGCCAATGGAAACTGCATTGCATCAGTCAGACTCCCACTGCTTCATGGAGCAAATGTAATGGTTTTGTACTGAGAGAATGACCTTAAATAAGTAGGTAGTTCATGGGAAACACAGACTCCCGGGTCAGACTGACTAGAGCAGGACTGAATTTGCCAGATTTTCTGCAAAAGTTTCTAGTGCTGATACTTATGTTTGAAAAACCTACATTAATGTTCAGTTGTCTACACTTCCCAGTGGCCTGGGGAATCCCAACCAGCAGCAAATTCTAGCAGCATGTAGCTTGGACTTTCAATTGAAGGTTTCCCTAAAATTGGAGATTTCCTGAAGTAGCTGTGCAAAATAACTTTTCCATGCTCATAGTTGTAAAATCATACTGGCCATTGCCTGGAGAATGTTTTGCTTTTTAATACATCTTAATGAATCTTTAAAAGCAGAATATTATTTCTGCAAAAGAGAAAATGTTTATTTTAAATAGAAAATTCTTCACCATTGTTTATTATCTTTCTTCACCATGAGTGTTGAGAAGAAAAATCTTTACTCAAGGTTCTCCTGCAGTTACCTGATAACAAGTTTACTTCTACAGTAAAAAAGTTTACCTTCAGTAAAGAAAGCTTCCTCTTGCCCAATCCAAAAAGCCTGTGTTTGAGGTAAAATGCTGTGCTATTTTTACATAAACATTCTCTTTTTGGTTTTGGAATGATGCACAGTAAGGATCAAATAATGAAGTCCATTAATCTGTTCTCATGAGGTATTTTAAGCCATCATTTTGTGACCAAAACTTTAACTCACTTCATTGGATGATCCTGTGGGCTGCACTTTCAAAGATTTTTAGCAATTGCAAAGAGAATTTTTGCATCTGGTAATAATATATGAAAACTGGATTTAGTTGGTAGGTCTGTTCTAATCTCTTCTCCACTTATGATCTTCTTTCCTATGTGTTTCCTCTCTTTTGCCTTAACTATAGTAGCAAGAAGCAGGTTATTTTTTGTGCTCTGTGCTTGTTATTACTTGGTCTTCCTAGCTAAGAAAGTTTGTTTCAACCCCAGAAGATGATCTTGAGAAGTTACATGATGGTTTTTTTTTTCCATTCCTCAGTTTTCCAGTTGTTCAAATTGGGAAGTTGTGCATATTCTACTTTAACAACTGAAATGTCTTCCAGTAAATGTGTTCAACATACTGTACCAAGTAGTGGGTTTGGTTGAGTTCAGAATGAGGACATTTAAAAAGACTGTATACATTTACCTCACAGCTGTAAAAATTAACTTGTTGGAAGATCAAAATAGTGTTGTGACTGTGCTCTAATTTTCATCCATTTCAATTGACTGTCAGCCCCAAATCATTTCTGTTGATGGCACTGACTCATTAAGAGTAGGATTATGCCTGCAGAAATCTTGGCTTCAAAAGACACATTTTTAAAATCATCTGCTTCCCTGATGTAATGAGAGATGGACAGGGAATTTCTGTCTTCATCTTGGGAGATTAAAATAGTTTATTAAAATAGATTTAAAAAAAATAATTAAATTAATGATACACTAAAATACAGGACTAATTACCCATATGACAATCATGTATAAGTTATAGTAACCTCTCAGTCAATACAGACCTGTTGTGGTGATAAATCTTCTCTGTTGGAGACACTGCTGATAATAATGCTGAGTTTCTTCTGTATAGTCTGTTAATCTGCCATAGTCTGTTACCCAGTCAAGAGAATATTTTATAAACTGTATCCTGTACAGTTCTAAAAAAATGTAGTATGGTTTTACCAGGTTTCGGATACTCTAGAAGATTTTTGTCAAAGATTACTTTTCTTTTTCCTCTCTTATCTGCCGTTTAACAGATAAGGTAAGACACATGTCCGGTCCATTTTCTCATTCCCCTGTTAGTTTCCTAGCAAAATAGAAGGTGGATGCTAGATGGAGATTTTATATTTTGCACTTGTCTGGCTTCCAGGTCATCCTCACAAGAGGAAGCAATTGTCACACTGGATTTATTGTCCCACCGTGTGCTTGGAAAAGACATCTTGCAGCAAGGGAAAAATGGGAAGGGCTTTGTGGTTTCATTTACAATGTGAAGGGAAGTACTGAGAAGCCAAGTGCTCTGCTTTTCCTGGGTCAGTGGGTTACCCTGTCCCCATGAGCCAGGTTGCAGGGTGGCTAGAGCACAAGTTGAGCCAAATGAGCTTGAAAGGGGGGAGATGTATTAAGGGTGTCTTCACTGGAACAAGCAGGTGTGTTCATGGGGCTGCACTCCTTCGCTGTGTGATGAGCATTTTTTTCTTTAAAAGGCCATCAGTCTTTTCAGGTTGGTGAAGAAACAAGTGACTTATTTTAGGCATCTAACTCAAATGCAATTTGAGAAATAAAAGTACTTGTGGAATGGTAAGCGGATGAAAAAAATGAGACCGTACAGTTACAGACAGTCGTGTCCTCTTCTGATTTTTCCTGCTCGCACATTGTTTTTTGTTTAAGTAAATCCTGGTGTGCCTCAAAGGTAAGGGAGCAACAAAACTAGAGCCGTAAACTGGATGAGAGACTGAACATTTGTTTCCATTTCTCTGTTTAAAGATTTGTTGAGGAAACACGTCAAAGGCAAGTCAAGTTGTGTCCATTTCCATTGCGGCAAAACAAAAGAGGGAACAAAAGTTGAAGTGAAACGTCACGTTGCAGCTGCTGCTGCAGAACCAGACCGAGAAAAGCACAAGGAGCACTCTGCTGAAGCTCGGAAGAGCAGAAGGCAGACTTCTGCTTGTAGGACTGCTGGTGTTGGTGAGAAGCTGAGAGATCAAAATCAGGCTTCCCCTGGCAACAGGGAGCACTGTGAAAGAGCGTCTGTGTTCTTCTGCAGTGCCAGTTGTTCTGGTGGAATTGTGAGAAGCTCAAAGCAGTGTGAAGCTGCTTCCAAAGGCAAAAGTCACCAGCAGAAACCCAGAAACAAAGAGGTGAACGATGAGCGATGGTCACCAGCTGGCTCGAGTAGGCCAGGAAGTGCCAAAACAGCATTTGTAAACACCAGAACTGACAGTGTGCATGCTGCAGAGCAAACTGACAAAGTGGGAAATAATGAAGTGGCAAAAAAGTCCTCTCTTTTATTGTCTGCTGAGGCAGAACCTACCAGAACTGGGCCAAGAAACTTAGCGGAGTGTTCTGCTCGTGATGACAGTTTGAACTTGGAAAAAACAGGTGTGATTGGATCCAGGAATGGAGATGATCAGTTATGTTCTGTTGCATGGCAAAGTACAAATATTGAGCTGATCCCTTTAGAGATTCGAATGCAGATAATAGAAAAAGAAAGAAAAAGAAAAGAGCTGTTTCGGAAGAAGAACTATGCTGCTACAGTCATACAGAGGACGTGGAGAAGGTAAGACTACTGTTTCAGTAGCTAGAGGAGAGTGAGATACAAATAGATGTAAATTATATTAGCCTTGTTGGCAGTGTGGTTTATTTGGTCCTTCTGGTTACAACATTACCAGTGCTAAATAAGGAATTTAATAATCTTTCACCAAACAAGTGGAAGAGAGTTTCAGTCACCTAGAATGACATTAGCAAGTTCATAAAAACTGCAAGGTAAGTAATGACTTTTAATAATTGGAAAATATATCGAATTTCTACTTCAAGCACTGATATTTCTTTCCAGAGTGCTGATCCAGATTTGCCTAAGCCTAGAGTTCACTGCTGTTGTATTCATTATCAAACTTGCACATGTGGGGACATGGGGCTTTTCCTGAAAAGGTTTTTATAGCCAGATCAATCTTTCATTAACATTTACGGACACACCTGAAATTGTATTCTGACTTTTAGGTGTATTCACTTTTAGCTGGATAACAAAACCAGTAAAGGTTTGGAAGCTCAGATGGAGTTTGTTGCCAAAACCTTAAGCCAACTTGAGTGACTTGATTGAGCAGGAACTGCTGTTAGAGAAGAGGCAGACAGGAGGGAGCAAGATCTCCCAGTGTTTGCTTTCCACAGTGTTATCCTGCTTTCATGAGTGCATGAGTTTCATCCTCATAAATACAGTCATTTTTGATGTGTGTTCTTTAATTCTTAATTTCTTATAAAAATTGATAGTAAGAGTACAGCAGCTGTAGGTGAAGTGTTTGCATATGTACATAATTCTTATTTTCTAATTTTTATTGAAATTTTCAGTTTTTATGTCGATGCATAAAACTATAAATTGCTGATTTTTTGAGGTCTCTCACTGGTTTAGAAGTTTCATAGATGTTTTACTATTTCTTAGTAGTCAATTAAAGAACAAGGAAGTTCTTTTGAGAGCTCAACTCCCACACTCTGTGGTATAGCTCAGTAGTGATGCAAACATTGTTTCCCCAATGAAACTACCAAAGGGATCTACTGTTGGGTGTCTGGGAGCATATAGATGGTTGGAACATCCTTTACAATAGCCCCTGGGAAACCTGCAAGTTCCCTGCAACAGCAGAATCGGGTCTTAATGCCCAGCTGTATGCAGAAAACTGAGTCACTGATGGACTTCCCTTGTTTGGGGACATCTTGGATGCTTCAATTCCCTCACCAAAAAAATTCAGAGGGGCTCTTGATACTCCCTGCTGCTCCAGGTGCCAAGCATGAGCTGTCTGCCCAGTGCAGGGCAGCATCTGAGGGGAGGGCTTAGGAGCTGGAGCATCAGGGGCTGCTCCTCATCATCATCTAAAGCCAGCCTGGGCTGTTCAGCCACCCAATACCATCTCCTCAGGGCCTCATCAACCAAGGCCAGGACCAAAAGCTGAGAGAACAGCTCTGAATACTTACTGTTCAAGCCTGCTCTTTTGACAAGATCTTTTTACAAAAAGATACCATGTAGCTCTGAAAAGCTAAAAAAAAACGAGGCATAAAGGGAGCTTCCTTCTTTCAGTGGTTTCCAAGCTTAAAAAAATCCCTTAATTTCTTATTTTCCAAGATAGGGTGATACCTGATTCCCTGTTGTGCTACATAGCACAGAGCTAAGAGACAAGCATTAGTAGCCACTTATGTGTGGAGTTCAGAGAACGAATCATTCTCCCATTGCTTTTTACTGTTAACTTAGGAAGTCTGAAGAAGTCCTGGCTTTCTCAGGAAGAGCTGCCCATTACTAGGGAAAGGCCACCAGACCACATATAGTTCCATATTAGAAACATTTAGAAGTATGTGCTCTAATTCTGGTGTTTCTCTAAATTGGGATTAAATACATTTGTCACACTCTCAAATTTAATAGTCATGACTTACTTACTGAAAGTTTACTGAGAGCTCTTGTGAGCTACAACACAATTGTCCAGGTCTACTCGAGTATATTAAACTTGCCTTTCTCAGGAAAAGTTTTCAATTCCCACAGTCCACAAACTTTATAAATGCAGTCCTCAAAAGTGTATTTTAAGGTGTATGGCTTGCCAAAGGTTAATTGCTTATCCAGCTCATTGAGGCTTACAGATTGTGTGTGTCTGGCTTGCTCTCTCCTGGGGAGCACCACAGCCTGTACCACTCTCCAGGGCCTGCAGTGTGTCAACAGACACTGGAAATAGGTTTGTTGCTGTCATTGTTGCTCTCCTGCTGGAGCCAAGCTGTATTTTTTAATATATTATTGCTATATACATACTTTGACCAGCAATTTTTTTTTAGGATTAGAGCTTCTGTAACAATGACTCTGGATACCATTTGCCAGCTTTGTTGTTCTGCACATGCATTCCGTATTTCATTTATGTGCAGTATTTTTATTGACTAAGCATGGGAATTTTGTTAAGGTACCACATCAGATTCATAAAGCATCAAACTTGGTCCCATTCTTTTTCTCTCCCTAGGATCTGAATGACCTGCTATGGGAGGGCTGAATTAAAAAATGTGCCCATACTCTAAAGGTAGCCACCTACATCTTCTCAGTGTCAGAGCCCCACAGTTGTTTTCTTGTTACTAAAGGCTACCAGAAGTTCTGTACAAACATGAAATCATTGGTGGGTGCCAAAGTGGAGTGCCTGTGAATGGGTCATTTCACATATCAGCAAAGGCTGCTGGCAATAATTAGTGAATTCCAAGAGAAAAGTTCAGTATTCTTTTCTGCTCAAGTATGAAACAGTTCCCCAGTTGTTTTTCCTGCAGTGGTATTCACATAACCCATCCCTTGCTCAAGTTATGCTAGCAAGTCACTGCAATTGTGCCCCTGTTCACTTTCTCTTCCTTTCTTACCCTGTTGAAAAGTTCTAAGTGATGTATGATTTAACAAAACTGGATCTTTTTTTTTTCTTCTGTCTCTTATTAATTCTCTCATTCCACATTCATACAGAGCTTTGCAACTTACAAGCACTAGGGACATTTATTGGTAAGGTGCAGTTGCTCCCCACATTTGTTACATACTTTAATGAGCTGTTTAAAAGTACATGCCTGAATTCTGAAGCTCCACTAAATTAAGACTAAATTAAGATTAAATACATTTGTCACACCCAGCAAGTTCCAAGGAGGTAATTTACTGAGCGTATTGAAACTTTAAAATTATTTGGGCTGTAACTTAGCATATCACCCCCCTTTGGTGTTCTGTTGTGCTTTTATGTACACACTTTCTGTGTGCTGCTGCTGTTTTGTTTGAATAATGCAGTTCATTGGCTTATAACATCTATACCCTTTACTGGGGCATCTCCAGTAGAAGCCTCATTGAATGCTGGAGGGGAGGATGGTCAGTGTGTTTTGGCTCGTTACCAAACACTTTATAATTAATATTTTACAAGCCTTACTTAATGTTCATTTTCGACAGGTTTGTACAGCAAAGATTCCGAGTTAATTGCTAGGCCAGTTAATTGACTTGTGAGTGTGAAATGCCAATATCTGATTGAACACTTCTATCGGAGTCAAGAAAAAAAACTCAGCAACTCCTGGTTGCTGGTGGCAGTGACCACCAAAGTGGGAAGAAGGAGAGATAATCTGCTGTTGCCACTTGGAAAAGGGCTGTGACTCTGTGCAAGATCAAAGCAACCCTGGCAAGGTTGGCCTGGGAGACAGGGGAGCCTTTGAAGGGAAGGGAGAAAAAAGCAAGAACAGATTGCTGAAACAAGGTGAGGGAGCATCTTCAGAGGAGGGATGGAAAGCTCCTTAGTTTTCTGTAGAGGAACTGTGTGGTTTAACCTGTTAGATTTAGCTTGTCTCTTGCATTAATTGATTGAGAGTACGTGAGAAAATTTGGTGTTATTAAGCTGTGAATATAGTGAAAAAGAGAAAACAGCATTAATTATACTGGTATATCATAAATATTTATAGGTTTTGTCTTCTCCAAATCTTCTATATATTATAAAGCAATTGATATCACATTGCAGTATTGGACCTTTTGATACCTGCAGTGCCAGATCTTTGTTAGCTGTGTGAAACAGTGGCTGCATCCAGAATTGAACCCGGCTCCTTCTTTTTCTCCTGAGCAAGTATTTCTCATCCAAATGACTTAGCACATCCATGGGAGTTCTGTTTTCCCAGTTACTCATGTAAGCCACAATGTGAATTGATGTGTAGAAAGCACTGAAGTTAAAACAGGTCACCTAAAACAAGTGCTCTTCTCTTCTCTGCTCTCTAGTTACCAGCTAAGACAGGAGTTGTTTCAGCTTCTCCGTGCTAAGCGGCAGTGCAAAGATGAAGACAAATGGAGACAAGAGGCAGCTGCCTTCTTCATTCAAGTTGCTTGGAAGAAACAGCTGAACCAGAGCCCTCTGAAATCAGCTCCTTCATGTAAAAATCCCAAACCTATAAACAAAACCAGCTCCGCCATAAAAAGTAGCAAGCAGTCCATCCTTAAGCAGATATATGGTAATTTTGGCTTTACTGTGCTTATCTTAAATAGCTATGCTTTAATTTTTATAACAGAGTGTATTCTTCTAGACACTTCTTACCCAATTATTAGGGGTTTCAACTATTCATAAAACCTAGTCTGAATCTCAGATGTTCTGGGTAACTGTGTTTCTGTCTCAAGTTGAAAAAAAACATGGAACAACGTGATTTAAACAGCTTCAGATTTAAAATATGGCTGCTGAACCAGTCTGAATCACCACACAGCATTACTGTGCAAAGGAATGCATCTTGAAGACAGGGTAGAGGAATAGCATTCCTTTTAAACCTTAAGTTCCAAGTGGAGTAAGGATTATGGGTAAGTAACTATGGGTACTTCACCAGTGGTAAGTCACTTCTGTTGTGACTCTGTAGTTCAGATAGCCAAAAATGATAAAAATTGTAAATAAACCTAATAGCTTTATTTTCCATCTTTTTTTAATAGCAACTGCAAGATGCTATTTTATCTTCTGAGAAAGTTCAGTTGTGGTTGTCAAAATTTTCTGTCAAATAGACGATCTCATTAGTTTCCTTATCATAAGAAAAATAACTTTTAGAATAACCTAATGCTGTAGCCTACTTCAGTAGTTAATGGCTATACTTTATGACATCTTTATGTGAATAAACACAGAGCTGTTCATATTGTTTGTTAAAGGACGTTCTCAGGACGGCAAAGTGCATCAGCCAGCAAGACCTTCTTCTAAGCTGAAACTTTCTGACGTGCAGCTGGTCTCAGGTAAGACACATTACATTTAAAGAATACATTAATGTTTATATGCATATGAGATGAGTTTCATCTTTGAAAGAAAAATATGCTGAGGACCTCGGATCTTGTATCAGAACACACAGCCACTACCAAACTGTTGTGATTCCGTTTGTGATTCTCTTTTTCTACTTTTGGACCGACTTGAGCACTGCACTTTTATCCTTAGGTTGAGTCATTTATATGGAAATGCATTTTCATTGGGCTGTTACTAGGAAAGGCCTTAATATAATGGACTTGTACAGTGATAAGCCAGTTAAAATCACTCACAGACACTCACATTTTGGTTCAGCAGCACAAATACAAGGCCTGTAGAAGAGAGCAGATTGCTACAAGAATTTACACACCACTTTGTTAGAAATACATGGTTTAATGCATAAATGAAAACTTGAAAATCCAAAGTTACTTGTCTGATCTCTGCCCTTTCTTATAAAATGGCATAAGGGGGTTCTTGTGCTGTGCACAAAGCCTCAATTATTTCCTAGAATTTTACTTGCAGTAAGTTTTAAGGCTCTAACAAAATAATGCATTAATTTTTCTGCTTAAATCAGACTCCATGTAGTCATTACCAGATCTTGGGAAAGCCTTAGTTCTGTTTGTAACTGAAATTTTATGTACAAAACTTGTATTGGAGCAGTAGGGTTGGCATGATCAGGACAGCCAAGCTCTGCAGGCAGACAAGTGGGGCTACACCACGTAAAGCAGAATATTATGGAAGAACAAAGTTTGCAAAATTATTACCAAGGTGACAACAGGCTGGAACATTCATGCATGTGGCTTTAATTGACAGTAAGCTTAAAAATGAAGTTGAGTACATGGCTGTCTCTCCTACTATTGCTTTTGCTTTACTAAATGCCCTTTTTAACTTTTTCAAGCATACTATACAAATACTCAGGTATGGGCTGTAGTAATGTTAGCACTTCACATGAAGATTTAGTGCCTTGTTGGACATTTGGTCTTCATGGCTGTATCACACGTTGGACAGAGGCAGGACATGGCTAGAGAACAACAAAGAAATGCTTCAAGGAGACAGAACTTCAGGTCACTTGCAAAAGGAAGTGAAATACATTTTCTAACTGGTTTGAGAAACCTCTGAAGACAGAAGAAAATCCCAACAGTAGACCTATCCATAAGTTTGCTGGAACTGTAGATGAGTTTCTGCCTCACTAAGACACAAAAGGCTTTTTTTCTTCCACTGTTTGAAAACAGTTTTAATTAAGAGGCATGACCAGACAGATGTTTGATTGCCACCTCTTCATGCAGATATGAATCTAAATTTAAAAGAGCTTTAGCAAATAATGCTTCTATTCGTGTAACTTTTCAGGACAACAGCTCTCCCTGTCTCCTGAAATAAAAAGGCTTTCTTTTCAGGTTTGAGTGTCCTTTACTTTCATAACTTGGTGACGAATAGGATAGTGATAGGAACTCTGCCCAGTTCCTTTAGAACACTACCTACTTTTATTCACCTAATAGGAGCTCAGGGAACTCTGAGCCCTTACTTAAAGACAATAACATGTTTTTCATCTGACTGCCTTTGTGCATGACAACATTACGTTTGTTGGAAAAGTTCAGAGCTGTCAGTGGCTAATGCCAGATACTCCATTTCTGACGTAGGTGCCTGGAGTAGGTCAGAATGGACTGTTCAGTTTGATTCTTCTCTTGCAGAAGGTACATCTGGGAGGGTGAAGACTGACTGGCAGCCCTACTTTTAATGTTCATACAGACAGGGGAAAAAGCACCCGGTGACAAATCTCTAAGAGGGACTGACACCAAACTCAGTTAACTTACAGACATAGCAAACCAAACACTTTGGAGTGGGGACACACAGAGAAGGTATTGAAAGGAAAAGTACAAATAAGTAAGAGGGGGTGGTAGAGGGTTACAGGTAGAAAAAGAGTGTACAATAGACTATATGGACATGAGGGAGGTGCTTTGCTGGCAAATAGGGCCTTTATGAAGTTACAACAAAAGTTGTTCCTTTTTAAATGATTTTAAAATTATTATTAAATAAAATACTTTTTGTCAGTTCAGTAAATGGCATTTAAAGAGGCTTCCCCACAGCAGGCCAGGCAGATCAGGTCCTTTGTTTTGCCACAGACATTAAGGTGCAAACACATAGAGTTGTAAGAGGTTTGCAATTCCTGGCATTAGAAAGCTGTCCTTAAGATGTGCAGGGTTCACTCCCTCACTGAAATGGTCACATTGGCACTTGGGCTGAGCCTGGCTCCAATGGGATAAAGCACAGAAATGTTTACATCATATCTATACAAAACCAGGAAAAGAAACATGTATTAATTGTAGCACAATGCAGTGAACAAAAACATTGAATGAGCCCAGACTTCAGCCAGACTCAAACCTGAAGAGAAAGCTCAGCTGACTTATTTGAAAGCAAAAAAAAAAAAAAAAGTCATAGAATACTTGCTTGAGCCCTGGACTAGTTACTTTCTAGAAAAGACCCGGTACCTAAATGCTGCTAAATATTGCTCAACAGAATCTCTTGCTGCTCTTCAGCACACTCAGCCAAGAGCATTGTGTGAGTGACTGAACCATCAGCCTGGAAACCTACACTCATTTACCAGAGTAAATCTCAAGTTAAACATGTGCAGTGGTGTTCTATGTAAGCTGTACCAGCTGGCCCAGAAGCCCCACTCTATTTACAGATAATCAGCAGAGAGATGTCAGAAGGAGGAGTGTTCTTTTCTTGGTAGGTTCACACCTATAACACGGTGCAGATTAAACTTCTTTTTATCCACTAGAGTTACTCATCAAAATAATTTTGTTCTTTTTCAGTAAACAACCTACAGTGCGTTAATTTGCTGGAGAACATGGGAAAATCAAAGCAATTTTCATACAACATGAGACAAACCACTGCTGCAAAATCAAAAAATTCAAGACTCAAGCACTAAGCAAAATCGAACATTTAGAATCTAAAGAGCCCATTCCGGTACAAGTGTTATCTTTCATCATGTACAAGCCATGTACAATATACTAAACTTGAACACATCTTCAGCTTTGTATTATCTCAGCATTACGTGCCAAGCAGACTTCTGAGGAGTTGGACTGACTTTATTTTGTGTATAAATTACTGTTTAAATGCTACTTTTAATTTATATCCTGATAGAATTAAGTCCTATTTGGAAACAGAAAATTAAACACTAAGCCCAGCATTACAATAGTGTTTCAGGGGCTCCCAAAGTTTTCTTTTGTCAGAAGCAGGAATTTTTAATGTGTTCACTAAACACAGTTTCACAGGAGAAGGAAGCTGTACTAAAGATGTGACACCTCTGAAAGACTGTGGTTCAATTTCACCTCAAATTTATTAAATGTATTTCAAAATCTACACAGGAACAGAAGGACAGCCTTCATGCTCCACTTCTGTAGTGAAGAAACAATTGTTTCTCCGCTAGCTATGGATTTGGAAGGAAAAGTAGACATGCTGACAAAAAACCCTCAATATATAAATTGCTTTCCGCACTCTACGGAAATTGTTGGGTTTTGTTTACTACCCTTTGAGATTATCACCTTTTTTTCATATAAATAGCTATTTTTATACATGCACAAAAAGAATTTCTACAGAAAGCAAGAAAAGATGGAACCTGTTCTAGAAGAAGCTGCCTTCCTGTAAAAGCTTTGAAGCTGCCAGTTTACAGTATTTACCTTGCACAAAGTGTTTTAAAATACAAACTCAGATAAAATAAACGTTACTCTCGTTTCCAAGGATATTGTTTTCTATTTTTAATTCCAGTTGGTAGTATGTAATTCTGAATTTTTTAAAATCACTATGATGCTTTGAGATAATAGATTATTGGAATCAATATATGTCTGTTTCTCTGCAAGCACCTAAAGCTTCGAGGAGACCATATTTTCTTTAACTCACTCACTGTGGTCACCGTATCTTCTACCACCAACTTCCAAGTACTGTCTGCTTGCTTGAAAAGAAAGGCAATAGGGGTGTGCAGTTCTTTGTAAAATTTTATTCTGTTTCACTTACAAAAAAAAATTGACAAGCTTTGTTCCAACGTCTTCCATTCAAAACTAAATAGAAGTAAATGCTTTACAATAAATGCAGTTCAACCTCTTTAGTACACTGCGTTTATAGGGCCAGGTCCCGGGGGGTGAGAGGCAAGGTAGATGTTGAAACAGTAATGAAGGTCTGTTAGCCACTGCTCTTGGACTTCACCACTCTTCAGTGTCTAGAAGGAAGGGGGAAAAAAAAGGCAAAATGAAAATTCACCAGCAGCACTTGCAAAGCTTTACTTTGTTTGTCATCAGGTGTGCTGTTAAAGGGACAAGACGACCTTGTTCACCTGCACACAGTGGCATTGTTCTTCTCATTTATACATTTCAACTATTAAAGCCAAAACAATAAAGTGTTACTGCCTGGTACGCTAAGGTGGTGTTTCCTTATGAAGTGTACAAGTTACACCAGATGTGATTTCCTTACTTTCAACTATAGTGGCTTGCTTAATTTCCAATTCTGCAGTTTATAGTCAATTAAAATGCAAATAAGGATGGTTCTACAAAAGGAGGAGAGCCCAATATCCTTGTCTACAGCAGAACTGCTACCAACAGCCCAGCACAGCCCCTGGTCCAGTAATTAGCATTCATATGTGGTTGGAAAAAATAAAAATCTCAACAACAAACACAACCCACCACAGTGGAACACTGCAAAAACTGACTGAGGCATTTTCAACACCAAAGGCAACTAACCACCTCATTCTGTTAGAGAACTTGCCCACTACTTGCTTGCATCTGCTTTTGCCACCACTGAGGTCTTGTTTCTGGTACCAGACCCTTTAACGGCTACGCATGGGTATGTGGAGGCTACTTACTCAAACTTGTGGGAAATACAAACTCCCTGTGCTCATAACTAATTAAGAGCTTTGTACAAAACCAGTGTCAGATGTTTTTTTTCTAAGGGAGAATCATCTGCAATAGTCTCAAAACCACTGGGCCCTAGAAATGTAAATAAAAGCACTAGGGTTTGCAGTATTTGAAAGAGACCATATTTTGCACTGTATATATTTCAAAGAGTGATATAGTACCATCTTTAAACACCCATATACTCCTGCTCCAATAAAGAGAAAAGCCTCGTTTCTTATTTTTTTGAGATCTCTCTCCCTCAGACAGGATATGTAGGTGAGACAGTGGCACAGGTTGCCCAGAGAAGCTGTGGCTGTTCCCTCCCTGGAAGTGTTCAAGGCCAGGTTGGATGGGGCCTTGAGCAACCTGGTCTGGTGGGAGGTGTAACCCTGACCACGCAGGGGGGCTGGAACTGGGTGATCTTTAAGGTCCCTTCCAACCTAAACCATTCTATGATTGGTTTCACCCATGTGAATGACTGAACTATTCTGAACACTCCACTCCTGGTGTATTTTGTTAGGAAGCCAGCTGTGGTGCAGGCTCACAGGACTGTGTGCAAGCTAAACTTCAGACTGTCTGATCAGTGCAATGGCCACAGGAGGTGGGACAAGTGGCAGGCTTCTACACAACCCGGGCTTTTGGGGCAAACAGAAGACAACCGTAACTTGTGTTTCACTCAACATCTCTTCTTCATGTTTGCAATAATATTTACACCTCGTATACTCTTGTAATCTGTGGGAAACAACGAGAAGTTGCATACCATAATGTCCTTGATAATCTGTTGCACCAGAAATTCGTTTGTGATCATATGGCTCCTGAGCTGACCGTGCTGCATCAGTAAGCGAAGCAACTGAGCAACAACCGGCAGCTCTTCCCGACAGATCCTGCTCACTTGCAGGCTCTGCAGCATCAGTCTCAGCAATCGTGGCAGGAGTGCTAATGCAGAAATACACGATCCCCACAGCATATCCCTGAGAGGGCAAGAGAACAAAAATTGATATGATTGAGGGCAGCACCTTCTGTAAATTATCCTTAGAGCTGTACAAGGAAACTCTATGAGAGTTCAGTCGTGCTGACTGCCGTAATTAGTGCCGCGGCAGAAAACTCGTACTAAGAAAATTCTGAACTTGAAAATATCCTAAAAGAATGTACAATGCTTGGGAAAAAAAAAAAACAAAAAAACCTAAGGCACTGCCCTGAGGCTACAAATGTTGCTGAAGCTCTTACACAGTGTCATTTCTTGTTCAGTGCAGCTGGGAAGAAGTTTTTGTTCAGACATTGTTCAGATAAAGCTGAGTATTTAAGACTCGTAAGAAATCAAACAATGAAATAATTTTTTTGTGATGTGCAAGTCATTACAGTACAGTAAGTGAAGGAGGACTTGGGCTTTAAAAGCACGTCTTATTTTTTTCAGTATGCTTTAAGGAACTTTGCTGTACATGGAATAGTTAAAGGAAAAAAATCTGAAGCTAAACCAGTTTAAAGACATTTCTGTTATATGGATAAACTCATTTAAAATCTAGTGTCTGTAGCTTGTTTTTTTTAAACCAAATGGATTTGCAGTCTATAAAAAGATGCCTGAATTTTGTTAGAGCCAAAGTATCAAGTCAGTTACAAGTAAAAGCTTATAAAGCCAAATCCTTTGCATGTTGCTTTTCAATGTATCTAATGAAAGTAAAGGCTAAAGCTGAAGATTAAGGTATAAATATCCACCTTACTAAAGTCAGGATGGTTCTGACATCTAAATAGAGATGCTGCTTTCTTCTGTTATTTTTTGGGAATCATTCCAGCTAACTTGGCATCTGTTTTTCTTAAATCCAAGTACTGCTTTGAATAAATAAATTGGGGGGATGTGTGTGGGGGTATCCTTTCCTTTTACATCTTTAATGCTTGTGCGTATACAATTAAAGGGGTAAGAAAAGCAGCATTACCTTTTCTGTACATGTTCTGCATCCTCTTTGTCTAAAGTTAGCAGAAAGTACAGGAGACTGTAACAGCAAGAAGCTAAGAACTTGTGCAGGTTTTCACTGAGGATGCAAGCTTGATCCAAGAGCTTATTTATGGCACAAAGAACAGATCCAGCTGTGCTATCAGGTATTACAACCAATCCAACCTGTATTAAAACAAAAAAACCCCCAATCACTCCAAACACAAGGTTTTTTGCTGGTATCCTTGCATGTCTAGAGCAGAATGAATCTTTCATATCATGACACATATTACTTTGTTTCTGTTCAAGTTCTACACACTATTGCATTCGTTTAAATCTCTTATTTTCCCAGGAAAATATGCACCCAAACCAACAGAAGGTTTAACCAGCATCTTCACTCCATGCCCTCTAAATAATTCATCTCAAATGTATGTATTTAACAAAGCCATTGCTTTGAGCCTTGCTCTGGAAGAAAGTACAGGCACAAGCAGAACCTTTTGAACAAAACAGGTCTTTCCTTTTAAGCACATATCATGGGACAGATCAGCCCTTCTGTGTCTTGAAACAGCAGTGAGCAGTCACTGAGGTAGAAGGGAACTGATTCACTCTCCAGAAAAAAGCTTCTGCTGGTTTGTTGTCAGAGTCCCCTTAGAAATCTGACAGGCTCAACAGGAAGGAGAGCACTATGAGCACAGTTAAATGAAAATTAACAAAACATCTGGTGGGCTGACAACTGGGGTGATACTCTTCTGTTGTTAAACTGAGAACATCATATTGAGTAAGGATTTAATAGGCATGACAAATAATTTAGAAAAAAATTCCCTTTTGCATAGACGTAGTGGATTAGAAAGCAGTATAACATTTTGAAGTGCTGTTGAGTAACTATCCCAGATTTTTGTCCTGTAGAACTGTGAAAAAAAATTCTATCTATTGCTAATATGGCACCATTGATCTTGTTAAAAAAGAATTTAAGGAGCCCAATTTGCTCACCAGGAAGTACATTGCTTTAAGGTGACAGAGCAGTTGGGTTCAGTTATCAAGGTCAGCTGTTTCTTTTAGAAATGTTAGAGAAAGATCAAAAAGTACAAGCTACAGAAATGTGGAAGGTATTTCTTTGGTATGATTACTCATGTGATGTAAAAGTTGAAGGACAATGGTGGGTTCAGTCATTTAAATACTCCTAACATAAAACACCAGGTGTGTATTTCAAGGCCACAAGTGCAGTTCACTGTCCCAAGCTGACCCTGCAGCAGCCAGGATGGGGTTCCTGCATGACAGAAGAGGGACTGCAACTACCACAGAGACCTTGCTGAATGCTACAGGACAATGAGGCACTAAATAATAAAAAGCAATTCTGCTCCTGACTAACCACAAGTAGGAAATAATGACAGTGAGATAGATGTCTGCATATGAAGAAGCATCCTGAAGATCAAATTAGCCAATGCTGCTGGTGAAACGTGCCAGTCAGCCAGTCTGAAAGATGATGTGAACAGACATTTCAATTTACACAAATCCAGTAGATGAGACTGCTCAAACACATCCTCTAGGATGTTGCATATATGGTGCCTTTCTTTCCTCTGAGGTGTCATCATCCAGTTAGGTATCTTGGGTGGCAGTCTAATCAGCTATAAAAATACCCTGAACTGCTTCCTCTCAAAGGGAGAATGCAGAAGATTGCACAAACTGCTTTCTGCAGTTGAAGTCAACACCTACTGCCAAAGATCCAGACTACAGCTACAGGTAAGCAAATCCCTATGGAAGCTTTGGTCCAGCACTTTTTCAGCAGGGCTCTGTACAGGGGACTGTGGACACTGGTTAGATTGCAGAATCATCTCAGCAGGAAGACAGACAGGTCCTCCCTCTCAGCACCAGCATCACTGCATATTTTGTCCCTTAAAATTTGGTTACCCAGCTCTGGCTTCACCATCCCCATCCTCAGCTCTGTGAGTGTTCAGGATTAGATGGAGAAGACAGACTGTAAAATTGATCTAAAGCTGGTAGTCCCTCTTTTGAAAAGAAAACTAAATCAAAACAAGAAGCCTTTCATTTACAGCTGTTCTGGCTTGAAAACAAGCTGAATAATTCACAAATGACAGTAAAAAAATCCATGCCAGTTTGGACACTTAACAGTTATTAGATTTTTTTAACCTCCACTAATCTTACTGAAAACTTTTGCAAAACATGCTGAAATTATACATGAAATACATGGAATAAATGGATGTGAGGGTTAATGAGACTTAAAAAATTTATCACATGTTAACAAAGAAGACAAAATGGTACTTACCAGGTATTTACAGATGCCAGTCTGGAGAATGTCAAAACACTGACTTTGTGAAGGTATAGTGGACAAGTTGTGACAGATCATCTGTTTTAATAAAACAGAGTTATATTAAAAATGCAAGCAGCAATCATTCGCTGCATAGTCATACTTTGTTGACAGACCTAAATTCAAAGTACCTAAGGGGATACACAGCAGCTTTGTCTAAAAATATTGATTCTTGACAGCATGTAAGAGTAACATTATCAACATAAATTCTTCAGTGTTTAAAGAATGAGAGGTCTCTTTAAAAAAAAACAAAACTGTTTTTTTTGATCATGGCTTTCTTCATTTTACCTATGAGAACACAAGAATGTGGCAAAAAAATATTCCCTACAGCTACAGCACTACACTGAGCCTCCACGTGCCTTTTCTAAGAGCTTCAGGAAACTACACAAGTAAATTTAATTCCAAGAATAAAACAGAGGAATCACAATGGAACAGAGCAGAAAAATAATATGACAAGGAAGAAAGTAGTGAAGAACAATTTACAACCTCTTTTCCTCTATGCTACCAAAAATGTCACGTTCTAAGATGTTACAAAATGTTAACACTACAAAAGAAAAATCTTGGTTTATGAACTGCCAAAAGACTTTATGGTGCTTACATCATCCAGGAACCATCAAACTATTAGCTGCCCATGGCATGATGGAAAGAGATTTAAAAAATAAACTAATTTTTAAAATTAACTGAAAACTCCTATTGTCATTTTTTAACACACATTGGTAAGAATGACCAGGTTGGGGGAGGGAAGAAAAAAAGGAAAAAAAGGGTTGACTAAGATTCCGTGAAATGCTATGTGCTTCCTACATAGGCTACAGAAACCAAAGTTCTTGTACGTCTGCTAGTAAGCTGTTCTACAATCCTCAGCAAATGGTCTTCTCTGTTCTTCTTTTCCTTTCAGTCTATTCCAATAATTTACCTAAATTGCAAACTAGTCAAAGAGCCTGGATGACCTCCCTCTGTTTACATTCTCTGCTTATCCCACCTGAGTGTCAACTGAGACCTCCAGAAAGCAGCACACACACAGAGCACGATGTGGCTACAGAGAGGGATGCTGCAACAACCAATACAGGAGGAATTAAATCTTCTGTTAGTGATAAGGGGAAATCAGAAAGAGAACAGCAAGATCATGCATCTGAGGGAAGAATTAAGTCACTAAGTTTTACAAATATCTTGACTAAGCAAAAAATATTCCTGTAAGATACTCTGCTGACCGAAGAAAGATCTAAAGAAAACTTTTACAGAATGATCTGAGTGGAGGGGTTCAATTCTGTGATGGTGTCCTGGTTTTGAGATTTAGCTTGTATCAGGGCAGATCAAGACACTTAAATAAAAGATAATGACAAAATAGAAAACACTACACATGTTGTGCCAAAAATAACAGTCCACAGCATTTCCAGCTGATGAGGGACTCTAAGGAATGGAAAGGTGGGGAAAAGAACTGCTTTTACTGGGGAGAAGATCCTGTGAGATGAAAACTCAATCCCAAATAACATGAATGACAGTGGCCAAGTATCATTTGTAATACAGAGCTGCACTCAACCTTCTTCAAAATTATACGCCACACATGCTTTTAGCCCTGTATAAATTGGCCAAATTCAGGAGAACCTTCACAAATTTGCTTGACAGGACATTGCTCACATTAATCAGCATTGCAGGTGTCACTTGTGCAAGTATTTTGTTTGACTAATAGGACTATATAAAAGACAATTTTATAGATACTGTTGCACTGAATACCCTTCAATACTATACATTTATTTAGTAATGAAATAATATTAGAACTGTGCACTCCATTCTAGATACAGGAGTGCTTCTGCAATTTGAAAGTCATAAAAACTTAAGCATGCTGGAATAGTGCCAAGAAACACACTCAGAACATCTGTGTACCACAAGTGTCAAGAAATAAAAGTCAAGCTGAGACAGAGGTTACCACCGGGGACTGTCACATCAAGGACAAACTCTGACACCAACCTGACCTAATATTTTAAGGGGTAACACTCAGACAAAAGGTAAAGGTACACTGATGAAATCTGTCAGCTGACAGCTCAGAGTTGAGAAACACTGCCAAGACAGGAGGATTGGACTAACCTATAGAAAAGATCAGATGGGTTTGATGAGTAACAGATATGGAAAAAAATCAGTGAAAGAAAAGGGTTGGGTCATGCACGGGGAGGCGAATAAAACCTGCATGCATCTGGAGGTGTTCACAGTTGGAAATGAGGAGAAAATTCTATTAATAATAAGTGACCACAAGGTGTTTGTGATACAACCACAAAATGGGCAAATGCCACTTGAGGATGGAAAAATAATCACAATAGGAGTGATCAGAGTACTGATCATCTGTTCAATACTCTGTAAGACTCAGACTTTCTGACATGCTGTGCAAAATAGGAGTCATTCGTTTTCATGAAAGGTAAAGTCAAAATGGGCACAGGAAAATTGCACAAAGAACAGAGATTCTGTCCCACAGGTGTCAATGGAAAGAACTTAACCCACCCAAGCTGGCAAAACTATACCTGGAGAGGAATATTATTGTCACTTAAAAATACAACAGATGTGAAAACTGCTGCAGGAAAACAAATAGAACCAAACAGCACTAACCCGTAATGATGATCGTAGCTGTCTGGTGCAGCAGATGAGGTGGAAAATGTTTATGATACGGGAAATGCAGAAGAGATTCGTTGCTCATAAGACAGAGCTGAGGTAGTTTACAAATGGGGTATGCCATATGTTTGAGAGCACATGATGCTAGACACAGTATGCTGGAGGGATCCCTTTTAATTCAATGCATACCCATAGGAGGTCAACAAATTAAAAGACCTTGAAGGAAAATTCACCAGGCACACCAAGCAAACTTAGGTTTCACTATTAATAATATAAAACCTTTACTGATCTTTCACCCTTAGTCCCTACAACATTCAACTGAGTTTCTCTCCAAGGTGCAGGAGATTTCATAACAATTCACTGACACACTCTTCCAAAATTGGCAAGGAAAACAGCAATCATACCACTGAAGAGCAGCATACTCACTGAAAAGGGTTGTGGCAAAGTGCATTGAAAAGTTATGTTCAATATTTTAGATCTTTCTGACCCTTAAAAACTGCACAACTGTTCCCTATACCCAGTTCTATTTTCCTACGATTAAGTAAGAGTGGCAATTCCATAAACTAAATCCTGCTTGAAATGGCTTTCACAGCAAATTCTTGTTAAAAAGTGAAACTGAAGCATTATTAAACATGCAAATGAAAGACAAAGAAAACTTAATTATCACATGAAAATTAGTATTTTTCCTGACAATTTATTTTCCTTAGGCAAGGGTTTGCATGATGTTTAATTTCCATAATGAAACCTCACAGATGATTCATTATTTTTACATTTGATTAGCATTTATCGAATTTTTGGCGTACTCATAGATTGGTTTTGGACCAAAGCCAGAGCAGTTTTGTTACTTACGTGAATGGTCAGAGAATGAACATTTCTGATAAGATGGGGGGGGTGTATATCTTTTTGAGACAAGTATTTTAAAACAGGTTTAGAGGTTTGTTATGTTTTGGTTTTTTTTTTTTCATTTTCAATTTTAATATCCACTTGAATAAATCAAGCTAAAAGAAAAATTAAAAAAAAAAACAAAAACAACACCATCACATTCATAAGCCACACAACCACAACAGCAGGTTTCCCACCAGTGCTTCAGGAGCTGGTTACTACATGGGGCATCCTTGCCTGCCATACTGCAGAGATACTCCAAGAGTGACCAAATAAAATGGAGAGGGAGGGAAGAGCCAGGAAGGCAGCCCAGGAGCACTCCCTGGGCTTTCTGGAGATCCTGACACCAGGGGGTATTTTACTCTGGTCTTGAACTGGAAGAGTTAAAAACATTGCTGCTGCTGACAGCCAACCTTAAATGAGTCTTAATCCAATCTAAAACAGGCTTTTCATAGCTTTAATGTATCATCAAAGGACTCCACCAGTTTCATATTGCTCTGAACTCCAAGAGGCAGCCAGGATGGCCTGAGGATGCCCAGTCTCAACCTGAGCCCTCATGGCAACAGGAACATGCACAAATGATGAACTGAGAGCAATGTTTTGTTCATTATTTAATTGTTCTCACTCCTTAAGTCACTCGGTGCTTCCTGTACCATGGTAACATCCTGACTTAAAAAGCCTCAAGGGAAATATTTTATCAGTAACTCTCCAGGTAAAATCTGCATATTATTTCAAGCTTAATCATGCTGCAAATTATTCTTTTTTTTTGAAAAAAAATGCTCAGCTTTCTCTGAAGACACAGACATAAGCACAGAGTGACAAAGCAAGATAAGGAACAAAAACAGATCAAGTATTTAAGCAAGCTACTCTGTGGAGTCAGATTAAAGACAGTTCAGACTCCAAAAGAAGGGATTTTAATAAAAAAGAAAGTTAGCACACACCAGACACTATACCCTAACATGAACTTTACAATACATTTTTCAGCTCACATCTACATCCACCTCAGACATGGGTAACAAAAATGTAACAGGCTGTTCTGCAGTCAATTCCCAGGCCCTTGTGAAATGACTGCTTCCAGCAGGACTCTACCCAGTGCAACGTGTGACTGCGGAGTGTAGGAAACTGTAAGTTTTCAGGTGATGGGGCAGGCAATGAAGCTTGGCCTCTGAAGCCTGGCCAGCTTCCCCTGGAGCACCCTGGCTTAGCAGGCAGTGTATTCCCCTGACAGGTACTGTTTCTCTTTCTGAAATAAATTGATTTGACAGGGCGATATTAACAGTGCCCTGAGTTGTTAAGAAAGTGTACAACAAGAGATCTTTGTTCATCTGCCTTGGCTAAGCTCACAGGGGTGGCTATGAAAGGTATTCCTGATTCAGTGACTCCAGATTATAGAAGAAACAACACCACAAAATACCCCATATATGAAACCCACACACAAATTACAATAAAATAAAACAAAGCCTAGTTTAAAAAAAAAAAAAGAGAAAAAAACCTCCAAAAGAACAGAATATGCAGAGCATCTCATAGGTGGACAAGGGGAGGAAAACCACTATGGGGTAATTTCACATTCAAAGTAACAAAACAGGAATACAGAAACTTGTTCAAGACTCACAAATACTTAAGAACATGCAGTGTGTCCCACATCTTGATAAAATACCTATTTCCAAAGACTCAGAAGGATTATAAAATCCTTCTGTTATAAAATTATATTTTATATACCACTATTATATTATTATTTTTATAATATTACTATTTTATAATATTACTATTATTATAATATTACTATTATAAAATCCAGGGTAACTGCAGCATACAAAATCATCTTGCACCTGTGTAACTGGTGATTGCCCATCTGCAGAGTCCTTGATTGTGGCATGGAGTCTGATGTTCAGCCTGTTTTAAGAGTCAACTAAACCAAGTGCATTTATTTTAATTTGCCACTGGACACAAATTCTTGAGTAGCTATCACCACTGCTCACCTCCTGTGTAGCGATTTTATCATGTATCTATATCTGGGTACCAGCAAGATTTGGTGCCAGGAGGCAGAGAACTATGGGCCAGACACAATCCTACTGTCTCACTAAGTGACAGGCTTTTCTGAAAATACTGTTCTCTTGTCAGCAAAACCAGGTTTTATGCTCAAGACCTGATGTGCTATCCACTGTCACTGGAAAATGGCACAGGTTTGGTTTGGTTCTCTTTTCAGAGCCATCTTACTAACAAAATTCAAAGAAAGGACACCATGAAATAGCTTTGCTACCCGAGGAGGTTTTGTTTCATCCTCTTGGGGTCACAAACCCTTCTTTCAAAGCTCTGCAGCTACCTCACGACTATGAAATGTCAACACACCCAACTCCTCCCCCTGGAGAATGCCTCCTTCTCAGACCACATGCAGGATGGCCAAAGGAACATCCCAAGTACACCTCTCCAAATTCACCCTTCTGCCTCTCCCCCAAACAAAAGGACTTCAAAACACAAACTGCATACCTAGAAGCTCCCTCTTGTCCCACAAAGCCTGCCTTCTGGAGCAAACTGAGTTTAGCTATCACAAGCCAGAATGTGGATATACAGCATAATGCACAGTAACTGTGGAGACATTAATTCACATTTGTTACCTGAGCTCCCAGCTGTAAGATGTAGCAAGCAAGATACACTGGAAGAATATGATGCTGGCACAACAACAGCACTGGCCTGAAGATCAGATTAGTTTTCTGGGGAGCTTGTGTTTTGGTGTTTGGGTTTTATTGAGGTTTTTTGCAGGGTTGGTTTTTGCTTTTCACTTTTGTGCAGGTTAAGTTCTATGTCTTAAGAAAGTTATGGAAGAGACGTTTGATAAACAGCTTTATCATTTTAGGAGGCATTACATTTATTTATATAATCTTTTGTTTCTTTGCAATTTGCACTAATTTTAAAGAAAAAAAAAGCATTATTTTCATTTCTAAACAATAAATTTGGATAAGACGTATTTTTACAAAATACTAATTTTTTTGACCTTCTCCATGAAGGTAGAAATTATAGCATTAGTTTAGTTCAGAAGGGATACTATTTATGTTCAGATACTTTTTCTCTGCAATGTAACTCTAACCTGGAAATCTCAATAATGATGACAAGTTGAAATCTAAAAAGAAATTCAACTCAAAATCTGTATTTTAGAAGTTTAATGTTTTTTATAAGTGTCAATCTCTCCTTCAAGTTAAGCTACAGTGTTGCAACACTGCCTTTTTACTTATCAAGACAAACATCTTTGCAGAACTTTTAATTACATGTTTTGACTTAGTGTATCTATTGATTTGTTGTATTTTTTCATGGCATGTCAGTGAAGATATAGCCTGCCCAATTCTATTTCACTTGTAAGACTTCTCTGTTTTTGACACACTTCGGTATATTACCTTACATTTATCCCAAGGTTTTTGAATTCAAGACTGGTTTTAAAAGCAGCTGACTTCCCTAGTGTTTACTCTTAAATGTTTTAAACATTTTATTATTTTATTTCTTCAAGTCAGCTATGCGCTCGATATAACTCCAGAATCTTGATTTCAAGCAGAACCTTCAAATTATTTGCTTTCCCTCTTCAAAACTTTCAAGTGTCACAAATGTCAAATATTACAACAGAAGTTATCATGTATACAAGGTTACTTTGTTACAACTGTTACAACTGTTACATTGAACAGTTACAACTGTTCATTTCTGCTTGTTCTATTTCATTCAACACTGGCAGAGCAATTAAATTACAAGGAAGTGAAGAGTATTACTGATAAACACTATATATTGGCAGTGTTAAAATGAGCAAAGACTGAAACCACTTTCCTAAGGCTGCAATCATTTATTCTGAAGCCCCATCTATCTTATCTATAGGGTACAATTTTGAGTAATTCGCTTTAATCAGGCAGAAGTAATTTTAAGTAGAAATTGCTTCAGAAATGGAACCCAGGTTTCCACATCTAACCCATCTTTCCGACAAAATATGAAGATTAACTTTTACATCTATGCAAAATAGCATTTAAAAGGAAACTTAAGCATTACTCCTCTAAGTGAAAGTCACCATTACCTACAGGCTTCCACAAAAAAAACATAGCTTCAGAGTTTCAATACACCAATTACTACTCTTTAAGACAAAAGTTGCAAACAGTATCCATCTCAAAACAGGTTTTTTTTTTATAAACCATTTAAAAGCAGTACCAGAAGTGCATTTGTTTGGCCTTTTCACCAAATGTGGTTAGCCAGGTGCTAATATAACCTACTAGTTATGTTAACATTCTGGAAGGCCAAACTAACATTTGGAAAATGCCTCAAGTTGTTCCTTCCCTTTACACAACTTGCTCTTTCTCCAGAGGCACACCTTCTTCTTTTCTGTATCTCTGTCATGCATACATTATACATTAAATTCCCTCCTACAGTTCATTACCATTAGAAATACATCCCCCTCACTGCACAGCCCAGCTGGACACCAACAGCTGGGGCTGCCTCCTGCTGGATTTGGAAACAAAGCTGAGCACTGAGGAATAAAGCCAAGAAGCCAGGGCTGCTTCCAGATTCAAGTGTCAGCCCCTTCATCCCTTGCCCTTCTGTTTCTTCTGCACCATAACCCCAGCTGCTCCTGACTTTATTTCTTATAGCAAAGAGACAAAAAACTAGCCACTAGTTTAGACAAAACTAGTGGTGGAAGTGAAGAAAGAGGAAGATGGATGGACTAATAAGAAAGTGATCAGTAGTTTCATGTATTGATAGGAAACCAGGCTGTCAAATCCTAATTCCATCAGTTCTTTATTTATTTTCATCAACAATAAAGGATTTTTCTCTTATGAGGAAACCTCAAATTACTACTACACAATGAGAACTCTTTTAAATGAAAAATTCTCAACACAGAGGGCTGACTGCTGCCTGCACCAGAGCCAACAGAGGGCTGTTCTCACTTACTAGATATTTTAAATTACTGTAATTATTTTTCTTAACATTACAGCATCACCATAAACTTCGTTAGGCAGCAAGGGAAAGCATGACAGATTCAGCATTTGGAAGCTGTGAAGCTCTACTCAGTTCCACCAAAAGCATGACTAATTCAAGCAAGGTTTTATTATTTCCTGTAGCACTTCTTTATTCAAATAGAATAATTTTCTGGTACAGATAAAAATATCTTGATTCTGAAATTGTATCTCAATTGAACTATGCCTACTTGGAATAAAGTTGTCTCCAAACCTACCTCCCTCAAACTCACTGCACGTAGAGCCCTCTTATCAAGATGTGTTTCAAGACATCCTAGAAGAGCCTCATGATTTGCTGGCAGTTTTCTTCTCTCAAAAAGCTGCAGCTCTGGGGCCTGGGGGTTTTTTGTTAGTACCATTTTGGGTTTTGTCAATTCAATTTCTTTTGATACAAGAGTAGCTTATTCAACACCTGATAGAAACCATTTGCTCTACAGAAAGTGTTCCTGTGTAACTCTGGGCAAATCTTGAACTGCAAGGTTTTTTCCAAGTCAGGAGTTTGTTCATTGTGGTTTGTTTTGGTTTGGTTTTTTTCCACTCCTTGGTTTTTTTTTTTTAAATAGTTCAGCTTCCACATCCCAAAGTAATTATGGGTTACAGTTGTCAGAATGTTTTCTTTACAAATTGAACATGAAATAGATTATAGGGCAATGTGTTTGAGGTTGGAGAATGGTACTCAACAAGGAAAAGAGGAAACCCCTGAAACTTAAACACAGCACTGCATTAGATATTTAAAGACAGAGAAAACAATCATCGAAAAGCCTAACATCTGTCTGGGTTTTTTTAAGTGGTAACTTCAGCCAGTTTTGTTTACATATCACTTACTCTACCTATGATTGCATATGAAATCAAAACCAGCCAAGTGAAAAATGAACGTAATCCTGTGATTCATAAAAGGAAGGGGTTTCCTCAATTCTGGTTTCTCCTTGTAAAAACATGTATTTGGAACACAAACAATGCACCTCAGAGACCATTATGACCAGAAGAAAAAGGAAAAAATATCTTAATTTTGCTCTAATCAGAAAGCTACTCAAGAGATGCCCCTATTTTTCTGTCCACAATTCCCATGTGTTTAACAGAAAGAGCTCACTCATCATGGTGTCCAGCCTGGTTTTTGTCCATAGACAGGAACCACAGCATCTCTAGACTACTTATTCCAGTTTTTGACCACCTTCAGTGTGAAAAAGTTCTTGTGTTTAGATGGAATTTAATGTATTTTTATTTCTGCCCTCTTGTCCTGTCACTGAGCACTACTGAAAAGACTGTGGCTCCATCCTCTTCAGTCTCTCCCATCAGGTATCTACTCATATTGATAAGACCCCCTGAGCCCTCTCTTGTCCAGGCTGAACAGTCCCAGGTTTCTCAGCATCATCCCCTTATTTCCCATCTCCAGCATTTTCTGATGCCTGAGATTACTCCTCCCCATGTGCAGGAATATGCATTTTTCTTTACTGGACCTCATGAGGTTCCTCTCTGTTCTGCCTTCCTGCCTCTGCCCTGTTCCTCTCAGCCTGTCCATATCCCTCTGAATGGCAGCACACCCAATTCTCTCAGTTTTGTACCACCTGCAAACTTGCTGAGAGTGCACTTGGTCTTATTGTCCAGGTCACTAGCAAAAGTTTGAACAAACTGGCTCCAGAACCTATTCCTAGGGTATATCACTAGTGATTTGCCTCCAAGTGGACTTTGCACCACTGATCACAACTCTCTGGCCTGGCCTTTAAGGTGGTTTTCAATCCACCACTGTTGAACTAAGCCATTTTTTGTCAACATGTTGACAAGGATGTTATGAGATACAGCATCAAAACCCCTACTCAAGTCAAGATAAAGTGTCCTATCCTCCTACACCAAACTAGTCACACCTTGTTGCAGAAGGCTAACAGGTTAGTTGAGCAGAATTTGCCCTTCATAAATACCTGCTGACAATTCCTGATCACATCCTAGACATATCTGATATAACACAGCTCACCAGAAACTCTCCACAATAATGAACAACCTTTCCTTATGTGAGGTAAAGCTTCCAATTTCCTTCCCAAGCTCAGTCATAAGGGGCATGCCAGAACTCCATTTGAGTAAGAGTCTACAAAATGAGGGGGGTATAGGTGGTCTCACTCTTCACTCAGATTTCTAATGCATGGCAATGCTGTTCCTATTCTCTCTTTCATAACTTAGTCTTTGCAAAAGACTTCAGGCTGGCACATAACAGCAGTAGTGCAATGCTCCATAGGATGTCCAAATCCTCTTTCATCACCAACCAAGGATATCCAACTTTTAATGACAGCCATCCACTTCTGAAAACCTGAAAGAGTACCTTGTGTCTTCCCCAAAGAAAGGTATAAAAGCAAGTCTCAAGTTTCTGAAAACACTGACTCTCCTTGATAGCACCAAAACACTGAAAAGATTGTGGCAGAAGTAAATCCAAGTTGCAACCAGGAATCAAAGGCACAAACAAGCCACCTACGATCAAACTGCTTCACTGTTCCTGAGTGAAAATAGTTCCTGTGTTGTTTCTCAACCAATTATAAATAGATTTATGTGGAAAAGCAAAATCAGAAAAAGACACAAGGCGGCATTTTCAGAAACAGGCGAAGTATATACATGTAAGTCCTTCAAATGCTGTACAGAATTACACTGACTCTGAGAAACAAGTAAACCCTCTGGTGCATTCAAAAAGGAACAGCTCTGTACAGGACAGGGAGAGAAACCACTCTACTCCTCTACTCTTTCATTAATGGAAAGGAGTTTTGGTGAGAAAATGCTTCACTACTGCCCAGAATCACAGAATGGTTTGGATTGGAAAGGATCTTAAAAGATCATCCAACACCCGTGTCATGGGCAGGCACATCTCCTGCTAGACTAGGTTGCTCAAAGCCCCATCCAACCTGGCCTTGAATACCTCCAGGGATATTCACAACTTCCCTGGGCAACCTCTTCCAGTCTCACTATCCTCACTCTAAGGAACTTCTTCCTAATATCTAGTCTAAATCTATTCTCTTTCCATTTTAAGCTGTTCCCCCTCATTCTCTCACTCCATGCCCTTGTAAAAAGTCCCTCCCCAGCTTTCCTGCAGGCCCTCTTCAGATACTGAAGGCTGCTATAAAGTCTCCCCAGAGCCTTCTCTTCTCCAGGCTGAACAACCCCAATTCTCTGAGCCTGTCTTCATTAGAGAGGTGCTCCAGCCCTCTGATTATCTTTATGGAAACAAAGCAAAATAAAATAGGAACTTCAGCTGCTCCACAGGCCAAGTGACTGAAGGCAGGACAACTAAAGATGTGTGTCAGTAATGTCACCAAACAACTTTGCTTAAAATACTTTCCAATACATATTAGCACACATTCAATGTATGACCTGGACTAGCATTACTTTCAGTGGTTTATCACTTAAACTCTATGAATTAGATGAGAAAGATCTACCATACGGCTTTCTTGAACCAAAAAAGCCATGAATCTTTCTTGAACCAAAAAAGATTGCCATGAGAACCCAGAGTAAATCATACAACTAAAAACTTCTGTTACAGTCTTTTTTCTGCATTCATGACAGAGATTTTATAAATAATGTCAACTTGACATGTCTTCAAAACATGATTTCACCTTTCTGGTGAGCTAAGCAATAAAAAAGTGTTGAGCCAGAATGAAGACTAATGTCTGAATAAAATCTGATGGCTCAGATCCGTTTAGAATGAACAATGAAATTAAGCTTTCAGCTCTTACAATCTAACAAGCAGGAACTGAATTCACAGTGAAGTTTCTAATTCTAGTAAATTTTTATTAAATAAGCATCAGAAGTTATTCTAAATAATCACCAATGCCAACCCAATATTACCTCCAAGTTCAAATCTAATTTAATGCAAGTGCTTTTTAATTAACACTGGAATTTACTCCCAAAGAAAACTCTCTATAATTAGTGTTTTTACCATTAATTTATTTCTGACAGCCAAAACATACTGCTGGTCTCAATCTTATTAGAGTTTAATGATTTTCCAATAAGGCTTCTCTTAATTTTTTTCCATGAGTATTGTTTTGCATTCTATACGCCTTCTCCTTCTAAAGCAGCTTTCTTCAAAATATGGCTGCAGAAAAATGCTGGCTGTTTGCTAACTATATTTTCCATTCTTTTTTCAAGTCAACTCACAACAAGATTTAGGCATCCGTGGAAAGAGGATAGAGAGCACTTGGAGTTTGTATGCTGTCATTTAGAATTAGTGTTGATGTATTACCTCTGTCACAGCCCAGTGGTGTAAAAACTGGTCCAGATCAGTTAGGTAAAGACGGACAGGTGAAAGCTGTGTCTGGCTAATGTGTGGTTTTCCTCTAATGCCCTGGAGACTAGTCAACTCCTCTCTTGAAAACCCTAGAGAAAAAGAAGCAGTACAACAGCATCACAAAACAAGCCAAGCACTGATCTACTTCAACAGCATCATTGACAAAAACTTTTACAGTTTTTTACATTATGTCTGCACAACGTTTTTTTGTTAAATGCTCTCGCTTGGTACTTTCAATGAAAATACAAATTCCAACTTCTCAAAGAAAACAAAATTTTTTGAACAAAAATCAGTGACATACCCATTTAAACTATAACGTAGTATTAAAAAAAAAACCAACATAAAAGGACAATGGATCTTCAAAAAATAATTAAAAAACCAGGTATAATGCAAAGCAGTTAACTCAGTAAGCTTCTAACATAACCTCAGAGCCCAAAAAGTTAATATAAATAAATAAGTAAAATACATCATTTGGCTTGTTGTTTCTAGCCAGGTATGAGATGGTTTAGTAAAACAGGACTACTGCTCCAAAGAGTTACTTTGATTTTGATTTTGTTCTCAGTTACCAGTGCACCTCTCTCCTCATTGTTTTAGGAAAAAAAGGTAATTTTTGAAAGCAAAATAATTGAACATTATGAACGACTGAGGTGATGAAGAAAATACATTTTTTTTTAACAATGGGACAAGTTACTGGAAAATATTTCTCAGTAATATGATGTCATTGTAACCACTGTAATTTCCCAAAGCTGCATCACCAGAGAGTACAACTATTTTTATATCTGAGTAAGAACATAGTAGCAGAAGTAATACTGCTCACACGCTGACCATGGGCAGCTTACTTCAATGTGCTTAATTACTTTATTCTGATGGAATGTTTTTAGTAGCGTAAGCATGTCCACAGGAAGTCCCAGGGGCAATAAATCATACTGTTATGAGCCAATAATAAAAGGCATTTACTTAAATCTAGAAAAAAATTTCCTGTTCACATCATATGCTGAGTTTAGGTTTTCCTCTTACTTTCCAAAGAAAGCTGCGAGAATGAAGAAAAAGCATGCAAATATTCAGCCCGAGTGGCAAAGTGTTAAAAATAGGGTGTCAAATAGCAAATCAAGAGAAAAAAGGGTATCTCATACCAAAAATACGTAACAAGATTAGAATTATTACTTGCAGGAAGTACTTACTACACCATTTATTCTAAATTAAATCCAGCAATTGACTATCAAAAAACAAATTTCATTTTGTTAATTCTGAATTATGACATTCACATGGATTACCTATAAGGGTTGAAAACAAGAAGCTGAAATAGTCCACATCATTCACTGAATTATCCTGCACTTGGCACTTCCAGCCTGCAAAGGATGATCTACACAAAACCAATAGCAGATAGTTTATTAAAAACCATATAATTAAGAATTCACAACCTACCTGCATAATACAATCAATTACCATGATTAAATTGTTAATTTTAGCATTCCTGCTTCTAACTGCTGTTTGTAGAATAGCATTATAAACAGCTTCAAATACAGAACTTGCTCTGTTCAAAACAAAGAATATTGAACTTTGTACCCCTACATAGGCTCAGGTTGTTAACATGATTAAATTACCACGATAGCAACTTCTCATAAATATCAGTATAACCTTTATTTAATATAGTGATGACAGCCAACACAGTAAATTATTTTTTTCCCTTATTTGGTAAAAATAATTATATTACAAAGCTGGGCTGTATTTTTCATTATATCCACTACTTTTAACACAGCTCTTTACATGAACAACAGATCCCATTTAAAAGCAGTCTCTCTCAGCATCTATTTTAGAGCAGCTAAAGCTATAAAAGACAGAACTAAATTAACAACTTGCTTGGAGATTTAGAACACAAAAAGGAGCAATATGCAAAGACAGGAGTAAACCTGTTACCAAAGCTGCCTGACACTTCCCTTTTTAGAGAAATACGCAAGAAGTAAGAGTACCAGCCTACTTTTGTTTCTGAAATTAGAAGCTGTATGAGCTTGTGGAAACTTGGAGCAAACACTGACCACCAAAGAGTAGTGTCTTGTCTGTGTATTGGAACAGAACCAGGAGTGACAGGAGCTGGGAAAAAGGACATCTCACACTTCCTTTCCTCAAAAAGCTGCAGCTCAGACCTACATCACACTATACAAAAATGCATATTATACAAATGTACTTCTATGCAGTTCTTGGCACTTGTGCTGCAGACTATGGATCCTTGCTGTAGGAGGTTGCTGCTTTCCACTTTTACAATCTTGCAAAATTTCAGGGCTTCTAAGTGTAATTTTCCAAGCCAGCTATCTGCTTTGGATCACTTTTTCTTCCTGAATTTCTCTTTGCTAACAGCCAAAATGGCTTACCTCATGGATAACAAAAATCTGGAAAGCTTGTTTTTCAGAAATTTTTTTACAGCTCTGTGTTTTGAGAGCAAAAATATCAAATCTGGAATACCTTTGTGCCAAGAATATACATTTTGCCAAGCCCATGAAAAGCATCCACAGTATTTCAGCATCTACAAAAATGACAGCTAGAATATGCACGTGTCTGGAGCTACTCAAAACTAAAGGGAAAAAAAAAGAATTTCCTGAAATTATAGATCGGGTAGATTGGGATTTAATCTGACTACTACATAAGACAAATTACTTCTTAAAAAAAAAAAGAAACAAAACACACAGGTAGGTGAGAGAGAACAAAAAAATGCTTTCTTAAATTAAGAAATTTCTTAAACTAAATTACTTCACATTGTGTCCTTAATAGCAAATCCTTATTTCCAGACACATCTCAGTTGACCTAGTGACTTTCTGGTGCAGGCAATTCTGCATGGACAATTCTAATTCCTAAGAGGCCTTTGGTTCTCCTCTGAGGCTTGGGTTTGCTGCTTCCCTTTCTTAACCTGCACCTCTCAGCCTCTCTTCATGCATAAGGCTGCCACTTGGCTGCCAAAACAGAGTTCTCCAGAGACAAACCCCTCGGCTTGCAGTCTGGTCCTAAGAGAAGGGAAAATTTCTTCCCTCCTTCAAAGGAGGTCCCAGTTGATTCAGTACACCATAAAGAGATTTCACACATACTCAACTAAATCAGCATGAGGTCTTACAATCTATTTTCCTCCCCAACCTGAGATTCTATGCAGGGAGAATTGTAACACAAGAATTAGATCTATATGCCAGAATGGAGAATGAAGCTCATGTCCTGTACAGCATGGGGGAATAAGCTGCCTAAATCCAGTACAGAGGGACCATAAGTAGACATGAGGTCACAGAGATTTGGGAGAATTTAGGACTTACTGGACACAGAAATTCAACCTGTGATGCAATCACTGAGCAAAATAGTGGGAATGCAAGAATTTGGAAGATACACAAGCTGCAAATGGTATCGGGAAACAAACAAACAAACAAAATATCTTGATCAGGAGGACAGAAAACAGACCAGGATAGAACTTGCAATAAGCCCAAATGCAGAAAGGACCTGACAAAGCTCATCAGAATGACTGATGTAGACATAAGAGGAAGAACAGCTTCAGTTCTGCTCCAGAAATATGGAGGCAGAACCTCCACACAAACCCTTGATGGGAGTTCTTAAATAGTTTTAAGTCTCATCTACAAGGAGAGCTACACTGAGTCAGGCACAAACAAAACCAAGATCCCCCAATTCAGTTGCAGTTTACTTCTTCTAATAGGTGAATGTTTTTACACACATAAAAGAAGACTCAATGTTAAAAAGGCATTAAGCTTAAAAACAAACTTTCAATTCAGAAAGTGCCAGAGAAAGTTGCCTATAATCTTTACCTTGGCTCTTCTGCACATGTGCCTTGGCGCTTCATAATGTGTTATATTTTGAGGTTTGAGTTAAAGGAAATCATAAATAAGAACAGAAGAAATTTAATTCTAGAATGGATGATGATGCACTACAAATACATCACAAATTATTTTAAAAATCCTAGTTTATTATTTTAAGACTACCACGGATAATGAAGAATTATGAGCACTTTCAGAAAAGGTTTTCAAGATGCTTGCAAATTACATGTTAGACATTTAATTAAAAAAACCCCACTAATTTACTAAGAAGTAATAAGCATGTTATCACCTCTCTTTTTTGAATAAATTTTTAGTGACAGTGGGAACCTGCTAACAAATTGCATACTAGTGAGACCTCTCTAGTTAGCTAGTCCAAACCCACATTAACTAAGCTGAATTATATGTTGTAATTTCTGCAAGGTTACCTGCTCTCCACGAGAACCTCTCTACTGAGCTTCAGAACTGCACCTTTTGTTCACCTGCTCAGTACACCAAGTGATACTAAAAGTCAAATCTAATTAACTGAAAAAATCACTGCTTCCCTTGCCATTAGCATGGCAAATATTCCTCAGACACAGCAACTGAGCAATGCATTCCTTTTATCACTTGCTGCTAACTTTTAACTCCAGATGGATCTCACTGCTTTGTTCACACTGCTGTTATTTTCAGGGTGGGCTACACCACACAGCTGCAAGGTAGAACAGGGCAGTTTGTGTCCAAGTTATTTCTCAGCTACAGGCTACACTTCCTGACCTAAACTAGCTACCAATTGATTTCTGGTTTAGGTTTAAGGTGTTAGTTTTGCCCTATGTAGTCATAAGGAGTCTTTGGGTAATTCAGATGTCTCTGGCAGAAGAACTCTCTGATGAACCATGCTGCACTCACTTGAGAAATTATTCCTCTACTTGCCATCCTGTAAAACACTGATGAAACTCCAACTCAGACAGCAATGCACCTATCAAACACGGTGAGTTTTGCTTAGAATTTGGGTCTGGTTTTTTATTTTGTTGCTTTTGTTGTTTTGTTTGGTTGGTTGGTTTTTTTGGTTCAGCAATAAAGTTGAAAAAAGCATCATGAATCTCAAGAAGTCCCAAGTTCAGTCTTCAAGTAGTTTTCAAGTAAAACAAGGGAAAGCAAATGTAAGAATGTAGCAGTTCTTCTGAAGCTTTGATACTATCACCCAAATTTTGTCCATGGGAGGCTTTTATTTAAATGGGAGGATTACAGAACTCATGCAGCATAAAAGATCAAGGGTTTTCTGCTCAAAGAAACTAAAATCCAATTCTTTCACCTTCTTGGAAAAGTGCTTCTACTGCCATAATAAGAGAATATTCTAGCCCAGGCTGTTTGTGAAGTGTTACAGAATTATTTAAATATTTACCTGAGAAACCTAACTTAATTTAGACTGTGGTAGCTGATTTTGTTTCAAATGGATTTTATCAACAATTGATCACAAATTTAAACCAAGGCCACAACCACAATTGTTTCTTTAATTTTAGGTTATAAAATAATTTATTCTTATTTCCTCCATTGATACTTCCGTTCCATATGGAACATATAAGTATTCATAGGCACAGCCACCAGCTGATTCACTCATTTCCTGAAAAAAAAAAATCTTTCAGGTCTCAATGTAGTGAAAATTTAGTAAAATTAACACCATTTATTTATATAATATTAAATTAAGAACACCTTCAATCAGAGTGTTAGGAAATCAATCTCCTCTTCCAATGAAGGCAATGAACACCGATTTTCCACATCCTCAGCAAGTGCTTTAACCACTGAGAGATTGAGATACTACTACTAAGTTGCCTTTCAAACATCAGGAGCAGAAAACTTCAAGATTCTGTACACCCAGCAGATAACCACTGGATGACAGTAGCATTCAAGCAAGGTAAGGCTACAGGACAGAAGCTACAAGGATTCTGCCCACCTCTGTGCTGGTTCCCATCCCAAAACAACTCCCATCCCAAAATGCACTCTCTTTCAGCTTCCTGTTTTTATGACCTGTGCCATCTATAACCTCACACCACAGAAAAGTTTAGCATCAGTTTATAGAGTCTACCTATTAAGACAAAACTGTTCAGCTACTGGTCAGTGCTCATCAGGAAGAGGAGAATTCCACAGAGATTCTGCACCAGAGCTGAGTCCATTCAAATTCTTAGCAATGTTGCTCCCTGTCTGTGCCCAGAAACACTGCTCTGCTGAATTAAAAATCATGCTAGGACAATACTGTACAGATAGATCTTCTATCAGCCTCCTCACAGGATAGTTACCAAAGTATCATGTTCTATGTAGACACCTAACAGCGTAGCTAGTAGCACAGTGCTGTCTGACAACCATTCAAATGATGCTTACATGTAAGACCACCTGTCAAATATGAGGTAATGAAAAAATTGTGGAATTAGATACCCTGGAAAGCTTGCCAAGAATGTTACAATAAATCCCAGTATATGCGTGGATAAATAACAATACACATTGGAAAGAGCAAAACCACATGCAAGTACTGCACCAGGGCTGTTGCACCTTCATGGGAGAAAACAAAACATTTTCTCCCAGTGTAGTCATGTACTTGCACTACTGTAAAACATACCCTTTTAGAACACTAAAAAAAGCCCTGTGCCAATATTCATCTCAGATGGTATAGTTTATTCCTGTTTAGCTTCAATGAAAAATACATTGTCAAATTGAAATGAAACTGTTTGCAACTTCAGTAAAGTATAACTTAGGCTCCTGCATCAACTTCATCCAAGCAGGTTTGCATTACATTGTTAATGAGGATCACTCAGTTTTCACACTAGTTAGTTCTTGAAGAGACAGGGAACAAACTGGCACAAACTGATGTTGCAATTGTTTAAAAAATATTTTTTAAAAATAGAATCTTTGAACACTTCTTCAATCCTGTACCCACTCATCATTCATACCAACTTAGCTCCAGGTAGCACGTGTCCTTAACAAACTGAGAGTTTTTATATTCCTTTTCCTCTAACAGGTTACCACATGTAGGCAGTGGTTTGTTAGTGCAAGTTTTTTTAACTTTCATTATCTCTTTTGAAGGATCAAGTGTTTCCATTTGAAGATGTGGCAAAATACAACAAACACCTGCAAGGAATTAGCAGGGATTTGGAGAAAAACATCAGCCCTATTTTAAGAAAACAACAACTTGAGCTATGCATTGTTAAAAGTAAGCCTATCAGCTACTTATTTGTTCCATGGTTGCAAAGGTTGTCTGAAAAAAGAAAAAAAAAGAAAAAAAAAAAGAGTTGCTTACACATTATAAATGAGAGCACAAATTGGAAGAAACATTCACTAATGAACAAACAGCATTTATTGACTAGTGCAATTTTAAGTGCAGCAACATAATTCCCCTTAGTTAGGAATATCACACTAGAAACAACCACCTGAAGACAAATTTAGAGGGCTGTGGCCTTAAACATAAGCTTAGCCTTCTCCCTCTCTCAAGTCCTAAACGTTTACATAACAGTGAACACAGAAAAGGAAATTTGTAGACCAGACGTGGAATGCACTGTAACCCACACCAGGATCCAATTCTCAAGAACTGTGGTTTCTTTCTGATCTTGCAGTGAGGAAAAAGAAATATCTTTCACCTTTCATCCTTCAGTGGCACCCAGTTGGGGAAATGCCAGCATTCTGAAAGCACACTCTTCTTTTGTGCCTAACCACTTTTAGTATGCTTCTCCTTCATTTTTGTTTCTAAACAATGTGTTGTGAAAATATAGCCCGAAAAAGCACTTCACAGTAAACACAGACCTTACTATTCCTACATTCTTCTTAGTAATCCCCTCATGATGACTACACCTTCTTATACATGCATGCCTTTCAACTTACTTACCAAGGTGTATTGAGTTGCCTTCCTATTGTACCACTTGTAATGACTTCAAAATGTTTGGGGGGTTTGTTTCTTTGTTTTGTTTGGTTTGGTTTTGGTTTTTTGTGATTTTGTTTCTTTTGTGGTTTTTATTCTTTTTAAATGAGAACCTGGTTTATTTTAGGGAAATTTTGGTTTTATTTATGTATTCCTTTTTTAAAAAAAGTTTTGAAATCTTTTCTGTACTTCATTTGTATGAGAATTACTATTCTATCAGTACTGGTATTCACAACAACATGATACAATATCATCTCAAGGTTCTCTCCAGCTTGTAAGTGCTTATGGGGAATATAATGTTCTTTTTGTCTACAATACTGCATTCAATACTGTCAAAGGTTGCAAATCACACAACTAGGATGACTAAATAAAGTAGCATTTATTTACAAATGAAATATCTATAGAAAACTTCAAATTATTGCCACAAAAAAACACCTCTGGGAAATATATTTGGAGAAATGCAATTTTTAACCTTATACCAAACAGATGTTAAAATGACCATCCCTTCTAGACACCAGATTCCTGAGGACAGCAGGAACCAACAAGCACACCTGGTTGCTGGACCATACACCAGCTGTGCTCCCTCATTATTGTCTGGAAAGCAACAGAATATTTTAAAGGCACTACCTCTTAAGGATAGAGTCCATTTATAGTTACAAGCAGCATGCAGCTTACCCCCAGAGGTATCTCAAACCTGTGAAGATGAGGAACTCTCACACAATTTATTTCTTGCTGGGAGAGAGCACTCAGCTTTTATTTATATGGTCCTCATCCTTCTCCTTTTCTACAGCAACAACAACAACAAAAACTCTTTCCAAGAGTCCAGTGGGGAAAGAGCCCCACAAAAATAAGAAAGGGCTGTCCGAAGCCACTGGAGATCTCATTTATGGACACTCTACTTCAAGAGAGAAATGCCATAAATTAACCCCCATTGTTTTTTATCTAAGCAGTGAAATATTATTTAATTCTCTATTACAGTTAAATAACTTCCAGACACAAAACTCCAATGTATAAAAGGTTCTTATCAAAAAAGATAACTACTTCACATAAATAAAGCACATGAATAAATTGGGGTTATGTAATTACACTGAATAAAGGCACATAAATAAATTACATTTATGTAATTACACTGAATAGGTTTTCCTTGTTTGTACCTCAAGACACTTTAATTGAACTTTTTCTGTTAAGTCAGCTAACTTGATAGTTTATACATTTGATCAGGATCTCAATCTTCATTTCTTAATCCATACGTTACAGAATAGAATACACCACAGTAAGTATTCAGATTATATATGTATCATCTTAAGCATCCTACCTTATACAAAAGGAAAGGCAAAGAAATGTGTTTACAAGGATATCTGCCACCATGAAACCACTGGACTAGCAAACATTAAGCCTAACAAACTGTGACAAATGGTGTTCCTCTGCAACTGCTGAAGTACATATTTCTGTATGAAAACATCAGGTCTCCTTTAGTGAGACAAACAAGAAAATCTACCATATCTAAGAAAGTGAGTTTACAACACTTATTATGTTTCCATATTTGACAAAAAGATATGCCTCAAAGCCAGTCTTACAAAAAGTACTTGAAAAATAAGAATATTTTTATATTAAAGCACCTTAGTGCTTTAAAAAAAACATTCTGAAGTAGCCCATCTACCCTACAAATGTATAAAGTAGGCATAGTGGGATGGCATCAAAAATTCTTTCCAGCTCTAGCTATAATACCGCTGAAGTTTACGACTTCAGTCCCTCCTAGACCATTAACTATTATTTCTTCTATACATAACACACACATTTCTTCAAATGTATAAACAAAAAAAATGTTCTTCATTTTCTGGACAGCTTTGCATACCTGTCCATATTCACATCCTGAAGGAATCAACAGAATTGAAATTTCAAACCAAAGGTCCACTCATGCCAAAAGCTACATATTCCTACCTAACACTTATCCCATTCACCTTTAATTGGAAGACCTACTGTTTGATTATTTACCAGTTATTCCAATACACCATGAATTAAAAATATCGAAGGTGATTATTTCAGAAACGTGGTACACTGCATCAAGATAAATGGCTTAAATCAGAGGCCATCTCAGGGATCTCATCTCCTGCTGCTACTCCTCATTTCTCTCAGTCTGAAGTCACAAATTGTTGGCTCATGTTTCTCTACACCTTTCCTCACCTACTTGTGTATGAACAAGAGTGGGGAGAAAGATTTATTGCACCAAAACCCTGGCAGGCTTCCATTTCTCAGAACCTTACCTGCCTGGATTTAATGAGGTTACTTACAGCTCAGGTCTCAGACAGTAAGCAAAAGGTAGGCACTGGAGAACAGAAGGGATATTAAGCCAAGACAACACCTTCTGTCCCTCAGTTTTACCTGAAACTCACCAGCTGTAGCTAGCCCAGTGACCCAAATGGCAGCATCTGTTTATTGGCACAGAGATCAATTAGTGTAAACCTGGCCATGTTCTACCAGCATCCAAAACAGGGTGGCTGCATTTTAGCTTTCTTTTCACAACAGCCCTTAGCCTGTGTTAATTGGTAAAACTTCTTAAGTATAGAACATCGTAATAATCACCCTATGAGGCTCAGAAGCCTTATTATGTATAGAAATAATGACAATATCTTCTTTATCAGCATAGGGAGCCCACTACTGCTCACCCAATGGGCTCCTCTAGACCACTTGGCTATTCATTTCACCATTGCAAAATGTAAATAGTGAAAAATAGTTCATGTCTTCCAAATTAATTTCTAATTGATAAAAAGTTCTAAAAGTTACCATGTAATAATTACAATAATTACAATTACTGCCTGGTATCATCACAGCACTATGGTTTAAACCATCTGGATAAATTTACTAACTCATTTTACAGTTTACACACACTTAAAAAAGCTCTGAGTTCCTTGAGTTTATAATGATTGTTCCTGGAGTAATTGCAGCAGTCTTATTATCATCCAGATGTACTCTCATCAAATCCACCTTAACGTAGTCTCTTCCTGGCATATATAAATGAGTATGTACATGCATTCTCCAATACATGTAAAAAGGTACAGACAAGAATAATGCAGGGATAAAGGCTTTTAAAGAAATTAAGAACAATTATCAAACATGGCAGTGAGCCTCTGATGCTCATGCATGCACTCTATTTAAAAACATGACAGATAAGCAGGTGGCATAGAAGAAATTTATAAAGGCTCCCCCTTTACCAGAGAACACAAAGGTATTGAAAGAAAAACAGTGCCATCTACTGACAAAATCTGGTTTGCTCCTAAATGACATCTCCCTACGGACTGATTTGTATGTTTCTCTATGCAAAGCTACCCTGTAACTACAAAAAGTGTCATATGAACCAGAAATTACATACTTTTTTTATAGCACCATTTATTAGAAAAACTTGCATGTAAATGGCCTCAAGTTACATAAGCTCTCTTCCTTCGAGGCTTTACCTCTGCCATGCACAACAAACTTTTTGTCCAACCTGATTTTAAGCATCTTGAATGAAGTACATTTTTGCTAGCACTCAAACCAAGTGTTTTTCTGATATTTAGAGGCCTATATTTCTAATCCTGATAAAACTGCATTGTCCCACTCCTTTCCAAGAGCCTTTTACACACATGGTTTCCCCTCCTTCCCAGTCTAATTTGCCTAACAATGCCAATCTGTCGGTCATTCCCAATTAACACAGTTCAAGCACTACTGTTCTCCTTTAAACTCAATCCAGTTTGTCCACAGTATCTAAAAGCAAGCCACAAAACTACATACAACAAACCAGCTTGGCTTTTCTGGTAAGAGATGGAAAATTAGTTCATGTCTCCTGCGTTCAATGACAGGTGTATGAAGTTCATGAAGCCCATCTAAGGTTCATACTGAGAAAAACCTACAACTGTTTCCTTAACCACAAGACTTACTTTCGAAGCAAAGATGCATCAGACTCTCCTGTCCTTAAGTAATAATTAAACTTATTACCTTCTCATCTCCCCATCTGTCCATGCTTAAGTTGCCAAAGCAATTGGTTTGGACATTCCCCTCAGCAGCCATTAATATGTCTGACATAATGTCAGTTCCCTACTTCTTTAAGGCATCCTAGGATGAAGTGTTTAGAACAAAAAAAAGTCATAACAATAAGAAAAAAAAAAAGGTAGCCTTTCACAAAATAGATTTTATCTATATACTACACAGAAACACAACTAAAAATTGTCATCGATAAGTCCCTTAAAATGCGTACAAGTTTTTAAGTTGGCTGTATAGGTGGAAATGTATTTCAATGCATTCACTCTGTCTGTAAGACTCATTTTAATCTTCCCAAGGACTCTCACTATTTTCAGCAGTGTTTCTAAAGAAAACTGATCAAGTTCCTGTTTTTAATACTGATTTCTCTCAATGAAGTGGAAACATCCTTATAAAAGAAAACCAATTCTGAATCAAGAGTAAAATCTGTTGCAAATTTCATCACAATTGAAATTTTCCAGAAAGGCCTGTTTGGGCTTATCAATACAATAAGCTGTAGTTCAGTACTTATTTTTTTCCATCTACCTATTTCAGATATTCCACACTCTTTGAATCCAGTTTAGTTTCAAACATGTTCCAAATGCCATAAATTAGTATCAAAATACTTTCTTTGCACCCCTGAAAAATGACAAATTTCTCCTCCTCCTCTGTTGTCAGGATGTAAACTACTTTGGGCCAGAACACCACCCTCCACCTGCCTTTTGCATGTTCTGCCAGAAGGATCAAATGCCCACAGCCCACCTGAAACTTTCTGATAATCTGCAGAAAACAGTGGCAATATTACTATAAAAATCTCCTACACTAAAAATGTTAAAATCTAAAGACAAAATAAACAGCAAAGTGTTTATCAGCAACTTTAGTTCTTACAACTGTCTTTGAATTGGTTATGGTTTGCTACTGAATTTCCAGTATACGGCAAAGAACACGCCTTTTATGAAAATAAAATTTGAGGTCTGCCTTCCCAAAAATCAGGCAGAATTTCATTTTATGACAATGCATTACATATAAGATACCATAAATTTCATCACTTTATAGCATAGACACCTCGTTCACATGTTATGCAGCTCATATGAACAGGCCTGTGCTTGACAGTACATTGTGTTGTTCTCACATTTCAATTAAATAACATTCAAATTCGAAAAAGCATTAAGAAAAAAATCAGTTTGAGCATAACTCATGTAAGCTTAATTCCTGCTTATTTATCCCAAGTTCAACAACACTGAGTAATGGAGAAAAGCCAAATATATTTCTTCTAGAAGCAGCAAAGTGAAACACCCTTGTGAAATCCCAGCAAGCCTTCCACTCACTTCAGTGGAGCAGCAGCCTCTCTCTCTCCCAGACCTCACAGGCAAACTTACCCTCCCTTCAGGCCAGGACAAAGCCAACAAGAGCATGAACAACTTCTAACAAGACACTTGACTAGAGACTACGATTTAAGTGTGGTAATGATAAGAAAAGTGAATTTTAAAAATTTGAAAGTAAGCAGAACATGAGAATACAAACTATTTTTCACTGCAGTGTCAGGTCAAACTATTGACAAGGAAAAGCTGTCATCAGAAGCAGAACAAAGACCACCAGGGTTAACATCTTAGGTGGTCAGTACAGTGTTCCCTTACAGGTAATGTACGGATATGATGTTATCAAGCATCAGTCAGCATAAAGACAGAGCAACAGCGAAAGGTCAGGAGCACCATCTGACTGACATGTTGACACCGGGATTTTTTTTCTACCCTCCCCACCAGACCCAAAGGCAGGTTGAGTGCTGTACCTCATGTGCAGGATCCCGATGAGGGTGGCAGCCAGCTCAGAGGACACTCTGCCCATGATGCAGCATCGGCTGAGGGAGGCCAGCAGCCCGGTGGGCAAGTGGGGCAGGAAGTACACCAGCTGCACCAGCCGCCTCTGGGCCTCTGCCGGCAGCAGCACCAAAGCCCCCTCCAGAGGATCTGTGGCACAGACAAGGAGGGGAGGAGGTTAGCCACACAGAAGCTGGGCTTGCACTTTTGTCACAAACTGCACAGACACCCAGAAGCTGGGCTTGCACTTTTGTCACAACCTGCACAGCGTCAGCACCTCGGGCAAAACACTGACAGGCATCCTGCAGGGGCGTCACTCTTTGCTTACTACTCTTGCTAAGCTAAGAGCCTACGGCACTTGCTGAAGGGAGGACAATGTAACCAGCAGTGGAGAGGAAAAACAAAATAAATAAGTAAATAAATATAGGAGAAGCGATACTAACAGAATCAGAATTCACAAAAACTGAAGTTTGCAGTCTACCCAAGTCCTTCTAACTTCAACGAAAGATTTTAATCTTTTTACTAACCTTCAAGAGGTGACACACACTGAAAGCAGGTAGATTTAAATTAACTACTAGGAAGAAATCCCTTTGAGGGTGGTGAGACTCTGGAACAGGTTGCCCAGAGGAGTTGTGGATGCCCCCTTCCTGGAAATGTTCAAAGCCAGGATGAACGGGGCTTTGAACAACCTGGTCTAATGGGAGGTGTCCCTGCCCATCCAGGGTGGTTGGAACAAGATGAGCTTTAAGGTCCCTTTGAACCCAAACCATTCTGTGATTTCTTTCTAACACATATATAATCAGGAACAAAACCAATCTCCACAGCCTCCACGCTGACTTTACATCCACCAGTATTTCCATGGTCTCTCAAATTCCCTAACCCAGTGATGAACAAAACTTTATTATGCTGTAGTGTAAGTGTCTTACCATATATTCGAGAGGCAGTGGCTTGTAAACTTTGTAATAATTCCTTGTTCGAACGGGAAGCAGCAGAATGAATAATATCAATCAGCTGATTGGAAAGCTCAGGGTTTCTCAAGCCAAGCAGAGCAAGTTGCTGAGGTAAACCAGCCAACCAACGAGACAAAACTTTACTTCGACTTCTAAAGAAAAAGGGAAATAAGTTAGGAAAAACAAACAAACAACAAAAAAAATCCCCACAATCTCACTCTTTCCAGTCCTAAGTTTCTTTAATGTCAGGTACAACAAATTACAATAAACAGCAATGCAGTGATTTGCAGCCATTTCACCAGAAAATGTGAGCACATTGGTGTGCTGCTACAGTTACATCAAAACTATATATTTGATCCATAGGTTTTGCACTGCGTGCTTTCAAATTGCAGAAAATATTTGTGTCAGTGTCCTGGTTTAGGCCAGGATAAAGGTGATTTTCTGGTTTGTACTTTTGCTTTCAGCTAAGTCTCTTGTAAGTAGTTGCACTTGCTGAAATTAACAGCAAGTTTCTCAGTGTCTGCTTCTAGAACTGATAACACTCCATGTTTCTAGTTAAAGGAAAGCAACATTTTTATTTATCATTAGCCAGTTTATATTTAATGAGTTATGAGTCAGGCCAGAAAGCCAGGAGACTACAACCTCAGTACCACCAACCCACCCAAATCAAGCTACTAGTCTTTTACACTAGACTTTCAAATCCCATTCTACCTTTGCTCAGGTCTGGCTTGTCAATTCAGGTACCAATTTTCATTTTGTTGTAAGAGAACAGAGCTGGTGGAACACAGCACCAAACCACCTTATTAACAAAGCATATTGTGTCAGCCACTCTGCCCTTGTCCATGCAGCCATTTGTCATGCATCACAGAAAACTATCATGTTGGCAAACCATGATTTGTTCTTGTATACATGCCTGTTCACATCCTAATTCCAAGCAAATGTCTACATGATCTTTCAGGGGACTGAAATTCCGCAGCAAAACCTCCTGCAGTCACCATGGTTTTTCATGGATGACAAACAATGGTCTCACTTTCACAAGGCAACTTTCTCAGCACCCTCAGGTATATCCCCTGGATATTAACCATGTGGCCCATGGATTTCATTACATTCAGCTGATCTGATTTTTCACTTGCTAAATTTAAAGAGCCCTTTTACATAAGATTTTACTTGTTCTGGTAGAATGTCTAACATTCTATTGACTCTTAACGAGAGCCTCAAGCAAGGACAACTGAAGTATTTTGGCCAATTCAAATATGAGTGGAAGGAATCCATAGGTTAGGTTGCCCTTTACAGCTCTTACAATCTGGGCTTTCTTCTTTTCTTTCTTCTAAACTTCACTAATGCATTTTTTATTTTTCTTTAAACATCTTTAAACATAGTCCATTATAGATCTGCTTTTATTTATCCTTCCTACATCAAACTGAAACCATCTTATAGACCAATTCTATCTTTTGTGGGCTACAATTTCTGTGATACCCTTGCTTATCAAATCAAGTATCATTTATAATCTAAAAGCATTTCAGCTTACTATTAAAGTGATGAATACACCAAAGAAGCTGCTGAGTATAAATCAAGAGTAGCATAAAAATGACAAAAATAATTCATTTTCATGAGCTGATGAACTCCCCACCAAAACTTAAGAAAAATGAGTATCCATCTATGCATAAGAGGGAAGGGCCTTACAGAGAGAGACTGTGTTTTAACAGTAGACAACAAACGTAGAGAACTGAAGTGGGCAAGCTGGAGGTAGGCTCAACTGAGGTGTCAAGTAACTTGACATGAAAATTGTGTATAGAAATGTTTACTTTCTCTTCTCACATAAGCAGTGGCTGGTGGTATCAAATGAAGCTAAAAGGAACCAGCGCCAAAGCAAATAAAAGGAAACTGGTTTTCAGATAGCTGAGCTTTGTCACTCCTTGCCAGAGAATGCTGCAGTTGGCTCTTGATTTAGACCAGTCCAAGGAATGATCAGAAAAGCACATGGAAAATGACATCCACCAAGTGATACTAAACATACAGAAGCTCTGAAGAGTGAGGAAGTACAAGCTTCAAATGGTTGGAAGCTTAAACTACTATGGAAAAGTAACTCTTGACTTCTTCCCATAGGATATCATATAGGACAGTGTTGAATGCAGGCTTTGAGGCCTTTTAAATCTCAACCAATATATTTCTCTACCCATATGTGTATATTTACACAGAAACACACACGTTTGCACTATATATGCATACAGATGACTATGCATATAGTGAAAATAACTAACATCAAGAGCAAAATATTAACTCTGATCTGTTTAATAAATCAATCAATTTTTCTTTCACAGGGTAACAATAGGCCAAACACTCCTACTAGCCTTTGAATCCAATACACCTAAAAACCAAACATCTTCATTTAACTGTCCCTAGAAAAAGTTCCAACATGAATTCTGCTCCTCTTAGACTGCTCTTTACAAGCCTCTGAGGGAAAAAAAATGAGGAAAGTAGTCACAGAAGGGCTGAAGGAGCCCTTCATGAATGTCGTCCAGGATCTACTGGACAGATCACATTGCAAAAATGAAAGAAACCCCGTTTCTAATGGAAAGAAATGTATCACTGCAATATACAAATATGTCATCTTAAAATGCCTTGTTAGACTTAAGTGAAATTATCCTTTTACAAAGAGTTTTCTCATTTCATTCTTCTGTTACTAAAAATGTCACAATTCCAGGTAGAAGTCCAAGATGAACATCAGGAAAACTACTGCTACTCGTGATGTCTAAAGATAGAAAGTTAAAGCTTTTTAGATAGTTAAGATGATCACATGAAACTGGATGAGATGCTCAAGACTTTCAGTTAAGTACAGAAAACAGTGGTTATATAACCTCAGGGAATTTAGTCAGTAGGAAAAGAACTCTCTTTCACTCCAGGTGAAAAGAGAGGATAATGGGACACTCTCTAGACTTTTCAAATTCACTATACTTTTTATGATGTTGATAGGGTACTGCTGGATATTTCTGGCTGTAGATCTAATTACATGTACTCAGACATTACCACAATATAAGATTTAACAAAGCAAAGCAGAAGAGAATAATTTTACCAAAGCTTGACTGTGCTAGTGGATGCCAGTGCTGGTTTGATTTTTACCTAGTAGCAGAAACCAGAACCACGGGTACCCCTCACAGTTCTCAAACATGGTTGGATTAATGGTAGGATTTCATGTAGCTGGAAACAGATTGCCTGGCAGAAAAATACCTTCTGCAAGAGTCAAGACTTAGAGAGGATTTGGACAAATCTAACGATGAAGAAGTGTAGTAGAGCAGTATAGAGATTAATCTCTTACTTGAAGAAAGTCAGATACCCAATAGATGCATGACGCTGGGAAGCCAAAAGGACAAGAACCACAGATCAAAAGCAGACGAAAACTTTTCTTAAGGAAAATAAATGCAAAAGGCTCGACATGTACTACCAGAACCAAAGGCACTGAAGTGACAAGTCCATGACCCCAGGCTGAAGTAATGGAAATGCACCATGGCTGTATCTGCACAATATTGGTACATCTACTGACTACCATGTACCAATATCAATGAGTTTGCAGCAACGTACCTCAAGTTAAATTCTAAATCATTAAGAACTATCCAGTGTTAACAGGGAAAAAAAGACAACTAAGCTAATATACATCTCAATCTCACAACTCAGAGAGTCTAAACTTTCAAATTTCTGAGACAGCACCAACATGGATTCAGAATCAAATTTTATAACATCTACATAGAAATCCAATAGTCTTAACTTGTAACTGAATAAGAAATAATATTTCTGTTAAAATAAGATAGAATATATAAATGGTTTTCACCTGATTCTTCGAGTCCTCAAATCTTCGTTTTGGTAAACTCTGCTGAAAAATTTCAAAAGCAATGTACGAACAGGAAAAGGAAGATTTCTTTGCTGGTACAGTGCATATACTGCTTTTATCAATGGTTCTGTTGCCACTAGAAAAAAAACACACATAAAAACCTGAAGCAGTGGTTCTCAATATTCTGCTTTTACACATACACATGCACAGTAGAGCTATTATCTGTTTATGCAACTATTTAGGTTTAACTCCACGGAAAAGCATGAAAATATTTTAAAACAACTACCAGATAGACTTCTGATCCATTGAAACACCACCTTCTTGTGCAGCTTGTGAAAGAGCCACAAAAAAGAATAGTGAAGACATGTAAGTGAAAACTTCATTCTTGAAGATGAGACAGTGCACAGGGTGTGAGGTAGCTGAGAACCAATGAAATCCTGCTTTCCACTGCCATCTTCCACATCCTTTTCCACTGTCACAGTAACTGCACACCAACCTCTTTTACTCCTCACCTATGCTCACACAAACCTCACTGTCCCAGTGCCTTCAGTTATCAATATATTCTCTCTTTCTCCATGATACATAAAAAACATGTATTTAATCACAGCATAAATAGCTGCTCAGAACTGGCAATCCTGAAAAATGTGATTGCAAAGACACCACCCTGCTTCTGTGGCACAATGCGCAGGAGCTTGACTATTATTTAATTATTGTTAATTGTTAATTAACAGCTCGACTGTTATTAAATCTCTTATGTATTAGCTCTTTGATTTTTAATAGTTAAATTTTCCTCTCAATTTCTATTGTGATCCGAAGAATTTTTACTTAAATGGTTCATTTTCTTTTGGATTGTCTTCTAAACACAGATCCTTCCAGGCTCTTAACCCGATGTCAGATATGTTTTAAAATGGATTTGGAAGGAGTTACAACTAACTGCCAAAGTACATTTGAGGGACATTTGGCATCTTTCGATCTTAAAATACATTGACAGTGCTGCTAAAAGCAAGCATTTTTATTAAACTCTACTTGGTTGCACGGCTGTGGAATTAACTTCTACCAGACCAGTAAGACACAACCAGACCTCTTCCACTCTTAGACTTACTGAAAAATTCCTTTCTTAAACAAGTCCTACATCATTTAACAGACATTTATACCAATGTCTCATCTGGAATACAACTGTAATAGGTTAGATACAGCTGGTACCAATCAGGCCTCTCTTTGCTCACACAACACCCGCGCCCCCAAACTGTGGGATAGGGAGGAGAAAATCCACCCAAAAGCTCATCAATTGAGACAAGGACAGGGATGTTTTCATTCCCCTTTTACGGTAATGGGCAAAACAGACAAACGTAACTTGTGAAGAAACAATTAATGCAGTCTATCAGGAGAAAGAGAAAACACAGCATCTTAAAACCTTCCCCCCATCCCTCCCTTGCTGCCGGTCCCGGATCCCTTCCCTGCCGCCTCCCCCTCAGGGCACAGGGAGGGGCAGGGGGGGTTTAGGGTCAGTTCCCCACACGCTGTTTCTGCCGCTCCTTCCTCCTCAGGGGGAGGACTCCTCACAGCCTTCCCCTGCTCCAAGGCGGGGTCCCTCTCATGGCAGAGAGTCCTTCACAACCCCTCCGACATGAGTCCCTCCCACAGGTGCAGTCCCTCAGGCACAGACTGCTCCAGCCCGGGCTGCACACAGAGCCGCGGCTGCTTCGGGAGCAGTCACCTCCTCTGGCACCGGCTCCTACATGGATGCAGATCCAAATCCGACCCTCTCTGTGACCCTGCACAGGCTGCAGCTTCACATCCGCCCACCCGTGACACTTCAGGGGCTACTCCACCAAGCTCCTCCATGGGTGGCAGGCATACAGCCTGCCATGTCACCACAGGCTGCAGGGAAATCCCATCTCAGGCACCTCCTCCCCACTCCCTTCTTCACTGACCTTGGTGTCTTTTCTCTAGCATTGTTTCCTCTCACCTCCTCCTATCCTCTGCAGGTTTTTGATTTTTTGCTTGTTTTGGTTTTGCAGTTTAGTTTTCCCTTTCTTGAGTATCTTACTCCCAGAGGCACATCCAGCTTCCCATATCTGCTCGGCCTTGGACAGAGTTGGGGCCAGAATTGAAAACAGGGAAGCTTCCAGCTGCTTCTCATAGGAGCCACCCCTGTACCTCTGCCCCCTCTCCCCGTTTCCAAATCACCACCACACTAACCAAAGACAACAACCAAAAGAAAAAAAAAAAAAGAAAAAAACAAAGAGGCCAAGCAAAAATACTGTACTGGTCCCGCAAGTCAAAATGGGAAACCTGTTTGTTCTTGGAAAAGAACTCAAATTAAATGCCTTGGAATCTATTCTACAGAAGCTTCTATCGTAGCTTTCTCAGAATTTCATGTACTCACAGAACTAGAACGGTCATCTGACTCTACTCATGGGAGCCTACCCAGCTCCATTAATAGTTTTAAATAATTACTTTGATAGTTTCAAATAATTACTTTTTTCAATAAAGAAAACCTACCTTCCCAATTATAAGAGTATCTTAAGTAAAACCAGAAAACAGATACACAAATATATTAATACTTTGCATATCAACAGTATGAACCAAACAGCATTCTCAAAAAACAGTTTTCAATGCTACAGGCACACACTATGAAATTCAATGTACCGCTATAGACAAAATGCATTATGACATGAGGATAGATGAAGTGACCTGAAAACAGAAGAATAACTCAAGCTCTTCATCTGTGCATATTTTCTTTTTCAGAAACTACTCATATCTTACCTTTGTTTTGCTGTATTTGCATTAGTCTCCAAGTCACATCAAGCAATCTGTTCACCTGCTTGCTATTCAGTTTGCTGCCATCCTGAAGAGTATCTGTCACAAATTTCCGTATCATGTCCAGCCAGTCAGAGTCCATCTGAAGTGTGGATGTGCTTGCCAGTGAGACCATTATGTCACACAAGGTTAAGTTCAGTAAAAGATGGTCTACGCTGTTTGAGGATGTCATACAATGCCTGTTGCTAAGAGGAAGGGTAGAAAAAAATAAAAGGATTTCAAAAATCACTTAGTGCCTTTTAATATACATCACTTTGTTAGAAATTTTACTACATAAAAAAAAAATCTAGTGTTAAAAGTTGTAAAGCCAATATGCATTTCAGAAGTCTTCATTTGCATATGTGCAGATTTTTGTTTTGCCACCAAACAAAAGTCTATTTCTCATATTTATTTATATTCTCACTCATATTTAGTGGCAGCAACAAGCAAAGCTTTAAATTGTGTATCTATGTCAGGCTTCTCCTGACTCTCCAGAATTTTACTCTGGCCTAGCAGCACTTTCAGGTGACTGAAACCAGTAAAGAAAGGTTAAAAAAAAATATTATTTCTTAGTTTCAGTATCTTTTGTGTTCCTTCTGCAAGAAATCACATGGATTTTATCATTATCATATAACGTACCTTTTTCCAAACTCATGTGGAATAAGAAACATATTTTTCACCGTTCTAATATTCTTCAGGACCATGCTTGTTGCCTTACATAGATTAGAAAGACAAAACTAAGGGATCTCAAGAAAGGAATTAAGGGTTTTGCAGCCTGACACAAAATGCTAGAACTTCTCTACTTGCTGATTAGTCACTCACAGTATAAAGAAAAATAATCACAGCATTTATCTACAGAAAGGTGCACCATATGAATGCCTAGATTCAGAACACAAAGTAGAACTGTGGAAATGAAATAAAAAACATCTTAACCTGTGCTAATGTAAGAGTGCCTACTCTTCAGTCTAGTCCCAACAATTACAACATGAGGAAATATATCTTACCCTACAAACACCATCTACAGGTGGCATAAGTGCTGGTAACTTTTCCATGTTCAGAATATGCAGACACAAGGCACTATCAGTAGTACTGTGGTAAATCTCTGCAACATTTTGAAACCCAGGAAAGGAAGGAAGCCTCAAAATGGTTTGCAAGAATTCCAAATGAAGGCCTCTAACCCAATATATTAGTAAACAAGGAAAACAAAAGCAACTCTTATTTATGTGACATGAAGTCAAGTTTCCAGAAATCACAAAGTAACCGTTAAAATTAAAATACCAAGTATCTCACGGATTTCTTCTGCATGTATCCAAAAATTTCTTTATTTTGAATTGCAAGAATGGGGCAAAACTTTACAGAAGAGTGAAGGATAAACAGAAGTATGGCTAGTCAGAGTGTGAGCTATAAGATAAAACGGCTGCGTTGTCTAACTGCTAACTTTGAGACAATTTCAAGGAATGGTGTTCAGATCAAAACCTGGAAAAACAAAACACCTTTTGGCTTTATGAACTTAATGACTAAAATTTAGCTGAAATGAAAGAATTTAATGGAAGGTATGCTGTATCTCTAACCTATGTTCCCTTCAAAAAAGAGCAAATGCAACAGTCAAAATATCAAATGGGATTTCAGACTCAAGTGCATCATGGTAAACCCTTAATTAAAAAAAAGCACAGCTTCTACTACTTCAGCTCAATTGGCAGTGGCACAGTTTGCAAGTATTTGAAACCAAGACAGGCACTGCCTGTACATACACCACTGTTTTATATGGCCTCCAGTGGCACTGACTGACTTCAAAAGAGACTCTGTGAATACAGTCTCACACCTGGGAGCTGAGAGGGAGGACAACCTTCTACTAGACTGCACCAAAACAAAACTGGTGCCCAAACTCTGAAAGCTCAATAGTGAGGAAACATCTGAGTGCTTAATCTCTCCTGTGCCAGTACTGCTTTGACACACGGGACAGACACAATGTGACCCATTTCCCCTCCTAGCTATATTTATCCAGCTCTGTAATATAACTACAAAGAGTAAGTGTGGGTCAACTGACAAAACCATGCAGAAATATCAAACTAGTCAGACTAACACAAACGTAATGATACGCAAATTCTCCATCAAGCATTTAATAAAATATTTTCATTTCTCTAAGACAGCATTTTAATTTCTACTGGAGGCTATTCAGATGACTTCCTATACGGTACTTCTACAGAAAACAACCAGAACTTCTCAAAGCAATACAAACTTCCTATAAAAACTTCTCTAAGGCTCTTCAAGGAACATGCAATTAAGTTTTCTTTTCCAACATTAAAAATTTAATACTTGATAAAGCATATAACACACATTGCTTCTCTTAGCTTATGAAATCAAAAGTTGTAACATGATGGATTTTACTCCTACCTTCTGCACAAATCTTTCTTTTTGTGCTTTACTGTTTCTTGTAAAGAATAAGGAAAATGACGCATGAAATGGTGCTTGAAATCAACAAGGTAATTCATTCGCAGCCATAGTTCCTGGGAAGAGAAGATCATAAACAGAAAACATGTTAGTAAGTGATATATATCAACGCAATCATCTTCCAAAATCCCTTATTGGAATCAATGAAAACCAGGAACTTTAGCTTCTGTTAGCAAGTCTTCATGTCTGTTTATTTTCAGATGTAAATGAAAGCCCTGTGCATGAATCTGAAGGTCAACAAATCAGACTCGTGTCTCTTCCTAGTGCATGTTAATGTGAGTATATGCAATATTAAACCAAGAGAACTACAGATGTGAATTGGAAGTGCTTTTATATCAATTTTCAGGGTACTTTAAATCAGAGTGAAGTCTCATTTACTTTCAGTGACTATCCTGAGTTTTCCATTAAAGGCATATACTGACATTGCATTACTTTCCCCATCATTACCATACTTGTAGTTCAATGCGCACTGACACTAAACCTTTTCCAGTAGAAAGGCCAGCCTTACAGAGAAAGGATTTTTTTTCAATATATAAAAATAAATCTAATTTGTGGGTTAGCAGATACCCACAATCACTATTCCACAAACTGTCCAGTGAAACTTAAAACAAAAAAGCCTGCACTGCTACCAGATTGGTCAGGCAAAATAACCTTTTCAGTACTCAAGTATTAAGAACAGAGAATGACCATTAAACTATTTCAAAGGTTAGTAAGTTTCCACTAGGCATATTCACAATGGGTTTACACAGTGTCTCTAATAACCACTTTGGCTGGTAACCCCAAGGGCTATTAGATAAGCAAATGTTCCTTTTCCCAACTGAGTCATCTGAATGCATTTTATGTAAAGGTGACTGTAAAGGAAAAATAAAATAAAAATATTATCTAAATCACAGTATGCTTCACCTCCCAAAAAAAGTTTTATGGACAGAGTATTTTTTTTTCAAAACAACCTAAGATCATAGTACAGCTACATATACCTAAACCAGCTGTACCTTTACTGATAAGCACTAGTTTTCATGCGACTGCAGGCACCCTATGGCTAAGAGCATCAGTTCTGCAGCACCCATTAGAAAAAGTCTAGAAGCAGCAGGCTGCCAGAGGTATTCATATGGCCAACAGCCTGCTTTCTGCCTGCTTCCAAGAGGCTTCCTAGAAAAGGTGAAAGCATGTTTTGTTCAGACTCAGGGAATCCATCCCTCCAACTGTGAATGTTGGATAACTCTGAGCTAATGGAATGATTGCACAAATGATTTCTAAGTTATTCTATACATAGATTTCCATTTAGCAAAAGGACCTACAGGCCTATACATCTGTAAAACCACAAGCTGTCAAGACTTTCCTTCCAACTACTCTCAATATCCAACATGGAAGAGTGCATTCTTTTTCCAGTTTGCAAAGTCTTTGGAAGAGCGTTATCCCCTTCTTTTCCAAGAACTCTGGACTTGTTCATTTCCACACCCATACCCTCATAAAATTTTTCAACACCTAAAAACAAAGAACAAACAACTCCATTCTAAGCTGTTAAAATTAATATTACAGAGTCTAGACAGAATGCTTTTCTTCTCCAACACCACGTTCAGTTTCAAAAGCTTTCGTGCTGCAGTCTGTCAGGAAGGATTCCTAGAGACTATCAGTGAGCTCATGACTCAGTTGTTTTCTAGAGTAAGAGACTTAATAAAACCTGAACTCAAATTCTTCTCAAAAGCAAGGCTTTTTCTCTCTTAATAAAACATTTCCCACTACTTCTTATCACCAGATGACTAGGTTTCTGATCAAAACAAAATGAACTGTCATTATTATGCCATGGATCGCTTCTCCCTTACCATTTTGTATGTTTCATCATGTTGCTTTGTGAGTTTCCACAATAAATGTATTATACTAAGCACTTGCTGCATAAGCTGCTGAGATTCTGATTCCAAAAGGTTTCCAAGAATGGGAGCTGATTGTGCAAGAGATGCTTCAATCCAGCACTCAATCAGTAATGGAATTATTATCTCAATGAAACCTTTTAAGTTTTCAGCCGAGGACAGACCTTTTCCTGAACTGTCCATTACACCTGCCAGAGACCTAAAGGACAAAGAAGAAAACAAAAAGGAGGGGGGGGAAAAAAAAAAAGGAAAACAATAAAAATCACACCTTCAAAAACACATTAGAGCAATACCACTTCCCTGCCCTCTTAGTAACAGGGAAAATTACTTTCTTATTAAATGCTTGCTTGCTTTCTTGCTAGATAGTTCAGTGTGAAAAAAAGGGAGTTTACATCACGTACAAATCTGCTTGAGTTTCCCTGCAAGTCTGTGTGCTTCTAGAACAACTTCAGGTTACAGTATTTTTCACAATTTTTGTATGTAACCTCTATAAAGTGGAGAAACACAATTTGCATTAGGGTATCACCTTCAACCAACACATATGAATTCACTGCATTCAGCACAATAAAAAAAAAATCTTTAGTTCTTAAGCTCCTTGAAGCAAAATAACAACATTGACTACTACAAAGTACTGTCAAATATCTGATGCTTATTACAGTAAAGAACCATCTCCATCTATAATAAACCAACTGTTAGTACTAATAAAAAATCTCCACAATTCTGCAAAAAGACAACTTTGGTTATCACCTGGTGTTTAACTGTAATGCTCTGGAGAGTAAGTAGTTGGAAAATTATTAAAATGATCTGATAATGAAGTTAAACAAAAATTATTTAAATATTGAGATATGGTTTAAATTAAAAGAATTAACATTGGTATGCTGAACCTCTTGTTCTTCTCCTTTCTGTTCCACTAATCTTAAATGGCATCTGAAAAGCTATGCTTTCCACACACAGGCAGTTACGTTCTATTTACAAATATTTTCATGCAGGAATAAACAAGCAAAGCAAATTTTCCTGGTCATCCTGTCATTTCCAAACTATCTAACTAAGCATATTCTTCTATGAAGCTACATTCCTCATGCTGTTTTCATTATATATAAGATGCACATCATTTATTCTGTAATTTCTCTCTGGTTGAAATTCATATCTCTGTAAGTTAACTAAACCAAATCGAATTCAGGTATTAAACTGTAAAAGGAGCAGAGGACATCTGGCAAAGGAATAAAAAGTGTGAGGCAATGCAGGCTCTTTTTGAATGAAGATGGGAGACAGAATTTAGATATTCGGGACCAAACAAAAGACGAGCAGAAAGATAATTACTCATAAGCAAAAAAAGGTAGTTTTATTTTTAGTACCTACTACAACTACCAAACATCTTAAAATTTTATAAAGCTTAGCATTAAGTGCAGCAACCAACGTATGCAGTAAATTTAATTTGGCAATTTTCTTATTGCTCTATGTCTGTTCTATGCCACAGACACAGTAGCAAAGTTTCTTTCAGACTACTAAGAGTTTAGGATGAATAGTTCTAGCTTAAAAATTTAACTCTCGGTCACCTAAAAACACAGCAGATAAATCCCATCTTCAACTTATAAACACAATGATTTCTAAAGAGCCACTGGATGAAACAGCTGACATCAAGAACATAACCTTACTGAAAAAGTTAGATTGTCCTAGAAATGCTATGCCATGACAGGACTACACAGCTGAGATTCCAACAAGTCAGTAGTTGGCTGAAATAGTTCTTTAGTAGCAGTCCTCAATTGTTTTTCTGAGTATCTGATATTACAGCAGAGAACTGAAATTCAAGTAATCTGTTTCTGCAACACACACAGAAAAAAAATAAAACTCCCCACTGAACAGTGCACGAAACCTGAGAAGTTGGCAATGCACACCTGAAGATGCCTACAGAAGTGTTAACACACACCCCCAACTATTTCAGTACTTACTGAAATAAGGGATGGAAAAAGGAATAATCCATGCCAAAAGGGATACTCCACTCAGCTACTGAAAGCATTTGGGAAAGAATACTTAGCATAGTTTTCATGTACTTCTGCAAAAGAAGTGTCCATCTCTGACTATAAGACTCCTCCAAATATCCAAGGTTAACAAGAGAAGTAAATAAGCAACTACCAAATGTTGACAAACTATTACTGTAAGCTGCTGTTGTGGTTTGAGCCTGGCCGACACAAAAGGACCATGTGGCTGCTCACTCCCCTTCCCCCATTAGGGGATGGTGAGGAAGAAATCCAGCTAGAACCTTGTGGGTCGAGCCAAGAACCATGAGGTTTTCACTCACCAATTATGGTCACAGGCAGAACACACTCAACTTGGGGAAAAAAAAAATCAATTTATCATTAATCAAATCAAACAGCGAAGAGAAAACACAAACCAGAGCTTAAATACTTTTCCCCCTCACCCCTCCCTTCTTCCCAAGCCCAAATTACTTTGTTCCCAATATCTCCACCTCCCCCCCCCGCAGTGGCACAGGGTTTGCAGTCTGGATGTCCCAGGTTGTTCTCTGACACTTCAGGCAGCAGGATTCCTCACAGTCTTTCCCTACTCCATCATGGGATCCTCTCCCACAGGAGAAAGTCCTTCACGGACACCTCCAATGCGAGTCCCTCCCACAAGGCACAGTCCCTCAGGAGCAAACAGGCAGCCCATGCACTGCTTCAGGAACAGTCCCCTCCACAACTGCAGCTCCACAACATCTGCTCCGTGATCTTCCCCAGGCTGCAGGTCCACAGCTGCTCCACCAGGATTCCTCACAGGTAGAAGGTCCACACCTGCTCCATCGTGGCCCTTCAGGATCTGCTCCACTGTGATTCTCCATGGGGACAGGCTGCAGTCTCACCATGGGATGCAGAGAAAAACCAGTATTCAGGCACCTTCTCCCTCTCCTTCCTCAATGGCTTTGGTCTCTACTCTGGCACTCCTCCCTGGTGTTCTACTCTCCCTCCATGAGTTGCTTTCTCTCCTCTCGTTTCTCCTCTGCCCTGCTCTTAACCACTGTGTATCTCCCCTTCTTGAATAAGGTGCACTTTTTGTTCACTGATGGCCTAAGGTGGGGCCAGGCAGCAGGTACTCACACGAGTCATTCCTGGGGGAGGATACCCCTTCCCTGCTACTAAAAAAGGCACTGCACCAACCCAGAAAAGCTGCCCAGTATGCTTTTGATTAGTGCAATATCCTTTGCAATACAGATTCACTGGAACTGGGAGGCTTTGATGTCAATTAAAGATTTAATCTTTTCGTCACATCATTCTGTAATGGTAAGGCAGCTCTTGAACACTACAAAACACATTACTTGCATCTAGGTATGAAATACTATTGAGGAGAGCTGCAAGGTATCTGTGTATTGTAAGATTTCAAGCTGGCATTTTTCTTTAAAATGCCAGTCTTTTCAAAAAGCAGGACCAAACAAAAGAAAATTCTTAACATATCAGCCATTTTACAGTAAGAGGACAACAGAAATTCAGTGAAGGCAAGTCAAAGAAGTATCAAAGAAACAGAAAATACGGAAACAACTTTTGCTGCTTAGAATAGGAAAGTCATTGGAAGATAATTTTTTTATGGCTTAGGGTCTAAGTCAGGTTACCATCCTCCTTTTTTGAGGAGCAACAAATCACTCAGTAGAGTGAACAAAGGGAACTGTATTCTGCATTTCTATCTGGTCACAACACCTACACATTTATTCACTATGATCTGTCTTCCATTTTGGTCTCATAAGTCTTCTTCACTTTTCTCTGTAGCTTTATTTTGTCCTTTCTCCACAGAAACAGGTCTACCATTTTTCTTCAGCATCACTTCCAGTCCAAAAAAATATAAAATAATATAAAATAAAATCGCACATCTTGATTATCACCATGTTTAAGTTGTGAAATGTCCATTTTTCCACACCTGAAATGAGTTTGATGCAAAACAGTAGCACAGTCAGCATACAAGGGAGGAGGATACATTCTATTAATTGCCTAATTCACTATAAACTTTAATTCACGCACAGCAGGATGACCCAGCACACAACAGAAAACAATAGTCTTAAAATTTATATTGTCCAGCATTCTAAGCTCAGAATCTACACTTTTTACTGAACATTAATGGAGTAAACTGAGTCTGAGAATCCCTTTTCATCATCACTAGGTTCTAACCAATGAAGTGCCATCCTTATCTTATGAACTAGTAAGATTAAAACTCATGTGGGATCCCCAAAAACTGAGCATATTTTTTAAAGAATAAAGTTAAAAATTACTTACTGTACTAGTGATTAGACCATCAATACATACACACTAATATTAGTTACTTGTGGTTTAGTTCACTCATTACCTATAGTTATGACTTCACCATCTGGGCATTGATTTCCCCACTAGAACACAGATTCCAAGATTTTTTTTTTAAGTACTCAGAGAGCATTACAGATGTTTTGCACCTCTTATCTGTTATTTCTGTCGTTGCAGTAATGGCCAAAGGAAAGGCCTGGCAATGCCTGTAAAAGGCCACAGATGGGTTTGAAAGAGACAGAACTAAACATCTTCAGAATACTGGTAGATTTCAGTGGCAAATACAAAAGCCACCACAGTAACTTCCACTCTTAAAGAGTTTCAATGATATCCACTAGAACAAACTGTAAACCAGCCCTTTGTGCAAAATTAATATACCAAAAATATGCCCAAATGCAATAAAATGAAAATGTTTTAGTACCTTCTGTAGATGCCCCTTCTCCTGTTCTGCTGTTGTCAGCTTGCTCTGCCAATCTTGCCTTGGATTTTAGCAATGCTGCCTTCTATTCTTCTGGCTCCTCCTCACGCTCGCATATGCCTCTTTCAAAGTATTTATAACCACAAGTGGATCATGATGTTTCACCAAAATCTAGCTCCTCAGAAAAGTGGAATCCAGTTCACATAACATCAGATGTAAAGTTAATTTTCCTAGGCCTTGGATACAATGCATCTTGTGCTACTACAGGGCACAGTTCACACAGGACAGCATCACACACTGTGCGCATCATTCAGGGTACAGTACAAGAATCCTCTGATACACGATGGCCTCTGACTGCAGAGGTGAAGTCCACAGGACTGTTTTGTGCTTACCATTCAATACTTCCCCCTGCCTCAAGTCTAATTTCCAACTAAAGTTTTACCTGCAGCAGACATCATCGGTCAGGACTGAACTCTTATGTTAACAAACATTTTTACTAGAAAAGCAGCACATTTTAGTTAGCCTAATATAAACTTCCTACCACAAATCATATGCTATCTACTGAGAAGAAGCATAGGAGAGTGAGAAGGGAAGAGGCATGTGTGTCTCCACAACAGAGATGAAAAGCACCTGCTAGTTGAGGCAAATACCTGTGATTCAAAAGAGAACAGCTCTCCTTCTGTATTTCATTCATTCAAAGATACCAGATGAACACAGTAACAGATGAGGCAGCAGGTTTTATACCCTTTCCTGACACTTGTCTCCCAGATTATTTTGTTAAAAATTGTTTTATACTGCTTATCAGTCTTCTCCAGCAGCAAAACAAGGATTGTGGTTTCTCTTCTAATCACCTTGCTTATCTATGCATAAGCACTGTACAACAGCTAAAGAGTTTCCATTTTTCAAGTCACGTCTCCTGCCAGCAGGTATGTAACATCTGTAGTAATATATCCACAGAGGTTGCCAGTGTTCAAAAAAGTACCATAAAATGGAGTGGGTGGTTCCCCTCTATTTTGAGGAGTGGGTGAATCAGAGAGAAGGAATACAAATACAGATAGTTATCTCCCCCAACTTCAGCTCACATCTATTTAGGGTACTACTGAAAAAAACACAAAGCTTTCTGTGACTAAGCATGCTACACTTTCTTCCATATTCATCAGCGTGTCTCAGAGAAAACAACTTTTGTCCATAGCAAAGCTTTAAACCAGTGAATTGATTAAAAACACGTAGAATAGGAAACTCTCATGAGAGAGAGAGTTTCTGCTCATGAGAGCAGAACTTCATACAGCTAGACATCTTATATGTTGTCCTTTTTAAAAATAAATATATATTCAAAGAAAACAGATGCCTAAGCTTATGATAAATTTACGATGGTAAAAGCACAAAATATCAGTAAAATTTCCTTGTCACAGTGTAAGAAGCAAGCTCACATTTAACATACAGAAATGTGTCTGCAACAACCTGTAGTCATCACTTTGCATTCTGAAAAAAACACTGGAATTGGTCTTCCAAAATTATTTTTAAATACCATGTAATAAAGCTTTTATTTAGTAACAAAAAAAGTCATAAGATACATGTAGCAGTTATTTGCCAAGTATTTCCATATTTTCAAGCCACTCCAGTAAGACAGCACACTACACTAAATGACCTAAAATATGGCCAGGGGACAAACCCACAATGAAAATCAAATGGTGGTCTTCAACAGCAAGCAATCACAGTTTAACACTGTACCACTGTGATAACAGTTAACATTAATTCCCAAATTACTTAATATTTTCTCACCTTAGTCTAAACGATGAGTTGATCTTTGGTCGTAAAACACCATTTTCAAATAGTTGTATGTGTTGCTGGTTGTTTGCATGGGCCTTCCAACTTATACATATTGGGTTCCTCACAGAATGAGGGCTGTCCTTTTGTTCTTGAAGGCTTTCATTCTCTTTTTCACTGGATCCATCTACCACTGCTTGCAGAAACTTCTTGAGCCTTGTAAGTACATTCAGCCTCCACTGCTGAGAAGTTACTCTCCGATTTGGGTTAACAGAAAGCATCCAGGAAAGTTTCTCTCTGCTTTTGAGTCTTTTGGACAGTTGCTGGTGAGAAATAAGCTCTACAAAATTCTTCAAAAAAATAATGCTGCGGTCTGTGAGAAGAGCTGGATAGGCTTCCAACAAAACATCCAAGATTTTCAATGAATCTTCCTGAATTCCCTCACTGATATGAGTCATGGCACTGGAGAGATGGGCACTTACCAAAGGAAAAAATGGAGCAATCTGTTCTGCTCTTATTTTTGTAGCCAAGAATTGCAGCAGGTGAACAGCTGCTCCTCTGACACCAGAATCTTTGTCTGTAAACACAGCTGCCACCTCACTTATTATACTGGAAAGGTGTGCATCAATTACAAATGGATACTGAGACAGGAGTTCTTTGAGCCCAAGAAGTGCATTATGCTTAACCCCAGGACTATAGTGATGCATCTGTGAAAGCAGATCCTAAAAGGAAAAAAAGAAAAAAACAAGCAGCATATACACCAGCCATCAGTATCAGTTTATGCTCCATAAACTTCCCCTCCTATTTCCAGCACATTTTTTCTTAAACACTCAAAAATACAGTCTACTCTTATGATCTACTGCTGTTCAAAAGAGTATCATATGTTCAGAACACAACTCTAGTTAAAAGCACAAAAATGAACTAATCATCAAAATTCAGTGACAGAAAATAACAAGACAACGTGAGTTGTGCTTCAGATAATTAGCTACTCCTCATTTTTGAGTTTATGCACAACCCTGCTGATTTAACAGAGGGATGACCAAAAATAAGTCCTCTCACACTTGTTCTCATAAGCAGAACTATGTAATCTGTAACCGCTACCCAAATAAATACAAGATTTTTAAAAATGTCACATCAGGAAGCCTACTTTAAAAACTCTGTCCTTAAGTTAAGAACCCAGACTTCCAAAAAAGAAACGTTGACCCTAGGTACTTAAATCAGTGTGCAACTTTAACTTTTGCACTGCTGAAAACCTTTCCCTTGGGTTATAAGCTGCACCAGCAATTTAAGTCATTGATCAATTTATGGTCAAGGACAAAGAAGCTGTATTCAGATACTATGCTGGATTATTTGAAGTTGTTTAGGTTTTTTCTTTTGGTTTTCTTTTGGTTTTTTTTTTTAAATAAATCTTTTTTTCCTCAGCTCTAGCAAACATAGCAAGCCTAGATAAATTAAAATTACTTAAAAGTAATTTTATGTCCTTTCACAATATATCACCATATACCTTTATGTTAAGTTTTCTATTTTGTGTAGGAAGCACTCCATCTTCTTTAAGTTGCTCAGGAATTTGTATGGCCTTTGTTTTGAAGGTAGTATCAGTTGCATTCTCTAGTTTAGGCTTTTTTTTCCCAACTTTAAATTTCACTTTCTGGAAATCTTCTTGATGTTTCCTTTTTTTAGTCATTCTGATTCTCTGAAAAAAGATATTCAGAATTTTAATTTTATTAAATACAATACAAACAAATATTTTTTCCACCAGACAGCAGCAACTTCCTAATGAAGACTACTGGTTTTTTTTTACTGCTTTTTTCCTATGCAGAGTCCACTCCTGAGATAAATTGCTAGGCTAAACAAACATGCAGACTGATCTAGCACAGCCAGTGTCCAGAAAATATTCTGCTGCTTCTTTGGTTGTCTTTGCTCTGAAAACTCTATTACTAAAAAGATGACCTAGGCACCAGCATCTCCCACTGCTTTATCACATTAAGTTGCTGGTTTTAAAAAGTTCCTGCCATAAACCACCTTTTTAGATAGTTGACTTACATCAAGCCAAAGGAGCTCGGTGAACTGTTTCACTTAAATGGTACATTGTTTACCAATTCAATCACTTATAGCACACAGTTTAAAAAAGTTAAACCATGGTTTTAATTAGGTCTTCCCTCGTAACAGCAGTATACAAGAACCTAAGAAAATTTCCACTGCACACTGAAAAGTTCAGCCTGTGCATTTAAAAATGCTAACTCAAAAGGATGAAGGGGGGAACAAAAAAAAAGGTTAAACAGGCACATATAAAGTAAAAAGAGACGGAAAAACCAAGCTATACTCAGCATAAGAAATAAGGCAGTATGAGAAGCTGTATGTCGAAGCTATGCCGACATACTAGAAAAGACAATAATCAAAACAAACTAAAACTCACACTTCAGTTTCTGAATGATCTTTTTGCTTCATTGCATCTGTACTGATACAAGCATTTGTAATTATATCAGGTTAAAAAAAAAACAACAAAACACCACTCTTCCTTCGCAAAAAAGCCCAAACCAAAATACACTACACAACAGGTTCCTTTATCTTCCTTCCCTCATCTGCATACTTCTAAATTCGTAACAAAACCTCCTAAAGCTGACTTCACAACACTCCACTTCACAACACTTCACATACAAATGGCTAATTAAGGCAAATAATCCATGGTCTGATGTGTCCCAGAAGTGGCTGTAGGAATTACTTAAAATTTAAAACAAAGAAGGGAGAAACAAAAAAATCCATTGTGATACTGCAATTTAACATCTCAAGTTCCTAATGGTAGCAGGTGATTTATAGAGCTGGAAATCTGAATACTTCCAGGTCTCACTGTACACTGTATAAAGGTCCACACTGTCAGATACATAAGCCTTTTGTTTCTTCTCTCTTCAGAACTACACCTAAGTTCTTCATATCTGAGCTATAAAAAAAAGTTGTGAACACAATGTTCAAATCTTAGAGACCAAACTAAAAAGAAAAATCAAAACCAACACCCCTGACAATACCCAGAAACTTGTGAACAAAAGAACTAGATAATTATTCCTCTATGGGGGATATACTCATCGTAATTTACTCTAGAAAGTATAATTCTACAGCTGTTTTTCCAAATGGACTTCAAATTGTAAATCTGTGTTGTATTACAGTATTTCATATGCACATCTCAGGTTAATCATTAAAGAATGTTTTAAATCCAACTGTCATTTTGTTTAAAAACAATTTGAACAACTGATTACACAAACACTGGACTACAACTTAATTTTTGCTTTTTATAGCCTAGCTAGAAGCAGCAATATGCAAGATCACTTTAACTGTAGTGTACATTTTACATACGTAACCTATCAACTAAAAAGGCTTTAAAAAAAGCTTGGCTTTTGGTGCCAAAAGAAATAGGTGCGTTAGTATCCAATGATAACAACTATGGTTCCCTAAGCTTTTGATTTTTACCATATGCCTCTTTTAGGAAGGAATTACAATATGATTTTCACTGCCTGACTGCAAGACATACAGAAATAGCTAGAAGCTTTTGATGTGAATGTTACTTCCACTTACAAAGCTTGCTTACTGCCTCACTCTTCAAGATCAAATGTTTGGCTCCCAATTCGCATTAAAAACTTTTTAACACAGGAGAGCGCACGCCTGAACAAAGTCGACTAAGGTCTCTTGAAGGAGGTGGCTTAAAAAAATGTATTTTCTCCTACTAAAATAAAGAAGCACAGCTTAACTTGCACTGCGTATTTTGGAAATAAAACTCGCACTGCATATTTTGGAAATAATTTATTGGAAATCTAAACATATTGATTTCCAATTCACATGTACCACTCCAAATCAAGAGATAAAATGGTTACAAACTCAAAGCCATGGAAACACCACCGTGCCTAAGCATTAAGACATGAAGCACAACTGTATACAGTTTATCAAGTTATGCAAATATTTTAATGAAACTTCTCTCTGAAATACCTGTGGGCTTCTTGACTCGTACTGTTTTTTTCAATTGGCCTTCCTCCAACAGGACAGAGCTAAGTGCACCTAACAGCTTAGCCACTAACACAGCTTTACAATCCAAAACATCAATACCATTTTCCTTTAACATACGCAGCACTTTTCAGAAGCTACTTGAGGTGTCACTCGGCCATCCTTGCATCAGGCTTTGGAAAACAGCGGGGATCCAGAAGGAAGGCCCGTTTTCCCTATAACCTCCTCCCTCGCAGCTCTGAGGCAGTAATCCTCAGGGAATCTTGCTGCCAGGGTTGTTCACAAGCTCAGGCTACCAGGAAGATCCTGAGAAACCGGCAGGCGAGGTCCATGCCCCAACTCCTCTCATCTGACAGAGTTCCCCTTGGCCGAGTTCCCTCTCAGCACAGGGCAATACTTACAGGCGACTGATTTCCCCTCTGCGGCTCCCTCGGCTTCCCTGGGCACCCCTTTCCCAGCCGCCCCAAACCCCCACCCCACAGACCGCCCCAGGCCGCCATACCCCAAAGCCGAAACGCTGCTGAAACGGAGGCGGAGGCGGCGGCTCCTCCCGCTGGTCTAGGCCGCTAAACCACCTTCCTCACCGTCCCGGGACATCTTTCAGCTCGCTCCGCTCCGGTCGCTCTAGGAGGCGTTTAAATAAGGCGCGTTAATGCCTACCCGCTGCCGGGGCTCCCGGCGGGGAGGCCGCGAGATCGGCTCTCCGCCCCGGAGGGAGTAGCCGTGGTTCCACCGGCGGCAGGCGAGGTGAGAGCAGCGTTTGAGGGAAGCCGCGGCGGCCGAGCAAGCCAAGAAGGAGCTAGGGCGGGGAGACGACGGCGGCCGACGCCTTCGGACCGGGAAACGGAGGCCGCGGGTTTCCCGGGACCGGCACGCCCGCGGCAGCGCTCACGCTTTCCCGCCGCCCTGCGCAGGAGCGTGCGGGCAGGGGGTGGGTCACACAAAAGGCGGCCGCTAGCACAGGGCAAGGCGAACCCTCCGCGGGCAGGGTCGAGCCGAGCCGAGCCGAGCCAAGCCGGGCCGGGCCGGACGCGACGCCTCCTTCCCGACCCCCGACTGGCGCAGCACCGGGCACTCACCAGCAACGCGGCAGAGCGAGCCCCCTTCCGCCCCCCCCGGAAACGGCCGCCCCCGCCTCCCCCCCGCCCCGACACACACACGTGAGCGGCGGGAACCCGGGAGTCTCCCTCCCGCCCCCCCACCCGCACACACCTCACGCTCCCGCCTCCCGCCGGGCCCAGCGCACTTCCTTCCGCTCCGAAACCTCCCGGGCGCTGGCGCCATCTGCAGCGGGGGAGGATCCCGCCGCCGCCGCCTGGAAGGGGTGGGGGGGTACGTGAGGTGGCGATGGCGCCGTGAGGGAGGGCAGAATCGGGGGGGTTCGCCTGCCCTGCCCTTCCCCGCGGGCTGTTGTACTCCCGAGCGCTTGTTCGGGTGACGGTAATGCGGTAATGGTGACGGGCAAATGGCAGCGTTTGTGCCCGTGGAGCTGGGAGCTATCGGGGAGGAGGTGGCTGGACATGGAGTAAAGGAGGCAGAGGAGGGGGAGGCCTTATCGCTCCCTACAGCTGCCCGAAAAGAGGTTGTAGGCAGGTGAGGGTTGGTCTCTTCTCCCAGGGAACAGGCGATGGGACAAGAGGAAATGGTGGAGCGGGTTTAGCTGGGATAGTAGGGAAAAAATTCTCCACTGCAAGGGCAGTGAAACACTAGAAGAGGCTGCGCAGGGAAGCGGTGGAGTCTCCATCCCTGGAGGTATGGAAAGAGGTGCAGAGGTGGTGCTTAGGGATGGGGTTTAGCGGTGGGCTCGGTGGGGTCGGGTTAAGGGATGGATTTGGTGATCTTAACGCTCGTTTCCAACCAAAACTATTCCGCCATTCTATGGTTCTAAGAGGAGCTGGTTTTGGTGCAGGCAATGCAGAGCCTGCATCCACGTTTCGTGTTTCACAGAGAGTATCAAGCCCCGAGGCAGGCTCTGCGGTTCTGTACACTGATACCCGAACCCAGCGTCTGCTCCAAAAGCAGGGATGGGTTCTGCTGGCAAAAGCACAGAGCACAAGCCTGGAATAGACGGGAAGCAACACAAGAGAGTATTTCCACACCTGCCCGGAACACAGATGATCACACTTCCCACCAGAGAGTAACTCCTCTGTTGCACACTCAAAACTTTTGATTTTCAATTCACCTGTGAATATCCTTCTCCTTTTCACTCCCTGCCTTCTAAGAGGAACAGAAATTCTGCATTTGTATTAAGAGTCACTTCCCTGAACCTCTCTGGTCTCAAGTAAAATGTATAAAGCTAAGGTAAAGGTAAAAGCAAAATTAATTTTCTCTCGGTTTACATTTTCTTCGCCGTTGCTTAAGTTTTAATTCTATTAATTCTCCAGTCACCCTAGATGTCTGCCTTGCTGTCTTACTGTGAGAAAGAAAATACAATATTTAATATTAAAGAGATGGGCTTTTTTTTCCTTACTTTGCAACTCTGGCACAAGTATCACATTATCTTTAAAAAGCTGTATTAGATCAAACATCCAGTCTTATGTAAATAAGAATACACCGAACCATCACAAAGCAGGAGCAGAGACAAGAATGAGATAACACAATTCTTTTGCATCCTGTTTGCACCAGGACAAAAAAAAAAAAAAAAAAACACAAACAAACAAACAAACAAAAAAAACCAAATTAAAGGCTAAATCACTGCACAACTGAATAGACTGCGTTAGGCTATGTTCTAGGCAAACATTTTCAGAAGCATGCACTTGATGATTTTATAGCCCATTTCAGTTTTCTCAGCTGTCTTTGAGAAGTGCAGCAGCACACTGCAGCTTACCATTCAAACCATTTTATATCAGTGAGCTATAGATTTGAAAGGTCTTTCTGTTTTCAGCATGTTCCTCCTGCACCCAAGGAAAGAAAAACACTCAAATTCAAGTAATCTCAACTTCATCTCAACTTTATTTCCACTAGGTAGGGTTCCACAGCAAGAGGAAAAATAAGCTGTCCCAGAGATGGCCATTTAATAAAATCAGAATGTTCAGCTGCTATTTTAATTATTAGCACACTGCATTTTCAAAACAAAGACACACACAAAAAAAGATTTATATTTTCTGTCTTGCAGGAACAGAATTTAGAATTTTGTATCAACTAAAAGATGCTTGTACTGATCAATTAATCTTCATTAAGCAGGCATTAGCATTGTCCCTATTATAAAGTAAATGAGATATAAGAGCTCCAGCTCCATTTTTGCTTTTAACAAGAACATATTTAGAAGCATTCTAAAAATTCTTCACATTTTCTTTAAAGCAATGTTTTGTGTTTTCATTTATTTTATTGTCAGTGAACTTCTTCCATTCCCATGTCTGTTCATAGAACACAACTAACCAATTTTGTTGCAGCTTTCTTTTCTTCTATTTTTAGTGTCTTGTATTCCATGATACAAAGATGTGCAAGGATGAGGACTCTCAGTTCCATCCAGATCTCCAAAAAAATGTATGTTAACATTAAAAGGTTCATTTACCATCTGGCCCCAGCCTGTCTATGTTATACCAGAATTTGGCTGCAAAGCTGAAGAGTTTTAATTGGAACCACTGAACGCTACCCAACATCACAAGCAGGAATCAAATTTTAATTATACAGTTTAATTTTGAAAAATATTAATTACCAGCCACACTGATTAACCATTCAAAACATTTTTTATCATCCTACAAAAGTAGTAGCCACTAATATACAGACCTTTACATTCAATCAAAGCCACTACTACTTTATTTGGGAAAAAGGTCATGTTAGGAGAGCCTGAACTGAGGGACAGTATAAGCCAGCTTTCATTTCATTCTCACAGTGGTCAGATAAGATAAAAGATATTCCTGTTACAACATCAGTGCTACATAGCAGTAGTCTGGTTAGGTCTCCTGGGACATATCCCTGAACTGGCAGGCATAGCCAACCTCTGTTTACGTTGCTAAGGCTTCCAATTACCTAGGCTAAACTGGGTGTAATTCAGGCACTTCTCATCTCAGAACTAGACTGACGGCACTGACTTTATTATTTTTTAAAATCTTTATGAATAGGTCTCTGCATATTTTTTAAAATAATCCTATATGGGAGAGGGTTTTTTTATTACAAAAATTTTTAGTCAGGCCCAGCAGCCAGAGGGAATAGCTTTTGACTGTTATAGGATGAACTGCAATAGTTTATTCTGCTGGTAACTCTTTGTAAAAGAGACAACAATAGGAAAAGACCAGACTGGCAATGTATGGTATTTAATGTTATTGAGAAAAACAAGTTACCTTTTTTAAAAGTATGTCTTGGTATGAAAAGAATGAACTTTACAACTTTTAAGCTGAAAGAGCTTTACAGGCTTTCCAGAATATAGAAATTTCAACTATATAGAGAAATACATAACAAGAATCTCAAAACCAAGTTATTAATTTTATTAAAATAACACTATTCAAAATTAGAACACAGCAAAATGAGCTGCATTGTATTTATATTAAGTAAAAAAACAAACTTAGAGAAAGTAAACACTGCTATATTAAGTCTTAACTACCACGTCACTGTGAGCTGCCATTACTTGGTCTCCTCAGAGTTCCAGTTTCAGTCAGGATCCTTATTAACATTCTGAGTATCAATTCCTTCATAAAGGCAAACAAACAAACAAAACCAGAAAATAAGTGGGTTTATCATAAAATTAATTTTAAAGCACAATCAATACTGAAACATTTAGATGCTGACATAAGTTTAGATCTTTTAATTTAATAAGAAAAAAACCATAACTGTTAACAATCACAATGTGCCTGGAAACCATAACTGTATCTCGATGTGAACAGCTGTACTGCTTAAAAGGGTCTGTCTTGCCCCTCTACTCGTCTCCAACTTTTAAAGATCTGCAGTTGATAATCAGGAAAGCATGAACCAAAGTAAATGATTTTATCACTGTAAGTCAACAGTGTCCTCTTCTGAACACAAGCTAAGAGATGAAATCAATGCCAATGACTTAAAATGGGGGGAGCAGAGAATGAGAAGAAACATATAGACTGCTTAAGTGGTAATAATAAACATTCATCACCCATAACCAAACGCTATGGGAAGAGTAAGAGCAAGTGTGCCCAATTCTTGGTGGGGTGTGGGAATACTATGTTCTCCCCTTTTCAGATCATGTTCAGCTCAGGAAATTTTCCAAGTCTGATACAGCAAGATTTTCAGTGTTCCTCTTCCAAACACTTGCTGAGTCTAACACAGACAAGGGAAGAAAAAGACACATGCAACATTTTTGTATCCACGGTATCCCTCTGCTAGGAGCTCCATAGATCATCCACCTATTGCAGCAAGAACTCTCTCTTTTATTCATTTTGAAGTTGGACTCTCACACTACTTCAAGTTAATGGATCAAGAGAGATAGGAAGTACTAGAATCCTGTCTGTCATCTCCATCCACTCATGGTTTTACATGAGTAAATGTAACAGCATTTCAAGCATCTCTTTTCCAAGCCAAAAGAGTTTCCATTGCTTCTTAGATGAAAGATATTCCTGTATTTTGTTGCCTTCTCTAAAACTTTTTCAGCACTAAGTCTGAAATAAGGGGAAAAGAAATATATGTCCTGTGTCAGATACAGGCAAAGCACAAGTTTATGCAATAACAAGATGATGATTCCCATATTTATTTCCATTACTTCCTTAATTACTTGCATTCGATGTATTCTTCCAAATGATAAGTTGGTAGTTCCACTGATCTGATGAGAAGCCTTTGAAATTCCTCAAGTCAATTAACACTTTCAACTGTTTCAAATTTGACAACATTTTATCATCCAGATACCCAGCCCTTTTTCAAGGTCATTTGTGAAAATACTAAACAGCACAGATTTTATGCACAGGCCCGCAGTTCTCTACTGGAACCTATTTTCATTGTTTAAAATTGTCCATTTTCTATGTGTTTATTGTTTAAACAATGTAAGAATTTCCCTCTGTTTCCATAGATGTTAGTTCCCTTAGAAGCTTCTGATTAGACTTCCAAGCTTCTTGGAGTTCCAAACAGATTTTATGAAGTGGCTCACCTTTATCTGACACCTTTGCTGACTGCTTTTGAATAACTCTTAGAAGTTTGTAAGCAAGGTTTTCTTATCACAGAAGCAATGTTCATTTCCCACCAACTACTCTAAGCAGATTGTATTTTTCCAGGTGTCCACTAATTCCTACCTTGTTTTTCTACACAGTTTCTATTCCCTAACAGAAGCTGGCAGTTACAAAGATTACCTGGAACCCTGTACTGGTTTTGGCTGGGACAGAGTTAACTGCAGTCACAGCAGTCTGTTTGGGTTTGTGGCCAAAACAGCTTTGATAACACAGCACTGGTTTGGCTGTTGCTGAAGGGTGCTTGTAGAGCCTCAAGGCTGTCTTTCCCACACTGCACTCTCACAGTGTGATTAGGCAGGGGATGAGAAAAAGACTGTTAGGGGACACAGTTGGGACAACTCACACAAACTGTCCAAAGAGATATTCCATACATCAGCAATAAAAACTGGGGAGACAAGGGGTGGGGTTGGCTTCCAAGGTGTCTGTTGCTCAGACAACTGGCTGGGCATCAGTCTGCTTGTGTGAAGTGCTGAGCAATTGTCTTTGCATCACTTGTTTTCCCCCATCCTTTCCCTTCACTTTTTAAACTGTCCTTATCATGACCCATGAGTTTTCTCACTTTTGTTCTTCCTGTTCTCTTCCCTGTCCATCTGCAGGAGAGGGTGAGATACAACTGTGTTCAACATACAACAAAACCCTGAAAGGAGCAAAATATACATGGAAGAGAACCACATCTGCAACCCACAAATTTTCAGGTTCCAAAGGCAGTTTTACGGGAGAAATCACTACTATAAGTAACTTTACCATTCTGTTCTGGTGGTTTCTAGGACAAGGTGATATTCACACACATGCCCAAAGAGAGGTTATGGCACAGACTGCAATCTCTCCAGTTTCTTCCACAATAAGCACTCTGGCAAAGAATATCTTCAATTTCTCTGAAGTGTACTACTCATCTTCAGTGTTCCTTTTGTAACCTGATGATCCTGAACACAGTCTGAGAAACTTAAACTTATACAGGAAGCTTCTGAGGAAAGGGCAGCAGTTGATTGAAGATGTGGAAAGGTTTAGTAGCTGAAACTTACTAGAAACTTGTAAGTAAAAGAAAGGCTACTTGTCTCTATTATGTTACTGTTGGAAGTAAGGTTCCTTCAGGAATAATTTTCAGTAAAAATTTTTTTTGCTGTTGGCATTCCCAGAATGTTTCACCAGGTATATCACATTCAAAAGATTGTTTTTTTCTAATAACAGTATGCTTGATTTTAGTTTACTCTCTTTCTTACCATGTAAATGTTACTATGCACAAATGAGAAAAGACTTGAAAAGAAATACAGCAACTATTAACACCTTCATGGGAAGGCAGCCATTTTGAATTACCATTCCTAAACTGGATCCCCCCTGCAAAAGGGGGAAAAAAAGTCTCTTCAACCCTTCTTAATACCTCAAAGTTCTTTCACCCATATAATTCTTAATATTTCACAGAGCTAAAAAAAACATGGTATGTATATTTTTATATGTGCATGCATGTATACACAAGTTACCTCTGAAAGCTGGATTTGCTGCTGCTATTTTGTGTAGAGTAGCAGTAACTTCCTCAACATTCATGTTTCTTACACTGTTCAAAAATTCAGTAGTGATGTTGCTCTCATATGCTGTTTCTGAAGAGCCAGTTGAAGAGTTTTGGGGTTCATCTTCATTTACTGCTAAGGGCTGCTTAGCTGATTGGCTGCTTGAATAGTCTTAAAAAAAAGAGCAATATTGTTTTTCAGTAAAAGAAGATTCTGAAGACTCTTCATTAGCCTAACAAAACAACCATTTCCCGTCTGGCACAGCAGCATTGCTGGTAAGGTTCCATGTGACTTTGCTACATTTTCATACAATTAAGGGTTAGGAATGTTTTCCATTTACAGAAAATCCTGGAGAAACAAGGGTGGGGAGGTGTATGAGAGCTATTTGCATTATGCTTAGAAAAAGGAACTAAAAGAAGTCTAGCTTATTGAGTCTTGCAGTTTGTTATTAGCAGTGTATTAATTGAGGCTTTCAAAAGCTAAAAGTCCTAGAAAACAATCATACAAAATAGCCTCACTAGTATTTTGGGTATTTTGTCCCTCCAAGCACATGACTGTAGTTCTCATGTGTCACAGTTTAGTGATATGGTTGTTGGTTCTGCACACCATTCTCAAGCTGTAACTATAAACATTGAGCGTTATCAGTTCTAGAAGCTGCCACTGACTGAGAAACTTGCTGTTAATTTCAGCAAGTACAGCTATTTATCAGAGATTTACCTGAAAGCAAAATTACAAGACAGAAAATTAGCTCTAGCTTGGCCCAAACCAGGACATCATGCTTCAGAAAAATAACCATTTCATAGAGTCACAGAATGGTTTGGATTGGTCAATATTTGTTTATATCAAGAAGGGAATGACCTCAGAGAAATCCAGAACTCTTTGAAAAAAGTAAATGAGAAGTAATGAAGCCAAGTACCTGCAATATTCAGGTATTGAACAGAATTACCCATCCTACACAACATAATTTTGTTTCCATTAACATCTTGATTGGACGAGAGATACTCTAAGCCTCTTTTCCATCAAGGCAAAGAAATAGAGAAATGGGGGGAAAAAGGCAAACAAGCAGAGTTAAATTTTGAAAACATTCTTAGAAAGAGTTGCTTCTGAACAGAGGAAAGTCTGAGTCAATATGAATTCAATTTCTCCCTAAATCCTACAATTAAGTAGGATGAATGTTTTTGATTAGTCTGCCCTTTCTAACATTTGTAGAGGATGGAAAAAAACCCCCAAAACTATTAATTTATGCTACTTTACCCTGGCTTTATTCTGCTCTTAAGATCTACTTTAAGAGAAGTAGGAAAAAAAAAGGTTACTAAAATTTATGCAAGGTTCAGTGTTCACATTTGTGACTGCAAAGCTAAAATTACCAGTATCAGAGTCGCTAAGATCTTCTGAAGTCAGGTCAGACTGTTCTGTGGAATATTCCAATGCTGCTTCTCCATTATATTCAGTATACAAGAGATCCTATGAGCTTGAAAAAAGTTGTGTTCAGAATTTGAGCAAGACAGCCTCTTGAAATCATGAACTACTACATTTTTAATTATCACGGAACAAATAAAAGAGCAGCATTTCTGCTATCTAGTCCAAAATTTTAAGTATTTATTTGAAAATCATGCAACTTCTATGTATGCACTGCTTGTGTTATTTTTCTACAACAGACAAAGCACTGTATTAGGCCAAGAAGTGATACTTTTAGAACTAATTCTAAACCTGCTAGGTCTAGAAAGGAAGCTTTTTGGACTCAGAATAAAATATTTAGTTTAAAAAAACCAATTGAAAGTTCAGAACACCAGAAAAAATACAATCAAAAACCTAATGTGGGAAAGCATTATTTTTCTACAACTAGTAGCTTAGAAGTTACTTCAGTTAGAATTTGATTGTTTTGTAACATGTCAGATTTTGCCCTCTTTCCTATGAAAAAACTAACAAAATGCTACATGGAAAAAACAGCAGGATTATGGTGAAAGTAAGCTTACTGAGGAAGTAAAAGCAGTAAATAATTAATGACAGCTATAGGCATGGAATTTATCATGTACAAGTACTGGCTTTGGGGCATGAAGAAAGCAATAGAAGGAACATAGAATATTGTGAAAAAAGATAAACCTTTGCAACAAAGTCATGAATTAAGAAAGGCTTTTGAAGATAAAAACAACAACAAAAATTTGCTTTTCTTCAGGTGTCATGTCTGTAATGCTCTCCACCTTGTTTGCTGATATTTAAGTGGATAAAATGAAATACATGTAAGATATCTCTTTAAATAAAAATGTAGTTAAGTAGCTGTGGTAACAGGAGTAGCTGTTGTGGTGAATGAGAAGTCTGTTCAACACTGGCAGTTCTGCAAAACAAAACAAAACCCAAAAAACAAGTAACTCTGGGAGGGATAATGAATAACATTTCATGTGGCAAAGATGTTGAATGGATTGCCAACAAAAGGAAAGTTCCTAGCAATGCTGTTGGCAGTGGGAGAATAAACAAAAAGTCATTCCAAGCATGGACACTTTGGAGATTATGGTATCATGGAATATAAACTGGAGGTATAGGGAACACACGTCGCAACCACAGCAGCCTCAAAAAAGTACTCAGAACACTTCCATACCATGCCTATGTAAAGACAAGTCAGTCAAAAGTAATGTTAGAAACTAGGTTTCTAATAGTGGAGAAAGAAAGAGACCTCAAAAGGAACAGTTCAAAGAGAAGGACCAAAATGATGTATAAATAAAATATTGATGTCAATAATGTGTGATTACATGATGAATGAAGTGAAGACTGGGAAAGAAATTGGATACAGAACAAGAGTATCAGGAAGGCCAGGAGAGATGAGAAAAGCTTAAATTACAATCTAAAATGAACAAAAAGAGCAGAAAAACTTGGAGGTAAGGAAAAGCTTACTAAATAAGAGGCATGCTTATTTTTATCTTCTATTTAAAAAAGAATCAATCACCTTTGAATTCAAGTATTAAGACTCCTTAAAAAATACAAATTTTAAGTTTATCCTATCATCACTACAAAATTTTAAGTATTTCTAAACTTACAATGAATTTCTACATCAATTTTAATTGAACTATATGAAGTAATAAAGAAGCATAATCACAGGATTCTACAGATTTGTAGAGCAAAACCAAACCAAAATCCACATTACTTTTTTTGATGCAGCTTGCTGACAATACTCCACCAGCACATATGTAAGAGTCTGTGTAACATTTAGAATAAATGAGGTATCATCTTCATTCAGTGTCTCAAAACTTTGCTGAAAAAAAATAAAACAAATCAACACACAATAAGAAAAATTTTCCTCTGAAAGATTAAAGTATCACCGTGCATTAAAAAACCCTGCAGGAACCTAACTTTTTGTGTCTCTATCTTTCTGTCAGACATGGCGGAATTCACAAAGCAAATAAAATTTTGTTTAATCCCATGTATTGGGGGTTAGGAGGCAGAACAGAAGATGAACCCAACAGAAGCTGCAGGTACCCAATACAAACCTTTGAAAGGGAACAAGCCAATAACATGCCTGGAAATACATCCAGGAAAATGCCTTAAGTATTTTAATCTTTCCCCAAGGTACCTGCATAAAAATGAATGTGTGTAACTTTCCTGAGGCACCACAGTCATAACACATTACTCTAGGAAGTAGCAAAAATTCAGAACACTCCTGGATTAAGAAAATATATGCTGCCTTGTGTTATACTAGCCTTTTTCATCCAATATGCCTAAGGAAAAAGTCTTTGAAATTCTGAATGTCTAATAGGGAAGTAAGTTCTGTCTAGCACTAACAGCCCTCACAGAGAGCACTGCATGCGTCATCCTCTTGTCTGTTGTAATCAAGTTCTGCTGAAAATACTTCCACTGGGCATCATGTAACAGAACTGCAGGTCTGTCCTAATAATTCAGGGTGTTCTGGATGAGAAACAAACACCTTTAAATGTCCCAGACAATGGAAAAAAGTAATTAAAAACTAGCATTAATTTCCTATGTGACAGCACAACAGAGATTGTATTAGATTTATAACAGCAAAGGTATTTATCTCTCCTGGTTTACACAAGATAAGTTTAAAGAAGATCTTATAAAAAATTACATGGGAAAATAACATTAAACTTGGGCAAGGATATTTCTGCTGTCAGGTAATAAAAGAAAAACAATTATTTTAATGACAAAGCTGAAGATACTGATTTTAACAGTTAAAATTATACAGTATGGTTAATTACTGAACAACTGGAATTATTCCACAAAATAAATAGCAAGTCAAAAAAAGATACTGGAAATTACTTTGCACCACATAAGAAGCCTTTTGAAACTAACAATAAAAACACATAATGCAGCTTAAAAAAAATAAATTACTGTAGATGCTAATAGTAAGCAATCTTCAAACTATCCAAAAGAGAACATTGTTCCAATCCTATTCTCAACAGTCCTCTTTTGTTCTTGGAGGACAATCATACCAAGCACGAGGATGCTTAAAAACAAATTCAAGGTTTGTTAGTAAGGTGCAATCGTTGCACTTAGTAATTCTCTATCAGAACAGGGGAAAAAGCATTTTTAATAGTCAATAGTGTGTAAATTACTATGCAGTAGATACGTCACAGCAACGAACAGTAAAAATTTTTGTACAGTTTTCACTGATGATTTTAATAAATTCACAATTTCTGTATGCAAGGCCACAAATGGTAATACTGCCAACAGCTAGTTTTTCACTCTTATTGATTGTATCATTGCTGTGAATGTGTGCATCATACATATTTGCAAGAACAGAGCAGAATTCAGGTGTTGTGCCATTTTATAAAGGAAAAAAGTAGCGGGTTTTTTTGGCTTCTTGAATTCTTTTTGTCTAAATATACAAACTGCATTTTATTTCTTAAAAATTACTTCTTTCCTTACTGCATAGCTCAGATGTTTTTCTTCATTCTGCTTCCTTCTGTTATTGAATTACTACATTTTATGCTTCGTGGTTCTGATTTTTTTTTATTCTTTTATTTCAAGGTAAGATTTAATACTCACCAAATAACCCAGCAGTTCTTTCTGACTAGTGAATTCTTCAGTATTTGGTGTAAATTCTTGCTGTTTAACATAAAATAATAAAGTCCAGAGATCCATTATGTGCAGCAATTATAACTAAAATTAAACAGTAAATAATATTAGGGTTTATCTGGATTCCTGCTCTAATTGGTTGTGTGTGTTTGTATGAAACATGTATGTGTATTTTAATGAAAATAAAACTTTGTTCCTAATAGTTTTGCTTAGTAATTTGTAGCTGATTTATTGTCAATATTATTAACTTGTATAAGCAGAAGCAGATACCATTGCCAATCATATATTATTTCCCCAAAGCTTTGTAAACTGGAGCAACCCATTATCAGAAAAATACTCACCTCAACTGTGTTTTCTTCCTGCAATTGCTTACTGTTGTCACACCTTAAGAAATAATAAATAATTAAAACCAGTCAGATTGATCTATCAAAAATGTGTAGCCTGTCAATAACTGATACTCGATTTAAATTCCTGACACTCTACTACTACAGTAGTTGTGACACACTCTGAAAGGTCACAAAAATATTTCTTGCAGAAATCTCTGTGGTCCCAGGTATTACTGTAAAAGTTACTGGGGGTTTCTTGTTTGCTTGGGTTTTTTTGTTTGGTTGGTTGGTTTTTTGTGGGGTTTGTTTGTTTGTTTGTTGTTTTGTTTTTAGTATTATTAGCTAGTACATTAGTTCTAAAACCCAAAAGTAAGAAAAGAGTTTGACGCTGGTAGTTGAAGCTGCAAGCTTCTTGTGTGCATTGCAGACAAGATCCCTAATTGCAGTATGATTTTTATAAGGACTTCACAAGCTTGCCTTTACAAAAATTCAGCTATAAAATGAAGAATTTTACAATGTAGCCACAGAGATACTGGGCATTCAGAGATTCATATGGGTAGAAGTTACTGCCCCATGTTTGCACTGTTCTTCGAGAACTCCTACAGATGCATCCCATCCCTTTGTATGGGGATGCACGAGACCATCGTGCCAGGATGAACCCAAGAACAGGGCTGAGAGTGGCTGATGGTTTTAAATTAACCTAAACCATGTGACTGCCAAGCCTAAGTCCTCCTTCTTGAAATCTTGCTTAAGAATCATATGTGTTGTAAAAGCACGACTCACTTAATGAATACAAAATAATACATAACTGTCTATAACATCTGAAACTGGATGGACATTCTATGCAGAATTTCATAGTAAGAAATTTGGAGTAACAGAAGTTCTCAGACTGATACTGCAGAATCTTTAAGTGGATACATCAGTTGTCTACTTGTTGTAAATGAGAATCTGATCTTATGCCTTTTAAGAAACTATATATTGAGTACATATCTCTCAGAAGCCTCACAAAAATAAATAAATAAATAAATAAATAGTAAAAAAAAAAAATAGTAAAAAAAAACCAAAACAAAACAAAAAAAACCAGTAAAGGAACAAGCAGAAGTCTCAGTTTTGTAACTGACTTCCAAATTGGTCTCCCACTGAAACAACTTGGCTGCTCCTATTTACCCAGAACCTACCTGAAAAACTGTATTAAAACGATGCTGCTCTTAAAAGTATAGGACTGCACAATGAGGATCAGTGTCAGGTAGAACAAGACAGCAGCATTTCCAGATGTGAATGCCTGAACTTTTATTGATTGCCTATGTTTGATGTTTTCACAAACTAGTTCACTCTCCAGATTAAGAGTAGTTACAGTTAATTGAAAGCCAGACAAATAATCACAAAGATTTATACACCTAGACTTCAATCTGGTTTCAACTAATCCTATTTTTTAACAGTTGCCCCACACCGAGGCTGAAGTCCTACAAAAAGACATTTCAGGAAGAAGAAAACTTTTCCTTTTACTGGCTAACAGTAAGCAAGCAAAAGGTGTTGGCCCTACATGTCTGGGAGAGATACTACTGGTTTAAAGTTAGGAAACATTCCAAAAGAATGTCGCTAAAGCAAAACCAAAGCACTAGCTGTTGGAACAAAATTCTTTTGTTCATGTGTGTTTATCTCTTATTCAGTGCTTTCCTACGGTTCATGGCAGTTGCACAAAGATGACTGATTCTGGAGATATCCCCTTCACACAAAGGCTGATAGTTCAGACAAAACTCACAATACTCTTACTAATAAAGATGTTTACATTCTGCAAGCAGTTTCACGATTTTCGAACCACACAAAATACTTACTTTGTTCCTCTCTGAAATCTTTTGTAAAGATGAACGTCCATTGTTACAGTTATTTACTGATTATCTTTTCTTTATAAAATCAGTTTGTATACCACCCTAATTATCTGACATGAGCCCACAGCAGAGGATTTTTTAAACTACAAGGGAACATTGTTTTTGAACTTGTAATACGTGAGGATTATGCCTCATTTGTTAGTTAAATATAGCTTAGTTAAATATAAAAACCAGTTGCATCCAGAGCAAAATCACTTTATACACACCAGTTTTTCTGAGAGACATTTATGGCTGAGCACAATTTCAGAAGGCAAGCTTTTTATTGTTTCAGCATGCCTTTCCTCCTCACAGCACACTCCATGCAAGTCTAGTGTAGACAATTATCATCTGCATTTTCCTTTAAGTAAATTTAGAGGTTTGGAGAGTGGTGAACTTTTTTTTGTTTGCTTTACTTTTCTGAGTTGTTGCCTTTCCTGATTTCTTCAGTCTTGTCGCCTTTGCTGCTTTCAATAGCCTTATTTGGTACAACCTTCTCATCTGGTTTTGCCTTTTCTAACTTTTTTCCTGCTCCTCTTGAACATTCTTTTAATCTAAAACAACAAAATTGGTATATTTACTAATTGGTTTCCAGTATTTTCAATTATTCTTTGCTTAGAATATTTTCTAAAAACTAACATCAATAAAACCCGAAGGTAAAACTATTATGAAGAAATAGCAACTGAACCTAAAAAATCAAAGATCTGCTTCAGCCACTTAGCAAAAGTCCGTATTTCTGATGAAAAATATTATGAATGAGAACAATTATAATGCATTTAAATAGAAACCTATTCCTCACCTTTCACATTAAGTCTAATGCCAAGAAGCAGCTTCTGATCTTTCTTCAGTTAGACAGTGCTTACTGTTTTTTATATTTAATTCTGGTTTTGTTTTCAAGAAAATAAGCATTAATCAAATATTTTAGATGCTGTTCACAAAAAACTGAATCTGTCCAATCTCTTTCCTTTTTATTCTTCTTGTACTCTAAACAAACAGCTGGGGTTTTGTCTGACATTGAAGCATAACTTATATGCCCAAAATCTGTGCCCCTTTCCCCAAAAATATGCATAGTAAATATTTCTAATTATGAACTTTGTCTTGTTTCTGTTCTAAAGTATACAGCAACGTGAAGTAACACCAGATGGTTTTCTTTGCAAACAATGGAATTATCCTTTACCTTGCTGCAGACCCCAAACCCATTCACAGGTTGCACAAATTCACGTTGTATAGAAGAAGCTATGAAGCTACAGAAGCTATGAACAGGCACACATGGAGTAAATAATACATACATTGTTGAAAGTTAAAAAGGAAACCTATTAAAATCATACTTTTTCTCTTTCTTTGAATGGAGTCTGGCATTTTTCCATCCTTAGTTCTACATGTTTTGCCTTCATTACTATGTGACATATCTACATGCTGAACTTTAGCTTTTGAAGAGCTGTCATCCACATTAGGAACTAAACAAACATCTTTGAAATATAGCACAATGGACAATATCTTGATAGAGGCAAGTGCTAACACTGCACGTCCATTTCAACTAGCTCTGTTTCTGTGCCCTATTAGTTACAAACATTGAGAATAATTTTATAAGCATTACTATGTGACAGAATACCAAATATGAACTCCAAATTATTAACAAAGTTTTAAATATTTTATACCCTGGTTATAATTACACACATACATTACTATATTTATAGTATTTGCATCTTTTAAGAAGAGTACCACATGGCTATGTGCAAAATTACACACATTAACCAAGGGTTACAGTCAAAAAACATAATTTAAATAGGACTCAACTAATTTCAAAATAGTTTCATACATTCCATATTGATATCTTTCCTCTTAATACTCTTATGGTATTACACTGCTAGTCTAGATCATTATAGAAATAATCTTCTCATTACTTCCACTGAACTATTTTAGGAGACCATTTACATACTACTATGCATTAAAATTAAATACATTAGTTTTAATCCAAATGTTTATTTTTCATGCAGAACTGAGAATGAGATCTGGCAGTATTTTTTAGCTACTTCCTAAAGTGGCACATGATTGTATTGTCTGTCTATCTGAATGTCATTATACTACAATCAGTTTTGAAATGAACTGAGTGGCAGAGTTTCACAGATACAATGCTACCACAATTTTGTGACTATCAATGGCGAGTAAAATAGAAAGCTTTCTTCCATGGGTAAGTGCTGTAGCTGCACTTTAGGAACTCCATCTGGCTTTCTGAATTGCAAACTAAATACACACATCAAGCTCCAACCAGCCCCCCCTTTTGCTCAGTTCACCTAAATGGACATGAATAGGTGACACTGCAGAGACTGCAACAGCCACCAGATAAAATGAAATCATAGGTAAAGGATCCTATAAAATGAAAGGGACTGGGATGGAGAGAGAGAGAGAGAGAGAGAGAGAATAAAGTCATAAAACAGATCTCTCTTGTTATGTTGCCTATGAAAATACTTGTTCATCCATCAAATTTTCAATATAAACCATACAAAATGCAGCTTGGAATATAAGCACACACTACAATTTCAAATCAAATCTTTGAATTTGCCCTTTAATCCAGCCAAATTAGATCAAAGGGAGTTTAGCCAAACTCAAAACATATCATTTATAGCCCACTGAGCACATTTACGTTCTTGCCATCACCTCCTCATTATTGGAGCATCTGTAACAACCTAAATATAAAACCTATTTATGCTAGCTAGTTTGTGTATAAAATTATTCCACAGGTATTTCATTAGAGTTAAAATATTAATTTTTAAGGATATATGACTAGTAGCGCTAAACACTTAAGTATAAATCCCTGAATGGATATTCAAAAAGTCAATTACCTGGGCACTTATTTACCACAAATAAATTTTTGTAAGAGTTAAAAAAAATTAAACAGCAAGTTTCTGAAAATACAGCAGCAAAATTAAAACAGGTTATGCATGATCTGTTTAAAACTCCCCAAATCAAGCATTGGTTTGCTATGCATGTAGTGAAAATGATCCTAGAAAAACAAAACAGTCTACAAAGTATAGACAGAACTAACTATTTCTATATCCATGCACATAAATTTCAAATAAAATAAAATAAAAAATTCTTGAGTCAAGAAATTTGAATTAATTAATTAGGTCAAAACAAAGCCACTGCCAATAGTCAGTGTTGTTTTTCTTTTCAAGCATGGGTTAAAAAATAAGGATATGCAAACAGGATTAATTAGATCATCTGGAATCTCTACCTTATAGAACATTCACTCTGGAGGACAGACTTGATCTTCCAATATTCCCATTCTTTTTTTAATCAAAAAAGAGGAGGATCAGTTCAGGCTCTCATCCTTGAGCCTTAGCTGTGCCAGTTACACAGAAAAAACCATGACTTTTTTTCAGATGGACAGGATATAATGAACTTAAACACAGTAATAACAACATGAACCCTGCTTTGAAAGGAGAGGGAGCCTATGCACCTTAAGTAGCACTGGCAAGAAATTTTGCCAAGAAACACTGCTTAAACAAGCAGGATGTTGTCAAGCACTGAAATTGATAGAAAATACAAATCTAATGTCTAACATAAGGAACATTAAGCACCTGAGTAAGCTTGTCATGACTCTGTTATGGTAAGGAAACTTTCTTCTCAAGAAGAAACTTTGCTAATATCCTGTCCAGATAAAGGTAGTAAACATTTCTAAATACTGTTTTGGTATAAGCATCAACACAAAGCAGTCTGAAGATACCTTCATGACAACATGCTCCTAAGAGTGCAGCTCCCCAAGAATTTAAGTTTGTAGTGCTCCTGTGATTCCATGGCATTGTTTATAACCTCCTATTCACCCACAAATTCTCACACTTCCCTTTGTACTACCATTATTTTTACCTGGGTCCTCCAAGAATTGCCATAAGATGCTAACAAAGCCTCAAAAAAGTCATAAAGGTAGTTTCCTACCAACAATAAAGCAAGTTATTTTCCAAACACACACCCCCAATATATAGTTGTTTAACTGTTAATATAGGTATTTTGTGTTATTTGTGCACCCTAGAGTCATACTTATGTAGACTGAGGCAGCGTGAGTATTAATTGACACAAGAGAAATACTTATGATGGGAGTGACCAATGAAAAATTGTGTCCAGAATAATCCTAGAAGAATTATTACAATTACAAAAAGCACTTGTAATAAAGGCCAAAAAACCAAGATTTTCCTACCATCCAAAGTGTATCTGCCCACCATAACAGAAATTACTTCCTTTGTTTTTGAATAAAAATAAAATGGCTGTAATTCTAAAGAAATGTGCCTTTATTTGTTTTCTTCCTTCTTTTTTCTCTATTGATAATGCAACAATTGCCTAGCTTTTCTATTCAGCTCAGAGCCTTTACCCCTAACTTCATCAAATTCTGCTATTTCAGGATAAGGTTATTTCTAGAATACAAGGGAACACAAATCCTGAAGTCACACTTTATCCTATGTAATTCTTTCCAGATGTAACACAATTAATAACCATGGAAGATAAATAAACTTTTACATATACATAGCAGACGTCAGTAAAATGATTAGATATATATAGGATCACAGGATAGTGTAGAGGACTGAAACCAATTCTTCTGCTCAAAACAGGGTTGATACTTAAGGCTGAACTGGTTGCAAAGGCTTTGTCTACTTAGGTCTTAAAATCCTGTGAATACAGATATTCCCTCATCTATCTGGGAAACCTGCTCCCATGCTTGACTGCCCTCACAGTGAAAAGTTTCTTCCTTATGTAAAGTAGGAAACTGCCCTGTTTGAATTTAAGATCCTGCCAAGCACCTCCACCAAGGGCTTGGTTCTGCCTTCCTAATAACTTCCCCTAAAGTATTGGAAAGCCATTAGATCCCCCTGACAATTTCTCTTCTCCAGCCTGAACAGGCTCAATTAACTTACCCTCTCCTCATCATAGCAGCTCTCTGCTGGACTTGCTCCATTTATTCAATACCTTTCTTGTCTGCAGAAGCAGAAAACTGGACACAATACTCTAGATACAGCCTAACAAATATCAAGAACAGGGGAATAATCAATTCCCTTCATCTAGTGACAATACCCTTGTTAGTATATAGTTCAGCTTGCTGTTAGCCTTCACTGATCCCAAGGTGCACTACTTAGTGTAGTTTATTTAGCTTGTCCACTAGGATCCCCAGCTCCTTTTTAACAGAGCAAATTCCAGCCACAAAATTAGGAATAAAACCTTTCTCCCCCCCCAGTTCCAAGTCACAGCCTCTACACAAAATGTGTAATCTTAATTTATAATTATGTTCCTTCTAATCTAAAGCATCTGAAATGTCTCATTGATCCAGTTCTTTAAGATAATTCAAACTTTAGTCAAAAACCTAGCCAATTTTAGCTGTATATTACATTATTGGCATTAATGATCAAACAAAACAGAATAAACTAAAAATTGAGTGTCAGCAGTGCACAGGCATCATGTCATTGATAAGAAGAATTTTAACACATTTATCATGGTTGCATGGTTGCAATATAAACATGCACATTTTCGTAAAAACTTACATAACAATTAATTTTATTTTAAAATCATAATATGACTAGTAAATTCTCTACTTACATCATATTAAAAAACATCCCAAAACCCAAACCTTTACTCCACAAACTTACCAGGTATGCCGGTCTATGCTTGGAACCACAAACAGGTATAAACATACTACTCAATCCTGTTTTACAGTAGCACAATTGACATTCATACAGGAAAGGGGAATTCTCTTTTGATCGATATTCAATTATATGATTAAGACCTGTATAGATTAAAAAAAAAAAAAAAGTTAGGAAATCTGATGTTTGCAGTTACATTGCAATGAACTGTAACAATTGTTTAAGTGAAAGTTAATTTCTGTGATATAACCTTAGACTGTTTCTAGAAAAAATTCTCAACCGATGGTATCTACCCTAATCAAAAATATTCCAGAACAATTTAAATATCAATTGCTTTTTTCACTAAGATCAGTCACTTTCATACCATACTTTTGAGTAGTGAGTGTCAACTTTAGTAAGATTTTATTTCACATTACATATTTTATATTTTCTAAGAATGAATCAATACTCTTTAGTGGCAAACATTACACAAGCAAACGATCACAGTATTAAAAATCCTCACCAAGTGCAGGTTCTGAATTTTTACATGTATTAAGCTCTTCTTCCAAGGTCTGTCCATGAAACCTCTCTGTCTCAGTTTGCAGTGTGAGATCAAATCAATTTTATCGATATTATCAATTTACCAATAAACATTCATGGTTTCAAGTCACATCACCAAAAGTCTCCAAAACAAAACAAACTCCTGAGTGTAACCTTTGGCCTAGGGACAATATGCTGAGAGATTCACATTCAAGTGAATCCCTGCTTGTACGTGGCCCAACAACACAAATTAAGTTAGATATTGAGAACCATTATTCCCCTGCTGCTATTGTGACACTTTTTATATTACTTCAGATGGGAAATACAATTAAATTAATTCCAAATGACCTTCTATAGTTCATACATCACTTGTAACACTGTACCTCAAAATATTTTATTTCTCTCCCTTTATGTTTTGTTTGGATTTTTTTGCATTAAATTTGCTTACCATAATCATAAAGTTTTGCAGGTATTTTCACTTGCTCCCCAGAGCCACCTATAAAATTATAAGTAGAGAAACAAATTTGATATAATAATGCTTTATTTTTTATACTAAAATTCTCTGAGTTTTTGTTAACGTGAGAAAAAATAAGCTACGTTTAGTTTTGAATGTGCTATGGGAGTTCTTTTGGAAAAGTAAGTGGACAAAACACATTCACACTAAACAATAGTTATTTAATGTCAGGCAATTCAAGAAACTAAGCCACCAGAAACTGCACAACATGGGTTCAAACATATATCACAAAGCAAAGTTATTAAACAGTGGCTTATAAATAGTAAGTAATTTTGGCTGTAATTTAATTTATAAAGAAGACAACCTGCAAGAAGGAAAAAACCTGACTGATTCACCATGGTGCAAATACCTTCTGTAATAAGAGAGCTCCATTTCCTAAATTTCAGGGGTACTTTAATCCAATACATCACAGCAATTCAGTTTAAATCCACTGAACTCAAGGTGTTTAAATTGCCATCCCACACAACTCAGCCCATAACCTCATCTTTTTGAAAACCTCTGCAGCTAACCTCTACACAAATCTATTTTCAACCATGTATGATATGTGATATGGCCAGAGCTGCAGAGTCTTAAGAAAGGTAAGACAGAAATGACCACATAATGTAATCTGCCCTTGAGGAACCTGGAAAAGAGAGAGAGCTGTGTAAGATGAGATTCTGTGTGCTTGGGAGCAGAATGCCAATCATGCAAAGGAAGCAACTTGCTGTTCCTTGAATAGGGGCTTAATGCAGTCGCTATGAAACAACAGGAAGAACAGAAATTCAGAAAACTCAGCATTTTACTACACAAAGATAAATAAACACATAGATAAATAAAGCACTAGAAGTGCCTGAAACAATGTCAGGTAAAGGCAAATTTGAATTTTTCATCTCTCAAATGTCCCTCAACCCTGCTAATCTGTTAAAAGCAATGTCTTTCTAAAATATCAGATCTTCATGAGAAATTGAGCATAAAGTCTACAATAAACTCTAAATAGGAGGTGGGAGTCAGAAGACTGCAATCTATACTACTGCATCAGAAAGAGTGACATATGCTGTGATTATAAAGATATTTTTCTTTAAAATCTTCCTTGACTTAAGTTACAAACTATATTCTGCTGACAAGTGAAGCTGCCAGCTCATTCCTGCCCATTAGTTGTTGCTTAATACTGGCTGCATTACCACCAATCTTCTGAAATTATCTTAATCAAAATATCAGAAGAGTGAAAGAAAAGAAATTAAGTGCTATGTAGATAAACCTACAAAGATTCTAATAACATGAATCATATTCTGGTTACTAGAAGTCATCAAGTTTCCTACTGGGCAACAAATCCTTAAAAAATAATAAATAAAAAGAAATGGTGACTGTGTTGATTACCTCTCAACATTTCAGGGCATCTATTTCTGCAGCATGCTGCTGCTGAATATGAAATCACTTAAATTTCCTTCACAGTCAATACAAAATTTCACAGATTTTGCAGGTGCAATGATTATGTATACTTGGACCATAACTTTCAAACCAAATTCTAGGAATGGTGTACAGCAGAAATATGTAAATATATTTTGGTGCATCGCTAGACACAAGTAGGAGAACAATTATGAATATAAATAGATCTTCATTCTGTCTGGAACTAGACCAGTTCATAAAGACTTGGAGAAGGTTTAATGATATATTAAACCTATTAAAAGTACTTAGCTTCAGCTAATTAAGATCTTATTAGTAATCTCTTTAAAAAAATATATAAAGTGTATACAGAAAACAGTATTTCTACATGCTTTATGAAGCATAATTTCTTAAAATAGATTTTAAATTTAGAACATCTCTAAGATCCTGAATTCTTTAAGGTTTCTCAAAACTTTTATGTAGGTGATCAGCAGTATTATAGCTAGAGCTTTTTAGTGTATTTTTGCATACCTCTTGTTCATATTAGTAATTGATCTCTGTAGGATTAGACAGTTGTATCATTAAAGAATACAAGACAGGTCTTAAAGCACAGGTCTTAATAATTAAGTCTTTTTCTTGTTTGTTTCATAAACACTTAGATTGGGGTGATGTGAAAGGTGCATGTATAGAACACAGTAGGAAGTAAAAGATCTTGCACTTACCAATGCCATGAGCTTTCAGTGCTTCTTCAATCTAGGTTACCAAGTCATCAATCAACAAGAAAGCAAGACACACTTGAGACTAAAAAATAACAACACTAATATTTTATTATTTATAACATAAATTAGATTAACACCATCATTATATCTCAGGTGATTAGGTAATAACATAAGAGTTGAAAGAGACAAATATTCTTTCCTGGATTGTCAGCAAAATTCCATTTTGCATGTTTTAACAGCCATATTTTCTCATGTATTGTCTTTACCAATCCAGAATACTGCATACAAAGTTGTAACATGTAGTTGTTAGTCCTATTAGTTGATAGGACTAATGTACAAAGTAAACTATAAATTATGGCAGTAAACAAAATAGTAAAGCAATAAAACCAGCTAAATATCTGAAACTGCACATTTAAAAAAGTACATTTAAATAGATTTCAAAGACATATTCTGTTACACCTGAAAAATCTCATAAAAGGTGCATTCAAAAATTGATCTTAGCATCTTGTGTTTGAAACCAAGAAAATGAGTCTGCAAGTTCAATGCAGAAGCACTCCACATTTTGCAAGTCTAGGTCAAAGAGAAGAAGTATTTCTAGCATTGCATACAAACCAGTGGAAGAAATAAATACCAGTGATATGAGAAAAAAAAAATCTGTTATCTAAATGTCACTATAGGCAAGTTCTACAAAATTACTGTTTCTCCAAAGACAAACTAAAGTAGCTTCTAGAAATTTTTTATGAGGCTCCAAGACCACCAAAATACAGTGGAATTAAAAGGAATCTCTACATCATACTAAACTTTCAGATGTCTCCAGAACTCCTCAGCTATCCCATAGCATATTTTGGTGTGGGTAAGTGAAGACAGATCCAAGATCTTCCTCACACACTGTTAACCATGTGTGAATTGAAGGCAAAATGCAATAGTAACAAGCAAGTACACAAGGCCAAAAGGAGCCAGTTCTGCTCGGTGCTGCACCCAGACTAACACACTTGTACTTTCATCAGTTTGGGGCCTGTCTCACCCACATGCACATGAAGTTTGGCAATCACAACTGGTTTGTGCCTGGGTCAGTTCAGAACAGTAGCTTGTTAGGTTTAAATTCACAGGAGTCAGCAGAGCCAGACCATGTATTTTCTTCTTCCTTAAAAAACCCCAAGATGCTTGAAAATTGCAGCAATAAATCTGAGAATAAGGTAAACTAGAAATCTTTTTTCCAAACAGGAGCTGCAGTTTAATCTTCCACTATAAAAGGATGCATTTATTTTTAAACATAATTTTTAAGTATTCTTATTAAAAAGTTGCTTCCTGGAACACATCCAAGTAAAACAGGACAAACGCAGCAAAGAAAGTTCAAGTCCAGAGCTATTTATCAGTTTTGTCCATGGGAAAAAAAGCTAACCAAAACAAAAAGCCTCCAACTCGGTTTAGTCCAACTTTGTTCTATCAAAACTAATTGTTTTATTGCTACCATTTTCAGTAAGAAATACTTACATTGCAGTAGAAGGGGTTTACTTGCTTCTCTACCTCAGCTTCAGGATCCATAATTAACCTTTAGATGATAAAGAAGCTATAGGAAAACTGTGAAAAGATTGCGATCTATTATTTTAGCTTCACAAAATCATTCATATTCTTGTTCTACCTCTTTAAGTGTCACGCATACTCCAGTTTTAATTTGCGCCTCACCTTTAGTTATATTCAACCTTTAAATCTCCAGCCTAACAAACATATTTTTTAACTTGAAAGCAAAAGCACAGCGTGGAAAGAAACAATCTTCTCCAACAGTTTCCCAAAGCCATCAGAAGGTTACGCACAGCCCGAAACAAAACTAATCCGAAGTGTTTCAACCTTCCCACTGACCCCACTTCTTCCCTGGAACTGAAATGCACGCATGGGCTGGGAGAGATGACACACGGAGGCAACACCCAGGCAAGCAGAGCCCCAAGGATGCTTTTTTAACGAGAATACCACAGGGGGTTGTGAAGAAGAGCCCTGATCCCACTCCGGATCGAGGCAGCGCGGAGAGGGAAGGGAAAGGGGGGAAGGGGAAAGGGGGGAAGGGGAAAGGGGGGAAGGGGAAAGGGGGGAAGGGGAAAGGGGGGAAGGGGAAAGGGGGGAAGGGGAAAGGGGGGAAGGGGAAAGGGGGGAAGGGGAAAGGGGGGAAGGGGAAAGGGGGGAAGGGGAAAGGGGGGAAGGGGAAAGGGGGGAAGGGGAAAGGGGAAGGGAAAGGGGAAGGGAAAGGGGAAAGGGGAAGGGAAAGGGGAAAGGGGAAAGGGGAAGGGGAAGGGGAAAGGGGAAAGGGGAAAGGGGAAAGGGGAAAGGGGAAAGGGGAAAGGGGAAAGGGGAAAGGGGAAAGGGGAAGGGGAAGGGGAAGGGGAAAGGGGAAAGGGGAAGGGGAAGGGGAAAGGGGAAGGGGAAAGGGGAAGGGGAAAGGGGAAGGGGAAAGGGGAAGGGAAAAGGGGAAGGGAAAAGAGAAGGGGAAGGAAAGGGAAGCCAAAAGATCCAGCCAGCCCCTGGGCCGCCGACCCAGCCCGACGCGGGGAAAGGGGCCTTGGCGACATTTCCATCTCTGCCCGGGAGGGGACCGACACCTGCTCCCGCAAACCTCTGGGCCGCTCAACTTACCCCAGCACCCGGAGGAGCCGAGGGAGCCGGGGGCCAGCGGCACTTCCCCGCTGCCGCACAGGCTCCTTCCCCTCGACCCGGTCGCGGGTTGACTCCCGAACCACCGCCACCGCTACTCCCCTCTCCTCAGGCAGCGGCGGAGGGGAGGAGACTAAAGGAGAGCAGCCCCCGCCCCTCCCGCCGCTTTAAGGCTCCCAGCCGCCGCCGGCGGGGCCCGGGGCGCACCGGGCGGGCAGGAACTGCGTCACGGCAGGCACGGAAGGAGCCCGGCCGGTGTGGGGGGAAGACAGTCGGTACGGTAGCGGAGAGCAGGAGCTCCGCTCCGGCGGGAGAAGGGGCACGGCGGAGGGAGGGCGCGACACCCGCTCCCGGCCGCCTCCTCCCCCCGCCGCCGCTGGGGGCGCTGGCGGACATTCGCGTCGTTCCGCCGGGAGCTGTCGGAGGTAAAGCCCGAGCTGGCGTCTTGTGCCGCTGCACCGGGACGGGCGGGGTTGGAGACCCCCATCTCGTTCCGCATCGAGGGAGGCGGGGTGCTGCGCTAGGGACGTGCGGCCCAGCAGCTTCTCCCATGGCCCCGTGTCAGGTGTAGGCAGGGCTGGCTGCCCACCCACCCCACCCCACCCCACCCCACCCCGTCCCGGGCCACCGTTGGGTGTTTGCGCGAAGCTTCCCCGAATAAACACCCAGAGACGCACGCACCTTCCGCAGCCCTTCTTTACCTGAAGGCTCAGCCTCCCTCGGGGAGGGTTGCGACCCGCGTCACGGCGGGCCCCGCCGCCACCACCCCTGGGGAGAGAAGCCGGTGCCGTGCCGCCTTTCTTTCCTCTGGAGAGGCGGGAATCCAGCGCGGGGTTTGCGGGGAGCTGAAGGAGTGCCGGCGACCTGCCGGCGAGGAGGTGAGGGAGGCAGGCCCGGCCGGGAGCAAGAGACGGGGAGGAGGAGGAGAAGAGGGGAGGGGACGGGAGCCGGCGGCGCTTTGTTACTCGGAGGGAGAAAACGGGGGGCGGGGGGGGGGGGGGTGCCCGCAGGGTGGGGCTGTCCCCGGCGGCCCCGGGGAGCAGGGTGTCGGCGGGAGCTGTGTGACAGAGTGACCGTCTGCCGTTCCTCCTGCCGCCGCAGATGTCCCTGGATCCGCTCCTCAGCCGCAGCCTGCATGCCCGCCCTGGGTGGAGCGGTCTTCTTTGTGGAGCCGGGACCTGCTCTCCTTTCTCCTTCAAGCAGAAGAGGAGCTAGCGAGGCAATAAAAGCCAGCTCGAGTTGATGTTTGAGAAGTTCGGGTGCAGGAAGAGTCTGGTAGGATTGGGGGTTTGTGCCTGGTTGTTTTTTTTTTTTTTTTTTTATGTGTTTTAAGGCAATCGTGAGAAATAGCAGCCTGCGTCCATTACCTTCCTTTGCACAAACTGCTTTGGATGTCCTCCATAGGTAGCGGGATGACCCTCTGGAATTATACATATACGGGGTTAGATGTAATGTAACGTTGCGTGTATTTTTAAAAAATACATTTGCTTTAATATGCGTGTAAAAATTACCCAGGAGAATTTTAGGCAAAGTACCCTAAATTTTTACTAGTAGATTATTTTATTCATTTGCTGGATGATCCGTGATAACTATTAATTTGTATTACAACGGCGTGGGGGGAGAAGCACTCAAAGAGGTTTGTTTATCCGATTATATGTAACAGTTTCCATGAAGATCTCATTCATATTTGTCATACGCATCTAATTAACTAGTGATTTCAGGTCTCAAGATAGACAGAGTCAGGCCTGGAACACTGATGGAAGCTGTGTGAGGAAAACCTAACATCTGAGGAAGAAGCACATTGCTCGCTGCTGGTTCTGTCATTCAAATGGAATATAGACCTGTTGTTGTGACTGGTTTGGGTTGTTGCATTCCCATGCCTTTCTTTCACCCTCAAACACTGGACGAAAATGATAGAATTAGAATTGGTTTCCAGTGCTGTTATTTACTGGCTATGCTTAAAGTTTCACCTGCAATTTAAGTTGGAAAATATATTTTTTTTTCCCAATGGTTAGCTATTTCTGATAGCAATCTTGTTGGCATTGGTAAGTGAATTCCATTTCCACACTGTAAGTGACCACAGTTCACTAGCAAACTATTTTCTTTGGGTTTGGTTATTGTGACTTGAACATTTGGGTCAAGTTCTCCACCCTAACTTTCTCTTTGCATTTTCTTGTGTCTAAAAAAAATATTTCAGGGACTGAAAATGCTCACACATACCAGCCTGAAGTGATTTTTTTTTTTAAATGTGCTTATTTGCAGCTGGTTGGAATTTCTGTGTATGCTTAGGCACGTGCAAGCAAAAAATAATACATATATATGAACATATGTGCACTTCTTGTGTTATTTTTTTCAAGATAGTCTTCCAGCAGATCACAGGGAGTTCCTTGTTGTGTAGTCACACAACATTTCAAAGTAAAATGTTTCAAAGTAAAAATCGGGCCTGAGATATTTTTGTTATTTTAAGGTGATAAAACTTTGTGTGAGACCACAAGTACTTAAGACACAGACTTGTTTTAAAGCAAGTTGTGAATTGAGCCATGCCAGAAGATATTTAGGATAATGTACTTCCTTATTGTACATGTTTTAGAGCCTGGGCACCTGTGAGAGTGGGAGAGCCTTCCATTCTTTGTTAGAATTCACTGTCCAACTGGCCTCATGTGCCTACATGTTCCCAAATCAATCTTATTTATTGTATGGTGTAGTCCCACTAACCTACCTCTATTTCAGCCCAAATTCCTATAGGCTGTATTATATCCTGGGCATATGTCCTGGTAGGATCTTTTAGCCTCAAAATGGAAAATTTGGGGTCTTGTGAGAGTCCTTTTTCCTATTCTGCAGAGGAGCAGTGTGCTTCCAGAAGATGACTAACAGGCACAAAGAAGCAGATGTGAATATAAATATATGGTGATGTTTTCCTCCAGCTTCTCACTACTCTATGTTCTCTGACATCTCAGAGTACTTTCTGTTCACCTAATTGAAAATGGGCTTTCATGTATTGAAGCAAGCAGGCTAAACACATAAGAGATTGAGAAGAATCTTCAGGAACTCTTCTCTGTAGTGCATTAAAATGATTTCAACAGTGCTCCGGTTCTTCTATGCATCCTAGATCACAGTTCTGGGGTTTTTTTGTTGTTTTTTTTTTTGTTTTTTCCATGGAAAGGACAAAAGTACAGCATGTAGGAAAAAATAGTTAGGAATGTGTATGGAAAAGGAAGACTGATATTGTATTCTTCTCAGAGTAGGACACGAGTTCCCCTTCTAAATTGTACAGTATTTGAGCTTGTGACGGGGGATCTCAGATACTACCACAGTAAAAATAATAGTAATAAATGATAGTGTGTAGTATGAAAGTGATACTAAAGAGTTTGCTGTGGCTCCGTCCATGAAAGATGAGCTTTTATCCTAGAATATACTATGTTACATATATGAAGCTGTATATGGAAATATTTTAAATATTTACTGATACCAGTTTATCTCTGCCTGAGAGAACTGTGTAAATAAATATTTAGCACCTGGAATCCATAACTCCTGGTATGATTGTTTAGCTTTATGGACTTTGTTTCCAAAATTCATTAAAATCCATTGTTTTTCTCATTAAAGGCACTTTCATACACACAAACATCTCATGATTTTTGATCTGAGATTCTCACACCTTTTCAAAGCTAGAAACAAGATTTATATGTATCAATGGCAGGCAGAATAATTTTGGATCACACAGAGCATCTGATCCTGCTTTTTCAGGGTCATAATCTATTGGCCCATATGACTTGCTGATGGGACCGCTTTTTGTCCTGTTTCTCAGTGAAACTGAGGCCAACACATGTTAGAATTCCATTCAGCAGCTGTCAAAAGCATCTCAATGGTTTGGAGTGATACAATAAGTATGTAAGTAAAGTAGATTAGTAGATAGAGCCTATTTCATTATAGGCCTCTTATTTTACAGGTTTTGAAAGCTGTTTTATGGAGCTGTTACCAATTTTCAGTATCTTTTTTTTGTTAGCAAAAAGAGAAGATGACATCTGTATCTGAAGCATCTCTTCTGCAGATGCACATGTTCTTTCTATTTGACCCAGACATTGTAATTATTGGTATAGGATACTTTCAAGTTTATTTACATGCACTTATTTTGTCCTGTGAGGTTACGGGCATTTATGAATTCCTGTCACCAAGTGGGGTGACTAAATTTTCACAGAGAGTAATAAATTACTTGATTTAGTGTGATGGAAGAAATTCTAGATGAGTGAACTGTCTTCCTACACTCAGCCACCCAGCTCTCTTCATTCTTCCACCTTTTTCTTTCTTGCAAAATAAACAAGCTGTTCTGTGAGCAGCAAAAGTAAGAAAGCCTGGTTCCCTGTAGATGTTTCCCTTTGCCTCCTAAATCCTGTCTGCTGCAAAACCTCTAACTTTCCCATGTCCTCATGATATCAGCATTTCTTTAGCACCAGCAGAACTGTGACCAGCCAGGAACTGTGTTAATGCTGGCTGTCAAGCCAGTACATACCCAGGGATTGCCCAGTTGAACAGTGACAGAAAGTACAAACTGAGTGTTTGTCTCCTCTTTTTCAGTAGGGATACATCTTAGATGTTGCTACTAACTTAAAATATTTAATTTAAACTCAAACTATTACTTATTTCTGTACACTTTGTTTCAGATTCTCCATTCTAGGCTTAGTTCTACTGCCTTCTTATTATATATGTTCAAACGAGCCTGAGTTTGACGATTCAAACCAGAAGAAATGTGAACTCAAACAGCATTGCTCCCCCTTTTTCTACTTAATTATACACAAGTTTCAGCCCAAAATGTAAAAGTAATTGGGGTTACACAGTTGTAGTGGGAGGGAATGGTAGAGAAGTGTGGAAAGATAAAAAACCCCTACATTTTGCTGCACAGTCATGTGCTAATACTTCAAGGAACCACTGGTTCATCCCTTCCATTATGGCTAGGAATGATCTGGCATCAGCTCCCCTTTCCCTACTGTGTATGTAAGCCTCAGGCTTAAGAAGAGAGGCAGTCATTAACGTGGTGTAAGTATATAGCAGTGGCTGTACTGGCTGAAGCTAAAATTCATTTTAGCCTGGTCAGGAAGAGTGCCATGCATGCAGAGTCAGCAATGAAGGGCAAAGGAACTGTACCTTCAGAGCAGTTCATTTCTGTAATTAATTAATGTCTTCTTGAAACCCTTGCCTCTTCTCAGTATTGTGATACTGGTCAGGAACCTCCTGCCTATTGGATGTCAGTCAGGGAGCATGGGAGAGAACCAAACCAACAGAAGTCTTTAAAAAGAGAACTTCATAGTTTCTCACCTGTGTTTCAAATATTGTAGAGAGGGGAGAAAGCAGTTATACTTAGTAAACAAAGGCAGAAGAGGGTGTTTTATGTACCAAAGGAAATCCGAACCTGCTAAAGGTTCAACTTCAAACTATCAAGGGCTGAGTCTCAGAGCTCAGGGTGAAAAAAAGTGCAATGAATAGGAAAACAAGTAATTAAAAACAAGTTACTAACTAAATTAAATACTGAGTATTTTGTATCAAGATACATTGTATCTTGACAAAGAACAAGGGTTTCCTCCTTATAGTGTACTACTTCTGTAACTGTGTATCCACCCAAGTGGAAATAGGAAACATCATATAATTATACAGTATCTTACCTGAGAGTTTCGTTATGTATTCTAGAACTATTCACAGGCTGTTCTAGAAAATGAAATGTATCAGAAGCTATGCTTAGGAGTAACCAATCCTAATCTGTGTTTTTGTTTGTTTGTTTTTCAACATTGTTTTCATAGGATTTTGGCTTCTCGGAGAAAAAATAGAAAATGCAAAACGAAATAATAAAGCCTGCAAAATACTTCTCAGAAGTGGAGAAGAGCGTGCTGCTAGCATTAGTTGAAAAATACAAATACGTGCTTGAATGTAAAAAAAGTGATGCAAGAACTATTGCTCTGAAGCAACGTACCTGGCAAGCACTAGCTCACGAATATAATTCACAGCCCAGTGTATCCCTGCGAGACTTCAAACAGTTAAAGAAATGCTGGGAAAACATCAAGGCACGGACAAAAAAGATAATGGCACATGAAAGGCGGGAGAAGGTAAAAAGAAGTATTAGTCCACTTATAAATACTCACATCATAGGGAAAGAGAAGATTTCCAGCATAATGCCTGAGCAAATGTACTTTTTGCAGAGCCCACCAGAAGAAGATTCTGAATATCAGCCTGATGCTTCTAGTCAAGGTATAAATGTTACTGTAATGATGCAAGCGGTACTGTTTTGTTTGTGATTTTGCCCATGATTCTCTTTCAGCAGTATAAATCTCTCCACTTAGCTGTGGCTGATGAAAAGTAAGTCTAGAAAAGTGATTTCAGAGTTACGGTATCAGAAGGCTCCATGTATTTCTCTAAGCCTCCAGGAGTTAAACTGAAGTTGTACTCATTTTTTTTTTCACTAGTTTTTGCATATCTCCTACTTTGTGGCAAGCATAACAGTAGCTTAACCCATGCTTTCCAAAAAACAGTCCTTCATAGTGTCTTTTTGTGGGAAAAAAGGTTGTCTGAGCATTAAAAAACCAAAATCAAACCAAAACTGCAGCAGCATACTGATAAACTATTTTCAGAAGACTAGAGTTTCACGTAGTTATTTTCTCCATGCAGTCCACAATGGAGGATGGCCTTTTTAAAGAAGTTCAACACTACATTCCTCTTTGTTTAGCAGACACACACGAAATAATTCGTAACAAGATGGGAGGGTGGCTACAACAGTTTCTTTATTAAGTCAGGATCACACAATTGTCCTTGCTCAAAAGATAACAGTAACTACATTGTTAGATAGCATTCTTGTAGTAACTTTTTCGTAATTGTATTTGCTATAGGTAGTAATGAGGATTTCTAAAGCAATGTATTTTGAGACCCTTATTTGCAGTGATTACTATTTTATTCCACAAGTAACTTCTTTTACTTCAGTAGACTTCATATAACCTCCTCAAAGTTAGAATACTGTAATTTTTTCCCTAAAAATATATACCACTTCACTTACAGCATGTACAGTAGCAATAAGCAAGGAATAAATAGTATTCTTTCCAATATTCTTTCAGTCTCTTGATATTAATGTTGATGCAGCTCTTCATCTGACACTCAAATCTTCCATAAAGACATTGCAAGGCACACAGATATGGTTTAAACAGCTGCATTAAGCTGCAAACACCTTCAGGCTCAGTCACCTAAACTTAGGTCTCTATGTATAAATGTCTACATTCACTTTATTATTCTGAGCTCCTCTTCTAGCCATGGAGGTCTACCAACAGAGCCATAAGTGGTTCACTTCAGACCATTGTGACCTTAGTACTCTGTAAGAGCATTATTTAGTAGCTCCTGTATTATGGTACAGAAGCACATGTTTTAGCTGTATACACTAATAATTATATTATCACAAGTTTGTGTTTCTTGAGAAAGAAGAAGGGAATAATGTAATACATTTTGCTCTTATGTTTTGCAGAATCATTTGTTGTCTCAAACAGAGAACTTTGTGATGAAGAGAAAGTGTTGGTACATTTCCCAGTTTGTGAAGGTACCTCCCAACCTGAGCCTTCATGTTCTGATGTCAGAATAGCAGCCGATAAGAACTACAGAAGTAAAGCATCTCAGGAAAGTGCTCTGAAAAAGATGCATGAGGAAGAACATCATCAGCAAATGTCAATTTTGCAACTGCAGTTAATCCAAATGAATGAAGTTCATGTGGCAAAAATACAGCAAATAGAAAGAGAGTGTGAGATGGCTGAAGAGGAACACAGGATAAAAATGGAAGTGCTAAATAAAAAGAAAATGTATTGGGAGAGAAAACTGCAGACCATCACAAAAGAATGGCCTGTATCATCATTTAACAGACCCTTCCCTAACTCACCATAGAACATAAAGGGGCAGAGAATCAGTCTGATTGAGCACATGTATGAGTAATGCACACTGGAAAGAGGTTTTTTTAGTGTGAATGTACAGTGACAGGATAGGTGCCCAGTTGATAGCAAACACCCTTTAACTTAACTTTTAGGGAAACAGTGGTAGAATCCATCAAGGGGAAAACCATATTGTTCATTTGTAGGTAGTTCTGATTTGTTTAACTTTCAGACATGCACGGTGCTCTAAAATGTGAACATGTTTTCTCCTCTCAGAATACCCTAATATTCCTTTGAAATTTAAGGTACTCAGGGTATTCTTATGTTGTGTGTTCTTAAGAAAACTTAACAGCTTTAAAAATCAGGTTGTAGTGTTTATTTCTATCTCTTCCTGTCTACCATTTCTTGAATGAAGGCAACAGCTGGAGTTGCTCTTTGCTATTGAGACAAAAAGTGATTGACAGGTATTGGTTGGATTGTTATGCTGGGGTTTAGAAAAAAACCAAACCAAACCAACAAAAAAAAAAAATCCAACCACTCTGTGTTTAATGTAGTTCATATCTTATTCTTCAAAGAAGATGTGAAAATGAAGGAAATGGCAAAAGGACCTCTGCAGTATCTGGGCTCTGCCTGTGAAGAACAGTAATATTTTCCAGCTGGCTGGCTGATTGAGAGAATGGTTCTTTGAGCCTTGACCCTTAAGAAGTAGGAAAGAAGGTGACTTCTTTCTCAAAAGCCTTTGTGTTTGTCTTCTGTGTTCCAGGCCCATTTTTAGTTCAACTAAAATACTCACTAAAATACTACCAAAATAGGAGGGTCACATGCTGCTGCCAGCACTGTGGGCTGTTCACCTGGAGTCACACTGAGGGCAAGAGCTTTTCAATATTTCATAAAGCTCCTAGAGTGTAGTGAGCCAGCCACTCCTTTGGCAAAGTCTCCCTCTGTCTCCCCATGCAATACTTGATGGTGTAGTGGGATTATTTTGGTCTCTCCCTAGCTACAAGAGAAGACCAGGTCTCTCCCTCTTTACCTTCACAAAAGGGTGAGAATCAGTTCAAAGGAATCATTCCTGTCTTGGAGCACTGTTCTGTTTTGTTCTGTCCTGTGTGTTTTACAGTGGTGTGTTTCAAGCCTTTGCTGTCAATGAAGGGTGATGGATGTGAGATTTGTAAGAAAGCATTCACATGAAGGTCCCTTCAGAATCTGGGGGCCCAGAATAGTAGGTGATAGGAAAGCACAAATAAGGATAATCCTTCCCCAGGCACTCATTTAGTTTAGTAGGGCAAGGGTTAAGAAATTGTGAAATACAGAACTCCTCAAAGACTCATAACTCCTGATGTATGAAAAGCTGTTTTATAGGAAGGTGTACATCATTTGCAGAAGTGAAAAAAATTAACAAAATCATGATTTTTCAGTGAAAAACCTGAGTATCCTGTTATTCAATAAAGTGTTTTCAGATCGTGATTCTTGAGGGCAAGTCCATACAGTGACCAACACAATCAAATGAGAGTGTGTCACAAACCATACATTCCCAGTTACACTCCCATCTCTTCCCTGGGTGTTCATTCTGGTGGAGTGAATTTCTCTTGGTTTTGTTTTGGTGTGTTTTGGTTTGGGTTTTTTTTTGTGTGTGTGTGTGTGTGTTTCTTTTTCTTGAGCTGCTTTCCCTGCTGGTGATTTATCTTTGCAAACACTGCCATTATCAACCACAATACTCACTGTGGCACATGCATTGCTTCCTTCAACATGCTAACCCCAGCCATCTCAGTGGGACTGATTTTTTGCAACACGTGACAGAGACAAAATTTTTCTCCTGCAAGATCAAAAAAACAGGCCACATATGAAATCTGAAAACAGATCTTTTTGACAGCAAACTCAGTTTTCTTATTAATTGGCCATATGAAGGAAGCACAGGACTTCCAAAAAAGGCTATCGTTATGGACACTTTCTTTGAATGGAAACACTTTTGGAAGGTAGGACAATCCTGTGGGATAACAGTAGAGGCAAAAGAAAGACATAAACAAGAACGAGAACCTTTTTGTTCTGAGGTTGTTCTGTGGTCTGGAAGATGAGTCAGTTATTTGAGTGATTATGACAGTTGCTCAAGCACCACTGAGAAAAAATAATTGGAAAGATAATTTGTCTTGACCAGAGATGGGGTTCCTTCCACACTACTTCTAAGTGACAGTAATTTGAAACTATGACATTTAAACTTGGTGTGTTAAGGTGTCAAAAGTTTGACAAATGGAGACAATTTCAGCACTGTGAAGAAAGCAAAAACAGAGACAATCCAGGTCTAGATAGCCCAGTGAGAAGGTATGAAATAGTCCAGGGAGAATCTCATGATATGTGAGATAAGGGTAATTTCAGCTCCTGACAGTTATGCCATTGATCCTGAAAGATTGTTTTATTTTTATATTAAAAAATAATTTTAAATATGGATGTTTTCAGACTGTACTAAGTGGGCCATGCCTTGCATTTTGTTATATATTCTTATTCTGAGACCAAAAGTTACAGTTTTTACAATAGACCCATTTAATTCAGCTTCTATTTAAAAGAAAGAAGATCACAGGAGAAAAATAAGAGCCAAAATGAATATATGGAAGAAAAAGGATGGTGACTACATTTACCGAGGAAGAATGGGAATGTCACACCTAACGCAAATGATACAAGATGCTTTTGTAGTACAGGTAATAGATGGCTTACTGGTGACACAAGTTTCTGCTTTCCCATCTGTTGTTTGTTGCTGTAAGGTTGAGCGGTAGACACAGAAAAATGTAAAAGATGAACAAGATGAAATAATGTATCTCCTTGCCTGGCTTTTGCTTTTTCATCTAGAAGCTTTATAAAGTGATTGGTGTGGTGGAATGTGGCTTTTACAATTTTATTTTTTTTTTTTCCCAATTACTTCCTCTGGTATTAGGGTTTATCTGTTCTTTGAATTTTCTGGTATGTAAGATAGCCATCTCAGACAATATGTCCATTTGTTCCTCGCCCTTTTTTCTAGATTATATCATTCAGATACTTTCACATGATTGTGTTTTCCTGTTAACCATTTGTCCAAGCTATATAGGCTTTTTCCCAAGTTTTTTTCATAGATAAAATACGCAGTATTTTAATAAGAAGAACATGCCTGTTCATCTTCCAGTTTGTTATAGAAGTTGCTGGCAAGAAAAAACTTAAAAGACAGTGGGCAAAATGATCCCTGCTTAACTCCAGAATGAAAAATAAATAGCAAACATGTAGTGGCTATTGTTCTCAGCCTCTGTCTTCTTATTAAGAGAAACTATGCCCTATAGGCAAGGTGTGGTGAATTCCTTTACACTTTCTAAAACAACACTAGCCTGACTCTTAAGTATTAATTTGTTAATTTGTAATCTGGTGTAATCTATTTGTTGATTTTTTCCTCCCATATTTTTTTAACCAGCAATATGAGCAGAGGATTTCATTCAGACCTATGTGTTTTCCTCTTCCTCTTGCCCAGGTTGCCTATATCACGTGTTCCTCAGTCATGGTCTTCCTCTTCCACAGAAAGCATATTCAGTAAGCCTTTTCTACAGGTGTCCATGCATTCTGAATACCACACAAAGACTAGGAAACACATTTTGTAGAGAGATTAGTGTAGAGAAAAGGCTGTACAGAGAAGGGTACTTTCTGCTTTCTTTCTCCATGTAATTCTGGGAGAATCATAGAATCATAGAATCCTAGGGGTTGGAAGGGACCTCGAAAGATCATCTAGTCCAACCCCCCCTGCCAGAGCAGGGCCACCTAGAGTACATCTCCCAGGAACGTGTCCAGGCGGGTTTTGAATGTCTCCAGTGAAGGAGACTCCACAACCCCCCTGGGCAGCCTGTTCCAGGGCTCTGTCACCCTTACAGTAAAAAAAATTTTTTTTATTTTTTTTTTTTTTAAAAAAAACAAGAAGAGTTTGTGACTACGAAATCAGTCATCAGGATCAGAGTTAATGTACTAAAATGAAGCTGTGTAAGTGGTTCTGATTTTTCAGGAATCATTTGGGTTCTGTAGAGGATAGGCTTGGGGTTTCAAGACAAGAAAGTTCCTTCTTTCTGGGTAGTAAAGAGTATCACCAGAAGATTTTCACAGTCTTCCTCAAATCAAGGCTTTTGTCCCTTCTTGCAAAGAAATAACCCATCCTGCATCATATTACACTATTTCCTTCAACACCCTGGCTGCTCTTTCACAGGAGCAAGTGATCTTGATGATTTCCACACATCTTCTCAGTGATGTTTCTTCCTACCCTATATTTCTTCCTACACTATGATGTTTAGCCAGGGCTGAAAGACCCAGCCCTCCCCCTGGCCAGGCATTGCTCAGAGCAGTGGTCCTTATAGAACAGAGGCTGCTGGTGTGGCTGAGCTCAGAGCTGAGGCTGCAGGGCTTAAATAGTCCTGGATGAGCCCCGTGACAAGAAAAAGGAGAGGTGGCTCAGGGCTGCTCTTTGCTGATTTGTTCTTCATTTAGTGCAGCTGAGGATGTTGCCTTGAATATTGTTTAATGACCATTTATCCTTGTGTGTTTCCAATACCAAATCTTAGCAGTCTCCTAAGGATTTGTATGGTTACTTAGATGTTTTTCAGTGACCTTGTGCAGATTATTTCATTTTGGTAGTTGTAGCTACAGTGACTTTTATTATCTGTCCTTCTTCTTCCTCACTTGCATTATAATGCTTCCAGTTTCATTCTGAATCTCTGTGGTTACAGTCCTTACAGCCCCACATCTGTGCAGTATCATATCTTCAGATATTTTCCTCATTACATTGAAATGATAAACTGCTACACATATATATATTGTGACTTTGGGGGCAGGGGAATTACATGTAAATCTTAAAAGACCGTTTTAATTGTAGTTTTTTCCAGGCAAGTGAAGTTCCTTACAAGTAGTCCTGTGATTTTGTATGTTAAACTATCTTGTTCAAAACTATTTTTATGACTGATTCATCTTAGTTGTTTTCGTAAGATAACTGCCTGTCTTCTTGATTTTTCTGTTTCTTCTCAAAGCAGCTGATTGTCAACACATCATCACTCTTTCTGAATTTTTTTCCCTAGTTAGATGTTCAGAAATGTTTCTGTACAAAGTAAGTACTAATGTGTACTAAAGCAAATGCATTTAGGCTAATAAAACAAGCCAAGTAACAAGATGATAATATGCAGTGACTGTTAGTATAATTAAAACATTACAGAGGACATCTCTGTACATTTGATAAAAAGATGGAAAGCAATTTGTTGCTATCTATGAGGATAGGCTAATATATTTTTACAGTGGAAGCAAGCAATGATCTGTTTCTAGTATCACAGATTAACTTCTGTGCTGCTGATTTACAATGGATTTTGTGTATTAGAATTTTTTTTCTTTTTCATCATGGAATTACATAAAACATCATAAAATTACATGATTTCCTTATATGTAAAGAAGGTGCATATGGAAATGTGGAGAGTTTTCTGGGCCTAAAACAAGAGCAATAAAATAGAAAGTTACTAGCTGTGGTTCTGAACATGTTACTATTCTGGTGGTGAAGGGTTTAGGCATCCCACTACATTATCAGTCATGTTAATAACACTGAACATATTGCAAAAGCAAAAATAAAAATAAAAATGGGCTGGTATGTTTTTCAGAGCAAGTCAGAAGTGAAAACAGCTCTTGGCTCTCTTAAGAAGTAACACTCTCATGTATGTCCCTTGTGTGTTCTTCACCTTCCCTGATGACTCTTTCCTTTGAGATTCTGAACACCATCCTATTCACAGCTCCAAGTGCATGACAATAAGAAAAATAACCAATCAAAAAGGAAACATGCCAGAATTAGTAGACCTCAGTCTTCACTGAAGTCTAACAAATTTCTGAGACTATGTTATCCAGGCACTGTAGAAAGGCACGTGAAACTTACCCAGCATAGACAAAGGGAAGCAAGGAAAGGAAAAAGGTTTCTCACTGCATGGCTGTGGGTTATATTCTCTAGTGTAACAGAAATAAAGCAAGATAGATTTTTAGTTAGTCCTTATTTAACTTATGCAGGTTTTCTTAAATGTTGATTGAGATTGTTTGTTTTTCTTTTGTTATTCAGTCCAGCTAAAGAATAGCTGTGTGGTTCAGTTTCTGAACAAACATTCAAGCACCTAATTAATCAAATTTGTTTGGTAACTAAGAATAAGTCTGTTTGTATGCAGCACATGGATGGTATTCCACAAATATTTAAGATGGATGGTATTCCACAAATCTTCAGGTATTTCTTCGCAAATATATGAGGCTGCTCTTGGGCAGCCCTGAACCTCAAACTGGCATTAAATGCCAATGTAATAGGAATTTATTATGGCACTAGTGAGGTGCCATGTAAGTAGCTCAAGCTCTGTCCATTATTTGGTCACGTACAAACCCCCTTTCCTTTTCTTAAACTTGTGCCCTGAAATTATGTGCTAAGCCTCAAGTGGACCAGCTGAATCACCCTTGTAAATTCCTGCCACACGTTCTGTATTACAGGATAATGTGAGGGGGGAAAAACCCCCCAAACTTCTGCTTCTGTTTAATTGAGAAGTTTTTAAATTTTGGCCTGTTACTTGAACAGAAGCTTTCCTAAAAATTCTTCAGTTCTGTTAGACACTTATGTGTTCCCACAGAACCATCCTTTAACCCCATGAGCCGTGTGGCTTTATAACTTGAATACCAAGCCTATGGACTGTATGAAGCCTGAACTGACATGCACATGACAAATTCCATTTATCTCAAAAAGATCTTGCAAATGTTCTCATATACTGAGAGTCTGAAAAGTATGAATTAGGGAGGTGATGTGATGGATTTTGATTTTTGGCAGGCTTGCAGTTATCACTGTTGACCTACTAGAGAGTTTCAGTCTTTGCTTAAGGAACAACAGTGTCCAGTCCAAATGTTGCCTTACCTCCAATTTTCTGTCTAAAATGAGGTGCAGTGAGAAGTCCTTGCTAAATAAAGCAACATTAGTTTCCAAAATGCACTTGTTTTGCTTTCAGTCAGGTTGGTTGGGACCTCAAGAATCATCTGGTGTAACCCCTCTAATACTACAGCTTATATGAGATGTAATCTCATATGAATAATGTGGATCACTGCAGTCTAAATGCAGTGACCCTGAAAACTGGACCTCTCAAATATTGATAATCTCAAGAAGAAACATCTAGGTGTTCTTCTTGGTCTTTTTTCTATGTGATAAAATAATTAGGAAACCACTCTTTCTCTACACTAGGTTGTATTTATTATGTGACATTAGATTCTGTTGTGTTTTACCAGTATATAAAATTACATTGTGCCATGTTTATGCTTACAGTCAGTTAGCATCTAAAATGGAATTACCACTTAAGTACTGAGCTATTTGTCCAAGGTATTGAAAATATATACACTCCTTCTGATACTAAATGTCCTAATGGAGCATTAGATAGTATCTCTTGTGGTCTTTGCCTTTTATTAGCAACAGTTTCTGGGTTCTGCTTTTTAAATTGCACTTAAAATGATACACTATTTAAGATCCCCTTTTTATCAAATGGTAGCCACTAGGACAATCTGATTTTCCTATTATGGTGTCAGCTTGAAGTCATCTCACCTGTTGCAAAGTGTTGGCTTAGTATTTTAGTGCCCCAATCACCACCAAAACTGTTCCTGCCCTGCACAGATCTAGTTTCTGGAATTGCACATTTAAACAATTTTTTTTCTTACTGTCATTTTTATTTGATAAATAATGCCCACATTATAGTTTGAATCTCTAAGGACATGACAGGATGTCTGAGACCTTAGAAATGTGAAGAATGGGGGTTTTGTTATCTTTATCATGTAGCTAATTTTCATAGCAAATTTTTTTATTTTTTTCCCTGCAGAAACAGTGAGTAAAAGGAGACAGTAAGTAAAAGTAGGGACCTAAAATGAATATTTACTCCCAGCTGGGGATGTATGAAATGCAACAAAAAGTACCTCTGAAGGAAGAGATTCAGTAATTGTCTAGGTGAAGGGAATCTGCTTACTGTATATCTGAAACTCACAGAGTATGTAATAAGGATAATCAACTGTACTTTTTAGTACCTTGTTTCTTGTAAGATGTTTAATCATAAATTACTACCATAATAATTAAGAATTTCTGAGAAAGTGAATCTAAATATTGTTAATAGAAATGGTATATTCACAGAAAAGTCAATAAATCTTCAACTATTGCTACACATCAATTAGATAAGATTCTCCATTGTTTCAGAGATTTTTTCAAATAATGTAATTTAATTTACATACAACTGTGCTATTTCTGCCTTTTAAACTAAACACCACCTAAGTGCATGGAACAAACTTTCCCAGAGGTACTGTCAAATTTTGTGGGAGAAAGTGGTATTTGTGAAGCCTGTTTTATATATATATTCTCCACAGAGACTTTTATGTTTTATTTGATTAAATGCTGATACCATCACACAGTTCCTCTGACATGCTCATCCTGTAAGTCTGTTGAGTTGAACCTGATCTGAACCTGATTGAAGCCCTAGTACTTTATTAGGCATCCTGTTTTGGGCACTGATGAGCCATAGAAATAATGGGGACCTTATTAAGAGCATCATAACAGTATCAGTTCAGAGCCTACATAGAAATCCAGGAAGCTAAATCAAGCTGTGACACATTCAAGAAAGTAAAAGTCTGCCCCACTCACAACAACAAAACAAGCAGTGGGGTGTAAAAACCTAAAAGGTTGGGTGTTTAGAAGCAAACAGAGGAAAACAGGGAGCAATGTGTGGCTAAGGACAACCTGAGCTCTCTCCCTGCTTCTCTTGGATTTTCTGCACAAACTCAGCTTTGGCAAGGGCCAGTTTCCCCATGGTATCACCTCTGTACAACATACAGAAGTCTGTGGTGGGTATTATGATGTTCAAAGGAACTGGGACAAGACCTTAGAGGCAGTGGAATTCATGCATGTAAGACCATACAAAAGCTGTTCTGGATCAGGCCACAGCTTCATCTAATCCACTATCACACTTACAGAAGTGGCTAATAGCATCTGTCCATCAAAAAGTAAAATAAAAGCAAATATGCAATATTTACATAACATGCACTTCTCAATGAGGCAAATACTTTACGAGACTGCAGTGGATTCTTTGCATATAATGACCTTAAATGTTTTTTTTCTTGTATGAAGATCTTTCTGCACCTAGGTAAACTATCAGTAACCATGTTTTCCACAGGTGAAACACATGCAGAGTGAAAAAATACCTTCCTTTATTTGTTCTGAAGCCAAATCCTGCTATTTTAGCTTGCTTCACTCTTTCTCCGTGTAGAACTTTATGAGTCTTAAGAATAGTTCAACTCAGATGAGGGTTAGATCAGCTCATTCAGTTGTTTTTTTGTACAATAACACAAGGTTTTTAAATTGACACAGAAAAATATCAGCAAATCTCTTACCAAGCATTTGATCAGAATACAGCAAATACTTCTGTGAAATCTGAAAGAAAAAAGAAAAGGTAGCATAGTTACATATAAAAGTAGAGACAAAACTTCCCTTTTATACTTTTCCAGCAGACTCTTCACTTAAGGATGAGTTAGCTCCTTTTTTTCACTAACTCATTTTCAATAGCAAATAATAGATCCAGTGAGTTAAAACAGCCTATGTGCTATATGATTGCTTTTGGCAATTTGCTTCTAATCTTTTCATCTTCCTGAGGACTTCCAGAATGTGACATCAGAATACAAGTTTGTGCACCTGAAGGCTTCTATCTACAACTTTTATCTTAGCACTTTTGATTCCTGAACAGAACTAGCACCATCAAACTCAGCTGCTTTTCCTTGTAATTGAATCTGCAAGATTCAGCACATTGTGCTGAAACCTGGATTTTTTTTTTCACAGCTAATTTGAGTGCTTCTTGAAAAAGGTAAAGCCATGAATTGAAGGATCTCATATGACAAATTACTTTAATGCTGGCTGACTCCTTGTAGTGGCAGTCAGTACTGTGCTAGCATGGTACCCCTTTAGTTTCTAAACCAGCTGGGCTGGGACAGTGTCCACACTTAACACTCTCAGTGAAGTGGAGAGAAATACACAAATACAGTCTGCTTCAAAAGGGAAATAAATGTACCTGTTGGCAGTAAGGATATTATTTATGAAACAGAAATAAATGAAAAAAAAATAGTAATAAATATAGACAACAAGAAGAATGAATTTCAGTAATGATAAATAAAGCTAAATACAGTAGGAAAGGAAGTTTAGACCAGCATATTTAAAGAGAAGGAAAGAGTTTTTGAGGTGTACAAAACAGGGAACAAAACCAGGTACATATCTGAGGTATACAGTCCTATTATTATAGTCCTATTATCATAGACTATATATAGTCAATGATAAACTGTTATTGATACAGAAAAAAATAAATGTTAAAACGAATAGTTTCTTTTGTATTTAGGAAGCAGCAAGGTATTGGTTTATGAGTGGTGGTTGATTTGTCATGTGGGGATGACAAAGAACCTCACAGTGCTTTCTACAGGAAGAGAACATCAGGTTTCTGCTAGAGAGAAAGATGGTGTTTGAACAGTTGGGGGAGATTTCATTAAAAAGCACTGGAAACTTTCACCAGTAGTCTCAGAAATTATGGCTGACCATTACTGCTCAACTGATACTCATAAGACTGAGAAAACTCAGAAACCTGGAGAAGCACTGATAGCTTCTAGTTGAGGAAAGGGTCATATAGGGAAATCTGAATGTAACCAGCATCTCTTCTACAGAAAAAAAAAAAAAAAAAAAAAAAAAAACCAAAGCAAACAAACAAAAAACCAAAAACCACAACACCAACCAAACAAAAAACACCTCACAAAAAAACAAACAAACAAAACCCCAAAACAAAACCTGAAATAAAAAAAACTTTTATCAAATAGATCTGCTTTTCTTCTTACACAAAATCAGAATTGTGGTGAAAGAAATAACAGCACTAATAAAAACCATATTGACATTGATAAATTCTTTCCTTCAGTCTAACATGATTTATGAAAAAGAAACGGTCCAAATTGAATCGCCTAAAACCCACTTAACTGAAAGGCATAAAAACACTTGAAAAGCATTTGTTGGCCAAAGCTTTCTTTAGAGGCGTCCCACAGGCGTTGCTAGCAGGAATAATCTTGGAGGAAATGTAGAAGTCATCACTCTCGCTTGCAGTTAGCACCAAGTTTGCCAAAAGAGTAGTGACAGGGCAAAGCAGAGATGCAGTATGGCCTGGCTTGTTCTGTGGTATGGGCCAGCTCACCAAAGCACCTCAATGCAAACACCACAGCCTGCGTTTTGAACAGGCACCCTAAAAAGTGGACAGCCTGAGTGAGCAGCATGACTGGATCACCAGGACAGGGACCTGAGCTGGGCCTCTGAGGGCAAGGAAAAAGCCTGCAGAGGGGATTAAAAGGAAATAAAAATGAAGGATGGTGGTGAGAAATGGAGGTGATACCTCCCCACGAAGCCCTGGGGAATCCAATTATAAAAAGTTCTTGGACCTCATGCCTACACTTTACACTCGTGTCAATACTGAATAGGTGAGGGTGTGGGTATAATCCATATAGTGTTCCGAGTGGTGAGCAACGGAGCTCTCTTTATACCAGCAGTCTTAATCAGAGTGGCCTTTGGGGCTTACAAATAAGACCTTAACAAAGTAGCATGATCTGAGTGCCTAAGAGTTCCCCAGAGGAACAAAAAAAAGGCTGCAAAATGGCTTTTTAATTGAGCGGGAAAAGCACCTGAGCAGCCTGAGCTTGAGCCTGGGGAGTCCTGGCTGTGGTGGGCAGTCAGGCTCCGGGAGAACAACCCGCACAGGGCTGCCTGGACTTGAGGTGCCGGGGAACCGCTGCCTTTCCAGGGAATGTGGCGAGTCAGCCCTGGTTCAGAGGCAGTAGGAGGCAGAGAGTGAAATGCTGAGACTGGGGACACAACCAAGACGGTAGGACAGGACCCCTCAGTTCAGGAAGGAGATTGAGGTCGTAGAGCAGGTCCAGAGAAGAGCAAAGAGGCTGTGAAGGGACTCCAGCACAAGTCCTGTGAGGAGAGGCTGAGGGAGCTGGGGGTGTTCAGCCTGGAGAAGAGGAGGCTCAGGGGAGACCTCATCGCTCTCTACAACTCCCTGAAAGGAGGCTGGAGCCAGGGGGGGTTGGGCTCTTCTCCCAGGTAGCCATCAGTAAGACAAGAGGGCATGGACTTAAGCTCTGCCAGGGGAAGTTTAGGTTGGATATCAGGAAAAAATTCTTTACAGAGAGGGTGATCAGGCAATGGAATGGGCTGTCCAGGGAGGTGGTGGGTTCTCCATCCCTGAAAGTTTTTAAGAAGAGGCTGATGTGGCACTCAGTGCCATGGTCTGGGAACCACAGTGATAGTGGGTTGGACTTGATCTCAGAGGTCCTTTCCAACCTGAATGATTCTGTGATTCTGTGACACCCCCGCTCCCTCCAGCGGGCGGCAGCCACGGGCCGCGGGCGGGGTCCAGCCCGGGCCCCCGGGCGCTGCTGTGGCGGTGTCTGCGTTCCCAGGGGAAAGGCGGTTCCTCCCGGAGGAGCGGGTGGGTCCCCGGGTCCGTCGCTCTCCCGGGAACCCCCAGGCGGCTGTAGCTCCTTGCGAGCGGGAATCCTGCTCCCTGGGAGCGGCTTGTTGCTCCCGCCTCTCAAATCCTCTGCCGGGGGCTGAGGAAGCTCCTCCGGATCATTCCCCGGCACCGGAGAGGTGGCTTCAAAGCAAGGGTGGGATGAGAGGCAGGGGTCTGCGGGCCCCCCCACTTCCCCGACAGCCACCGTCCCCTCTTCAGGGGCTGGGGGCTGCCCTGGAGGTGTGAGGAAAATTCCTGGCTCCCCTGAATTTCCATGGCGGCCTAAGGCTGGCCTGGTGTAGCTGACCGTGCTTCTATCACAAAATTAATTTCCTTGCCTGTGTTGGACTCCAAGCCAACATCTTTATCTCGTTTCAGACTAAGCCCGTGGGGACTGGTTTGTACTGAAAGAAAATCAATCACTTTCCTAGAGAAATCAGAATTACATATGACCTATATACAGCCTGCTGTGCTTTAAAGCTGAATTAGGGTGAGCGAGGGTTTACAAACCCTTTGGCTACCTGCCTGCATCCCCCCAACCAAAGTCTAGAGATTTTTGGGTGCAACACAAAACTAGCTTGTTCTGGGAAACACATTGCATGTGAAAGCCTCGCATTTTTCATCCTGTGGAAGTTTCACATTGAATTAGGCTCCAAAGGGTCAGGGAACGATCTGATCTCATAGGAGAATTTGGAAACCTCCCCTTTGTTTCCTCCACCAAAAGGAAATTTCCCAAAACTGCATCTCAGTCCTTTGCATCATCCAGTCAGGAAAATTCTTGAAAGTCTTTGAGGCATTTTTTTTCTCAGGTTATGTCTACACTAGGAAAAAGACTTTGACTTCAGTGTAGTAGTTGCTGTCTCATACAAAGTTAGGGCACGCTATGAAGGAATACTATACTTAAGAGGAGTTTCTTTAAAAAAACTGGTTCTCTCATACAGGTTTTTCCTCATCAAGGCAGCATATGTGAGGAATACCAGGTACTGACTATCGTGTTTTAAAATCACACCATTTTGCCAATAGAGGCAAAGCCTCAGGGACATTCTCCCAGATTTTGTTTATCCACACAGTGCGTAAATCTTTTAACCACTCCATTTGCCTGAGGCCACATGGGGGTAACACACTGCACATAAGCACAAGGAACATGCATAGCCTTAGGCAATCTGAATTGTTGAAAAAATTGCATGTAAACACTTATAAACAAGTTTTCAAGATCTCTATTAAATAAGCAATAAACTAATCCTTGTCATACACAGATAGGCACCCATGTCTCAGCTGTTTAAGAGTAAATTGCGTAAGACGTAGTGCCTGAAATACCTCAGTCCAAAAGCATCATCGTTGTGTTGATGCGAAAATGAAAACAAAGACAGCCAAAGACTGGGAAGGCTGATCAGCACAGATAACACTGAAGTGCACACAAAATAACCAGAGATCCTGGTTCTTGGTAGTTCAGAGATCCTGGTTCCCTTTTGTTTCTCATTTTCAAGGAAAGCATACCTGTACCTTGCCGTATCATTTCCTCCAATTCAGTTTCTAGGTGCTCTCGTTATAAAAATAAAAACCTCTTAAATGACACCCATTTAAATTACTAGCGCCAGGAAAATAAATCTTACCCCAAGAGCTCATCCATGAGTAACTTTTTCCCACTCCCATGATGACGGCTAAACAAAAAGGCTGTAGATATACAGATTTTCTGACCCAAGGAGTGAGGCCATGGAAGAGAAAAAAATACAGCAACATATAATCTTGGAAAACCTGCTTACCTAATAGGACAAATAGCCATCTGCTGCTGGCAATACTCCTGACCCAGTCCTCAGCATTGCACAGTTGGTAAGAGAATCACTCTGCCCCAGTTAGAACCTACACCCTCTCCCAGCTTGTTTTTCTGTCCTGGATGTATCTCAGTGCTCCTGGAGTTGGTATTATGGCCCTGGATGTGCTCCTGATCCAGGCAGCGACCTTGACAGTGGTGGGTAGGACTTTTTGTAAGGGTGTTTAGTAAAAGAACAAGGGGCAATGGTTTATAACTTGAAGAGATTTAGGTTAGTTGTTAGGAGGAAATTCTTTCCTGTGGGGGTGGTAAGACACTTGAACAGGTTATCCAGAGAAGCTGTGTCTGCCCCCTCCCTGGAAGTGTTCAAGGCCAGGTTGGATGGGGCTTTGAGCAACCTGATCTAGCGGAGGGTGCTCCTGGCCATGGCAGAAGGGTTGGATCTAGATGATCTTTAAGGCCCCTTCCAGCCCAAACCATTCTATGATTCTGTGATTTGTCAATATATTTGTAATGTACAAAAGTGCCAAGGAATTTTCTGAACACAAGACTATTTGAAGAGTAAACAGAAACCTATGCATTATATAGTAGAGTAAACTACATAAATAATAAACTGTTCTCTGCTTCAAGTAACTTTGTGGAAAATCAGAAGACTGCAATGGGCAGAAAAGAGGAACCTGTAGCCTACTGCTACCCAGTTGGTTAGCAAACTACAGTGAAGCCAAATCTATAGGTATTATCAGTTTCCTTCACTCTAACAGAGGAACCATCGATGATAAGTTTTCTGGTTTCAACTCCCTCACCTCCCCCAATTTTTGTTTTTAATAAAGACTATTTTTGCCAAGGCTGAAAAATGCGGCAAATGCCTATCTCAAGTTCCAGAAGAGTTACTTGATATTTATTGTATTACTGAAGAAGCAGAATGTAAACAAGTAACTAAAGACCACTGCCTGTCTGGGTATGTCTGGAGCACTCCTGGTAGCCAGTAAAATTTTTGCTTTCCTCCAGTTTTGCACTGCTCTTGTCAGCAGAATAGCCAAGAGGTTTCTGGGGTATGTTAAGTAATTTGGGTCTATAAGCTTGGGTCTATCAGAGTTCCTTTGGCTAAGTCCAAAAGGACTTAGCCAAAAGTGAGCATCTTATGCCCATACTCACTGCTCTGAAATCTAGGAAGGCTTATTAGCTTACAGCTCAGCCAGGCAGACAGCACACAGTATCTCCTGGATACTAACTGCTTAGAGGTGACTGTGACAGCAGGATAAAAGAACTATGGGCAATGCAGTGATCAGTAAAGGAGATAAGGAAGGTAAGAGGTGGGGAGAGAGTATCAGCTGTCTCACATTTAGTAGCTTCCAAAAAATGCTCTATGGCTGAAACACAGTGTTGAGTGTGCAGTGTACAGATGCCCAGTGGCAGTCAGGTCCATTCAGACAGAGCCCATTTGCTCTGGATCACTGCCAGTCCCCCTGGACCTGTGCTAACAGCAGGAGAACTCTTTAAGTATCTCCCTCCTGTTCCCAAGTCCCTTGCTGTCCAGGAAGCTTCCCTGTCAGTATGCAGGCTCTCATAGGTACCCAGAGGTGGTCTGAGTCTGACATTGTGCTCAAGCTGACAAACCTTCCTGAGACCCACAGCTGTGGAAAATGTAGTGCATGCAGTCAGAGGTCCTGCAGGATCTGTGAGTCTGAGCTCCATGGTTTGTTAAAGCAGCAATGTTAATGGCACATCAGCTCCATCCTAGAAATGTTACAGCCACCTAGTAGTCACTACGAGGTGCAGGTCCAAGCCAGCTGTGCTTTGCCTTCCTTTTCTTGCCATGCATCGGTACCCTCACTCAAAGAACACACCATTTGTCTAAGCAGAAAGCATGAGGATATTTCCCATGCTGCAGTCATGATGTTCAAGCCCTACATTAACAATATACCTCATAGAATTGTCCCAGTTTTCTTCCCTTCCATCTGATAGCACTGTAGCTTCACTACTCCACTGGTACCTGTGATATACAGCTCTGAAATTGCTATCTCCAGACTTTCTTCCTTGATACAGTTTTTGCAGAAAGTGTCTCTCTCAGAAGCCTGAGGGTCATTTCTGCACCTGAGAGGTCTGTCAGATGCACATGGGTATCAAATCTACAGCTGTAGCTAAAGGGCTTTTCCTTTACACTGGGGACTCGGGGTGATTCCTTGAAGAAGGATTGTGAAAGACTCATCTCTGGAGTACTGATGGGCTCTGCTCTCTCTTACACTCCTTTTGATACATCAGCAAAGCTATTGCAAAGAGAACCGGTGGAGATATCTGTCTCTTTGACTACTGTATACAGAGTTACTGTTGTACTGTTGGTAATACCTATGTTTTCATGATAAATTCCTTTCTTTTAGGTTTATGGACTGTGTCTACAGTGCAACTAATAAACAAGAGACAGACATCAGGCATCAGATGAAGTTAATGCACTCAGCAAAGAAGATGGTGGGTATCATACTGGATACCACAAAAAACACAGCAGAAATATACTAAGGGAAAGTCTGACGCACTTGTCACAGGAGTACCCTACATATCTTTTGCCTCTTTATCTCCATTCCTTCTGAGTACTAAGAAAGCCAGGTTTCATTGACTTTAAACTTGGACAGAAAAATAAGCAGACTGACTCATCAAGGAACTGGTTTGCCCCTTATCATTCAGTGTAGTTTTGGGTGATTGAGGAAGATCCAGATAGCACAGGTAGAAAATGGGCAGAAATTCTGTATTTTAACAGGAAGTTAATTACTACCTAATTTTCCTTAGCAAAGCAAAGGGATACTAAGCTATACTTAACTAAAATCAAATAACACTTTAAAACTATGATTCTGCAAATAATCTATTGCAGTGACAAGCATTAGACTTAGAGTGAGCATTCTAATTTTTAAGTAAATTTTATCGCATCCTTTTCACAGAATCATATATCACAACAGACCACAGAAGGTTTGATACTTGAATGGACATCTGGAGGTCATCTGGTCCAACTCGCTGCTTTTAAATATCTCCTCTGTGGGAGTCTCTGTGACCTCTCTGGACAACCTTTTCCAGTGCTTGGTCACCCTAACAGTAAAAAAGTGTTTCCTGGTGTTCAGAGGGAATCTCCTGTGTTTCAGTTTGTGCCCATTGCCTCTGGTCTTGTCACTGGACACCACTGAAAAGTCTTGCTCTTCTTTGCACCCTTCCTTCAGGTATTTATATACTTTGGTGTGATTCCTTCTTTTTCATGTATGTATTAATTCCCTTGCAATATAAGGTCCTCTGTTATCTAAATATATCTGTTATCTAAATATAGCCAAAGAAACACTGAATTGAAAAGTTAGAGAAGCTAACCTCAGCACTAAATCCACAGAGCATGTATGAATGGGCATTATAGACGATTAAAAGCTGCGAACCATATGATGTCTTTGGGTTTTAAAAATATTTATCTTTAAGTCGAATGTTATAGTGGAAAAGAACAAAGAACTGATTCAGAAAATGAACACAGTAGTGAAAATTGTAAGCCACTCTGAGGCAGCATATTAAGAAATTAGCACATCATATCTCAATGTGTAATCAATAAATTATGTGCCAGGTGTAGTTATTCCACTTGTCAAGTTTCATTTATAAACAACTATGTCCAAATTGTTTTGGGTTTCATTTCTGTGCTCTTTTACCTTCACAAAGCAGATGAAAAAACTGCTATTCAAAGGGCATAATAATTTTGACAAAAAAAATTATGTTTAGTTGCTATTAAAAGAAAGTGGTGGAAAGAACAAAATTAACAGAAAAATACCTTCACTATCACTCACGTTTCTTCTAAAGAAGCATGCTTGAGAATTACAGTGCTGCTGATAACTATTACTTAATATTTTAACAGTATGGGTATATAGGTTACATCTAGTCTGTGCAAAACCCCTGCAAACAAAGGAACATTTGGTTCATAAAAGTTCTGCTGGTAAGGGGCTGCTGGCAGATGCCTTATTTTCCCTGCTTAGCAGGAAAACTCTCTGTCCCTTGAGAGAAGCCTGAAGCCTGGGTCTAAGGAGACTCAGCAGAGATAACAGCAAAGCAATTGTGCCTCAACCCCTCTCCTTTGGCTGTGAGGACAATGGGAGATGACTTCTGGAATGACACCACTTACATTCTTCCCACACTGTCTGTCAGGGAAGGACTAATGGATAAAGAGGCACATGAAGAGAGCACTCAAAGCCCCAGCAGTGACTCAGAAACTTCAGTCTTCCAGTTGGCTGTCAAGAGGGATTGCTTGGGATGTTTCCTCGTTTTTTTGTCTCACTGCAGTGGGAGGAGACCTGCTCTGGGACTGGCAGAGGAACAGTCCACTCCTTTTCCTAGGCAAAGGTTGGAGCCATCTGTTCCTGCTGCCAAGATGATCACAAGAAGGAAGTCAGCTACTGGAAGGTGAAAGAGCTCTTTGCTATGAAGGACTTTGTTTTCTACATGGCAGAGGTTTGGAAAGACTGCACATGCTGTAGAGGAAAATCACCAAGACACCTGAAGTTAGAGGTCAGCTGAGCATACTGATAGATACTAACTACTCTAAGGATACACAGAGGTACTGGTAGAAGTCTGCAGAACTTAGTAGTCAATTAAAGTGTGTTTCTGCAATCTAACCAGAGACAGAGCTCATGGTGCAGCTACATCTTAGAACAAGGGATATGAAAATAGAAGTCTTACAGGTGCAATGCACAGTGAATATGACTTCCCCTCCTGAATGTCATTAGCAAAGGTTAAGATTACCAGTGGCAGTTCCAGCCACAGTTTTTCTCCATACTGGGAAATGAAGTCTTGAAGGTGGAAAGATTCCAAATTGCTGCAGAACACCACCAGAAATCACCATTGCTTCATTTTTCTTTCCTGCTGAGACTTGTCATCCTTAAAGCTATGGGGATTTCTATTGCATAAGGCTGGCATTGCTAAGGCAAGAAAATTTACTGACCATGATGGCTGCGACTGACACAATCTGCAGAGATCTTCATTGAAATATGGATCAGGATATTCTACTGCAGCTTCATATCCTAGAGAGCTTTACCAGGCTGTTTTAATTAATCTTGTCACTCTTTGGTGTACTAGCCCCTAATGAACAGGAATTAACATGGAGCGATGAACTTATTGGGACTGTCTAATTCAAAAGATGGTGCTGTGTCTTACCCTGAAGAGTCTTTTTATGGAAAAAAAGTCATGGTTAAGTTATTCTGAAAAACTCTGCTCAAGGGAGACGAATGACATGCAGAGTTGAGCTCGAGTTTGGGACAAACATGTACTTTGACTTCTCTCCAAAGGCTTGACTGTAGCAGAAATGGCTCTTTCAGAAGTCTGCAAAGTATCCCCTGGATAACTCTATAAACCTGTTTTAAAAAGAGATCTTATTCAATTTCTTGAATCTTCATTCTCCTCAGCCCACTTTCACTCCAGGGAAACATAATTAAACTGCTTTGTTGTTCCTGTTTTATATGCCTTTCCAGTAAATGACTAAAGCTGGCTGGGTGAACATCATAAAAGTCCATCTTGCTATGTGAGACTTCTCATCTCAGATAACAGGCTACTAGTGAACTGAAGCAGTGCCTTCTTTTAAACTGATTACTTCAAGTGAAAAAGACCCCCCAAAGTCAACACAAACAGAGCAACAAGTAGCTAAAGTTTTAGAAATAATTATGTCTGGAAAAATACAGAAGAAGATTGGCTATTTTGTTTGTTTGTTTTGTTTTCCTCTCTTTTCTATAAGAAACTTACTCCTTGTTACATATTAGAAAGGAATGGTGATTACTTATTAGTAGCCTTTGTTGGACAAAGGACAAGAATAAGTGGACTTGCTTTGCAGAAAATAATAATGGGAAAGTTTTAATAGGATATTGAAGCACTTGAACAGCATACCAAAGGAATTTCTGGAATCTCACTGGTAACTCTTTATTCTTCAGTTCAACATCATTCTGTTGTTTGCCTGTGGTCCACATACAGCTGGTAATGTTTAAGTGGTGGGATGTGACCTAGAGAGGATAATTTCACTAGACACCATCGCTCACCTGCATAGAGCTGATAGACCCCTCCACAGAAGATAGAGTGATAAAGGATGACTTTAAAAAAAACTGCTCTGATCACTGGTCTTCTAAATCAAATCAATTTCTTCTCAGGCTGCTCTTACTTAATCTTCTCCAAGTTTCCAGACCTTTAATCTGTTTCTTCCCTGGACTCCCAGGAAAGAAGACAGGCAGTGAATTGTAAGAACAGTACCTTCCATCAGCAAGCAGAAGTAAGTGACTTCCTAGCTGTTGGGAAACAACTGATGAATGGGTTCAAGGGGTGCTACTTTCTCCTTTCAAAAGCAGGTAAGATTTGAGTTTTCTCCAATATACAGATATAAAAATATATAAATGTATAAATATAAAAGAATGATAAATATATATTTTTTTCCCCTCAGTGTTAGTATATATGAGCCTTTCTTGGATCTTTACGAGAGGAACGATCACTCTGATGCCATACTTGGACTGTGATGAATTGTGGAAATCCATTTGTCTTTCCTAAGTGTTGGCCAAAAAATAGGAATATCAAATGAGATTGCTCAAATGACTGGCACTGAATTTTCTAGGAGCATATTTTTGGCAAGAGTTGCAAAGAATAGCCTTAAAAGACAAAGACTTGAACGAAGATTAAACCAAACATTGTTCACTATCCCTCCCTAACTATATCTATCTTCAAAAGTTACAAGAATGCAAGTAACATCAGCAGATCATGCTGGAGTAGGAGAGGAAGAGGGAGATGGGATGTACCATATATTTTAATCTATTAGTCAGAATTCTTTCTTGGTTTAATTGCTTAGAATATGTGAAAACCACAAATCACTGCAACATTATGGTCCTCACTTAGCATGATGTTTACTAACTTCTTTCACTGGGAGCCTAAAAGAAAACCAGAGTCTCCATGTGGCTTTCTGTCCTTAACCTACAGGATGAGCCACTTGAGTCTGCAGGCCAAGAACAACATAAGCAAAAGTTCTGAAAGTTCAAAATGAACATCTAGTTTGCAAAAATAACATTTTTGCATGCTTCTCACCATTGGTATAAATCTGTGACAGCTATATTCAGTTCTGTATCACCAATCAACTTTTTATCTGAATCTTTTGCCAGGCAACGATTGCCTGCAAAAGGGACAATTTCCAGGCATACATGCAACATGCTTAAGAGACAGGCCTTTATCTCCTCACCCTCTAACCAAGAAAATTTATTTGCACATCTGGGCACTCGAAAGTGAGTAAAGACTCTCCATTTGCAAAATGTCATGCACAGAGGAGAACTACAGAGGACACCTGAGGAAAGACAGTGCAAGAAAACTTTAACTAGCAGAGTCTTGGTGAATGGTGGATGAGCTGCTCACACAGCAGAGACTCTGACAGTAGTCTGAATGTAGTTCTCCAACTCTTATGAAAACAGAGGAAGCTAGCTACAGCCTCTTGTCTGATTATATCCCTCTCTAAGTATCCAGAACCAAAGTCCAGCTGCTGCCCAAGGTGATTTCTTGCCTCAGAGGGATATGTAAACCAACCCCATCCATTAGGGCGATCACAGCAGGGTAGTCAAGCTCTGGTTAAGCCAGTTTGCAGAGAACTGCTGTTCTGCAGGTGCCTCTTGCTTCAAGGCATGGCAATGCCTGCTGCTGCTGTGCACCATGGGAGGAGTAGGAGAGATGAAGGGAAATGTGAAGGATGTGAAGGATGATACTGCTCCTGCAGTCAAAGTGAGCAGATGCTGCTGTTCCACATTAATGTTCTGGTTTAGCCAAGGTTTTGTCTTGCTATGCTTGCATGATCTAGGCAGGCACACCTTGACAGATATATCTGATGTTTTTTTAGCTAGTCCTGGTCATCATGCTCCAACTCATGCCTGCCCCTGAGGTAAAGTGGTGATGCAGACAATCCTGTACTGAGGCAGAAGCTGATACCCTTGGTGGTATTGCCACTGTAATGCTTGTGCAGGGACAGAGATGCAACACTACAACATGGAATAAGATCAAGGATTTTAAAGTGGCCAACAACAGCCCCTGAGGCAAACAGCACTCTTGGCAAGGCTCCCGTTATGTCTCCCAGTTCTGAAATTGGACAGGATTGTTGGCATGGTACACTCCTTCAGACCCACATATTTAAGCATGGCCAAAAGAAAAGAGGGTGATGACAGAAAAAAAGTGCCAAGGAAACAAGATTGATGACTCCTCCTGAAAGAGTGCACAAGATATCTGAAGCCTGACAAGACTGCAGAAATGCAGATGGCACCCTATCCTCTGTCTCCACCACCATCCAGCCTCCTTCCCCTGAGAACATGTGTCCTGTCAGCAATGCATCAAAGAAGATAGTAAAAACTGCTCTGTGCCTGAGGTTCATATGCTGATCTGAAAGGTCCAGAGGCAGAAAAACTCCCTTAGGATTCCTTAAGAGAAAGACTAGCTGTTCCTTCTTTAACCCAGGGACTCTTTTCTTTTACTGGAATATCAGGATTAGCACACTGGTGGCAATGATTGGATTTAAACATGCTACATATGTCATCTCATTTTGTTTTTCTTCCTGTTTGTGTCTCCTTCATTTTGGGGTGATAAAAATTCTGCCTCTTGTGGGCTTAGAGAAAGGATAGCAATACACCCCAGCCCAAATGGTGACAATCTGGGAAAGTAAGGAGCAAGGCCAGATTGGTCAGAGTTGGAGAAACAAGTGTAAAGATCTAGTGCCATCCAGTTCAGCTGACCTGTCATATCAAAATTCTAAAACTTCATTGGTTTTTGATGTAATACTTTCAAGGTATTTAACATGAGACACCCTAATGCTACTTAACCTGTCTTTGAAAAAGATGACAAAATTTAGCTTGAGTGTTTAATGTGTCTCCCAAGGTATTAAGGGAATTCTATAACTAAATGTAGAAAATGCAGTTATCCAGAAAATCTAGAAGCATTTGATAACTAAAGGAAAAACCCACCTTATTCCACCTCCCCTCCCTGTAATCAATCAAATCAGTTCCTGTAGCACTGCATCTGTCCTGGGTTAGCTTTCTAACGTGGCCATTGTTTCTCTTGCAGGGCTACATGCCTGGCTGTGTTGGGGCCATCCCAACACACCATGAACCCTATCACAGAAACATGTGAGATCAGAGCACTGCTTAGCTGACAGTTTCTCTCCTACAATGTACATATTAGATTCTGATCACATAGGAAATCACTTCAGAAAAAGAACATGAATTCTCCGTGTGATCTTGGCAGAGAAATTTTTGACAGTAAAGTTATCAAGCACTGTCTCAAATCTTCTATAAATCACAGTGAAGAAGATGGAAAAGGCACAATGAAGAAACACTTTGGCTGTGACCTCTCCATGAAGCCTTGTCCTGACAAGCAGATTTGTCCCTGCTCCTGAAACGTACTGACCTCCTGAACTAAAGGAAGACCAAACTTGTGTCTTGTCTGTGAGAAAGGGAGTCCTCTGGATACAAACTGCAGGATTTCTCAAAGGTGTCTCTCAGGTGAGGAGAAGGAGGAGAGTGAGAATGGAAGGCTGAGGATGACAGCAGAGAGAAGTGAAAATATTAAACTTGCCAGGTGACATAGAGGAAGTGGGACGTGAGGTGGTCGAATGGGCTGTGTCATAAAAATGCCAGTTGTTGCAGAGGTGACATGGAACCTTGCAAAGGTGAACAAACTCCATGAGGACAGGCTCTGACAAAATTTCTGCCTGCTTATTATCCTTTAAGCTACAAGGTTCCCAAAACTGATTTATATCAGCACAAACGTGATTAAACCACTAGTGGGTATTGTGCTGGCAAGACTTACTTAGTTCTTCCCTGTTCTGAGCGACAGAAAAGAATCATAGAATCATAGAATCGTAGAATCGGCTGGGTTGGAAGGGGCCTCAGAGATCATCAAGTCCAACCCTTGATCCACTACCGCTGTGGTTACCAGACCATGGCACTGAGTGCCACATCCAGTCTCTTTTTAAATATCTCCAGGGATGGAGAATCCACTACTTCCCTGGGCAGCCCATCCCAATGTCTGATCACCCTCTCCGTAAAGAAATTCTTTCTAATATCTAACCTAAACTTCCCCTGGCACAACTTAAGTCCATGCCCTCTTGACTTGCACAACTTAAGTCTTTAGATTTAAAAGTTGCGATCTTCTTGCAACAGTCCTGAAGAAGGCAATCTACTCTAGTAATTTTGACTTCATTGTGTTCAAGATATTATCTCAAATTCTCTCTTTTCCTTAATTTGAACTTCTAGAGTTAGCACAGTATATAGACTATATATATTTCTGTATGTACACATAATATTTGCATACTTGTTTGCAAACTTGGTAACACCTGTATTTTGTACTTGGTCATATTCAAAGCCATGTTCATGAAATACATACACCCAAAGTATTTCTTGGAGGACCACAAGAGACAGTACTGTCTCTCTTCACCAAGGTGAATGCTTCAAAGTCTGTGGTGGTACAGGTAAGAAGCTGTGGAGTCATGCATAGATTTCTTTCTCTGTACTGTTAGCCATCTGCAATCTGTCTCTCCCCTAAACACTTCTCAAGGAACCTGGTAGGTCCAGATTCTCAAAATGGACATTAAATTGCAGTTTATAGAAGCTAACATTTTAAATTCAATGAAAATACAAAAATGTGCCCAGATCTGCCCTCCTATTCCTCACCTTGTGCATGTACACAAGCATCCACAATTGGCAGGTGCTATTCTTCCTGTTTAAAATTCGTAAGGCCATCCAGATATTGGAAAAGCAATTGCTCTACTTCTTCATCCTCCAAACCAGAAGTATACTGTACCCTATCCTCAGCTTTATGGGCTGCTGCTCTTTGGAAGAGGGCAGTTTAAGGTTGCTAAACTATCTCAAGAAGCTCTTCATAGCAGGACTGGGAGCCAAGCTAAGGGTGTCCCTGCCTGGCACTACCTTTTTGCTTATCCACATCAGAGCCCAGCACCCATATCATGCTGCTTCATGTGCCAGAGGCTCCCTTAGGAAGCAGACTCATTTGTCTTGAACAAAAGGCTTTAGAGAAGGAGCAGGTTGAGCAGAGGCAGAAATTCAGTGTTGGGGTGCTGTGGGATGGGTGATAGCTGGCCACACATGCTGCTGATGCCTGCACTGTCTGACTTGTGTTCAGGAGCAAGGTGGGCTGGCATAGCTTCGTGTCAGTACCATAAACTTTTTCCTGATGGAATAGATACCCTCTATCTTATAAAGTAAATAGGGAAAAAATCAGGACGATGCCCTTTTTCACTGTGGTTGCTTTGATTTAAGTTTAGAGTCCTTGCCAGTCCTAATTCCCTCCTGAAAAATATCCAGAATAGCCTGATAAAGGTGCAGTGTCCCCTTTACCAACCAATGCAGCAGTCAGAAGAAGGCAGCAGGTAACTTTCTGAGGGAATGGCATTGATATACTGCCATAGCTCTGACCCCAGGCTCTAAGAAAGAAGCACCTGGTGCTCCTCTGTTGCTGCATCTCTCAGGGTGAAACGTTTCTATTACTTCTTTGAGAAACTACTACACAGAAACATTTATAAAAGTTCATGGAGTGTGCTGCACCTCAGATTCTTCTCATAAGTGTCAATAAAAACTTTTCCTTCTCTGAGACATATATATTTGTAAACAGAAATCCACATATTAATAGTGATTATTTTTTCTGCACATAAATCCTAAGTATTGCTACAACTTTCCCATTTGCACAGCTTTTAATATAGTTACAAAGCTGTGTAGCAAATATGTTTTCTAGTCACTAAAGTCAGTTATTAAAAATACATATTTGTAATATCAGCTGTGTTACTTAAATGCATATTCTTCTGGGCATAAAACTATAGGTTTCAGGTTGCATGAACCCCGAATTTCCATTACTACAGTATGAGAAAGTGTACCAGTGTCTTTCAAGTTAGACATCTGTTTAGAATATTTTGTGGCTGCACTAAGTCTTAAATCAATTTGGTTATAAAAACAAATCTTCTTTACAGTATTAAAATAATAGGGATGATTTATTGCTTGTTTTTTGCAACTGACTTGTCTGAGGAAGATGGACCATATGCTATGAACTGACAAAAATTTGGTGATATGATGCAGTTATTTATTGATTTTTATAGACAATAATGACATATAAAGATTCTACTATGCCATTTCCCTGTTGCTTTAGCACTTTCTTTTAATTCTTAAGGAAATCAAACCCATTTATCTGTCTGTATGTCTTCTCACAATAAATGAACAGCGTGACAAATTTAATATGACAAGATAAATGAATACTATAACAAATCATATTTTGGTATATCATGTGCTGTTATGAATATTTTCTTAAAGTTTTCTTTCTGCTTACTCTTATTGGGATAAGTACAACTAGAATTTCATTCTCTAAACACCCTTTCTTCTTCCTCTAGTCTCTATATGACAAGTGTGCTAAACATTTCTCCTTCCACTTTGACATAATTCAGAGGTTCATATTGACTCCTGTGTAAGAAAAAACAGGGGAACTGCTAAAATCAGAATTGGAGCACACAGAAGTGCACAACACGTATCTTGCTATGACCACTAGTTCTTCTTTTGAGTTTAAAACGTTCAGTTTTTCTTTTCCATCTCTGTTTCGCCAGTGGCTTGCAAAGTTGATTTTGTTCCCTGGGCATCCACCTACAGTTTCTGAGCTAGACACCAGGTCACAGCCCTGCCTGGAGTCATGCTTCCCCTTGGCAGGGAAGAGATGACAGAAGTGACTGAGTTTCATTACTGAGATCACTCTCACTTCCAGGGTGTTGTTATCAGAGACCTTGCATCTATGGCTGCTCCTGACAGCAGTCAGCAGGGTTTTCAGCCTTCTGTACCCTGTGACTCCCAGTCTCTCACCTGGAGAAAATGAGCAAGCAGCAGCCCCTGCATTCAGGCAACAGCAGCAGCACATCAAGTGAAGTTCCTCTTTCCCTCTCTGCAGCATTCAGAAACCTTCAATGAAACATCAGAAGAGCAGCCTTTCCAACCCACTACAACCCTCTAAGGAGCAGGAAGAGGAAAATGGAAGGAAAAGTAGCTCAAACAATGAAATATTTGTTGTCACTCAGCACACTCAGGTGATGTTACTAGACACAACCCTAAGAAAAGTGCTATTGTAGAGACCTATCCTGTATCAATTAAATGCATTTGAAAAATTAAAAAAAACCCAAAAAACAACTAACTGGTCATCATGGTACTCTTTTGATCTGTGATTCAACTTCTGCATTTATTATGAATATTTGATTGACTCAGGGACTAAATAAGGAGTGGGTTTAGCTTTCAGTTTAACAATGATATTTTCCAAAAAATATCTATTTTTTTCCCCCTTATGTAGGATACAGTAGTTCTGAAAAACTCAATTAAAAGAAAAGAAGGGAATTTGAAATTGCTACCTCTGAGAATCTGGAGACCTGCTGTATTTAGGAAATTTATACAAAATTTAATCATTTATACAAAATGATTTTGTATTTAGGAGTTTATAGAAGCAGTATTGAAGGAATAAGAAGCAACAAGAAGCAGTCAGTGTTTCTTCGTGAAAAAATGCTTGTATTTATGAGAATATTAAGAATGTCTATCTCTTTTTTCAAATGGTGTGTGTCATTTGAATCATCAAGAAGAAAATTGTATTGGCTTCTAGCTCCTTGCTAGTTTCCTGCACAGTATTTCCTCCCTTTCCAGTGGTCTAAGAGTAACGGAAAATATTAAAAAATTAGAAAAATTATACATTTGAGAAGCCAGTTACATTCAATAAGCAATAATACTAGTGATAAAATGGATATTCTGAGTGTTTAGGGGCTTGAAGTAATGATGACCATAAGAAGACAGCTGAAGACTATGCTCTATTAGGATCTTCCAGAAGTGAAGGGGGGTATGTGAGAAACTGATGGCACACGTGCTAAAAATGAAGGTGTGGATGGGAGTCTGAGTTCAGTGTTCAAATCAGCCCTTTGAATGAACATGCATTTTCCACCAAGCAGAGGGAGTCTGAGGAGAAGGCAGACTGATACCCCAGACACTCCCCTTTGAAGCCTTGTGCAGGCACAAATTTGCTAAGTGGCTGAAGGCTCTATAAGCCACCCAGCAGCACTATTCAGAACATTCTTTCCTGGTCATACACTACAGCTGAGACTGCAAGGGTCTGTAGCCTCCTACTCTATGTGCATTGAAACTACAGATGTTTCTGTCTCTCTACATATACATAGATGTTTGTGCCCATGAGTCTATAGATGATCCCACTGTTAATATGAAATCCACATGTTCTGATAACCTCGGTCTCAGCCCTGTGAGGTACTGAGCTCTACCTCCAGTCTTGCAAAGTATCTAGATGCACCCCTGACTGAATGCTTATGCCTGTGGTTAAAGGCTTTGACAGCTCGGGTCCCAATTCTTCCACATTCCCTGCAGGAGGGAGTGGAGGAGGAGGAAGGAGGGTGCTTGACCCCTGCCTCTATGGTGAGTGATGGAACTTACTGTTCCATTTACAGTTCCATTTTAAAAATAGATGTTGGGCAAGTAAGCAATTAAAATTCAAGAAGGAAAGCAGAACTATCTGGCAGTTGTTCAGTAAGCCTAACTTGTATAAAAAAGATCTCCTCATAGCTGGTATAAGTATAAACAGTCAGCAACATGAGATTATGAAGAACAATTCTTGCCTGGCAAGTATAATTACTTTTAAAAAATTTTTAAAAAGAGGGAGTAGAGAAAACACAGCCCAGATATTCTCTCTGCAGGCTGGGTCATTCAGCTGTGCATGGAACAAGCTCCTGTAAAACATCTTAACAGCCATCTCCGGATGTATCCATGCAGACAGGTGCAAAAGGGTCCAAATTCCAGGCTGGACATATGCTAGCTCGGCATCATTCCCTGTCAAAAAAACTCACTAGGAGATTTAGTAGGGTGGCCTGAAGACTGCGTGGTGACACAGCTTCTAAATCAGAGATGGTTCATGCCTAATCAGTGAGCTCAGATCTACCTTCACTCACCAAGAAACCCTCTGTTTTCCCCTGCTTTTCTCCATGGCATCAAGCTCACTTGGAGGAGTGATGAACAATAGTTGTCCCATGACTGTCTCACCATTATCCAGCACTTTCTGGGCTCCACCCCCACCCCATCCCCACTTGTCTTCTGGGTAAATCACTCCCTGTCAATGGCCTGGCAGCAGAAGCACCATTGTTCCATCTAGTGGAGAGCTATTCAGTGTTGATGGCCTTTGATTTCTCTTTCCAAACATAGGCCTCGCCTCTGCCAGATAGGATTTTGCTGGTAGGGTTATTCTGGCAGATCCTTTTAACATAAGCACAGACTGTAGTCCCTGAAGATTTATTGTGGCCTGAATACTTACATCAATCTGTGAATATAATAAGTGCAGACAATATCAAAGCCTCCCAGAATATGTCCAATATAAAATAGATACTCTAATTTACTGTGAAGGTTACAATTGTAAATAGCATTCACAAGAAAAGTAAATCACAGCATTCATAGTTTGGCACAGACACGTTGCCAATGTGTCATTTACTGATGAATCGGGGATACGTCTGTGTCAAACTTATGAGTTCTGTTTTTTGCTTTTTGAATACCATTTACAATTGCAACTTATTGCATCTATTTTTATAGCCCAGGCTCTGTCTGGGAAGATGTAACAGAGCAATCAACAACACTGACTGGCTCTATTTTGCTGGAACAATAGCGTTCCTGTGAGCTGGGCTCTTTCATCTTCATGCAGAGGATGGCTGGTGTCTGGGCTTCCCCTCATCTTGAAGAACATGGACAGAAGAGGGATGGAAGCTTATTATGCAGGTACATTTGTCAAAGTGATGTCTCCCTGCTAAAAGCAGTGATTGCAAGGTCAGACAGTGGGGCACTGCAGAGACAGCTCTGAACTTCTGGGGAAGTCTGCAGGACTGCAGACACAGAGACCTACCATGAAGTTAGTGCCAGCCTCCTCACTGTTCACCAGGGCAAGAGAGGAGAGGGAAGGCTCAGGGACTTTCTAGCATTCCTGTTCTTCTACACTTCTACCCAAGTAAATTCATGCCCAGGCAGTGGCTTTTCTTTCAATCTGTGTCACAAGCAACCAGACAGTAAAGTTTCTTATGGATGAAACATCCATTAGATCATCCAAACGAGATATAAGTAAGAAAATCTTTTATCATGAGCATGGTGAAATACTGGAACAAGTTGGCCGGAGAGGTGGTAGATGCCTGGTAGATTTCCATCCCTGGAAATAATCAAGGTCAGCTAGGATGGAGCTTTGAGCACCATCCAATTGGAGATGTTCCTGCAGGGGGGGTTGGAATAGGTGACCATGAAAGATCCCTTCCAACCCAAAACATTATATGAGTCTATGATTAGCAAAAATTGAGTTATTTGATTTCCTATGAATTATTCCTGCTTCCTGTATGTTGATAATTGGGCTTTCCCAGAAGGAATGCCTGTGAATTTAGAGCTATGCCAGAGCTAGGCCACTGTGTCTGGGCTGAAGACAGGCAGAGCAGGGAGCTGCTGTCTCAAGGGCAAGACCTGCCACAGCATCTGCATCCCAGGGGACACCTCATTGCAGCACAGCAACCAGTCCCAGAAGTCTGCTGGGGCCTCCGTGTTTGGGTCTCCATACTAAGGACTCTTGTCCCATCACAGGGAGAGGATTCTTTTTCATTTTGGTACCTTGGATTTTCCACATCAGGCTGGTCTGGTTTTGTCTGTCTTCTCCTTAAGCCTCCCATGCAAGAGCCACTTCAGGTTCTTATCAAACACATGCATCTAACATCACTCCAGAAAGTCCCTGACTGGGATGGTCTGCTACTTCCAGTACCAAACAGAAATCCACCAGCAAAATGTTCTGGGGGAAGGGGGGGAAACCAAAACCCTCTTCTAGTTAAAAAAGAAAAAAACTCCCAGCTATTACTCAACTTCCTGATGGAGCTGGTAAATACGGTTCTGATCTGAAGGTACTGGTAGGCAGAGGGAGAGATACTCCTGCCCCACAAGGTGACAAACTCAGAGTGCAGACACCGATGGTGGGAAAGGGCGGCGGCTGCTCCTGACATCCCGGAGGCAGGGAAGCACCCGCACTACACTTTTCCCTTTCCACTTTTCCTTAGACCCGGTCTGGGCAGCGGGACGGGCAGGTGCACCGGACCGGAGGGCGAGAGGAGGAGGAGGGTGAGGTTTCCCCGCCGATTTCCCCCTTTCCCCTCATCCCGCTGTGGATCGGGCCGCGGCACCATCGGTGGATCACTGCCACCACCGCTCCGGCAGCCTCTCGGTACCAGTACCCCCGTCCCCGCCGCCCTCCCTGGTGCCGCCGGTGCCGCCGGTGCTGCCGCAGCGCCCTCTGCTGCCGGCGGGGGGTGCGTGCGGCGGCGGGCCCGGGGATCGCGTGCGAGCGTGGAGCCGGCGTCTCGCCCTGTCACTCGGCCGCCAGCCCGCCACCTGAATCACGAGGGGAAGCGGCGGCCGAGCATCCTCCTCCCCACCCCCGGCGCCCTCCGTCCCCTCTCCCTGCCGCCTTCCCGCTCCAGCACCCCAGCCGCCGCCGCCGCTCGGTTCTCCCGCTTTTGCGCCGAGAAGACCGCGGGGGGCTGCTCCTCGCCCGGAGAAACTTTGCACCCCCGGGTCGTGGCGGGGACCGTGAGGTAAGGCGTCGCATCCCCAGAGCTTGCGGTGGGCAGGAGAGGTTTCAGACCGGGGGGGACACGGGACGGGATGTAGGGAATGTCAGCTCCGGACACTTAGGCCCCCCCAAACCATCCCCTTCCCCTCGGGGTGTCGGTGCTCCCCCCCGGGCGTTTCGGCTGCGGTGGGACAGTAGCGGGGCAGGACGCGCTTCGCTTCTTCCAGCCGAGGGTCGCTGAGGGTCCGCAGCTCCCACCCGAGAAGCCTCGGGAGGTGCCGGGTCCCCGCCGGTCCCCGGGCGGGTGATGCCCGCGGTGCTGCCCCGCTGTCCCGAAGGCTGACACCGGGGCGGCGTAGGGCTCTGCGGTGGCACCTCGGCCACATCTGGCTTCACCCACCCCTTTCCACTGGTGTCTTGAGAGACCGTCGAGGGGAAAGCAAGAGAAATAAAGTTTCACGTCTCTTTTATCGAGCCCCAAGTGCACTCAACTTGGCGAAGAGCGGGGTGGGTATTCTTTGGGGTCAGCCAGTACTTCCTCTGAAAATCTTCGTTTTCAGTAGTTCATAACTTCAGAGCTAAGAATTCTTGTTGTGTTTCAGTTTGAGATACCAGAGGGGGAAAAATCAGCAAGGAAAGGGCGAAGCTTGTTTACGGTCTCTGCTGCTTTTTCTGACTTTGCCTTACTTTGTTTAGTAAACAAGAATAGCATAAATTTGTTTACTACACAAAAAGCGTAAGACCAAATGGTATCATGTAAAAAAATTTTTTTTCTTTTCCAAGATGGGCACAAACAATGTTTGTGCGTCATTTAGTGAGTTTCTAGGAGATAGACTATTAAAGCAATCCTCCACACCCCCCAAAAAGAAAAAAAAGAAAAGAAAAAAAAAGAAAAGAAAAAAAAAAAAGAAAAAAAAAAAAAAAAAAAAAAGAAAGGAAAGAAAATAAAAGAAAGAAAACCACCAGAAAAAAAAAGCAAGAATATGCTTGACGTTGTTTGGTAGTCAGAGATTTCAAAAATACGACCAGGACTGGATTTAAATAAAACTGACTGATCTGGTTGAGCTCAGAAGTAGTCTGCTGAGAAGAATGTTAATGCACATATGTTTGCAGTAGATAAAATAAAACAGTTCTCCTTTATGAACTGTAGAGAGTGTTACTATCCAGGGCTAAAACTAAATCATTGCATTTAAGTGAGAGACTTAATGACTGGCAAGACCGAATTCACTGGCAAGATACTCGGTTAATTTGCAACCAAGAGCAAGAATTTATTTCCTTGAAAAACAAAGTACTTAATACCATAGATATTAAGGACTAGAAAGAGTTACCAATTAAGGTTTTGATAATAACTCCAATGCTGTTGCCCCTGGCAGCACCCCCTGCCCAGGCACAGGCTGAGGCAGTCCCTGCTTTTCCCCACCTCATCCACCACGTCTCTGCATCAGCATGCATGTTTGTGACAACCTATTTTTTTTCCTTAGTTGACTGTAAAAGTGAGTTCGGGTGTTCTCTGGTCTCAAGGAGAGCACTGTGATTCTCGGGGCTGCGTTGGGCTGGTGTGTAAACACTTCAGGTCTTCAGCTCTGGAAGCCCAAGGCTCCTCAGCCCGTAGGGTGAAGGGGTACCGAGGGGACTGGTTTGGCGAAGAGCCGCAGGGAACAAAAATCATATGTGTTAAAGCTGGGTTGTGCTTTCAGGATTTTTATTCCAAACGAGCCATGGGAGGGGAAGGTAAGTTATTACCTCGACTTCCCATCGATTCGGATTTCTGCCTAGGAAAGTAAGGAGGAAATGGATTGCTAGGCTCCGTTTGCAGCATTGATGCTAACAAAAAACAACCTGACAGTTTGATCTTGATCCATCAGTTTCACCGTACAACCAGGTTTAAATTGTACTGTGGAGGATTTAGTGGTCAGAAATTATTTTTCCATTATATTTGCCTTTCTGTAGGTATATCTAAAAACATAACAAAGACACTGTTGGTATGAGGAACTGCAGTTATGTAGTTGAACTTGGAACGGCTTTTGCTGTCATGTTTTTGAGGGGTTCTATTTAAACTGAGACCCCACTAAATGTGGGCACTCTGCTCTTGAATAACCAAGGTCTGGCGCCAAATCTTTCCTTAATATTCCTGGTAATTACTGCTGACTCATGCTGACATATGAGTTCAATTAGCCCCAACTGGAATGTAAAGGATGTGGGAGTGTCTCTTTGTGCCCAGAGACAGCTAGGACAAAGCAGATTTTGGAGGAAAATTTAAGGAATTGCCAAGTTTGTGTAGGAAGTGTCAGCCAAGGTTGTTTTCTGTTTTTGGGGTTTTTTTACAGTAAAGTTCGAATAACCAATAAAGTTGAGTCCCAAGAAGGGGACGATTTGGACAGCATGATCTTGTCTTCACTATGGAATAACTGGAGTCCTAACTCAGACATTGCTCCTAATTTGACTCGTGTCCCCACACACAAACTCAGTGCTGGAGAGTGGTGACGTTTTCATTATGAGTTGGCTTACCCATGAGGAATAAGCTATAGCCCAGATAACCACAATTCATCAAGTGCTAAGAAAATCTGCCTGAGTGGCACAAGTGCAATTTTTCTTGAGAAGTCTGGCTGCTCTGGCTTGAATGGTGCTACCTGGACATCAGGCAGCTCTTGTCTGCTTCCCCGGTACAGGCAGAGTGAAGATGTTGTTGTTTCGGCCATGAGGTGAGCAACAGGACCTTTGTCATCTCTAATACATGAAATCAACTGCTGTGTTTGTGACAGCTTTCTGGTGGTGGCCACCATCACCACGCAGCCATGGCAAGCAGGACAGAAGGACTTTGCAGCAGTGCAGCACTCTGCAGTGCTCAGAAAAGTAGATCACCTTGGCCCCAATTAATTTCCTGTCAGTTTCTAGCTGGTAGGAGGTGGTCAGTTATATGTCAGAGGTATATCTTAGTATGTATATATATATTTATACATATATGTCTAGAGCACAGATATTACAAGGAGTAGCTGAGGGAACAGGGTGTGTTTAGTCTGGAGAAAAGGAGGATGAGGGGAGACATTATTGCTCTCTACAGTTGTCTGAAAGGAGGTTGCAGTCAGGTGAATGCTGGTGTCTTCTCCCTAGTAACAAGTGATAGGATAAGAGGAAAGAGCCTCAGGCCATGCCAGGGGAGGTTTAGTTTGGATATTAGGAAAAATTTCTTCACCACGAGGATTGTCAGGCACTGGAACTGCCCAGGGAAGTGGTAGAGTCACCATCCTTGAAGGTATTTAGAAAATGGGTAGATGTGTGGTGGTTAGGGATGTGGTTTAGGGATGGACTTGGCAGGGTGCTGGATGAAGTCAGGTGATGATCTTAAGGGTCTTTTCCAACCAAAATGATTCTATTTTATATATACATATAAACCTTTCTGTACTTGGCTAGCAGTACCAAGAGCTGCTGTTTTTGGAGGAACAGTTTCTTTGTTGGCTGTCTGTGCTAATTGCTACTAGGAAATACAGACCAGGATTTCTAGAAACATTTCGAGGTCAAAGCAAAGAAAGTAGACACAATGGTAATTATGCCACTTTATGTGTACCAAGTGAATTCTTTTTTTAAGAGTAAGATGACCCTAATGCAGACTCCTGTATCTGCATGAAGAATGGAAATTTCAAAGTGCTCTGCAAGGTGTTTGACACAGAGTTAGGGACCAACTGAACATCCACAGATGGAAATGTTTTAGGAGCATGTTTGCATTGTTCTGTCTGTCCAGAGCTCCCACAGAGCTGGTGACAGTCGTTTTGTATTTAGTTCAACTTGCCTTCAGAGTTGTGATCTTTGAGGTATAACAGATGAGGTTGCATTGTGCAGTTGCCAACATAATAAGCATGACATGGGAAACTACCTAACTTGAACGGATGGACTTACAGGAGGGCACAGGTGAGGTGGACAAAATGATGCCAAAGAAATGTCAATGAAATGCACCTCAAATGCTTATGAACCCCCAAAGTCCCTAGTGCCAGTGTGTGATACAGCCATTTCATGTAGACAAGGTAAAATCTGTTTACTCAAGCGCAATCCTCAGGTAGGCAAACAGGCAGCTACAATTACAAGAAAACAAGTGTATCTCTTTTACCTTCATTTTCGAAGCCTTATTCTGGATTTTATTCTTCCTCTCTGATAGATGCATCCTTGTACACAGCATCAGGGCCAGTGCAGGATAGTGGTGTAAAATCGTGCAAGGTGGATGTCCCTTGCAGCCTGTATGTCAGTGGCATATCTTTAATATCAGCATCTATGAATGAAGCATTTGGTGTGTACCCAGGTACTGTTGGGTGATTCGATTGCTTTGGGTTTGACCATGATGTCTATGGTTTGTCCCAAGACTCCCTGCAGGCAATAGATAAACAATTTGCATGATGTAGTCTGTTAAGCTTGGGCTGCAAATCATGGTGTTTGCAATAATGTATTTGACCTGTCCTCTGTTTGCAGTGGTGCTTGATGCTCTGTATTCAACAGCAATATCCATGGATGTGTTAAATATGTTAGCTATTTAATTGTTACTCTAACACTTGGTTTGTACTGCTGTTAAATGATAGTAACTTCAGTAGGCTTAGCTTGCTGAACATGTGCTAACATAAAATCAACTTTTGTCACTCATTGGGATTGTAAAAGTTCACCATTAGTGGATTTCTCCTCCTTAACACTGGAGCTAAGACAGAGTGAAGTTGAATACCTGGCAGTTTCGGAGTCATTGTCTCACTTTCCCACAAGCTTTTTTCTACACTTGGTACTATACTGATCCCTGAGTACTGATGCTGAGTAGCCTCTCAAATTTTTTCTTTTGCTGAAGCTCTAAATACTGTGCTTTCAGCTCACAGACCCTGCAGCATTGTCTGGAAAGCAGATGCTTTGTGGCCTCGTCGTCTTTTACAGGGATTTGCAGATCCAAAATATGTTTTTCTGGTGTCTGAGACCTCCTAGTGCACTTGTCAGATAGAGTCTTTCTGCCCTTGCCCTCAAATGAGAAATCCTTCCACAAACACCATTTCTTTTTCTAGTTTCAGGCCATTTTGAGAGAAGCAAAATTTGCTGAGGTGGTTCTGTGAGTGAAGAATACAGATTATAGAGCTTGGAGAGGTATATTGAGAAGGCATATTCAGGTTGGGACTCCATGGCAGTCTGCTGAAGCTGTTCCCTATGTCATGAATGGCTCAAGTGATGGGGCAGAGCATGGGGCATGCAGCCTGCATATATCATCAAGCTGAAATGGGTTTCAGGCATCCTGAAAGATGAGAGTCATCTTCAGAGTGACTTTTGACAGTCACAGCCTCCAGAAAACCAGGAATGATGCAAGTCTGTAAGGTTTTGTGCAGAAGTTTATCTCCAGGCAGAAATAATCACATACTCTAATCCAGTGTGGGGAGTGGCTGGCTGGGCAACATGAACTAAAGAGAAAAGGATGGAGAAATGTGATGGATCACAAACTAAAGATGACTCAGTAGCACCTCACTGGTGTGAAAATGATAAATGGAACAATAGGGGGGTAAAAAAAGGAGTGTTTTTTCTAAGAAATATATATGAAGAGATATAATCTTCACGCCCTATTGGCCCAGGTAGAGACCTGGAGAATTGTGCTCATTTAGGAGCAAGATACCTGTGAAAAAATACAGGTCATATTATGAGACTAGGAGAGCAACAAGAATGCCTAGACAATGTCACTTACAAGAAAAGACTGAAATAATTGTTTAGTCTAGAGATGGGAAGAGTAAAAGGAAAAAAGTTAAAAATCTTTAGAAAAAAGGGTTAGCTCCAAAATAAGGTGAACTACAACTGTTGCTTAAATTCATATCAGCTAGGGTGGCTACATGAGTAAGCTACAATCTTCAGTTACAGTAAGGAAAGTTTAAGTTAAGATGCTTAAGGGAAAAATTGAGATTTTAATAACAGTTAAATGCTGTCATAAAATCTCTGGAGTACTCATAGAAACTATGCTTCTTCAGGATAAGCAGCTTTTGGGAGTGGCTTAACAGCTGTGTTGCTAACAGTTATGATGGCCTAGGCATATAAGAAATGGAAAGATGTGGTGCTTTTTTATTAGAAAAAAACAGACAGGGCTTTCATGCTCACAAGCCATTTCTCTCATCTGAAACCTCTGAATGGTTTTGGTACAGCTGCTTATGTATGAAACGGGGAAAGATGTTCTGTGTAATTTCTTGAGGGTCCTTACAGCCACATTTGCAAAGATATAATGATTAACAAAATCTGTCTGGGGTGTTCAGGGACTGGGAAGGCACGTGATAAAAGTGAGTTAAATAGCTCTCCCATACCCTGCAATCAGGGAGATCTCCTAAAATATTCTTTCTATGAAAAATTCTGAGTTATTACTTTTCAGGAGTGGAAGAGAATCCGTAAATGTTAAATTAGCTGATTTACTAGTGTCATGTGCTCTGGATAGCAGCAAATGATTTATGGCAAATTATACTGTGGTAGGATGTTTCCATGATTTTTGAAGGAAAGAGGTAAAATTTTCCCTCACCTCTTACTCTAGTTATGCAAAGTTAAATACTTGCAGTCATTACTTGTTTATGAAAAATAAACATAATTAATTTTTAAAAATCTAAAAATACAAGATGGAAAATTTAGTGAGCACATAGAAAATACTGCTGCTGGTGATGATAATGAGAATAAATTTGTGTATATTTATTTCTTTAGGGTAGTAACAGATATAAATAGTATTAGAAGACAGTTGTGCTGCAAACAACTTGAAATGTATTCAAAATATTTTTTTCCTCTGGAGACTTATCTGTAAATCATACCAAAATTATTTGCAATAGAATGTGCTGAAAACTGTCAAATTACAAGTCATAAAAAAGGTAGATATGTTCATAGATATCAGAAACAGAATAGATATGTTACACTGCTTACAAAGGAGAAATTCCTCTTCCTGGAGAGGAAATGGTGAACTTATACATCCATAATTAAGGACCTGCAGTAAATCTGAGTACATATCCAAACCAAGGTGCTGCAGTAGTGCCTTGTCAGCTCAGCAGACAAAACTAGGCAGCCTTTCAACCCCTACAGCTTGTTTAGCTGCTTCTGTCACCTCAAAAATAACAGCTGCATCAGTTTGTATTTTTACTTTTGCTTTCAGATTCTGTATCTGAAAGACCAGGAACTTTTGAGTTCTCATTCCGGTTTTCATGTACTTGATTAAATTGAAGACCTGAAAGAACTCAACAAAGTCTTGACAACTCACATGCCAGCCTGGCTCTCAGTGTGCATTTCTGAGCTGTGACCTGCTGCTTTCAAATGCTGCAGTGTTTCTTACACCGTTAGCAAAAACATTTTAAAAGACTGAATTGCAGCAATAACAATAATAACAATGCCAATTTAAGCACCAAGCTAACATAACTCACTCACTTCTAGGAGAAAATATTTCATCTTTCATTTCAATTTTTCTCTGCATTCCCATTTTCCATCTCAAGATTTGAGAATAACATTTTTTTTTTTCCATGAGAACTTTTGTTTTTTCCACAGATCTTCAGATATCTAAGCTTTGCTGAACCTCTGTTAAGGAGCACTTGGCATTTCATCCTCTGCTTCTCCTTTTGTTCCACTGAGTGACTGAGAAGGAGGGACATAGAGGAGCAAAGTAAAGGGAAGAATACGATTACATCTTCCCAACAAGCTGATCTTACATTTAGGTTTACAAGTAATGTTTCTCCCTGCTCTTCTACTCCTAGATATGCACATCTCATAATAACTTCTATAATAATAAAGATGTTAGTCCACATTTTGTTGGCCCTAGGCCCAGCCCTCTTGTGCTTCTCTTCTTGGAGAAAATGCTGTGATCTGTTCTACTGGTGTCACAGAACCTCCTCTGAGGACAAGTGGTGGCTCGGAGCAAGAGATAGCCATTTCTTTCTCCATCCACTCTGTCTCTCTGTCTCCAGTCATACAGAAATATATCAGTATATAAAATATATATAAATAGGAAAAGATATATGCTAAATTTATGAGCTGTTGTTTTTTTTTTACTCCTATTCTGCACTGAAGTACTACAACCTTTTAAAAAGCCAGTTGTGGAAAAGAAGAGAAAAATGAGGGTACAGTTGTGGTGCATGGCAGACGTTTTCAAAGGACTTGGTATTGGCTCTTGGCCCACTAGCAGGAGGAGCTCACCAGCTTGTTGTATACTGTGGAGCATCTCCCTGATTTTCATAAGCAATCATTTCCTGATAAAAAAAGCCCATCTATTTAAATTAGTTCAATTTTCTCTGTACAGTAGAAAACCCCTAAAAATGGTTCCTAGAGTTTCTCTTCCTGTGTCATCTGTCTAATCCTCTAATCTACATGTAGCCTTCCTTGGTATAACTCAGGGTTTCTGACCGTGCTGTTAACATTTGCTCCAACATTGCACCACACTTCCGTTTTGGCCTGGTAGATGCACAGTGATAGTCTTATCAAAGATCATTCCTCTGCTACTTCAAAGAGAACCCCAAACCTCAGACGATTGAAGTCTGGTGAAATGATAAGCAGGGTATTAAAACATAATTGTCTTAGAAAGTGACACCAGGAATGCTGGTGAATTTACAAGAGGGACTGGAGCACCCGCATAGCTTCATAGTTGCATTTGCACCTTGTGGCTAGCTCTGCAGCTCAGTGTGCCATGTCTAGTTCAACACCTTATGGTGGAACAGGGGAGTGGAAAATGAGGGTAAAAAAAAAACAAAACAACACCACACACAAAAAAACCCACCCCAAAGCAACCAATGCAGGGCCACATGAGTTGGTTGTGAAAAAAGTGACACAACCCATTAGATGTTATGCTGAGGGCGTTGATCCCTCACTTAAAATTGAGCAGTAGTGTAGTCAAAGGAATGCATGAGACAAACTTGATGAATTAACTAGCTCTAGCAGCCTTACCATGAAAGCACAGAGCTAAATCTTGGCAGCACCTATCTGAAGAATTATATTTGTATGTTGTATAAATATTCTTGAGTTGTTCACTTGTACTGAGATGTGTTGCCCGACTAAAGCTGACCAGAACCTGAACTAGCTGAAGCCTGAAAATAGCTGAAGCCTGAAGATAGCTGAACTGAGGCCCTGCTATACTACACATTAATGGCAGAAATATTTCATGGAGTTACCTTACTGTTTTTAGACAAATTTGCTATGGAACTGACACTTACATTTTCATAGTGTCTGCTTTGCAGTCTCTACAAGTTACTTCTCTTAACCTGTTAGTCAGGTTCCAGCAAATATAACAGAGGGACAGAGATCTCAAAGATATTATGGTCCCGAGAGTTTAAAGGTGAAACATGCTACACTAAGATCTCTACTGAGGGCAAGACTGCAATGTGAGATTGAGTGTCTTGTTAATCATTAAATAATCCATATAGTTCAGACAATATCTTCAATACCCAAGCTGTAGCAAAACGTTTTATCACTGCTCACACCTTACTATGGAAAGGGCTGTTCAGCTGCTTTGGCAATTTTATATTCTCATCCGTGGCAAAGCCAGTGTAGAGCCAAAGTCAAGCTTGGTAGAAAGAGATGCCATCCCACTAACTGGAAAGAATTGTACCAGAAATATACACAGTCAGATTTTTTGGGGAGGTGTTTTATATGTCCAATGGTCTGTATCCTTCCTGAAGTGACACTGTTCACGTTAGAAGTTCTAAAAACAGATTAATTTTTAAAACATAACTTAAAAAACACTCATCCATTTAAGCTTTTTAAAAAAAGTTAGCTATTTACATCCTCAAAGCTCAAAAAGAAGTCTCCTTGAACTTAATTTCAGGCCTTATTATATAAACAAGTAAAGAAAGGAGGTCTGATGAGATAATTTAGTCCCCAAATGAACTTGTTTGTAAGGGAAGAATAGTGATTGAAATTATTGTTCTGCTACAGATTCCTGAAGAGTGTAGCTGCATACCCACCCTGTAGCAATGTTTCGAAGTCAAGAAACTGCAAATCAGGAAACTCAGGAGTTGGAGACGAAATGTGAATTCCTCTCCTACGTGGACAGGCACTGAACTTTATCTCATATGAGAACAAGAATTTGCTTAGTTTGCTTTTCTCATTCACCTGGTGTTCCCAGCTTTGTACGAGGCACTGTACAAATCCTTCCGTGCTATTAATTTTGTCACAGAGTTTTCTGTGATAATTGCGACTATAATATCTAAGTACATCAAAACCACTGTGGGATTAATCTTTATTATACTGTTGCGATGTATGGTCTTAGAGGCAAATCTGAATGGTGCCTCCTCATTTATTCAATTCCAGGCACTGGGAAGGTGATTTTTCCAAAGATGCAGCCTTTGGGTGTACATTCACTCAGAGCCCAGCCCTGGGAGCCTTTGGCTGTGGCAGTGAACACTCAGCACTTTGAGAAATTAGTCTAAGGCTCCCAGAAAATGAGAGTTGATGCCCTTGATGTCACTGGCTGTAGCTGCATACCTGGCACCACCCATCCCTCATTTGTACAGCCCCCACACAGCCCCGATTCCCTCCCCTACGCTCCCAGAGTGGGGCAGGGCTCTGGCTTTGCCTCTTCAGACTTCTCCTAATGCAGGCAGCCCCATGGCAAAGCAGCCCCACCGACCTGGGTGGGAGACTGCATCAGGGAGGTGTAGGCCACCTCACTTCTGGCAAAAATCCCAGATTGGGAATGTTTATTTTTAAGTTTGAACGATAAATCAAAAGTGGTTCCCCCCAGTGGTCCCTTTCTGGAGCGTCATGAAGCACAGTGCCTGCCTGCAGGTCTCAGGGGTGCTGTCTGCTGATAGAGAGATGCCCAAACTCAGGACTAGAGTTTAGTTTTTAACAGTGCTTCTGTCCCCTCCCTCTCTCCTCTGAGTCTGCCTCCCAGCCCTTCCCACTGCCCAGTCCTCATTCCCTTGTCTGGAGCAGGGAGAACACACCAGGACTGGGAGGAGCAGGGAGAAAGAAAGTCTGGCTCTGTCTTTGTCGTTCCAAGGGAAGGCACATAAAGCACATGGGGATGCACGGGGATGCATATGTATAGTGCAGATGCCTGTGGGAGGAATGAAGGGGATGATGTGTGCTCAGCTCAGGCAGAAACTATAGATAACTGTCAGTCTGCAAAAAGGCTCCCAAGCACATGCAAACTGCATTTTTTCCAGAAATTTCAAATGTAGCCTGGCCTGTTAATATTTTTTTTTCAAGGAAATTAAAGAGATTTTATGTATGCCATATCAGATAACCTTAGCTGTGCTGTAAGCCCAATATATGATCCTCGGTCATGTCAGAACACCCTCTCTCAGTCAAGCATTAGATACTTTTGATTAGTCAATCACATTTCTAACAGCTCTTCAGGTTTGTGAGTTAACCACCTTTTTTCACTGGAGAGAAGACTGGGGCAGGAAAGTAAATTTTAGGGTCAGATAGATCCACTGTGATCTTGTTTTGATCTTACATATAACATGGATCATCAGCCAGCCTTAAACAAATTCTTCACCACAGAGGTTTAATGTTTTTCTTAAAAAAAACAAAAACAACAAGAAAAAACACAAACCAACCAAAACAAAAACCAAACCGAACCAACCAAAAAATAAAAGCCAAAAAAAACCAGCCCCCCCGCCCCAAACCACCACCAACAGCAAAAGCCCAACCTAAACTTGATTAAAATAAATTCTCAGTGATGGAGAGTTGTCTATAGTCCTGGGTAAAATATTTTAATAGCTATCCTAATTTATTTGTAATTTGAATTTAATTAGCCTTAAATTCTGCAAATTGCATCTTGCTAAGATTATCCTGATCTCTGTCACGAAATGTTTGTTTCTTGCATAATTTAGCTACTTATTGTGAGGAAGTTCTTTGTTGCCATTCTTCATGATAACCCAAACAGCTTGAGCTCCTGGACCCCAACTGCAGCGCTCATTTTCTCAGCCTTGAATAATTTTTGCGACTCTTTGCTCCTGGTAGGATGTTTGTTTTTTAAAGTGGGGCCGCTTCAGCTGGAAAAAACACCGCGCTATATTTACAAAGATATATCCAAATCTACTATCATCTTTTCTCCTAAAACACGACAGTTCATCAGGAGCAAAGTGCTTGGCAGAAATGTGCTAATCACAATTAATTTAGCGACAGCAGGCAGGTAGATTTCTCTTGGCTGATTAGCCGCTGCGAGTGGAAGTCTTTTTCCAGAGTCGCTCTCCCCCCCCAAGGCACAGAGAATCCTGTGAAAAACCAAACTGCTCTCCAGCACCATCCTCTCCTTGCTCTGATGGGGAAGCTGTGGATCCTCCTTGCTCTGCTGGATCCTGCGGTGTGGCGGGGATGAGGACACAGCTTCCTCCCTCCCTCCCGGGCTGCTGCTTCGAAACCTGCGCCGCTTCGAAGCTGTGGTCTGCACGGCCCTTTTATGTAGTTCAGACATTGAATGCATGGTATGTGATTGCATTCGGGCAGGAAATGATTCATAAAGTTTAATGAAAGAAGAAATCATTGGCTAATGTAATTTGACCTCCTATCGCTACCAAAGCTACAATTATTTTATTTTATTTTGTATTTTATTTTATTTTATTTTTTTCCGAAGAATGACTGCACTCAGCCCAAATGCTCATCTTTAATTTAAGCATAACTTCTGTTAGGGTAAAGTGTACATTTTAGAAACACATCTAACAGTGATTTCAAGACATCAGGATGCATTAAACCCTTTGTAGCTTGCCCAGTGTTTAAATGCTCATTATGTTGCAGATTAATGCCTTATTTCTTATTTGGATGAAACTGGTTTCAGCTTCACTTTCTAATTGCTTGCTATGTTTCAAATTAAAATAACTAAGCTCCCATATCTTCCTCATCAAAAGTACTTCGCTTTACTCAAGTCCCCTGCTTCTTTTTTAGTATGTAAGGCAGTTTCTTTAGCCTGCAAGTACTTTCTAAGTTTCTTTTCTCACCCTTTCCATTTTTAAACAAAATTTTAATAAAACAATTGCATGGTAATGTGCAGATAGTTCCAGCATCAGTCTTATCCTATCTCTAAACAGAGGTAAGATCACTTCACTTAGGTCAGCATCTACATTAGCTGCCTTTGCAGCAGATCCTCCTTGAGAGCTCAGAGTATGAATTGCATTCATTTTTTCACTTTGATCCCTTATTCCTTTCAAGAACCACTGGCGTTTCAGGAGGCAGTCCCTATTCAGTAACAATGACTTGCATTCCCTATTCTGCAATGTGAGTGTTTGTATTTGGCTGTATTAAAATTCACTGCAAATAAACAGAAACAGCCTACCAGGCACTCCAGATTGCTCTTTTTCACTATGTCTTCAGCATTATTTATCATTCATCCGAATTTTTATAACTTTGCAAATGTTATCATCAAAGGCTTTGCATTGAACCTTGATGCCTGTGAGAGCTTTAAAAAAATTTTTCTATTTAGCAGTGATTTTGCTTTGATTATTCTTGTTATTTTTGGTGGTTCATTGTTTATTTTGTTCCCCCCTGACTTTACAAATTCTTCACATAGGGAAACTGTAAGCTACAATGCTTCATTGTGACTTTTTAAAATCAAAACGGTGTGCTGCTAAGGTAAATGATTTACTAAGACAAGTTAATTCCTTTATCAGCTAGAGGTGATAACGTGTCAGTGAGTGAATTTCACTTCAAAGAGCGTGATATTGCATAAAAAATTTTGCCAAGTGATGTCATTCCACTCTCTTATCAGCTTTTCTGGTAGTTTGCTTGGGATGCATGTCAGTCTCACCATCCGGTGCTTAGCAGGATCATTAGGTTTCACTTCTCTGAGGATTATCACATAGCAGCTGTTTCTCAGTCCTTTGGCTTTCCCCAGTGTTCAGAGATTCATTATGACTTAATGTCAGCAGTGATTAAAAGCATCTAACATAAGAAAACGAATCATCATGGACCACATCTGCCCTTTCCCAGCAATTCTATTATTTTCAGTCCTACCAATTCTCCTCCTGAAGATCCTCAAGCTTGTAATCCCCCTCTTCTACTGATGGAGAGGTGGAAAGTTGCTGCTTTGGGCTCACGTTGTCCTCTCTCAAACTGAGAGTGAGCATGTCAAGACTCTCAAGTGTTAACAGATACAAAGAAAAAGGAAAGATTGTTCTGAGCAGCTGAGTTCCATTATCCCAAATGCTTCCTGTTTCTCATTCACACATGGGGCTGGTAGGGGAAGGAGATACCTGGCTCCTGCAATGGTGGAGATTGGCCATTCTGTCCCAGCTGTGAAGAGCAGAGCTCCCAGACAATCAAAAGAGGGCATGGTCAAGGTGGGACTATGGATGTAAGCTCTTCTTCAGTTCTTAAAATAATTATTTTCTTGGCCTATGGCTCTGTGCAGCTCAGTAACTTCAAGTGCTCTTCTCAGCTGTGTTTTTAGGACCATTAGTCGTAAGTCTTCTGACTTGGATTTTATCCGCATACATGCAATTCTCAGACTCATTTATCTGCATGCTACTACTAGCATGAGTGGTAGTAGCAGAAGCATCTCTTGGCTGTACAAGTATCTAGGACATTGGTGTTCATTTGCTGAAGCAGTGCTTCATTTGATGTTGCTGTGGTAACCCCTTTGTCCTAATTCTGTAGAAAGTTCTTGTAGAAAGCTTGAAGAGTGCATGATTTACTCTTATTTGATGCAAGTGCATGATTCCCCTTCTTTTCAGAGATTAGAAATAAATCTGATGAATGCTCTTACCCTTGGTGCAGTTCTAAAATACAGCCATCTCTATCTAGGAAACACTCTACACACCTTTTAGACGTCTTTTGTTTGTAGTACTCTTCTAAAAATCACACTATCTTTTCCCTTTAGTGCTGCAACTTGTGAATTTTCCTCTGGACCCTTATCTTCCTTAACCAGCATTTTACAATTCATAAATTCTAGCTCATATTTTTTGCAATTTATTTCCTGGTTTTCAGCTGTTTGAATACTGAGGCCCTTTAGTTTATTTTTATTTGCTGTCACATATTCATCAAGAGAACTAGAATGAGTGTTAAAGCAAAGTGGTCCTTTTAGGATATCTAATGAAGTCTTAACTTTCAGTTTTCTGTTGACTTATGCCATCCCAATCTCTCTCCTCCATGTAATTTTGTTCATGAAGGCAAGAGAAGGGAAGTGTAGCATGTGACACTGTTTTGAAACATAGCTATGACTCATAGATACATATTACGGACAGGAAGGACTCTGAGCACAAAGGTCGTACAATATAAAGAGAGCACCTTTTAATGTAAGGTCTCACAAGAAGCAGCAGCAATTCTTTTGGCATCTTCACACCATTTCAGCTTTCCACTGGAGGAGAAAAACTAGAGTAGATGAAATCTTAAAAACTGTCACTGTTGCAAAAAATGACCTTGTAGTTTAGCTTAACCTAACCATGTCTGAAGGTGGAAGGAAGGTTTTACCAAAGCACAGGCTGTGGGATAAATAAACTTTCTTAACCTGGAGCAGTATTTATTACATCCTATCTTATTTCTCACAGACTTTAGCCAAGCAGTTCATCCACCTAATTTCACATGAAATTGTCTTAATAATAGTAAATAAAACTCTTTTGCCTATGTTTGGGAGAACTCTATGCCTGACACGGCACCAACTGGAGAATGAGTGGTCTTTCCACCAGCAGCTACAATTGAGAGAAGGGACCTACCTACTGCTCTATTTGTCTGATGTCTACACAATGCATCATTTTAGAATGAATTCTCAGAGCAGGAACAATTAACAGCTGTGGTTAGCCATGAAATGGAAGAATCATGGAATGTAGATTTAGATGATTTTGACAAACCTGTGAGCTTTCTGTTGATATGATAACTGGTATTCCAAATCAAGAAAATAGGGCAGACCTAATCTGAATTTAGAATTTAGCAAAGGATGCTGTGCTACTGAGTAGAGAATTGAAACTTTGGGGAAAGGAGCTGGATTGACAACACATGATGGAAGGAAAATGACTGATCTGTAAGGAAGCTGCAAACAGAACTCCTCAACTATCATGTTGAAGACTGATGTTTTTATTAAGAGATTTCATCCAAAACCAGGAGTGTGCCAATAAACTTATTTGCTTATGCCACCAATATAGGATAAAATTCTCACATAACAAAAATCAACTGGAGATTAATGATCATATATGATAGCCAGGCATTTCGGCACTAAAAGTTATATTTTCTCCACTCATTTCTGCTTTTATTTGTTGGAAGTTACACATGAACTCAGAGAACTGTGCATACTAGGTAGCCAGAGGATGACTATGAGCCAGGAATTTAATCATGGTTATGAAAAATGAAAATGCTGTCACACAAATAACAAGTGAGATAATTCCCATAAAGAATTAATGGTTTGTCAGTACACATGCATATATGTGCATGTATTAAATACTTTCAAATTTTACTTAATATACTGTGCATGACTAAATTTATTTGTGTTTTCTACAGATTTGACTGAAATGAGAAAATAAGGGCTCCTAAGATAATGGGAAGAATTTGTAACATTTGAGGGAAATAAAAGAGTTTGAGTTGTCCTAGAATAGAAAAATGAAGGCTGGCTGATGATTTGACTGATATTTAAAAATACACCAATGAGTAAACACAATGGAGGAGGAAGAGCTATTTAAACTAAAAGACAATGTTGGCAAAAGAACAAATGGGCATAAAATGACCATGAACAAATTTAAGCTGGAAAGCAAAAAGTTTCTAGTTGTCAGAAAGCTGTCTTTCAATGTTAAGCAAAGCTCCTTTAGGCCTTTTTTAAATGAAGTTCAGTAAGTTTATGATTTGTGTTATCTGATGTGGGTATCTTCAGCAGCATGAGATTTGATTCATAACATAGCAATTCCCCTTAATTTTACATATTACATAAAACAGCAAATACTCTTGAGATACAGTAACCTTTCAGGCAGCGTGCACCCACTGTGGAACAGCCACACAGTAAGACTAAAAATACTCTTTTCAGACAGAAAACCAAGAGACTTTGATATTCAGATAGTTTTCAGAAAATTTAACTGAATGCAAAAACTTGTTTCGGGGCTTGCAGTGTCTCTAAGGTTAACGTGCTCAAACACAGCAGTAATAAGGCTAAGTTTTGTCTGAAAATTCCCACTTCCACCATCACTATATTGGGCCCTAGTGCTGACCACATTAGAGTGTGTCACTAGTTGAGTTGCCAACAAATATATGTTCAGAGTTTAAAAATGACAATGTGAGGAGCTGGAAAAATGCTGATTTGAATAATTGCATACTACTTATAACAATGTTTGTAATGGAAGACAATATTCTTGTGTATTTAAAGAGATGCAAAATCCTCCCTGCAGAAGATGATGGGTAGCCTTGTTCATTCTTATTTGTTTAGCTAAATTTAAAAATGAGCCTAGAATGAAAAAAAATTAATTTTGGATATCAAGTAAACAGGATGTATTTTATACCCATTTTTATACCCTGTATACTATGCTTAATTTGAAAAAATGAAAATTGAATCTAAACGTCAATATTCTAATAATATTAAACTAGGAAATTGGAATAAGCTTTAAGCTTCTATCTTAACTAATGCCACAGTGCTTTTTAGTGTTGTTCAATTCCATGCTCAAGGAACAAACATTTTCCTCGGCTGACTTTTCTCGGTGCTGTCATTTTGTGCAGCAGTACGAAACACAGAAACTTCTGAACTAAAATACCTATTCCTTTTGTTTTTCAGCACCAAAACAATGATTCCTCCAGGGGAATGCCTATATGCTGGAAGGAAAAGGAGGAAGCCCATTCAGAAACAGTTAAGTATCATATTCATCAGGAGGCATTGTCCTCTGAACGTATGCGCTAGAAATGAGGTATAAGAAGGAATCCCTTCCTCAATGGTCCACAGACACAGGAGAAACTTAACCTCTTTATCTGCATCTAGAAACCCCTGGTCAGGAGCCTGGCTCTTCAAGGTGGAGACTGGCTTCAGAAAGGATGCTGAGCACAGGTCAAACTGTCCTTACCCATCACTAGGTGCCCCGGGAGGATGCCAGAGGTGGCTGTGGTGTGTACCCCAGCATAGTGTGGAGTGCACTGCCCTGCAGAGCAGAGAGGGACAGCACTTCTCCCTAGGCAGAAGGTACTGGTGGACTAGACATCCTCTGGACAATGGGTCAGAGGGGTGGCTGCCACCTGTGTGCTTCTGTGTTCCCCTTCCTGTGTTCAAGGAACCTTTTGAGAAGCTGTGTGTAGAGTGGCACCACTGTGCTGGTACTGCGGTCCCCCCTTCCCCTTCCCTTGGCTTCGCCTTGCTTGGGGCATCGCTAGGTCCAACCGGTGTGAGCCTGGAAAGGGGTCAGTTCAGCCACTGAAAAAGCAGATAGGTGACTCACTTTCTGCATAAAGAAAACATAATTTGCAAACCTCTCTCTACTATGGTATCACTTTCATTAGGAGAAAAATGGGAGAAAGGAAGTGCATGTGGAAAAAGGAAGGAAAAAAAAAAACCATTGGGAAGTTGTTACTGCAAGGTGCTTGAAATGGAAGGGAAAAAGGACTGCTATCTCTAAAATGTAAAATTATTTCCAGATGCTATAAACCACACTGTGAAATTAAGCTTTTAAATATAATATTCCCACCTTTTCTGTGTTACACTTGATTATATGGTTATGAAACACATTTTTAGTGTTAAAATTATGAACTAGCACTAGCGGCCTTCACAGACAATTTAAGGATGAGAAGGTAACTAAAATAGATTTCCCTACTTTCAGTTGTTCAGAACTTCTAAAAATAATCCACTTGGCTTAAAATTGTAAGTATTGGTCTAAAGTCAAAGGGGAGTTTTGCTCAATATTTGAGTAAAATCTGTTGATTTTGTTTGTGTTTTGGAGAGTATTTGCACACAAAACACTTGTTTCTTCTTTAAAAAATATATTTCTTTTAGTGTAAAATATATCATAAGTGGCAATTTCCATAGACAAATGATTCTTCCTGCAAAACCTGAGTGTTAAATCAAAACGTATGTAGCGTTTCTGCACTACTGTTCAAGTATGGATGTGGACATTTATCTTTATAACTGCACGAAGTATGGAAACACTGCACTACAAGAAATTACCTCTGTGAAGAACTGTTTTTGAATCATAACTTTTGTTAGAAAGTGAGAGAGAAGGAGAAAGGAAGAAGAGTTGAAGTTGCTTTGTGTTGCTTTCTGTAGCTGCAGAATCTTCATGTTTGGATCATACATACTAGCTAGAAGAACTCCCAAATGGGAGATGACTTCTGAATAAATGCAATGGATAAGAAAAATACTTGTTAACAAAGTTTATGAATTAGTTCAGAAGTCTTTTAACAAATTCTGTCTTCAAAAAATCAGAAGAAAATTCTAACTGAGTTGGATGAAGCCAAGTTTCTACCTTCGGAGCTGCCACCAGTAATGCTACCTTGAAAATAGCTTTGCTATGAGATTGCAATACAGGTACCTGTGCATGAGCTTATCCAGCCAGGACATATACAATTTTGATCAAGAAACTTGGTTTTGATTAAAACCAAAGGAATCTTATGGTTTGGATTATTAGGCTACCGTGTTCCTGCACTGGGAGCCCTCTATTTTCTGTGGTTGGGTACTTGTCACTTGATGATGATTTCTCAGTTCCTAGCAAAACTGGTCTCTTCCTCAAACCTTATCTGTTTGTGGGCTTGCTCTTTGGTAAGCCTTTCCTGTGCTCATTCTCTTACTCTCCTCACTCTGATCTAAAGAGGCTCTGAATGTCCAGCTGACAGAGCTCCTCTCATGGTCTCAGTCCTTCAGTCCTATAGACCTGAATGATATTTCAGGGCTTTGAGCTATCCTTACTGTTATCATACTGTTATGCTGCCTCAATAATTTACCTTTAATTTAGAAGTGTAGAGATAGTCTGGTAATTGAACAGTGTATTTAACCATTATTTTGATTCATGTCCTACCATTTTTGTTACAGATCTTTTGTTTGATAGCATAGTGCTTTTTCCCCCATGAACCAAGGTACATGCTGCCACCTGTTCAGGAAGAGGTATTTGTTCAGCTCAAAAGCTTATTTTTTCACAGGAAAAAAAAATTGACAGAAATTCTTTGGACAGTCCTATTAATGATTCCCCTCTTTTTTCCCCAAATAGCCTCTAGATATATAACTTTCAGTTGGCAAAGGAATAAGTGAGTTCAGGTGCCTGAGCAGGATATTTGGCTTTCTGTGGGGATTAATGGGTTAGTCCTTTTGAAGTCCTGGATTCGAAGGACAGAAGAGCAGCTTTCCCCTTTGCAGAACAATTGGTACTTTTGTGTCTGCCCATACTCAGTGCAACCAAGGAATTTAGCTCTGACTCTCTCTGATCAGTCTGTCAAGCCAGGTGGTGATCCTGCAGATGGATTTTAATTCAGGATATCACATAATTATATCACTCCCTACTTCACTGGTTTGCAAAGCACAGGAACTCTGTTCTGAGGTAGTTTTATGGAACAGCGTTGGAAATGTATGAAGAAGCTCCATGGGAGAATGCAAAAACCCATAAGACTGTAGAAGAACATGTGGGAAAACTTGTTTTACCAGGAACACCTAATATGTTACAGTCTTCTCTACACAGAACTAGGAGAGACTTCTTCATTAGGTTGCCATTTTTCAGATAATACATTGGAGTCAGCTTCTACTTTTATACATGCAAATAAATTAAAAATACTAGTTGTTCTCCTTTAGCTCCAGAAAGGCTTCCAAACATGCCCCATCAAATGTGGTCTACACTAAAGCATTTTGGCTTTTAGGGAACCAGTTCAAACACCTGGAGTTTGGACTGATTGGAAAATTTCCATCAGTCAGAGAACTGGAGTTTGACGAAAGGAAATATTTTCTACCAAGTGTTTGTTTCCTGTGGAAATCTAATATTTTACTGGTAATTCAAGCATGCAAAAACTAAAGAGATCTTGTTTTTAACCTCAAAGTGACATCACCATGCTGAAACTAATACTTATACTAGAAATGCTAAGGCAACACTTTAGGACAGTTACCATTTGAGAGCTTCAGCCACATCCTTGTCTCAAACCGTGGCACCTTGTAAAACTCTCTCCCACCACAAAATATTTCTTGTAAGGTTTCACAGCTCTTTTAAAGTCAAGCTGCAGCTGCCCTTGCTCTGAGTGTATCTCTAACTGCTTCAAACTACCCACTCCAATCAGAACTGTACCAGTGCCAAAGTAAACAGAGATCTCAGGAGGTGCATCTCTCTCTCCTGCTTCCTAGTTCTCATTTTAGGGCCCTCAGTAGCTCTTCCTCTTACTTGATGTCACACTATCCCTCCTCCCATCTGCTCTGCCAATGTGATGTCTTCTTGACCATTCGTTCTGCGTTTACCTTTCCTTACTGTGAAGACCCAGACGAGGTATAAAAGAGGCAAAAAGCCCCCTTTCCTTCACACAGTTTTCTTTCAGCTGGTCCTTTTTCACTCATAGGAGCTGGTGAAGATCTGGCACTGGAGCTCAGCCCTGCATCATACCTGTGCACTGCCCCAGCACAGTTCAGTGGCTGTGGGTGCTGGGCAGTGTGTTCATGATAATCTTCTCGCTGTTACTTAGCACTTAGCCTATCTGTGGCATCTCATTTTCTCTCTCTTCCCTTTCCCTTCTTGCTGAAAGCTTGCCATCGTAGTAAATGATTAGGGTTTTTTTCCATTTGGGACACTGGGTGGTTTAACACTTCAGCATACTTTAAAAGCTTATTTAGAGGGAACTTTTCATTATCAGGGTAGGGCAGCAGACGGAGCCGTAGCTGCAGGAAATCCCTCTGCAAGCTCACCGAAAGGGTTGACACTCCTGGCAGATTGTCTGTGTCATGGGTATGCTGAATCATTTCAGCCCAAATGGCCTGACATACCCCCAGAACAGAAAATGCTCTCTGCACCAGATCCCACACTCAGTTCCTACCAAAAGGAGTATGTGATGTGGTACAAGTCCCTGCTACTGCACTGCAGAATTTGGAGGGTTTAATGGTGCAATGAGGGAAATGCCAGATTTATTAGTTTAAATGCAAGTGCTGCTTCATTGTAGGTGTTCGTCTACCAAAAGCGTAGTAAAAGGGGCATCATAGAGTGAATGCTACATCTCTGTTCAGACCTGATTTGCACATCCTGAGAATCCCTGGTTTAATGCAAACACAAGCACCATCTACTTGCTGCTCAAAACAAAAGCTACAATTTCCATTTGCCTCTAAAGATCCCATTGGAGAATTTCCCTCCCTGCCCTTTTCTGTATGTGGATGGCTACGCCAGCCTTTCCGTGGAACGTGCATTGTTTTAAATCTCATCCACTTGGCATCTAATTACCATTAACATCAAATCCCTGCTTGTTTGGATTCACTCCCTTACTGAATCATTTCCTTGAACTTCCAGGAAGACTCTGTCCTGAACTTTCTCCGTAATCCTTTTAAGCTATTTCTTGCAACTTCCAGAAAACTGTTCCTTATGCCCAGCTGAAATGAAGTTCATATAATTGCCTCAAATCATACCTTGCTGGCATAGAGCCACCACTATTTTACATGGTAAATAGGCTTGAACAATGTTTTTTTCTATTCCATGTTAGTCTTGAGAAATTTTACTGCTTGAACTCATCGGTCTAATTTTCCTTACTGGAATTAATTTTTTTTCATCCTAAATTGCTTCTTTATTTCAGCTGGGTTGTCAGATATAAAGAGCCATTAGCAAAAGCTTATGTTCTTTAGCTTCTACTGAACTATAGGCTATGTTCCCACAAAATTACTACTCTCCACAGGTCCAAAATCTTTTTGCTGTGTTACTGAGGATAGCTGAGCCTCAGAATTTCCTCCAAAAAGATTGTGTCCAAAGAGTACAACCTTTTTTAGAAAAAGATTGGAGAAGTAAAAAAAACCAAACAATAAAACAGAATTCTTTCTTTGTTGATGCATTATAAATAATCTGTATTATTTGCCACAGGTTTACTCTAACAGAGGAAAGTTTTATTGTTATCCTAGTCAACAAAATCTCTCCCTTGTCTTTGAAAGCAACTAAGTGTGTTATTGAAGGGCCACGTACCAGTTTTGGTAATTTTTAATGAAAAAAAAGGAATTAATGTTTTTCTACTTCAAGTATTTTTTCATACATTTCATCCTGTAAAAATGAACTGAGGGTTCTCAAAAACAGCTCTGTATTTTTCATACTTGATTTGGTTTAAGAGGTTTCCAATTAGCAGCAATAGCATGTATAAAACATTGTTGGGTTTTTTAACTGATTCCTAAGCACAACTCTATTTTTTAAAAATCACAGTTACTTTGATAAATTAAGATTGCACTTTTCAGAGAGGAACAGGCAAATTGTCCAATGTAACCTTTTAGCCACCTTGTGAAATACTAGCACTCAAAACTAAAATTATGATTGAGAAATATAGTAAATGTGTGGAGCACGGTAATGCAGTAGAACAGGGCTACAAATAATCAGTTTTGCTCTGATTTTACACTGGGATACCAGCTAAGCTACACAAGATTATGTTCCTTGCCTTAAGTCAGGTGAAAATGGAAGCTGCTAGCACACATCCCATTCTTGAGTATTTTTCAATCTTTTCCTCATGGATTTTTCTCTCAACATCTTTTATTCCAGAGAAGGTACCTCAGGAGGTATGTGTGGCAGTGTGCTATGATAAGAAATTGAACATAGGCATTACAAGAGTGAGTGGAGGACCAGCAGGCACAGCACTAAGTCCCCTGGGAGATGCCAGCTCAGCTACAGCACCAGGATGCTGTACTCCCTCCAAGACTGTGGATCCACATCATTTATGCCTTCAGTGGACTATGGCTCATTCCTGAATAATGCATTTGACTACTGCTGGGTCCTGCAGTGGCAGTCTGCTGGAGATAACTACCTTCTCACACTTACCACTCAGGTTTCATTTCTTAAGAGACAAGCCTGTGCTTCAGCACAAATTGGGTTTTCATGCCTGTGTTCAAGTGCAACAGCTTTTTCTTTTTTTACCTGTTGAGAACAGCACCTTACACATTCTGAGAGAAACACATCAGCAGACACTCCAAAACTGAGCTTCCACATTTGTGATATATTTCATCTTAATGTATTTTCATGGTAGCTTTTCTGAGGCATCTGATCCTGTTCACAGCATGAGGGGAACATGAAATACGGATTAACTAGGAGTGCTTGGCTTAAAAATCTGAGTAATATTAATCTTTATGTTTTGGAAAGAATATCAACGTTCTTAAGAGAGAAACCATATTCTTATATTTGCTATTATGGAAAGAGGAAAGCATGTGGGAGTGTTCACGAGAGTTTTGAGCATGAGGAAAAATGTCTCTTCGTCTGGCTTCCCATACATTTTAAAGTCACATCTAAAGACAGGCTCTTTTCTTAATTATCTCCTGACACACAGGTTAACCTTGAGTCATTAAATGGAGGACACTAAGATCCTCTGAATGAATACAGTGGATATTGAATGGGTTCATGCATTAGTCACGGTAATTTTCCTCTACTGTTCTGACACTCATTTGTACAGCATAGATGAGAAATCATTTTTCCTGGTATTCATTAGAACATGAAGATAGTACCCATTCTGCTAAGGTGAGAGGGTCCTGACTATGGATATCAGTTCTTCATCTGTTATTCACTGGGCAGATGCGAAAAGAGCATCCAATGTCTTTGCACCAAGGCGAGTGCAGAATGATAGGAGACAGGACAGGAGACAGAAACTTTAAAGATTTTCATAGAACCTATGTTAAATATGCCTGTTATCAAGCAATTGCAGACCTGGTCTCAGTCTGCCATTGTACTATTTGGAAGTAAAACAGGTAATTGAAAATGTTTTCTCCACCACAGAAGGCCTGCTGTTGGGAATGAAAAATCAAACCCTTCGAAGAGACACAGGGACCGCCTGAATGCAGAACTGGACCACCTGGCCAGCCTCCTGCCTTTTCCACCTGACATAATATCGAAGCTGGACAAACTTTCTGTCCTGCGCCTTAGTGTCAGCTATCTCCGAGTCAAAAGTTTTTTTCAAGGTAGGTCTCATTAAACTATCAATATCCCACTGAAAGGCTCAGTCTAATTTGTCGCTGCTTTGTACGTATCACGAGCAAAAGTAACACACAAGATTATATTGATGAAGTAAGAAAAAATTAATTTATCTCTACTGCCGAAATTGTTCTGTGCACTGGATGTTGTGTTGGAAATTTGGTGTGTTTCCTCCTATGCCACTTGTGTGGTTTTCACCAGATCATGGCATAACTCCCACCTCTTTGTCATGAGGGTTTAGGAAATGGAAAAACATGACTGTAAAATTCCTAAACTGGTTTAGGGCAGTTGTAATACATGTAGTTACTTTGAACTCCCAATTTGAAGCTATTACTGTGCATGTTTGCAATGTCTATTTAACACAACATGACAGTCAAGCAACAACTGTATTACCTGTGTTTGCTGTATGAGCTTGCTTGAAAGGCCAAAAAGATCCCTTTCTTTCAGGATAAGTGAGATCTGAACTTTAAAGTGTAAAGCTGTAAGAGGCCATGCTTTGTTTTTGTATCTCTCTGGCACATTGCACAATGAAAACCAAATGTAAGAATCCTTCCAAATTTGCAGACAGTTTTGGTTTCTTCTGTTGCTGATGAGTTCACAAGAGCAAAACCTGGATTAGGAATTTAGCTATTAAAATCTCTGGAGTAATTTAAATAATGAAAAAACAGAGCATATTTGAAGGTATAGAACTGACCAAAACTTACAGGTGAACGATTGAGATTTTCTAGAGGACATTGTTTTTCTTTTACTGCTCTTCACTCCACTGTCCTGTGTACTATTCCTTGTTACACATCTACAAGTTTACACATTGGAATGTTTACAAGGGAGCCCTATTTTTTTGTTTTGTTTTGACTGAAGAATGGTATGTGTTGGTTGGTTTCTTACTTTTTAAAATGCAATTTAAAATTTTACTTAGTATGAAAGAAAAGCCAGGTTTTGAAGAGGCTTTGGCAGTCAGCAGGGCATTTTACAAGCTGACAACAGATTACAGATGGTGACGTTACTGATAGCAGGAGCCTCCCACAACAACTATGGCAGCTGTCTGACCAGCCTCCAGCATCCTGCAATTTACAGAGTACCTTCCTTTCCCTTTGAACAAATACCTGAGCCTTATGGCCCCTTTTGTTTCTCATGGATCCCCAAGCAGTTATCTGTCTTTAGCTGCCTTTGCTGCTCTTCTGCTCAAGTTTCTAAGATTTGTTGTCTCCTTTTTTTAAAGGGATGGGATAAATGGGAAACAAATAAAGTCAGACTTCATTACTCTGAAATGTTCCATGTTTTGGGATATTTCATTTAATTTAATCTCCAAATTACCTAATTGAACATATAGGTTGTGTTCCTTTCTTATTTTTAAATGTTTACATCATGAAACCAAGGTTACTATGAGCATTGTTTATAGTGAAGGAAGGAAACTAGATGCCTTTTTAATACAAGTGGGCAGTCTGGAGCTTCAAAAGTGTGGAGTGGAGGAGAGGTGAGCTGTGGAAACAGAGCTGGGTGAGGAATGGGTGCTAATGTTTGGGAAAGAGCAGGAGCTACAGCCTCAGCTTCATTGCACATCATGATCTACTTCCTTGTAGTTGTGGAGAAAACAAGAAGAATCTGGGTTTTGGGTTTTGTTTTTTTCTGTTTTGTTTTGGTTTTTTTTTTTAAAGAAGCTTTAGTAGGAAGAATTCACCTAAAAAAAGCAGATAAAAATATTCATCTGTGTTTCCATCTCTGCTGTGATGAAAGAGGACAGAAGAGCAGAAATGGCATGATTGTGGTTTTTTAAATTAAAGGATGTTACAAAGCTGCGAGCTGTTATAAACACTCTGAGGACAGAGAACAGACCAGTGGCATACAGAGATGTTATAAAATTGGATAAAATGAAATGTATCTGGAAAAACTGACCTAGCAAATCTCTGCTAATTCACTCAGGGAAAATTAATCCAAAGGAACTGGTGTTCAGTAAAAGAGATAAACCTGGAAAAGAGAACATAAAAACAAAAATCGAAGAGGGACAGTGGTCAGCAAATTGTTCAATGCTTGCAATATGATATGTTGACATAAACAAGAAAGCCAAGTGTGGATTTTGGTCTGTTTGCCCAAAGGCAGCATGTCACTACACAGGAAGGTTATAATCCTTCTCTGCATGAGACCAGCATGATTCCATCTGGAATACAGCTGTCTGTTGTGGGCATCTCCTGGTCACAAGGGCATTAGTATGCATTAAGGAGTTTCAAATAAACACAGACAAGTGACTATAAAGTCAGATGGACACACACAAAAAATAAAGAAAAATAAGGGCTGAAATTAACTCCATTGTGTACAATTTATATGCTTCTCCCGTGTCTTCCTAGGAGAGAAGCATTAGAAAGGCAGCAATTGCTTAGGATATTTAAGAGTGGCACAGTGGAGGACCCAAATTATGATGACAAGCAAGCTTAAATTCAGCTTCAGTATCAAGCAAAATCTATCTGTAATGAGTTTTGTTCAGATATCTGATATTCCTAAAACTGATGCTGTGGAGCTTCAGGATATTCCAGCTTGTAATCTATGACACACAGGCATGTGCATATTTTACTTAAAATATTATTCTGTGAGGTTTAAGAAAGTTAAGCTTAAATTCCACATTTTTTAAAAGGTGCTAGTTAGAATGTTGTTTGCAACTTTTTAAATAAACCCCACCATTAATAGTGCTATTTAACACATGAGTTCATATATGACATTGCAGATTCAGCTCAGAAAATCCCGTGACAATTACAATCATACATCTTCAAAAGTCCTGGTGATTTCTAGATATACTCATTTACTTGCCACTAGGTGTCCTTTCAGTAGCTACTCCGAACTACTCAGAGTGTAGAGCAAATGTCGAATTTACAAAGACCAATAACCAGTTAAAGGGCATGGAGTGACTTCACCATATTGATTCCAACTGTGAAAATAATTTTGCAGAGAATTAGGTATTAGGGGATAGAGAATATTCATTCAGGCATTTATTCCCTTTCTAGTGACCATTGCAGGCTAGTACCTTAAAGCATATGACCAGTTCATCTTAGTTAGGCCTGGTTCTTTTCTAAAATTTATATCTGGTTGTTGAGACCGATTTTTCTGCTATCCAGCTTAACTATGGTGGATTCACTCCTGCATTCTTAGAAATGCTTTCCTTTGGCTTCAGAACAATTCTTCTGTCTACTTGGTTTATGGTTTTCCTATCCCTGTTATCAGTTGGCAGTGGCTCTATTAATAGCCCCACTCCCCCTGAGCTATATGCATTTAGTCATTTTGCATTTTCCTGATAAGCACTTTAAAATGGCTTGCAGCAGTAACCTTCCAGTCTCACCAGATCTCTTGTATAAAACATCACGGATCTGAGCCAGTGCTCAGACCAAGAGACATTGTGCTGGTTTCAGCTGGGAAAGAATTTCTTTTCTTCATGGTAGCTGGTACGGGGCCATGGTTTGGATTTGTGCTGGAAACAGGGTCAATAATACAGCGATGTTTTCGTTACTGCCAAGCCATGCTCACACAGGGCCGAGGCTTTTTCTGCATCTCACAGCACCCCACCAACTAGTAGCCTGGGAGTACACAAAAATTTGGGAAGGGACACAGCCAGGAAAGCTGACCCCAAATGACCAAAGGGATATCCCATACCACACAATGTCACGCTCAGCATATAAAGCTGGGGGAAGAAAGAGAGAGGGGGGAACGTTTGGAGTGATGGTCTTTGTCTTTCCACGTCATCATTATATGTGATGGAGCCCAGCTGCCTTAGGGATGGCTGAACACCTGCTTGACAATGGGAAGCAGAGAATGAATTCCTTGTTTTGCTTGTAGGTGTGTTTATTCTTTTACTTATTAGACTGTCTTTATCTCAACCCATGAGTTTTCTCACTTTTACTCCTCAGATTCTCTCCCCCATCCCAGCATGGGGGAATTAGTGAGCAGCTGTGTGGGGCTTAGTTGTAGGTTGGTGTTAAACTGTGACAGACAGCAACTACTGCAGGAAGCTGTGTTGGTCATTTGGCCCTGGCCAAAATTTGCCTTGGGTGGGGCTTCTGTGGAAGTACTTAGTGGTGGTACTCAGTGTAGTACTTAGTGGTGGTGAGCACTTGAGCTTGCTGGACCTCTGTCTTGGCCATATTCCATCTTCGTTAATTGTAATCTGTCTTCCTTTATCACTCTTGACAATACACCCTTTAGTACCTCTTCTCAGTTTTTCCACTGGTGGAAAAATGGTGGTCTTACTCCACTTCAAAGCCAACTCACTTCTGTTTATTGCTTAAACTGTTCCCTTATAGTTTAGGTATTAATTTTGCACACTAATGTAAAAAGAATAGCACTTTGTTCTTTTAGCATCTCAGATTCTTTCTGGGAGCTAACTTAAGTTGCCCACTATGTGCAAGGAAAATACAACAACTTACATAGACCAATACAGTTACAGCTAGGGTTTAAAGTTCTTCATCTTTTGGTTCTTAGTGTAAGATCTTTTCTTAAATGATGGTTTCTTAAGTAAACTTGGGCCCCTGTCCAACAAGATTCTTCAGTTTACTTATAAAGACATTATGAGACAGTAGAAATAACCTTTTAAAGTTATGAAGACTTGTAATAAGTATTGTTGTACTCATCCAAATGTCCAGATGTAGAAAATAATTTATGTGGTGTAACTTGGCAAAATATCCTTGACAGACCAGGTAATTTCTAATTTTTTTTTTTCTAATTTTTTTTTGTACTGCCTCTAAGTCATTACACATAAGTTGTTCTTTATTTTTAGCCACTATTTTTCTAGGGATTGAAGCTCATCTTAGTGGTCCTATCATTCTTTGGTTTCTTCTTTCCATGCTTTCTAAAGGTAAGCTCTATATTTGTCCTGTTCTAGTCTTTCAAAATCTCCCTTCTCTACCATGATTTCTCATAGACTAAAAGCTAATAGCTCCTAGAATGCTTCAGCTCGTTCTTAGATTATGCTGCCATGAGTTTCACTAGATGCACCTAACTTGCAAATATTAAACCCAAGTACCTGAGGTGCTAGCCTTGTTGCTGGTGCTCAGTAGCAGTACCTGTCTGATCCGAGATGATGGAAGTAAGAAGAGGTAATAAATAATAAAACTTTTCCAAAGTCCCCCTTTGCTAGGTAGCACAAAACTCTTTTCCCACCACTGTATGGTTAAAGGACTTCTAGCATGCTTTCTATAATCCCTGTCTCGATTCACTTTATTTTATGCAGTGGCTTTTCTTTTTTTCTTCTTTTACACTTCTGCTTTATTTTATTATTTATTTTTTAATATTTTTTTGGTTTTGTTTAGACAATATTTTCTTTTATTTCCCACTCTTCACTGCCACTGAGATCATAGAATCATAGAATCATAGAATCGTAGAACTGGCTGGGTTGGAAGGGACTATTTTCATCTGGATTACAGGGGGGCTGTTCAGATTCTTGTCTCTTTCTACAAGCTCCAGAAGCCAGCTGTCCTCAGGACAACCTGTCTTACTGTTGAAAACTGAGGCAAAGAAGGTGTTAAATACCTCAGCCTTTTCTTTATCTTTGATAACTATATTCCTGCCCATGTCCAGTAAGGAATGGAAGTTCTCCTTGCCCCTCCTTTTGCTGTTGATGTATCTGTAGAAGGACTTTTTGTTATCCTTCACAGAGGTGGCAAGATTCAGTTCAAGTTGTGCCTTTGTCTCTCTAATTTTCTTTCTACACAACCTAACTATATTCCTAAATTCTAATTTACACTTATTCCCTAAATGTTTGTTTGTTGAAAGAGTGCCAGACTCTTATTTCTCTGAGATACCTGTCCTCTGCATTCCAGTTCTCCAGATGTCCTGAAGTCTGTCTTTTTTAGGTCCAGTGTATTCATGTTGTGGTGTTTTGGATTGCTGCTGATGGAAAAGGATTGTTTCTGGGATTTCCTATTCACTTTCACCAAGCTACCTTCCCTCCTTCTAATCCATTTCTCCCCTTCAATTAAATGTTCTTTCATTTTATATATATTTTTCCACTTCTGACAGGATAGCATACCCGATGTATTTTTTGTTTGTTTTCTGATTATTATTAATTTATATTAGTGGGTCATTTCCTTTAATTAATTTATATGTTTAATGTAATCTGATTTCCACCAATGCTTATCTTCAATTAAAGTTGAATTTATCCCTTTTAAGAAGAAAGCAACAAAGGATTCCTCCCAGCTGGCCTGATTTTCAGAACCCTCAGTTACTTGCAGTCTGTTTCAGCTTTCATCGTCCCCCACTGTATCCACGGGTGTTGATCTCATAGCTTAATAATGTACATGGACTTCTTATGACTTTGATTCAGATTCCTTTGGTTCATTCATTAGATTCTTTAGATTAGGTTGTCCTCAGGAAGGACAGCTATTGTTTATTGTAGTTTGGAATATTTAGTGCTGTAGTCCACACTCCATAGTTTAGCAGACCTATTTCTGATGTGATATGCCTGTGATACCCACTGAAAATTAAGAATTTTAAACTTGAGGTGGGTAGTGAAGCAAAGAATGATCTTGCTTTCGGTGTATTATCCATACCACAATGCCCTTCAACACTGCTTTATGAGTGCTGCTTACCTGAGACAAAGCCCCTGATCTGAGGATCCAGGATTTCACTGCAGTGCAAGCAGAAGGGTTGTCAGGCATCCCTTTTCCCCCCACTCTGTCTCCCTAACACTTCTGTTTTCCCAGAGTTTTCAGCTGAAGTTTTATTTTCTGGATTGTCAAGATCTTCTCCTTTGGTGTAAAGGTATTTTTAAAATTTTACTTTACATAAGCAAGAAAAATTTTTCCACAACAAAATGTAACTAATTTTGAAACTGAACTCATACATTTGAGATTATTGTTACAATTATAACCTATACTGGATACATTTCCCTTAAATTTAATTTTTTCCTTTTAAATTTAAGCTTTCCCTTAAAACTATAGTCTTAGTGAATCAGAGAAGGGTTGAAGCTGGAATGGACCTTTGGAGGTCATCTGGGCCAACCCCCTTGCTCAAGGAGGGGTTGCCCTATAGCAGGTTGCCCAGGACCATGTCCAGGTGGCTTTTGAATATCTGCAATGATAGAGACTCCACAAGCTCCTTGGACCTGTGACAGTGCTTGGTCAACTTCACAGTGAAAAAATGTTTCCTGATGTTCAGACAGGACCTCACATTTTTCAGTTTGTGCTCACTACTTCTTGTCCTGTCACCAGGCATCACTGAAAAGAGCCTAGTTCCCTCTTTAAATCCTCCTTTCAGGTATTTATACATGCTGATGAGACAGATCCCCAGTGAGCTTTCTTTTCTTCAGGCTGAACAATCCCAGCTCTGTCAGCTGCTCCTCATTGGAGAGTTCACCAGTCCCTCCATCAACTTCATGTTCTTTCATTGGACTCTCTCCAGGTCATAGAATCATAGAATTAGCCGGGTTCGAAGGGACCTCAGAGATCATCAAGTCCAACCCTTGATCCACTACCGCTGTGGTTCCCAGCCCATGGCACTGAGTGCCACATCCAGTCTCTTTTTAAATATCTCCAGGGATGGAGAATCCACTACTTCCCTGGGCAGCCCATTCCAATGTCTGATCACCCTCTTCGTAAGAAATTCTTTCTAATGTCTAACCTAAACCTACCCTGGCACAGCGTGAGACCATGTCCTCTTGTCTTGCTGATAGTTGCCTGGGAGAAGAGCCCAACCCCCCCCTGGCTCCAGCCTCCTTTCAGGGAGTTGTAGAGAGCGATGAGGTCTCCCCTGAGCCTCCTCTTCTCCAGGCTGAACACCCCCAGCTCCCTCAGCCTCTCCTCACAGGACTTGTGCTGGAGTCCCTTCACCAGCCTGGTTGCCCTCCTTTGGACCTGCTCCAGGACCTCAATCTCCTTCCTGAACTGAGGGGCCCAGAACTGGACGCAGGACTCGAGCTGTGGCCTCACCAGGGCTGAGTACAGGGGCAGAATCACTTCCCTGGACCTGCTGGCCACACTCTTCCTGATCCAGGCCAGGATGCCATTGGCCTTCTTGGCCACCTGGGCACACTGCTGGCTCCTGTTCAGCTTCCTGTCAATCCAGACTCCCAGGTCCCTCTCTGCCTGGCTGCTCTCAGCCACTCTGTGCCCAGCCTGGAGCTCCCCATGGGGTTGTTGTGGCCAAAGTGCAGGACCCGGCACTTGGCCGTGTTGAACCTCATCCCATTGGAATCAGCCCAACTCCCCAGTCTGTCCAGGTCCTTTGTACTGCATGTATTTAGAAGAGATACAAGAAAAGGAAAACAATAAAAGATCTGAAATACACATAAAGATTATAAGAGAGGCTACACTGAAAACTGGATAAAATGCCTAAATCAATAAGCATGGAATTATACCCTCTTGACTGCATCTCTTCACTCCCTCTGTTCTTTTCTTGGTACGATTTATGTATTGATTTCCATTATGGGAATAATCAGAGGCTTTCAGATTATCAAGACTAGTTTTTGTTGAAACCTGCACTTCAATTTATAAATCTAGGGTTTCAGTTGTGCTCCTCTGCTTAACTTGTGTTGAAGGTGATACCTTGAGTCAAGAAGTCCCCAGTGTATCTGAACACTTCAGCAGTTGCAAGTTTGTTTTTTTAAAGGCATATTCTACTGATTTAGAGCACTCCCAGTGCTCGTCTGAAATGGAATGCCTGAATGATTTCTTTCTTGACAGAGAAATAAGTTTTTTTCTTTTTGCACATATACAAGATGCCTTTAGGGTATCTGTTGCTATGGCCCACAATCATGGCTTATTAGATTGTCTAGAAACATTTAGGATGTTTAGGTTTCTTAAGGCATCATATTCAGCAGCTTGAGCTGAGAAGGGAACCTTCATGACCAGAGTGGGTAACAGGTAAGGTTATTCCTGTGGCTGTACTGAATCATCATATTCAAATTACCACAGCATCCAGAGGGTTTCAGCCAAAAAGAGAGTGTTCATGAAAGAAACATTTTTCACTCTCTACTGCTCTATAATTTTACCATCTTCAGAACAATATAACAATTGAAAAGAAGAAAAATGCATTCTCTTTCTTGCGTAAGTGGTACGCAAATTAATCTTTGAAGGAAGACCTGATGTCTGCAAGTCATTATCTAATCAAGTGCTAAAATACTACATCAGTGAAATTTTAATACAAGTGTGAAGAATTTAAGGAGGCCAGATGCATATATTAATTCCTGAGATCTGGCAGGACTAATTTCTGGAGAAGCAGCTGCACGTTGACTCCTCTGTACATTACCCTTTTGCAAAGAGTGGATTATTTTGACTAGACTTTTTGATATTTTTAATTGTCAGAGAGACCATCTTATTGAAACTTATTGCTTGTACCAATGCTTCACTTTTTTCTTTTCCCCATGTTTCCTGGGGAGAGTATTCATTCCATGTAACAAATACCTGAGGCTGATTTTGTGCTACACATCCTCTTGGATAACCTGAGATCTCTCTGACCCTTGGGAGATGTTTGTTGACTCTTGGAAGAGGACTGTTTCCTCTTTGTGCCTCCTTCTGCTGGTTGGCTTTCTCTGCAGCTTCCTGCAAAGAAGATGGGTTTTGTAGGAGAGGGACCATAGGTTTACAAGCAGGATTTACTTCAGATAAACCTATGTTCATGAAGCAGAGGACTCTCAAATTGCAATTCCTGTCACCTTTGAAGGATGAGGGAACCTGTTAGTGAAAGACTATTGTCATATTCTGAGACTGGCTCTAAATTCCATACCTGTTATTTTGAGCACTGGCAAATAAAGGATCTTAGTTATAAGTTAAGTGTCAGAACTTTTCTGGTACTTCTAGGGTACTCGTGAGTTTTTCCATGAGTTTTTCCCAGCTGTGAATTTTGTCAGGTTTTCAGACTTCACAAGCTTAGTGCTCTTAGGCTGAGTCAGTCATCTGCACAAAGAGGGTTGTCTCTGGGAAACACACTATCATTATGATTCTTCTTGCAGAGCTTCCTCTTGTGATTCTGGATGTATATCTTATAAGACTTTTCTGTTGGATGCCATTCAACTGAACATCTCTGCAGGCCTCAGTGTTTCTCCTGGTATTGGCAAGACTGATTACAAAACCAGGGAGCTGGAAATGACATGTGGCAAGAAGGGAACCTGTTAGATTTCTCCCGAAGGCAGGTGGCACTGGAAGAGTTCCACTGTTTCTAGGAATTACACTCAGAATCAGACAACATGGACACAGACACACACAGTGGATGGTTTTATAGGTGTTATCACAAACCACAGATGATGTGTTAGTCTGGTGCTAGGGGAAGTCCCCAGAATATTTGAGCTATTGAGTGCAGGTCTCTATCTTTATCCAGCTTGCTTAGTCATTTTTAATCATTCTGTTTTGGCAGGCTTTTATGCTCAGTTGCATTTGGTTAGCTCACACTATGCACCTCATGTAGCATTGGTGTAAATAGATGTGTGGCAAGGGAAACTGGGACCATCTAATCCAGGATATATGCAAGATTTTTTCATTCAGTGGTGTTCATCTTACTCAAGCACTGTGCTTCATCACTCCTTCCTCTGCAGCTAAGGTCCTCCTTGGTCCAGCCTTGCACTAGCTGTTGAAATACTCCCATAGCCTCCTGTGGATCAGGTTCTGTGACTCTCTGCTGTAATGAATGCCCTTCCATTGACCAACATTTGTTGAGATAAATTTTCTTTGGATGATGGACACTGAGAATTAACTCAGCATAAATTTAGTTCAACTGCAGTTCAAGATTTCCTTGGGTGTAGAAACAAGATTGGTTTCTATTATATGAGAGGCTGCATTTTCACTCCAGAAATTGCTAGCAATTGCAGTGACTGGAGAAGGTCCTAGCAATAGGCCAAGTGCCGGGTCCTGCACTTTGGGCACAACAACCCCATGGGGAGCTCCAGGCTGGGCACAGAGTGGCTGAGAGCAGCCAGGCAGAGAGGGACCTGGGAGTCTGGATTGACAGGAAGCTGAACAGGAGCCAGCAGTGTGCCCAGGTGGCCAAGAAGGCCAATGGCATCCTGGCCTGGATCAGGAACAGCGTGGCCAGCAGGTCCAGGGAAGTGATTCTGCCCCTGTACTCAGCCCTGGTGAGGCCACAGCTCGAGTCCTGTGTCCAGTTCTGGGCCCCTCAGTTCAGGAAGGAGATTGAGGTCCTGGAGCAGGTCCAAAGGAGGGCAACCAGGCTGGTGAAGGGATCCAGCACAAGTCCTGTGAGGAGAGGCTGAGGGAGCTGGGGGTGTTCAGCCTGGAGAAGAGGAGGCTCAGGGGAGACCTCATCGCTCTCTACAACTCCCTGAAAGGAGGCTGGAGCCAGGGGGGGTTGGGCTCTTCTCCCAGGCAACTATCAGCAAGACAAGAGGGCATGGTCTCAAGTTGTGCCATGGGAGGTTTAGGTTAGATATTAGAAAGAATTTCTTTACGAAGAGGGTAATCAGACATTGGAATGGGCTGCCCAGGGAAGTAGTGGATTCTCCATCCCTGGAGATATTTAAAAAGAGACTGGATGTGGCACTCAGTGCCATGGTCTGGTAACCACAGCGGTAGTGGATCAAGGGTTGGACTTGATGATCTCTGAGGTTCCTTCCAACCCAGCCGATTCTATGATTCTATGATTATATGATAGTTCTGCCCTAATCACTGCTGCAGTGGATGGGAAGCTGGAAAGCATTGCCTCAGACATGAACTTAGGCTTGGTTTACACTTATTCTCAGCTTCATGAGCGATTGCCACTGCTGAGAGGAAATGTGTTTCTTTACTGTCAAGAAAGTGATTTACTTTGTTTCTTATTTAAACACAGATAGACTCTAAAGGAAAGACAATACCTCTTATCCAACAGAACAAGGAATTATAGCTTGGCATAATATAATTGCATTGTGCTTTGAAGACAAAGAGGACAAATAGTTTTAGTCTATAGAACAGTGTGAGAAGCTGTCCTGGTTTCTCTTCTTATTTTACTACCACCTCACTTTTGGCTTACAGCACATGGTGAAGCTCCCTGTGAGACAACTCTGAAACCATGAGGATATTAGAGTGGGCCCTGTAGCAGGCAGAGTGGCTATGTCACTTTGGGACTAAGCCTACATGAATTAGTTCTTTTGAGAGGCACAGCTTACTAGAGTATGTGCCTTGCTACCCCAGTAAAGCCACACTTTTTTTCCAAACTCCTCTTATCTCCATGTTGCAGCATAAGTCACTGTGTGTCCATACCAATATCCTTGCTCCTAGCTCAAAGATCTCTGTGTTACACTCCATCATGTTCAGTGCAGATGTATTTCTTTGGTGCTTGCCAGGCCAGATAACTTCGTTGTTCAATCTGTACAGTTATGTTGGCTATGCCAAGGCAGATCTCAATATGACACAGTCCATGGAGATGAAATGCTGCAAACCTATTAATACCTTGAATTAAGAGCTTGTAAATCAGATGTCAACTAAAACAAACCCTTCCTTTTTGAGCTTTAAAAAATATTTTTAATTGCAAGACTACCATTTAGCTTCTGGACTTTGTAGTGCTTTCATAGAGCGAGTTAATGAAGTTCTAAAATGCCGTCTCATATGCCTCACTAGCAATGTACAGCTATTGCTGGGACTCTGAGAAGTCCATGAGATTCAATCTGAAGGACAGGCATGGGGGCAGGCTAAATGTGGAGATTGCAAAGATGTGTTAAGACTAGACAAAATGATATTATTTTAATTTGTATTTAAACCCACTTCTCCCTGTCATAATTTCCAACTGGACTTTATACCAAATCCATGAAGAAAAGTCTGGAATGGAGGGAATAAACATTAATAGCCACATCCTTTACTGGCTCTGTCATCTACTTACCATATTTTCAAATAAATGCTGTGTTGCTTTTGTGTATTAATCACCCACTGTTTTATTATCTACTTTCATAAATTTTATTTTTTAAAAATCTCTTTTCTTATTCTGTTCCACAAAGACCTGATAACTGTTAGGTCATTGAAGCTCTGAGACCATTGCCTGTCATGTGAATCAGCATGTCACATCGTTTTTTTCCTTAACTGATCCCCTCTGCGTTGTCTGTATGTGTCTGTTGTTTCCTCTCTTACACCAGTAGACATACTTCTCCTCTTTCCATAGCTTTGACTCTTTCTCCTACAGCCATTGCTCATTTTCTTCACATTGCCCTTTATGGATGAAATGCCTTTCCTGAAATCATGCCTGCGTTGCCCAGCAATTCCTCCTGCAGAAAAATTATGCTAGTTATAAGCAGAGCTTTAGGTGGCTGATAGGCTTATAGGAGTATGAAAGTAAATAAATAAATCGATGATTTAGTGAAACCCCAAAGCTTGTGATTTAACCCATGATTTATATGGATGAACCTGTGCAAGTCACCTGTCTTTCTAGGCTGTGACGGGATCTTATTTAGATGCTTGAAAATCATAAATCATGGGAGCTGGTTTCTGCAAAGCTTATCTCATTTTACTACATGATTAGTCCTGCAGTTGGGCTCAATGGGCTCAATGGGCTCAACTCTAAAGGGCTTGTTTTCATTTAATCATATTTGGTCTAGTGTCTTTTTTATGTCAAAACAAAAATCCCCACCGACTAACATGGTTGCTTTTCTTCTCTATCTAATGTAACAGTAAAGTGTTAGTCATTCTCTGAACACTGACAACCATAAAATGAATTTTATTGTTGGCTTGTATTTTTTTATGAGGCACAGAAGGTTTCCCCTAACATAGCCAGTTTTTATCTCATTTTAATTTTTGTGCAATTATCTACATAGATAATACAACTGAAAGAAGTTCTAAAACTTGACATCTATGTGTATAGAAGTGGAAGCAGAATGTGTATCAGTAAACTAAATTGAGTGCTTACTAAGAGAAATTACAAACAGACTTTAAATCATCCTTCACAGGAACATGTACCACATGGATTTACTGTGTTCTTAAAATTTCATTGCAAACCCACCAATGCATTCTCTTTTTGTATCTGCATGTAATATATCAAGTTGAAGGTATATATAGGAAGTAAATATCTGTCTGTAGGTTTTTTGTTATAATAAAGAAAATGTCTGCTTTCCCATTTACCCCTGAACCTGCAACATGATTTGCCTAGTTAAATACTGGGAACAGGCAAAAGAAGTTGAGAGAAGAGAACTGAAAACAAGCACAGATCAGATCTAAATGAAAACACAATGTATTTTGAATTTTCTCTTTCTAGTCCAATTACAGCTTCTCATAATTGTATAGTTGCAAAACATATGTCACATCTTACATATCCCCCTGAGTGTTTCAAAATCAGTACAGAAAAGTACTATCTTCTCTGATAGTATTATGTTATATATCAGTGTCACTGAAAACTTGTCACAAAAACTCTGTATTTTGTTCCAAATAATTTATTAAAATGATATTGTGGAATCAAATGACTCCTGTAAGCCTCACACAGGAAAATAGCTCAATAAATACTGGTTTAAAAACACTTCTTGAGGGGAGGAATAATCTAAGATAGATAATACATCTTGAACTAGTGACTGTAAGTATTTATGTGGAAAAGAGTACGGTTTTATGAGGGCTAAGACAGTAAGTGGAGAAAAATGGAACTGGACTTCTGTTTTCCGTACTTTTTAATGTCTTAATCTAAAACACTGCATAAAGAAAAAGGCTGCACATCTCAAAGGAAGTAATATTTGTGTTAGGAAATTAGAGATGTTTGAAATCACAGAAATTACTTACTAGTTATTAAAGGCTCAGTCATGGGAGATGCAGAGTGCTCTCAAATTAGTGTTCAACAGGAACTGATTGTTTTCAACACTTCTTCAAAACCTGCAGAATGGCATAATAATTAAACCTTAGCAATATATCTCTACATACCTGTTTAGGGAAAGGGTTCTTTCTTGTGAGCCAAATATATACTTGGTCATGAGGCATAGAATTGTAGGAATTCTGCAGTGCAATATTTAGTTTCCATTCTTAATGCTGTTAGCAAGTACTCTGGAAATATTTGATGCATTTGATAGTAAGAGCCATATTATTTGGGAACAATGGTCCACCCTACATTTGCTGCTGATGACTTCTGACTAGGAAAGCAGAGAAAATGTCAGTTTGAAGGTTTGCTTTGTTATTGTGCCCTTTAACTATTGTGGTGGCAATTGTCTTTAGTAGTGGGACTGAGATTGTCAGCTCTGGCAGAATGAGGTAGGAGGAGAGGTCAGTTGATTGGCAGAGGATGTGCTCCTTACAGCAGCACTGCAGGGACTCCAAGTTCCAGGACACCATTTGGAAAAGAGCAGTTCCTTTATTGTTTCTTGCCTTTATGTAGGCAAACCAAGTCAAATCCAGTCCAATCATGATCTCCAGACAGGGGTCAGCATACGTACTTTAGATATTCTAGTTTCAGCAGATCTCCCATCTTCTGAATGTTCAACTGGCTTAGTATTAATTCAGGAAAAAAAGTGGAATGGTTGCTTCAGCTTGAGCAAAAGTGAAATTTTGTGGGTCTCCACGGCTCTCTTGCCAAACAATGCATACAGCAGCATGTGAAAAACAGGTTGGGGAAGACTTTCAAACCCTGAAATTCCTGGCGACTGGGAAATGTAACAGAAACTTTCCAAGGAGGAAGACAACAGTGGGAAACGTAATATCCTTCCCACTGAAGCAATCTGCCAGGAAAAACCTAATTGAGGCAAAACGCCTCTTCTCAGAAAACAGAAGATTTAGTGGGAGAGGGAACATAAAAACAACTGGTCAAGCCCTTAATTCCTTATTATGTTTTGGTTAACATTAGCATTAGTGGACTAATACAAATCAGGCCTTCAAAATCTGGCCCAAAGTTTTGAAAATTGCATGGTCTGACGTTAAGCCTATTTCTAGGAATCAAAGCAAAAATGTCATTGAAAGGGTTGAAGCCTGGAAAGGGTGAGCTCACACCTTCACCACTCCAGTCATTTGGTTGAAGCGTGTTTCATGCTAGATAAGCTGGGGACAAGCTAGCCATGTTGCAGGCAGATTTGCAGTGGCAGCTGGAGAGAAAGAGCCCTAGAAAGAGAACTCAGATTTAAACGGATGTAATGAGATACATGTAAACAATTTAGGGGATTTTATCAGTGTACTTTCATGTTAAGCTTTTAATTAAGCCTGCAAATTATTTTTTTTTTTTTTCTGCTCGCACTTTCACTTTTTTACCTTGGTGACTTTCCTTCTGTGTTTTAACTTTTGTAATTTGCTAATCTGTTTTCTTCCAAAATATTTGGGAAATATTCCCTATCTCTTTTTCTCCAGCAGCCTTTCAAGAGATAACCCACCTTACCTCTTCTTAAATGCTTTACTTTTTTTCAGTTTTCCTCATCTGTGGATTTTCTTGTTTTGTCTGTGTAGATTTCTCCCCTCTTTTCCCATTTTTGCTACGCTGTTTTCCCTTTTCCTGCAAGTAGTCTTTGCTTTGCCTTAAGAGTTTTTCCTTACATCTGTTTTCTGCCATTCAAGAACTGGATCTCCATCTCTTCACTCTACTAACAGCCTGACTTTGGTGGGAAAGTGATGATCTCTTTTGTTTGCTAGTAAGACATTGTTCTTGTCTCCTGTTGGGTGAAGGAGGGACCAAGCAAATCTCTTTTCCATCCTCCTCCATGAGGGCCCTTTGGCCTATGTGGTCTGGCTGTGTGAGCTCAGATAGCCTGCTGATGCTTTCATTGCATTGGGCCACAGGGAAGGGATGTACCTTTGATTCCCTCCCCTACACAGAGCCCTACCACAGAGTCAAGATGGTGAGAATCACTGCAGCAGAGGGATGAAGCCTTAGGGCGGGTGGGGGGAATAAATAACGAATTGTTGTCAACCCTCCCTACTGCATTAGGCTGCCAGATGATGGCTTATTCCTTGTTCCCACCCACACGCTTCATGCCACCACCAGCATTCTTGGTCCTTTGTGGCTGATGTTGTGGGGTAGTCAGCTGATGAGTCAGCTCTGCTAACCAGTGCTTTGCCAGTTCCCCACGGCAGGGATAGCTCTGGTGGAAGAGTTTCAGCCAGGATCATCTGCGTGGAAGGAGAAAAGCCGCTTGGGAAGGCGAATGGATTTATTTAGGAGTTTCCCATTCTGCATACAAAGAGCAGGTTTCCAGGGGTGTGTAGTTTAGTTCGTCTCGTTCTCTTCGCGCACGCTTCGGTGCAGGGAGTTTTGGAACTGCACCCTGTGTACCATCTGTTAGCACGGCAGCGTGGAGTTAAATGGGGAATTCAAACTTTGGATAGGTCAGGAAATGCAAAGTTTTGTTCTCACAGCAATTAATTCCATGTTAGTCTCAGATGGTATGTTAGCTCTTTGGGTTAATGTACAAAATAAATCTCGGGCCTCAGCTGAATTCCCGCACCACAGCTGAACTTGGCATGGGGACCAAGAGGGAGAAGAGTCGATCAGAGCTTCAAAATACCTTTGTGCCTCCTCAGTGCCAGGGAGGCCTGGGTCTCTTTAGCACTTCCCAGGGGTCAGAACACCCTCCGGGATTGGCACATCCAGCATCTCACAGCTCGTGTCAACTGGGGAACATCTGGGCAATGGAAAATACATCAGGCATAAGAATGTTCCAGCTGCCCCGTTTGCAGCCTGACCCATCCTGCCTTAACTCCATCGGCTCCCAGCTGTGTTTCCTTGGATGGGGAAAGGCATTGGGGCAACCATATCCATTTCCTTGGGTATGGTTAGGCACTCCAGCTCCCTTTCTTGTCCTTCACATCAGGCAAAGACTATGCAGAGGCAGGACAGGTTCTATGGACCATGACGTGTGGAAGGCTCAGTGGCAAAAACTTTCTTTAAACTCATTCCTGTAGCTGCACTATTTGCTGGCCTCTTGAATCTGCCCTTTACTTGGATAGTGTCAGGTATCCTTCAGCAGGCCTGGACAAGTCAGAACTTTATTTATGTGGCAGTAATGAAACACTTTTTTTCCTTGACTTCCAGATGAAAACTGTCTGGAAAGAACTGGGCCATGGTAGAAAGGTAGCTGAGCATCAAGTATGTACAATATGTTGGGGCAATACCTGTGTGACCTGCTTTAGGTGATCCTGATCTGACAGGGTTGGACTCGAAGATCTTTCAAGGTCCCTTCCAACCCCTAGCATTCTGTGATTCTGTCAAAAGTGAGAGGATGAGGGTAGAATCTCTTTTTTGAGAATTCTTGCAATATTTTTTTTTAACTGAGTAACTCGAAGATCCTTAAAGCTTGATTGCAATTACTGTAATTTCTTATAGTACTTAAGTTTGTTTACAATGAAAGAATACCTCTTAGTAGCTATTTAAAGCACATTTATTTATTAACTAACAATTAATATAATACTAATCTGAAATAGTTTGATTTTGGATTATTATTGGGAAGAATAAGTAAGCTGCATTACATTTCTCTGTATAATTTTCAAATTAAATAAACTTTACAAAAGTACTAAAAAATAACGAAGGCAGATATGCAGCTAATCCAAATTACTGTCTGCACATTCTCTTATATAAATAGGTGGTGTACAGATCTTTGACTCTCAGGTTCACATTTTTAGAGCTGTATAAGGATGAGAAAACCTTGGAAATTGGCATACCAGAGGTGATTGTTTCTCTTGATTTCACTGTACTAGCTTATTGTCCAGTTCTCTAGAATTGCAGCTCCAGTGGAGAATAGGCACATGTATTAGATGCCTTCTTGATTCTCCTTTAAAAATAGAGCAGTTGAGCACACTGTCTTTGAGTAGAAGAGGTAATATTCTTGAAAAATCAATATATTTTTGTAAAACGAGGAATTTAAAAAGAACTCTCAGTAAGGTAAGTTTTTTTAGGTGCCAGCTCTGTGGCTAGGCTGACGTGCAGAACAGAGCTGAGCTGAGCTGAGCTGAGCTGAGCTAGCAGCTGTTTACCCTGAAATAGCCATGTATAAACTCATTCCTGCTGTTACAAATGATATTTTCAGCAACTGCCTCCAGAAGAACAGTATAATTTGTTTGTAAAGGTAGGACAGTGGTATTCTAGTGTATCTCTTTTCGTAGCTAGAAAGGAAATTTTGCTGTGTTAAATACTTTCATTAGTAGCTAACAATCTTTCACTTTAGATTAACCTCTTGTGGTTTAGCCAAAGTTCATAGAGAGGGGAAAAAGTAATCTTTTTGTGTAGGCAGGATCTGACTTTCTGTATTTTTCATTTCCATGGGAAGTTGTTGTAGTCAAAAGTGAATGGGCACAAACCAGTAACATAAGACCAAGGCCAGGCTGGATGGGACTTTGAGCAACATGGTCTAGAGGAGGGTGTTCCTGTCCATGCAGAGAGGTTGGAACTGGATGATCTTTAAAGTTCTTTCCAACCCAAAACAATCTATGAATCTATGATGATTCTATGATTCTTTGATAAGACCCAGGGCAGCATCTTCAAAACTTTCAGACATCTTTGAAATTATGGCCTATCTTCAGAAATGCCTCCTGCCATTTCTGCACCGGTCACCCCTGGTGACCTTTGTGGTCACTCTGGAGGCTCTCAACACACTCCCCTTACAGACCAGTGTCTCTGCCTCATCACCTGCACCAGCACTTTGCCTGAGCTGAGAAAAACTGTGTTGATGCTCAGTGTCTGGGGTTGAGCCTGCTCCACTGCCCCAACTTCCCATCCAAGATGTGAGTCTGCCAGGCTCTGACAGGGAGGTCCACATACAGCAATCTCACAATCCTCTGTCCAATTTCCATCCTTATTCCCCTCCATAAACATAGGCAAGATCTGGGGGAGGGATGAGGCTGATTTTGGGGTGCTGATACTTTCATATCGAAGCTAGACCAGGAAGTGATCTTTTGCATAAATGCCAGACTGCAGTGCAGATGGGAGGGAACCTTTCCCACTGCTGGAGCTGGGGAAGATACACACCAAGGTCAAGCCTGAACATAACCCTGGATGAAGCCCAGGGCACTTCACAACCAGTGGGAGCATCTCCAGAGTCCCTGAAGCTGTCTGTAGCATGTAGGCACACCCGAATGAGCTTTCACTTGGCTAGTGTGGCTAATAATAGCAATGAACTTGCCAGACAGTGTACAAAGGAGTCACCTCAGCCCACACTGGGAGTCCTCAATGGGTTTAAAGCTGTGCCCTCGTTGCTGTTGTTACTTATTTAAGCTGGATTATATAGCTGGTTTGGGCAAGCCTGTTTGCACTGCCTTTATACAAAATGTGTCTGTGTACTAATCCTCATAAAATGTCAATGAGCAATGCACCCAGCTCAATTTTTTAAATTCTGGGCTCTGAAGTAATTTAACAGCTTTTGAAAGCTTATTTCAGGTAATTAGCGCAAATAATTCATGATGGAACAACAACAGTTGCTTTCACAGTGCTAACTGCATGTGAAAATAGGCCAAATCTCCTCTTCATTGGGTAGAGTTGGCTTACCATAAGAGGGAAAATATTTTAAACTTTTTTCTTAAAATTCCATTCTGCCCCCCATCACCCAAAGGTCATTCCAGATACCACCTACGAGGCATATGCATACAGCAGATGAGTATGTTGGCCATTTGTATGTTGGCCACTGTCAGCTAAAATGTAAAATGGTTTTTTTCTGTCCGAGACGGAAGCTCTAAGTAGTACTCGTCGCAGTTTCGTAATATTTCTTCAGAATAAATTTTTGGTAGTGAGCCTGTTTCCTGATTTACCATTTCTGAATTGTTGGTGCTTCTAACACTGCAGCAGGGCAGTGTTTGATTCAGGGCAATTGTATCTGTTGTTTATTTGAATCTAATGTTTGTTTGACTGTTTACCGTGGCTTTTAAATATCTTAATTAGCATAATTCACAGCAGCCCATGGTTGGCAGGCATGGACCTTTAAGATCATAAAAAGGAATGGGCTGAATAAATATTTGAAAATGGCCCTGGAATAGTTTAAAAGCTATTTAACTTAAACTTTTATTTAATTCCATTTAGGCAACATGGCTCCGTCCAGACCAAACTCCAAGCTATACCTTTCTTCCCTGCTCAAATTGAAATTAAAAAGTCTCACGAGATGTTTGGGGAAGCCCATACCATAACATATGTGTGCCTTATCTCTGTGTGGGTCAAAAGGAGGGGCTGCCTCTTTAAAAGGTTTCCTTGAACCTGTATTGTTGTAGTGAGCTCTGGTAGGCGAGGGGTTGCGTGACTGCAGCAGACTCATTTGTGACCTCAGAAAAGTGGTTATGAAAGTGATCTCTTGATCAGAGGAATCGAGCTCTGCTGCCTGCCAGACCAGCAAGGCAGAAATGAGCCTCCTCCCTGCAAATCTGCCCCGGCAGGAGAAAAAAATGTTCCTCTTTTGGATGCAGCGTTCATAGATTAAGTCTCTAATGAGTCCCCTGAAACATACACAGCTTAAAACAAAGTAGACTCTAGAGCATACACTTCAGCCAGTTAAATTTCACATTTTTAAGAATATGTTACAAAAGCATCTTTGCTTTTGCATTTTGTAATTGCAATATTCATGTTATGCCTTAAACCTTTTCATATTTTCCTAAGCATAGTGCCAATAAGTTTGGATTCACTGGCTATTGGACTGACTCTGACAGCAAGTTGCAGTGTATACCCAATAAAGATCATATTCTAACCAATGAAAAAACAATATAAACTGGTATTTATGTCAAATGATGAGTGTAAAATCGATCTGATGTAGGTAAGAAATCACTACTTTTCATCCAGAAGCCCTTGAGAGAATAAGAAGCACTAGAAGCTATTTATGTATTGTAAGTCTCTTTATATGTACTATTCACCTAGTATTGGTCACACATAAAAAACTGTAAAAAAAGCTGTCATTATCTATAATTGCCTTGAAAGCTGAGGCTGCAGTCCTGCGTGTTTCATGAGTGAAGGTGATTTTTCTGTCCCTTCCCATAAGGAGTGTTCCTTACTTCTTTGGTAGCTTGTTATGAGTCAAGGCAGCAGGCACCTTCACAGGAGTCGGACTTGCCTGTTCAAGTCAATGACACATATGCAGAAGAGTTGAAACTGGAGAAAAGGTTATATTTTATTAGCTGGAACTTTGTTTCTGAAATGCAAAACATTGTTTGGTTATTCCTTGTATTCACATGGGACAAGTCTGATAAGAAACCTGTGGCTGCCTTTCAATTTTATCACTGTATTTAAGTAATCTCTATTTTTAAAAATTAAAAAGCAAATCAGAGAAGGGCCACAATTTACATTTTTAAAGCTTTCAAACATTACCTGTCAAATTAGGTTTCAAATATTACCTTTCCCGCCTTTCTTAAAGATAGTATTTTCTATTACACTTAGAAAATTTGAAGATCCTTCGTTGAGTGAGTTTTTGACTTAGGGATGGTGGCATTAAGAGAAGCTGAATTTCTCTAGTGCTAAGGAGGGAGAGAACATGTAAGCCTACTACTGGACTTCTTAGGGTCTTTAGGATCTGCTTGGGATCTATTTCTGAGTATGGAACCTGGCTGTGAGAAACAGCAAAGCAAAACGTTTGTGAGGAAATGAAAAATGATGGTTCTTGTAGCAACTGAACACATCGTGTGCATAAGTTTTCTACTTCTGCAGAAAGTTCCTGTTTTGCAAAGCAATTTATTTTTGGACAAGCCATAATGTCTTCCCTGCAGGCCATCTGAATTACAAGGTATTCCAGCTGGGAGCAAGGTCCATCTGTTTGGATAGTTTTTCAGGACTAGTCTTTAAATACATACATAGAAATATTAATATGACCTCTGTTGTTGGATTGTTCTTCATTCTGAGGTTTAGGTAAGATTTTCATGTTGCTAGTTTTCTTTAGCATTCTAAAAAGGTCTGGAATAAAGTTCAGTGTTTTAAAATTACCCTGCAAATCAATTCTGAAAGAATTTTTTTAACTCTTCGATACTGTTCCTGACGTTTCATTTGCTTGCATCTTGTCTCAGCACACTTTTACTTCCCAGTGTAGAAAAGCCAAAGCTCAAGGACCTCCTCTCAGGCATATTTTTCCCACAGCTTGCAAGGCTCATTTAACCTCTCAAGGCAGCTCTTCATATGGTCAGTCCCCACATACAGCATAAAAAAGGTCAGAGCAAAGCAGCTCTGCCTTGGGAAGGGAGTGCCGTGTTCCGCGGGGTGTGTGCAGTGATGGGTGACAGTGCAGCCGTATGCTGTGCCATCCAAATGACTTAAGAGGTGGAGATGCTCATAGTCCTGCTGTCAAGTGTGTTTTCTTATTTAAAGCACAGCAGAAAGCAAACATGGCCATGTCTTTGCTTTTAATATCTGATAGAGTATGCCTGCTGTATAAAGGAGATATTAAGGAATTGCTCTAGCAATATTTCTGACTCTGAGACTGATGAAGCCAGATTTGGGTTTTTGGTAACATATGCACATCCTGTGTACTAAGTACTCAGCATGAATATTTTAGATGCAATGTTTATTTCATCTTAAAGGTTTCCTTTATCCTCTCCAGATCTTATGCTTTGGCTATTTTTAAACAGTCTCTTGGGTGATATACTGGCCTACTGACACATGCTCTTTCAAATCTCTTTTAAGAGATACTGACTTAAATTCCCTCTTGGAGCTAGCAGGTATGAATATAGTCCATGGCGTTCCATGCAGAATGGTGAAAATGAAATTAAAAAGGGACAAGATTGTTATAAAGTTGGCAGAAACTGAAGAGTGGAAGCTCAGGAGGCAGTCTGTTTGAAGCATGGGCCTGGAAAAGTGGTTATCAAATCGAAAAAGGCTAGCAGAGATCATGTAAATCTCACAGAAGTCAGTCATTGTCAGGTTGATTTAATCAAGAAGGGGGAGAGATACTTTCTTAGTTACATTTATTTTCACCTTTGGTCTTGATTTGATTTCCTTCTGCAAGGATTGATTTACTAAATGTTCTGAACTGTACATCTAAATCAAAGAGGGTGAAATAGTGCACATATTCTGCAGCCAATAAAGACTAAAAATGTTCTGATATTCTCAAGATAAATGTCCTATCAGGACTTCATTGCATTTCTTCTGTAAGATGCAATTCTTACAGTCTCCTTTTTCCAAAGTGGGGAAGATGCCAGTAGGCTGTAGTTGCTTACTTATGCTTTTCTCTTGGCTGTCTTTCCAGGAAAATGGAACTTCATCTTGTTATTTATGCTTCTGAAAAATATTTCAGACTCAAATGAATTTCTAGGAGCTTTTTATCATACAAGAAATATTTTTTTGTTTATTTGGATGCAATGATTAGTCACAAACTGGTCTTTCATCATATGCTTAAATTTAGTCACATATAGGCTTTCTTATATGGTTCTGATTTTTCTTATTGTTGCGTCTGTGATATACTTTGTTTTGTGTCACAGATGCTTTTGTTCATCTGTTGTTTATTTTCTGTCTGCAACAAATTTTGCAGACAAGGTCATGGCATTGCAGTGAGTACATAACAACATAAGAAGTGCACTACCGTGTCACACCAGCGGTCCATCTAGTCTGATGTTCTTGTCTCCAAAATTTATTTCTTTTACCTGCTCTAAAACATTCTTGTAATGCTGTTATTGAGCAATGGTCAGAACACACTGCAGTACACTTCAGGCTGTGAATTAGGTTGGTCAAGTTTGAGTCCTTCTATATTGGCTTAACATGCAGTGTTTCAGAGTGCAGTGTGGAGGAAAATGGAAACTAGAGTAAAGCAAACATAGAACTACACTGATTCTCCATCCTGCTGTCCTGAAGTCTGGAAATAAACAGTGTTAAGCATGTTTTTCTAAATAAAGAATAATTCTGTAAAATTATTTTTTTTCTACAAAACTTATGCTGTAGATATCAATTCTGATTACAGACAATTTACAAGTTCATGCCCCTTTAGCGAAGGAACTCGTTGGGATCATCTCAATTTTTATGAGGGCTGGGAGTACTGATTTGAAAGTAGGACCAAGTAGTTTTCAGATTTTTTACTCAAGATTGCCAGTAACTCAGGCTTGTGATTCAACTTGTATTTGGACAGAATAACTCATTTCTATTTATCATTTATGGATTTAATTTAAGGGTGTGTGAGCAAATACACAGCCAGGCACACTAATGTATTACAACTTAATTAAACTTAGAATGGAATTATACAGGGATGAAATTAAGGCCCCGGGACTGAACCTATAAATCAGTATGTTCTCATCATCAAATCATGATATTTAAAGTAGTAGGTGATCAAATGGAATTATGAAGGTGAAACAGAAGACAATTACTTGGAGCAAGTCTTATATTTTGGGTTAACTTAGAAGGACTTCATGTGCTCAGCAGTCTTATAGTTCATGTAGTATATCAGGCTAACTGATAACCCAAATATTTGCTCACAGTGATGCAAACAGATCTCTACAATATTTTCTATGCCAGTCTGCACCTTGGGGTTGAGTGTGTGGGAGATCATCTGTTGAGTTACAAGGAGAGAGAAAGGTTGCAACTTGTAAGCTGCAAAGATGAAATGTACTTTCTAGGCAAGTTCTTTTGACTCTATTGCTTATATAGTTAATACACAATTCAGTTTTTCATAGAGGCACAGCTTTTTTCTGCATCTGTGATCCCTCAGAAATTATGAGAGATGTTACAGTCCCATAGTACATAAAAACAATGCTGTACAAGTGTGGTTTCTTGTGAGCTGGCTGTTTGAGATAACTATAAAATCAAACACTAAAAAAAACATTGTAAGAATCACTAATAATTTAGTTAACCCATTTTCCATACACATGCACTTTTCATGGCAGACACTTAACTATTCTCAGCATCTCTTAAATTATTCTACCCATTTCACAGACCAAAAATTATGGAAACAGGTAGTGTCCATCCAGAACTTATCCTAATGCTGGTTTACCTAAAATCATAAGGAGCTCTTTCTTACCTATCAGAATTAATCCTGTTTGTAATGAAATACTTAACATTTTCCTGGAGAAAATGGGAAAAGTTCATTATTGAGGATATTCAATGAAAGCCCTGAGCAACCTGCCCAACTGAAGTCAGCTTAATTTTGGTCAGGGTGGGGTAGACCAGAAGACCTTCAGAGGTCCTTTCCAACTTTCAACATCCTAAGTTTCCATGAGTCTTTATCCCAACTGAATAAATAGGCCTGGGTTGCTTACAGGTAAAATACTTTCCCAAAGCTTCACATAAGTCCTTGCACCACAGTACAGCTGAACATAAGTAGGTAACTGTTTTCAGCTTCTCAGCTTTCCTCATCTGAGCTGTATTCCCCAAAGGCACACAGATCTCTTTCTCACATACAAGAAAAAATACCCTGTCCTGGTTGCCTCCCCAAGAAGTTCTCAGCCTGTGTTTCCTTTTTTGCATTCACACCCTGGCTCTGATGCTCCCTTTTTGCTGGACTCCCAGTTTGCTGCCTGCCCAGGCACCACGCCAGCTCCATCCCTGAGACTTGGTTGGTTGATGATGAACTCCTGCCTCGGACTGATTCCCTTCCTGACACAACCTTGCTCAACAGTTAGGTCAAAAGGAAAGAGACAGAACTGATGGGTTTTAGAGGGTTGCGTGAGGAAGAGGGGGCATTTCTTCTGGGAACCAGAGGAGAGCACATCAGGACTTGCCCAAGGCAAGAGGCTCGCCCTGCTCCCTCTCTCGCCTGCTGAAAACCCTCTTTGAGATCTTATCCTTAATATCTTGTCTGGTCACTAATAAATCTTCTAACAAGCCAGATCTCTAGGGGATGATGTTCACAGAAAAACTCTAGGAATGCAAGCTTTCTCCCTCTTTTCTATGTTTTTCTGTAGAAATATTTTCCATGTGTACTCTCACATAGAGAGTGAGCAGTGGCAGCAGGATCGCCATTTTAGAGTTTATCTCATTTGCAGTTTCTAAAAATCACAGAATCCTCTGGTGGAATACAGCAAAACCACCCGTCTTGATGATTCCTCTGGCATCATTTTTTACTGTTTGCAAAGGGATTTGACTTGGGGGGGGGACGGCACTCCTCACCTTTTACCCTGTGGGTTTGCTCCCCTCTCCCCGCCACACTAAAGGAGAGCTATTTTCTGGTCCTTTACTTTAAACCCCATTACATTTAAAAAAAAATATTTTATTTTCTTTTTTTTATTATTATTTTTTTTTATTTTGGGGGTTTGTTTGTTCGCTTGTTTCTTTTAAAATTTCCTTTTATTTTATTTTTAGGCAACTTCCAGATATCCGATACGGTATATAATGAGGAATTAGGTTCCATTACACGAAGGCTTAACCTCCTCGAAAAGCATTCAGCGCTTGCCAGGAGTCATCAATATTTAACAGCTGTTGTTATTATGAAATACTTCATAGGGTAAGGCGGCTCGCCTGCTCGCACGCAAGGGTTTGAACGGGCGCCAGGACCCTGTCAGAGCCGCCGGCGGATTGACAGGCGGAGAGCTTTGCGTGACAGTGGGGCCGGGGTTGGTCAGCAATCTGCAACAGCAGCAGCAGCAATGGGAACTTCTCCTCCCCCCCCTAGGGAAAGTCTCGGGGGGTGTGTGTGTGTCTTAGGAGGGGGCCCCGAAAGCTCCGTGGGGAGAGGGAGGGTGGCGGTGGGTGGTGGCACCTCTTGGGTGCCCCGCAAGCGCGCGTTGTGGGTGCGGGGCGAGGTGGCTGAGGCTGGATGGGTAAAGGATGGAGGGTGGTTGGGAGGGAGAGAGAGAGAGAGAGGGGATGGGATCTGGAAAGCAAACAGTTCGGGTTGTACCTTAAATAAATGTCATGCTGTACTCGAGAAACTTCAAAGGGCAGTCAGATTTCAAAGCATCTCTTAAGAAGAAGCAGACTGAGAAAACCGCTAAGTTGGGAAGGAAAGCCTTGCAGTACTGCTAGCACAACTTCATCTGGTAGCCTCCGCAACAGGACTGAGCACCATACATCTTTTTTATTCAGAGGGTGCATTTTTGGTGCTGCTTTCTTTTCCAAAGCGTTTGTGCAACCTCTCTGTTGTGTCATTTCAGAATGACAAACATCCCTTTCATATTTTTTGGCAATGTACAATTATAACTGCTCTTTACATTGTATATTATTTAATTTTAGTGTGCATCTAATGAGTTCTGTCCTTATTGTCACTCGATGTTCTCTGTAACCCAGCAAGAGGAAACAGACCATTTCAGTTCACGGCTCTAGGTTACTTAAGCAGAATTGCTCCTACCAAGTGTTTCCTTGCTGTTTTGTTTTATTTTCTTAGCATTCAGGGTAACATGCATAGCTGATTCTTCCTGCAGCTCAGAGATCCAGGAAGAAAGACCCCATTTTCACTTCCTTTCAACTCACAGTTACCAAAACTAAGACTCATATTCATCAAGTGCTATCTCTGACCCTGCAAGCTAGATTTGGTATTTTCATCTGCCTGTTTTAAGAGACAGTTTAGCCCCTGGGCATCACTGGAGACAAGTGGTCTCACAGGTACTGCCAGTAGAAAGTCTTGAAACTGATATGCCTGCATCATTCTGAGTCTGAAGAAGATAGAACTGTCCTCTTTTTATACCTCAAATGAACCCAGGCAAGATGTTCAGGTGGGAAACAGCATCCTTTCACTGCTCATTTTTTGCATGTTCTGTTGCTTGATGCAGGTAGCCTAGATAGCAGGAGACCTCTGGGGCAGCTGGGGTACAGTTTGACCATGTATTAGTTTATTTCAGAGCTTAGCTCAGCAAGTAATTTTGGTGATTGCTTTCTGAAGAAAGAAGATTGTGTTTGTGTGGGAAGAGGTACAGAAACACTTTGGGGAATGTAATCCTATGGGTTTAAATGTACGGTTTTATGAGAGTCTTGAAATTTCCATTCCCTCTGAACTGAAGAGTATTCTGCAATGAATACATGTTCTGTTATTTCTAGGGCAAAGCAACTGTCTGGTTTAATGATTCTTCTATAGACTTTAATCTGTCAGGCAGCTTTTCCCTTCTTTACAATATTTCAGATTTGTTTTTCAAACCAAGGAGTTTGCATATGCAGATAGTGTTGCTCATTTCAGAATTGGAGGCTCAAAAGAGATCTCAGCTTTTTACAGTGTTCTGGGGGGTGACAGCACATCTGTGAAGGGCTCAGCAGCACTGTCTGAGACAGTCCCATACTCCATTCAGCCAAACTTAGAATAACTTTTGACTTTTTTCCCCCAGATTAATTAGCCATCAATTCTAAGTCTACATTAGTTTTTGTTTTTGTTTCTTTTTCCACTTCTTTCACCTCTCTTAGATCAGAATTTGGAACAATCTCCTCAGATCTTTGACCTTTGCTCAGGAAATCACATTGGCCATTTTTTCTCTCTCTTCTTCCTCCTCCTAACCCATTTCCCTGCCTTGCCTTGTATATTTCCACAGTGTTCTCCTTTTATGGGACCTGGCATTTCCAGACTTGTGGGCTTTTAATGTTGCCTGGGATAGCACCATGCTCACTAGATTGCATGACCTTGCAAAACTCTCATCCGCAGTGCTTGCATTTATCGCCCTATGGTATCAATACGCTCATTCATCTTCTTTGGCAGAACAGCTCCATCTTCTGTTTTATTTTGTGTTGTGGAAATGCAGGCTAGATAAGCTCTATTCAGAAAAAGGTCTCTGCTGGTCCTTCTTCACATCTCTTCAGTTTGCCAGTTTTGGACCTAGTAGGTGAGTTCTCTATGGTGAATTGTGGACAATCTGGTCCAAGGAGTTGCTTCTCCTATACAAAACAGTCCAAGTCTCCATTAGAATAAAACTTTTTTTTTTTTTTTTTTTTTTTTTTTTTTTTTTTTTACTGCCAGCAGCATTCATCAGACTTTTTTTTCTTGCCCCATTCATGATATATGGCAACTCCAACAGCCAGAAGTTTTCCCCTCAGGTCACTGAATCATTCTTCACTGTTTGTTATTTTTTAACTTTCCTCAGTTTGCTCCTCAATGCATACTAAAGACTCCTGCATTCTTTAGCCTTTCATTTGTTTTCATTATCATAGGCTTTGCCTTTTCTCCAGGGGGCCATCATTTTATTTAATGTCTAAATGTGATCACAGCTGTCATGGCTTTTCCTCCTCATCATCCATTTTGGGGATCTGAGTGGTTTTTAGGACTTTCTTTCCCTGCCTACTCCAGGCGACAGACTATCACCAGCAGCAGTAGCTCTTCCGAGCCGTCACTGCAGCATCATCCAAGCACTGAGTGGATTAAAAATTCCATCATGAGGAGGCAGAACAAGAGTGAGCAGCAGCTCTGCTGCCTCAGGTGCAAGGGATATACATTCCTGCCTCTGAGGAGCTCTTGCTTCTTGGCATTGAGAGTGTCATTCATCTTTGATGGTGCAATGGGTCTCGTTGCAGCCCGGGCCTGTGGGTTGGGTATGTTGTGAAACGGATGTGTGTGGCCGAACATACGGGTAACTCTAGCTGGCAAAATAACATTAAAATACTTTCCATTTGGAGATGTAATTTATAGTAGCCAGATGAGCTGTGGAACAAACATCCCTTGTGCTTTTGCTGCTGTGTTTGTGTGAGCCTGAAGGCTAACAAACAGGCAGGGAGCTCTGGCCCGCTCAGTTGGGTAGAATAATAGTTTCCACTAATGATGAAGTTAAAACTGGTGGAATTTTCACAACACCAAAAGAAAGTATAAAAAAAAAATAAACCTTCATTTCCCTTCACCCCTCCCTGTCTGTCCTTTAACCTGCACAAAAACTGCAAACCACCATGTCAGTAATTACAAAAACATCTTTTCTGAGAGGGGGAGCCCTGGAAGAGGCCATTGGAAAAGAGGATGGGCTTTTAAAAAGTATTGCCACTAGTGTCTCTCTATCTGTTCTTATGGGCAGGCATAGCAGAAGGCTTGGCTGATGGTGGTGGTGGTGGTGGGGAAGCAACATTTTCCAATTAGTTCAAAAGGTGAACCAACATGAAAATGCAGATTGAAGAATCTGTATATCCCATTTATAGCAGCCTAGCTTACAAGTCTGAAATCACAAAATCATTTTGGCTGGAACACATGTGTAGGGATCTGGTTCAGGCAGTTTGGGATTTTCCTGATGTGTTTTCCCATGCCCAGGGGAGAGATTTATTACATCTAATTGTACATTTGAGATGACTGATTTGTGTGACTGACATTATCACTGAAGGCAAATATTTACAATGTAAGCTGAAAACCATCACAAATATTCAGTCGGTGTGGTTCAGCGTTGCCATCATCTGTTATAAAATGCTGATGCATCTTGCTGCAGTCCCTCACTAGGCTGTTGTTCTTGTGCAGTCCTTTGGAAAGGAAGTTGTTCCATTTTGATTCTACCCGTGGTCATTCTGTGGGTAGAATATATTATTAATATTATTAATGCAATTTAATAATGCAGACCTTTTCCTTAATTTGGTATCTTGCTAAAAGTTTAAATCCTTTTGTCATGACTTTTAGCAACAAGCTCAGGAGCATTAGAATCTTGCTGGCTATCTCCTCTTCTTATTCTGATTTTTTTATGGACAATTCCTGTCTGTCTCAACCCTATTTTTTTGATTATTAACCATCTCTGGCTGTGGCTGCTCCAGCTCTCTGCTTTAGCTGGAAGGGACAATGTGTATCAAATGTCCCAGCTAATCTCACTGGTATGCTCTCCTCTCTCATTCTCTCCATGGAGAGGAGAACAAACAGAAAACTGAATCTTTGTTACTGGGATATTTGTATGCCTCATCTCTGGGATGTGGCAGTGAGAGTGAAGCTGACTTCTTAATTTTTACCAACCAAATGATACAGACAGGTTCCTGTCATACACCCTAGATGATGCAGAAGCCTCATGTATCAAGTGATGTCAGTCTTCTCAGAATTTTTTTCATTATCCCCAGAAATGGGGCTGTATTTCAGGAATTCTTCTGTGGGTTATACCAATATGAAGACTTTGATATGAGTGTTCAAATGTATTTCTGATCAAGAAATGATAATGCATGTGTGGAAGGAGTACGTCTTGATTCCCATTGAGAAGAATGAATGCATTTTTAATCTATGATGAGAGATTTTCATTAATTTCAGAAAGGAAGTGATGTGATAAAAGCAAATTTTTAACCTTGGTTTCAAAATCTTTAAGAACATTCCCTTGAATATCTCAGTCAGGCTCAGACTGATAGAAAGGAATAGGGAAAATTGAGGATGAAAATAATCTGATGCTAAGGAGGTTAGCACTGAAAATAAGAAACTTATTTCAGCCCCTTGTCTTCTGAGATATATAGACATTTCTTTATATTGTCATAATACATATTTTTATAAACAAAACAACTTGCTAACTTTCTTTTGTTTCTTTCCTGTGGGTCTTTGTTGTTGCTTTATGTAGAGTGCACTAATGGAAAAAATATGTTCAATAAAAAATGTGATAGATAATTCACATAAAAAACATCTGGACTGCCAAATATGTATCTATCTCCCTCACAGTGAAAGAAAGTTGTCAGTAACTGAGATCCAGACCATGATGACAATAATTCCCAATTAAATCAATGCATGTTAAGTGCCTAAATAAGAATTTTAGTCTAGCAGCCCTATTTATTATGACTTCTAAATTAATAATAACTCTTTCCAACAGCCATCCAAGAAAAGCACTTTAAGAAGCAAGTTGGCCAAACAATAAAAGAAGACAATGTATCTAACAAGACTGCTGTACAAGAAGGCGGACTTCTACTAGAAGTGAGTGAAAAAATATTGCTATCTTTTCTGGCTCTAATTTCTTCAGTTTGATCATTTATTCGTGCTTTGTGGCAGATTTGAAGAAATGGCTGGTCTTGGTGTGAGGTATTCAACAATCACACTTGTGAGTGCTTCTTGCTAGAGCAAAGCTGGCAGTCCTGGTAGTCATGGGCAGTCTCTGTTTGGGCAACTTTACCTCCTATCCCTACATCCTTGAGATTACCAGTGAGCTCCAGCAGGCCAGCTCACAGCTCTTTTTCCTCTGGAGTGATAGCACAGGTTTATTTCACCTGGCCCATATTTTAAGGGAGACAACAGGAGTGTGCCTGGTATCTGATCTAAGATTAATCTGGGATATTGACATTTATCCTACCTCCTCAAGGCTTGTCTTGGAGCCTTGACTACAGAATTTATTCCTTTTATGTATTCTTATCCCCTTTAGAGTAACTTTATATTGGCAGAGCAGCATTAAAGGGCCACACTGTTACTGAGAACTGGATCTGTTAATCAGGATAAAAAATTAATACTTCTGTGATCTACTGACCCAGCTAGAGCATAGAGGTTCATCCCAGATCTATCTGCATTTCAAACATATGATGTAATAATGCCTTTTATATGATGAGGTCCTCAGAAATTGCTGTGAGATTAAAACTACACATATATAGCTTTTTTGGGTAGAATAGTATTAATGGTATAAAACCTGTGTTTTGATGACAGCTCTAAGATACACGCAAATGTAAACTCAGTAGTAGCCTCCAGCAAATAAATGTACTTTATGAAAGAAAAAAAAAGACATTTTATCTTGGGATCCACTATCATAAATCATTCAAGACTATGGAATGGAAAGTGGTGTCCTGCTTTCCTTCCTCTTAATACTCCATAAGATTTTAATTTTGTACTTCGAAGCAAGTAACACAGAGGTGTCAGATTAGTTAGTGACAGTGCCAAAATCAGATGTTTGGTTGTGAGGTAGTATTTGCAACCATTTCCATTCTCAATGCATAGGGAGTAGAGGGTGTACTATAAATATAGATATAGTGAATTCCTGATTTTTAATGAATCTTTCCTATCTTTAATCTATGTTTTTCTGGGTGTATATAACAAGTTATAATTATTAAGGATCTTCAGATAGTAGCCCTACTGCTAGGAACGCATGGAGAGAACAGTGATCTGTCATTTCAGGTAGGTTACAAGAGACTCATACTACTCAGTATGCTAATGGTCTGCTTACTGCAGGGCATATCAGAGTCACATTCCTTTTGAATATAAGAGTTGTTTTATCCAGGATCGTACCTCATGTGGTTCATTAACCAGATGACTAAGTGCATCTTAAGATGAACGTATTCACCAGGTTTCATTTACGGGCATTTCTGACTCAGAATAAGAGGATGAATTTTCCTTAGGCCTTGCTGGACCTATTTCCTAGAGACTGAGTTTGGCCTCTGGTGCTCATGCGGTGACCATGGCATGTGAAAAAAAGTGTGGGGTTTTCTTTAACCAAATTCACCGTGTTGGTGATTAGGCACCATGGGGTTTTAACTAAATAGTCACATTTGTGATTCCTTCCAAGGATGACCAAATAATTATGCTGTCGTTGCTGTGCTTTGCATATTGGCTTGTGAGTGTGGGAGCTTTATTGACTCTCAAAAAGATATTTTTCAGCTTTCAAAAGCCAATTTCCTTCTCCTGACACCAGCTTGTGCTTTGCCACATCTCCTTGATGCTTTATATGTACAAACAAGAATAAACTGAATCACCAGAATATCTGTGAAAAATACGGTCCCAAACTGCAATGGTAATGGTAAAACTGGGAAAAATAGGTAGAAATATGAAATACGAGAATCCAAATTACTGGTAAAAAATGTATCTGTGACTCCCAAGTCTTAGAACAATGCAGTAGTTCTCCCTTCAGCTTGTGAGAAAACACTGGAATTAGGCTGTCTTCAAAGTATGTTTAAAATGTTTTTTATTTCTAAAGGCCTCTGCCACAACATGTGTTTTTTGTTTAAGATTTTATAGATATTTTTACAGCTATAATCAAATAGCTTTCATCAGCAATCATAGAATAAACAATGATACCAGTTTATCAAAGACCTTTTAGTGGAGGACAACAGGTATCTAAGTAAATAATTTCTTTTAGTTTTTAAGATCAGTTCTTCTGCATAAGAGAGTCTTTTCTTGCCATCCTTGTTCCCCTTTGGAGGGAAGACAGACAAACCAAAGTTCAATTTTATTAATGATCTTTTAGAGTATACCCAATTTTTGCAGCTTTTTTCTCCCCTTGGAGACCACTTGACTGCAGTAATGATTTTTAACTTTGCACTGTCAAAATATTTTCCAAGACAGGTGGTGTTGCAACCCTTGTGCCACATGCCTGCTGGCAGAAAAGGGACACATTCAGTTTCTGAATCTTGTTACTGAAAAAGGAACACTGGGCGAAACCCATAACCAGAAAAGTGGGAAAATAAATTGTATTGGCAGTCAAAAAATCCAGATAGAATTTATAGGGTGATGGGGTGGAGAAACACAATAAAATGATGATTTGGAAAAATAAGAATGAATCACTGGTGGGTATCTAGGCAATATCCTTGACTGCAGTAATCATCTCATGACTGTTGGCCAACTCCAGCTCTTCCCCCCAGCTCTGCTGCACTCACAGTCTCAAATCCTTACTCAGAGTCTACACTCCTGGCCAGGTAATTCATTGTCTCAGATGCATGTGTAGTTTTCAAGCATTAAACTATCCCATCAGAAGGCTCAGATGCCCATTGTTGAGAGGGAGGCCCTCTCTGGACTTGTTTACTCAGTGGCATGCGGTCAGGCAGTGGCTCCATCATCACCACTGACTACTTCTTGTGTAATCATCACCCCTACACTGAGCAGCATCCTGCTAAAATTGTCACTGGGACTTCACTGACAGTTGCTTCTGCTTGTTATGGAAGAAGCACAGATTTTCAAATTTCTGTCTCCACCCTTGCTGCTGAAGGAGGTGTCTTGATGGGCTTGCTTTCCTTCTTTGTTAAGTCTGTTGGTCTTCTGATCTGCTGTTGTAGGCTGCAGCACAGGATTTATGGTATGCCTTTCTCCAGATGTACTGGACATAATTCTTTTCAGGTGTGAAAATAGTGTTTTATATCCAAAATGCCAAAAAAATTTAAAGAGAAATACGGATGATCTGGGCAGCTCGCAAACAGATGCTGATGGAGTAAGACTGCCTGGATCTGTCAAGCCCCATCTTGCTGATGAATACTGATAAAGGCCAGACCTGGTCTCCTTTGTCATTTCTGTGCTCACCAGAAGCTCACACTCTTTTCAGGGAAGGTCCATGTTGTTTTTCAGAATGTTCTAAGCCATTCTTTTGCACAGTTTGCAGACAGATTTCCACATGAGTCCTCTACTCTCCAGGCTTCGGGGCACAAAAATCACATTTCTGTGGTTTTGTCTCATGTTTTCCTTTATGGCTGTGCTAAAGATGCCAGTCATCACACTACCCTGCTATTTCTTATTCTGTGACACTGTACATTTACTGTTGCTGAGCAGAAATAATTAGCTATCCAGGCCCAAGTTGCCTTTTTGCTGATGAAAATGAATAATATGGCTGAATAACAAGGTCTATAATTTGGTAGATATTTCACTATAAAACCCATGCTTGGGAACAAGAAATGAAAGGACCTTTCAGGCATAATTTAAATTGCAACCCAGAAGGCTCGACATGTCTGCATGCTGAACAGACCTGTGGCCTATTTTCCTGAATGTAGTTCAGAGACACAAAAAGTTCCCTATAAAAGCCCCCACAACATTGCTCTGATGTCAAAATCACCTGCTCTTTCAGTAGGAGCATCTGTACCTTCTTGGTTGCAAACCTTCTGGAGGATCTGGAAGTAGCTACACCAATTTTTATTCGTTTTAGCATGTCAGCAGACTGTCCAGGAGACCCATGCACCCAGTGTACATGCTTAGCAGTGGGCTGCTGGATGCTTTGGAATCTCCTCATGCATGTGAAAGAGACTTCATTTCTTCCAGCCAAATACAGGACAGAATGTTAGTTTTCACCAACAGCAGAAGAAGCAAATTACTCACATTTTATATATTAATGTATGGCAAAGATCTCATTCTCCACCCTTCCTAAACTGTACTACCACTGCAACTTAGTTATTTAAATTTTTAGACAGAGATTGTCAGATGCCTGGGGTCTTAAAATCACAGATATATGGTCTGTGATTAAAAAAAAACAACAAAAAACAACAATAACAACAAAAACCAAACAAAAAAAAACTTCCTCAAAATCATGTCTGTTTTCATAAGAGAAAAAACAGCGAAAGATAGTTTTGGTGGTGTGGTCCCTATAATTCTCCCTTGGTATCAGTAATCTTAGTTTCACTACATCAACCACTTAATTATCTAAATTTGGACTTTTCAAATTGATCTTATGTGTTTTGTAGGCATGATTTTGTGCCACCATTTAGCAGATGGATTTCACTCATTGGAGCTGTAACATTTGCATACCTACCAGAATTTATGTTTGGAAATAACTATTGGTGCAAAGAGGTAAAATAATCAGGTAGAGGCATTTGATTATGCAGACAAGTTCTTTGTATATTAATAATTCCATATCACAGATTTGGACACTATTGTGAATATCAAATTTTAATTCTTGCTTGGTATCTCTCACTGAAGTAATTGAGGCTTTTTTCTATTAGCTTTAGTACCAACTAGAATCCAAGTATTCTTAATGAAAATAAAAAACCAAATTTTTTATCCTAGGTAAAAGATTCAGGCTTTGATAAAGTGCAGGTTTAAAGAGATAATTTAACATTATATTGATACCTTAAAAGTGGCTGCAAATGATAAGCTTTCTGGGAGTTACAGAGAGGTATATGTCCACATTTTGGCACTAAAAGGTGTTTCCAGGTAGCCTCTACTAACATCTTGAACTCGAGTTCAAGTTTCATTCCAAGGGACTTGGAAAATGATACATTAGAAAACATCCTATTGGTGCTGTTCTTCACTCTGCATCAGGAAATAACATAGGAAACCCTTTTCCCACTTGGTTTCCTGTAATTTTTTTGAACTTGTTAGTCTAATTCCACTTCCTCCTTCCCAACTGATTTATGTAATCTTGATAAAAGTACTTGATAAAACTGTGCTCTTGAAAAATGTACTCCAGATTGAATTTCAGTCTGAAAGCAAGAGATTCTACTCTTCCTGTTATTTTTTATTTTAAAATTGAAAAGGAAAACTGGGAGTCAGACAAAAGAGCATCATTGTGGTAGGGGGCTATGACCAAGGCACAGACTCCAGAAATGAAAAGCTGGTAGAGAGAGACTTTCTGATTTATTCTGATCTTGAATTCCTTTTCAGATTCCAATGGTTCTGACTTTCCTAGTACAATCATTCCAAAGTAAATCCTGTTAGGTGATGATATGGTGCTTCACTTTTTAATTTATTGGTTTAAGATAGGGCTATCAAAATAGGAAGTTCGCATAAAAAGTTTGTAGTCTCAGTGCGTTTTCTTTTTCAGTTAATATAATTTCTAAAAGTTACCCAAACAACTCTCTTACTTTCCTTTGTTTTCAAACAGGAACCTTCTCCCAGTAATTCAGATGACATGATTTAAGCTGACATTAGTCACTTGGGATGACTTACAGAGAATTTATCCATGAAAAAAAAAGCCATAAATGGGGTCAGGAGTAACTTGCCAGTTTATCCCATGCGTACATTCACTTTCTGCTTGCCAGGCACAGACAAAACACAAAGGAACATTTCAGAGGCCCTGGTTCCTTTCTTTTTTTCTTTTTTTCTTTTTTTTTTCCCCTTTACAAATAGGCATATTTCTGAAATCCAGACTTGAAATTTGGCATAGCCACAACTCTGGGCAAAAAATATCCTTTCTGTTTCCCTTTAAACAAATAACTAATGTTCTCACTTATTCCTTTTATTATTTATTTTTTCCTTTTCAAACAAATCTGGACAGAAAAGCCTGTGACCTCTAAATACCATTGGGTCTCTACTTCAGTTCTTAGTGCTACTGTTACAACTGTAATGCTCATGATGCTGGAGCAGCACTGAGATTTCTAAAATACAAGCAGTGGCACCCTCCAGTTTGACTGGGGCAGATCAAAATAAAAAGATGTGATCCTTTCCTTTCAGATTTGCAGCCTAAGTACAATACAAGTGATGAAATAAACATTTTGTTAGACAACTGAGCTCACAGAAATAATGAACACAATGGTAACTGCAATTTCCAGTGTAAGAGAAGCTGGACCTTGTCCAGGACTTTTGTATGAGTTTTAAGGAGGGATTTGAAGAAGAAAAGTCAGGTAACCCCACAGAGGCTTGCATGGAGTCTTTTAGCAAAATGGGAAACAACACTGAGTGTTTGTATTCAAACCTTGTGTATGGATGAGGGTAACACATTGGACTGCTGGGGGTTAGTACTTACCTTCTCCAACATGAAATTACAGATTTTAATTGAGGGGGAAACAAACGGCGAGCAGATCGGAAAATCAGGACATGCAGCTTATGCTGAATGTGATAGAGGAGGGGGAGTTGGCAGCCAGTGCAGGTGTGCAGTGAGGAGAGACAGCATCCTCTCTGGTTTGCACTGGAATCAGAAATGTTGGCTACCACTTGTCAGGGCAGAGGCAAAGCTGCTTTCATACGAATAAGTCTAACTGAGAAACTTTACGTGGACCAGTGGACGGAGAAGCTGTCCATCAGCAGCATTAAGATAAAGAATCAGCAGGATTTGGGCACAGACCAAGTGTAGATCCAGATTTAAGATTTCTGTTGCTGTCTCCAGACTGTTCATCACAGCCAACTCCACCCGAGCTCACTTTTCACAGCCGCTTCCTCTGTTTCTGCTCAGGCTATTTCAGTGCCTCTGGAGATGGTCCAGCAGCCACGTGACTTCCTCCCCAACAAAGCATATTCTCCTGTTTCAGCTTGGATAGGTTTTTTTTCTCTCACTAACTTGAGAGCTAATCTCTGGCAACCATTCTCACCAGTCAATAGGTTCAATATCTACGTCTGAGCAGTGTGTTGTACAGATGCACTGGGACTGAGTCTACAACTAGAACTGGACTTCTGGCAATCATAACACACTGCTCCTTCCACACGGCCTTCAGCATGAGGGTTTGGTTTTGACTTTTCGGAGATGGTAAAGTCATGTATTTTAAAACAAAACAAAAACCCCAACACTTAAGAAATAGAAACACACTTTAAATAATGCCTGTATATTATCATAGGTAATTGCAATCTTACACCATTTAACTGGGATGAAGTGATATTCTAAATTAATAGCCTAATCTGTATTTACAGCTGATGCTTGCTCTCAGTATATCACTCATTCTCAGCTTAGGAAAGCTAATCAGCTGCAGCCTTGCTCTTCTCTCAGTAAAGTGAAGTGACAAGCAAGAAAGCAGGTCCAGGCAAGACTGTCTGTTGCCTTACGAATTTCTTCAAATGTGCAGTGATTTTCTTTGGTGATTATGAAGGCTTCAAAAGAAAAAAATATATTGGGTACATTTCAATTTTACTGTATGCTATTTGGTTTGAACTGAATAGAAAGGTGCTATTAAAAAGTATGATGCTGACTGTTAAACATGGTTTCCTATTCTCAAGGGTATAGTACTGATTTAGGGACTGGAAGACAGATAAAGCACCCTTCAAATAGTTCTGTTCCTGTTCCAGGAACTTCAAGTGAAATCACCATCATTCTGATATTAAATATCCCTGCTACTCTGTGACTAGAAAAAAATCAAAATGAGAGAGTTTTTTATCCCACTGTAATTGGAGTTCTCCCAGGAATTTCTAGCTGCAAAAGCCAACAGCAGGCATTTACCCCCACGTGTTTTAAAACTTTGCTCCTGCTCTTGGTACCATAAGGCCCCCAGAATTTTCCAGCAACTGAGATAGGCCTCTTTTTTTTTTTTTTTTAGCAATAAAAAAACAAATGACTGCTTGAACTGAAGCAGGGGCTTGCAGAAGGACCGTGGGGAAGGGTTCATCTAATCTATAACTCAGCTTAAGGTTTTTAAGATTTGCAGTCATTGCTGCTGTTTAAGGAGCTGTCTCTAAGTTTCCATCCTTAGCTCTTTCCAGATGGTCCACTGTCATTCACTTGAAAGATAGATTAGAGAAAATATTGCTTGCTTCTCTGGGTCATCATAACACATTAATAGCAGAATTCACACCAGCTGCCAGTGTGGGACAGGGTTTTATACAGAATACTTACAGGACACAAAACCTGCATAAGATGATAACTACCACAGTAAGACAGTTTCTTGAGTCAAATTCAGAAATGCCACACTCCTTAAAAACTCCACTGACCTGAAATTATGTTTAAAAAAGCTGGTTTATCTATATTATTGAATAGAATGCAAAATACAGGTTGTTTCTCTCTACTCTTCATCCCTTAAAGAGTTTTTTGTTAGAAAATGTGAAATATAGTGCTAAATGCACAAGAAAATAATGCTCTGAAATAAGGATGCCACATTCTATTTAAAGTATATAGTCCTTTGGGCTTTGATTCCTTACAGCAGGAGATGTCTGCTATTCATGCTCATTTAACAGTTTGCAAGTACAAATAAAAGTCAGCTGTGAATGGAATATTATGACGGCTTCTTCTCTTCAGGACTTGACGCACTTACATGTAAATAACACTAAGAAAAAATCCAGACATTTGGTACTTACATATGTCTAATTGTCCAACATGTTGGATAAATATTACTCGAAATTCTTTTCAGTAAGTTATTTCTGTGGAAGATAATGAGTAATCTTACTACATTTCTTATTGCAAAGGCAATTTAACTAAATTCGTTATTACAAGTGCAGAGTAGTGAGCAACTAATGCTTCATTTTAAGTCTTCTCAAATGGAATTAATCAAGCTTGCATTTTCTATATTGAAATTGTTGAAGAGAAGACTAAAAAACCCAAAGCAGCTGCAGAACTTGTAAAGAATGATGGGCTGAACTTTCTCTAAAGATATGATATTGCCCCAGATTTGCTTCCATCTGTGGATACAACATCTGCTTTTGAGGAAGTGAAATGAGAATCTGAATAAATCAATATATAGATTGCTTCTATTTCTAAGTGTAGTCCAGGACATAGTATTTGTTGAAGAGCCTTGTCAGTAGGGTTCCATTACTGGTAAAACATGATTATTATTGAGGAAGCTAAAGGAAAATATGTACAAGTTTATGTCATGTTGTAATCAGAACTTCATGATAATTGCTAAGGTAGATGACATGTTACTCTTTTGGGTACTCCCTATAATAGCCAGTAATAAAAAAACCCATATATCTACGTGTTAATAAATAAAATATGCATTTTTGTGACAGTGTTAGAATTAATCTTTTGAATATTCTTCTTCTCTAGTTTACTATAAATAGTCTCAAGTACTTATTCAATGTCCATTAATCTCAGGTGGTATTCATATGCTCACTTCTGTATGAAATCCTCATTAGATTTTTTTACAGTAAAGCCCCAAAAATCCACCAAACGTTGTTATCAATAGCAATCATTGCTGGTGTTCTAAACAGACATGCCATATAACAAATTTGTACGGAGGTGTTTGGTGTTACCCATGAATTCACTTTTGCAGCAACAAAACCACTAGTACTGCTTCACTCTGTATTCTCATTTCCAGTGAAAACAATGGGATTCAATTCGGATGTATCTCTTCCTAGAGTGCACATCAACTTTCTGTATATAAAAAGGTAAAATGATGCTTCAGCTCTTCTTTCTTGGTACCATCGTGGCCAGAGTGGTTGGTTTTGAGGCTCTCGGCTCATTAGAGGCCAGTGATTCGTGCACACAGTAAGGAAGAGAGGCCCCGCTCCAAGAACTTGATGTGGACTAAGCAAACTTTTTTTACAAAAGCTTGGCCTGGAAGAAAGGCATACAGGAAGAAAAACTACATTTACAATTTTGCATCATGCAATCAAATGCGCTTTAAAATCAAAGTTGTTCTTGGTTGTGTCCAATGCTTATTACATATCAAGCAAATAAAACCCAACATCACTATGGTTTAAAATTCGCTTACATATGTGCTCACATTACAATCTCACCCTCCAGGGAACTACTATGTTTGCTTGAAAGTTTATAGCTCACAATTACCAGAGCCCAATGACTTACATTTTCCTAACTGGTTTCCAGGAGGCCAGTTTTGTCTGCTGCCTCTTGACAAGCTACAGCATTCCAGCTCCCTCTTTAGACTGAAGACCTACACATAAACATCTATTTCCAAAGCTTCCCTAATTCCATGGTTGAAGAGATGGGATACTGAAAACTGATATAATGAGAAATTTCATCAGCTGAATGGTTCACAATCATCTGTGATTTTCAGATAGCACAGCTTTTACTTCTGACAATAGGTCAGAAGTTTGAGGGCCAAGGCTCAAATTCTGGCAATGTGAATAATCTTCAAGAGTTTTGCTGGGCCCTGTTCTGGGTGGCACAGCATTAGATGATGAACTTCCCCACTGTCTTTAAGGAGCCTGAAGTGATATCCTGGCTCAAGTAGATAGGCAGAAACATGAACTTCGTTTTACCTGGGAAGACAAGGAGATTGAAAGCAGCATAATTATCATATGTCTTTATTTCTTTTTATTTGAAAATAAATATTTCTCCTGTCTATGAAAACCAATCTGTTAAACTGAACACTTTTCCTCTGAAACGCTTCCCATATAAACTCAAGAGTGTGGGCTTCAGCCTTCAGGATTAACTTTCTTGCCTGGCTCGAATGATGGAAATTCATCTTCTGTTTTGTTTCTTTTGCCTGAAAATTAGGCAGTACACGCAAGCCTTTGATCAAAACTAAATGCTAAGAACAATTCTGCCACCCCCCTTTTCCATGAAATAGTGCTTACTCACAGAAATACTCCTTTTGAAGTTGCTTTGTAGATACTAGAGAAATACATAAAAGTCCAGAGGGTGAAGATATACTGTACTTGTTGAGCAAAGGCCATATCCTGATGTCACCAGATTCCATATTTCTGAATAGTCTTTTATGCGGGGTTTTATTTCAGGGCTCTGCAAGAATTTTGTTTTATTTTTTTTTCAGTTTATAAAGAGAACCTCAGGGATTCCAGAGGGATTTTTGAGAAGGGCAATTGTGACTACTAAAAACACCAGTGGAAAGAAATACTGAATCACTAAACAGTACAGTTAAAGACAGAAAACACATTAACTGTCTGCATTTTCTTCCTGATACTCATAAGACAAGAACAAATATATGATTTCCAGAGATTTGAAATAGTTACTTATTTAGATCACCAGAAAATGGACCCATCCCACTTCGGATGCAAAACCCCAGTGATCCACTATTAAATGAAGCTGTTTCCAGATAAACCGCAAACCAACTGACCCTGGAAATTTAGTACCCAAGTTGCGTGACTTAAAAATCTGTTCAAAGCAAAGCATGGCTGCAGGCCTTGACTGTTGTAGTTTGGTAACCATAGTAACATGGTCTCTGGAGACCTAATGCTAGTGAATTTTCCTTTATTTCAAGGAAGAGTAATAAGAGAAATGTGGCTTGGAATTTGTTCTCTCTCTCCCCCCTTTTCTTCACCCCTCTTTCCCCCCCCTTATTTTTACTATGCCATGACCTTGACCAAAATATCTTTGAAGTATTTGCTGGCTGATTTTCTGCTATGAGACAAGAAAAAAATATCAGGATATATAAAGGATCTTGCCAAAGGAAGTCCTATCTTCCTCAAAATGTTTGCCTTCATTCCCAAAGAGAACCTCTTGACTAGTAATGTTTCAAAAACTTCTTATTGGAAGGAACTGATAACTTTCATCTCACAGCTACTGTGGGCACTAAAATAATGTTGTACTTTCTTTGAACTGACAGATTAATTGTTTTTTGTTTCAGTAGCAGGTGCAGCTATTCGTGAGTGCATAATTGGATGTACATGTTGTTTCAAAGGAACACAGGCCCCTGCCTGGTGCCAAGCTCTTTTTTTTTTTTTTTTTTTCCATTCAGGAAAAAAACCCCACAATTTTATTTCTTAAGTACAATGTAGAAAACTCACGTAATGTTTTAAAAAGCCAAACACAAACAAACAAATGTTCACAATACATGCTTCAGTCTGTCTCACATGTTTCAGCTATTATCCTGGATTAGAAATTCCATCTGTCATTGAATCCGTATGGTTTACCAAATGGCAATTTACGACCATGTATTTTTTTCAGATTCCAAGTTATCTGTTTTTTGATACAAAAGTTTTAATGTCCATGGTAAAATCTGTGACTATGTGTTTCTGAGGATTTGTCTAAGTACATGCAAATTATGGTGTTGGTCAAAGATTAGACTGGATGATCTTGCAGGTCTCTTCCAACCTAAAACAGTCTGTGATTCAGTGAAATTGCTAATATTAACGATTGTGATAGGATGTAAGTGATAAAAGTTGATAGGTGATAAAAGTTTTTAGTTGATAAAACCCACACCAGTTGTACACAAAACAAATGATACTGACATTGAGCTGTGGGGTTCCATTACTTCCTCTCCTAAATCCAAGAGCCCTCATTTTAGCCTTTCCATTATTTATACCAAAATTAATAGTGAAGTGGTGAGGGATCCGATTACTTCTCTGTGCTGTCTCCTCTGTGTTCTGGGCAGACAGGTACTTGTGGCAAGAGCACAAACTGGAGGGTGATGAGGTTGGTCCATGGCCTTTCCCTTTTCCTCCCTCTAGTTTATCAGTGACGCAGGCAGATGCTGCTTCTCCCATTCCTGTTCTAACAAGAGAAAGCTATCAATGAAATTTTTATTTCAGTCACTGATAACGTTAAAAATCATAAGTGAAGCCATAGGCTTTGTCATCCTGTTTAATGTGAGACGTGGTAACTTAGAACAAAAAGACTGGGACTAGTTTATGTTCATTCCCATGGACTGAAGCTCGCTCTTTCTCCCACTCAGTCTAATAAATCACTGGGATTCTGTCCAAAATCATGGAAAATCTCTATGCAGTGTTACTCTAAAGGGCTTGATCAGGCAGTCATATGTGATACCTGAGGCAGTGACTTGAGAGGTCAGAAGAGGTCTTCTACTACTAATTTGTAAGCATGATTACTCACTTCTGGGGTACCTATGCTAGCAAAAGCCCTCATCCTTTTCTCCAGTTGTGGTAAGCAGGCAAGAGTCTTCTGTGCTACATATATCAGGTTTCCCTAAAGTGAACTGCACTTTAGGATATTATTGAGAAAACAGAAAAAATTGCAGTCATGACTAAGACTCAGTGGTTCTGAAGTTTTGCTCCATGTTCGGCTCGTCTCTTCCCAGTGTGGTTGAAGCAGCAGGTTTCCCAGTTAAAATGTGGTTTAGACACATGGAATTTGTGTTAATCCTCAATAGCTTCATGTGGCTCCATAAAAGTTGTTGTTGCACCAAAGTGGGTTTTGCTTTTCCTGCCCACAGGGCAGAGCATCTGATGTCTGCGTTTCGGGTCATGAAAACCAGGCAGCGCTTAGTTAAGAGATGTAGCTCAGAAAAGTAGATCAGCATTTTGAGAACAAAACAAAAACAAAGAAGGGGAAGTCTGTAATTCTCTTAATTTATACATGTCTCTCAAATTCATACCTTTTTCTGGCTTAATTTAAACACATGGCTTCTTGAACTTTTCCAGCACTTCTTTCCTCTTGTTCTCTCCCACTCTTTCTTCAACCTTACAGATGTAGTTGCCAGTCCAGCAATCTAAACCCTTAGAAATACACCGATTCCCCTTTCCCCTTCTCATTTTTACAAACTGCTGCACCATCTGGCTTTGTGGAAGAAAAACTTGTGTAAAGAAAAAGCTGCCTGCCTTCTAATATCTTAAAGATGGAGACTGATCTCTTAGAGTACATGGCTGGATCTAAATAGTATGGACTCATATGTTAGATAGATCCATTTTCAAATAGGAGTATTGATTTCTTGATTAATAAAAACAATCCTTGACAAAGTCAGTTGCTTCCCCATCTATTTCCTAATGTTGCTGAAAAACTTCAGCTTGCCTGCAGGACAACAGAAAGGACATTTTAAGGCTATTGAGCTTGATACCATGTGAGATTCTTTGATCGTATTCAGATCTTGTGGTCATTTTTAAAGTCTTCCAGATAGGGCTTGATGCATTAACTTGAATAGGTTAAGAAAATTTCTTTAATGTTCTTAACTTCTACCTGCCCCAGCTGCATGGGCAAGATTGAAAGTCTTTTGGAACGTACATGGTAACAGCCACAGACATCTGCATGAAAGAGCTCCTTTAAAATGTCCTATGGTTATCTTTGTGGAAAGTTTTAGTCTGTTCAAATTAAAAGGCCTGCCAGATGTTCAAAATGTAATAAAATTCCTAACATCACATTACTGATGGTTTCATTGCTGTGAAGATGAGTCCAAAGAGACAAAATGCCAAAAATGCTTTCTTGTCTACACTTGACATTGGAAATGGTTATGACAGATACCATCTATGGAGGCTCCTCCTAGCATAGGGAAAGGCACAGATGTGAAGATGTAGAAATCTTGACACGTTGTCTTCTGGTTGGTGAGGTGTCGGAATGATTTTGTGCATAAATAAGAGCAGAAAATAGCACCAGTCCCACAGCTCTTTGTGCTTGAAGAGTCATCAGGGATAACTGGTGTTCAACACAAAGCCAACCAGGCAGAAATAATGGTTATTCTGGGAAGGATCTGTATCAATGGAGCTGACCTGCAGCTGAACATGGTTTGCCCTCGACTGTTCTTAACAATGTACAATTAGCACTGAACCGACTGAATCAGTTGCTGCTCCAGCTCTTCCCAAACATAGGAGAGCCACTGCAGTCTCTCCACTAAATTTCTCCAGTCATCATTTCACAGGTTCTTTGAGATGCAGAGCACCTGGCCAGGTATAGTCCTACTGGACCACATTTCCAAAGGTGCTCCACACTTATGATTGGGGCCAAATGTTCTTCTGAGGTCGGCCTGTTGTACACTGAACTCTTGAAATTCTGCCCACCATTGTCACAGTGGGAACAGGCTTCGAGCAGTCTTGGAAATCTGGTCTTTATTTAGGAACCAAAAAGAGAACCAAGCTCACAAAAATATGCCAGAGTATCTGGTTACTGAGCAATTGAAAATCTGCCCTCATTGTGCTTCAGGATTAACTCAAGATTAATAGGCACATCACTACAACAGTAAATAAGAGAAAGGTGAAGCAAGGATAATAATAATATAGCAGTATATCATCAGCAGCTATTTGAACTGCAGTCTTGAAAGACCTCAAAGCCATCACATGAAAGGATCATCTAAACTACCTTGGAATGCAAGTCTGCTGGAGATATCTTACTGAATCTTTACTAAGGGAAGACAGGCAAAATTAATCATACTGCATGCAGTATGTTGGATCATGTATTTCATTTAATCCTTACAGTTTTTTAATTATTTCTCTTGTTGCTTTCCTTGCATCACTGAATCCATTAGAATTAATGTAGTATTTTTCTAGACAAAACATTGATATATATTAGTGAAGTATTTATTGCCTACTTTTAATATTCACTGCATTTGTGCAATTTATTCTATGTGTGTATATTTACAGAAGCTTAAGAAAATAGCCTTACTTTAGAACACACATCCAGTTTTAAAGTCAAAGCTACCACAACACATGTATTTAATTTTCTTGTTGTAGATTATTATATTATCTATACTTATCAATGCATATAAACTCAAAGCCATTATTATGGAATGTGATGCTTTAAATTAAAAGGAAAAAAAACCCAGTTGGCACTTGCTATTAAACATTTAATTAATTACATTTAGTTAATGACAAAATAAAATTTAATGTAGATGAAAAAATAGTGTCCTGGTTTGAGTTGTTAAACTGTGACAACTAGCGATGTGTTAGTTACATAGTAATCAGCTATCATAACTTTTTTTCAAAAAAGGAAAAAAAAGCATGTTGTGAATTGTTAGTAATTCTTTTCATGTTAGGGAAGAAAAGGCTTTTCCTCACAAAATGGATGTCCAACGTTTTTGCAGAGTGATCTTTTCATATCTAGAATATTCACTTTATACATATTTTACTATTTGTTTTCTGATTATCTTTTTAATTATTTTATTTTCCATTCTTCAGTCACTGAATGGCTTTGCATTGGTGGTGAGTGCAGATGGGATGATATTCTATGCGTCATCGACAATTGTGGACTATCTAGGGTTTCATCAGGTAAATATGTTAAGAAATATTTAGAATACTTAGTCACTGTCATTGTAATGACTTCGTTGTAGCAACTCCTGCTTACTGGCTCTCTAAAATTCATCACTCTGTTGGCTTTCCCATGTCACTTTGTTTTTCTTTTGGCGATCTGACAGGTGAAGATTAATTTCTTGTAATGTTTCTTTTGTAAAGCCTTTCTTGACAGAAATAAGATCTATAAGGAAAATAAGATTTAGCTAAAAGTTTTCTTTCAATTTCAATAGATGCTGCTATTCTAGACTGGTTGCCTGTATATAATAAATACACTGCAAAGTTACAGAATGATGGAACCATGTAGTTAGAAAGAACCTTTTGAGGTCATCAAGTCCAGCTTCCTGCTCAAAACAGATCCTGCTAGAGCAGGTTGATACAGGACTAATCTAGTCAAGATTTGAGTTTCTCTGAGCCCTCTGGCATTCCAGACCTGTTCCAGTGTTTAACCACTCTGACTAGAATCTTTTTTCACTTATATCAAGTCCCAGTTTCCCATGTTGCAACTTGTGTCTATTCCTTCTTGTCCTCACACTTTGCTCTTCTGAGAAGAGTAGGTCTTTGTTTTCTCTATGCCCACTCACTTGGTTGAGATTGACAGCACTAAGTTCTCTGAAGAATTTCCCCTTCCTCAAGCTGAACAAACCCTGTTCTTTCCTCTCCTGATATGTCACTGTGCTCCAGCTCTCTTAAGTCTTGGTAGCACCCTCCTGGGCTCACTTGGATATGCCAATATCTTTCTTTTATCTTTGGGTACCCAAAATCAGAGAGAATTTTGCCTTTGTTGAACTTCCTGATGTTCCTGTCAGCCCATTTTCACAGCCTGTCAAGGTCTGAGTAGCTGTCCTGCTCCCTCCAGTTGGTAACCTCTGCAGACCTGATGAGAGTGCACTCTCTCCCATCATTCCCTAATCAAGGAATTAAAGAGTCAGTTCCAGCATCAATCCCTGGGGATGCCACTTGTCACTGGCTGCTGTTGGACTTTTGTATGATTCATGTTAGCAAATACACGAAGGAGTTCAGAATCAAAAGAATCATCTAAGGATGTGAAATCAAGAAGCAGACATGAAAAGCAGGGGCCTCTGAAATAACTTTCCTCAATCTTTGATTTGAAGGTACTTAGTCATTAAGTGAAGGAAAGTATTAACCTAAAGTTAAGTGTCTGCCCCCCTACACTTACAAATTAAACATTTCTTGTTGTAATTGTTTCAGACTGATGTAATGCACCAAAACATATATGATTACATTCATGTGGATGATCGCCAGGATTTCTGTAGACAACTGCACTGGGCCATGAATCCTCCCCAGATGTTGTCTGGACAGCAACTACAAACAGAAACAGGTGGGATTGTATATCTTGATGGGAAACACAGGCACCAAGGCACCATTATATAAAGTTAGGATTGTGCTCCACCTACACCTATGTCTGTTCCATGTCAAAACTTCATTGGAAAGCTGCATAATGGCTATTTATAATGTTTTCATCTCATAGCTGACACTTCTTCCTGATCCTTGACATTTATAAGGTAGTGTGTGATACTGAGGTTAGAAAGTTGAAGTTTCCTTTATTTTTCTTTAACTAATATTACCCATCTACGATGAAGAGCATTGTTCCTCCTACCAACCTTTTGTTCATACCTATCAGGACATCAGTATTTCTCTCATTAATGCATAAAACTCCCCCCAAAACATTTTTGTACCACAGAAGCCACATCAGATTCTGCTGTTGGTTTTTCCATGCAAAGTTACTTGGACAGATTCTGGAGGAAAAAATAGATTTAACAACATTTTTTTTCCTCTAAGTCTGTATTCCTGAGGATGGCAAGTTGATATGTGTTCTCAAAGTTTCTCCTACATAAGGTGTTAAGCTGAAATCACAAATAAAGAAATTATAATAAGGTTGAAATTGTAAACTATGTAGAATTATTGCTTTCAGAAAAAAATAAAAGCTTTTTTTACCAAAAGCTGAGAAAGTAGTGGAGGAAAGAAATCGAGAAAGCACAGATTCCAGAAGGGTGGGGAGAAACCAGCAAGCAGTCCTTCAGCAGCCTTTATGAAGTCCTTAGAAACATAGTCTTGAAACTGGTTGAATTTCCTGCAGTTTCTGTGTTTTGCAAGTCTCACAGATATATGAGGAGCTTTGTAAGATTTTGAAGGAAGTATGCAGAAAACAAAACAATGTGCATGAATCTTTAGAACTACTAAAAGCTACAAACATCTGGAATTTTTGTCCTAACATACACTGTGGAGAATTTCAGTTCCCGAGTTCATAATTCTGCATAAATGCTGGTGTATTTGGGGAAAGAAGTATTTCAAAAGCTATGCACTTGTAGTTCAGATTTGTAAAATACTTCATTAAAAATCAAAGAGTCAAAAGCTGAACATTAGCTAATCAGCCACTGTATGTTCATTGTTTTTTTTTTTCCTTGCATTAGCATTTTCCCTCATTTTATTCCTTTTTTTTCTAATGTATTTTCTGTGATCTTTGAACTCAAAACCAGAGACAGATGTTATGCTGCTTTGCATCATTAAAAAATCACAAACACTCAGGAAACAAAAAACTCAGTATCTCAAGTAACTCACCTCAATCTCACTGTAGAGGTTTTCTTTTTTCTTTTGGAAGAGCATATGCAGATGCATTTGTATATGATACAATTTAATATTCATCCTTCCATAGAGTAATTTTAGCAATTTCCACAATAGCATCTTCAATTAGCAACAGAACATTTTTATTCTTTCTTAGTGTGGTGTGATCTGATATGTATTGCCTCCACTGTTGTTCCTAGGAGAAGAATACTTTCTCAATACACTGTTTAAAGCACAAGAAAATGGCAGCACACCAGATTATTCTTCCTTCTTAACACGTTGTTTCATCTGTCGAGTTCGCTGCTTATTGGACAGCACTTCAGGCTTCCTTGTAAGTATAATTTCACTCAGAGGATTGTAGTCATGACATAATAAATTTTAATTACTTCATGTGAAAAATATTTCAACATTAATATTGAACATAAATATTGTGGAGACCCATGGACAGGGTACACTTTTCATTTGCTGAGCACTATTGAGAAACACCTAATGACATTTATTAATATGTGGGAAGAATGATGGGAGAAAAGAAGGTTGTAATATTTGAAACTGAAATAATCTATGAACTTTCATGTTTTAAGTTCTTTTGGACAATCTGTCCTTGATTTGTACTGGGCCTAGCACAAGGGTGGCAAGCCTTAGTTTCAGTGACAAACATTTAAGCACAAAGTATTTCTTTACGGGACAGGAGTAATAATGATCCACTTTCCCCTTTTGTAAAGGGTCTTTTAATAATAAAAAGGAGAATGTCTCTCACCTATTCCTCAAATAAGCTTACTAAAAGTGGCTTATTCCTGGAAATCCCATCCTCACTTGCCTAGAAAACACCAAGACTGTGTTCTTCCCATGACAAACTATGGCACACACAAAGAAAATGAGAGATCAGCATGGGAGAGCAAAATGCAACTGCTGTCTCAGATGCTAATTTGCTGGAAGACTGTAGGTCTGAACAGTCCTACCATTCTGTTGTTTCTGCATTTCTGCTTTAATTCTGTAGCTCTGAAAAAGGCCCAACACAAATGGGCTTATTTTTCCTTGGTCATTTTGTGGTAGGTAGCTTTTACTGAGAGGCAGCAGCTTGCTATTCGCTTGATCTCTGCCTTCTGATTCTATGGAGATTAGAGGCAGGGATGGATGGCTCCTTCCAAGATATGTACTTTGGATCTGAATACCTTGGGAATATCTTTTCCCTTGGTGCCTTCCTGCTCAGCCCTTGGGTTATGCCAGTTCATGAACTTCCTAGAAAAAGTGCAGGACAAGAGGAAAGAAACCTGGAAACTATCTCACTGGAGAGACCAGACCATGGAAAAACTTAAAGTTCCAGCTTGAGAATGAGGCCCAGAGGAAGGAGCTGTTAGCACCACCATACGCTGCTGGTCTTGGCAAACAGAACATAATGGAGACCTTCTACTTTAAGTACACAGGAGAACAAAAAACAAAGATCATCCTAAGGTGTCTCATTTTACAGCTGATAGTACCTTTGCTCACATGCCTCTGAAATGGCATGGTTTAAATTTTATGAAGTTAATTAAATTGTCATTTTTTATCCCTTTTTCAAAACTGGTTTTGTCCATAGGTTGTACTAACACTTAAAAGTTTTATACACCAGATGCTTAAGATAATTCTATTGTTCTTTTGTATGACAGACAATGCAGTTTCAAGGCAAACTAAAGTTTCTTTTTGGACAAAGGAAGAAATCCTCATCAGGAACAGTACTGCCACCTCAGCTGTCCTTGTTCTGCATCGTGGTACCACTTCTGCTCCCTTCCGTGACAGAGATGAAGATGAAAAGCTTGCTTGTGAAAGCAAAACAGAAAGCTGATGATGCAGCAGCAGTGAATACAAAGTATTTTCAAATTAATCCTTTAGCAGTTAGTAAAGTATACTATGGGCTTTGTGTTTATTAAGCATGGAAAAAGCACAGATTAGTCTAAATAACTCTCTATTTTAAAACTCTTTATTAGAAAAGCAAATAATTTATCTGAGGTTGACAATATAATACATGGTAAATATAATGCAGTGTAGTGTAACATAACACAGTGTCATGTAACATATTTTACTTTACATAGAATACACATTAAGTATCACATTACTTTATACATAATTTTATATAAAAATTGGAGAGCTAGGATACCTCCCTAACCTTCAGAAATTACCAACACAGTAAGTCATTCTACTATTTGTAAAAGTGGAAAAGAAGAAGTATCTCTGCCGAGAGGCTGAACTTTCAGCATCTTCTGGTAGCAAAATTACTTGTAGTTGGGTATTTTGGTAGAAAGCAAGGGAAAAGAAAAACTTTAGAAAGCTGAATGTGCGTGTGTGTGCATTGACATATACTCAAATGAGATGTATTTGATGTATGTATTTATTTTACAGTAGAAGGCTTATGAAAACAAGAGTCTACAATTGGATTAAATGGCCTGGGGCTGGTCACTCAGTAGCAGCCACAGATCTGGACAGATTGTGTTCTGACTCATTTCCTTCCTAACACTTATGTTCATCTTTCTTCTGTGATTGAATCTTAGTTGATATTTTTGGGGCTAGGATTATGGTTTCCCTTTTTTGGCTAAATATAACCTTACAACAGTGTGGTCCATTGCTGTGAAGCAAAATGCTCCTCAGTATGACTGACAGCATCATAATTCTGCTTTTAATTAGAGTATGCTTGTGTATCTGTGAATTTACCATCCAGACATGTAATGTGGTTCTACAATGTGCATCCTTTTGACACAAGCTAAATTACTGGAAGGATGTTATAATGGACTATGCAGGCTTTAAAAGACAGTTGGAAAGTCATTTCCACTTGCTAAGTTTTCTATGGCCCAGGTGAAATTAGCTGATGATCAGAATTCAGCTCCTGAAGGAGAGGTGCTTTACTTAAGTTTTACTAATTGACTGGAGAGTGGCCAAGGATTTGACAAGAATGAAGCATTTCCATTGGTTCAGGACTGAAGCATTCCAGGGATGGCAGGCAAATTTATACAGTAATTTTTTTTTTCTGAAGGTCTTAATAACAGAAAAAAATTGTAAAGCGGTGTCATGGACTTCGCAGCCTTTCCAAGTTCTAATACACATTTTGAACCAAAACCGGGAAGAAAGTAATTAAAATAATATGATGATTACTGCAAATTTAAGTAATGCTGGTCAGTGTGATATCCGTACTTTGAATGTACTTGGAGTAGGCAGAAGAGAATATACACAACATTTGTCTCAATTAAAACTGAATCTCACTATTCCAGAAATAGTAATTCTTGAGCAGAATATTCCCAAAGACAAATATTTCTCTTAAATGAATGCAGAATTCCAGTCATACCCTAGTCTGACCAAACGAATGATGTAAGAAATATAGATAATTATTAAATATTTGTTCCTATACATTTAAAACATAAGTCTTTGCTAATGGCCAACAGCTTGAGGATCATATCTTTCAGAGTTTGTGATTTTACTGTGTCATCATTTACTGATGGGACATTTGCCATATTTTCTCTCCTCTTCAGCTCCAGTTCCAAAGGTAATTCAGGTCTATGTGAAGCAGCAGAATCATATGGAAGAAACAGTCATCATGAAGGTGCAGTTTTCAATAATGTGTTACAGACTGTTGAAAACCAAATCAAAGGTGTCTGCTAATTACTTCTGGATTTTGTACAGTCTATGAAGAAACTTTTTTGTCTTTTATCCTATTTTGTTTTCTGGGCTTTGGTCCCAAAGATCTCTTTTTCTTCACTCTAAAACCCCTTCTATAAAAAAAATGCAAAAAAAAAAAAATTTATAAATTGACCAATTGAAAAGACAGTACTGAATTAGTCTGCTATTTTGGAGTTGGCAGAAATACCATGATACCGAGTTTATAGATATATATTCAATCATAACAAATAAGAATACTCAGAGTACACTTTCCTAAATATGGCATCACTGAATTTAACAAGATTATAGGGAAGCCTTCATAATAAATATCATATGTATCCCTCAGTATTCTCTAAGGAAAACTGAATAATATATTACAAATGCTAGTTTTTTCCAAATGTTGGAAAACAGAGGGAAATCAGAATATATTGTCTTTAAAACTCATTATTTCCTTGCACCTTTGACTCATGCTTTTCCAGTGTTTGCTGTGGCAATCTTATGAGAGTCTATGCTGTATTTCAGTTTTCACAATAGATAAAATAAATGTTGATAGTGAGAGTACCCTCAGTGTGCAACTTCTTGAGTAGAGTCAGCCTTCATTCACACCTGCTGGAAACCCTAAACTTCTTTAAAACCATTCTTTTGTCATAGCCCCATTTTTCAGAAATGTTTTCTTGTTATCATACTATTACTGAGAGGTGTTTTTTTGTTGTTTTTTTTTAAAGTGAACAAATAATACTGAAAAATCCTTGGTTACAGTTTAAGTGGCTCATTAGGTTTTTAATTTTTTTTTAAAGTGGAATTTGCCTAGCTTTGTAACATATTTATTTGTACTTACCTATGTTGATGATTTCAAGGCAGCAAAAAACCTGTGAACATTCACTTTTAGTTTAGCTAAGAAAAAATGATAAACACTGCTTATATAAAAATGGATTTTCTTTTAAATTTTACAGCAAAAAATAATGGAGAAAATGGCATTTCTCTAGTCAAAGTACAGGCAAATGAAGATCACTGGGTCTGGGTTCAAGCTAACACACAACTTCTATGTCGAAGTGGTTGCTCAGAATATGTCCTTGCACAACAGCAAATGTTAAAGTAAGTATGTTTTCCAATACTTAAAAAAAAAAAAGTTTCAGAAAAACTGAGGTATTCTTAAAGTATGAGATCTTTAAAAGGACTATAGTGACTTAAGAGCTGAACGAGAGGAATTTAATTTACTTACATAATGGAAATCCATTTTTGTCTCGGATCATATGAAATGGCTGGTATAATTCCAAACAATATCTATTTTCTGCAGTCCTTTTTTCTTCTGAAGTCAAGTGTACATACATACTAAAACAGTTCAAAGCCAAAATGCTTGATTATTAATGTTTTTATTTTTGTGAACAAAATGTATTTTGGGTTTTTGTTTTACTTTGCAGCTGAAACTCTTGACTAGTTTAGTGTCCTGTTTTTTCTATTTTTTAACATTTGATTGTATTAGGCTTTTTTTTATTCCTTCTGTGTGACACCTGAGCTAATGTTTTTATTTGTGGATATTTAACATAATCCAAGCAGGGGGGCTTATATTCATTGTATGTCTGTGGATACATACATGTAGGTGGCTGTAGGATCAGTCCTGGAGTGGAATCTCACAGATCTGCATTCAAAGAGAGCCTTTCCTCTGGGTTTTATCCTTTCCTCCCAAATAGGCTTTTCTTCCTTCCCCTATGGGATTGCCTATTCCACCTCCCATGGGCCTTGCTGAGGTATCTCTTCAAGCTGAGCTTAAGAAGGAGATAAGAGAGTGGACTGAACGAGCAAGTGCCAGGAGGTGTACACAGCCACCATCTGGCCCAGTGGAAAAAAATGTGGCTATTATCACTGATTTTATCTTTTAGAATGCCTTGCAGGTGAAAGAGGTAGATGAAAAAGTCTTTCAACTTCCAGAGCAGATGCCCCTTGCAGGCAGTATCCAGGTGAACTGGATTCAGCATCCAGAAGCAGAGGAGCTGCCACCTGAGATGGTGGAACTCTTCACCTCTACTGGGACAGCACAAACATCATCTTGCCACATGAGGGAATGAACTTGGATTAATAAGCAGATTAAAAGGAGCTGTTTCTTGTATTCAAGTCTCTACTTCTAAAGCGGGTTTTGTGTAACGAAGCATGATCTTTCAAGTATATTCAGCTACATTTTTACTTTCTGAGTGGTTAAGATCCTTGTTCTGTGCTTGATAGTTCCTGCAGCCTCATGTTGCAAGAGTTGGCTTTGGAGATAGTAATCGGTTCTGTTATCCTAATAGTCTGCAATAGACTTCATTCTTACTGCTACTTTTTTTGTTAAAATGTGTGCTGTCCTTCTGAAAATGCTAATTCTTTCGGAGACTTTTCACTAGGTACTATTTCACTGTAAAATTCTTCATTTGGGAGTCTAAGATTTTGTGACTATTGTATTTTGTTCAGTCCACTGCTTCCCAATTAGACCATTTCCCAAGAAGCCAGTTCTGCAGAAAACTTTTATCATGCCATTTGCATCTTAAAACTATCAATAATAACAATGCTGTTTAGCAGAGGACTGAAAATATTTAAAACCTCATTAAAAAAAAAAAAAAAAAAAAAAAAAAAAGAGAGAGAGAGAGAGAGAGAGAAAATATTCTTTCTGGGTGTCCTTTTATTACACTGGAATATTCTCTCTTTTTAACAACATGGACTCCCTCTACTGGAAAATCCTGTATTTGCACATTAGGTCCGTCCTCAGGAAAATGTTCTTGATAGAGAGCTAAGAAAATGCTTTCTAAACCCCGTTACTAGCTCTCCAGGTTTTCATGATTGGTTTCTCATTGAGATGGCTAATTCTTGTTTGGAAAGTGGGGTGGTTTCATGGCACTGAACCTGCCTGTTTGAGAAACAGCTTGTTAATGAATTCCAGGCAAATCCTGGACCTGAAGATTTGGACATCAAGTTCTGAAAACTTTCCCTGCCAGAGCTATTTGCTATTGTTGAGTAGTTCAGCTGGAGAGAAAGAAAATTAATTCATTGTCCATCTTAGGAAATGAAAGGCAACATGAATTAGGTTAGACATGTAAAACAAACTTCTGCCAAATATGAACATCTGTGACTACTCTGGGCACTTAATTCAAGCATTCTATTTTCCCTCAGATAACTCTGTGTTTCTCAAAATATAAGACCCTCATGGTTCCCTCAAATCACTTTGAATGGAAAATTCTTTTGTGTCCAAATAATTCCTTGTTAAGAAAATACTTTTTATTTAAGATACTCTTTACATTTTTACCTCTATATTTTTCTGCACGCGTATATTATTTAGATATATTTTAAGGGAAGAACAAAAGTGTGAGGTAGTTAACATACTGTACAACAATATTTAAAATGTTTTTGAGCTGTGTGCCTGATATGGAGGAGTAAATGCATATCAGAATTTAAATGAAACAGTGCCACAGAAAGGTAGCTGTGCACACTTTGGCACCTACATGCATGAACACGTTTTTCCTCTCAAAAAAATGCAAAGGTTGTGTTAGATGGATGAGATTGTGAGAGTCCCGTGTTAAGTTAAGGACAAAGGATCGCTTGTAATGTCTGTTGTGCCACTCTGTTTGTATCCCAGAAAACATCTATTTAGAAACTTCTCATTGATTTTTTTCTGTCATTGAAAGGGAAGAAGATGAACAACTGAAGATACCAAACAGTTTTGCTGGTTTGAAAGGAAACTTGGAGGGACTTTCCTATAACAGTGCCACTGAAACTGTGGGCCAGTGGAAGCATCTTAACTGGACAGGAGTAAAAAATGAACAAGACAGTGTAAAAGTGAAGTTTGAGCCTCAAACAAACGGTGAGGGGTTTATGCAGGAGGAGCCTCTCAATTCTAACACATCAGTTTTAAGTGTCCAAAACAACTGCACCACAAACAGTAACTGGACTTTAAGAAACTCAGGCTCTTGTTCTGTGAGCCAACGAATGAACATGTGTTCAAACAGGAGAGCTGGACCATTCTACAACAGAGACCAAAGTTTCTTAAATTTCGCATCAACTTGCCCTTCCCACTGGGGGAGGGCAGAAAGCTGCCAGTCTTATTCAGGTGCACAACAGCGTTGTGTGGAGAACTATGCAATGGACCATCTGAAACTGCAGAGACCATTCACATCCTCAGAGTCTCTCTATGATGCAGCCTTTCCCATGGAGATGCCTATCAAAACAGAATACGATTCTGATTCTGAAAACATTGCTGATAACTACCTGACATCACAAAATGGAGCCTGGCAGGATGAGAATGGCTTGGTGAGAAAGCAAGTGCTTGGCTACCCCAATAGAGTGCACCTCAAGACAGAACCGGACCTCTGTGAGCCAGCCTCACCTTGCCAGAAGCCAAGGCATTGCCTTTACACTCCACATAACTGGCAATGCATCGTAGCAAACCATCCCAGCAACCTAAACCTGACCAGATCTTGCAAAAGTTCACGTAGCAAGGAGATGGCTCCATTTTGCCCTCAGAACTCCTCCGGGTGTTTGGAAAGCATGGCCAACCCCCTGCACACGGTGTGCTATGGCCATTTCTACAGCCCCAGCCCAGGGGAGGAGAAAGAGCAGAATAATGAGGTTTTTAAAATTCCCTGTGAATTTAAAAACCCCTGCTTGGTGCAAGCAATCAAGCGTGAGCCCCTGGATTCTCCACCACTGTCCAGCAGTGGACAGAACAGAGTGCATCCAAGCTTCCCTGAAAATGCATTAGCAGGTCCTGTGCCTCATAAAACCACTGAATGTACATTTTTGCAATAGATTTTATAACATTTGGAATATTTATGAAGCTAAAAGCAAGAAGTTGTAGATTCTCTTCCAGTTGGGTTAAATGAGTTACTAAAATTAAAAGCCAGTGTAAAGATTTTGAGTGTGTGTGCGCATCTGTGTGTGAGAAAAAACAGACAGAGACACACACACCCTTCACACCCTGTCCCCTCCCACCCCACCCTCCACCCTTCTCTAGTGATCTTTGGCAAGAAAGAAAGAAAGAGAAAACCTCAGGCACAAAAACATAATCATTACTCATTGCACAGGTATACCTGCTAATTTGTCTTCATAATCTTTCCTGTCTTGTCTATGGTTGATTACCAAGGTCTAGCTATTTCTAATTCCTGACTTTGTTCTGTTTGGTTTTCTCAAGCTGATGTGATGCCTCTGTGCAAAGAGAAAATGTTTATCCTCTCCAGTGTGGCCAGTTTGCCTCAGAAGATTTTTTTTTTAAAAAATCAGATGGTTTTTTAGCTCAACATTAAGTTTATCTCAAAATTAAACTGATTAAATTGCAAGACAGACAAGAGCTTCCCAACACAACTTCTACATTTAAAAAGATAGCATTCATTAAAACTAATTACTTTCATAAAATGCATTAGAGATTGTTTCACTTCAAACTGAAGTTCTTTGGAAGTTTTCCTGATAATACTAATGTTTTAGTACCCATGTTTTCCCCTTTAAAATCTATCAGCCTTTCATCGTGCTGTTTGAAAGACTGAATAATGGGATGTTATCCACTTGTACAAATGTTACAAAGCCCTGTTAAATGAGAAGAAAATATTGTACCAATTATTTTCCTTGTGGCTACCTGTAACATTAACAAAGAAAATGCACTTTTTAATTTGATAGTTGCTCTTTGACTGATAGCAGCTTGTTAGACACTATCATCTGACATCAAAAATAAAGCCCAAATGAAGACGGTATGCTATTTTCAAAAGTATCCTAGTATAATTTCCAAAAGAAAATCTTAATCTCACCAAGAGCTCATTGGAGGATTTATACCTTTCAAAAGCACCTTGGTGCTTTTGGAAACACTTCCATTTGCTTTCCTTCTGGGCAGCAGATTATTTCTATGGAAAAAAAAATATAAATCTACAACTTCTGGTTTGTTTTTTGTTGCTGTTGTAGTTTGACTCTTGCACTAACTTTTCTTTAAAAATTGCACTATTTCAACTTTGTATCAACTTCATCTATATGAAAATCGTATCATTTAAAAAAACCTTAGGTGTGTATGTTCTTTTTGAAAGAAGCCCTAGAATGAATGTTTTCTTTTCAAAATGTTATGAATTATTATAATGTCTTCATTTCTATATCTGCTAGGGCATGGCTTTACATGCCAGAAAAGTTATATAAACTTTTTCCCAAGTCTGTAGTTATATGGGGTAAATGTAGTTTTCAGGTAAGGAAATGGTTCTGCACCTGGGAGGCTTCTTTTCTCCAAGACTGTCTTGATAGAAATTACTACCTGTACATTAGAATTGGAAGATGTAAAGATACACATTCTCTGCCTGTCAGTTAAGAGGTTGTGAACAGTCATTTGATCTGAAATGTTGCACTTTACACTGAAGTGGTTGGGGTAACACATATGCCTTTTGATGACTGTCCTGCAGAAGGCAGTGTTCCCAGCAGAAAGGGAAAAGAGGACAGTAAAGAAGTGCAATAATGTCTTACTGTAGCTTGTTAAATCTGCCATAGTACAGCTGACCACCAGCTGACCACCAGCAGCCATGAGAACATTTCTCTTTTTTTGGTATCTGAGGTAAATTAGTTCCCTGTTCACTTTGTGTTTCCTCATATTTGAGATGGTCTTGGTATCCTTGGCTTACTACTCTTACCAGTGGGTGCAATGCAACACCAGCCCCCTTTCAGAGATGAAGGGGTAGATTTGTGTCACTCTCTTTTACACTACTGTTCATGTCACATAAATTTAGTCTCAATCACTTTCGGGCAAGCAAACTAGGTGTTCACGTAAAGCCAGACTGTCAGAAAACACGGCACTGTTCAACTCTGCCTCATTAATTCACTCTCTATGAAAATAAGAGCAGCAGTTCCTTTCAGGCTCCCTCAGAGGCCATTGCTTGGTGTGCAGCAGTGGCACTGCTTAGGAATGTCCCAGTGCCAAACACTTTCCTGTGACCACACAGCTGCTGGTAGGATTCTGCTATGAAGCCTGTAATGTTCTTCAGCCCAGCTCTTCCTGCAGCTGCCTGGCAGAAATGGGACAGTGTGGAGACAGGGGAGTGTGGGAATAGATGGCTGGGGGCAAGTGGAGGACACACTCGCATGACTGCTGAAAAGCTGCTTATCTAATTCCACACTTGAACTCATTCTCACATCCCTGTGAATGAGAGTACCTGGGCCTGGCTTCACACTGCCTTGCAACATCATTTGCATTGATGCCACATGACTGACCCCCCTCTGGGATGCTTCTCAGTGCACAGACAGTAGAGACTATTACTGATGCTAAACGTGCTGATTAAGGCCTTTCTTGCCTTTACAGAGAATGTGGCCTAATTTTAACTAACTGACACTACTGTCCTCATCTGGACATGCTGGTGCTGTTTTGCATGGATGTAAATTGTCACACTGGGTGCAACTCTGTAAAGGATTGCACCACTGAATGCCTTGTCTCTGCTAAGAAATACTTCCTGGCGTGACTGCAGTGGGAGAACTATACCAGCTAGATTTCTCTCTTCAGTGTGCAAGTAGCTTATACTAACAACAGAAGTCCTCTATAGGTCTCTCTGTATACTCTATGTATTCTAAGGCTTTCCTGGTTTATTTCAGTCAGGACGATTTTTCTTATGTTCCAAATAGACACAGTCACATTTTACACATCTTAATTACTATTATATAGGTAGATGAAGCTTCTGCTTTTGAGAAAATCTAATCTGATATAAAGATGGAATGGCCATCTTCTAGAATGATGGATGAACATGTGACTCAAAAATGAGGTGTCATCTTCTGATTCCCAGATAAATAAATGCAGTCAGGTTTGCTTCCTTATCATCCCATAAGTCTGAACCCAAGAAAACCATGCTTATCCTGTGCATCATGTTTGAATTTGGCCCACTTAACTTGTAGCTGATTTGTTATTCCAGGTTTCACATTTAAAAATGTGGTATCAGTGGAATTCTTTCTAGTCTAAGCAGCTTATTCTCTTTTTGGACAATCAGCAATCAGTAACCATGGCTGATAGTGAACAAAGTACTTGGTATATCATGCCACTTAGAAAGAAGAGAGGGCATAAGCACTAAAAATTAATCTCTTGCTATATGCTTTGAAGGCACATGTATTTCTTCATCCTCTCTGCACAACATGTGCCCTGGATTGCAGCTGGACTGAAATCTGATGTTGCAGTTAAATTGTGACTTGTTAGATTGCCACTGGCTGGTTATTATAAAATCTTTTTGTATGCAGATGTCAATGATCACCTGACACTGATCAGTAAATAGCATGAAAGACAGAACAGTAACTTTAAATAGTTAATTTTCTTAGAAGTTAATGTTGCTTTGGTGTTACTTAAAAAAACAGCACCTAGAAGCAGGGTTTAGTATGTTTTCAGTCAGTTTCTCTTGCCCTTAATGAGCTGTTATTTTTGTCCCCAAGTGCAGCCCTGAGATGTGTTTTGGGAGCCTGCCAATGCATTTATTGTAACAACAATCAAAAAATTATTTTTGCAGAAGAAATGCCTAGCCAAATGCTCACCTGATGTGAACTTGGAGCACTCAGGCTGAAAGAAATGCCCTCCTTTTTTCCAGCGCATGCCTCTAAAACTGATGATAGCATTCAAATTTCTCCAGCCATAAACTCTGCAGAGGCTGAGGCAGAATGAATTACTGGATGCTGGTGCTCGTGAGGGTGTAATTTTTTTGTATGGTATGTGAGGTCTACAAGCTCTGAAGCTGACCCCCCTCTGAGATATTTCTCAGTGCACACAGTAGAGACTGTTACTGATGCTAAAGGTGCTGATTAAGGCCTTTCTTGCCTTTACTGAGAACGTGGCCTGATTTTATCTAACAGCAGACAGCTGCTGAGCACCATACAAATGCTAGTCCAAGTGAAGTACACCATTGTCAGCCACTATTTTTACAAAAAAACAACATGATTTGAGCTAGAAAACTTGCACAGCAAAAGTTTTCCTCCTGCTAGTAAGGTTTGCTGGGATGCAGTTGTATCAGTGGCTGAAACTGGGGCAGACCTCCACTGCAGGTCACACTATCAATAATTTATTTCAAACAAATGTATGAATATCCAAGCACTTGTCTGTGATTAGGCAAAGACTTTCTTCGGATAGAGGTTTGGAGGGAAAGTAAAAAAAAGATTGTGAAGACAAATTTTGGGGATGAAAAATATCACCTTAATAGATATATTGCTGTCTAGGTGTAATTGTGACTACAGTATTAATTACCCACCCAGTGCTAATAGCTCTGTACTCTGAATTCATATCTGTATTTTTTCCATAGAACAGATTTTGTAAATTTGCAGGCTGAAACTTCTTGAAAACAAGAACTGAGTTAATTCAGTGCTAAGTTGTATTTCTCAGTCAGGCTGAGAACATAATTCTAGGTTGTGTGAAGTGCTCCTGCTCCCTTATTTTGGGTTAGTTTTTGAAACTCTGGCAAATTCAGTGCCTGCATTAACTCTTTTGCTCCTGGTCATTATAGCACAGCCATACTCTGATTGTGCAATCTGAAGTTTCTTGGTATTTCCTTGATGCACCAGGGCTCCAGGGACAGCTGTATGACAGCCAGAACTTCCATTTCATATTGGTGGAATCATGGTATTCCAATTCTTAATATAAAAATTTGGCAGAAGGTAATGGAAAGAACACCAGCTCAGAGTCTCAGTAATAGAGATCATCTCAGCAAAAATAATCTCTACATAGTCTCAGTAATTGTATTTATCTAGTTAAAAGATTATATTAAAAAAAAAATTAGGTCAAGTTCTGGTCTAGAGCTCCTCAGTTTGCACTGGACAGTATCATAGGAATGACATCACTGCTCTGCCTCTTCTTAGGGCACACATTGGTCTTTCTCTTCCCTATCCCATTACTCTCCATTCATAACCTCCTTTTAAAAAACAAAACAAAACCCCAACGTTTGGACTGGATGTATCCTCCTTTGATAATATAAAATATGAGATAAGGAGAGGCAAGCTTCAACTGCTGTGGGGTTTTTTTTATTTTTAAATTTTGTCTTTCTAGGAAAGAACTTCAAAAAGGCAGAAGTTATCTCAAATTTCAGTAACAGTACTCAGCTTTCTTTCCACTGTTATTATAGCCAAAAGGAATCTTTCTCTACAGGGTCAATATGTTTTCCTCTTCTGAAAGGGTCCTTCTTCATACCCCTCCCTCTTACACAGCTTGTTAATAAAACCAAAGAACGTTTTCTTCCTTAGAGACAATTTTGTCCACCAATTTTTGTTTCCCTTTTTCTTCTTCTAGGTTTTCTTCCTTTTTTATTTTATGGGATGGTACATTGTGGCCCCCACTCCTTCTGTTTTCTGTGTCTGTAGATTTATTTCCACTTCAGTCATACTTCAAAAGTTTTGGCAAAAGCAGAAGTGTTAAGCAGAAGTCCAATCCCCTGCTTCTCCCTTGCCCTCCTTAATATGACAGTGGTACTGATTACAGCTGTATTAAACGAGAAAAAACTTTTCTGGTGAAATGTTCTCTCTTTAGGAGGCTGTACTGCCAAGAAACTTAGGGATACCACTAGCAGTTCTGCAAGCATGTATATACACACTGCCAAATCCTTTTGTGTTTAGACCTGGTGTCTCTTTCAAAAAAATTAAGGAATCAATTTTTTCTTGTTTTTTTCTTCTCTCACTTTTTCTACATGTGTTTATTATTTCACTGTGCAATCGCACTTTTGATTTGTTTGTTTTTTTTTTTTTTTAGGTGGGGGTGTGTTAGTTTTTCTTTTCTATAAAAAATTTTAATTTTTTTTAAAGGTATGGAAGCATTACACAACATGTAAAGTGCAATGATTTCAAGTAGTCCATGTTAGATTTTGAGATTAGAACTGCAAATAATTATCGAGTCTTTTAATGTGACTGGATGTAAAGGCCTATGACCATTACAGAAATGCCCATAAAAAGTACCAGTACAAATAATGTATTCTTGGCTGCATCAAGAGAAGTATGGCCAGCAGGTTGATTCTCCCCCTCTACTCATGAGACCCCACCTGGAATATTGTGTCCAGTTCTGGAGCTCCTGTTACAAGAAAGACATGGATGTGCTGCAGTGTATCCAGAGAAGGGCCACGAGGATGATCGGAGGGCTGGAGCACCTCTCCTGTGAAGAGAGACTGAGAGAGTTGGGGTTATTCACCCTGGAGAGGAGAAGGCTCTGAGGACATCTTGTAGCCTTCCAGTGTCTGAAGGGGGGGGTACAAGAAAGCTGGTGAGGGACTTTTTAGGATATCAGGTAGTGACAGGACTAGGGGGAATGGATTCAAACTAGAATTTTTGGACTTGATGATCTCTGAGGTCCCTTCCAACCCGGCTAATTCTATGATAATTCTAGAGGAAGGTAGATTTAGATTGGAAGTTAAGAAGAAGCTCTTCAGCATGAGGGTGGTGAGACAGTGGGACAGGCTGCCCAGAGAAGTGGTGGAATCTCCATCCCTAGAAGATTTTAAGGCCAGGCTGGACAGGGCTCTGAGAAACCTGATCTGGTGGGAGGTGTCCCTGCCCATGGCAGAGGGGGTTGGAACTAGATGATCTTAAAGGTCCCTTCCAACCCTGAAAATTCTATGCTTCTATACTATCATTCATCTTGAAAAGGGGTGTAATCTCCCATCAAACTCCTCTAATGATCCTGTATTAAAAGTGTCATTACGGTTCCTCCTGAGGAAGCAGTGGAGAGAAAGATTACAGGATAGTTGCATCTACTTGTAGTTGCATCTACAGGATAGTTGCATTTTGGTAGATAGTGATCTACCAAAAAAAACCCACCCCCACAACTAAGGCTACATTTCTGGAGAGAACACCCAACCACACAAGTATTATTTTAAAACATACCTGTTTGTGGATGTCACACATGCATCTAGACATGCGATGTGGCTACTTAAGCAGATATGCTGGCTACCTCATCAGCCAGCCGAGTAGTAAAAAGTAATTAATCAGTAGTAATCAGGCTGCCAGCATGTCGGTGGTGGTCAGGCACAGCTCCAGCCCCCATGGCTGCCATGCTCTGGGGGTGCCAACCCAGCCACTCCTGCCAGGGTAACAGGAATTAGGGAAAACACCTCTGGTACCCTGTGACCCCCTGCCACTGACTGTGCTGCTTCCCAGGCGGCTGTCGTCAGCCTCAGGTGTTTGACCAGAAGAATAATTAAAAACAGGCAGTAAAACGTGGATTTGATATTTGATAATTTTGTTAAAACCGGTGCACTTTTCTGGGTTGGTGTGTTTTGGTTTGTTTTTTTGGTTTGGGGTTTTGTTGTTTTGTTTTGTGTTTTGTTTTTTTTTTTTTTTTCACTGTTTACTCAGTCTGCTTTCAGAAGGAACTTCCGAGTGTATTTCTTAAATGAACATTTTACATTTATTACCGGTCGGGAGCGTAACGCTAAGACATTTTAAAATAAATATTTGCATTTAAATTAAAAACTCTGCCGAGCGTGTTTCCTGCCCCTCTTCCCGGGCTCGGGGGCTGCACACCCCACGGCCACGCTAAGGGCCCAGGCACCGGCCGCCATTGCCGCCATTACCGCCCCATCTGTCGCTTGCGCTGGCTTCGCCCTGGCCGCCAGGGGTCGCCAGGGTGTGGCCGAGGAGGGGGCCATTGTCTCCCCATTGGTTGAGGCGGGCAGCTTCTTGCCTATTGGCTGCTGCTCTGCGGGCGGGGGCGTGGCTTCACGGGTGTGTCCCCTTCGTCTCAGAGTGGCGGCGGAAGTGAGGAGATGGGCGCGGGGCAAGGGGCTCGAGCTCCCGGGAGCCGTTGGGCGCGGGGCAAGGGGCTCGAGCTCCCGGGAGCCGTTGGGCGCGGGGCAAGGGGCTCGAGCTCCCGGGAGCCGTTGGGCGCGGGGCAAGGGGCTCGAGCTCCCGGGAGCCGTTGGGCGCGGGGTAAGGGGCTCGAGCTCCCGGGAGCCGTTGGGCGCGAGGGCTCTTCGTGCTTAACGGTCGTTACCGGACGGCCTGGGGAGGCGGAGAGGGCGCCGGGTCCGGCTCGGCCCGGCTCGGTTCCGTTGGAGCAAGCGCTGAGGGGGAAGGGGTGAGAGCGATGCTGAGGCACTGCCGCGTCCGTAGCGGCTGTCGGGGAGAAGCGGGAGCGGCGAGGAGGTGCGCGGCGGCGGAGAGGTGGTCCCTAAGAGCCGGCTTCTCTGTGAAACCTTTCCGGCAAAACGGGGAGGGAGAACGCCTTTAGCGGAAGGCTTAAGGCTGGAGAGGTGTCGCTGGTGATAAAAGGTGCGCTTGCATCTAGAAATGCTTTGAAACAATTCACCCGGTTCACGCTTCCCTCCCGCTGCCAGTTGTTTGCTGAAGAGCACCCTATAAGCAAGAGCTAGTTTTGGTTTATTCTTTCATTGCGTGCAGTGAACCACTTTGACAAGTTTTTTAACTGAAGAAGTTAAGCCAGCAGATGGCAAACCGGAATCTGAAAAAAAAACACTGTGAAGTGAGTGCGTTTCTTGATGCCTTTTCAAACTACCAAAATACAGGCCTAGGGTGTTAAAGACCATGCTAGAAATGCAGAGCTAACCTCGATGTAGTGTGGTAAACTTGTAAGAGAAGCTCTTAATGTGGAGAATAACACGGTCAGTTCCTGGAAGAGCTGCTTTTCTTAGGATTCTGTGAATTCAGTTTGTTCTTGAGCAGTCACAGGGGCAATATAATTGTCCTTCATTACAGTCTGATGTCTGTTAAGTATCGCTCATAGGCAACTGTAAAGGCTTATTTATCTTTAAAGGCTACAATTCTGAGTCAGAATGTGTTAGACTTGTTTGAATTGTTTTAGCAGTCAGTTTTTTCTGGTGCATTAAACTTTTGGGACGGTAAATCAAGAGGATGGGCAGCATTAGCACATATTAGTCATTGCTTGTTTATGTAAAGATAGCAAGAAATGGGGCTGTCTTCCATTAATCACTGTAATGCTATGTGTGTGTGTTTTAAGGAAATGGAGATGTCTTCCTCCATTGTTTTTCTGATTGCTTTGCTGTAACATGAAAGGTACTGCAGTTACCTCAGGCATCATTTTGACCCTGTTCCTTTCTAGTCATTTTATGATCATCCCTGTTTATTTCCTTTATTTGCCTGGAGATGTTTAGGAAATGAAGAAACCAGAAAGTCGTGGCAGGAGGGAAGGGGGAGGCTCTTAAAAGATTCATACCACCTGGTATATTTAAACATGTATTTAATTATCATTTGAACAAGTTTGCACACTGATTCTGGTCACGTTGAGCATTACGCTATAGAAACAGATGTATCTCCAGTTCCTATAACTCCCTAACTACTCAATATCCATAGCATAACTGAAGATGTTTTTCCAATTTATCTTTTTCAGGTTTGTAAGGTTCTATATGTATGAGTTCTCTAAGCCTTCAGTCGCACTATTGTGGTGCGAAGCACAGAAAGGTAACCTTTTTTCCTGTTAAGTGTATACACAAATTTAATAATAAATCCATAATTATTGTAAAGTTCAGTAATCGGTTTCGTGTGGCTTCAAGGGCTTATGTAACTTACTGGTAGATCTGTAACAGTAATTTCCTTGAAAAATCCCAATAAAAAGACGAGGGAGAATTTCACAACTGTTTTGTGCAGCATGTAACTTGAAACATTAATCATACCCAAAGGTACATATGTGTTACTTGTGAAATTAACATTTAAATTCAGTGCAAATCATGGATGGTGAAAGAATGCAAACTTCTGTTTTGGATACACTTGATAGAAGCACTACTTTGTTTTCCAAGTCTATACAACTCACACATAATTTGAATAAATGTATCTTACTTGTTATGTAGTAACATCAGTTCAGGTTCCTGCTGGAGTCCCATAGGTTTAACTAAAGTCCAGTGTTTCTGTTTGTTTGAAGCATCCCAAACTTCCTGCTTTACTGCTTTTGCTTCTTTTGTGCTTAAATTATTTGACAATATTCTGTGAGGACGTATTTAGAAACAAGGCTTCTCTAAGTGTTGTTTGACTGAACTTTTGACTATTGGTTGGCTGATGATAAAACTTTTGCTTAAAATTCAGCATTTTCAGTCTGTCAGTGTGAGACATAGTTGTCTACTTTCCTGTTACTTTTTTCTACTGCTGCCATCAGATTGTATTGTTGTGGCACTGAATTGTCTGCTCTTATGCTTTCTTAAAGATACTCTGTTCTTCCTGGAACAGTAAAGGCTAAGTGCAGTACTGTCATTCTCAAGTGTTGGGTGCATCTTTTCTTTCAGTTGTAGATGATGGGCATCTCCCCTTTTCAAGACAAATCAGTAGTAATTTGTTACCCAACTGCTGATCACCTTAGCAGCATGGAATCATATTTGATTCAGTGGCTCCACTTTTTCAAAATACGTTTTTCACCAGGATTCACTTGTACTATTTTTTATCAATTGAAAAATTTGTGTACTTGAGGTATGTTTGATTTCAGTGGATAGAAGTAAACTCGATGACATATTGCAGCCTAAACCAGAAGTAATTAAAAATATTTCAGGCAAATTACTAGGTGGTGCAATGATTTTCTTCCTGGTTTGTTACTAGTTTAGGTTTTGTCTGAAACCTTTTTTTGTTTGCACTTAGAAATTTATGAGAACATTTTTCCAAACAAGTCTCAGAGTAGTTGTTTTAGTCCAATAATAGATGATAATTTATCTTATTAGATAACTTTGTTGCTATTTGCATTCTACGACCTAAATTTAAACAGAAATTCTCAAATCATTGAATGGTAAGTTTATAAAATCAGAAGTGTTCTGTTTGGTAAAGCCCTTTGAGATCATCTAGTCCAACCACTAACCTAACTCCACTGAGCGCACCACTAAGCCATGTCCCTAAGCACCACATCTACATGTCCTTTAAACCACCTCCAAGGAAGGTGACTCAACTATCTCCCTGGGCAACATGTTCCAGTGTTTGATAACCCTTTCAGTGAAGAAGCTTCTAATAGCAAATCTAAACCTACCCTGGCATGATTTGAGACCATTTCTTCTTGTCTTGTTTGTTACTTGGGAGAAGAAAGCAACCTCCACCTCACTACAGCCTCCTTTCAGGTAGTTGTAGAGAGTCATAACTGTCTCCCCTTAACCTCCTTTTCTCTAGACTAAAAATCCCCAATTCCTCATAAGACTTGTTCTCCAGAGCCTTCACCAGCTGTTTCCCTTCCCTGGACTCGTTCCAGTACCTTGAAGTCCTTCTTGTAGTGAAGGGCCCAAAACTGAACACAATACTCAGTGTGCAGCCAGCAGTGCCAAGTACAGGGGGATGATCACTTCCTAGTCCTGCTGACCACACTGTTTCTGATACAAGCCAAGATGCTCTTTACCTTATTGGCCACGTTGGCACACTCATATTTAGCAAGCTGTTTTCCAGTTTTCCTGGTTCTTTTCTCCTGGGCAGCTTTCCAGCCACACTTTCCCGAGGTTGTATTGTTGCCTGGGGTTGTTGTGACTGAAATGCAGGATATGACATTTCTTGTTGAACTGCATACGACTGGACACAGTGCATTGATCCAGCCTGTTCAGGTCCCTCTGTAGAGCTTTTCTACCCTTTAGCAGATCAACACTCCCAACTTGGTGTCATCTGAAAACCTACTGAGGGTGCACTCTGTCCCACTATCCAGATCATTTGTAAAGATACGAACCAACTGGCTGCAGCACAACCCTGGAGAACACCACTTGTGCCTGGCTTACAGCTGTATTTAACTTGATTCACCAGAAATCTTTGTGCCCAGCCAGTTTTCCGCCCAGAGTACACCCATAAGCAACCAGTTTCCCCAGGAGAATGCTGTGTTGAAGGCTTTACTAACATCCAGGTAAACATCCACAACATGCACAGCCTTTCCCTCCTGCACTGAGTCACCTTGTTATAGAAGGAGATGAGGTTTATCAAGCAGGACCTGCCTTTTGTGAACTCAGTCCTGATCCCTTGGTCTTCCTGCGTGTGCTGTGAAATGGCACTTGAGATGGTCTGCTCCATAACCTTTCCTGGCACTGAGGTCAGAGTGACAGGCCTGTCTTTATTTCCCCAGGTACTCCTATCAGCCCTTCTTGTAGATACTGCTAATATTTTAAATCTGTATGGTGTACCTTTTCAGTTTCTGTGTCTAAGAGCTGATTCTTTGTTCTGCCAAGATTTTGACAGCCATTTGAAGTTGTGGCACCAGAAGAAGAGCGTTGTCTCTTCTGTGAATTATGGTTGGAGCACAGGTAGAGATTGTTCGCATTCTATCAAAGATTCAAGCTTCCTTGCACTCTCTTTATATCTGGGTTATAGTTATGATAGAAATGCCTTCTGTGTTCCCGGAAGGAGAGGAATCTGCATTCAGGACTTTGCACCTTCATTGGAAACAAGGAGTGGTCAGATCCGTGAGGAAATTTATTTTTTTGTCTTCGGTATCTTGGTGTTCTCATTTCTGCTATACATCTTGCCCCCTGGTTGTGGTGTATCAGAACCTGTGGTTGAAAATACCCGATATACTGGCAACTTTTCTGTTCTTTAGTATGGCATTAAAAGCAACCATGCTAGAAAAGCATTTTAATTGGACATTTTAATGTTGATACCTGGTTATATTGTAATATTTAGTCTCAAGAAGTATGCTGTTATGTACTGCACCTTATCTTCATAATCAAAAGAGGCTTTAACTGTAGAGGTTTTATTTTGCAAAAACCCCCATGATTTACTGAGTGTAAATACATCTGTATGTAATTAAGAGGGTGAGTTCTATTTCTGCACATTTTTTTTTCAGATGAAAAATATGGATTTTAATATCTCAGCATGTTCTTTTCTAGTGGCCAACACTTGAATACACTTAGTGCCTTTTTGAGATTGTTTTGCAGTGGTATTTAACTGGACTCTGCTGGTGCTCCGAGCTGACCAGAGGTATTTTAAAAGTGTATTGGCAGTGCAAAAACCAAGCTGTTAAAGTGCAGGGAGGAGCAATATAGCTGTTTGAAACACTGCTTGTTCAGACTCAGGAACATACTAAGTTTGGTTTTACAGCTTCTGGTCTGCTCAGAGTACAAGAAGCATTTGTTACACTTGTGTAATGTGTTCTTTATTAGGGTTAGGCAATAAAATTCCTGAACCTCAGACTCCAAACAAGCATACTCGGTATCCTACATGAGTATTAGAATTTTAGGGGATACTGAGTTCATTTGGTGATAGTTTAAGATTTAGGGTTAAGATTTAGCCATATAATACTGTAATGGGTCTGAGATGGAATTGAATTTTTTCATTCAGCCTGTATGTTTTGGATTTGTAACTAAAACAGTGCTGATAACACACCATTGTCTTGACTATTACTGCACAGTGCACAGCCACAAGACTTTTGTTTCACTTTGGGTCTCCACCTCTTGCCCTTGAGTAGGCTGTGAGTGGGCAAATACTGGGAGGTGACACAGGCAGGACAGTTAACCCAAACTGGCCAAAGGATGTTCTATACAATGTAATGTCATACTCAGCAATCACAACTGAGGTGGAGGAAGAGAAAGGGATGGGGGGGGAGACGCAGGGATTGGCTTCCAAGGTTCAGAGTATGCCTGGCTGTTGGTCTGCATGTGGGGAGGTGACTGGTTTTCACATGGATTTATTTTTTAAATTTTCTTCCTCCTAATTCCTTCACCGATTGAACTATCTTTATCTGACCCCATGGGTTTCCTTGCTTTTGCTCTTGCCATTTTCTTTCCATCCCGTAGAGGGCTGTGTATGTGAGTGAGCAAGCAGCTTTGTTGTTCTTGGCTGCTGGCTGGGGTCAACCCATAATAAATACTGAGTATTGGAAATTATGATAATAAGGAACAGCTGTGCCTTTTTCCTATTTGTTTTTAGCTGCTTATAAACTTGTTACATTTGAGCTGTTCAGAGTAAAACTTTTCATGCTAGGTATAAGCCTCAAGTGCAGAGATTTCTCAGTCCTTTGGAGACATAGTCTTTAAGTCACTTCTAGGGAAAATGAAGAAAAATTCCATTTTTGTTCCTGTAGTTCTTAATAACTTAGGTTTTTTTTTAGATTATGAAGAACTCAATTTTATGAAGTGATTATTGTCTTGCCTACTTGTGCTTTGCACTACTTGGACACTGTCTGAATTATGCTTGACTAAGTAGTTTGAATAGAGGTTTTAATATAGATAGTTGTGTGGCGTTTCCTATTCTCATTCTCTTTTTTCATATGCATTTCTCTGTGAAGTCTCATATGGCTGTATGGAATGGAAAACTTTTTCTTAGTTTCATAAAAATATCCCAGGTGTGAAGAAAGGTACATGAAATACTTTCTTTTGGTCAGCTTGCAAATCTGCCATAGATAGACTTTTTCCTTTCAGAAAAAAACCAACATTATAAAGATATAAATTTAACTGATGTGGGTAATAAGTCTGATTCTTGAAGAAGTATTATCCTGAAGTGTTATCCTGAAGAAGTGTTAAATTCTGAAAATGCTATGTCTTTATTAATTCTGGCTTTTAATAAGCAACGTTGAAGAGAGTGTATTTGTTTATAGTAGTCTATACTAAAATAAAGGTCTTTTAGTATTGCATGTAACTCATACTTTTACAGGTTTAGAACATGTGGTTGAAATCAGATTTGAAGGAAGAAAAGAGACACATTATGAATGCAAGCTGTGTGGGTTTAATACAGAGTTGGCACCCATGATAGAACATCTTAGTGGATATAAACACAGGAGAGCATACATTGTGAGTAATTTTGATGCATTTTGATCTCAGTTTCTTTAAGATGCTCCCCTTTTATTTCTATAAATACTTACATCAGGTTTGATGCTTAAACCCCCATATGATAAATCACTAAATCTTCTATGGTTGACTTAGTATGGGTGAAATCAACATGAATACCTATGCAGCTGCGAGCTATTGAGGAAGCTTGATCCAGAGGTATGTGTCTGTATCTGTTCAAAGTGTCTTCCTAAGTGTTTTGACTGCCTCCAGGATCAGGTTCCTCAAATGTTGTGGTTCTTTCTCATTACTCAGTGTGCCCACAGCATTATCGGTTATTGTACAGAGCGTATTACCTTTTGGTAGCAAGCTTTGCATAGTAGCCATTCTCTGTTTTGAAGACTGCTTAAACAGCTTTAACTAAAATGTTCAAAACTATGTTAACCAGTTTTCTGGAAACATGTCCAAAAGGTGAAAAGAGTAAATTTTTTAATATTACGATGAATTTTAATATTGACCATTTCAAGCTGCTTTTATCAACAGTCTAAAGAATTTCCAGATAAGATGAAGAGGAAGAGGAAGGCAACAGATGTAAAAGAATGCAAAGTCTCCTTCCTCAGATGGATAGCAAGACAGTTAGAGAAAACTGAAGGATTAAAAATATATAAGGTAATTGGAAGTAATTGTAAAGTATGTTTGACTTAATTAATTTTAAAAGCACTGCTTAAAAAGCTTGCTAATTTTCTGTATGTTTCTAGGAGGTATAGTAGTATATACAACTAAGATTTAGCTTAAAGTTGCCCTAAAATCTGGGGAAGAAAAGAGTAGTCTTGAAATTCCTCTGAAAAAACAAGTTAAGTTACCTAACTTTAAGAAGTTAGGTCTTTTGGATAGAAACTGTTCAGCCTGAATTCAGTTGCTCAGAAATTCTAGTGTTTTACCTCAATGGCTCCATGGACAGGGAAAGAAGGATGGATGCTGTTTTAACATTTGAACAAAGCTCTCAGCACAGTCTGCTATATTATACATTCAGCCAAATTGAGGAGATATGAGTCTACAGGGTGGATTAGAAGGTGGCTGACCTACTCAAAGAATAGTTTTCAGTGATTTTAAATGTGTTGGCCAGTTACTGGTGGCATTCCTCAGTGGTTGCTCCTGGGGGCAGAACTGTTTTAATATCTTCATTAATGACTTGGATAATGAGTCAAATTGTCAAATTTCCAGATGATGCCAAAATAGGAATGCCCTATGATATTGCATGCCTATGGAAACCCTATGATATTGCTAATAATTCTTTTTTTAATTTTCTAGCCTCATCAAAGAATCATAGAATTGGCTGGGTTGGAAGGGACCTCAAAGATCATCAGGTCCAACCCTTGACCCACTACCTCTGTGGTTACCAGCCCATGGCACTGAGTGCCACATCCAGTCTCTTTTTAAATATCTCCAGGGACAGAGAATCCACTACTTCCCTGGGCAGCCCATTCCAGTGTCTGATCACCCTCTCCGTGAAGAAATTCTCTCTAATATCTGATCTAAACCTCCCCTGGCACAACTTGAGACCATGCCCTACAAGATAGTTGCTTGGGAAAAGAGACCAACCCCCCCCCCCTTGCTCCAACCTCCTTTCAGGTAGTTGTAGAGAGCAAGAAGAAAGCCAGGTGAGTATGCTACCCCTACAGAAGAATCTTTTATTAAATAGATCTACTTTGCTGTAACAAACATCATCATGGATGGGGAAAGTATTTTATATTGTCTTTTCACTGTACTTACTCCTCATGTGAACTGTTCCTTTCTGTCTGTGAGGAAATAGGAACTATGACTTTTGAAATCTGGTTATGCAGTTCAATAGCAATCTGATGTACTTATACACAGAGAAATTGCAATTCAAATTTCAAACTATTACCACTTTATTTTGGATGCCATTGCCTGAGGAAGTTTTATAAAAGGCATTTCTGTGTATATAGTAAGAAAAAAAAAATCACTGTTACTTTCGTCCTCTCCTTTAGCTGATCTGTAAAGAAGTTCATCAGTTCAAGTGAGCTTTTTATGAGTCAGTCAGAATTATGACCTTTAAGAAATAGCAGGTTTTTAAATATGCCATAGAATATATCCTATTTGGTAAGTGATATAAATTTGATATAAATCAAAATATTTAGGTTCTAGTTACTGTGAGTAAACCTAAGCTTTTAGTAATCTTAAGCATGCATCTTAATATTGTCCTTTCTTTTAAGGTGGGAAGATGATTACAATCATGGGGTATGTAGAGGTAGTAATTCTGCAAGTGTCTTATGTTGTAGTGGTTTCCTTATACTTGCTTTTTATTTTTCTGAAAAACCTTTACACTTGGGCTTCATTTCTATTTTATTAATGTTACTGCAGATGCAAAATAATTGACTTATTCATCAGAGTTTTGTTTATCACAGCAGAGGTGAAATGAATACCTTAGCTCTCATAATTCCTTTTCAAAGTCACTGAGAGTCTCAGGCCAGGTTTCTTAACCTGAGCTGCAGTCTCCATTTCTATGTTTTGACCCTCTTTGGATTGAAGGTATTCTAACTGAAGATTTGATTTAAATATTAAGATATATCTAAAGATTTACAATCTTTTTTTCTAACTCAAAGATGAAACTCAAAATGATCTCTCAAGTATCTGTTGAAAGTCACACTGGGCAAAAGCACTGAGATCTGCCTCATTTTTTTCTTACTGGTAGAGGTTGCTTTATAATCTGTTGTATTCTGTGGTGATGTTTTGCTCTGTTGGGCCTCAAGCTGGTCAGGTACTATGCTAGATGCAGATGAGTGCTTAACTTTTTTTAAACATGAGGTTGGATCTGAGGGACAAAAGCCCAGGAAGGATAGCTCTTGTACATATGCAGCTTAGATCTGAAATCTGTTCTTCCTGGTATTGGAAATAATGCAGTTGTACATGTAATAGCTTCTACCTACCTAACTGCTACTAAGGCTCTAACATTATATGCATATGGTATTGACCTAAAATTGCTGTATTTTCTTTGTGTTTACTTTTGTTGCTGGATAAAAGATTAAAAGGTCTTGTTTTGTACAAGATGATGCAATACTATACTATTCATCCTTTTAATTTTTCTTCCCTGTTTTACAATACCAAAGAATGATCCTGTTCAGAAACAGAAAGCTCTGGAGTTCTTGGTATGTATGTAAAATAATTGTGGTAAGAGTCATGTGATTTTAGCAGCTATGATGCAATGAATATTCTGAAGGAGTCTCTGATAACTGATCAAACTCATTTGACCACAACATAAATTTCTATTTTAATGGACTCTGCTGTTGAAAAGCTAGTGCAACTGTGGGATAATGTCAGCTCAGAACAACTTGCTTAAGTGAGCTTCCAACCTGTTGTCTGTGTTATTCTTCTCTTTGCTGAGGAGCCACCCTGACGAGCAGTGGTGAGAGCACTGCTGTTGCTCAAGTGCTTTTATCAGCTCCTATCAAATGGAGTTGTTGATACTGCTGAATGAGAGGAGCCAGTCCAGTCTTGGTGCTTGTGATGCTGTGGCCAGTGCTGCTGCAGCAGCAGACAGGAGAAACTGGGTGATACTAGAACACAGCTGCTGGTGTTGGAGCGGGGGAGTTTTGTCAGATCAGTTGCTGTTACCTGTGTCATACTAAGTGTTGGTTTGTCTCTTGGGTTATGTTGTGAAAATATCTGACAGTTTATATTCACAATTCTATGTCATGAAAATCATGTTCTGTACCCAAGGCAATTACAAAATTTCATTTGAGACTGATTTGTGTTTATACACTGAAATCACAAGTAGAATGTTTTGAGATGTGTGCTTCATTATTTTTTCACTTTTTCGTCTTTTTTATTCTTTTAAACTGTGGTTAGTTGTGAATTAAGGAAGAGGTAGAAAAAAAAAAAAGTCTGGCAGTAATCAGTAAACTACCAAAAGGGCAGTTAATTGATTTTTATCTACAGGAGTCACAGCTGTTCTTGAAGACTGCCTTTAAACTTATTGTAATCACATATAACTTCATATACTTACTAATCAGTGTCTCTGGGCATTATAAAGACAGATAGCCATAACTGTTCTGTGCTTTATAGAAGTATATGTTTTTGGTATCCCATATTCCCAAAATTACACACAGAAAAATTATAATGGAAACCTTCATCTTTTTGTTACTAAAATGTGGGGATCAAAGGCATTTGATGGTGCTGAAGCCTACATCTTATTCCATTTTCTACACAGCATAAATTTAGGACTTGTGCCCTTCTCCATCTGCAACAAAATGTTCATGATTGACAGTATGCCAGTAGAACAGACATGCAGGTTAATATTTCACCTTTTATTAGGCCATAATTGTGTTCAGAATTGTGTTCTTTCACACAGGTGTGTATGTATATTATATATGTCTGACACCAGCTACCAGAATAAACTTGGTTATACCAAATTCAAAGTATAACTTCAATCTCTCTATTATGACCGTTTGGCATCCTAATGACCAATTCTAACTATGTTTTCAACAGGAGACTTTTCACATCACCTCAGACTCAAAAGCAACACTTGTTGTTCATATTACACAGGAAATCACAGAAGCTTTGAAAGCCTTTTGCAAAAAGAAAGCAGCAGTAAGTAACCTCAAGTCTAATATATATATATATATATATATTTTTTTTTTTAGTTTTAAAGTACCAAATACATTAATTGCATGGCACATTTCTGATAGATTTCTGTCATCTTCCATCCTTTTTGGCTTTCTTTTATATGTGTTCTTCCCCTGTTCTAAGCACCATTTTGCTTCATCATGTCTGATGGTTGTCCTTCCTTTGCAACTGCTCCTTCACATGCTAGCTTTTCTTCTAATGTGTCTAATGTCTTCCAAATGTGTCACTTCTTTCTTTTGTGGACATTTGGGTAAGTGTTTCTTTCTGGTGACTTGTAGCTCTGCTCCCACTTGATATCTCTTATCTGTTAAGGCTTGGGTAGGCAAGATCTTCCTGCCTTTCTTTTGGCCCTTACGGACCTCCAGAGCTTCTTTACTTAAAAATTGAATAACTGGAGAAAAAAAGATCTGAAGAAGAACCAGGATACGTACAAAAATTACTCATCACTTTTGGCAACTACTGGTTCACAAAATTCAGCATGTATTTATCTAGAAGATATTTCAGACTTGTTTCTTAAGCATTAATAATATATTCCATGTCAGCTGAGCTATGTCTCTGTAAGTGCTACTACCAGCTTTTTTAGAGCTACACTTTCAAAATGTCATGCATTTGAATATAATACAGTTGTCATGAGCTAGTTAAAAGTTGCTGCTTGTAGCTTAATCTCAAGCAGAAGCTGAGCCTCCCATGCTGCATTCCTCAGCTAGAGACAGGATATGCATATGTTTTATAGTTTAGCCTGGTGATGTTAAGGGATATGCGACAATAAAGTACAGGACCAGGTTTCTTCATGAAGTCTAATTGCATGGAATGACAGAATAGTTTGGGTTGGAAGAGACCTTTAAAGCTCAGCTAGTCCCAACGCCCTGCCAGCTGCAGGGACCTCTAACAACATCAGGTTGCTCAGAGCCCCATCCAACTTGACCTTTAATGTTTCCACGGATAGGGCTTCTACAACCTCTCTGGGCAACATGCCAGCATTTCAACACCCTCATTGCAAAAAGATTTCTTCCCTTATACCTAGTCAAAACCTACCCTGTGTTAGTTTAACCCTATTACACCGTATCCTGTTGCTACAGGCCATGCTGAATCATTTGTTCCCATCTTTCTTACAGGCCCCCTTTAAGTACCAAAAGGCTGCAGTAAGGTCTCTGGAGCTGAACAACCTCAGCTCTCTCAGCCTGCCATCATAGCAGGGGTGTTGCATTCCTCTGATCATTTTTTGGCCCTCCTCTGGGCCCACTTAAATAGGTCTGTGTCTTTCCTGTGCTGAGGACTCCAGAACTGAACACAGAACTGCAAGTGGACTCTCACCAGAGCAGAGTAGAGGGGTAGAAACACCTCCCTTGCCCTGCTGGCCATGCTTTGATTGATGCAGCCCTGGACACACTTGGCCTTCTGAGCTGTGAGTGTCCATTTCTGGCTCATATCCAGATTTTTCTTTGGATAAAAACTTCCCTCTGGATACTTTTGTAAACACATATAGTGAAGAGTAATAGTTACAGGTGAGTGACAGTGCTGCCTAGGTATTTTAAGTGCTTTGGATGGCACTGGTGTAAGATTTCTAGAAGCATTCTCAGATAGCTTAGTAACTACTTCTTACTTCTTCCAAGCTGCTTCTTCAATGTTGCTGCAGGAAATGGTGCACAACAGGAACCAGTGATGACTTTTTTTGGTTCAGTTTTTCCATCGAGTCCCTCTCCCTCTGTACATGGTGAGATGGAGGATAAAGTGCTGAGAATGTTTGACTGTCACTTCACAGACACACCAAGTAAGTGCTTCAGTGCAAAAAGGAAGACTGTTGATGTGAAATCAGCCCACTCAGAAGAGGGAACTGTATTAGTCCAGATAATTAGTTTATTTTTGTAGGGAACTTTGTTTAGGAGATGAAGTATTGGACAAAGGTATGAAGAACTTGTGTCTGTAGATGTCCTACGGATACCCTGAAAGAAGGAGGCAGCTAGAAAATAAAAAGGCAATGAAAAAGGCTAGCGCTCTGAAGTGAGGAGCTCCTGAGCTGTAGAAAACTAGAATACAGAAATAAAACCACCACCTCCTTAAAAAAAAGCTGTACAAAAGTGAAGTAGACTCAAAAGTTGATCTAATAATTTTACTTAATTTTAAACTCTGTATTAAAAATTAATACATTAAACCCTTATAAAAGTAAGGCACATGCAAAACATGTTGTGCAACTTTTGACTTTCAAGTCTCTTACAAACTAACAAGCATTATTGTAATTTGGCATTTCTAAAGTCATTTTTTCCCATGCAAGATATGTGGAAGAAGGTTACATTTGACATTGCACCAGTTACATCTATATTCTGTGCTTTCTGCACTACAGTAAGCAGAGATGGTCACATCATAGTCATACAAAATAAAACCCAACTCAAGTACTGATTCTGAAGGTGATGACCAACATACAAAATTTAAGAATGTGAAGTTATATCCATTATGATACATCAATAATCTTATTCAGTACAGGATGATTTGGCAACTCCAGTCTGTGTAATGCCAGTGTGCAATTTCTAGTTATCAGTGTCATACGATGCTGAAGACCATGGAAAGATACTGCTCATAGGACACCTGAATCCAGCCATCTTGATCAGTATCATACCGTCGGAACACATCAGTCAGCCTCTGTAAAGGGGTGGGGAAAAATACATGTTGGTTTGTTTTTTTTTTACATTGTGAACATTCAGTCTATCCCCTTGCCACTGTAGGGTTAAGGACACTTTATCCCCTCTGTAGACACTCTATTGTCTCATGCATACAGAGGTAGCTCTTTGCCTTGGCTTCTGCTTGAGCTGTGTAGCAGATCTGATTTTAAAAGTGCCTTGTGCTGCGCTGTCCAAGGCTACCTAGGCACTTGGTGGCCAGACAGTTTTTTATAACTGGCAGTAAAGGGGGGGAATAATGCACAGTTCTCATCAGACATTTATGAGACACCAGGAGACAAAATTCAGCAAGTACCTTGCCCATTTCTCAGTTGCTCACCAAATATTCTGTGTGTAAGTAGTATCTGAGCTGCCAGAGTATCTGGCACCCCAGAGGTGCCAGGCTCTACAGGTAAGAGTGCACTAGTGTAGCTACTAGCATGGCTTCACTAACACCAGCTAAATGGTACTCCATTTCAGAGCCTTCTTTACCTGAGTTTATAATACAGTATAATCAGCTTCTATTACAAAATTATTATAAAGACAAGTGATGTTTGAGCAGACTTATGGTTATAGACCTAAATGAGAACAAAACACTTGTATACAGATAAGAAATACTACTTTTACAGGGCACTCCTTTCTCATCATGTTTCCTATCAGAAGATAATTTAATTTACTGTTGCAATGCTGTCCAGTATCAGAACAACTTCTTTACCTATGGAAGTTCAGCTAGTCTACTGCTACAGTTTCCCAACTTTTCCCCAAAGACTTACATACATCTCATAAAAGTCAGAGACTCTTACAGGGAAACATTGAGCACTGAGGTAAGGAATTATTCAGCAGCTGATTGCTAAACAAAATAGAATTACCTGTAAAACTAGAGTTCTCTCTCTATACACACACACTCATGTATGCATGTGTTTCTGTTGCTGGAAGAATTTTTGTGTTTTAAATGTCTTTTAGTACTACTGCCCTTGTAAACTATTGCTGAGGAAAAGTGAGCAAAGTCTAAATATTTCAGCTGTGAGATCATACTTCTTTTTGTCAAGAGCCTTTAATGGAAAGATAAAAAAATGCACAATTCAGATATAAGACTTAAGAGCACCACAAGACATGGCACACTCCAGTTTTACCACACCCAAGATCTAGAGGCACTGTGTGTATTAGACTAATATAAATAGTGTTAAGTGTTTTCCTTTTAAAACACTGAGTCGACATTTTTTCCCCCATAAAAATTAAATACTTAACAGGTCAAAAAATAGTATTAAATTTACTTGTGATGCAAGTGGGTAAAAAGTAGATAAAAATAAGTTAAGATGTCTCTGTAGCACCTCTCCCATACTTGATCCAAATGGTTTATTTATAAGCAAGTTCCAGCTTTATAGTTAAGGGGAGAACCAGAAAATTTTAAGGTGATTAATGTCAATTGAATAACAACAACCAAAAAAAAAAAAAAAAAGGTACCTCTCCTTCCTTACCTGTAAAACAACACAGCACTGAATAAAGTCATCAAATGCAACTTGTCCTCTCCCTTGTCTGTCAAATTTCCGAATAAGGATATCATAGAATTGATCAGACAGTCGGTAACCTTGGAAAGGAGAAATGCTTTAAAAGGTTTCAATTACCACAATCCTTTTATAAAAAGAACTATGCTGTTTAGCAGGTGCTTATAAAAGAACAAGACAAGAGTAAGGTGTTACAGGACACACTTTTTTTTTTTTTTACCAAATTTCTCCACAATGATAATAAACTACAATGCATGCAGTAAAAACCATGCTTAAGAATAATCCTAGACAATCATTGTAAATATAATCACTGATTACAGTGGCAAGTTGGTTGAGAGGACAGTTCAGAGCCACAGCTCAAGTTTTCATATGTGAAGTCAATTAAATAAAAGTTCTTTTACGATCAGAATGCCACTATAGCATAGACAGCTGGCTTTGTTATAAGTGGCAAGCTGTATCAAGTCTCTAAGGTCAGACATTTACCTCAAGCATTGGTATTGCTCTCAGGGCAGCTCACAGGGCAGATGGAATGCTTTCCACTCATGTGCTGACACATCCAGTTTCATTTTTTTTGTTTCATAAAAGGAAATAGCTTTTAAAAAAATAGTGCTTGTGGTGTGGCTATCTTGAGGAGGTACCTTACACCTAAAAGGGATAACTGCATTTCACCTGCCTCATCTTCAGTCACATTTGTCACAGTAGTACAGCCCTAAGAAGCTCAACATAACCCAGTCATAAAAACTGTAATTACAAATGAATTACCAAAACCTGTTAGTGCTTGCTTTAGTTCATTTTTGTCAATCATTCCAGAATTGTCTCTGTCATACGTTCGAAAGACATTCTGCCAGTCTGTGATGTACTTCCAGACTCCTGTGAATTCATTGAAATTCACACCACCTTTGTTTTCTCTGTCAAACATGCCTGAAACAAAACAAAAACAACACATATATAACCTTAATGATACTTCTGTATAATAAGCTCATGTTCTAAGAAAATGTGAGAGTCCTTTGTGCAAGGTACTGAAGGCAGAAAAGAAAAAGCTGAAATACAAGTGATATTTTGAAAAGTCTGGTCAAAAAAAGCAAGCAGTCACTTACTGACTAAGGAAAAGATAAAGCAATATAAAAGAGGACCAGAATGAACATGATGTTTATTTTTCCTTCTTTTGTTATTTCCATTTTGGAAATGTTGGGTGTTTGATTGATCATCCAGTGACAAAAGGGGCAGTGTATAGAGGTTTGGGTTTTTTTCCTAAAGATATGAAAAAGTCTATTGACTGCCAAAGTGCTGGGATATTCACCGGCATTTGACTTACTGATACTGTCATCTTTATGCAAACAGCATGTTGCTCAGTGACAGAACTCAGACCGCTGCTGAATACTTATTAAAAACAAAGCAAAATATTTGGTCATTGGATTTATGAACTGTATTAAATATTCTTTAGTGCTTCAATTGTTCTGTTGTTTCTACCACCATCATTTCTACATTATTGGAAATCACAGTTCAGATACTATAAAGCTTCTGTTTGTTCTTTTTGGAGCAGAACATAGGATTAAGATGCAAAACAGGAAAAACTAGTTATAAAGACAAGCTATGTAATAGCTTTTTAGAATACTTAAGGTATTTCCTTGCTTCTAAGTGACATTTGCTGTCTATTCAATCATACAGTAACATTTTTCTCAGGCTCTTTTAACAAGCGCCTGTGTGTGCACACAAATGGCAGTCCTGGATTATTCAAAATGGAAAATATTTGAGTTTCACTTACTACTGCTGGGCTGGCTGGAAAAAAAGAGGAAAAATAAAAAAAGAGTAAAAACATTAAACCACACCATCTAACAATGAAAGACCAGCTTCTTAACAGTATTGCCAAATTACTTCAAAAGACCTTTAAACAGGCATTCACCATTACATTAGAAATAGATATTGTATTTGGACATACTTATCTCTCAATCAGTGCACCCACTGAGAGTATTCTCAATTGTCTGAACAGATCACAAACCTGTATCTTGATTATTTCACATCACACAACTGCACTCACCAAGAATGGACCTCACTGTTGCTGGATTAAATGGAGTCCATGTGCCTGAAACAGGAAGAATTACTTAGTTCCTCAATACAAAGTAGCATTTCAAAAAAATGCAGCTAACCAACAAACCAACTAAAAAGTCAAAGAACTTCAGTTGGATTCAAAGCCAGATGACATGGAGCTAGCATATTATAAAATAAGGCTGCTTTGAAGTAAAAATGTTCTTGACTGTTCAGAAATGACTTCAGATCAATGCTTTACAGATACTACACAGAAAGCAACAGTTTTCAGGCTGTGCCAAAAAAAGAAAACATCACCCCAAAAAACAACCCTCCAAAATCCTGGAAGAACTAAGAAGGAATTTTTTTTTTATCCTACTAGTCAAGGGATATTGGATAAAAGACAAAATCAAAACTGAAGTCTTTTTTCTAGTGATGGGAGCAGAAATGTATAAATTACAACACAAACAAGGTCACACCATCTTTTCCTCAGTAAAACCCCATCAGCTTCCTTCCTGTTTTACAGGTGGGTTACTCCAGGGCATTTTGTTTCTGACAAGTGAAAAGAAAAGGTTCCTGACGCGGTATAGCCACACGGTGCAATTTAGAGTCAAGTTTAGTATAAATCCCACGTTAATGGCTCAATCAATAAGGTGTTAGTTTAAGTTAGTATTTTCAGACCAAGAAGTGCTGCCACTTAAAAGTGCCTGAGCAGTAACCATCTGAAGAGGAGCTTTGCATTTCTCTGAATATTTACAGGCTAGTCACTTTGGAATTAGTTTTTGCTTGGTTGGGAACATTCCAGAGAGCTAGGAAGCATTAAGCTTTTAATGAAAAGAAATACTGTGCCTCACCTAGAAGATCACCATCAGTTCTCTAGGGTCTGTGAAATAACCAGGAAGACCAAGAAGCATGCATGAAATGAGCTGCCCTTGACTGAAGGGACCACAAAAAGCAGGGGTACTGTAGAGATGTTTGCAACTACGCCATTAGGTGACCCTAAATAAAGCTTGTGTTGGTAGGAAGCAGGCTTTGTGAAGGTGTGGCTGCTTGCTGGATCAAGCTGCAGTGATGTAAAAACACTGCTTATACCAGTGCTGAATTTCTCCCAGGGAAGGGAAACTATCAGTGCAAGCCTACAGATGCAGCATTATGCGAAACATCTCTGTACTATCAGGCAGGCCATATGACTACTTGCACATAAAGAGAAACATAAGGAGAGAAAAAGAAGAGTAAAAATTACTCTGAAAATGCTTAAACAGCAGTTTAGACTGAGAACATCAGTACCCTGTATGTCTCCTGACAAAAATAAATGGAATTATTAATAATGTGCCAACATTAAACACTGTACAGAGTAGAAGGGAAAAAGTGAAAATACAGTTTGAAATGTAATATATTTCGTATTGAAATTTTCAAGAGACTCCTATAGACACCACAGAGAGAAATCACAACAAACTCCAGTGCTGAAGAACTGTACTGTCCATCCTTCTCCCCTGGCTCTACTACTGACTTACATAGCAGCACAGAAAAGACAAAACACAAAACAACAACCAAGAAAAAAACCACCAACAAAACAAAACAAAATAAGAAGGAAGCATAGGATTTTATTGTGCAAACAACTGTGTGAAGTGATGATCAGCCCCTCCTGGGTCAGTAAACTGTTATTTGCATAAACTTGACAAGTTGAAAAGCTGAATGTCAAAAACACATTGAACTTCAAATTTTAATTAGGACTATGTATACTTTATTTTAATGTTTTAGAAATAAACACAAAACATTATTTTAGCCCAATGTTAGACAGCAGGACAGCTGCACAGCTACCTACTAGAGAATATATTTTGAAAATAATATAGTGAATTGTTAGTGACTTTAGCGTTCAAGATCTAGAATCTCTTGGAATGAAGGAAGCTTACAGTTCTGTAAATATTCTGTCTAATTTTGAATTCACTTGGTGGGGATTCTTCATAACTGCAAAGCACTGAAACTGCTATTCTACACTGTAAATACAGAAAAAAAAAGAGTTCAGATAGTCACCACTAACTATTACCCCTAAATTCAATAGGACAAGAAGATACTTAAAATATATTAAGTTTAAAATGGCAGGTAAAGCCGGGTTCCCACAGATAAAAGCAACACTGTAATCTTAAATGAAAACAGTGACTTAATCAATTTACCTTAGCTTTCACTGAAATTTGTAATCAAAATAGTGTTTTGTTTATTAATCAAGTCTGGAGATACAATTTATTGCTTCCAATTTATCAGATATATTATTAAATGAATATTCTAGTAAGTACAGCTTAGTTACAAACCGACAATTTTACTAAATAGTCACCCAAATTTCTTTCAGGTCAGGTGATTACTGACAAAAAGGAGCCCTCGAGCCTGTGTTCATTGCATTTTAAGCCCATTAAATACACAGAGCACAAGAAAGAAGAAGGAAATAAACCTTGGGAGAAAGAGAACTTGATACGGAATCAGAGGTACATTAACAGTTTCAGTATGTACTTTTTCAGATTTCTAGGTGGGGAAAAAAGCCCAACCACAAAGTACAACCCTACCTACCCAACGTCACCAGCAGAAAGCAAAAATAGAGTACTGGAAAAAAAATTTGTTTTTATTTTGCTTCCATGAGTTATTTGACCATACCCTGGTTATTCCTTAAACATTACAACAGGGAACTGACAGACTACTAGAAAGTTTTAATACAAATCCAGAGTGTATGTTTCTACTTTGCTAGGAAAAAATGCAAACATGCCTCATTTGGGAAAAAAAAAAAATTAATATTACCATCCTCAATTGCTGCACTGTACTGTATGAAAAGATTTCATGTGCAGTAAAAAGGCTGGTAGCAAACATATGATGTTAGTCCAAGTTATACACTGATCCTTGTTAAAAAACAGAGATTCACTAGTGATGACCAAGGAATATAAAAATCACTGTTTATGTTTTCTAGACTAGGAAGTAGGGCTGGAAAAGCAGATGTGCATGACTTCAGTCCCCAGAATACTAATCCGTCATGTTTACATTAGGTACTCAGTTTATAATGCATTAGAAACTAATGTTCACCAAATCCAGAAAACTTCCCATGAAATCCAAAAAAACCCCAACCCAGGAACAATGGGCTTAGCAAAAAATAAAAATTAAAAATTAATTACAATCAGGAGGATTGCCCATTTTTTAATCTCCCCTTCAGCCTACTGCTGTAGATTAATACTATGTAATCAGTGGTAGGAACATTCTGCCATACCCCATTGAAGAATTAAGGCATCAAGTAACAAGTCTCACATGAAATGTAACATGTAGTTTAGAATGCACTACCTCACTGCTCATGTACACACTTACCATTGGATAAAGCCTGCTGAAGTTCATTATCAGATATGATTCCACTCCTATCTTTATCAACCCTGGAGATAAAAAACACAAAAAATCCAAAACAACCACCAGTAAGCTTTAAATGTCTGAAATTAATAGGTTCCACATACTGAAGACTTTACAGAATCACAGAATGGTTTGGGTTGGAAGGGACCTTTAAAAGTCATCTCGGCCAAGCCCCCACAGTGAACGGGGACACCATTAATTAGGTCAGGTTGCTCAGAGCCCCCTCAGCCCTGGCCTTGAATGTCTCCAGGGATGGGGTCTCCACCACCTCTCTGGACAACCTGTTCCAGTGTTTCACCACCCCCAGAGTAAAAAGCTTACTCATATCCAGTCCCTGCTCTACCTTAAGACCACTGCCCCTCATCTTATCACTACATGCCCTTTGTAGACCCTCCCCCAGGTTTCATGTATGGAAGTTTGTTATAAGGGCTCCCCAGTCTTCTCTGGAGGCTGAACAACCCCAGCTCTTTCAGCTGTCTCTGCAGAAGAGGTGCTCCAGACCTTTGATCATCTTTGTGGCCCTGCTCCCACAGCTCCATGTCCTCCCTGTATTGAGGGAGGCCAGACACAGTGCTCCAGGTGAGGTCTCACCAGAGCAGAGGAGCAGAATCACCCCCCTCAATCTGCTGGCCATGCTTCTTTTGATGCAGCCCAGGATGCACCCGGCTCTCAGGGCTGTCAGCGGGCATTGTTGGCTCATGGCCAGCTTTTTATCCACCAGTACTTTTATAAGCTGCTACTAAGTGCTAAGCTGACACATTAATAAAAATGTGTTATGATCTACTTAACTTTCTCCTAAGCATCATCAGTCAGCTTAAAGCACGTTCATCTTACATACAAAATAGTACAAAGTTAAAGTGGGGCTTCCTCACTGACATCAGGTACCTACTCTGGATTTCATCTGACCATCATACAGCAGTCATGATCTGGCCATGACAGGGTGATAAGACCCCGTCATTCAGGACTCTAAGGTGTTCCTAGAAGTCTTCACGGGCCTCGTTTACTGCAGGAATTTTTAAATGTAACTGGCAAACTTCATCTGATCATTCACCTATTTTTCCTCCTAGTTGCTTCTGAACATACTGAGTAAAAATCCCAGAAAAGCTCCGTCTGTCAGTGTGGCAGATGACTGTGTATGCTCCATTTTAGTCAGCCACTTATCCACCAAAAGGATAGTTTCCTCCATCTCCTTTAATGTCTCCCTTTCATTTAATGTCTACTGGATTTCTTCAAAGGTCTTTAATACTTACATTTCGTTGACAGCCTCTTTGGAAACTATATAGATAATATCAATAGCATCCGTTCCAGCTATATACACACTTAATCCTTATCCAACATACTCTTAAGACTTACAGGAAGCTGCCAGCCAGGAATATGTTCAACAAAATCTATGGCAACTCTCCTGACTAGCTACATGATTTTAAATGGTTTCTACTGGTTTGCCTGATGCAGAAGTCAGACTGTCCATCAGTTTCTTTCAGGAGCCTTTAAAAAAAATAAATGGCATAATGCATGGCTCCTCCAAATTCTCAGATGAAGCAGTTTTAAGGGAGGCTGGGTAGGTAAGCTGCCACATTCCTGAGTCACTGGTGAGTTACTAAGTAAATACTATCCAGTTTTAGCAACTTACTACTCCTTGTCTACTCTTTAACCTCTTCTTGCTGTCACTTGATTCAAGATAGATCCTCTGACATATTTCCCATAAAAATGGATCCAACGTGGGACCTCCCTAGTTTCCTCAACGTGACATAACTATGAAGAACTCCTCTGGCTTCATTACTGCTACAGTCTCAACAGCATGCTTTATTTTAACATGGACCTGCTAACTCCCTTGCAGGCTACAGCTTCAGATGTATTCAAAAGAATATAAGGTTTTCAATCAAGCAATCTTCAGATTAATTTTTACAACCTTTCCTATACTGCTACACTGACCCTTCAGTCTTCACAATCCTTTTTCCAGATTTTCAGGTCAAAAATGCCTTTAATGTTCTCATCTCAAGGTTAACTTAGGGCTCCTATTAACCCCCTTCCCTTGCTCTAGAACACAGCCATACTTACTCCTCCTCAAACCTTTCTTAAAGCTCCCCCTCAGGTTCCTCCTACAGGACTATAACCACGACATGTACCCTCCCCGCAAGGCCCCCAGGCAGCAGCCCAGCAGCAAATCCCACGCCGGATGCCCAGGGCCGATGCCCGCCTCACCGTAGCACCCGACCGCTTCTGGGCACCTCCCAACGCCCGCTCTCTCCCGGTGCCTCCTCAGGCAGCAGCAACCCCGGGAGGGCCCGGGAACGACCCAGGGTCGCGGCGGCCGTCTCGGCGCGGCGGGCCAGGCCCAGCAGGGCCCGGTGACCGGCGAAGAGCCGATACGAGCGGCAGACGACGCGGGTCGCCCCTCGAAGGACCGGCGGTGAGGAGGTAGGGGCAGGGGTAGGGGGGGTGAGGGTTGTGTCGCGGCGGCCTCACCTCTGGAAGACGTTCCACAGGAAGGAGGGGTCGGGCAGGGCGGCGGCGCCGCCGTTGGGCCTGTACGCCATAGCCCCTCCGCCGAGCCGCCGGGCAGCTCCAGCCTTCTCCTCCCCGCGCTTCCGGCACGGCACGCCTGACGTCACGCGGACGGTGACGTCATGAACCGGGCAGGCAAGCGGGCACCGCCCCGGGGAATCCCGAGGAGCGGACGCCGGACACGGAGAGGGCGGGAGGAAGCGGGGGAGCCCCTGGCACTGGGGGTGGGTAACCCCGTTTCTCCCACCGAGACTCCAGGGGCTCCACAGAGGAATTGGGCGGGATCGGGGCGATCCCTCCCCGCCCGGGCTGCCCCGCAGACGCCTGAGGGAGGGCGGGGCAGCGGCTGCCGGGACAACGGGCGGTGTCCCCGGGAAGCGGCCGCGGTGCCCCCGCTTCCCGGGCGCTGCGACCGCCGGCCGGGCAGGGATCCGCCCTCCCAGGGGAACGTCGCTCCCTCACAGCAGGGCACAGGTTTGGGGAAGGAGCTGTGCCGGTGAGCGGAGAGACCGAGGGGTCCCCGCTCTGGGGCAGTCGGTTTTGGCATCCAGGGGTAACAGCCGAAGTTTAGCATCCAAGAGAGACAAGGTTAGTGCTGCAGAGGGAGGGGCTGCGGGGAGAAACAAATCCCGCCGAACTGCTGCTTCCCTTGGAGAAACAAAATGAGAAGCACCTAGGGTAAGAATTTCAAGTACAGCCCAGAAAAGACAGGATTCAAATGGAAGTACAAACCAAATCGGTTTGTAAAGATTCAGTGAAGAATTACCGAGGCCTGAGTACACACACGCCTCCCCCCAAAAAACCCAAACCAACCAAACAAAAACACCCCCTAATCCTATTCCCTCCCCCTCACCTGCAATTTTTAGGAACAGGGTTCCACTGGACTTGGAATACCTCCAGACCTCGCTAAAACTCCTCAGATACAGTGATACTGACGTGATGCTCTGTTGAACCATCCTCATCCTTTGGGATATGTTCCCCCTTTAAATGAAAAAAAGCCACAATCTTTGAGTTATCCTTTGCCCAGACTTCTGGGCTTGGACTTAGCTGTCCTGAGGTGGCAGTGAGAGGGGTTGAATGACACAGGATCTGTGTGTTTATGGGCCAAGCAACTTACAGATAAGAGCACCAGAAGGTTAATTAGAATAAGGCTTGCATCTCCCTTGTAATTAACACTGACAACTCTGTTCAGGTACAAGCAGATAATGCCTCCATCATGCCATTTTCAATTTTCTAGTAATATTATCAGAACAGATAAATAATGAGAAATAGCTTTAAGCATTAATCTTAGAAATACTGTGGAAATAAAGTAGTATCTTGAATTTCTGTAAAACTATTAGATACAAAGTTTTTATTTACACTTAAAAAAAAATCCCAGTTTTAAATCTACTGTAAATCTCTCAGGATATAAATAATACAGAGCTGAAGGTCACATTGTTTTAAGGTTTTATTGAATAAGTGATGTTTTATGCGCTGTTTTCTGTGACTCAATGAAAAAAAAAAGATTGTACCTCATGTGTCTTTACTTATTTATTTATCTATAATCAAATTTCACAGTAGCAATTTTTCATTCAGTCCCTTAGTCAGGAAACCGATTTCATAATTAAGTTTTCTGCAATAAACTATTTTACACCAAAATAAGTACATACACAAAGTATAATGTGAAAGTGGATTGAGGATGTTAATACATGCTCAATGCAGTGCCATATAAAGGTAAATCTAAATGAGTCTGCTTAGGTATTGTAAGCTATGTATGTTAGTATATCCAGCACTAATACAGCTCTGTTGTTTTTGGTATGAATACCTTTATATGGCATTGTAGTGCACTGCACAACCATATTTCACAAGAAAAATGTATTTACTGTCAGCAAAACCAGCTGTAACAAATGGATCACTAAAAAGCCTGGGGCCATTAGAAGCTTCATTCTTCAGACGTGACCTTTAAATCTTCTTTCAGAAATCTGACTGCATTTTCCCACATCCAAGATTTTAGAAAGAAACGTGCCTAGCAAGTATCAGTGTATAATGGAACTTTACTCAAAATAGCATTGCCAAATTTGCCCTCAGTTATTTCAAACCTGTTGATTCCAGACCAGTAATGACATGCAAACAGATTTGTGAGTTACTTAAGAAGTTTTGGCACAGTTAGAGTAGGAACTGTAATTTCTTTAAAAATTGGCACATAGTTTGGATTTGGTTGGCTTGGACCTTGATCCAAAGTCTCAATGATAGTCTGCTTCATATCTCTGCTGGCATCGCCTCTCACTGTCAGCAAAGCTGCAATGTGGTCATCCCTGCCAAAGAAAAACAATAAAACTCACATTAGAAAACTCTGCACAGGATTCTTGACAAAACTGTCACTTATTTGGCAATCCCTTCAGTCACTTTCAGCACGTGTTTTAGTTCTAAATTACATCTCTTGTTACTCAGAACTGGCTTTTCCCGCTCAATGTAAAGCACCTATATGGTACACCTATATGCTCTCAGGACTCTAAAACACATTTTATCCTCTCAAAACACAGAATTGAAGTGTTCTCATCATTCCTTTGCTGTATCACCGAGTGCTTAAGTACATGCACCTCCTAGTCCAGGTCACACACATTTTATATTAGCATTATTTTTCATAAGAAAGTGGCTACATGCTAAAATACAAAAAATATGAACATATTTACACATTGTTTGAAAATTTCCCCATGACTACAAAGAAACTGACATGTTATCTATCTTTTAACTTTGAGGAAAGAATTACCTGATATCTGGGTATTTACTGACTAAAGTTGAAACTTCAAGATAGAGCAGTGAGGGATCAGTTAGCTTGATAACCTCTGCAATGGCTTCAATGATGCCACAGAGTCCTTCAGTGTCTTCTCCAGAGCCCTGCAGAATGAAAAGTATACAAATAAAATCCCCAAAAGAAAAGCAATCCCCCCCCAGTATCTACCAAGAGTTCTTCGTTATTTTTTCCCTACAATATTTTGACTTCCCCAAACAGATGAATTTTCAGACATTAAAAAAACTAAGTATTGTGAATTGTTCCCATAAGCCTCTTCTCTTTTTCTCTTCATTCAGAGACCTACCCTGAGAGTATCAGTAAGGAAAGTCATGTCTTACAAATAATATGTTGTATTTATCCACATGGTGATGCATTCTAGTCTTTTAACTTTTGCTAATTTGCCAGCACAATCATTAGGAATGCACAATGTGGAAGCCAGATCTCTTCTGAAACATTACTTAAAAACTGGCCTTGCATTAGCCTGCTTCTAGTCATCTGACCACCAATGACTGTTCAACTGAACTGCAACATCTGTGTAATCTCTGTACTATTTTCTTGCTCTTAGTTCCAGCTTACCTGGTCCTGCCAAGCTGGTATTGCTTGTTTATTCCATAATGTTTTTATCAATGCCTTAATCTGAAACAGATCTTACACAGAATCCCAAATAATAAAGGACTCTAATGCAGGAGTCTTCCATTGTAAGGAGAGATGAATGCTACCCCTTTCCCATCCCCCCACTTTTTCAGGCTTTAACTTTCTCTGCATTCTTTCATTTTGTCATCTGTAGGCTCTTGAAGGTATCTGGCAGATACCCGTTACTTATGCAGTTAAAACAAGATTTAGCACTAGTTTTAGGCTAAATTGTTTCCCAAATTGTTTCTTCAAATTGTAATTGTTTCCCAAATACCTTTTCTGGTCTGTTATTTTCACTTTAACTGCATTTTAAATAGGGTCTACATACTTGTCTTTTTGATTCTAAATGTATACACTTCATGTTACTTAGGTAGTAACTTCATCTGTTTGATACACTATCACCCTTTCTTCCATCCCACCCATTTGCTAAGAAAAGCAAAGCTCAATTTTTAATTTTTTTTTTTTCTAATAAACAACTGCTTTTTTCTTTTGCTTATTACGAGGAAGTCAGTCAGTCACACCTACTCTGTTAGGCCATTCAAATATTCAGCTGCAGAGGGCTGTATAAACACCAGTAGAAATGGTGCTCAGAAACTTTAGCAGCAGGCCTGTCTGTGTGTGTTCAGAAACTTTGCCAGTGCCTCTGGTGGCATCCTTGATATTCACATGACTCCAACAAGCTGGAGACATGGAGACCATTTTCCCCAAGCAGTAAATACGTAATTTATTCTAAAGTGCCAGGTTAACAGCATTACTCAGAGCAAATACTTACAGCTGCAAGCTTCTTAAACAGAAATCTGAACTGTTCTGCTTCTCTGATCATTCTTTCTGCACCCTCTTTTCTCTCTTCTGCGTTTTTGAAGGATATACGTTTTAACATGATTGCTCTGATGTATTCCACAACCACTCTCCGATGGGCCTCAATGGTCATTGTCTGAAAACAAAAGAAAAAGGTGGCAGATTATGCCAGATACCTGCAAGCACAGACATTATGTTGAGCCTTCGAACGACTACTAGGCTGTGAAATGTGTATTTACACTTAAACACCAGTACACCATTTTTCCTCATAGTACACATTTGGATGTGAACAGAAATAAGGCTCTGTCCTTCCCTAATGCAAAGGATGTGCCAATTACAAGAAAGAGAAACACCAACCCCAAGATACCTTTACTGACATGCCTGAATTATTTTTTGAGGCACACAGGCCTATCTAAAACCAGAAGAACAAACATGAAATAATTTAGATAAGCTTTAGAACAAACTTGCGGTTGGCCTTGCTCTTTGTATCTGGTCGAGGAATGACTGTCCTTCACAAAGGCTACTGCTGGAGAATACAATACATTGCATAAAACATTGCAAATCTTGCCTATAGTATCTGTGCTGGTCAAATCTGGTACGAAGCCTGGAGTGCCAGCAGCAATCCCCTTCTCACATCCTTCAGTGCTTTGCAGTTCTGTGCTTGTCTTTTTATAGAAAATAGTTTTCATAGGAAATAGCTACCAATGACAAAGTGAAGCACTGGTGTTGATGCAAGAGTAAAGCTGATGTTTGCGAATAAAGAACAAAATAAAAAACCCAAGCCCTTTACATATTTGTGTCAACTCTAATGTAAGGAGAGTCTAAGTATTCAGAGAGAGTTTCCCTCCCCTCTATGTATGGTGGCAAAGTTACTTATGATTAAGTAAAAGCCTGCACAATGGGCAGTTTTGTCTCAGTCCACATGAGCTTCTAGTTTCAGTCAAAATTCTGAACAAAGGCTTCAGGAAAGGAAAGTAAAACAAGAAAGCAGAAAAACCACACTGCAAATCGTTTTAAGTCACAGCCCCTCATCCAAGAGGCAGAAAACATGATTCCAAGTTCTGTTCTCAAGAGTGTGCAGAAATACCAGAGTTCACTGGTTATTATTCAGGGATGGCTTCTCTTGCACTTGTGGAATTGATGCCAATTACACAGAAGAAAATTAAATCCACAGAATAGACTGTAGGAGACTGACATGTATGCCCCACTGAAAAGGAAGTGAAGGATACATCTTTTACAACTGAGAAATCAAATACTCTGAAGAGCCAACAGTGCAATAAGGCATGTGAGGAAAACAGCAAAGCAGATGACTGCAAGATCCAGGTCTCCCCTGTTGCAGAACAGTGTCCTATGCATTTTTTACTTAGGTGCTCTGTTCACGTGGATGTAAAAAACTGGAATTTGAGAACAGAGTTAACTGATAATAGTTTAAACAAGAAAAAAAACATTCCCCAAATGAGGGAAACAAAAGATGCGTCCCACCCAGTGCTAAAGCTTAAGTGTCTTGTCTGGAAGATTTTTCTCATGCTAGGTAACAGTAAAAGTATAGTATAGATATATGTGTGCATATATATATACATATATGCACACACACATGCATATACACATATACATCATACAGTAAGTACATGATAAATGCCAAAAAAAAAAAAAAAGGTGTTTTGTCATCTTCTCCATAAGGTGGCAATAAATGCTACATGATGAAACGTGACTGCAGAGATTGGTATTAACCCTTCAGAAAACTCAAGCCAAGCACTACTACCTTGCAGTACCAAACCAGATATGGAAAAGAAAGCTGTTCGTGAATATTGGCTAATTCTGGAACTAATTAACTTTTTTGCATACTTTCTTCTGCTCTGAAAACGTATGTAAATTCAAATACATAAGGCCTCTAGGATCTGAAAATACTGAAGGTTAAGAGGAACTTTGAGCAGGCTCATCTAGCTCTTAGAGTTAAAGAAAGAAAGAATATGATTTAGAGACTGTGTCTTTTAAGCACTTCTACTTAGAGTTTCTTAAAAAACCTTAACTAAATTCTGATCATACTAGCTTCAAGTATTCCCTAAATCAGGCAATAATTTAAGAAATGCTATCTCAACTACATAAAAGTGAATTTAATACAATAAAGGACAAAAACAAGTATCACACTAAAAGATAAAAGGACAATAGAGACATCCAGATATCCTTTGACAAACCACAGGAAAAATATGAAATGATGTACACATTATGCTGCTGTAACAGCACATAAAATGTGAGTTACACATTTATGAAACCTTATGACACCAATTTAACTATGTGTTACTACACATCTGCAAACTAGAAATTACATACTATGCATTTATAAACAAACAAAATGTAATTATAGGTCAGCAAAACTAGTTTCAGAAGAGCTAATTTTGTCTGAATGCAAACTTCTGAGAAGAGGTAGAAGAGGACAATTTAGTGAGAATACAGTCTAGTAACATGCCAATACATTTTTGGACTAAATCTGGCAATTTTGATCTGTCTTTGCAAAGATTATAAGCAAAACAGATGAAGAGAAATGTTAGAGTCAGACTTCTGCAATTCGATTATGAACATTTTTTCATTTCCAGTGATGAATCAGAATCACAGAAAGTCAGGGGTTGGAAGGGACCTCTGAAGATCACTGAGCCCAACCCCATTGCCAGAGCAGGACCAAAACTAGGGCAGGTCACTCAGAAATGCATCCAGATAGGTCTTGAAAGTCTCCAGAGAAGGAGACTCCACAACCTCTCTGGGGAGCCTGTAAAGGCTCTGTAACCCTTACAGTAAAGAAATTCTTCCTCATGTTGAGGTAGAACTTCCTATGATGTATTGAATCCATATCAATTCTAATTTCTGAATGTCAGTGTTCAGACATTCTAAAGCAACATGATATTCAGAGTATATTAGCAAATTATCATACAATGTTTTGAACCTACCTTTTTGTAAGGCTTTTTTATTTTTGCAAAATCATTGAAATAATCCTCTACAGTGACACAGATAGTCCCCACTGCATTAGATCCCAGCAACCACTTCTTTGTCATCAGCTCGTTGAGATGTGGCTGAGAAGGTAACAAACAATTGGTCAGAACATATTTTTGGCACTCTTATCAAATCAGAGGCTATAAAAAATAAAATAAAATTCTAAGTGTCATATGTTTCTAAACTATGTTCCCTCAAGAGGAATAAGCAGTTAGTGTAGACAAATGATGTGATCACTTGTGAGAATGATGTTTTCCATAGAGCACTACCCTGACATACACACTGTGTGTGTATGAAAAACAGCTGCACTACTCTGAGCACTTGTTTCTTACAAGGTCTCTAAAATCCTTTACTACTTCCTCTATTTAAATGTCTATGCTAGAAAAAAAAAATTCAGGTCCAAGGACAAAAGTGTCCTAAAAGATGCAATTCCAATTTTAAATGAGGCAACTTCAAACTGTTGTGGTAATGAAACTTCATGCTTGGTTTCTTGAACTGCTACTGGCTATTTAGTTGTTTCTCTTAGATGGCCCCATGAACTTCCTATGCCTATGCCAAACTTGGTGGCTTATATTTTAGTCCTTTTCCCAGAAGCCCACAGTAAATAATTTCAGTATTCTCTACATCTACGTAGAGTACATACCCACCTTGCTTTCTTCTCCCCAGAGAAAAAATTCTTTCCATATTAGGGTACAGTATTCTACAAATTATTATAGTGACAAGAAGCTTGAGGTTAATGAATTTCAGAGAATGGTTATTACAGTGGTGGAGTGTCTTCTCATACTCAATGAAAATAGTGAGAAATAAAGGTTTTGCTTAACAGCTCCAAGTTTAGAAGAAACACTGCTCCCACTTCTTTCTTACTGTGAATCACTCGAGGTGTTTACATTAGTTCAAAATATTATTACAAATCTAACCAGTTCCAGAGCATCTTTCTTCACCTCCCTCATTTCTCTGATTTCTCTGCCTCCTTCCCTAGACTCCCAGTTTTTTTTAGATATAAAAAGATGTTTTTTTCCTGAGGGATTCTGTAGAACCAGACAGAATTCTTAAGCATGGCTATTTTATTAGTCAGAAAGCACCTACCTTTGGAGGCAACTCTTACAGGTGTAGTGCATCAGTACAAAGATGGTAACAATATAAGCAAAGTTTCTCAAGTAATTCTTAAAACACAACTACACTTATTGTTTTTTTAAGGTAGAAAGTTCTAACCTCTAAATCCATGAAGACTTCATCTAGCAGGCTAGAACATCCTTCTTTGGCAATGATGTCTAAAGTTGCATCCATGCTTGTATGACTGCTTGACAATGTGTCTTCCACTTCAATTTTCAAGTATTTTCTTTTCAGGCTGATTATAGATTCTCTGTGACAAATAACAACGCTTTTTATCATACACTGATGCACAATCGCATTGCTGCTATATTTTCAGAGTGCGTACACAGGAAGAGACATACTAGACAATCTTGGTTTTGCAAGGGGAAATAATGTCTGCTGCCTGCTTTGGAAGCCCTAATTTACTCTCTAGCATGATTTTAGAGTGATCAACCCAGACTTAATTGCACGCTGGTAAAAAACTACTGCTGATCTGTAGAACTAAGAATGGCAGCAGATACAGATGAACACAGATGAACAGGGTTGGACTGCTGAATACTGAAACATGAGCAACGAGGATTTCTTGCCCCTGTTTAAATATTCTTAATCAAGCAAGCTCTACTCCTCTCCAGTTCAGTTCACCTTGATCACATTTCTTGAAGGTGAACTGTGAGAGATTAAATGTTAAAGAAGATGGCAGGTCTCAGATAAACTAACCAAAATGACCTTCTCAAGTTCTAAAAGATAGATAAATTTTATTTTGGCAATGACATTCCTGGAATAACAAGTGCATTTTAATCAGTGAGGGGCAATGGTTTGATTTACCAAAGGCAAGGGCAATCACAGTATTTGCCTCCTAAAACTGCAATAGATTTAAACCTGTTGTCCTTTGCTTAGTCAGGCAAACTATCTTAACTGAAACCTTCTTTGCATACAAAAAAAGAGAAGGTTCTGGGAACATGTAGTATTAAAAATGAAATACCAATACTTGAGATTTCTCACACTCTGCAAGATTAGATTTCTCAGCACTGCAAGAAAATGCAGACTTGCCTAAAGGTTTGACAGTTGTTGATGACTGCAATCATGTACTGAACATAGCACTGAGGATACTGACGATTTTTGAGATGTTCTTCTTTATACAACTGTGCTTCATCTTTGTACCTGTAACACATACAAAGAATGGCACTAAACAGACAGAAATCTGTTATAATGTAAGTATACCCATAGGATCAAATGCTCTTTGAGAGCCTGTCAGGTGTTTAGAAGTATTTAGTAAAGGGTTTGTTGCTTATGTGATGTTTAGTGTCTCTGTTCTGGGCAGAATCCAGCCACAGTTGACTTTTCCATCTTCCTTAGGAGAAAGACAGAAATTTGAAACTGAAAAGGATGCAGAACTGATTAAAAAAAATTAGAACTATTTGCAGAGAGGAACTGAAAGTGCCACTCATCAGCACAGAAACACCCCTATAGTGAAAATGGGGAAGGGAGGAATAAAGTCAGAAAAGGAAAGGGAAGAAAAGCTTGGTTGGCATGGATATGATAGGAGAAGGACAAAGCAATAAAGAAACACAGGCAGGAAAAAACAGATACTGGAATTGCAGGAATAAAGAGAGGCTGAGGCAGTATAAAGCAAGTATAATTTCAAAATTGTTACCTGGTTAGAAATGAATTCATCTGTTGAAGACACAGAAGGAGTACCTTTGTTTTTAATTCTTCATTTATCTGAGCAGCAACCTGAAGATTCTGCTCAAACATCTAAATTAAAAATAGTTTAGTTATAATGACAAGGTAATGGCAAATGGCAGTGGTAAACCAAAGACAAAATTCCTTTATTGTTGGAGACTGGCTCTAGCATCAGCTCTTACACTTGCTTTTTGGGTTTGGGTTTCTTTTTAAACAAGCCCAGACAATTGCTGCTGACTAAGCAAAAACAAACAAAAAACCCCAAACAAAAAACCAAAACCACAAACCAAACAAAACTATTTCCTTAAATGTTATTAAGAAATTAGTGGTAAACATTAATGTATACTGCAGTTTTCTCCTGATAGTAAAACAGCTGCATTTCTAATTCAACAAAAAAGTACTTCTTACTTCTAATTCAGTTGGCATTCAGCTTTATAGTGCATAAAAGTTCTTGAGTAAGCTCCTGCAGCTAGTAATAAATAAGCTTATAGCTTGAATTCCTTTGCTTTCCCATTTATGAAAGCAGTAAGTTCACGTAAGTGAAGTAGTAGGAGCCCCTGAATTCAGAAACAACACAAGATCTAGATTATCTACAGAGAGTAGTGTTTGTGAGGAGGGGGACTGGAATGGAAGAGTATAAAGCCAGGTGGAAACATGAGCTGCTTTAATGCTGAGATTTCGAAAGTTTCAGTATTATGTTCATCTCAACATTGCAGCCTTTGACATCATGACACTAGAGAAAAATTAGGAAATGAGCATAACAAACTTTTCTGGTTGATCAAGATCACCTTAAAAACTTATTTCTACTACTAACAGGGTGGTGCACATTGTTTTGCTTTCTGTGTGGGGTGTTTTGTTTTGTTTTTTTAGTTTGGTTTTTTTCAGATTTGAGAAATAGCCTTATCTTTTATGCTTTGAGGCTGTTTTATAATCTGCACAGGCATTGGCATTCACTGAACAGCATTTAAGCAGCAACAGTTTTCATCTTCAACAGGACTTCTCAGTATTAAGGTGTTTGTGTAATAATTTAGAGGCAAAAATACATTCCTAACTACTCAGCACCATATTAACAAACAGCATTTTAATGACTTACAAACATTTTATCTGGTAGGCTTATATTCCAGACTTTCATGAAGAGGCCCAAGTAAAAGTAGTTAACTAAATACAAATACCAAGTAAATAGGCTTTAAAAATGTTTCTAATCTATCCATAAAAATAACTATATCTCTATACTTCGACAGTCAGAAGCAATGAAATTCTGAACAGTTTGATTTCCTTGCTTCTCCATTCCCACAAATTCATGTGCTGCTTCAGTAGATTTTCCAGAATAATCAAGTTCTCTTATACCTGAAAAACAATGGCAGGGAGTGTAGTCTGATAGTACCCATCTTGATCTGCTTCTGGTTCCGTTTCTTTTATCCAGTCTTTTTTATCTGTCTCTAGTGCTTTTCGTAGCCAGCCAATGATGTTAGACTACATCAAACAAAACAATAAAAAAACCCAAAATTAACACAACAAAAAATCCCACCACACTGTTTGGAATAGCAACCATTTCCATAATAAAGAATGGCATTTCTGCCTTAAAAAGAAGATACTGCCAAAAATCACAACCTGCATGATAAAACGACTGTGTTTAAAAGACTAGAAACTTTGCTTTATTCTATTTATATAAAGTAAACACAAAAAGCGCTATATATATACACACGTAAGTTTTTCAGTAAGTAGGGAAAAAACACTTCTGAAAAACCAATACTGGATTTTTTTTTCATATTGACAAGAGACAAAGTAAATTGAAAGGTGTTTCCTGGCTCAAGCCCAGAGTAGCTTGAGAAAACAAACCAATGTCTTTCGTCCTAAAGGTAAGTGCAAAAAAATAAACTTGCATAAAAATCCTCATAAAGCTGATGTGAAGCAGAGTCTCTATTGACAACTTCTTGAGATGTAACAGGATTGTTTCACATTACTGTGATGCATATCAAGTCCAAGTAGTTGCTACTGCTGGATGTATTTTACTAACTAACACATCAAAAAAAAAAAATACTCCTTCCTCTGCTTGGCAGAGCACCTAAACTTTGGAGTAGGAATTAAATTAACAATGTAAGAACAGCAAATCCAAAGTTCCAGCTACCCCAATAACCATTCTCAGAGGTAACCAACAGTAGATCTTTAAAGAGAAAAGGAATTTAAAAGCCTGACAACCACATACTGATTCCTTTGCTGGGAAGCTGACCAATTTCCAGTGGACTTAGGATAAGCAAAAAGCAATGTTATTTTTTTTGTTATGCATTTGAAATGGCATCCACAAAAGGAAATTGTTCCCATGCAGTCAACTGTCATGAAAGGAAAATACCTAAAAGAATGAAACTGGCAAACATGAACATCCTCATTGCCCTGAAAAGATCACATCTGTATCTAATGTTTATGCAATTACTAAAAGAACCAAGCTGCATTCAGTGGTTTGTAAGTATAGCAATGCTTAACATACACATCCTGTGAATTTGGACATGAACACTGAAATTCCTTCCATAATTAGTCCCTGAAATGTTATGGTTCACATCTATAAAATCCATATTTAACTTCATAAACAAACCTACACATAGTATGTGGAAATTTACAATAGTAATGATACCCATTTCACATCTGTCACAGTAGTTTCCTCTGATGGAGAACCAGTACTGAGGCACTAATGCAGACAAACATTCATTTGAACACGCCTCTGAATTATTATTACTCACAGTAAGTGTTGACATATATTTGCTGAGAAGCTGTTCAACCACATTTTGTGAAATTAGAGGATTCAATGAATTGACATCCACTTCAGGAGACAGTTCTGAATTTCCCATCATCTCTGTACTGAGTTTAAAAAAAAAAAAAAAAAAGACATAAAGAAAGGTATTGCAGATTAGTACAGAAAAATGAGATTAAAAAGTTCAAAATTAAGCAGCTTTTTTTTTTTTTTGTATGACCACAATAAGGGGCAATTTTCCAACAACTATAAAATTTTTAAAGTTCTTAGTAGTAGCTGCAATAATAAATGCATTTACAAGGAATGTAAATAAAGCTATGTAAAAGAAAGAACAGGACATAAAAGCTATAGTCCAGCATATAAAAAAATTTTTAGACATTTTATATATTCAACCCTTTTATGTGTTTCTAATTTATGTACAAAAATTAGCAACTGCTTAAGACCCCATAAAAGCCAACTGGTTCACTCTGTGGACTCTTACTAGGGGATGTTTTTATGTCTTGCATTTCAGAGGTGATGACAGATAAATTACATATTCTGAATTTCTGTATGGAAAAGATCCGTGAGAAGTAAAAAAATACTCTGCTCAGTCTTTCTCAAAAGAGTTTCTGGTGTGCTACTTGTATCACATTCACAAAGCTAAAATATATTTCAAGAAAAGCTATTATTGCTTCCCTCTTTTGGTAGAGAATACATCTACTAGAAGAGGAGGAGGCATCTCTTGCATGCTGAATCAAAAGTACACTTCATGGGTACTGTATTAAAGCAGCAACATTAGCTATACCTGCTTGCAAAGGAAAATTCTTGACTTTATAGAATTAGAATGAAGCTGGCATAACCCCCTAGAAATATTTTCACACAGATTTTATAAAATTAATGCTTTATAGTGGTATTTTGAATCTATAATTTATAAAATTATATAATTACTTGCTTGTTTAACAACAAAAAAAAAGCTATGCCAAAGCACAGCAGAGCAAGAACTGTTAATATTTCATGCTCAAGCAAACAAATCAATAACTTAAAACCACACTCTTCAGAGAGTGCTCTATTAACAGTTGATGGAAATATATTCAATCATACTAACAAATTGTTTCACATTCTATTTCTAGTGGGCTTTTTCAGAAGGAAGCCACAAATTCTATATTTGCAGTGACAACTATATAAAAAAACCCCAAACAAATAGCAATTAATTTAAAAAAAATTCCTAAATAAGTGTTAAATAAGGAATTTAGGAATGTGTTAATATTTTTACACACTAAAGTTGTTTTCTGGATAGGTGCAGTGAGTCACAGTGGTGCTTCCACTCAATAAATAAAAAAATAAAATAAAATCAAAGCATTGAAATACCACACTATGACTAACGACTTAAAAAAAGAAAACAACACAAAAACCAGAATTCCTGTCTTTGAAATCATATGAAAACCATCAGGAAAGGGACTGAAGATATTTTAAGTGGCTCAAACTATTCAGAAAATTGAACTCTATTCTTCTGCAGTTTACATAATGAAGACACATAATAGCAGAACCTGCTCTAGGCTTATTCAGGCAAAATGTGAGAAGCAGTTTATGGCACTGTGAAATATTAAGAAACATTTCTAGCCTCATGGTATCATCATTATCTCTCCTTCACAAAGCCACAGAGACAGTAAAACTTTTTCAAAGCTGATCAACTGAAAAGCTTAAACAGAGATCACAGGCTTCTACCTTTAGTCCTGAAAGAAAAAATTCTTCCTGTTCCCAAGTTGTGCTTTCTGACTCCCACAACAGGAGTGTCAGAGAAAGTAAGCGGTAAGACAGACTTCTCAGAAGTGTCAGGAGCCTTCTAGCCACAGGGAAGAGCTATTTCCCTTCAACAAAGTGTTTATAATCAAGCTAAAATTCAACCAGAACTGCATTTTCCATAAACTAACATTTTAGACTTCTCCTCTGCCTTCTCCTCCTGTGCTGGGCTTGCCACCAATCCTGCTCTGTCTTAGAAAAAAAGGTACTTGATCTAGACACAGCATCCCTCTAGATACACAGCAGCCTTACTTCACAGAATCAAAGCAGAGTTGGAAGGGAGCTCTAGAGATCATCTAGTCCAACTCTCCCAATAAATCAGGATCACCCAGAGCACATTACACAGGACTGCATCCAGGTGGGGTTTGAGTATCTCCAGAGAAGGGGACTCCACAATCTCCCTTCAGGTACAGGTTTAGTAATACCAATATATTTCCGAAGCTCTCATTGACTTAAATATGAAAGATAAACACATCTAGCACAGAAAAACTGCAGCCCACTCAAATATTAAAGGCTAATATTCTACAAGGAGCATCACATTATTTCTCACCTATGAGATGCAGAACGTTTTAAAAGTCATTACCAAGGCATGCTTTGGCGAAGTAAATCATGAGTATTTTAAAAAATTCCTATCTTGCAACAATTAAAAAGTTATGAATGGCTTTTATCAATACACAGAAAAAAACATCAGTGCTTTTCTTAATTTGTCAGTGTTTCTTCATCTGGTTTTGAAGCACAGATGTCGTAAGAAAATACAAGTAAAAATCTGTCTTATCTAATATTCAACTGCATTTAATAAGAGTAGAAAAATATTAGAAATAGAAAAACTGACACCATACAATGTTCCATAGAAGAGAATGTGGAATGGAACAGCAGTTTAGAATCTATTTGTCACGCAGGTAACAGAGGGTGAAGTACTACAGAAGCACAGAGTCTCACTTAGTCATGTAGGCCACCTTCATTCACACTTTAGTATAAACATACTCATTTAGAGAATTATTTACTATACTGAAAAAGAGATGTCTTGTGACTGATTTGGGAAGCTCTGCAAAGTGTCCTGCTTGAGCACTTTTCTACTCACAAGCCCAAGACAATTTCTTCTCCCAGTGTCCACTATAAACATACAGAATAGCTAACTATCATCCTCTTCATAACAGTTTATCATAATCTATAAAATATCATCACTGTAGTGCCCTCTCAAGCTTTTTTTTTTTTCTTTTGAGAAGAGAGAAACTCAAAGCCTTAGGGTTTTTTTTCTGAGATAACTTCCCTAATTTCCACTTGTTACATGGATATAGAGGGGAGAAGTGTATTTTCAGATACTTTGACCCTATCTGCTCTTACTGTTTCACTTCCTTTCCAAGATTTTTCCATCAGGCGCTATAGGCCACATAACTTGCTTTAGGAGGAGGGATCTTTTTGATTTGTTTGCTTTGTAAATAAATACAACATTGGCTTTCCTCTCTCCTTTTTCCCTTCCTATGGCAGAAAACAAGGACTGAGAGATTTTAACTTTGAATTGTCTTACTCAGTAGCAATCTGCTCTACTTTCTGGGGAAGGGTACTTTTAAGACCAAGAATTGTCTTACTGGAGCACTAGCCTTAGAACATAGATGAGAAACCTGGGAACCTGTGGGTAGAGGAAATTACATATTTCTGAATATAATTCTTTGTGGAATTACTACTCTGGCCTTCTATTAAAAAGAAAAGGCCAATGAACTCGGCTCCCCTACGTTATCAGTAGCTGTACCCTTATTAGTAGCTGTATCTCTCAGAAACACAGCACAGGTAGGTATGGAGTTATGCATTGGTGGGTGCTCCTGATTGTCTTTCTTGCAGGCAAGAAAAGCAGGAGAGCTTTGCATTGTAGAGCAAAGCACAGAGCTGTAAACACATAATGAATCTTAAAGCTGTTAATAAAACAGAACAGTATTATCTCCTACCTATTTGCATTATGGTATTATATTCTAAACCTATGAAACATCTGATCTCTTGAATTAATGAGACAGAACAATTGAAGACAGCAAAAGTGTACACAGTGCAGATGCTGGGTCAATGCCAGCTATTGAGAACAGGATTACAATCCTGAGCCACAGAAAGGCTAGCATCACTTTTCCCCAAACAAATCAGTTACCCTGGTAACTGCTTGGTTTACATGCCAGTAAAAACTAAGCAGTTGGCATTTGAGCTGTTTCTGTCTGAAAGATAAAAAAAAAATAAATCAGAGACATAATGCTTAAGTTATCCCAACAAATCACACCACTCAGAGTTTAAGAGTATCACAGGAGACAACCTGCAAGCCGAAATTGTTCTATATAAACAAATTACCACACAGTCCTAAGAGAAAACCTAAAGGAAGTTGCTACATTCTTTCCATTTAGCAGCAATGAAGCAACACTGAAACAGTCCCAACCCCTGTGAAAAAGAACAATAGAAAGTTCAGAACCATACAAATCTGCTGGGGTTGTAGCCAACAACAAATATTTTGCTCCACACACCAGCTCTTAAGCTCTTCTATATTTCCATTGGTATGCAAATACACAGTGACTGTAGCTTCAAGCATTAACAGCATTAAACTTAAAGCTCATAAATTTACTAGGAAAATTTATCATCTAGTAGAAAACAAATGTTAAGATGCAATTCCCTAAAAGTAAAATGCTTAACAAGTATCATCCCATCAAGGTCCCTGCTATTATTCCTTTGTTTTTTTCTCCTTCTATGTTAATAGGCATACAAATATTAGCACATAAACTGTTTGCTTACTCTCAACTACGGCTAACAGTAACGATGAGGCGACCTTACCTTTTATATGTATTTAAAACCCAACTTAAAAGGCTAACAATCTCATTTGCTTCCAGATCCTCTGCAGCAAGTTCTTGCATGCGAGTGGCCAAAGCCTGGTGGTACATGTTTAACAATCTGTTGAAAATGTCATAATGTGGAGGAAAACATTGATCCAGCAGGGTTTTAGCCACGAGCAGGTCATCAAGGACGTATTTACGTATGATTTCTAGATGGCGCACAAGCCACATTTTGTCAGATTCTCTAGTATCTGCTTGAGTGCCTTCAATTCGTGTGCTCACTGTTCTTTCCAAAATGTTGAACATTTTTTCTTTCCATTTTTTTGGTCTGCCAGGAGGTATGAACCCAGTTTGTTTTTTCCGGTCTAACATGCGCCTGTCGATTTTTTCCTCCCTCTCAATAATCCTGACAACAGAAACAAGCAAAGTCGGATCTCGACGGACTGTAACAAGAGATCTTTGAACCACCATCCAAAGCTGTTTGGCCAGCTCCTCAGAAAGTTTCTGCATATTCCCAAAGTATGTATGGATGAGGTTCATGTCATGTGTGTTTTTGCTGTCCATGCGATACTGCTCATACATCAGGTTATCACGAGAACACTCCAAATCCATCAGTTTGCGGTGAGCTTGCAGAAGTTCCCCTCGCTCGATCAGATCCTGCGTCTCCCTGACTATCTCTGGAACTGAAACAACAGCAAAACATGATGAAGGAAGAAAAACAAAACAAACAAACAAACAAAAAAAACCCCCAAAAAACCCACAAAAGAGGTAAACCGATACAATAAAAATACAAAAAACATAGAACAATAAAAGCACTCGGAAACAAGCTGGAGAACAGACGTATTATTTTGAAATAATTTAACAAATATTTTTGAACTACTAAAAAAAAAATCTAGTAAATGCTACATATCTTTCTAATGTTCCATTTTTATTAGTGGGTAAATAAGCTAAGATCAAACTAAGTGCCAGCAAAACATAATTGCCTCTCTCCCTCATTCCCCTTCTTAAAATAAAAATAAGTCAATGACAATCTACCATGAAACAATTTGCAGTTGAAAACTTTTGTAAAGGAAAGGTAGTAAATAGCCTGACTAAAGTTACTTACCCTGCTGAACTTGAGGTTGCATAAAACAAACATACACAAAATTTTATCTCCTTGAACCAACAGTTTTTGCCTGCCTAAGGCACAAAGGAAGAATAGGGACAAATAATATTTATGCTGTTAAACTTTTTAGAAGATTTTTTTTTCTTAACTTTTTTGTATTTGAGCAATACTATGAAAGATAATTAGGATCCTGTGGGAGGAAATAAAATTAAAATCACAGCAGAAAAACTGTCACTACAAAAAAGGCAACTAGTGACAAAACAGGAATGTTCCAAAAAAGGTCTGAAACCAGTTATACACAACAATTAATCATGGTGAAAACCACTTGGATTATAGAAGATTTGTTTTGCTCACAGTGAAGTTATCACCAACTATACTTGTTAAACAGTCCTGGGGGAAGATGCTTCTCAATAAAAACCTCCCAGAATGCCAGAAAAGGCTTATTGTCTTAATTGTATTCAGTGTAAAAGAAAACAACAGCCTCAAAATAACTCATCACTGGAACAAAGATTTTTATTGTTCATTATTTTTATTGGTATTTGTGTGCATTGCACACATTGCATTGCACACAAATAGAAGTGCTACTCTTTAGGTTGCAGACAATATCTCACTTGGTACTCTAGCAGAGAGATACACACTTAGCAGAGATAAAACTAATCAACCTGGTATGACTGGGAAACAATTTTTATTAGTAAGTACACTTTGTGAATTGCTGTCAGGACAGAAGAGGAAAGAAAAAGTACTATGTAAATGAAGTTGAAGGGGTATGATAGGTTTAGACCTCATTACAGGAATAAAATTGTTAAAATCACTTAGATGCAGAAAAGTCCTGGCAAGAAATTCACCCTGATTCAATATGGGAAGGAATGTATAACAAAAAGGCTACATAAAAGCATTGAGTTAATCCTGTTTTCTTTATTTTTCCAGTATTCATTATATCCCATTAATCTTAGTTAATTTTGCAAATTTTCATAGTTGTGCAGTCATGCAAGGAAGCGTCTTCTATGTATAAATTCTTTATGCATGAGCTGGTTTCTGTGATTGTACTGTCCTATTTTGAAGCAAGGACTGTGCACAATTTGCACTGCACCTGAAGCAGTTTATGCTTTCACTTCTAACATTAGTGGAAATCCTTGAGGCTCTTAAGTGTTGTGTGGAAAATGTAGCCAGGAAATCTTCCACTAGAGATCTTGCTGTTTCATATTTTGCCTTTGCTTGCAAATTTTTTTGCTTTCTAAAGTTATCTGTGACTATTTTTACCTAAACAGGCTTGCTGTAGGTGCCCAAGTCACTGCCTACTTTACAGATCTTTCCAGAGTTTCTCTCTTTACATGCCCCTTACATATTTCAGTCATTTACACTAAACATGTCATCCCTGCTACTGATTGCTAGCAAAACCCTTCTTTGTGCCTAATGATGAAATAGGCCAGAATAGAAGTTCTTACAGCATAATTTAGTCCAATTTAAATGTTAATAAATGGTTATCAGCTGCTTCTCTGAACATGATGAGTAGGTGATTCTTCCTTAATTCTTAATTCCCAGTAAGGTTTAAAGTTCTTGACACTACTTGAAACCTTGCAGCTGCCAGTACTATTTTAAAGTGCTTTCAGCACGTCGTGGATTATATATAGAACATTAGATTACCTGAAAAGATGTTCTTGAGATTTTCTACAGCAGCTGCCAGTTGGCTATGTTGCACTACAGCATCCTTAACATCCTTGAGGTTTTCTATGGTGTTGATGCTTTGTCTCCAGTCCTTATTGACGTCTATCAAAGACTGCTGAATGTCCTTTACATCATTCAGTGCATTATGCAGTTGACTTAAACCTGTTCTTACTCCATCTAGTTGTGACTGGATTGCTGCCTTAAAGACAAACAAACAGACAAAAAAAGAACTCGTATCAATCATTATACGTTCCATACTTTCAACATTTCTCAAAAATTTATTTTCATTTCAGTAACCAACATTTTTCAGAGGAAAAAAAAAACTGAAAAGGTAATACTGTAGCTTACTAGAAATGTGTAACTTACTGTGTGTGAACATACATTTTTTTTTTTTTAAGTTCTGAAGTTGTAGCCAGTTTTAAAGGACCTAGATACATCTGGTTCACCCACAAGGCTACCATAGGAACTGTGGCAGGTAGATCATAATTTCTACAAATCTATATTAAACCAGGATCATAGGAAGGCAGAGTTCCTTCATAAATTAATTTCAAACGGGGAATATTAGAAGAAAACTGATTGCGATGTTTCAGCAAAATGCTTGGTATGTACAGATTCACAAAGTATTTTACTACAGCAGCTAGAAAATTTTGACTTGTAACAAATGTTTTTAAAATTATGTTAAAAAGTTCTAAAAAGACTCTTCTGGCCTACAGTGACAGACAGCCAAAATAAACAAAACCCCCACATAAGCCGTATTGAATAAAATTTCAACACTGTGAAACATCAACAACCAGACACAAAGAGAAGCTGTTGATACAGATATCTCTTGTGACAGGTAACACTTGAAATAAGGACTCATCAAATAAGGCTACTAGTCCTGAATATCATTTAACAGAAAAGGCACTTTACAGAACATACATTATTGTGCATATCTGAGTGAAAGAAATCAGATCACATCCACCTGTCTTTTTAATATATGTATTTTTAACTAAGATGAAATCAGCCAAGTGGAAAATTAAACTGATCATAAGATACTTCAAAAGACAGGTCCAGACATCAGTGAAAACTCAGCTACATATCTCAAAGACTTGAAGTAACCATCAAAGGAATGAGGCACTAACAGTTTTGCTAACTGAAAACAAATTTTTTTGTCCTACTGCTGCAGCCAAAAAGCTTGGACTGTCGTGGAACTTTCTGTCTGATGCTAGAAGCCAAAGAGGAAATCCTGGTAACCATGAACAACATTGATTGTGTTTTAAATGTACTGGGAAAGTACCAGAAAAATGTGGTGATTCTTGACTACTGCTGTTTATGTACTTTCAAATTATGATGTTGATTTTATTGATAAAAATGCATTTTCCTGTCACACTCAGTACAATTAAGTACTGATAAGGCATTTTATACAGTATCTATCTACAAAACTGCTGCACTAACACATTTTTTGCCTACAGGAACTGAGGTAATTAGGATACTGAAATTTAATACCATACTTAAACACAACCTTCTGAAGCCAACCATAAAGTATTTTAAAAATCACATGACCATTAAGTGTTCAATACTTATAATTTGTTATTACAATTTGTTCTAAGACAAATCTTCCAAGCATTACATAGTCCAACTTTTTCCTGTTTAACTTTTGCAGAAACTTCTTTATGTTAAACAGAAACATCACTGATCTTGGTCACTGACACAAATAGCCAAGGACAGTTCTTAAAAAAGACATCCACCCAGGTTCAGTTTGTCTTGTAACAGTCAGCTGGGGCCAAGGGAGGGGGCTGGGGATTGAGGTATGTCCTAGCATTGTGGATGACAATTGTGACAGATTTTAGCTATCTTCCATAAACTCATGTAAGTCAGAGACTAAACTAACTGATCTTTTTCAGATACAATCATTAATTTTGTGCTACAAGTTCTGTATGCAATCATTAAGACAAAGTTTTGTTGGCTGACAAGCTATACAGCATGGGGATAGCTGTTCATGCATAAACTGCTGAAGTTCCAGGATCTAAGAACACTCTAACTGCCTGAATAAGATTTCAGTAAAATACACAGCTCTATTCTGTGTTATTTTCAGGATGCAAAGTTACTGTTTTGGATACAGAGCAAAAATTACAGTCTGAGGTTTAAAACTAACTGGATGAAAATGTCAAAAGAAAAAACAGAATGAAAAACCAAAAAAAAGTACATCCCTGCTGCACTGTACACATTCAGGTTTACCACACTTTGTACCTTGAGTCGAGCTTCTACTGAAGCCTTCTTACGAGCTTCCCTCCGGCGATACTGCTCCACTTTATCCAGCTGATCAGGACGCTGAAGCATTCCTGCTACTCTCTGAACAGCTGTAGCAACTGCTTCCCTATCTGTCTCCTCCATTGTTGATTAGGTCCTCAAAATGCCTTCATACATTTTAACAGTACTGAAAAAGAAATGGGACGTTTTTAGAAAAGACATTTTCAATCGATGGCTAGGCATCATTTCAAAGTTAACACCTTGAGAACTGATTCTGGCAGTAAAAACTGCAGCTTGACAGAAGCATTATTAGAAAGCACTGTAAAAAGCAGTAATCAGAATTCTAAAAGAATCACATTTGAAGTGCCTTAACTCCCTTTCATTAGTTGACCTGAACTGTTCTCTCGTTACTGTTTTTTTCATTTATCTTGCTCTCTGCAAGATTCGATCAAAAAACTAAACAAGGGGGAAAAAAGCCAACAAAAAACCCAAAACCAACCAACCAAAAAAAAACCCCAAACCAGCAAATCTTAATTTAAGAAAAAGATTCTACCTTACTCTAGAATAGACTTGGCTATTAAAAGGGTCATTTAAAACTTGTAGCGTGTCCAAGTGAAAAATCCTAACTCTTCCTGAGCTAGAATCTTATGGACCCTAGAGATCCATAGTGCCCCTACAAAAGCTCAAGTTTTGGTACCAAAAGCATTGAGAAACATAGCTGTGGAAGTTCCAGATCCAGATACTTAACTATAGAGTTGAGTTACCTAGAGTAAGTTGCACAGGATGGTGTCCAAGTGGGTTTTAAATGTCTCCAGAGACAGAGACTCTACAACCTCTCTGGGCAGCCTGTTCCATTGTTCAGTTACCCTTACAGCAAAGAAATTTAAACCTCCTGTGGTCCAGTTTTTTGCCATTGCCCCTTATCTTGCCATTGGACACCACTGAAAAGGGTCTGGTCATATCCTCCTGACACCTCCCCTTTAGATATTTATAAGCATTGATGAGATCCCCACTCTGTCTTCTCCAGGCTGAAGAGACCGAGCTCCCTCAGCCATTCCTCAAATGGTTGATAGATGCTAATTTTTTTTATTTCCTACTTTTTCAGTTCTTTTTCTTCAATTCTGCTGCCATTACTACAGATTATACAGTCTTGTATCCATATTATTCCTTGAAAGTATCACTTTCAAAGCACATAAACTCAGATTGATTAGTGATCTGATTAAGAACTGTTTCAGGGCCACAGAACTGGAAGAGCAAAAGCAAGAAAACTCATGGATCAAGGGAAAGAAAGTTAACAGGTGAAGGAAAAAGGAAACTAATTAAAAACCCGAACCAAAATAAACACATGAAGCAGAGAATACCACTCCCCACCTTCAACAAACAAACCAGTGCCCCAGATAGCCTCTGAACAGTGACCACACTGGAAGCCACCTCACCCACTTAGTTCTTTTTCTTTCCCGTTTTTCATTGCTGAGCATGACATTGTACAGTACCAAATGCCCTCTGGCCTGTTTGGATCAGCTGTCCTGGTTATGTTCCCTTCCAACCTCTTGCCCACCCTAACATACTCAAGGGGGAGTGGAGGACTGAGTAGGGGAAAAGAGAAAGCCTCGAGGCTGTGCAAGCACCCTTCAGCTGCACCCCAAACACCCAGCTACAAATCCAACACACAGCACTGTACTTGCTGCTATGAAGAGTTAACCTTATTCCACCCAGTACAGCATGACTAGAATTAGTCATTTTACAACTTACCAGTTAAAACTTTACCAGGAAAGGGTTGTCCAAGAGCTAGTTGGTAAGACCCTAAAGTCTGTATCTCAAGTCACTTCATGCAGTATCTCAAGACCTCTATCCCTAGTATCTTCAAAACTTACACACATAAGTATGCACTTATTCCAGAATAATTTCTACAGTGTAAACTCACGACCTACTTTACTTCCTCAGCTGTGCAACTATCACTTTTCTGCTAATAGTCTGTTAACTTGAAATTACATTTGATTTCCTATGCTATGTCTCAACAACTCAGGTTCAACTCCTACCATTCACACTTTTGAATGAATATTGATTAGTTCAATCACAGAACTGGTTGGGTGGGAAAAGACCTTAAAGAACATCCAGGTCAAGCCTCTGCCATGGGCAGGGATCCATTTCCAAGTTATCAAGACTGCAGCTTTACTGTATTTGTCAAGTTATTTTAAAATATTAATTTATTACATAAATACTACATGTAGCAGACAACTTTATGCTGAATTACTGCCTCTAATAGGAACTCCAGATACATTCAACAGACTTATGATAGCTTCAACTCACACAGCCACTACACAGGCACATTAAGTAGACCTCAGGAAGAAAATTAGTAGTCAGCATCCTGTAATCTCCTATCCAATTACATGCTCAATTGCTGAGGCTGGGAGGTGGTTGCACAACTACTAACCATTCAAAAGACATTAGACAAACTTTAAAAAAGCCATCTTAACTTTAGACAGAGGCTGCTGGCCAAACCCACAAACATCTCCAGAGCTACGCACTGGAAGATGGGAACAAAAGAAAGTCCCGAGAAGTTTTGTAAAGGCTGCAGCTACAAGCACACCCTCCTCCGTACTCCAGCTCCGGCCAGGAGCCGAGGGGCGACCCAGCGGGGACGACACACTCAGGGGGGAGGCCCCTGCCCCCCCCAGAAAGGAGCTCCCGGGCAAGAGGCGCGCAGGGACACCGGGGTGTGGGGCACAACACCTCACAAGAAAGCTCGGAGGAAGGGGCAGCAGACCCCGACCGGCAGCCTGACGGAGGTGGCTCAAGCCGAATTATTTGCCACCAACGCAGGTGGCCGTCCCCCCCACCCCCGCCGGGCAAAGGCCGGAGAGCTGTCGCCGGGCACGCAGGCGAGGCTCCAGACCCGCCTCGCCGACCTCCCCCCGCCTCGGCCTCGACCCGCAGAACGGCTCCCGCACCGGAGGAGCCCTCAGCACGCTCTTCGGCCCCGCCACCCTCAGGGGTTCCCCGGATCGGCCTGGCCCACAGCCCCAGCCAGCCAGCCAGCCCGCCCTTTCCCCCCGCTTCCCGCTGATGCCAAACTTGGGTGGCTACAGAGGCAGCGCCAGCCCAGCAACAGCCTGGCCCGGGGGCGCTCAGACGCCTGGGATCGGGCGCAGGGCCCGCAGCGGGGGCCGAAAGTGCCGCAGCTCCCACTCACCGGCTGCAGCCGCCCCTCGGGAAGGCACTGACAGGACGGAGCTGCGCAGGCGCCGGGAGAGCGGCATGGAGCAGGCGCAGAGCGAAACCCACCCGGCTCCGCTCCTCCCCGCTCCTCCCCGCTCCTCCCCGCTCCTCCCCGCTCCTCCCCGCTCCTCCCCGCTCCTCCCCGCTCCTCCCCGCTCCTCCCCGTCTCTGTGCTTGCGCATGCGAGCTGAGCATTCACACCTGTGCGTGGGGCAGGGCTGCGGTCCCGGAAAAAAAAACAAAACAAACCCCCCTCCCCCCCCCAAAAAAACCCAAAAACCCAAGCCCTCATAACTAAAGCCGTTTTAGTGGCTGCTGAGTGCCGGTGCTTCTGAGGAGCTTCGTCCCGGTGGCGGGGGGGATGCGTAGGCGCACACCAGAGCGGGCTGGGGCCTGCGGGGATACCGGCGGCTCCTCCTCATCTTCCTGCCGCCTTGTTTTTTTTGGGGGGAGGGGGTTTGGTTTTTGTTTTTGTTTCTGTTTGTTCGTTTGTTTTACAATGCCTCAGTATCGAAGGCGCTGTCAGTACTCCTGAGGGGTGATTTAAGGTCGCTCTCTACAACTCCCTGAAAGGAGGCTGTAGCGAGGTGGGAGTTGGACTCTTTTCCCAGACGACTTTCAACAAGACAAGAGGACACAGTCTTAAGTTGTGTCAGGGGAGATTTAGGTTAGATATTAGAAAGAATTTCTTCACGGAGAGGGTGATCAGGCAATGGAATGGTCTGCCCGGTGAGGTGGTGGATTCTCCGTCCCTGGAGACATTTAAAAAAAGACTGGATGTGGCACTCAGTGCCATGGTCTAGCAACTGCTCCGGTGGGTCGAGGGTTGGACTTGATGATCTCTGAGGTCCCTTCCAACCCGGCTAATTCTATGATTCTATGATTTAAAACGAATAAAATGCGGAAGCCCTTGGCAATATTAAAGATTTGAGTGTGATGGGTAACCCGTGGCAGTGAGAGCTGGGTGCTTGGCTCCCACCTCGACAGTCGTCTGGAGGAAAGGGAACATGCTCTGTTAAGGCAGATGCAGGTGGATAATCGTGCAGTCCGTTCCCGGTTTCTTTGGAAGTGGCTTTGCCCGACAGAGGAAAAGGAAGGGTCTCTATTCAGCCACTTCTGCTCCCGCACCAGTTGCCCAGAGCCCATTTTGCCGAGTGGTGTGGGTCCCAGGGTGCGGGTCACCACCGCAGCCTCCCCTGTCTCTGCACTTCAGAAACTATGAGGCTCAAGTAAGCTGCTTGCTGTGGAATTGATTTATATGGAAGGGGGAACTGTGGTGCATTTAAAAAACAACAAGTAGTTACGAAACCAGCAGCGGGCTGGGTGGATGCAGCAGGAAACGGGGACAGGCGAGGTGTCCCCTGGGGACTGAGTTGTTGGTTGGGTTTGTGTAGGGGTTGCCATAGCAGCTGCCAGCAGCTCCAAGGCAGACCGAAGGCTTAAATCCCCTTCAGACACGAAGCAAGTGCCTAAGCCTCTGCTCCCTGCCCGGAGCTTCCAGTGGGACCTGCAGGAGCTCAGCCTCTCCCTCCCTGCGTGAGTTCCCATCTCGGTCTGATCACAGAGGAATTGCAATTTTTTGACATTGGAAATAAAGTTTTGCTCCGGGGCAGCCTTAGGGGAGCTTTTATTGTTTTGTAAACTGCTTAGATCTTCTGATTTTAAATTAGCAACCAAAAGCAGGTCACTCTTCCCCCCCCCCCCTAATTTCCTTGCTAGTCTACTGTATATATTGGTGATGTAACAGGGATAAAATACTGAAGGTGTGACTGTCTATTAAAACGTTATATTGTCCGGGTATTTTTTGTATTGTTGGCTTAGGTTGATTTTTGTGTGGTGGTGGAGATGGAGGAGGCTGAGGGAGGTGAGACCAAGTTAGGTGGAAGAATCGAGCCTGGTTCCTCTCCTGGTCACTTTGCACAGCACAAATCAGAACAACTTGGAGGAGCACAACTTTCTTTCAAGCCTGACACTGAGCTCTGTCCACCTCTCATTGCTATAAAAAAAGGTAAGGAAGAAGATAATTATTTGTAAATACTTAATATTGGCTTTTACATGGGAAAAAAAGTCAAGAAAGAGTTAAAACCTAACTAATAAGTAGCATTTTAATTTTATAACAGGTACTTGTATATAGTGGATGGGTATCTGCTATTCTGAATGTATTAGTGTTGGGTCTGCAATGTGGTGTTTTCAACTTTATAAAGAAATACATATAAATAAACACAAGCACATATGGGGTTTTTGTATGTGTGTATTCACAGGGTCGGGCACAGTGCAGCTCTGATTCATTAGGAAATTTCCTAATGTTGAATCATATTAGCATTATTAGAACCATTTAATTATTTTTAAAAATACAACAAAGATTACTCTGCAGTATGCCATGCAGTGTTTTATCTCTTTTCTGGAATATATCAACAGTAATAATATATTGAATAATTATTTCAAAGATTGAGTGTGGCCTTGTGAAGGAGGATCAGGTCAGGGAATGTTTAGGCAAACTGTACATGCTAAGTCCATGGACCCCAATGGGATGTTCCCACATGTGCTGAAGAAGCTGGCTGATGTCATTGCAAGGCCATGCTCAATAGCCTTTGAATGTTCATGGCAACTGGGAGAGGAGCCTGGAGGAAAGCCAATGTCACTCCTTTCTCCGAGAAGAACAAGAAGGCAGACCCAGGCAAATAAAGGCTTGGTCCCTGGGAGTGAGGCATCAACTAATCCTGGACACCATCTCCAGGCATGTGGAGCACAAGAAGGTGATTGGGAGTAGTCAACGTGGATGGTAGGTGAGGGGAGTGCAGTGGACATGGTCTACCTTTTCTTCAGTAAGGCTTTTGACACTGTCTTGTGTTGGGGAGTTTTTACTGTGCCCCTTGAGGTGAATAAATACATATGAAGAATATAAAGTACTAAAATATATATAAACAAGAACTGAACAAAGCACTGGATAGAGCCATACCACCACAAGCATTTCTACAAAGAGTCTGCAAAGATGCTTCATGAGCCAATTCCAGCACCAATCTGGTGAAGGTCAGCAACTGGGGCACCTCAGCCCAGCCTTCAGTCTGTCCCCCAGCACTAGCTGTGCTGCCCAAAGGATGCCGAGCACTCCCAGGATGACTACAAGACAATGCTTCTGATTCTTATCAGCAAGGGAAACCACACTCCCTTACCTGGTGTTCTTCTCTCTCTGGCTTTCCTGCTTCCAGCCAGCTTAACTCTTTCTGCAGTTGGGCCTTCTTGATTCCCATGCCAAATCATTCCTTGATCACAGGTTACTACTGCTGAGCAGTTACAATTTGAATTTTCCCTTCACTCTTGTGAGATTTTCATAGAGAATTTAATGAACTGTGGGCTAGATAAGTAGACAGTGAGATGGACTGAAAACTGATTGAACGGACAGGCCCAGAGGGTGGTGATCAGTGGCACAAAGTCCAGTTGGAGGCCAGTAGCTAGAAGTGTATCCCAGGAGTCAATACTGCATCCAGTCCTGTTTAACATCTTCATTACTGACCAGGGGGATGGGACAAGTTTGCTGATGACACATAACTGGAAGAAGTGGATGATACAGCCGGGGCTTATGCTACCATCTAGAGGGACCTTGAGAACCTGGGGAGTTGGGCTGGCAGGAACCTTATGCAGTTCAACAAGAGGAAGTTCAGATTCCTGCACATGAGGAGAAACAGCCCCATTCACCACTACATGCTGGGGGCTGCCCAGCTGGGAAGCAGCTTCGCCAGAAAGGATCTGGAGATCTTAGTGGATGCCATGTTGAGCATGAATCAGTGATGGGCTGTTGTGGCAGAGAAAGCTAATGATACCATGGGCTTGATGAGGAGGAGAGTTGCCAGGTCAAAAGGGTTGATCCATCCTCTCCACTCAACACTGGTGAGGTCAGACCTGGAGTGCTGTGTCCAGTTCCAGGCTCCTATGTACAAGAGAGACATGGGCTTACTGGAGAGAGTCCAGTGGAGGGCCAAGAAGATGATGAATGCACTGGAGAGTCTCTTCTATCAGTAAGGGCAGAGAGAACTGGGACTGTCCAAACTAGAGAAGGGGAGGATCAGAGGAATCTCATCAGCAGGTATGTAAAGATGGAGCCAGGCTCATTTCAGCGTCCAGTGACAAGACAAGAAGCAATGGACACAAACCAAAGCACAGGAGGTTCTGTCTGAACATCAGGAGACACTTTTTTTCTATGAGGGTGATCAGGTACTGGCACAGGTTGTCCAGAGGGGCTGGAGTCTCCCACCTTGAAGATATCCATGATCCTGGGCAACCTGCTGTAGGTGGCCCTATTTCACTGGGGCAGGAAGCAATTGGGCCACATGCCTTTCAGCAGTCCCTTTTGGTTCCTCAACCAATTTTTGATACTGTGAATACATTATAATCAGGGACTTATTTGGAAAAGAAACCCAATCTGTAAAGAAAATTGTAAGGATATCAGTGCTATTAGAATATTACTTTTAGTCACAATCTCATCATCTATTTAGAATCAAGAGTAGTTCCTGAAAGTTTAGTGAGCTTCTCATTAGCACTACTGCATGCTCCACTGAAGATTGTATTTACTGCCAAGGATGGAACCTTGTAGCAATTACAAATAACACTGTTCAGTGCTTTCAAATAATTATTTCTGTTAAGGAAAGGTAGAGCAGTATTTAGCAGTGCTTTGTAATTAGAAAAATATTTAAAGAGGGAAATGATGGCTGGGTGGAGAGATGTTATTGTACTTGATATCAGGAAAACATGAATCATCTGTTGCTTAAATTACTTAAAATACAGAAATCTTAATTTCTAGGAAAAACAAAGGCATGTGAGAAATTTTATTAAATAACTTGAAGGGCCTGAAAGATTCCTAAGGAATTACTTAGGGATAAGAATCAGCAGAAGATAGTTACACATTCTAAGTATATATGTCTTATTTTTATTGCAAATATTGACAGTCTTTATTCTTCAGATATTCCATGTGCTCTAGTTGTCTTGCAAGTCTTTGCAGGTTTGTTAGAGATGCATAAGGCTTACAGTCAGAATTTAGATGAAGGAACAGAAGAGGAATAACTGGTTGTGAATAGCAAATGTGAAAATTGACAATACTTCAGTTTCTGTTTTGTTTTGTTTTTTCTTTTCCAGAACTGATTTCTTCCAGATAGTACCTTAAGTTGCTTTTTCTTACCTCTACTGCTATCAGTAGGGATTCTTTGCAATTGAACTTGAAATAAAAGCCATTATAAGGCACCTTTTCACCCCTAACAACTTCTATCAGTTTCTGCTGAAGCACAGGTGCTCTCTGTTTGTTTCCTGTCTCATTTTCCCCAAGCTGAGAAGAGGTGAGCCAGCAGATAGCGAGATACAACGTAGTGACAGCATTGTGGGTCATATAAATTCATCTCTTTTGCATGTACTTGCATAATTAAAACTTGTCACTTCTTTTAACTAGACACAGAAAGCAAGCAGCATAGACGTGGAGGGGCCCTGAAGACAAGGAGCACTGAGCTAGGATCTGCTGCCACAGGATCACCTTTGGCTGCTGTTCTTCCGGCAAGTGTTGTAATATGAAAATAGGTGGTGATTCAGCTACCTCTTCTCTGTACAGATTATTCTTGAAGTTTTCATTGACAGAATTTGGCCTAATACTACAGCTGAGCTCCCAGTGAGCCACAGAAAAATTTATATGATGTTAAGCAATTTACTTTCTGTGCTCTCAATGTGTGTTGCTGGAATTTTGGTTTGGGTGGGGTTTTTGATTATCCACTGGTTAGTCCCCTTTCTTTGCCAAGATGAAAATTAGTATCAGTTAAGAATACTTGAATAAAGCCATGTTACATCAGGAAGGCATAGGTGAACCAGGAAATCCATCTGTTGTCATGAAAGCCAGAGATGAGAAAAGATCAGATGATCAGTTGTCACAGATGTATTGGGACATTCATGGGAGACAAATGAACTGTGAATCAGAAAAGATGCAGTTTTTAGAGACATCAAAATTATACTGATTAACAACTAGTTATTCAGGCATTCTTGGTGCTTCCTCATCTCAAACAGCTGCAGGCAGAGACAGGGGTGGTGTAGAACATCCATTCAGTCTGGGGTAAAACCAAACTATAGGAGGCAATGGCAAAGTTAACCAGCTTCTCGTTTTTTTTAATCCAAGAGTAACTATGCATTGATTACAGTTTCTAATTAAGATTACTGGGAATATGGTGTAGTTTATCTTCGTTTCTCTCCAATAAAAATTGTGAGGTGCAGACACCCCCAGACTCCAAATACTCATGTCAGTGGAAGTTGAGTGTAAAGGAAAATTTTCAGTGTGGTGACTTTTTTACCCAAATCTCTAGATTTCCTTAGAACTGCTAAGGATTCTGTTGATTTAAAAACATTATTCACCATATCTATTTTTGGTCTTATCAAGATTGTTAGAAAGACTTTAAAGGAAAACATTGTCTACATAAATTTCCCCTTTATCATTCTGCTACTATCCTCATATGACCCGTGTACTAAGCATGGATTGTATATTGTTTTATTGTTTCCACTGAGGTAATAACTTGATACTCTATCTTAAAATACTAGCAGCATTGAGAGATGGATTTGCAAAGCTGAGTTTTGAACTGGAGCTTTTAAAGTGCTAAATTTATATTGTCACCTTAGCCAGGATCCACATCTGATTCTGAGTTCCTGCTCTGAAATTTTCACTGTAGTGGCTTTATGCTGAGAATGAATTCTTCCCTAACAAGTTAATTATTACTACCCTTCCCTCTGCATTCTTTAGATGGAATTTTTTGTGTTGCTGCTTGACGTAGTTTATGAAGTAGTTTATGAAACCAGCTTAAAGATCAACAGTATAAAATACAAGCTTTAAACAAAGAAGAAGAATCTTTCTATAACAAACTTTTATTTTCTAGACAACTGCTAAGAAAAGCATAGTACTTCCCAGTGAAACTAGAAAAGAACTAGCCGAGAAAGCCAAAGTCACCAAAGAGGAGAGAAGAGCTCAAATAGATGAAAGACACAAGTATTTGGTATCAAGATTAGCAGACGGGATAGGCTTAAATGAGCAGCTAGTGGAGGAGGCCATTATTTCTGATGAAAAGGTAAATATTAATTAAATTATTATTGGAAATTTTTGAAATACATTGAAATCACTTCATAATTAACTACTTGCGATTTTGTTTTTAGTTTCAACTTACAGAACAATTCTTTGCTGCTAGTGGACTTAAAAAGTTGCTCTTCTTTTACCAAGATACATTGCAGGTATGTTTCTGTTATTATTTCTGCCAAAACAAAGTTGCATTTTTAAAAAAAGTATTGCATGACTGTTGCAAAATTGAGCAAATCTTAGCAGAGATTTTTTTTTTCCTATGTTTACTAATGTGGAAAGAAACTATATCAGGCAATGGAATGGTCTGCCCGGTGAGGTGGTAGATTCTCCGTCCCTGGAGACATTTAAAAAAAGACTGGATGTGGCACTCAGTGCCATGGTCTAGCAACTGCTCCGGTGGGTCAAGGGTTGGACTTGATGATCTCTGAGGTCCCTTCCAACCCGGCTAATTCTATGATTCTATGATTCTATATCTCATTGTTTAGATATTGACACCCTGGCTTACATGGAAACCAAAGAATGCTCTGTGGTATGATTTGGTACTGTTCTGGTTTTCATAGAAGAATACTTAAAATGGCCAAGTACAATTTTTAAAGGATAAAGATAATTAAAGCAAGTGTTCACAGTATTCATATTTTTAAAAAAGACTAGATTAATTAAGCATTATAGGAATGGGGAATTCTTTGTGTAAGAACAGCCTTCTTTTGGTTTGAACAACACTAGTTCTGCTGTGGAGGAAGCACTGATTCAAATGGGTGAAAAATGATGCAATTTTTGCCTAAGTTACAGTGGCTACATATATATCGTCCTATAATATCAAGCTTGGAAAAAATTAACTAGTAATAAGATAGTTGTGGTCCCAAAGATGTAACTCTCTCCCATTCAGTTTTGAGAAAAAGAATCCTCTTCATAAAAAGCAAAATATTTTGTTCAGCTTCCGCTCAGTGGGTGGTATCATAAGGTCCCAAGGGACCTTGAAATAGCCTTAAAATAGAATTCACATGACTATTTTGAGATTCCTGAACTGCCAAAGTCCTTCCTCATCCATTTCAGGTTATGCCATTCAAGAACCACATTAGTGTGTGTTAACTCTCCATGTGGTGGTATTTTAGGCTTGCTGGGGAGAAAAAAGTGATTGAAAATGGTTGTCAGTTAAGTGCAAGAATGAATTACAGATTTCTTATCGGTTTATTACTCAAGTTGCTTAGACACTTTGCAAAGCACAGAATCAACTCAGCTTTTTACTGGGACTGTGTGTGCACATTTCTGGGATGAACATACTGTTGTCTGACTTAAAACAAGATGAAACTAAAAGTCTTGAAAGTGTTTTACTCAACTTACAAGCCAGAAATAGATGCCCAGCTTGAGTTAAATGAAACATTTCATTTCTACATTTACTTTTCTTTTATTTTGGTCTTTTTAACCATTAAAATATGATTTTATGAAAAGTTTGTTGCAAAAGCAGTTTGGCAAAAAAAAAAAAAAAAAAGAAAAAAGAATATTTTTGACGGAAAACATGAATGACATCTCTAACGTCTTCCACCCCATTCTGATGAGTCAAGAGAATTCATTAAATTGGCTGTTCTGTCATGAGTTTGGTTTCAAACGTACTGAAGAATTGGAGATTACTCAGGGACAGTACCACATGAGTTTGCCCTGTTCTTTTCTGGTTTTGGCCATTCTGAGAGACAAAATACTGGCCTGGGCAGTGTGTTGACCTGACCTAATAGACATGTTCTTACTATGATTTGTCAAAGGTTCTTTCTTCAGTACTGCTTATCTCTCTTTTTCACCAGCTTGGGTGCATGGTGTTCACTTGAGGCTGTGCATGTGGTTTAGGAGATGGTGATTTATGATGGAAGCAGGGAGCCACCACTATCATACATCATTCATTTAGTCCAAAAGGGACTGAACGTTTACTTTTTAGGAAGAGGCTTCTCCTCAAACTTGAAAGATGAATATACCTGCAGGCTTTTCCCACATTCTTTTGTGCTATTTTCTTGTTAGTTTCAACAGTTTATTTTCCAAAGTCTGTGATAGAAAATCAGGGGGATGAATGTTGTTCTTAAGCTTAACTTTTTGTTGCTTCAAAGTGAAGATGTTGTAGGTACAACTCAGTGGAGAGGGAGCAGTGACAGCAAGACTTTTCAGAGAGGAATTTTTCAGAGTGGTGTATGGTTAAAGACATGGACAGAAAACTATATTTATTTGCATTGGTGGCAGGATCTAGCTGAGTGTTCCTTGTGAGTCCTGCTCACAATTACACTATGACTTAGCAGATCAGGCACATGACTTTCTGCAAGACATCTGGTTTGTTTTGATGGAGGAAGTTGCCCTAGGAAAGACTTCAGATTTGATTTAATTATGTTTTCTGAGACTTTTTCCCCCTTCTTTGAGTGTTTTCTGAAAGAAGAGATCTATGAAACTGTTTAAGAGGATAAAGGAAATCTCATAATTTCTATCTGGGAATTACTAACTGATTTGAAATGAATTTACCTATAATTCACGCATTCAAATGGGATGAGGTAGTATTTGTATGACAGTAGTTTTTATTTTATTAACCTCTTACTTAAAATTTAATTGCTAGCAAAAGTCAGATGCGCCATTGAGGTTGGATGGGTCAACCAGCACTCTGCTTCAGAAGAAATTATTTATTACCATGGGTTCTACTGAGGTATGGTCGAAAAATTAATTTGAATACTGAAAAAACATAACAGTTATGCAATGTTAAACAGCTTTTTGTAATTCTTGGATAGATATTTAAATACTGTGTTCTCATAATGCAAGATTTCCAAAAATTTCTTGAGCTGACACTGGACTTCACAAGTGAAAAAAGTGATTAATGGATTTGACTGTTTGAGAGGAGAGCAGGTCAAATAAACCCTTGTTAAAAATCACAGGTCCTGGCATTTTTGTTAGTGACTGCATGTTTAAGTATTTTCCAGTGCTCGTGCACTCCAAGTTTAAAAATGAAGTTCTCCAGTGGTTTTAGTAATACTGCACATTACTACAAAAATACCTCTAATAATTCCTTTATTTCATTCAAGTCTTTATAAAAACTTCCTCACTGTAATGTCTAAACATTATTCAGCAAATATTCAATGTAGTAATTAACTTTTCAGATTAATTTTCTCTGTCTCTGTTGAGGTCAATGAGGTATGTCATTCACAGTTTTCTTTGAATAAGGCGTGGTGATGTCTTTTTTTTCTTTTGTGCCTCAGTGATTTTATATTGTTCTGCTAGAGAAGACATATTTGAGGTTCATTCATATGACAATTGGAATAGCTTTTCAAGTTTGTTATAGTTGGCTTGTTATTAGGTTTAATAGATTACAATTGAGCATTGTCTCAGTACTGATTTAAAACTTACATTACTGCGGTCCATGAGAAAGGAGAAGGTTAAGAAGCTAAGAAGTCTTTGGACCAGAAATTTTTAGTAACGTTTAACTTATATTTTTTAAAAAATTAATTCCTTTTTGCATGTAGTTCTAAGATGGTCCATTCTTGTCTAGGTATCTATGAAAAGTACTGTAAATGTCTGAAAGCTGACAATATATTTAGGGTTTTTTAGTAAATTTATGTTGGCAGATTTGGAAAGGAATGTGATGATCTTGTGGATAGGTCCATAAATGGGTACGGTAATGACTAAATGGGAATACATCATCTAGCAGCTCTTGTGCAACAGTAGCAGTTGGTCAGGGAACAGAAGAGGAATGGAGCTCAGCAGGAAGGCTCACAAGCATTACCTAAACTTCATTTTCTTTGTAGAAATGTGATACTGGACTAGTCTGTCCAAAAGGGCATTTTTTACTTTCTTAATCCAGATGGAGAAAAAACAGTGTTTGGTTTGAGAGGGACAGATTTGGAAGTATCCAAAGCTTTTTTTTTTTTCTTCATGGAAGTATTTTTTTACAAGTTTGCTTTCAGCACACTAAAGTTGTTAAGTACATTACTTTTACTGTACACATGTATTCTTTCTAACTGGATGCATTTTGTCCTTCTTGCAGAATTTTACAGGAACTTGTGCGTTTTTCCTGAGGACATCAGATAAAGTTGTAACTGTATCGAATGTTTCCCAGGTCAGACTAAAATTAATCAGTGTTTTCTTTTTACATAACATTTTATTAGACCTTTAATCATGCAATGGCAGTCAATAAAACAAGCAAGGAGTGCTTTTGTGCAAACGTCTAGTTCTGTGTTGAATGGAAGTTTTTTCATCCGGATAAGGATTTATGACAAAGAACTGTTCTAATGACTTAGAAATTGTTTTATAACAACAATAACAATAAATAAGCTCATCGAGGGGTGACAAAGGAATTTCTAGGCACTTTGTGTGCCCTTTGGTTGGGATCCTGGCAGAATGGTTGTCCAAACTCTTCAGTTAGCTGCCTTGGTGCTTTCTCTCTCTGGTTCTCTTGTGATCACTTTCTTTCAGCAGGGTCTGTCAGGTAGCTGACATCAATCTTCATTCCTTATATGAGGCAATATTTTTGGATACTATAGAAGGTGAAAGAAGCCCTAATTTTCAGACTTCCACTCTTCACACTGATGAGGCTTGGAGCTCAGGCTCAGGCTGATTTGACAACTTTTGTTTTACCCTGAAAAGCTGTGTAGGAACAGCTGGAATGAGAACCTGAGAACTCAAGAACATGTAGAAACACGTGGGTTGGTACCCTATTTCTCAAGAGGAATCGTTGAATCTTTAGAGTGGAAAGGAATGGATCAGCTCATATGTCAACTTTGTCCTTCCTAGAGATTCATAAGTCTCAAAAGATGTAATTTTTCTTGTCTTCTCCCTCTCTGCAATAAACACAAACTCTGTCATATGGGAGAAACTGGCATTGTTGAAAGCATCTAAAGGGGGAAAATGGAGGTCAGCTCATTTCTTCATTATCCTTCAGTCCTTTCCTTCTGCTATTTTGTTAGCACACTCTCGTGCACAAGCAAGTATTTAGGAACATTTCTTTTTTTATAATCTTGTGGGCATTGCCTCCCAGGGTGCATGTCCAAGCATGTGAAGAAACCTGGCATTTCTCATAAGCTTTCTCATAAGCACTTCTTCAAGCCGAGTCATGCCTTGGGTGTCAACCATAATTCCTCCACTTTTTGAGAAAGAGCTTTCTACCCTCTTGTAATCTAATGGGATTATAATACTCTAATCTTGTTAGGACATAGTATTCCATACATGACAACAGTCTTAAATGCTCTTCTTTTGTATGCAGGTTGGGAACTAGCAAGAAAAATGTTAGAGAAATTGATAATCAAGGTAGCCAAGAGTGATGAAGCCTCTTACAAAAATCCATTTTTAGTTTCTAAAATACTCTGGAACTGCTGTCTTTACACAGCAGAACTTGGGAGGGGGACCTTATAGGGCAGAAGTCAGTATGCTTTCCCCCATATCAGTGAAACATTCATCATGATGAAGGCAAAATCTGTGTCTATTTAAGCAGTTTAGAAGTTCTGAGTAAGTTTCCCTCTCTGCTAATGGGAAACATCCAGAGCTGAAATGGCTAGTCAGTTTCCTCATAGAAGGCATGTGGCCCATATTTAGGTTGTATGCCTTTGTAAGAAAAATGCCAGTAGCAGAAAATCCAACCAGACCAGTTGGAAGGGACCTACTACAATCATGCAGTCCAACTGCTTGACCAACTCAGGGCTGACTAGAAGTTAAAGTGTGTTGTTGAGGGCAGTGTCCAAATGTCTCCTAAACTGACAGGCTTGGGGCATCAACCGTCTTTCTAGGAAGCCTTTTTCAGTGTTTGACCACTTGATAAAGAATTGCTTCCCAAGCAGAAATTAATTAACAATGAACTGGAGAGAACTGCGTAACTGAGAAGTTTAATTTTTTTGCCTGATATCTTTGTTGTCTTTATTTAAAGCCACCTAGGGTAGATAGAAACTGTTCCTTTAGAAGAGAAATGTGGACAAAGAATTGTTTTAAGATTCATTAATACATTCACTTTAGATGGTTTATTTTCATTGTTGCTACAATATAGGACTGACCCTTCTGACATCTCAAACTTAAGGTCAAGTCTTGAAATTTCTGATTGAATTTTAGTCTATGACAAATCCATATTCAGTACCTGGGGGGCAATATCCTCATAGAACCTATATAGTTATGGACTATATATATGTTTGTCTGAATTTCACTCAAAAAGGAAAGCATTTCCATTTACATGCACTCTGCTAATTTTGTTTTGTTTTTTTTTTTTTATTTCTTTAAGGAAGTGAATTTTGGCATACTCGATTGTATTAATGGAAATATCCTTCAGGGTCTGGAATTTTTCTTGTCCCAAATCATGATACCGGCACTTAGATCCCAACAGGTAACCAAATAGGCAGTCTTTTTTTTTTTTTTTCTCAAGAACACATGGAATTAAGGCAAGTGGCTGCTGTAATACTTTTTGTGCATCAGGTGAACATAAAGCAGAGGGTAAAAAAAAGATAAAAGTCTAATGCAAGCCTTTATGGGAGCAATGCAGTTTCTATGGAAGCATTTCACATTCATATAGTTACTGTTTATTTTCAAACAAGTACCAGCTGGTACTGGAATGTACCAACCTTACTGAGGTGAAATTGTGATTGACTTAATTATAACTAGAATAAGCCTGGACTGAAAGAACTAAGTCCTCCCAGCAGCACAAAGAATCAGTCCATGATTTTCTTCTAGAGCATGGACAGCAAGCACTGTGTGACAGCCATGGTTTCTTTGAGTTGTCCTTGTTCTGTGGCACTCACAAAGCATCACATTTCATTCTGTAGCCTCCAAGAAATGTGCTTTCAGAGCTAGGAAATATGGTGAAGCATAGTGTTTCTTGAAAATAATGTGGCTGTTACCATATGCTACCATTTTCTCTCTCCTAGGAGCAGGAAAGGAGATTAGAAACTGTATTCTCTAGTCACAGTAGGCCAAATCAAACTGAAAAAAAAGGCAATTCTCTGTCAATACAGTGATAGCAGGGAGATATTTTTATTTCTTGAGAGTCTCTTTCTTGTTTGTCTATTCTTCTCTAACAGAAAAATTAAGTCAACTCTTAAGTTATTTATGTCATAGTACAGATGAATGTATTTTAAAGGGCATACTGTTAAATCTTTATATAATGCCATCTTTTGCACTGATGTGTAGCAAGAGGACAAGGGTTTAAAATTTGAAGAGGAGAGATTTAGGTTAGATATTAGGAAGAAATTTTTTACTCTGAGTGTGGTAAAACACTGGCACAGGTTGCCCAGGGAAGCTGTGGCTGCCCTCTCCCTGGAAGTGTTCAAGGCCAGGCTGGATGGGGCTCTGAGCAACCTGGTCTGGTGGGAGGTGTCCCTGCCCATGCATGGGGGGTGGAACTGGGTGATCTTCCAATCCAAGGCATTCTATGAATAAGAAATATCATTCTAATTAAGAATAAGAACTTTTCTGTTCAGAAAACAAAAGAAAGTGTAACCTTCACTTCCATTTTTTCCCTTTTTTATTTTTATTAATATGATATAATGAGAACTGGGGAGCTGTGAAAGAAGGCTTGAAGAACAGCCAGATTCAAGACTTTTTATATTCAGTGGATAAATTCATTGGTACTTTGTCATCATCAAGACAGAATATAGAAGATAAAATTCAGCTCACAAAAGTGGATATTGATAATTATGTCAGCAACTTACAAAAACCATCTGAGTACATAACTGCAAGTGAGTAATTCCTATGGTACAGCTAACACAAGGATGCGCTTCATAAAATAAATGTTATATCGTATTGATGTGCTGATGTATAAATTATGTGGGGAAACTATACCTTCTAATAATGGTGTCTGTTGCTTTTAATATGGAATAGGCTGCAATGGCAGAAAGAAGGGTAGAGCACTAAAATACAAGAAATTTACTTATGAAATACAAGCAGAAAAATATACACACAAAAAAAATACACAATAGCTAATGCATTTCTTGGACCTTTTAAATCTGCTTCTTCAAAAACCACACTGCTTAATTTTTTTATCATTGAATGGTTTGGCTTGGAAGGGAACCTTAAAGATCATCTAGTTCCAGCCCTCCTGCATGGGCAGGGACACCTCTCACCAGACCAGGTTGCTGAAAGCCCCATCCAGCCTGGTCTTGAACATGTCCAGAGAGGGACCATTCTCAGCCTCCTGAACAACCTGTTGCAGTGTTTTACCATCCTCACACTAAATAATCTCTTCTTTAGAGATTAGACCTACTCTAAATCTTTCCTCTTTCAGCTTAAAACCATCACCCCTTGTCCTATTGCTACAGACCCTACTAAAATGTCTGTCCCATCTTTCTTGTAAGCCCTTCTTATATACAAGAAGGTCACTATAGGGTCTCCCAAGGGCCTTCTCTTCTGCACTCTGAATAACCCCAACTCTCTCAGCCTGTTCTCACAGAAGAGGTGCTCCAGCCCTCCGATCATATTTATGTCCCTTCTCTGGACTCGCTTTAAGAGCTCCATGTCCTTCCTGTGATGGGGGCTCCAGAACTGGACATAGATGGGGTCTCACAAGAGAGTAGAGGGGAGAATCACCTCCCTTGACCTGCTGTTCACACTTCTTTTGATGCAGCCCAGGATACAGTTGGCTTTCTGAGCTGCAAGCATACATCACTCACTCGTGTTGAGCTGCTTAACCAACAACCTCAAGCCTTTTTTCTCAGAGCTGTTCTCAACCCGTTTTCTGTCCAACATCTATCTGTGCTTGGGATTGTCTCAAGTGCAGGACACTTGGCCTTGTTGAATTTCATGAGGTTGCCCCTGGGGCCACATCTCAAGTCTGTCAAGGTCCCTCTGGGTGGCCTGCCATCCCTCCAGCATGTCAACTGCACCACACACCTTGGTGTCATCAGCAAACTTGCTGAGGTTGCATTTAATTCTACTGCCCACGTCAGCAACATGCAAGATGCTAAATAACTCAGGTCCCAGTACCAACCCTTGAGGAATGCCACTCATCCCTGGTCTCCATTTGAACATTGAGCTGTTGATCACTATTCTTTGATTGTCAACATACAGCCAATTCATTATCTCTGAGTGATCCATCCATCAAGTCCATATTTTTCCAATTTAGAGACCATAATGTTGTACAGGACAGTGTTGAACACTTTGCACAAGTCCAGGTAGATGACATTAGTCGCTTTTCCCTTATCCACCAGGTCTGTGACCCTGCTGTAAAAGGCAACCAGATTTCTCAGGCATGATATGCTCTTGGTGAGCAAGCTTGCTGTGTCCCCTCCTCGCTGCCCTAAGGATCCTGAACTCCACCTTTTCATGGTCACAGCAGCCAAGGCTGCTCTTGATCTTCCATTCCCCACCAGCCCCTCCTTGCTGGTGATAACAAGGTGCAGCATAGCCCCTCTCCTCTGTGGCTTCTATGACTTGGAGAAGGAACTGATAATCAATGCATTCCAGGAACCTTCTGGATTGCTTATATCTTGCTGTGTTTTCTTTATAAAGTCACTGCACTTTTATCTGTTTCCACTGCAAAGGACATGCATTAGAAACAGAGCAGGTTGGTACAAGTTACGTGTGTGGATCTTGTTACAGTCTTAATCTTATGCTGGTTTTGGTCAGTGATTTGAATATACTTAGATTACATAGAGTCTCAGCTTATACTTGAAAAGGATATCTCAACACTGTAGTTAAAAGTCTGTATCTATTTCTTGGTACTTATGAAACTGTCTCATTCTATGGTTTTGAAGGCAGTAACAAAGAGATCACTGAGAAACTTGAAGAAGTGGTCATGATTTGGATCAAACAGATCAGACAAATTTTAGTGGAGAGTGAACAAATGAGAAGAGAAGCTGATGATGTTGGTCCACCTGCAGAGCTGGAATACTGGAAGACAAGAATGTCATCATTTAACAGGTTAAATCTCTGCATTATTTTTTACAGAGTCTGAAAAAAAAAAAAAAAAGCTTTTAAAAATAAATGTAAAGCTTTATTCCAAAGAGAGTATTAAATATGTTTATGTGTTTCTTTCTTCAAAGCCTTCTAGAAGAAATCAAGAGTTCAAGAGTAAAGAAAATTATAAGTATTCTTCAGGCAGCAAGATCAAAGACATTAAAGCAGTGGAAAGAGCTGGTGATTTCTACATTTTAATAAAAGTTTTAAATTACTACAGTACTGTAATTGTAGCATGGAACTGAACACAATGCTAAAAATAGCCTTGACTGTTTATGCTGGTTTTTGCTGTGTTTTATTATGTTTGTTGAAACATATCAATGATTCTGAAGTTCAATAAGTAGCTTGAAAAGAAGTTAGTGCTTCTGTGATGTGTCTTAACATAGTGGTAAGAATGTTTCTAGGTCAAGTATAAGGCCTATTAATGAGTAATTTGCTAGTAAAACAATTAGCCTTTGCATAGCAGTTATCTACTTATTTGGCTATTATCAACTTATTTGTGTATTCTGTTGTCAAAGTGTCATATTGTTTTGTTACCTTGGTACTGTAGCATTTGTGTAATCCAATTTGCCTTTTAGTCCATTTTTTAATATCTCTTACTATTTACAAAAAATCTTGGTTTTGTCCATATACATCTTGTCTACTACTTTGTCCTGTATGGGACAAGGAATGGCTGTGTGAAAGTAAGCAGTGCAGCAGTACAACATTTTTCTGTCTCCAGCTGTGCCCTGTAGAGGCAAACTCCAGAGATGTCTGAAAGTTCATCATACTGCTTTTAGAATCACAGCTGGCTTTTTGTAGTGTAATTGCTATTTCAGATAAGTGGATCTCTGTAATATAAACTCAACTGTCAAAATTGTAGGCAAGACAGAAAATAATCTGTAGACCATGTACAGCCCATCAGACATGCACTCTTCCCAAATAAAAACCCACCAGAATGTATATTTATTTAGTACTTAATGAAAAGGTAGTCTATTATTTTGAAAATAGATGAGGAAAAAGTTGTCACCTTACTAAGTTTTTGGTTTTGTACTTAAGATATTTCTAGACTTTTATGATCAATGGAATATGAATGAGAGTGTTAGTACAGAGGAAGCACAAGCCAATGATGGTGAACTAAATTTCTTTCTTTTTACCAAATTGCCGCCTAAGTGCTGGATAGTTCCACCTGTCATGAGGGAAAGAATATACAGGCATTAGTTTTGAACTCATATTAGAAAAGATGGGAAACACCCTGATACTTTTCAGAGTTCTTGTCTCATTTCTACAGAATGCGTACCATGCTGACACTGTTCTAAAATACCAAGTCAGGTTACCAAAAGCACACTACTGCACTTCCATCAGGAAGGAAAAACTTTGGGGTTCTAAGTAAGGAGTTTCTCTAAATCATGTCCAAAACATTGCTGTCTGACAAGTGGATCTTAACTGCTTTTACATGCAAAAATTGGTATTTCTTATCTAAAGAAGAAACAGCTTCTTTGAGAGAACTTCTATGAGGAAATGTTTGCAATATGGAATCAAAATCTTGAGGTAGCATGCACTGTAAAACAGCAAGAACCTGTTCAATAAATCTTAACAGCACTAATTGTATTTTTTTTTTAATCCCTTCAGGATGGTAGTGTAACAATTGCTGCCAATGAAGCTAAAGACAATGTGAGATACTTATATACATTGGAGAAATATTTTTGTCTACTTGCCAAAGCTTCACCCGTAAGTAGGACTCTAAAGGCACTTTATATCAAATTCAGAAAACAAAGAAAAGGCTTTTGCTGCTTAAAACCCCCCCATCTTTCTCCTTACTGTGTTTAACTCTTTTGCTTCGTGGTCTGTAGGAGCTTAACTCCTTTGGCATTAGTGAACCGAGCTTACAGATTTGGAGTAAGTCAAGGATAATAGTACTTTTTGTGTAGGAGGCAGTTGTTATTCCAGAAGATAATTGAAGAGCATGAGAATAATGAAGAAAAGATAATGTTTTTCAACAGTTGGCATTGAGCTGAATTGTCTTTCTGAGATCATAGATTCATGGCATAGATTCATTTTGGTTGGAAGCAACCTTAAAGATTGTCTAGTTCTACCCTCCCTACACGGCAGGGTCACCTCCCACTAGACTGGCTTGCTCAAAGCCCCATCCAGTCTTGCCTTGAACACTTCTAGTGATGGGGCCTCCACAGCTTATCAGAGCAACCTGTGCCAGTGTCTTAACACTCTGTTAGTAAAAAATTTCCTCCTAGTGGTAGTCTAAATTTCCCCTCTTCCACTGTTAAGCCATTACTCCTTGTCCTCTTGCTACATGCCCTTGTAAAAACTCCCTTCCCGACTTTCTTGTAGAGCCCAAGACTGGGCCTTACACATGACATCTATTCCTGTCTCCATGCTTCAATTAGAAGTTTCTTGTGATTGTTTTAAAGCAAATGTCATAAAATGATCTTAAGCCTTTAGCTGAGCTGAAATTGAACAGCTTCCACTTATTTTACAGATTAAACCTGTTTCTCTTGCAGGTAGGACATATTTCCTGTCATCATGGTTCAAATGATAAAGTGATAAAACTTATTTCATAAGTTCACAAGTTTCACTTGTGTCTCGGATCTCATTTTTTAATTCTGAAGGTATATCAACCACACAAACTGTTTAAACCTACATGGTTCAGAAGATTTACACATAATCCAGCTTCTTACATTTGTTTTAAATATTGTTTTCAAAGCTTTAACTCTACTTGAATCCATTATGCTATTTTACTCTGCTTTTATTCTGCAAATATTCACTGCTCTGCCATATTGAACTTGACTAGTCCAGTCACTGCCTTGTTCTGTGTTCTCAGTATTTCTGGATTGCATGCATTTCTGTGGAATTTTTTGTGGAACAAAATCCTCTATTGTTCAGTATCCTCAGTAAGAGAGCGATTATTGTTGCATTGCCTCTTTCCCCTGAATTTCTCTTCTGGACAGATCTAGGCGAAATGCACAAAGGTCAGCTTCTTTCCCTTTCCTACAACAGGCCCACTCTTTTCTAGCAGTGTGTGACTTCTTTTCCTCAGGTATCATAATCCTTTGCAAAGCAGACTACAGCACCTTTCTACAGTGGAGGCCATGGCCAAAAAGATTACAGATCCTCTGTTTTGCCTCTGGAAAATCACTCTCTGGAAACAAGCCCTATTAATTTGTCCCATTTTTTTCTCTTGGTCATAGTGTGTTAGGTTCCTACAAATGAATTGAATGGTCCATTCCCAATGAGATATCTACAAGAAAAATTTGTTCCCAGAGCTCTCACATTTTCAGTTGGCTAAGATTTTAGGAAACTTATATTGCTGATGTTCCCATTTTTTTCTGTTGTAGGTAACAATGATGGAACATGTGCCCAGCTTAATGAATACTGTCTCTATGATCTACTGTATATCACCTTATTACAACACATCAGAGCGTGTGACATCTCTTCTTCTTAAAATTACTAATCAAATGATTAACACATGCAAGACATATCTACATGAAGGTGTTTCAAAAATCTGGGATCTGGACAGGTGATAGAATTTTAATAATTCCGTCTTCTTTTGTTAATATTAGAAGTAAAATAACAAATTAGTCATCAAGATTATTAAAAGGCAAATTTAAGTAACCGCTCATCCTCTTACCAGGTAATGATTTTCATATTAATTTTAAGCTTTGGAGTACTTATTTTGTGTAAAATTAAGTGCTCTACAAAAACATGTTTACTATGTGTTGTGAAAAAAAAATTTATTAAATAGTGTGTAGATGTGTATCAGTGTATAACACTTGATATTTTGTCCCCATGTCTTTTTTTAGATGAAAACACAGTCAAGCAATTAGAACTGGGAAATGGCCAGACTGTAAGCATTCAGTAGGCAGGGTTTACCTGTTGTAAGTCCTTTCTGGACAATGGTGTAAAAGTTTAGGTTTTTGACGATAAAACCTAAACTAAAAATATGCTATCTAGATAATAAATTTAAACCAAAACATTTTAATGTTTTAAAAATATTTTTAATATGTTTCAACATTTTGAATGTTATTCGGGTAATGTATAATTTTGCGTTCTCATATTGCTAAGTTGCGTATCTGACTGAGGTGTTTATTTTTATTTATACTCTTCTGAAGATCTCCTTAGGGTGATTTTCTGTCTTCTGTGCTTTCTTCCTCAGCCCAGAATTGCTAAAGAGAATACAGCAATGCCTTTCTCTCAAAGAACTGTACCAATCTTCCTTTCGGAGAATTAGGGAAGAACTAAAGGAAAATCTAAGCAACAGGCAATTTGATTTCAGGTAAATAATTAATTCTAATACTGAATCATATTCATCTCTAAAATTTAAAAATGACATGTCGTTATATATGCTGGCTAGCAGGAAAGCTAAATACTCTATAAAAATGTAGTATTTATTATAGTGAGAACACGATATTGCAGAAGTGGTTTGTTTTATTTTAATTTTTATTTATTTGTTTATTTTCCAATCAGGAAAACCCCAGTAACAGGTTTTTGCCAGTGACTTGTTGATTCAGCAGATATCCATGAGTCCTTCAGGAGAATTTATGCATATGTTAACTTAATACTTATGTTTATATATGGTTGGAAATCCTAACAAATTTGAGTCATGAATATAAGTGAGAAGACTTCAGAGCAATTTAGTCAGTTTTGAGCCAGTTTATCTATCACAATGCCAATGGGACATTTCTTAGTATTGTACATTCACATTTTGATATCTTCTGAAAATGTCTTTTAAAAAGACTAATTCCTGTAAAATGTGGCAAAGACTTTTAATGGTTATATATAAGAATTAAGCATTTTCTGGTTTTTATCCATTACTTTAAAATTATTTTTATTTGATTTGCAAATATTATGTGGGTTTTTAAAATATGAAACTTAGTAGCAGTTCAGGAAGGATATAAGTGGCTTAAGTATTAAAAAATCTATTACAAATATATTTGCATAACAATCTCTATTGTTAGTGAAAACTACATATTTGGAAAATTTGATAAATTCTGTAAACGTTTGGAGAAGATTTCAGATATGAGCAATATTATGGAAAGCCTTCTTCAGCTCCAGCATTTAAAAATTGAAGGTATTGAAGAGATCAGTACTCTTTACCAGAGCATTGCTAGAAACACCAAGTCAAAACAGTATGATGTCCTGGATCACAGAAAAAAAGAGGTATAAACATTAATCACTTGTTTGAAGGTCTTGCCTTTAATTCTGTGCTTTTCAATGGAGTTATGCAAAGAAGAGTAAATTTTATAGCAATGTATATTGTATTTTCCTGTAATAATTCTTTCATATCTGTTAATAAAATTTGTGATAAGTAAGGCTAGAAAACTTCTGATATTTGTTTTGAGGTGCAGATATTTTGAACTACAGATCAAACACTAATTCAGGCAGGTCAGTGGATTAAATGCACTTTATCTGTTTGCAAGAGTTACCCAGCGTTACTGAAAATACCTAATAAAATAGTAAAGGAAGTATTTATAGTAAAAGTACTAAGATGAGCATTTTAGAGGGAGAAGTGAATGATATCAGCCCAATGCTGAATCATTCATTTTGAGCTGTAGCCTGCTTGCTTTGCAGGATTAATAGCTTCACAATACAAGTGTATTTCCAAGAAATGTTGACTCTTGCCTTTCTGAACTGTAGTTTACAACAGTCAGGAACTTTAAACATTTGACTCTAGAGTACCTTTGGCTTTCTTCTAACTGGCTGGATTATGTTTCTGTAGTACTTGGTGTGTGTTGTTTTCTGAAAGAGAAAATATGCTGTTAACTGGAGTTCAGAAGCATATAAACATTCTGTGGCTTTTCTACTCTTAAATAGTTGGAGCAATATATATTATGGACTATCTTCTCGACCTTCTAAGTGTGCTTTCTTTGAAAGGAAATTTTCATTTTATAGGTCCTCAGTATTTTGGACTTGTAAGAAAGATTATTACAGATAGGAGCTGTCAAATGTGTCAGTTCAACAGAGGTGAGGCTATTGCAGTTCCCTGTTCCCAGGTCCACTCAGCTGCAAGGCTGAGCATGTAATTCCCAATAGGCATGCATGCACACAGACACACAATACATTTATACACAGGTCTGACTGCACAGCTCAACACAAGCTGGAAACACAGCAATCATAAAGTTACAGCCAGTATTAATGGCCTCATCCTCTGCCTCTCTGGCTAAGCAGGAAATTTTAGTGGAATTTTTAAGTGGAAAATGCATATAGATTTTTTCTCTTTTACATTTTTCTAGTTTGAAAGAGATTACCTTGAGTTTAAGAACCAAATCGAAGCATTGTATGAGTCCATACAAGAATTTGTGGATTCCTGGTTTGAGAAGACTGTAACTGTAAGTAATTGTACAAATGAAACCCCTTGTTTTGGTGCTCAGAAAGGCTGAGTACCCACAGCTCCTACTGAAATCCCTCATTACTGACAGTGTTCTTTGTGCTGGTTGCTGCCTGAGATAATGTGGGAGGGCATCAAGCCTGTTACAAGCGTTCAGAAAGTTGCCTGCAGAAGTGCTGGAAAATAATGTTCTTTGTTACTTGGTGCCAGTTTTGTGTTTTATCTTTCCTTACCAGTTTTATATCTCTATTTCTTTGAATTTTTTTTTCTCCTACATCCTGGTGTTCCCATGCTTTCTGTAGCACTTCTAAGCTGGTCTTATAGAGATCATGAAATAATTTCTGCCATTTGTTACCTTAGTGTCAGTACTGTTCATTAGTTCAGGCCCTGGTCACAATACAAGATGTTAAGTAAGCATGAGTAGAAGTGTAGGCGTGCTGCCACAACTATTTGCAGAAAAAAAAGAGTGATGACTCAAGAAAAGAGTGATGACTCAGAAAAAAATTAAATATTCCAGTATACTGGAGTGGTAGCAGTTTCTTGGTTCATAGCATGGCAAATGCATTCTATATGGAACAAAATACAGAAGTAAGATTCACTATCTTTTCTGCATCATATCTGAAGTCTTCTCTGTGTTTCTTAGAAAACAACTTAAAAAGTTACATGGCTTATATTCTAAATTTAAAAAATACTTTACAATTACTTTCTGAACTGTTAACATCTTCTGCAGTAAATGCTCCGTTTTCCTTTTTAGACTGAGCAGATGCTGGGATTTCTGATGAAGCTTGAACAAATTGGAGACGATCATATTGATCTTACTGAGAAGTATACCATTGTGCTTCAGCAGTACAGTCAAGACATAGAGTTTGTTCAAGCACTTTACCAGAAGCAAAAAGAAAATCCACCTATACCACGTAACATGCCACCAGTAAGAACTGGAGTAAATGAAAGAGAAAAAGGACTTTGCTTCTTGACCGTGTTTAAAATAATGGAAATACAACCTCTTATCTTCTCTCTTTTAGGTAACAGGGAAGATTATGTGGGCTCAGCAGTTATATAGAAAAATTGACCATCCAATGACATTCCTCAAAAAGAAAACCACACTTTTGAAGGTTGGAAATGAACAGAGGAGGATTTAGGCTAAGATTTTAAGCATGTTACTAACAAAAACATTATTTTTCTTTTCCTATTCTCACTTTTCTAGCAACTTGTATTCAAGCTCACCCAACAGTGTAGGTGTGTTTGCTCTAGGATTTTAATTCCTTTTTGCAGCATTATTATTCTGCAACTCAGGACAGTTATTTCCCTGGATACATTAAGCTTATGACTTGATCTGGTGCTTCTGTTCCTTCTGGGGCTTGACTCATGTTAATCCTGGTACAGCACTTTTGGCCCTGTACCTGAGCTTGGAGTGTTCTGTCTGCTACGCTCTGTAATGAAAAGGACTGAGATATTTAGCCTCAAAAACTAGCCACACTTCATGAAATAATAAGCTTTCTCAATGGGACATCAGTGCCTTGCATCTATCATACTATAGCCTGTTTTATGGACAAGACTGGGAGGAAAAATAAGGAAATTAATTGTATTGTTTAAAGCAGTTAAATACTTCTTAATAATTAAATTCCTAAATATATTTATGTGTCTTACTTGGCTCTAACAGAGCATGATTTTAAACTGTCTATTTATTTTGATTTCCTTATGGTGATGAGGAAAAGCTTACTGGAGGGCATTTCTCCTGTGTTAGATTCATCAATGGTGTTTGCTTTTTTTTTTTTTTTTTAAACTCTTGAATTGCAGACGCCAGAAATGAATAAGGTTGTTACGAGCTACAATAAAATGGCTGCTGTTCTTTTGGAATTTGAACTTATTTATCATAGAGCCTGGTGCAGGTTTGCTGACTGGGCTAGAAATTCTCTGTGTTCTCCCTTACTTGTCAGACACCCAGAAACCAAGGTAAATATGATTTTTAATTTGTATTGCTGTTTAGTATTACACATGCTTCTTTAATCTTATCATGGATAGACTAGCATAGCATTAAAATAATCTAAATAGCTTCAAAAAATGAACTACTCATTTGCATATTTTGTGTATATATTATGTAGACAGATTTCATGTCTTTACTTTGTAAGGTTCCTGCCTCAGTGCCGAGAAGAGACAAGTACTCAGCAAATATATGTATCTATTTTTTATTTATCTACATCTTTTTAGGTACTGTTTCATGTCTTATTTTCTATATTAACCAAAATTTTAGTCAAGGAAGGAGTTTTTCATTTCATGAAGGTCTTTTCTATAGTGGTCAATTTCACTGTGTCAAGTATATTGCATTTTTTCAATAATTTGCATACAAAACTGCTTGCTGAGAGAGAAAATCTTACGATTCTAACTTCACATTTTTTCTGCAGTATTGCAGAGAAAATATGTTTAAAATGTGGTATTTGTTGAACTAGTGATTCCGTAATGGATAACTAGAACCTAGTGTTCAATTTTATTTAGCATCTTGATAGCATTTATTGCCCTGAAAAGTGTGCTGTGATGAACTTTCACAACATTTCTCTCTAGTCTGATGATGGAGAAATCGTGATGAAAAAGCAAGTTAACTTCCACAGAGTGTAGCTGCAGAACTAGAATTAAACTTAGGAAGTCATGGGAGACAAATGTTTAGGGACCAGAGAAGGAGTCACAAGAGACTGAAATCAGTGCAGGAGTTTGATTCATTGATATTCTGGAAAATCCAAATATTTGTAGAGGATGAAAGTCTCTATAGAAACGTGTATATGAACTTAAAAAAAACTTCTCTAGTCACCTACATCTTATTACATGTTCCAGTATATCACACTACATATAACCGCCTACTTACTTCCTAATTTTCTATTTCTTCCCCCTCCTCCATACTGCACCATGAAGGAGTTATTTGTAAACTTAGACCCAGTGATCCTGGAAGTACTTTATGAAACAAAATACCTGAAAAAAATGCATTTTGAAGTTCCAGATGTTGTCCTTGGCTTGTGTGCAGATGGAGAACAAATTAAAAGAGATCAAATGGAGTGAGTGAATATTTTTTGATTGATTCTCATCTGGAAATGAGTATGTTGCATATGTTTTTGACTTATGATTTTTCCCTTTGATGAAGCTTAATTGAAATTTTTCCCTTACATTTCCATAGTAATATTGGTAGCATGCAGGTTTTCATATCTCCACAAATATCTCACTACTAGAAAATGCCTCTGTGCTTTTTTTTTGTTATTTCAACAACTGCTCTGTCAGTGGAGCTCCTACATACTGCTAAGGCATCTATATACACTATAGTGTAGGGATTACACTTCAATTTATTACAGTTAGCATCAAAAGCTTCTTTCTATTAGAAAGACAAGCTGGAATTTACCACTTGATTGAAGCACAATCCAAACATTTGTATAGGTCACCTAAGTTATAATACACTTTCTAATGCTGAATGTCTTGTTTATATTAAATAATTTCTTTCTTCTTGTTGTAATAGTCCAGTGCTGTGCTGCAAGAGTTCTTTTAATTCTCAGGGATGTTGATTATAAATTCTCTAACTCTCTAAGCAAGGATGATAGGTCTTAAAAATCATCCTTTGTGATGAGTGTTCTTTATATAGTTTTAAATAGAAATGGACAAAAAGAGACAAAGTTAAAAGAATGTAATGAACACCCTTTTCCTATTGTTAAATCATTGTCTTTCACTCTTATAATGTTATGTTTTATATTATTTATCTGCAGAGTGTTTTAGGACAAGTGAAACTAAATTTTCTAGTGTGCAAGGCGAACTCTTTGTGCTACAGTCCTCTAAGAAGCAACAGCCTCAGTTTTTGCCTTCCAAGAGAAATAAATAAGCACAGGAAATGTTTGCAATAAAACAATTATCCAAATTGACTTTCTAGTCTAAAAAAGGCTTCAGAATGACTCCCAAAGTAAAGAAAGAATATTCAGAGACTGTAGATTTTTGCATAAGCAACACTGGAAAAACAATATTACTGGTATATTGAGAATTTGGCCTGGTTTTTTTTAGGATTTGGTGCCCTAAGTGGTATGTTTATAGCTTTTCTTATAAGCAATAATTTCATGCTACGTCTTGTGAGATAGGAAGAAGGGAACTACAGTCATGTGTTTTCAGTTTCCTGAGATTTTTAAAATTGTAGTTAATATTTCTTGCAACTAAGTTTCTCTAGATTGATCACAGTCACTTTATAGAGGTACTTATTTCTCCAGTCTGGTTTTGCTCTTAGTGGGGAGGAAAAGGCTTAGTTTGAGCTAGGAATATCTGGGACAAGTTCTGAGTTTTATCATGAGATCAGAACTTCCAAATATTGTTAACACAAAATGTGTCCAAACATCTTTATGTTTCAAATATCTTAATTTAGTACATTATAAATATGATCACATCTTTCAGACTCCAGAATCTGTTGATCAGCTACAAGGAGTGTCTGAATGGGATTCCTGTTATGCTGAAACCACTGATGAAACCATTTATAGAACAAGTTGATGATGCCCTGACTCCAGGCCTCATGCAGCTGTCATGGACTTCTTTGAACATCAAAAAATGTATGTAGCAAGAGAAGAGTAGTGAACCGCTGATACGATGAGGTGATGACTGTTAGACATTTCCTTGTTAATTTTAGGAAGAGCACTCCATCTATACTAGTGAAAATCATGCCAAGTCCTTTACTTCTGACTGTGGAACTAGGGAACTAAGTCAGACAAGAGTAAGGTGAAAGTTGTGTGTCTATATCCTGGTCTAAATTGTGTTGAACAGGACAGGGATGTTTGACAGCAATTTTTTTGACAGGTCTTGTTAAGTCATCTTTTATGAGGCATATCCTTTTTCCCCTCCCTTGTCATGCCTCTTTACCTCTGCTATGTCCTCTCACATAAAAACCCCACCCCTCTTTTAGTCTTCTGATAAAGTGGAAGGCTGATATAAGGTCTCTTTGGAGCCTTATAAAACTACCTTTAGTTTAATAAACATGTCTGTTAAAACACTCAGTTTATCTCTTTCTAAAGCACATAAGGTCATATGCGTGAAAGGAATCTAGTGATGTAACCACTGTTTTAACTTTGGCTGGGGAAATTTTAGACATTGAATTTATAATTTAATTACAATTATAAAAGTGCAGGATTCCACTGGATATATGTAGGAGGACAAAGAAAATTTTAAGTACTTGTATGCTTTCTGTGTTCCATTGTATTTTCTTGACCCTTTTCATGACAGTGTTCTGTCATATAGAAAAAGAGAGACAGTTTGAAGGCTATTGTGCTATTTATTATAAGATGTTTTCATTTCAAGATTCCAAAGTAGAGCAAAGCAATCGTGTTTCTGTTTCAGATCTTGCATATTACATTGCCATTGAATCCTCATTTTATTCTAATACCTGGAGTGGAGGGCAGTAGGAAGTAGATGAGATTTAAGATCTTTTTTTTTTTGCATTATTTGTTTTCATTTTGTTTTCCTTATCTAGTTATTAAGAATGTTTATAGTACCCTGAGTGATCTGGACTTTGTAGTCAAAGAAGCAGCTGATACCCTGGAATGCAAAATTGAAAGAATTCTGGAGGATATGTCTAACACCGCTCTGATAATTTTGCCGGAAGATGAACCTACAGATGTGCTTTCTTTCCTGGAACAGATAGAAAAGCTTGCTATCTCTACTGCTCACAAACTGTCTCAGTAGGTTTATTGAGTGCACTGATTTGAAGGCTATATTTTGAAGGGATTATTTATGTTTGTTGGTTTCTCTTTTTTGTTTTTTTTTTGCATAGTTTACTTCTAAGATTTTTTTGTAGCAGAGTACTAATCTAAAGTAAAAGCCTCAGTATGGAAGGGAGAAACTCCCAAGTACTTTTAACACAGCATATGTAAAATTGCATCTGTAGTGTTTAGCATTTTGTATTTTTCTTCTTACAACTTTCTAATCAATAGCAAGAAAAATTAAGATGGATAAGTCTTGAAATATCATCCCCATGTTAATTGTCTGATTTTTAATGCTAGCTAGCTAATGTAAGACTTCCCATACTCCCAGTGCTGCAATTTTTTTTGCCCATGCTCATTTTCCAGGTTCTAGTAGAAATGTTCTTCAGTTCTTCTCCAAGTAGATATCTGTGCTCACTGTACAAAAGAAGATACTTTTTGTTGTTGCTGTTATATTTTGCTAATTCTGATTTCACCTATTATGTCACTGCATCATCATGATCAGACAGTTTTATAAGCAGAGCTGGAAAAAAGCTGTTAAAAAATTATGAGGTCCAGTTGAATCAGATATAACAGTCTAACAGATGGGGTATTTCTTATGTTTGATGTGCTGTGAGTGATTGTAAGGTTCTTTTTGTAGACAGAGTCAGCAAGTGGAATGCTCTGTGTATGAACTGGTAGATATCCTTAAGAACAGGCTAAAAGCAGATGCTGGAAGAAATCTGGAGGTAAGAAGTCAACAGTATACAAAGTAACCTTTTATAACCTATTCAGATAATTGACATTTCACTTCCCTGGTGGGTAATATTTTCCTAAGAAATTTCCCTGTCGCTTTGCAGGATCCATACACCTGTACACATCTTGATATGAAACAGAAAACACGCTGCCAAGAATGCCTGTCCTGTAGTTACTATAATCTGATAGGACAGATTTGTCAGAAGACTACTGACTCTTTAGTCAGATGTAAGTCTGTCTGTCTTAGGTATAATTTTTTAATATCACTTTAAGATTTCTTTTCCCCCAAGCTTATTGGAATAAGAAGTATAACCTCACTTTAATATTATATTTATTTAGGCACAAAGATTTCTTTAGAGTCCTTAAGACAGCGATTGCGTGTTGTTGACTCTAGATATCAGATGACCAAGTTTGTAGAGACACAGAAGGCTCCCTTGTTCAAAGCTGAAATTCAACTGGCTATTCCAAATGTGGTCTTGAGACCAAGTCTTGAAGATATTCAGGTAACATAATAATTGTCTATCTCAGTAATTTATGATGAAACATAAGAAATGCATTGTTTGAAAACAACATGTGCAAATTTAATCTGATAAAAGAACTAAAAGGGAAGAAAAAAAATTGCCACTCACATTTGTGACATCACTGTGTGCTAAGGATGTGAAGCTACGTATCAGGTTTTTATGCCGATAGAAGGAATTGGTTTCCTAAAAGCTCAGTAACTTAGAAGCAAAAATTTCAGTGTATACAAAATTAAAAATTAATGCCATTGAAACAGCTTGATTTGACTTTCAATTTCCTTACACTCTTTCAGAATACAAAATGAGGCTATCAGATTAAAGTATCATTCATAAATCACCATTCTGCAATCGTGAAATGTAAATAAAAATATTACCAGCCCGAAGCCCTGAACTGTGAAAAAAATTGAACATTCATTTAATTTAAACTAATTCATCAAAAATTTTGTACACATACTTGCAATTTCCTATGACATCTGAAATAATTCACATACTATTAGTTGTCTGTGGTGTTGGTTTGTGGACTTTTCATTTAGCATTGTCACTATCAAAATCCATATGTTTAATAATTTCTCAGATTTCATTTGCATTTCATTAGAAATCAGACCACAAAGTGGAATTTTGACATACAAAGAAGTTACATAATAATATATATATATGCCTGTATAGATTACAGACTACCCCATCCAAAATTTAGGCAAAGTTATACAGACATTGTGATGTGAATGTGAAACTATTACTAATAAATCACTGTCTTTATAAACATTTTAAGGGGAAATAGTATGGTAATTATGATTGATTATTGCTCATAAAGGTGTTATGTTCTGTTTTGACAATGACATAAGCATAGAATGAATGTGATAAAGCTTTATGGACTACTCTTTCCCCTCACAAAATGTGTTTTGAGTGATCCTAGCTCATGTACTCTTAAGACAGAAGTATAATTTTCCCATTTTGGTATTGTTATGGAGGTCCCTATTTTTTGTCACCTGGCCTCCCTTGTTTGTCATAATTTCTCTGTGCTCAAGCTGAATATTTTGCTGTTTTCAGAGTGCTGTAAATAAAGCAGTAAATATCATATTATCAATAGCCAAAGATATCCCCCTGTGGAAATTTGCTTACTTACATCATAAACAGCAGCAGGTAAGTAGTTTTTTTTTTTATTACATGAAAAATTTAGTAGTTTGGTTAATGTATCAATACCAATACTTTGACTTGTAATCTGGTGGATCTTTCAGCTAAATGAAAGTTTATTTTTTAATCTCTATATACCAAGTAATTAAATATAGGAGAATTCCAAACCTTATATTTAGTGCTTTCTAATATTTAAATCAAAAGTTGCTTAAAAAAAAACATTTTAAATCTACTTTTCAAGTATGATGTTGATAGTGTAGATAATGTGTGAAAACTAACATAGTCCATGGATACTACTAGTTTAGGGTAAATTATGATAAGTCTTCCCAGGCAAAAACTAGATTTGAAGTTAAACTTTCAGGCTATATGCAACATCTGTAATGCTATAGTAAATACAATATAAGTATTTTTAGTGGCATTAAAATGAGATCTGAAACCTTGGGAAAGTATAGATACAAACTGAAGTTTTTGAAGTACAGAAATGCACAGGGATGGTAATCAAATGGCCTTAATTCTGTCCTCTGGTAATGAAATACTCATCTATGTAGATCTGTGCTGTAAAAAGTCTTTGTAAAATATCTTCCTGTTTTGTCAATCTGACATGAAAAAGAGATCAGCTCATTTCAATGAAAGAAACACCATTTAAGTCCTGCAAATAATGAAAAAAACCACCAAAAAACAAACCACAAAAAAACCCATAAAAACCCCAACTAACCAAACAAAAAACAAACAAAAAACCCAACAAAAAACCCCCAACAACAACAACAAAAAAAAAACAAAACAAGGAAAGAATGGGTTGTATTCAGTTTCCTTAAGCAGAAATATTTTTATATCCAAGCAGACAACACACCATTGTCTCCAGGACTTTTTTGAATGAGAATAGGTATAGATTATACTTCTACACTAAAGAAAGCAGAAAGATCTGAGCTGTTGTGTAGGAGCAGGAAACAGCACAGTTGTACTTGTATATGATTCATATTTGACAGATGTTTAGAGATGATTAATGTAGAACTCTACATGGTAATTTTTATAAAATCAGCTTTAGCTCTAGAACTATAGTTTTGTAAAAATCCAAGCTAAGAACAGGAATTCTCCTTGTGGATACATTCCCTGCACTTTCTATCTGTTCTACTTAGAAATATGTGTGTGCATATTTGGGCATTCTGTAATGTAAATAAACCCAACCCAAACTACCGGAAATGTTTTCTCTTGTTTAATTTATACCAGATTGAACAAGCTGTTGCTGTAGAGCGAGGTAATGAGAGTGAACCCACCAGAGTGGTGGCACTGAAACCCTTGGACAAGCAGATCATCGAGCATAAGGACATAAACAAAGTGGTGATCCAACTAAATACAATTATATTATCCCTTAAAACTGAAGCATCGGATCTTCTGAACAGCTTTTCTGAATTTTCAGGCATCTGGAACAAGGTTGAATGCAAATGTAGTACAATATGTTGCTATATTGTAAAATCTAAATTAAATATTTTGGGCTGCGTAAGGAGGCTGTGTGATCAGTAGGAAGGTAGGACCCAGGACTCAGTTTCATGGTAGGACCCAGGTACTTATAATATGTCTTCTGTGTTGCCCAGAATTTGTCATTCTTTACCAATGAAGCCATATAAAGAAGAAAACAGAAGAACAGAAAATAAACTTGGAGCACAAACATGCCTATGGCCTCATATGCTTACATATCTTTCTCACAGCATCTACTCTGCATAATAAAAAAAGAATAATTTATCAGAATCTCTGAGAAACTGCAGACTAGAAAATGACTCCTATATATTTAGTTCTTCTTCACTAACCACTGCTGAAAGCTTTTTTTCTGTTTCTTCACAAAACAATGATAAACTAAATCTAGAAAATCTTTCCAGCATTATAGATTCCAAGGCAGAAAAAAATCTGGGCTGATGGAGTTATCTTTGTCAGGAAGTGGGTCCAGTCACATAAAGAGTAAAGCTCTGCGAAGTGTTTTGGCAGGAGGCATTTAATGAAATAATCCCTTTTTACATTCTCACTAGTGAAATCAACTCTGTGTGGATGGGCAGCTACTGGTTTTATCTGAAAAAAGTGCTTTAGTCAAGCCAAGAAACAAGCCATTACAAGTGGTAGCCCTGAGGACACCTTATAGCAGCCATCCACTACTGTAGAGGGGCCTGCAAGAAAGCTAGGGTGGGACTTTTTACAAGGGCATGTAGCAAGAGGACTAGAGGCAATAGCTTAAAACTGGGAGAGTGAAGATTTAGATAAGCCATTAAGAGGAAATTCTTCACTATGAGGGTGGTAACACACTGGAACAAGTTGCCCAGAGATGCTGTGGGGGCTCATTCATTTCAAGTGGTCAAGGGCAGGTTGGATGGGGCTTTGAGCTACCTGGTCTAGGGAGGTGTGAACTTGTCCGTGGAGGGAGAGTGGAATTACATGACCTTTAAGGTCCCTTCCAACCCAAATCATCCTATGATTCTATGATTATTGGTCAGAGAAGCCACAACAGCTTTTCAGGACCCTCACAGTGCAGGCTGTAGATGAATGACATTCAAATGGATGAAGGTCACTTGTCTGTAACTGAACTGAGAATCTCACACTTTTATTGAGCTGATGACACTGAAGTATTCACCTGTGCAGAGACAGGCCTACCTTATTAAAAGTAAGGATACTCAGTGCTCTTATCCCTTTAAATCAAGCTTCAACAAGCTAAGTTTTTGGGGTTTTCTTAGTTTTTTTTCTTAGGTTTTTTGTGGTTTTTTCTTTGTTTTTTCCTTCTTTTATAAACTGCTCTTGCTTCAAATGGCTGAGCTGTTTGTAGCTGTAAACTGAGGTTAAATACACTGTTTCTGCTAGAGTGAAGATGGCTGAGTACAATCTCTACCATTCAAATATCTGTTAGAGGGAGACTGGGAGGGAAATATTTCCAGTAAGGTTATAGCAGCTAGATTGTAAATTTCATCATAACATTGGAATGGACAAGGGATGTCCTGATCTGTGTCAGTTTTTGAGTTACAGCTAGGTTTCAGGTGCTTTAAAAATCACTGTGCAAAGAGTAAAAGTCCAGAAAAACTATCCAAGTGAAATAATTTTGTCCTTATCTTAAACTCTTTGAAAGAGAGATATAATTTGTGTTTGCACAGATCATCAGGCAGCTGCATCCTCCAGAGGTTAGTGTAATACCAATGCTAGAAAATAATTAAAATAACCTTCTTTTACATAGGATCCAGAAGAAAATGTGAGGGAATTTATGGATACTAAACCAATAATGGCTGAATTCCAAACTCAAATCAGAGACTTTTCTGTAAGTATTAAGTCTTTAATAAAAATGAACCATTCAGAGAAATTGTAGTGAAGTTAAAAGCTTATCACTTGTGTTTTGTCTTAGCAATTAGAAATGAAAATCAGAGAACTGCCAAATCACTGTATACTGGAGTCAGTAGATATTGCAACAGAGCCATTGAAAATAGCCTTAATTCAGGAATGCTGCTCAAGACAAAGATCATTTGGATTAGCTTTGAATAAAAAGGCTGCCACAGACATGGATGAAATTTATTCATTCTTTGAAAATGTTAGCAAGAGACTAAGCAGACCTATTCATGACCTTGATGATGTACGGGAAGCAATGGAAGCACTAAAGGAAATTCGAGAGAATGAGATTAAAATTGATATGGCAGTTGGACCTATAGAAGAATCTTATTCTGTGCTTCAAAAGTACAATCTGCTCTTTCAAGATGGGAATATAGAAAAAGTTGATGGATTGGCTTATGCCTGGAAGAACCTAAACACACAGGTATTAGAGCTGTAATTTTTCTCAAAGTCTCTCTCTTTGTAAATAACAGCATTTTCAGCCTTTCTTGTATTGAAGTGTTGGAACAAATCTATTTTCTTACTTAGAACTCTGCTTTTTTTTCCTGACAGTTTTAAGCCTGTTTATCCTCTTTGTCTGCCTGTAGGCATTGCAGGTTGAGGAGCTGCTGCTGAAGGTACAGCCAGACATGAAAACAGATTTGCTGAGTGGTGTCCAAAAATTCCAGATTGATACTGCAGAATTTTGCAAAGATTATAACCAAAAGTAGGTGACCTGTAGTGCAATACAATGATGCTTCATTAGTGAATGTTCAAAAATGTTGTATCTAAAGGGTTTCAGAAAATAGACATGGCAAAGCCTCTGTGTATATATGACAGCTGATAAACCTCCCTAATTTCAGAATAATGTAAGATGGGCAGATACTCTGTCACAGATTTGTTCCCATAATTTCAATGCTGGGGTTGTTGAAATTCTAGAAGATTTTAATAGATTAGGGGGAAACAATTAAAGTCCCAATCCAGATCCAAATGTAGAGAGTTTTCAGGGGGGCAGGTCTTTAATATTAAGTATATAAGTAGTCCCTTGGATGTTAGTAGAGATTCCAGTTCTGTGTATTTCTAAGTTCATTGAGTCTTACTCAGTCTTAATTCTAAGGTTAATTTGGCTTTTTTTCTTCAAACCATGGGATATGTGTGATTCATTGGACACTTCTACACTAGCTACAAGGAAGGAACGGCAACAATTTGGCTTGCTGTGATCTATTATGGTTCTAGCACAATTTTTGGCAATGAAGTTCATGTCAGCAGCTGACCCTGGAATCTGTTGCACACCTGTAACTCATGGGCAGTGTGAAGCAGCTTTAGGTACAGCCTCTGCATCCTGTTCTGCTGTTATGAACAGAATTCAGTGCACAAATGGAGCACAAAGTCTTGAAAGGGCCTTGGAGTACACAAATTCTTCTCCCATGCATGGCAGGTGCTTTTGTATTGGTGTTATTAACAGGGTGGTCCAAATTGTAACCAAATGGATATTTGGCCTCACCTTTGGCTTCACCAGGCATGAAACTTCTTGAAGGCAGGCATGCTGGCCATGGATTTGACTGCAAGCTTTAAGACTCCAGCTATAGACACAAGTTGAATTTGCACCTAAAAGTAACCTGTTGGAGTACCAAGTTGCCAGTGGATGCATGCATAGTGCTGCCTTCTGTTCTGTACTTTTAGCTGTCTCTAGGAACTGACAGAAACACCTTGTGGCTGCCAGCAGTTGTAGGGACACTGAGACCATCACACTCTCTTGAGCTGCCTGGACTCAGGGCTAACTTACAACTAGAGCAACAGAGGGCTTCCCCCTTCCTTTGGTGACAGGGCAGTCCCATGTGGCTCTGCTGGGAGGCCTCAGGAAGGCTGACATTCCTTCCTCTGGGACTTGTTTTTAAGCTGAGACTTCACTATTTGGCCCCTTGTGCCTGGCAAAGCTGAGCCTGGATCCCAGCACAGAGGCTCACTTCTCAGCTTGATCTCAGAACAACCTGGGAACCACTGGACTGTCTCGTTCCTGTTGCCTTCACTAGACCTGCTCCTGAATCTCACTGACTCACCTTCTCTGCTTGGCCTTGGTCCTGTGTAATTACTGTGGACTTTACTAAAGGTCTGGACTCTCATTTCAAACTACCTATCAACCCCAAGCCTGCCCTGCTCTCCTTGCCCAGGTACTCTGGGACCAAGCCCTGGCTGCCTCTGCTGACCATATTACTGCTTTCATCTCCTGGTTCCATTTTCCTCATCAGCCATCCAGACTGCATTGCTCTCTGATGTCCGTGTGCATGTATTTCTTTCTAGAAATAACTATGGCACAACAGAAGATGACATACTTACAGTTCTAATCCCAGAATATTATGATGCAGCCAAGAAGTGGTCCCAGGCCTGACATCTGAGGATTATACCCAGTCCTCTAGCTGAGATGTACTCATTAGGACAAAATAATTTTTTTTTATCATTATCTTTCCTAATGCTTTACTATGTTTCTAGTATCAGCTACCACAGTTTTCAGCCCTGAATTATATATCATCTGTCAAGAATATAAATTAAAATAATCATTAAAATGTATTTGACAGGAGAAAATAGAATGAAACATAATAAAACATTTATAGATCTGTTTAGCTATTTGTAATGTATATGGTAGCTCAGATGAATTTTATTATTACAAAAAACCCTGGGCTTTCTTTCTGGGACTACTCAATATGTAATCTTGCATTTTCTCTTCTGGTGTCTTTTGTGAACATTTCTAGAAATATGTTAGAAAACATAAAATACTCTCCAGAAGTAAGGTCTGGGCTTTGCTGTGCTTTTTTGTAAAACCCTTGTGGTTGATATTGAAACTGATTTCTTTATTTTTTTTTTACAGGGGCCCAAGTGAGGAGAATATTCCTCCCCATGAAGCAAGTGGCAGATTACAAATCTTTCAAGCCAAATTTGATGAACTGTGGAGGAAATATATCTCTCTTTCTGCTGGGGAGGAATTATTTGGTCTTCCTATCACAGGTAGTTTTTCAGGGGATATGGGTACTTCATCCTAGGCTATTAAATTTTTTCTTACAGGTCCTGCTAAATGCATTCAGTGCTGGATTCATTGTAGAAAAATACCTTGTGGTAAATCATCATTGTCTTTCCTATGAAAAGCAGCTGTGTTAAACTGGCTCTCAGTCTGCACATACATAAACATCAGGTAGAAAAATACTGCACTGTTTCATGTATTTCAGGGTCCAGATGCTTAACTTTCTTGCTCTTTCTGTTCAGACCTAAGCGCATCTGCTGTCATATTTGGGATATGACAAAACTTGGGAAGCACTTTGCCAAAGTATTCAGGTTTTTCCCACTACAGAATAGTTTTCCTTGGGCTGTGCAGCTGATCTGTTTGGAAGACCATGATGTGAATTAGTCACAGCAGAATGAAAAAGGACTTTTGTCTGAACATACTAAATTCAGTATCTTTACCTGTCTGAAGCCGTATGACATAATCACAATAAATTTAACTAGGAATTCACAAAGATAGAAGAGGAACTGAACAAAGAATTTCTGTTAAGGAAATCCATTTAGAGTACTCTTATTTGTAATGCATTCTTTGTATCCCAACCTCTGCCTCTTAAGGAAAAAATACAGATTGAGATGCTGGATGTATCAGGTTTTGTGTAAAACTATAGTGTGTTCCTTTGCCATTTCATCTACTTTTTCAGGTTTATCTTCTTCACAGTCATAGGTCCAGCATACCCCTTGTAAGTTTACATTTATTGCTACAGAAGAATATTTATAAAAACCCTCAACAATATAAACAAGTGATGTACATCAAAATCAGCTCTTCTTATGAAATGCAACTGGAAAAAATTGCCCTACAAGAGATTATGTAAAAGACTGCAAATCCATCTCCTATTCTCAGCACTACTGAGTACCACTTTTAGAAATACATGGATTTTTATGTTCATGAATATGGTTTTACCTAATTTACATTCACAAATTTCTCCTTTTAAAATTTGAAACAGAGTATCCTGAACTGCAGAAAATTAAACGTGAGCTTTCATTACTTGAGAAACTTTACAGTCTTTATAATTCAGTAACTACTAATATCAATGGATACAATGAAATCCTTTGGAATGATTTAAATATTGAAAAAATTAACAATGAACTTCTGGATTTTCAAAACAGGTAAGTTATTATTTGTTGAGGCGCATATAAATTTTTATTTCTCAGCTTTCAGTGTTAATTCCTGCTATCTTGCAAAAAATCTCCTAGAGAAGCAAAAATCTGTTGGTTTATTTCAAGCTCAGGCTTGCTCAGGTGCTCAGCACAGTTGCAGCAGTTGCAGATTGTGGTGCAAAATGCAGCTAGTGCATGATCTTGCTTGGCTCAGCAGACCTATCACTTGAGACTTGTTGGGGTGTCCCAATGTGGTAGGTTGTAGCTTATTTGATGAATTAGGTGCATAAACCTGTGGCTATGTGGTTGCAAGTAGAAATAACTTTCATAGCTGATCTTCATATATTGCCTTCTTAGTGCATTTACAGCTAATTAATTCACCTCTTAACCTCAAGTGCAATTTCTTTTTTTCCTCTCAAGTGTTGAGCTATATTTGCATTAAAGTGACCACCAATAGATGATATTTTTGGTAATAGAAGTCTAACCCAAAATTATCCTTCCTTTAGTAGGCTTGCTAGAATTATTGCATCAAGCTGTTGTTCTCTTTAAAGCTGGAGAAATTTAGACAGTGTACAGGGAGTACCTGGGGAAAAAACCTAAGATTTTATGCTATGTTATGAAAGGAGCCGGAATATTATAAATGAAAGTAGTGTTTCGGCATAATTGTAAGGATGTGTGTAGTTCTTTAGTGTAATGTCCTTTTTTTCGACCCCTTTAAAAAAATAGTAATATGATAGAAGACCTAGAATTGTGAAAAGAAGAATCACAAAAATAACTGTAGGTGAAAATAAACCCAATTTAAAAAAGATAAGGAGGATAATTATTTAGACAAAATGCATGTAGTTGACAGCATTATAGAAGTTTATTAGAAATGCTCAATAGAAGTTTCCCTTTATACTTTACTGTAATATAGTGCAAAGAGCATGTCCAATAAATTTAAGAAGAAAATTTAAACCTGATTAACGCAGTAGTTTTTTAACATGGTATGTAACTCATGGAGCTTGCTCTTAGAAAATTTTACTGAGATCAAGACAAAGAGAAATGGTACTTATATTAAAAAATTAGTATTTCAGTGTATGAAGGTTAGTTGTTGTCCCTCAGCATGGCTGTAGCCAAGTACTTCCTCTTGAAACTTCATCTATACATGACAGAGTATAATATTCTATTCTGCAATGCTTTTCTCTAGCATATTAAATGCTGTCTATTTTTGGATTCAAGATGAGAGACTACAGAGATTATTGCAGTGCCATGACAATGTGCTTGTGTTCACCTACCTCTCACCAGCAAGCAGTGAAGAATTCACACATGCTCCAGCGTTGCTTGAGAGATCTGTCTGACTTGGAGCTGTGAAGAATGAAAAATTTGTTTGAAGCAACATTTCATTATGGGCTGTTTTTTTGCAGTTTTTGTTTTCTGCCATTGAGCTATAAGAGAACTGCTGTCAGTTTCTGGTTTAAACTAGGTATAAAATAGGACTTCTTTGATTGAAAAAGGAGTATTTTTCTGTTTGCAAGCAGGTCAGCTTTGATTTAGGATGTACTTTTATTTTTCTTCAAGAGTATATGTATTTCAGTCCTTTTCCTCCTTACAAATTGAGGTGCAATTTTAAATTTTTGCGGAAACAGTGACACTGCAAAACCTTAACTTTGGACATGGGTTTGTGCATGAAATTAACTTTGTTTAATTCAAACTGAAAATCAATCCATACCATTCTGGTGTTATTTTCACTGTCTTTAGCAGTGTTTCATACTTGCAGTCAGAAACAAATATGTATCTATTATAATTTCATCTTGCAACTGTTTTTTTATTTACTGTCTGTTGGTCCGCTGGTTGCAAAAGGAGAATATATTGTACTATTAAATGGTGGATAGTGATAATTAAAAATAAAATTTCTATTTTTTTTGTTTTTTTAAAGAATCCGTAAGTTACCGAAAGCTATGAAGGAATGGCAAGCTTTTCAAGACCTAAAAAAAAAAATTGATGACTTCACAGAGAGCTGTCCTTTACTTGAAATGATGGCAAACAAAGTATGTTCAGCAAAATAATCTGGAGATAAGATTCACTTGAAAAACTATATTGAGGATTGTGTTGTAGGACTATAAGATGATTTATGCAATTCTCTTTTATAGATAAGAGCAGCTGTATTTATGGCAAAAATCTAGTTTGACTTAGTTACAGAAAAGTAAAACAAAAGACTTCATTATATGATTAGAATAGCTATTAATACTTTGAGTGGGATGGAAATCAAGACTTTTCTATTTGTTTAAGAGACACAGTCCAAAAGTATGTGATCGTTCTAGTCCTAAAAAGAATACAATTTAAAAAAATCTTCCCTAATTCCTATGGACTTTTCTAGGCAATGATGTCACGACACTGGGAAAGAATTGCACAAGTAACTGGGCATCACTTTGATGTTGACTCTGAAAATTTCTCTTTGAAAAATGTAATGGATGCCTCTCTATTAAAATATAAAGAAGACATTGAGGTACTTTTCTGTTTGTTTTTAATGAATAACCTGTTAACTGGGGCTGTACTTTTGGAATCAAGTCAGCTTTGTAACATTAAAAAATCTGGCTGAAGCTGGAGAATTCTTTTGAAGATTGGAGTTTGTTAGCTGGTATTAGCAGTGATGGTTATTTAATTTATTTTTTATTTAGGAGGATTCAATGTATAGAGGGTATTATACTAACATTCACATAGAGGGAATTTTGTTATCTTAAGAGTGGTATGATTCTGTCAAGCTTCTTGTTTAGATTCTGTCTAGTTTCCTTTTAAATGTCTCATCAGAGAAGTAAAATCATGGATCTAAGTCTGATTCTGTTTAGTGCTCAAAATCTTTGAAACATAGAAGTGGAGCACATGGCATTAAAGAAGAACTAGGTTCTTTTGTACTGAAAAAGTGAATCTTCACAAGAGCACAGAGAGATGAGAAGGCATGTGTAATGTGCACAAGCTACAAAGCTATTGCACCCTCTGTTTTGGGGAATGTAGTTACCTAGCAAACACATTGGTTTTATGCTTGTTACCCTTAGCAAGAAAAAAAGTATAGCTAAAAATAAAGAAGGACAACAGTTTCTAACTGTAGTTCTGTTGTCACTTAGCTAAATATCTTTGAACTCTCTAGCAGTAACCTGATTTTTCTTGTCCACATGGAACACTTCCAAGACAAAAACATTAAATCAAACCTCTTCTGTACCCAACTTTTAGAAAATAATTAAAGCCATGTGAAAGATTCAGAGTGATAGCCTTACACCCAAGGAAAGCCTTGAAACTTCTGATGTAATCCAATATATTTCTGAACCTGAATTTGGGGTCCAGTCCCAGTAGCTGCTCCTTTTCTCTCTGATGCAATACCCAATTTTATGATAGTCCTATCATGATGGTCTTCAAGAGGTAGCAGGCAGTTCTGCTGCTGTCTGTGTACTCTCCGTTCTTGGGATGTTGTTGTTGTGATTGGTAATGTGTCTTTTTCACTAACCCCCTCAGTAAGTATTTGAATTCAAAGAGGCAAATTCTGCCTACAGATTCAGAGTCAGTAAATTTCAAGTGTAAGGTGAAGATCGAGTATAGCCCATAAATTGTTCCTGGTCGAAGTAGTATTATAATATAATCTAGTTTGTAATATAATAATTTTGAGGCCCTTCAATGTTTTTTCATTAGCTAGAACTTATATTGAAGTCTGGATCTAGCCACTGATTTTTAATTGCTTTTTTAAGTGTGCATTATATTAGCCTTAGAGGAATATAATTTACTAACTTTATTTTATACAGGATATCTGCATCAGTGCTGTTAAAGAAAAGGATATTGAAGCAAAATTGAAGCACGTCATCAGTGACTGGAGTACTCATGCCTTCAGTTTTGGACAATTCAAAACTCGAGGAGAACTCCTTCTGAAAGGGTCAGATATGTTGGAGAAAATAGCTTTGGTGGAGGATAGCCTCATGATATTGGGGTCACTCATGAGCAACAGGTATGAAACTAAATAAGTGCACATATTTTATAAATCTGATCAAATACAAAACCAACCAATTATCATCATGTTTTTTTTTTTTCCTTTTACCTTGTGTTCATACAGGTATAATGCACCATTTAAGTCCACTATACAACAGTGGGTTCAGAAGCTGACCAGTACTGCAGAGATAATTGAAAACTGGATTACTGTACAAAACCTCTGGATTTACCTTGAGGCTGTGTTTGTTGGTGGAGACATTGCAAAACAACTACCTCAGGTAACAATATGTTAATGGCAATATGTTGTACCAAGAGATGAGCCACTTCACAGTTTACTTGCCAATGCACATAATGTGCAAATGTTGTGGGCTGCACACAGGCAGCTCAGAAGCAGCTTTGCCAAACTGAGGTCCATCTGCTTGAACTGCTTAGAACATGGTAAAACCTACAAGAAGAGGATTTTTGCAATTCAGGCTCAAATGTTCTTGTGAGCTTGCAATATTAGTGACTCATATGGACAGTACAGTGCTAAGGACTGTACAAAACTGATTTGTCTCCCTTACCATATATGCAAACACATTTATAGGCTGTAAGTTACATAATAATAGGACAAGGATTTTCTGTATAAATTCTATACTTGCTAGGACTCGGTATAATGAAGTCCCACAGAGAGAAGCTGCAAGGCTTGGGCAGCTGCATGTGTGGTGATCTGTGTGAACTGCTGCAACCTCTTCAAAAGGCAATGAGCCTTCCATGATAAAAGTTAAGGAATTATCTGGCTTGCTACAGGAGAGAAATACCAGAACAAGCTATCTTCGTTGTTGCATTTCCCAGTGAAAGGCTTTTTTAGACTTTCAGCATGCTACAGTTTTGTAGCACTGGTTCAGCTGGTGCTGTAACTCAACATACCAATTACTATTGGTAAATTATTAAGTATGATTTTTTTTCATGCTGCATGTTTTATAATTAACTGCTTATAAGTTCCAAAATGGACTTTAATTTTTTTTAAGTGAAGTAAAAATTTTTAAGCTACTATTTAAGAGAATAGTCCTTTTTTTGTTTGTTTGTTTATGAGGTATGTTTATGCTGTTAGTCCTTATCAGAGAATCAATAAGCAGTTTTTGCAGATGAATAAATGCTCCAGCACAACTGAGGTGTTTGATAACTGCTGAAGCTACTTCTTAAAACTGTGATATATGAACCACTATTCTGGAAAAAAGCAAATGTGATGATTGTCTTTAAAGGAGGAGAAGGAACAGCTTGGTGGAGGAGTAATGATAGATGAGTGGGCTTAATTACAATTCCTGGATGAATACTGCAACAAATAACTGTAAGCATCTGGAATTTAGGAAGGACATGAGTAACAGTCAGCGTGGATTTGTTAGGAGCAAAATCTGTCAAATTAATTTATTTTTAGATTGGGCAACAAGCTTCGTGAATAGGGAAAAAAAAAGTAGTACCTATATATCTTGATAGGCTTTTGATATCATCTCTCACAACAGGCAAATGTTTTTCAAGAGTGGCATGGGTATGATCCTGTCTTCTGACAGGCAAATGGTTTTGGATGCTCTCTTGAGATCTCTCCTAGTTCTCAGATAATTTATGATACCATTAACATTACATTTTGTGAGGGTGAAGAAAAAGTTTTTAAAGCCAGTTTACCCAGTGTAGAAAAACATTTATTCTCCAACTTCCGGCGTCTGAGAATTTGTCTCCTTTCACCTACAACACCTTACAAGTGCATCAGTTTCAGACTGTTTATACTGGTTTTGTTTGTCAGTTGTTACTATTAACAACTTGTTCTTCCTAACGTGTGTGGAGCAGCCACTACATGACACTGTGTATTGCTTTTAGGAGGACTAATTTCTGTGAAGGCTGAGTTTTCTGGTGTGTGTTGTAATAGTTTTGTATGGACAGTTTGCCCAAAATGAAGTAAAAGACATTTCCAAAGCTGTCCTGGTAGACTCTTTCTCTTGCAATTTGAACTCTGGTCATTATAAGCACTGATCATTACAATAACGTCTACAAGTATTCATACATTAGCCCTGCAAAGAAGACTTGAACAGCAAGGGAATTATTCAACAGTTACCTCGTCTCATGAAATTCTCTAATTTTTAGAATTTGACAGACATGAGGAACATCTAATGAATCTTTCATTTACTATAGGAAGCCAGAAGATTTCAGAACATTGATAAATCATGGCAGAGAATTATGAAGAGAGCCCATGAAACATCAAATATTGTCCAGTGCTGTGTTGGAGATGAGACTTTGGCACAGCTATTGCCACATTTGCTGGAACAATTGGAAATGTGTCAGAAATCACTGACTGGGTATCTGGAAAAAAAACGATTAATATTTCCAAGATTTTTTTTTGTATCTGACCCCGCTCTTTTGGAAATCCTGGGTCAAGCATCTGATTCCCACACTATTCAGGTACAAGTAATAAGGCAACATTATTCTTATGGTAAATAGTAGTAAGTAGGAACCATGAAGCTTTTCATTATTTAGTTGAGAGAATTTCCTTCGCTTATGGAAAGATTTATAGAACCTTCTAATACAGGACATAAAGGCAAAGTAAGAATGACATATCAGATCCATTTATGGAGCTTTTTTTTTTCTGACTCTATTGTAGGCACATTTACTAAGTTTGTTTGACAATGTTAACCGAGTGGGATTTAGTGAAAAAAACTACGACCAAATTTTATTGTTTGAATCTCAAGAAGGAGAGCAAGTCAATATTATTGAACCAGTTTTAGCTCAGGTAATGGAAGTATATCTTAATTTTTTTCATGACTTGGTTTAAAGTAGATTGATGTTGTAGAGTCCAACATTATTGCATTGTGCTATTATTTGACTAACTGCATGATAATGTTTCTATGTGAACAGCAAGAGCAAAAGCCAGAAGTGACAGAACATTTGTGTCCTTCTTTAACAATTAATTTACTTTTTTTTTCAGCAGTACTGATGTGAAGTGTCAAATCCAACACATATCTCTAGAAGGGCCGTGAAGCAGACAGAAGAGAGAAATCTTTTAAAGATTAGAGAATAACAAAGAGAGAAATGGGAGTATGAAGGACTGAGAAAACAGTTGTGTAGGGATTTTTCTCCTTGTGAATTTTCATGAACCAATTCTTTAAAAGTACCTTCTTGTTTTTTTTTTCAGGGCAATGTGGAATTCTGGTTAGGTCAGCTGCTGAATGGGATTAGGAAAACAATCCACACGATCATTAGACAGGCATCAATCACCATTAGTGATCCAGGATTTGAGCTGTATGACTTCCAAGCAATGTTTCCTGCACAAATAGGACTTTTGGGAATTCAAATGATCTGGACAAGAGATGCAGAGAATGCTCTGAACAGTGCCAAAACAGACAAAAAGGTAGTAGTTAACAAATCTTTGGGGATTAATTAAAAGTATCGTTTGGTACAGTGCAAATTGTGACAAGTTAGAAGTAATATAGGAAAAAGCACAAAATCTTAGTCAATTAACAGAATAGCAATTAAACTAATGGGAAAACATAATAATAAAAAATGTGTTAGGCAGTCACACCTCCTCAATATCCCTCAGCATGTGCTTTGGAATTGTTCCTAATCCTATGATTTTCTCTGTTGTTGTCCCATCTTGGAAGGGACAATTTCTCAGTCTGGGAATACAGGAATCTTTCCTATTACTTTCCCAAAATCAGATCATTAAAGAAATAAGAGGTCCCCCAATATGGGGAAATAATTGTGCTTCATAGCCATTGGTCTACTGTAACAGAGTGTATTAGATTCTTCAGTTGATGAGTTGTTTTTTTTTTTTTTCAGGAATGGAAAGTGTAGAAGCCATGTGAGGAGGTGCTGGTTTAATCTCAAACACATAGAGCAGGCCTAGTTAACCCCAAGGTTTTATTGCTAATGCTGAATTTAGGAAGGGGTAAAGAGAGGATGTGAACTAAAGAGATGCAAATTACCAGTGTCTGTATATATATATGTGTGTGTGTGTGTGTGTGTGTGTGTATATTGGAAATATTTAAATTACCAAAATATGCACTAAGATTTTACTAAGAACTAGTAACATTATCCTGCCATAAAAGTAAGTGCAGGGGAATAGTACCATGCTGTAGTTTGATAATGAATGAAAACAAAGATTCTATACAATGGAGAATACCTCTTAATGCTAGATTTTCTGCATTGTACCGAATTTTAAAAATAATTCTAGTTCACTCCAGTTCATATACTAACTAGACACAAAGATTTTTTAAACTTTTGTTTATTTGGGATACACCACGTGTGTATGTTTGGGGAGTGGGGAGATAGTTTAAATCCACATCTAGGATTACAAGTAAAAGAAATGCAAATAAGATCATAGATACCATGGGCCCATATGTTTGTAGATGTTTTTTGACTTTTTGCCCTGAACGTGGGAATGATCTTTGTACTAACATTGCTGCTGTTCTTGCTATGTGGAAAAGATAATGCAAACAACAAATAAGAAGTTTTTGGATCTTCTAAATGATTTGATTGACATGACAACTCACAATCTGACAAGAATGGAGCGCACGAAGTATGAAACTTTAATCACTATTCACGTGCACCAGACAGATATCTTTGATGATTTGGTAAGTTTTGGAAAACCTTTAAGAGGCTTTCTGTATGGAAGTTTTCCACATATGAAAATTTATAAACAAATCTTATTTTCTTTGACATTACTGCTGTGATATAGCATATCATATTTAGCTTGATTTCACATAGCTGTCATGCAGAGTTAAGGTTGAATTAGATATATGTATGTATAAGAGTTCAGACTTCAGTTTTTAAAATGCTTGTTCATACCCACTATGCAAAAATTTACAGTGAACAGGAGTTTAACTTTTAAAATGAAACTATTCTCTCAAATTCAAAATTTGATACATTATTTAATTGAAATGCAAAATGAAATGAAGTCCCTTTAGTATTGCTGTCATATGATTTCCAGCCCAGCCAATGTGTTCATTTAAGGTAATAGTTATTCAAAGATTGAAGTGGTAAGGCTCCATATATTTGAAAAAGGTGGCAATAATAAGCAGAACAAATAGTTTCAACTTTTTGTATAATTGAGTTGCATCAAACTTCCTTCAGATAAGCATATTGAATACAGAAAACTATAATTATAAAAGTCAAAGTCAAATAACTTTAAAAAAACTTGCACCATGCTAAGGTCAATAATTCAGTACTGCATTGTTTAATTTATTTATATGTTAGAAAGATAAAAATTAAATACATGTGTAAAGAAAGATATAAAATCACAAAGAAAAATACTGTCAGAAAGAAAACTGCCATCTTCTAAGATATTGGGAGTATTATCCTCTGCCCATAATTTAATTTATTTTCATACTTACTTTTTAATAGGATTTCATTATAAATTAATTTTATGTCATATGATAATAAAATTAAATCACAGAAAACTGGATAAATTTAAAGGGTCTGTATGTGAAATAAAAAATCAGAAGCAAGTTCAAAACTGGGTAAATTATCCTTAATTGGTGCATGCAATATTATCCTTTTCTGTCAAAACATTATATTTCCTGCTAAACACATCCTTTTGTGATTCAAAAAAGGTAGAGGAAAGCAGCTAATAATTCTGAATCTCCTTTTCACCTTACCTCACATCAGCAATGCTGGTAGCCAGGACTACATATTCCATAAGAAACCAGTGATTTTGAGATTGAGTGTCAAAAACGATGATTCAAGATTTATTAATCTGCCTGAAAGCTAAACACGTGTGAAGAAGCCTCATGCTGAAAAATACATCCCAAATAAACAAACACATAGGCACATATACAATATATTCAGGCATTGCCCACTGTTTACTATTTTTGTGAGTAATGGCACCAGATACCAATCAGAGTAACCAGTATTGTTACTTAATTTATTGTGCAGTTTTCCATCACTGTTCTTCAGTATCTCCATACAACATAATTCATAATCTCTGTAAACAATTCAAAGGAATTTCAAAGTGGCCAAAAAGTTTTATAGCATGTCATAGACAGCTCTGAAAAGAGAATTCTACCTGTCTTGGCTCCTGACTCATTCTTCCAGCTCATGAATGTGTTCAAAGGAGACTTTTTTTTTTTCCTGTGTGGAATTTGAGATGAATTTGTTATACGCTTTCATTTCTGTATTAATGATATTTCTTTTTTATTATAGGTCCGTATGAACATTAAATCTCCATCTGATTTCGAATGGCAAAAACAATGTCGATTTTATTTCCTTGAAGATGTGGATAAATGTGTTATCCGAATCACTGACGTAGAGTTCACCTACTGCAATGAATACTTAGGGTGTACAGACAGGCTTGTTATAACTCCCTTAACTGACAGGTACTTTATAAAAAGGTTGCATTGCATCGTACTAGAGCTAAGACTTAATTTATTTCACATAATTCCTGTAACTTTGATGAGGAGTCAGACTGCTTTCTTTGGTTGCAGTGTAGTGCTGCAATGTCGATGGGTGGACAGCAGAGGTCAGTGCTTATGTACTCAAGCTAGAGAAAGCAGGCATCCTGAGGAGGGGTCTTGAATTCTCTTAGTGTTAGCTTGGTTCCTACGTGCTGTGGCTGACATGGAAAAACTTGGTTGTGCTCAAGGTAAGTATAGCGAACCGCCATACAATTCACCAGCCTCAACCGAATGGATCTAAAAAATAATATATTGCTGCTTGCAATAAACTAGTAGTTGCACCAGACTTTGGAATTATGGGAAGTGATTAATTTGAAGTGACCCTAGAGGAAAAAGCACTAACTCAGGACATAGCATGGAATAACTTATGCTAATACCTTTTTGAAGAAACACAGAAAAGCCTCTGAGGGCAGTGCATAAGTGGAACTTTTTATTACAGGAGAGTTAGTTATACAGCAGTGTACAAACTCCATTACATGTATATTTTCCTGAAGTACTTGGTAGTGCTGCAGCTAGGCAAGAGGCAAATATGTACTTGAGCCAGATCTTGGTTTTTTTACATGTGGACAGGAATGTCAAGATACTGTACATGTTCAGTGATTTGTTATGTGAAGAAGGACTGCAGGCCTCTTAGGACTATGTGCTACTGGATTTTATATGCTACTGTATTTTATATACTACTGGTATTTCAGACTCTTGCCAATTTCTGAGCCAAAATTAAGACCAGTGAGATATTTAAGAGAACCAAACCCCTATGACTTGGATACCTAGCTTTTAATATGCAGCACACATCTGCCAAATTCTGTGTTGTGAACCTTGTTATTCCTATGCTAGTGATCTGTTTGTGGCAGTAATCAAGCAGTTAATTAGTGGATATGGCAGCACTACCAGACAGGCAAAATTTTTGCCCACCAGGAGAGACAGCATCAAGAAAACGATGTTATATAAGATCTGTTCACAGAATTAAAATGCAACCTAATTAGTTAGGGACTGATTTAAGGTTCTCTGTCAGAGGAGTTTGCGGGGTGACATTATTGAATAAAATGAGTCATTTGAATGAGTTTAGACTATAATAATCACAACAAAAATGAACAGAAATATGTGTCTGGGGGGTTGGACTCAATGATCTGCAGAGGTCTCTTCCAACCTCTGACATTCTGTGTTTCTGTTATTTTGTGATTCTGTCTTTGGGCTAACCTAGAGGAGCCAAACAGAGCTGCAGGACTGGTGGCTATCCACTGTCATACGTTGAAAGATTATGTGAAGCAGATGTATTTTCTACTGTATGTAAGCAGTGTTGCACGAGGTCAGAGTTTATTCCCCTTATAGGCTTTTTCCATATTACTATTTTAATATTGCTATATGGACTTGTATGAGCTTCCAACAATTTTCAGGTAATGACATCTTTGCTTTCTATTAATCCACTTGGATTTAAGGGCTGTTTAATTATTTTGTGTTCAGAAAGAACACAAAGCACATGATAAATGCATACTGGTGTTAGTACATTGTGTTAACATAATGGGACTGAAATTGAGTGTTCTGAAACATCATGTCAGACACAAACCATGTCATGGCAGATATAAAAATGAAATGCAAGTTCTATTTTAGAGTTGTACTATGTATACAGTTTGTCCTTGTCTCATTTTCATAGTAGAATTATTTGGAATGGTATTTTTTCTGTGTAAACTGTTAACCGATTACTGAGTAACAAAGTGATAAAACATTGTTACTGCTATTATATGAGTAGCTGCTATTATATGAGAATGAGTACTATATTATTTTATAAAAGTGGTTCTAGCTGGTATCATCTGGGTTTTTTCAGTGCCCATTTTCTCTCTCTAGATATATTATAAGGCTGTTGACTCTCACTGTCAAATGAGAGTCAACAATGACTCTCAACAATGACAATGAGCTATTGGGATTTTGGAGCAATGTAGGTTAGAACAGCATTCTTCCCATATCCTGCAGTAGTCTCCACACCATCTGGGGAGGTAAGGCTTAAACCTGGGGGTCACGAGAAGAAGGTGATCCTAGGATTCATGGGTCCCCCCTCTTCTTCCTCTGTTGTCCATTAGAATCTTGCTCTCATCCATTCTTCTCCTGGAATAAAAGGATCTCATGAGTGTAGCAACATCGCTGGTATGGAAATATCAAGAACAGGAGCATCTTCTAGCCTCTGCCTTCTTTGTGCCAGACCAGAGAGTCCATCTTGTGTGCTCTGAGGAGAGAGTATGAAGAAAGGGAAAAAAGGCAGAAACCCATCAGGTCTGAGTGCTGCAGCATAAAACTGAGTGATGGAGGCAGGGTGTATGATTAGTGTCAGAAAATCACAATACTAGAGGATTTTGGCATTCAGCATTTAGAATTGGCTTGTGCTTTTCCTGGGTTGTTGCAGTCATTTTTGTGCTGCACACATGGCTTTTCTGCAAGTGGAGCAAATGTGGTACCTCTTAACTCAAGTTTGCACTGTGCAAAGGAGGTGACTTGAGAACTTACCGCAGGGAATCATAGAATGGCTTAGGTTGGAAGGGACTTTGTAGAGAAGCACACCCATTTCTGCCCCCTTTCCCAGCTCTGTATAGTACAACTGTTGTAATTACACTGAAGGATTTCAAGTAACTTCTACTAAAAAAAAAATTATAGAAGTCTTTCTTCTGTTTCTAGGTGTTACATCACACTGGCACAGGCCCTGGGCATGAGTATGGGAGGTGCACCAGCAGGACCTGCAGGGACAGGGAAAACAGAGACGACCAAAGACATGGGCAAATGCCTGGGAAAGTATGTTGTTGTTTTCAATTGCTCAGACCAAATGGACTACAGAGGACTTGGCCGTATCTATAAAGGTAAGAAATAATGTGGTTTGTAAATTTTAGAGTGATAAATTTTTGTCCCTTCACTAGTGAGTTAGCAATAATTCCTAAGGGTATTTTCTTTTTTGTTCCTGTTATTTCCATGTGCTCAATATTTGGTTATTTTTCCTTTCTTTTTCCTTTTTTCTTCCTGCATGCTTATATATATAAAGCAAAGCATATATATATGTGTATATATATATTTTATCTTGAAAATATATATATATATCTTCATGTGTTTGCTGTCTTTGTACTCTTTTCTATTTCACTTTTAATCCTGTCTACTTTATGTCTCTATCCCACCCATCCCAAGGGAGAGGATATGTAGCCTTCCCTTGCCATTTTTATATCACTTAAGACAAACATACATGGAGCTCAATGATGTTGTGCAAGTCAGGGAAACATGTGAAGTGCTACAGTGTCTTATTTAAAACTCTAGAGCTTTTTTGAAAACAGGAAATTCAGGCAGTTGTCAAATTCTGACAGCTTTTCATGATAAGCAGAGCTTTGGAGTTAATTATGCAAGCAGTAGTTAGGTAATCCAGTATCTGTGAGCTCCCATTATGTTTATTTTGTTGTGTGTAACTACTGTTGGTTATATAGTCCAGCAGACCCCAAAATACCACCATTTTTTTGCAAGAGGTGGGTTCTTAGACCTAACGCCACAGTATTGTCATCATATGCAACAAAAGCTAAGTAATACTGTGTAATTTGTCCTTGTTATCTGGCTGCTGCATCTAATGGCATTCTGGTGTTCAATATGAGTTAGAAAAGATGATTATAGAACTCAACAAAATTGATGTTTGGGCAACCATGAGGCATGTTGAAGTAGCAATGCTGAGTGAATTTTGTATCATGTGAGGTTCATCATACCTGGTTTGTAGTGTACCTGTACTGATATGTCTGTGTGTCTCACATTTCTTAAATACAGTCAGAGAACTGGTTAGTTCTGGTCCTTTGCTTTCTGCTTTTACTCCATTTCTATATTTGACTGACATATGATGTTCTGTGTGAGGACAGCAACAGGGCAGGGCACAACAAAACTGCACTGCCTCTAAGCTGTTAGCTGTGTGTGTATGTCTGGGTGTATGCATGTGTGTCTATTTTCTTTCCTTTTTTGTTTTAAACACCAGCAGTTTTGCAAGAACTGAATTTATTCAGAACTGTGGGATATTGGCCTTGTCTGAGAGTTGGATTTCCTAACTCCACACAGCAGGTGGCATTACAGAACAAGTGATTATTTTTTCCTTTACCAAGAAAAACGGTTTGACTAGAATCTCACTTCACTATTCTGTAGAGACATTAATTTCAAAAATAATTAACACATTTATAGAAAGTGTAAGCAACAACATGATATGGAAAAAAGTTGTTTTGTTTTTGTTTAGTTTTGGGTTTTGTTTTTGTTTTATTTTTAAGAATGGATCCTAACAGTCGTGTAACACGTGTAACAAAAGGGGCCAAATGTATTTGAAAAATCTCTGCAAGACTTTTTTCATCATGTTGTGACAGTGGGGCAGCTTCACAAGGGAAGACAAGCCAGGACCCACTACATAGGGCAGGTCAGGGACTTCACTGGCCAGGGCACAGTCCCACAGCACTTGTGGAGGGCAGGTTGCTGACAGCTCATTACATCAGCTGACCAGTGACCATCAGAGAAGATGAAATAAGCTGGGTCCAGGGTCCACCTAGGAAGTTAAGTCAGAAACAGCAGGAGGCAGGACTGGAGGTACTACGGATGGTTTTGGGATCCTCCAGGAAGTTCAGTCAGTGAGTCAGGAGAGCAGCAGGTAGGGATGTGCCCAGCCCTACATACAGCATAGCTCAGGCAAAGACTGAAGACTCAGATCTACCTGAGCTGAAAGGGAGCTCCTGGACTGGAAAACAAAGAGTGTTGGTAAAAGTCTCAGGTTAGGCTGGTCAGGGTAATTAAGGCCTGTTGGTGCATCCAGAACCCTGATATTCCTCATACATAAGGGAGCACATTAGTTAGAGGGCTGCCGCACTGGTAAAGTCAAGGAACTTTCTTCATTTGTTTTTAAAGACAGTAATACTGAATCTTTCATGTTTCAAATTTTGTATCTCTCCATAGAGATACTTTAATCTTTACTTCATTATGGCATTGTGGTATTTATATATATTCCCTTTGCTTTTATATTTTGTGATTAACTCCATGTGACTTTTTGTTCTCTTTAAATTATTTTATTTTGGATCAGGCTTTTTCTTTGTAATATCACAGAAATCAGAAGCTATTTTTAGCTCTGCTGGCACTGTTTTTTGTCTAATGTTACTCCACTAACTTTATTGAGGAGTTCTTCCAATATTACATGAGTAAAAAAGATCAATTAATGCAACAATAATAAAAGAAGTGGTTAATGTGCATCAAAAAAAGGTAAAATGTGACTATAAGAATTTTGTTTTTGTTTTTTGCAGTCTGCAAAAACTGACAAGTATTGATTTGGCTATGATAGCGATCGTAGTAAAAGATGGGACAGAGTAGAAGAGGGGCAGAGAAGAAACATAAAAGGGGCTTCAAGGGGATTTGATGTAAGATGAGATTTACTACAGAAATATCTTCAAGGGCAAGAGATCAGACAAGGAACTTTAGAGGGAAAGGAAGGAGGATAATGTAAGCACAACAGGTCAGAGCAAAGACAAAAGAAGAGAAAACATGAAAGAGAAAACAAAATGAAGGAGGCAAAGCATGTATTAATAGTACTGATTATTGATTTTTGACTACTTTCTCTTCCGTTAGCGTAAGTGTCTTAAGGAATTAACATTACACATAAACCACCCCACCCACTTTTTTTTGTTTGTTTTTTTGTTTTGCTTTTTTGTTTTTTTAACCAGTGCCATATAAAGTATGTGAATTTAGGGAAACTCTCATGATAGTTGTTCAACATTGCAAACACAGAGACCTTTTCTTGGACACAGTCTTTATTTCTGCATTTAGCACTGCCTTCAAACAGCTTAAGCCAAAGTGAGCTCCACCAGCCTAGTGGAATGAATGAGACACCTCTGAACATTTGCTTGTTGCACCAGTTAAAGTACTGATTCATGTCCTTTCTGGACCCAAGCAGTAGGAATTAGTAGTTCTGGTGTGGGCTTTAAGGAAGGAGGAGATGGCATCTGTAAAGTTCCTGTGTAGACTTACTGGCTTTTGTCTCTTGTGAAATGGATGTGGAATAGCAGGGGATGACGTAGGTTTCCCACTACTGCTCTGGAAAGCTGCCATTGTAGACTCTCCTATTTCAGTCCTGCTAACATAATACAGAAAGCATACTTCACTCCCAAGTCATTAATTTCATGATGTTTATGGATACCAATGTCTGTCTAGAACTCCATGGCCTGTTCCAAATAATAGCTCTAAGTGTGACATCAGATTCTGCTCTCTTGGACAGCAGGATGCTGTTCTCCAACAATTTTTGACAAATTAATGAATTGTTATGAAATGCTACATTGCCTCTGTCAGAAATGCAGTGGTTTGTGGATTAGATTCTGTGCTTTTCCTTTAGGTAGGTTTCTCTCAATATCATCTTTGACAATTTCACCCCCTGTGTAGATGATTTTCTATGCCATGTGCACGTTTGTGGTTCTAGGTTTTATATACAATATTTTAAAACACTTTCTGCTTTATGGTTGCTGTAAAAGTGTAGAATTATTTGTGAAGGAGTTTACTTGTCTTTCTTCCAAGTGTTAATTCTTTCTATGTTATTAATGCACAGACCAATTAATTCTGAGTTGTCATTTTACTCTGCGTTCGTAGTGTCAGTTCTTCTCACTTTACATTAAGTTACATAGAACATACTATATTTTGTATATAAGTTATTGTTGCTTGAACTGATTTTTAAAAGATTTTTCTTTTTGCTTTTTTAGGTTTAGCTCAGTCGGGTGCATGGGGTTGCTTTGATGAATTTAACCGTATTGAACTTCCAGTTTTATCAGTAGCTGCCCAGCAGATATATATTGTACTTCAGTGTAAAAAAAATAAGAAACCTCAGTTCGTTTTCACTGATGGTGATATTGTTGACATGGACAGAGAATTTGGCATATTTCTGACTATGGTATGTGGATGAATATGTATAAATGGCATTGTTATAAAAAATCTCTTCCTATTGAAACTTCCCATTGAAATTTTCCTGCTGAAGTCATTGGAACTGTCAATTAGAAAATGGTGAATATAGTTTGAACAATGAAATGGTCAAATCATAACGATGGCATTTTCTCTTCCCCATACTTTCAACTGCACCTTAGGATTTGAGGTATGCATTTATCACTAACTACATACTTTAAATGCTTTATTAGTTGAATATTTGGCAGATGTAGAGTAATGCTAACAACCTCATCTTTTTAGTCAAACTCTGTCAAAAGAAAACAGAAGTAACTGACCACTGCAAGGACTACTGTAGTTGGTCTGGTCAATATTTCATCACCTTAAAAACCTTTTGGCCATGATCCTTCTGTATGACAGCAGGGAGGAAACCACCCTCACTCTGGTTCATGATGGCTTCTAGCAGTGCAGGAGGCAAAGAAGTAGGAAAGTGTAGTTGTACCTTAAAAGATGAATTTTATCATCCCATGTTTACCTGACAACTCAATATGGAAGCATTTGTCTTCAATTTCAAGATCTCCTACTCTTGAACAGATGTTAAAATTATAATTTTGATTTGAAAAATGGACAAATTAGTGGCACAAAAAGGCCATTAGGAAAACAGTTTGGAAACAGCTGGAAGAGTTTAACAAGTTATCGCTGCATAGCCAGTGACTACTGTTCTCACAGCTGAGCAATTCAGTAGTCACACAAATGACATAGACATGTTCATGGGAAGGTCAGATCTGTTTGTTTATATTATGATCAGTAATGGCTTGCACTGCTTGACTGACTTTGCACTGAAATGGTGTGGGAATTCTCATAGGAGACAGTAACCTTCAGCACTGGAACACTACCAAGACCCTGAGGAACTAACCACTTAAAATTACTCCAACAAGATCTCTAAGAGGTCATGTGTCTGTCTGTGTGTCTTGAGCATCTCCAAACAACACATATGATACCACATAGTCCATGAAGTGCAGTATTTAGGCAACTGTGTAATGATGATGAATGGTACCCTTTGTAGTCTGTCATGCGGTCCTCTGCTTGCCCAATAATTATCAGAAAAGACAAACTTTCCTATCCTGCTTTCATTATAAAATACTTTATTTTACATTTTGCATTTCTCAGAACCCTGGCTATGCTGGAAGACAGGAACTTCCAGAAAACCTGAAGATTCAGTTTCGCACAGTAGCTATGATGGTGCCTGACCGCAGCATTATTATGCGAGTCAAGCTGGCGAGTGCTGGTTTCCGAGACAACCAAGTCCTCAGCCGAAAATTCTACACACTCTACAAACTCTGTGAAGAGCAGTTATCTAAACAGGTAAAATAAGCGTTTGTCCAACTGTAAGCTGTCACTGGCAGGAAATGTAGAGTGTATATTTTCATAGAATATATGATTATTTTGACACTCATGAACCTATTGATTTTTTAGGGTTTTCAAGTTCTGAAAAAAGAGTTTGACATAATTAAGTTTTTATTTTTCAAACTAATCTTTGTTGTAAAGGGAGTTCCATTTATGAATTTTAAACAGAGTGTCATTATTGGAGAAATTATGAGGAATGGTGTGTAGTAGAGGACTCATTTTTCAGTCTTTTCACTTCAGAAACAGTACCTTCACTTAAGAGACAGTGTAAGAACTGTAAATAACTAAAAAGTGCCTAAAAGGCACTACGTTGTTGACTGCTACCTGAGAAGTGCTAATCTGTTTGGTAGGGGGTATTTAAGTAGAAACAAAGGATAAAGCTGCTTTTAAGGATAGAACTAGTTGTTGCCCGTTGCTTATGCCGTATGCTGGCTGTTCACAGAAGGATTTCAAAAAGAGATCATGTGAAGGTAGCAGCTCAAATGAGAAACTTTCTTTAGTTGGGTCCTAGGTTGGAACCTGGGCAAATTGATTACATTCTCCATTGTATTACTACAGTTCTATACCACATATTTATTAGTGACTATGTTGACTTCCATACAGAAATCTTGGACTATACAAGAATAAGATAATGGTACATTGTGTTGACCTTATTTCAAAGTAAGAATATCTATTCCTTTCTCCATTCTTCTGTAATTTCACTCTCAATACATACAACCAAACTGAATTCTAATTTTTGTTTCTCTCAGGTTCCTTTTTCTGGGAGAGTTTTATTAACCTATTGTAGATTAACTTTTGCAGGGTCGTATTTGCTACTGGCTTCCCTTTCATATTATACCATTGGCCCTCCAATTAGTTTTTAGGGAATCTGAATCATCCTGCATTGTTCTCGCATCACTAGTGTTACTCCATTTGTCGCTGTCCAACATACTCTCAGTCCTGTCATTTGCCTGTGTTTTATAGTTATCAGGCTCATAGGCTGCATTTGCCAGAAGATACTTTTCCAAGTCTTAAGTGAACTTTGTGGACATTGTTTAGGAAATCTGTGTATGCACAGCTTCAGCAGTTAGCAACATATTAAAAGTATTATATATATATATGTATGTATAAGCACTATAATATAAGTATTCAATATGGATCTCTCTTTTTCCACTCAGGCTTGGCCTCAATAGGATTAAGTTTTCTCATTGCTTCAGTTTGTGTGGTCATTTTTGTCCTGGACATGATTCTTTCCTTCACTATTGAAGAGTCATTTAATCAGGCATCAGAAATTTGGCCATCTACCTCTGAAAGAGGTGCTTTGCTTGTTGTAACTGTTTTACGTATGGACAGCCTGCTTCAAAATAACACACCCTCCCAAACAAATCTTAACCGGATACAAAAAGAATTTTAACTACCTTAATGGTGTAAAACATTTTATATGTGACCATTGCTGCATCTGCACAAAATGTTTCTGAACTTCATCAGGATGTTTGTAGCAGATTGGCCCTATAATCCTAATACAAATCTTCTTAATTGGCTCATCAGCCATCCTAAGGCATAGTATTCCCACTATTTCACTGTTAAAGAGCAATTCCTGCTCTGGCCCTCCTGTCTTGTCCTTTCTAGAGAACCTGTACCCATCCATTGCAGCACTTCAGTCTTGAAAGCACAGTATATCTGTCATCCTAGTTAGACTGTAACTGTGTAACTGCACACAGACCTCTAATTAATTTCTCACTTTTTTCTTCAGTGATGAATGGATGGATAAGGCATTTCAAACTGGCACCTATTTTTACTGGTTACCCAAAAAAAACGTGAGAACTTTTGCCATGATGCTGTCATGACAGCCCTTCGTTATACATTTGAGAAGGGCTGCTTTTTTGCTTTTTGAACTGTTTTCTTGGCTTTTTGTTTTTTTTCATTTTGAGGTTTCTCTTGTCCATCTCAGACTGCATCTGTTGCTTTTCAATTGAGTCCACCACTTCCTTCTTTGACTGAGAGTTTCTCCCTCCACCAGCATTCATAGTTGCAGTAGTAATGGGATATTTTGAGTTCCTACAATTCCTTGTAAAGTTTGCTATAGGCTGAGGAAATAATCTAATGTGATAAATGATTGTATGCAGAGAGAGAGATCTAATGGGCTCATCTGAGTAGGTATAGGAGTACCATGAACTGTAGATACTTGTAAGACTACTGTGGAACAAAAATTGCTTTTGTCTATCCAGAAAAGTAGAACTGTAAAGTACAGACAGGCTTTCCTAGAGGCATATTAATCTGTCCTTCCCAATGGATCTTATTTACTTAAATTTTAATGGTAAATTTTACATTTGAAGTAAATACTGCTGGGGATCTAGGCTGCTGATTTGAAAGAATAGGGTCATATAAGGAATCAGTGCAATAGGAAATGGCAGAACATTGCCTGCTTCCAACAAATGCAACATGCATCAACAGAAGACAATAAAAAAAAAAAAAAACAAAACCACAAGTGTTCACCAGCTAAATTTACCTCCCACTAAATCTAAAAGAAATTTTCCAGACGGAATACATGAAGTCCTCCAGACATTTTACACACACAAATGCAGACTCTATAGACAGAGGAAGTCTGACTCATGTAAAGCCAAAGGCACCCTAAGTGACTGTCATCTCCTTCAGTAAAGAAAACCGTAGAATAGACCTTTGCAAATGTATTCCTACATTCCCAAGGTGTCCACAAACCTATGAAACAGTTATTCTGACAGAGCCCCCACAGCTTAATTCTTTGTCTTTGCTATGGGAATTCTAGCTAAAGTTCCCGACTCCCTCCTTTCACAGAGGCTCACCCAGATTGAAGAAAGCCATAGAAACTGAAGAGAAAAACCTAACAAATGTTGAAAGCAAATCAGGCCATAATCCCTCTGTTTAATGTGCTTTCCTATGGAGAAAACCACTGATGCCCCCCCTCTTATTTTTTCCCCCACAACAGCAAATTATGCTTTTATTGTTCAGATTTTTATTTGCAGATTTTTAATTCTTCCTTACAAGAGCATCAGCTCTACCACTGCAATCCATTTTGCCCAAATGCAAGCATTTACCTGCTGCTACAAACAATGTAGTAATGGAATAGCTTATAACCCACTTTTGTCAGTAAATTCTAGTTGTTCTGTGCCATTCTTGAAATGCAGAGCAGTTGTAAAACTGGCAAACTGATTAAGAAAAATAAATTATGTTTGCTTTGAACCTGTAAGTCAGTTGGAATGCACAAGAAAATTATCTTTAAAAGTAATTCTAGTTTATTTTAAATTTTTTGATAGGTATGACAATGTTTCTTCAAATTTAACAAAGTCATCACTTCTATAGAATCATAGACTCATGTAAGTTGGAAGAGACTTCCAAAGGTCATCTTGTCCTTCTTATAACTCAACATGGATCAATTTAGAACAGATTGATAATGCCCTTGTTGAGTTTTGAATCTCTGAAGGGGTGGAGATGTTCAGTGTCTCTGAGCACCTTTTCTGTTTAGGACCACTCTCATTGTGAAGAACTTTTTTTATTATACAATCCATTGTAATTTCCCCTGCAGCAAATTTTGCCCATTATCTCTTCCTGTCACTTGGTCATACTTTTTGGACTCACTCCAGTATGTCAATTATGATCATCTAGCAAGGAGAAAAAGAAACACATCATGTCATGATTCTGGATATTTCACTAGGATATTATCATTTGCTAAATTATATCATACTTTGTCATCAACATGTAATTTGCTTTCCAGACTTCACAGGAAGTTATTAATCCTTTTATCTTAATGTTTCCATCTGCAAATGAGATTTCCTGGCAGTACCTGGCTGAACATTCATATCTAACTTTTCAACTGGTAACACTATGGCACCTGGTTGAATAACAGAAAATGAGTCTGGGTGGAGCCTTTAGTGTTCATCCATTTACCTTTACAAAAGAAAAAGAGTTCTTACCAAAATAATTTACTATAATTTTTTGTGACTTTCCTTAACATTTCCATTTACAGGCTGCAGTTTCCCATGCAATCTGTTGCACAGTTTTATTTTCCTTGTGTTGATTAAGTTTTAGAGAAAAGTTATTTTGATTCTTCCTTGCTGTAGTTAAGTACATTACTTCCTGTCTATTCCGTCTGTTTACCTCTTTACAGGCGTATCTTGCATGTTGAAGACTTATCATAACTCATCCTACACATTTTCTCTTCCTACTTCTACAGCAGAATTTGATTTACTTCTTCCTGATACAGCATGTTTTCTAGTTAGGTAATTGTTTTGTTCTCTAAATTCTCTTCAGTAGATCTAATCTGCAAGTGTGGAATCCAAATTCTGGGCATAGTACAGAATTGCCAGTGCAATGGCAACGTCCTTTCATCTGTTCTAAAAAGGACACTTTAATATTTATTGCCTACTGTAATTATAGATAAATCATTGGGGAGCTTATGGCTTCATTCCAATGTCAGATATTTTTCCACAATTTTTCTTCAGCTGACTTGTTTCTCAACTGAATGAGGAGTTATTACTCTTCTTTGTGCAGTTGATTATTTCTGTCTATGTAGTATTTTGCACTTTATTTAATTGCATCACAGATAATTTGAATTTCTCTTGGTAATTTTGAATCTGGTTGTGGGTTCGTTCACCAGCTTGATATAATCGGCAAACCTAATCAATAAGTTATTTATTTCACAAAATTCTGGGTTGTACTCGATGTATTGTTCCAATTTGTCAGCCTGGGAAATAGGAGTGGGGGCTGAGGAAAGGTGTTGTTTTAATTTTCACTTTGTTTCTCACCACCCAAATATACTTTAGTTGGTCAATATTAAATGAATTTTCCCCAAGTCAAGTCTGTTTTTCCCGTGATGGTAACTGGTGAATGATCTTTCTGTCTTTATCTTGACCCACAAACTTTCTTGTAATTTTCTTTTCTCCCCCTCTCCTGTTGAGTGGGGGGAGATGAGAGAGTGTCTGTGTCAGAATCTGGAATCTGGCCAAGGTCAACACACAACAGATAGTATAAAATAGTTTGTGCACTTGTTCTCAAAAATATTTCTGACCGATCAGAGGGAGAAAATATTCTCCAAATGTAATAATATCTTTACTATCTCTTTCCATGTTTGTCTTACCGCTTAGTTTCCCAAGCAGCTGGCCTTAGTGGAGACTTCATAAATTATGGCATCAATGCTGACAGTTTTCCTTCTAGGATTTGCATCAGTGGTTGAAGAGGAACCAAATTATAGAACATTTAAATATGTTTCAAATGTATGTTAACTAAGACAGAATTGTATGTTAAGGTACAAGTGCTAAAAGTAAATTAATATTTCTATATGGCTCTGCAAATATGCAGTTGCATCTGTAGTAGTCCAGCCCTTACCTGCTTAAATCCAGAACTGGTTAGATTCACCTCTATGATGCATATGGCTGTTGGAATCAAATTCCTTCTGTCCTGAAACAAGTTTTTATGGAATCCTTCACAGAGCAGAAAGTCATGTAGCACAGAAAAGGATAGGCTTACATATAAGAAATTATATCTGAATAATTTCAGTATGTCTCTTTATATCAGCAAGATACTGGTCCTCTCAATCACAAATCCCAGTACCATATATCAAGAGAGCAACAGTTCTTGCATGAGCTGAAAACAGAGGGTAGTCTGCACATCTGTGGTTTGCTGTTTGTGAATTTTGCAAATTATGAATTTAGGAAAATTACAGAAGATTAAGCTATTACAGATGACTTGTAAAAGTGGTTGTCTGCCACAAAAAGGGATAGCTGGCAGATATGGATGTGTAACACTGGAAAATATCTTCAGGATACTTCAGGAAAGCCATGTGAACTGAAAATTCTGTTGAAAAGATTAGGAGCTGTAAAAATAATAATGTTTGGAAATTTAAGACATAATTATTAATTTAATCAGTTTAGTTTTCAGCCCTCTCTTGATTTTAAAATGTTAAATCTTTGTGGTACCAATTGTGCTTATGTGTTATTTCAAGGTTCACTATGACTTCGGGCTTCGAAATATCCTGTCTGTTTTAAGAACACTTGGAGCAGTGAAGAGGTCTAATCCCAAAGAGCCAGAGAAAACTGTAGTCATGAGAGTTCTGCGGGACATGAATCTTTCCAAACTGGTACAGTAACACTGGTGACGTTTCCAAAAAGAGTACTTTGTTTCCATTTTTAAGTGTGTTTATTATGCACTTAGAAAACACATTTTTCTTCAGCAGCTGGATAAATTATTTTGTAACTTTTAATATCATCTGTCACTGAGTGGAGAGTCAGAATACAGTTACACTGTGAACGTTTGTCTTTTAAAGAGAGGAAAACACATGAGAAGTCTTAGCTGAAAAAATCATTAGAAATACCATCACAATCTAGGGCACCTAACCTGGTCATCCAGCTTGCTCTTGTTTTTTCTTCTTTCTGCCCTATCTAAGGAGAGAAAGGAAAAATATATTGTGTTAACTTCTAATAATGTAGTTAAAGATCCTTCTTAATCCAGAATTTCAATTTATAAATATCTAGGGAGTCTGTTGCCTTTTCAGAACACCATAAAAATTGATCTAAGTAAGGTAATTGAAAGCAGCTAATGCCTGCCTTTGTAGTCCAGTATCTTTTGGTATTACTATTTAAAGTATTCATCTTTTTATTGCTGTAATTGCAAGGTTATAGCATGTCTATACTCTGTGTACTTACCTTGGGAGCTAGTTTTGTGGTGGAGCCAGTTACCGTGCTTCTGATATTAATCTATTCAGCACATTGGTACATGTGTTCAAACCTATAGTCATGCTTCACTGGTTTACAGAAGGAAAAAAAAAAAATAAAAAATCGAAGGCAAAATACAATTTGAATAAATCTTTTTGGTATGTGTGACAAATGAAGAACTGTGAATGCATATATTGAAGAAAAATATATTAAAATGTTAACATTTTTATAAGTGTTAAGTATTTAGAAATTATTACTTGTGATTCTGTTGTATGAAATTCACTTAATGAAACTGATTGATAATTATGATATTTGTTTGGGAGAGATGGAGTTTTCCACGGTCATGTTTTAACTAGCATATTCCTGAATACTGTTTACAGCTGTAATAATAATATCAATGAATCAATAATGTAATTTACTTTATCCTTGACAGGTGGATGAAGATGAACCTTTATTTATGAGTCTCATTAATGACCTATTCCCTGGAATTACTCTAGATAAAGTTGGGTATCCTCAGCTACAGTCAGCCATTCAGAAACAGGCAGAGGAAGCAGGGCTTATTCATCATCCACCATGGATACTTAAACTTATTCAGCTGTATGAAACTCAACAAGTCAGACATGGTTAGTATGCTAGATGGGGTTTTGAGACTGCATAAAAGCGTATTTTTTATATTATATGCTAAAGAATGCAAATTATTTCCACAAAAATGCATTTTTAAATTGAATAGATGTAATTTTTTAAGCCTTTGTGAATATTTTGCAAGAGAACTGCTAAGACATTTTTTAGTGTGCAATGCACACATAGTGAGATTTTATCTCGTATGAAACTTTTATGGGAAATATGAGTTTGGCCTTCAGTGACTGGAATTTCTGTGAAAAAAGTTAAATGTAGATTATACATTGCGATTCATAAACAGCCAATTTTGTTCAGTGTTCTGAAAACAACTGTTGTCCTCAGACACAGTTCAGTCATGAAGCTCACGTTTAATGTTACTGTGAGATTATGATGCTGAAAAGATTACAAAAAATCTCTCAGAGCTTTACTTTGATAGATACTACCAATAATGCAGCGTAATTCCAAGTTCTTTATGTTCAATTCTGGACATGTCTTAGATTCATAGAATGTTAGAGGTTTGAAGGATCCTCTGGAGGTCATCTAGTCCAACCCCACTACTCAAACAAATTGACCTAGAGCAAGTTGCATAGTATCGTGTCCAGGCAGGGTTTGACAATCTCCAGAGAACCACCTGTCTGGGCAGCCTGTTTCAGTGATTTATCAGCCTCAAAGTAAATATTTTTTTTACGTTAAGATGGAACTGCCTGTGTTCCAGTTGGTGCCTATTGCCCCTTGTTCTGTTGCTGGGAACCACTGAAAAGAATCTAGCCTAATCCTCTTCACATCTGCCTTGTAGATGTTTATAAGCATTTGTAAGATCCCCTCTCCCAGTCTTCTCCAGGCTAAACAGACCCAGGTCTCAGCCTTTCCTCACAAGAGAGATGCTCCCATGCACTAATAATTTTCACATCCCTCTGCTGGACTCTTCTTCTTGTACTGAGGGGCCCAGATCTGGGCACAGCACTCCAGATGCAGCCTTGCTAGGGCAAAGCAGGAGGGGAGGATAATGTCCCTTGACCTGCTGGCCAAACTCCTCTTGATAATAGCCCAGGATGCCACTACCTTCTGGGCCACAAGGCCACATTGCTGGCTCATTGTTAACTTGTTGTCCACTGGTACTTGAAGAAGCCCTTCTTGTTGTCCCTGCCATCCCTTTCCAAATTTAATTCTTAGTGGCCTTTAGTCTTCCACATTACATCCATGCATACTCTGATAACAATAACATTCCTATATTTCTCCCAAGTAGGCAGTCTTTTTTTCCACATTCTGTAAACTTCCTTCTTCCATTTGGTGTTTTCTGAAACTTATAGCTCGTCTGTGCAGGTCTCATTTCTCCTTTGCTTGATTTCTTACTTACAGGATGCACAGATCTTAAGCTTGGAGAAAGTGATGCTTGACTATTAATCAGCTCTTTTGGACACCCCTGCCTTCTAAAGCCCCAGCTGACTAGAAATAAGCCTAGAAATAAACTTACCTACTGCAGGACCAGGGAGGTCAAACAAAGGTGGCGTCAAGAGGTCCCTCCCAGTCTCAACCATTCTGTGGTTCTGTGAAAAGACATTTTTACATTGCACAAAAGCCTAACAAGTAGAGTTCATCCTGTTTTAGGATGGGTATCAAAGGTAGTATTAAACCCAGGTTTATAATTCATAGCTGTTTAGAAAAAAAGGAAACAAACCTGCTTTGAAATGTCCTTTATCCCACCAAGCTCTAACAACTAAGGATTTTTTCATAGGTGAAGGAAAAAATATAAAGGAAATGCAATTGAAGTAACAAAGATTTATGAAGGTGCCATCCTTTTTATCCTCCATTTTAATGCCATAATAAGTGAATAATAAGCTTAAACTAACAGAACAAATAAAAAGAAATACTCATTTGCATTGCATAGCATGAGATCTTAATTATTTAAAGGTTTAGTTCAGATTGCTGGTTAGATGAAAGAAATGGTTAATGCTGTGCTGTGTTAATAATTTACATTCAGGTTCAATGTTCCATATGAAATCCTAACAGGATCCATGACTGAATAACTACATGACTTCTCTTGGTTGAAAGAGAGGCAATATATGCAAATAGTGTGATGATGCGCACAGGCATAGCTCATGTATACATGGAGATGCAGTGCCGTGGATCTTGAAATTTATTTTGCATAAATTTGATCCAAATGTAGCTGAAACTAGCAGAAAAGCTATTTCATTAATATTGAGGGGCTTAGATTAAATCTCTCCATATGGAACATAAGACGTGAGTAAGTGATCGTCTGGTGACCCAAACAGTATTTAGGAATTCTCATTTTCCTTTAGTTTTAGAGGCAATCTGCATTGTACTGGCTTAGGTTTGTAATGTGGATTTGGGATTGTTTGTTCCACAAACACCCTCTCTTCAACCCTTGTTAAAGAGGTTTTCAAAGCCACCTAAGGACTATGTTATCCGGTTTCCTTTAGGATTAATGGTAGTTATTTAGCTCCTTTACGTAAACTTAGAAGTCTAAGTTTGAACGTCCCTTCTGCTTTTGGACAGTCTCTGGGCCTCTTGAATTGTCAATTTAGAAAATAAAACTATAAAGGATCAACGGTAGGATCAAAGTGTCATTATTAATGAAGACATGGCTTCTTTTCCTTAGGCAATTCACTGATGAAATTAAAAGTGTGATTGCTGTTAACTGTTGTTTATGTAAGAATAATGCAATTAAATTTCAACATGAATGGATAAAGGTACATATTTTTTGTTATTTTTACTTCAGAAAGGTACACTTGATTTTATATATCATTGAGAACTACTCATTCTCACTAAATACATTTAGAAATTAGTGGTTTTGTTTACAACCCATCATGTCAATGTCATTGCATGCAAACATCAAAAGGCAGTTGTCTTTTCCAATTAGAAAAAGAAACAGAATTGCTTGAGGGAGGATGCAGACCCACATAGGCATGCCTATCATAACAGAGCATACATTCATAGAAGCCTTTTAACAATATTTTAAAATTCAGTTTCAGTCAGCATTTAGCAAATTGAGCGATAAACTTTTTTTTTTTTTTTTGCATTGACTTTTGAGAAAATAAAGCAAGGACCGTTGATGCGAGGAACTGTTTGATGCTACGTAGCATGGCATTTTGCCATTTAATTTTAAATTATGTTTGTATTGTTTTAAGGTATGATGACTCTAGGTCCAACTGGTGCAGGAAAGACAAAATGCATTAATATTTTGATGAAAGCAATGACAGATTGTGGTGCTCCTCATAAAGAGATGAGAATGAACCCAAAGGCAATCACAGCTTCCCAGATGTTTGGTACCCTTGATGTTGCTACAAATGATTGGACAGATGGTATTTTCTCTACATTATGGAGAAAAACTTTAAAAGCAAAGAAGGTAATGGATATTGTAGCATGGTGGTTAATAGGGACATTTAATACTGTTTCTGTAAGGTCTCATTAACCGTAATTTATGTGAAATATCTTGCATTATAAAATCAGATGGGAAAATACAGTGTTAGTTTTGCTTTGTGTCTGAATAACTGTTCTCCAGAGTCACAATTGCATGTGTCTGCCAGAAAGGCAAAAGGCTTTCCAAGTACTTGAGTTTCCAGAACTAAATTGGAAAAGTTTTTAAGGGTTTTGCTTCCTTCTTTAAGCAGGTAGTCCTGTCATTCAAATGTAAAAGCAAGGGCGATTTTGTGTTTTGATGTGAGGACAAGAATGTTAATTCTTCTGTCTGGTTTTATGTCATTGCCATTCTGCTTCACAAATTATAGCAGAATGGAAGAAGCTCTGTCAGTATAGACATTTCCATTCCATTACCAAACCTGCAGACAGTGTTTCTTGGGATCATAGTTATAGTGAAATCTTTCAAAGTTTCATTCAGTTCTCATGTGGCAAATGTGAAGCTTTACATGAAATACTTGGGTAACATCCCACAAGGCCTGACTGCTTGTGTCTATAATTTAATGGGAAATGGGAAATATTTAATCCACCTTGTTGGATGTTGGACTGGATGATGTATTTGTGCAGCAGAAAGGGACAGCATTATGCTTAGAATATTCCAAATTAAGTTTTGTCACTATTTTTTAATACGCTTTTTCGTGTGACACAGGATAACAAAAGAAGGGTTAAAATCACTGAGCAAATTATAAAAACTGCAGATGCTGCTGAGCTAATCAGCACCAAATTATAACCTATAATTTAGATACAAGAGTATGTTCTCTGAGATTATGTAAATGTATCTTTTTGGTCATTGTGTGTATATATATATATATAGTGTGTATATATAGAGTGTGTGTGTGTATATACATATATATATATATATAAATATATATTGTATATATAACATTGTATATGTTGCTTGTGTTTGTGTCTCCCTTTTTTAGGGTGAGCATATCTGGATAGTTTTGGATGGCCCTGTTGATGCAATATGGATTGAAAATCTGAACTCTGTTCTGGATGATAATAAGACACTTACCTTGGCCAATGGAGATCGTATTCCAATGTCGCCCAGTTGCAAAATTATTTTTGAACCTCACAACATTGACAATGCTTCCCCTGCAACAGTTTCTCGTAATGGGATGATCTTCATGAGTTCTTCAGTGTTAGATTGGAAGCCTATTTTAAGAGCTTGGCTGCAAACACTACCTACTACATATTCAGATGTTTTATGGAACTGCTTTAATGCTGTGTTTCAGGTACTTAATTCAAGAACGCAAGAGGGAAAAATATTTCATTTCTTATTCTTTATTTAATGAAGCATTTTTTCTTCCTCAGTGCTTTTGCAGTTACTTCTCTTTGTTTATGCAATAAAATAAGGATGAAGGATTTAAAACAATAGGGGAAATTATCTCTAACATTAGTGAATGAGTGAAACTGCAATAGATGAATTATTTGGATGTTTTGTTTTGTCTGCACAGGTTTGTTGGCAATGAATTGTTCAATCTATGATTATCTTATAATGTATGTTGGCAAAACAGAGAACTTCTGTTTGGCTGCAATTCTTACTGAAATTTTACCTCTTAATAGAGGTAAAATGCATAAAGGGAATGGATAAATTTCCTTCATTGTTTTAAATTTAAAGAAGTAAATTCAGAAAGAAATTAAGTTATATTCACTCTGTTGGAATCTTCCTCAATTTCTGCTGCAAAAAGAATGCATTTGGCCCTTGTTATTTTTTAAAAACCTCCTATAATTCATATCAATTAAAGGCTCTGTGGTGTTCTGAAGCCCAGCCCAGATGACTGCAGTGTTGTATTTTCTGGTTTTGTAATCTATTATTCTGTTCTGAAAGAGATTTTTGAGATGGCATCACTTTGATACGTTCTCTGACTAAACAGCAGATCCAAAGGGGGAACTCTGAATCTTTTTTCCCCTCCATCTGGCCTTAGCATACAGAATCATTAAAAAGGTTTGATTAGTATTATGGATGGTTGTACTTAAGAGTGGATGTAAAAGCATAATCTCTCAAGAATATGCTGTATTCAATTACACTGAAATTCTAAATTTTTAATTTACATTTTTTTAAAGAAACAGTTATTGTTTTGCAGTCTTTCACTGTTGCTATATTTTGATTTCCTCAACATCTGTGGAACAGATGCAACTTATATACATATTTTACTTTTCCTTTTGCTCCCTCTTGCCAGTTTACTAGTGTAATCGGTGTTGGATTTCATGGGGATTTATCTTGTAATATTTTGCATCGTTGTTGGATTTTACAAATGCAGTTTTTAATGAACTTTGAGTGACATATCAGGACGTTTCTTTATAAATCATGCTAAGTGCAAGTTTTGGAATTTCTTAATGTTAACAAATGTCTTCTTACAGATCTGCTTCATTTCGGTGGCCATTTACTTTAAAACCAACATTTAACAAACTATTCATGCTTTTTTACCTCCAAAACATATTGATATGACATAGTATTTACTGCAGCAGCAGAACAAACAATTCTGATAATGAATTTTAAAATATGCTTCCAAAGTAATGTATATGGATGTCAATTTACTGCTTATTCGCCACAATTCTATTTATTTTTATGCAGCAACTTGCTCTGAAAAAATAATAACCACGTTTGAAATACCCAAGCCTACAGCAATAGCAGTAGTCCAGAAAAATATGTATTTTATTAGATTGAGAGATAAAAATGCAGTGAAATACAAAGTTAGTTATGTGCTGAAGGCTGCATTTGGAACTATCAAAATGTAAATGAAAGCTGTCATGCTGTCAGTTTTCTTTCACTTTTAATGAGCTATCTTTACTTCTCAGATAATAGAAACCATAACAGTGATTTTACAGATGAGGGTAACACTACTTTTATATTCAAGTATTTTTATAGTTACTATTTTTCCCCACATAAAAAAACCCACCAAAAACCAACCAAACAAACGTATAAATAAATTTTGAAAGAAAGATTGTGAAATAAGATATATCTACAGTGGTAGTCAAACCCCAAATACAAACCGTGTTGAATTTAATACTAAAAAGAAAAGTGTGGATATAAGCAGCTTACAGATATCTTAACTTTAGAAGGAAATGAGGATTGTGGTATAGTTGAAAATACAGCAACTAAGGAGAGTCGCTCTTTAAATATAACTATAAAGAATTTTTGAAATAAAACTAAATCCAACCAAAATAGTTGTAAGACCACTACTGCAGTAATTCAGGTTTGCCTACAAGAAACACACATTATTTATGCTTATAAAAATATTTGCTCCTGAATGTCTGCATATTGGATAAAAACATTATTAGTGAAGGAGCAGCAATAGTACACTATGGTTGTGAATAAATGGAAAGAAAGTATTTATTGCTGTAATATATATTATAAATTTCACTCTAAGCCATTAGTTTTTATATAAAAGGTAAGAGGTAGTCCAAAAGATAAGGATAAATTAAAAACAAACAAACACCTCACAAAACAAAACCTGCAAAACAATGTTATTTTGAATTGAAATTATCTTTGAGTCCTTTCTGTTCCACAGAATTTTTTTAAAACAGTGATGTGAAGGACTGGACTTTCACCCTCCCTTTACCATTTTTTTCTTTTCATCAACATTTCCTTCAATAATTTTTTTGAGTAATTCAAGTAATTTCAAATAAACTTCTACCCTTATCTAAGGTCTCTACTCTCTTAAATTTAGAAGCTATATTGCCAATTTCTTGTGTGTGAATGATGCTGCTGCCTGTAAGCAACAGAAATGCTTAGCTGATGGAAGTAATTATCTGAGACGGTTTCAAAGAACTGGAATAATTACAGTAATTACCTGAGTGATGTTATTTAGTTTGTCTGCAAAGTGTGAAGCTCAAACTAGTGATGGATGTTACATGAGTAACATTAGTTTCAGCATGTCTGTGTATTGTTTAAATGAAAAAAAAAATCTAGTAATTTTTAAATCCCACTCTTTCCTTTTAAATCATACTTTCCTTTTTTTTTTTTTTTTTTTTTTTTTAATAAAATCTTGTGTCAGGCATGACCTATTCCACATTAATTCTCACCCTAATCTTATTTTGGTAAAAGCTGCTATTGCTTCTGGAGCATAGTTGAATACATAATCCAAAGAGTTTCTTAGTTTTAACATTTGAATGCTGATGTTCAAATTAATATTCTCAATACTAATAACTTTTCATCTTTTCATTGTTCCTGTGCTTGTCTAAACACTATGAGTATGTTGAAAACTTCTTGTTGCGCATCCTACAGTCCAGTGAGGTCCGCAGTACACTGCACGAAATGGTCAATATCTGGCTTAATTTTGTGGTCTCCTCTAAAAGGACAGCAAATTCCTGATCCAAACTCTTTGCAATTTTTGTGTATTTATCATGGCCCAACTAATTTTTTCCATACTCTCTGTCTAAACAAAGTACAATAATAATTTATGCTAGTTGCTATCTTGATCTGGCACCCTACTTTTTGCCGTGTGTTGTTTTAAAATTAATAGTAATGAAGTATTAGCATATATGGAACTTATTTTACTTTTTCATAAACTCAGAGAATTACTCAGATCTCACTGGAATAATAAGTATGATGAAATTCCTTCTGGTGAAAATCCAGCTCTTGAAAGCAAAGACTACTTTGGTTTATGAAATATCTTTATTCTGAATGTCTCAAATTAATTATTAAACAATTTGCAGTGCCCTGTGAGACATCTAGACTATTTTAAAGATGAAGAAACTGAATCTCAGAGAGATTTAGGTCCAAATTTTGAAGGGTTTTAGAGGCAAATTTCACACACAGCCTTCAGTGCCTTATTTCTACCTATTCCTTGTGGAACCCACAAATCTCCAATTTGACACTTGAGCACCCTGTGTGCTGCTGGGGCAAACCACACAGTTAAGAGGGTAAGGCACAAAAAGCAACACACAGAGGTGGAAGCACTTTTGAACAAGAAATAACATGAAAAGTGATGTTTTCTAAGCCTCCCTCCTCCTATGTATCCCCCCATTCAAACTGTCTTCTTTCTCAGACCACTTATTCATGAGCTCTATTCTAGATTAAAAGGCTTAAGTGAGGTTTTTTTCTCATAATATTTTTGTATGTGTTACCCACTATCCTAGTGAGATGGAAGTCAGGAGGATGACTAAAAATCTTCAGTCTCTCTGCCGGTAAATACTCAGCATAGGGCACTAAGATTATTTTAGTGGCAAAAAGGAATAAACTGAAAATTAGAAAACAGCTTGTGAGTATGTAGGTAAGCATCTCACTGATTTTTAAAAATATCTAGGTACTGATTTACATCAATTTACAGGTGATTGAATGTCTTAACTGTCTTAGGACATGGGATCCACAAGTGGAAATCCTCTGAAATTAATATCTCCATAGTGTCTCTGTTGTGCTTTAAGTCCCAGAATTGAGTAGGCAGTGTTTTATGAAAATTCCAGAAGCAAATTGAACCCACAGGGAGGGACTTGAGTAAAATTTGTTAAAAGAAGATGAGATAAGGTTATAATTTACATCAGTCTGTACTACAGATGGCAACTGATATTTAAAAATAACTCTGCACTACAAATCCCAGAGAGAACTGTACATCAGATTGAAACTTTGCTAAACATGTTGCAAAATGCTTAGAAAAGGCAGGCATGAGAGCCATCACTGGACTAACATGAGGAAAGGCCAGATTTCCTTAAAATCAATTGCCAAATTCCCTTTGGATCCTGTCAATGTTCTACAGAAAATCAGGAATATTGATTTCAAGAGGGACAGGTACATTATGGTGCAGTCCTGGCAGATAGACATTTATTTTGGTGAGTTTCTGCATTATATCTTTATGATTTTAACAATTCTAGTGCTTTTATATTCCCGCTACAAAAATGGAAATGCAGCTCATATGAATAATTTGGCTGACTGGGGTATGTCAAAGTTATTTTTCTAGTAGCTTATTCTTAGCATAATTTCATGGTCTAAATATGAATACTTATAATCCTAGAATTGGCCTAATCTAAGAATTAATTATATCATTGAAAATGGTAAATATATTCTCTAAGTGGTATTTTTCCTTTCCAGGATGTGATAGATTTTGTTTCTTCTGCTGTAACACCAAAAATGCCGATTTTAGAATGTATGTACATCAAACAAGCTATTGACCTCCTACAGGTAGATACAACATTTAGTTTGTCTCCTTGTGTTGTTTGTGCTGGGACATTGTTCTAGAAGGGCAATTGTTACATATGACATCTTCATTGCAGGGTTTATTGTCTGACCCATACGAGGGGCAGCTCAGTGAGGAGCATATTACTCGCTTGTTTGTTTTTGCTATAATGTGGTCAACTGGAGCTCTTTTGGAACCAGATGACAGGCTGAAAATGGAGCTGTTCCTACGGAAGCACTCTGCAGTGAAAGAACTTCCAGCTGTGAATGGAGAAGAAACCATATTTGAATTTGCTATCAATGCTTGTGGCCAATGGGAGCATTGGTCAAAGCAGGTTTGTATGCTATGACATGCTAAGCTTTCTTAATGAATGTATGAGAAATTAATCTGGTAAAAGGCATATTATTTAAAACACTGCATAATTTTGTTAGGAAGATTAACCCTACCAAATGCTCTAGAGTTTCTCTTTTTTTGAAAGATTTTTTTCTTTCCTTCATAAATATCTTTGGCAGAGAATAGAATATGCATTTGAAATAGCTTTGGAAGTGAAATGAAAGTGATCTTAGCTTTGTCTGCTGCATATTGTCCTGCTATTTAAGAACTCCCAGCAAGGAAAAGCTGTCTTGTAATGTAGTATAATGGAGTGAAAATGAACTGTTGGTATAACACTTTTTTTAAAAAAACTTGGAAAAATACTGATTGATTATAAATGATTACTTGTCTTTCAGTAATAAAGATTTTGCTAATGTACGTTTTATACAGTACATTTGGGTTTTGATGCAAAGCGATTGTGTGGGCAGGTAGAAAATCTCAGACTTTTTGAATGTCTTTCTTGTGCAGGTCCCTGAATATATTTACCCTAAAGATTCAGTACCAGAATATACTTCCATTCTAGTTCCAAATGTAGACAGTGTGCGAACCAACTTTCTAATGCACACTATCATGAAGCAAGGAAAAGCAGTTCTGCTAATTGGGGAACAGGGAACAGCAAAAACAGTTATGATTAAGGTAGGTGGAATGGAAAAAACATGTAATATCATTGTATGGTAGCACTGGAACAACTGACATTGGCACAAATGTTTTGTTGAAATGTAAAAGTAATTTTATATTTCTTCAAATACTAGCATTCCGAGGCATTTTGTCAGTACGCAAAAATCCCTTAATATTTATATGTTAGTATGAAGAGTTAAACTTTGCTAACTGTGGCCACAAGGACACGTGGAAAATGGTCTTCCATACACTTTATTTTCTTTTGAAAAGTCAAATTGAAGATTTTGCTAAGAGAAACATTGATCCATATAGTATATTTTTTTTCTCCCTGTGGCGCCATGTGTCAGCTGATCTGTCGTACACCTCAGTTGCACAGGCTTTATTCACAAGCCAAACTGAGGAGAAATAAACAACTTCCCTCTTTACTCAGGGTAATTTTTCAGAGGGTAAATTTAATGTTTATTATCTGCTTTCATAACTCCTTCACTGAAAATTACAAATTGTTATATAAGAAAAAAGAAAATAAGTATAGTTTTTTATTAAATTAACAAATATATGCTTTCCATATTATAAAATGGTGCAGGTTAATCATATGGCACTTTAAAAAATTAATAACTTACTGAAAAAGACCCAATAATCAAAAGGCTGAACAAACCTAGTTGGCATCCGTTATTTCAAAAAATGCAAGTGTAATGGGTTTCAGCATGCTTGTGATTTCCAGGGGAATCTGTTGACTCTTTGGCCAGTGAGAGGCAGCTAAATAAAACCACTCCACTGTTGGGCCAGCTGAATTTGCCATATAGGCATCTGTACCTCAAGTGGATATTTTGCAAAGGTCTTGAAATTGAAAATATCTGAAAAACACTGGACTAAACTGACCTTTGACTTTCTTAAAATCTGGAGCCACTTTGTGTCCCTCAGCCATGTGCTGTCTGAGCCCTGACATAAAGTGAGTTGTACAAATGCCAGCAGCCATTAATACTACTTTTTCAGCTTAGCTGTTGATGCCAACATGCAGGCTGGTGTCATGCCAACTTCTGTTCCTGGCACCAGCTGGAGAACTATTTTAGCAGAGTGAAGAGGCGGGATCTGGGTGGTGGTCCTGATATTGTGCATACTGGATTTTGGCCAGGTACTGGCAACCTCCAGCATTCAGCTGCCATTCCTATCCCTAAAAATAATTGGAGCTGATTCTTGAGAGCTGCTTACCCTGTCTATTCTATAGAGCTGAATATGTTCCTTCCTACATGCCAGTAGATACTTGGTTGCTTTTAAGGTTAGAAGCGAAAGTTAACTGTCTTCACAAGTGCTGCCCTTCAGCTTTTACCTTCTCTAGAATTTTGTCTTACTACACCTCATGAAAGAGGAATTTCCAGATAGAAGCATCTGGCCTCATGAAAAAGTAAGGACATTTCAGGCAGTAATTTCCAGTAATCTTCAGCTCTGAGTAAGGTATCAGTATATATCAAAGTAAATAACTTGGAGTGTTTTTTAAGACTCTCTACACTATTAATTAATGAATTGTAAAACCTCACATTTTAACTTGAAATTTATACGGTATAGTTGAAAATTGCACCTAGAATCTGACCATTTAACAGAAAAAACCCCAACATTAAATAACCTCTTCCTTTGCAGATATAATTCCCATTCATGTTCTGTTGATTATTACTGCTACCATGTAAACATTTTGAAGCACTATAACAATTAAACCACAAGTATATTTTTGAGAAGTTGTGTATTCATAGCTATGGTGAGTTGACCTTGGCTGGCTGAAAGACCCTCACTAGCTGCTGGTTCCCCCTACCTCATCAAAAGAATATGAGTCAAGAGAAGGACAGGGAAGTCACTCACCAATATCATCAAGGATAAAACAGACTTGATCTTGGGAAAATTAATTTGTTGCTAATTGAAAATCAATTTTTTTGAATTGTCTTGAAACACTCTCCATTCCTTCTTCCTTCCCAGGCTCAATTTTGCACTTTCAGTCCTGATTCCTCCACTGCCTTTCACCCTGGGTAGAGCAGGGGGATGAGGAATGGGGGCTACAATCAATCCCTAACAGCTTGTCTCTGCTGCTCCTTTCTCCTCACACTGTTCCCTTCTCACCCACAAGGTCCCTTCCACAAGACCTTCACCAGCTGCCCCAGCATGGGTCCTCACCATGGCCTCAGTTCTTTGTGAACTGCCCCAGCATGGGTCCTTTCTGTGGGGCACACTCCTTCTCCATGGGGCAGGAGCAGACAGCTCCAGTGTGGGTCGCCCATAGGTTATAGTTCCTGTCAGAAAACCTGATAGTCCATTGACTCCTCTCCACAAACTTCAGCTCCTGAGAGGAGCCTGTTCTAACATGGGCTTTCCACATCCTACAGTTTCCTTCTCTGTGCATCCACCCACTGCTGCCTGGTGACCTCCAAGGACTCCAGAGTGGGTATCTATTCCAATGCTGTCTTCCATGGGCTGCAGAGGGACAACCTACATCACCATGGTCTTTCTCCATGGGCTTCAGGGGAATGTCTCCTGGAGCCCCTTCTTCCCATTCTGCTCTCACTTTGGTGTCTGCAGGGCTTTTTTTTTTTTTTTTCCCTCACTTCTGTCTCTCAGCTGCCAGGCAGTGTTTTGCCTTTTCTTACCCAACCTGAGAGGCTCAGGTGGGTTCTGTTGGAGCTGGCTGGAATCATCTGTGTCTGGCAGGGGGAAGAAGACCCATCCTCTTCTCACAAGGGACTGCCTCACAGCCCCCACTGCCAGCACCTGGGCACCTGCACCTCTTCCATCAGTCTTGTACAAACTGCTGGAGCAGCGATGAGAGCGATGAGACCTGCACCAAACCCATCTTCTGCCCCAAGGACTCACCAAATACAGGACTGCTGCATTTATACTGCATGTACAGACTGTCACTTGTGTGACGTCTGAGAAAAACTTGTTCCTGAAGGGCACCTTTTCTTAAGCTGAGATCATTGTATCAACACTGTGTCAACAAAATTAACAGTTTAACACTGTTCATCAAAATATTTTTAGGGGGCTTAGCTGTATCTTCTGTTCTGTTGCTCCACAGAGTGTATGTCTGACTGGAATTGCTTGTGGAGCACTTAAACAGCAATATGTTTATTTTTCTGAGGTATCAAAATGGGAACATCCCTAGTCAATCCTGTTATAAAGACAAGAATTCAAAGGACATTCGCCTCTGTAATTATTGCAGAAGACTTGAATCTTTAAAAAGAAATAATGCTGGGAATCTGGAATTTTTAATACTATTTGTACGTCCCAGTACTCTTGCTAAACGAAATATTTCCTATGCTTTATTAATATGCCTTGGTGTGACTCCAGGGTTGCATCTTTTTATTTCTGGTTTTATTATAAAACCTTACTAAATACGAAGAGTGGAACTTTGTTGCTTTAGGGCATCCACAGCAGTTGTGGGAATTATACGCATTAATAAAACCCAAGGATTCCTTTCTTCAGTAAGAGAGGCTAAATATCAGTAAATTCAATGAAGATAGGTTTAATTTGCCATCACCATTCCTTTACATTGCTTTTGTTGTAAGATACAGTTTCTTGCAGACTGATTCAATAGATCATCACTAACAGCTACAATTTTTAACAACTGAAATTACTAATGCAAAGTTTATTTGCATCCTGAGTTGTCATGTCTCCTTGTAAAATTTAATGAGGTCTGTTAAAAGCTTGTAAAAGTTAATACTTAGGAGCTCTATGCAAAAAAATTTAACTGAGAAGTTGGAAATATATTTATCTTAAATAAACTGCTGTTTGACATTTTGAAGTTAATAGCAGGGCTGAGATTTTGTTGTTGTCTGTTTGGTTTTTTTTTTGCAGGGGTACTCAGCATACTCTGCCTCATCTGACTCAATTCATATGGATTTACTGATACATTTTACTTAACATTGGTTTATTTTGCAGGATTACACAAGCAAGTACAATCCTGATGTTCAGGTGACCAAAAGGCTAAACTTTTCTTCTGCAACTCTGCCAAATATGTTCCAGAGGAGCATAGAAAGTTACTTAGATAAGAGAATGGGCACCACATATGGGCCTCCTGCAGGGAAGAAGATGACTGTCTTTATTGATGACATAAACATGCCTGTGATTAATGAATGGGGTGATCAGGTAAAAGGAAAATGTTAACATTTGGGAACTGGTGGTCTTGCCATTAATGCTGCTGATGAAAATGCTGATCTGTGGGCTGTGAAAATAGGAAAGTTCAGGAAAAAGATACCATAGTATGGGCCAGACCAAATATGTCTGCTAAAAGCCATTTCCCCAAGCCACTTTCTGCTGATGAGCTGTCAGACCCAAAAGGTTGGGTCAGCATCAAGCAACTTGCATCAGTCATTGTAGCTTTTAAGCCTTTTGTTTTGGTTACATAAAGATCTTACAGAATTTACAAACTAGCTGTACTAGGAACCAACCTGGGTGAGAAAAATTCTGAATCCAAGAAGCAGCCAGATGCTCTTTTCTCCTTCCATCTTCTATATACTTTAAAGTACACTAATTATTAGGTGAAATCTAATGTTGCAGTTGACATACATGATACTGATGAATGCTTAGCGGCATATACTCTCAAAATCTGACTTAAATTAAAAATACTAAGATTGAGAAAACTAATTTTCTTGTTCCCAGTACAGCTCTGTAGTCTTGCTCTCTCACTCCTTCTATAAGAGTGAATCTGTGACTATACTTTGTGCTAAACTAAATGTTCTTTGTCACCATTTAAGTGCCCGTGTCAATCTGAATATGTAGTCTGGGTTGAAAGTTTAAAGTGCTGTATATTCTTAGACTGGTATTGTGAAACTCCATCTGAAGCTCTGATCTCATGTCCACAACTACTTAGCACATGAAGCTTACATGCAGCCAATCCACTGCATCAGAGAGCTTGATGCATGGCTTTATAAATTGCATCTGTCCAGCAGAATACCTGAAATTAAGAAAGATAAGAGATGTCTTTCCCCTTGCCTACCTATTTATTATGCTAGAGGTTTCTTCCTTTCTTTAAATTTGAGACCCCTGAAATACTTAACTGCCTCTTTTATTTTATCTTTTATCCTTTTTTTTTTTTTTTTTTTTTTGTGCCAAGTAGGTCACCAATGAGATTGTAAGACAACTGATGGAACAGAAAGGTTTCTACAATTTGGAGAAGCCAGGAGAATTCACAAATGTGGTTGACACCCAGTTTGTAGCTGCTATGATTCAACCTGGAGGAGGCCGGAACGACATCCCACAGCGCCTGAAACGCCAGTTCACCATCTACAACTGCACACTGCCTTCCAGTTCCTCTATTGACAAAATATTTCAAACAATAGCGGAAGGCTATTTCTGTGAACAACGAGGCTTCCCTACAGAAATATGTAAACTGGCTTCAGCACTGGTATCTACAACTCGAAAGGTTTGGCAAACAACAAAAGCAAAGGTAAAATTATGTCTATTAAGAAGCCTCTGAAACACCTGTACCATGGCAAAGCAACAAGACTTAGGTCTTCTGTATAGGTCATGTGTGTTCTTATTTCATGTTGTGAACCTGTGACCTGTATATGTTACTGCTGGCTGCTGCTTATGTTCTGGATTTGTTGTGACAGCACCTACCTAGGTGACTGAAAACATAATCATTTGAAGTGCCTTCTATAGCTGATGTAAGCGGTACATTCTGTAAGTATAGAAGTAAGTATAGTAGGCATAGATGACAGGAAGATTTAGAGATCTTCTGGTTGAGAAAACGTGAAGAGCATAAGGAATGATAAATTAAAAATTAGATAGGAATCTGCTGTAAAGATATTTGGGATTGTGAGAAACTCTTAAGATTTGATTTAAAAGAAGGAAGTCAGATTTGGCAGAGATAACATCAGTTCAAAACAAATGAAATCTGGTATTTAGTAAACTCTGACTATTTACTTCTCCATTTCAAACAGATTGTAAAAACATTTAACTCCAATTCCTCAGCAAGTATTGCTTTGAAATAGAAAATGGTATTCATCTGTAGAATGAAATTTGAAAAGTTAAGAGTAAAATTACAGCATAGAAATGTGTGCCAAATTTAATCTCCTGGTGAAAAAAGTGAAGGGGATTGATGGGAAGATAGGGATATGCAGGGATTTGATAAATTATATTTTCTAATCCAAAACCATTTGGTTAGAATTTCCCAAACACAACTATAAATAGTAACTTGGCTTATACAGAGAAATAGAGAGAATTCTATTGAAGCTATTGACCAGTCAACTATTGATCACTGTATTCAACAGAGATGATACTTATTACTTCTAATTAACTGTCTATAAAGAAAATGTAGCTTTTGCCGAGTTGTTAATTTTCTCATATCTTCTTTTCTTATTTTTTTGCTCTCTTTACTTTGCTCTTCTTCATCTGTTTTTCCTTTTCCACATGAACTTTTCCTCACATGTTCTTGTAAAGGACAAAAAAGTGTGACAGAAATAGTCTGGAGAACAGGCCAGGAACAACACCACAGGTTAAGCAATGCTGAAATTTTTTTTGGTAGCCTTTAATGCCATCCTTAGCTCACCTACCTTGGGTACTCTTCTGTCCATGTTCCTGGGACCTGAAAGATTCAAAGAAACTTTAGCAAAACCTATGTGAAATTGGAAGAGCTGCTTGTTGCTACTGTCATGTCTTCATTATTATCATTGCCTCTTAAATGCAGCCCTTGTATTTTTTGCTTTAATGCAATAATAATTTTTACGTTTAGGAAAAATTCCATATTCAATACCATATAGAAAATATTTTTATTTTGTAGTTATTTTAATATAGGCTATGACATTATTTTGTAGATGCTACCAACTCCAGCTAAATTTCATTACATCTTTAACTTACGAGACCTCAGTCGTATTTGGCAAGGAATACTTGCAGTTACTTCTGAAGTTTGCCAGAGCATCAGTGTTTTGGTAGCCTTGTTCCAGCATGAATGCAGACGTGTTATTGCAGACAGGTTCATCAGTCAAAGTGATAAAGAATGGTTTGAAGATATGATGAAAAAGGTAGGCAAGTAATGTTACAGTATTTGCCACAGAAAGAGATCAAGAAAATGTTTCATTACTAAAAGAATCCTTAATGCATTGTAGATTGCTTCTACAGAACATGGTGAAAATCTATTTGAAGATAAATCAACAGAATTATACTTTGTGGATTTCTTGCGTGATGTCCCAGAAGCTACTGGAGATGAACCTGATGATGCAGAGTTGAAGGCTCCTAAAATTTATGAGCCTACCTCATCTTTGTCTTATTTGGCTGAAAGATTGCAGATGTTCATGCAACAGTACAATGAAACCATCAGAGGATCAAAGATGGATTTGGTATTTTTCAAGGTATTAGTGCCTTTAATTATATTAATACAGAAAGTGATGAGTCTTTTGCAGTTACCGATACATGGATCTTGGATATTTCCATCAAATCATTGTGGAGATATCTCAGAATGGTTAGCCCTCTATCCAGTAACCTTGCAAATTAACTCTATGAAGTCTTGCTTCCTTTGCTCTCAGATTATTCCATCTCTTTGCAGTTCCCCATCTTCTCTTTCTCCTGCATTGCCTAATGCAAGGCACAACTCATTTGTTTCCACAGTGCATATCATGAATGTTATCTTGCATCTCAGAAAGTTACCACCTTCTCAAAGGTCGCTTGATGCATGATGCTTTCTTCATCTTTAAACTGGGTGGTCTGTTAGATTTTTAGGGCATTTCAGATTAATTCTTGCACTAAACTATATACAGCAGTGGAATAAGAAATTTCTGGTGTATTTCACTTTTGGTAGCCTATTTAAAGGGCCTTTAAGTAGTTCAACTAAAAGGTTGGGGGTGGGTGTTGATACACATACTTCATACTTTTCTTTCTGTCCCCTAAGGGATGTGCCCTCAGCTCTGCCAAGTGCAAGCACTGCATATGGCATTGTTTCATATGAGCTTGTTACTAGGACATTTCTTTCCAGCTAGCCCTGGTCTCCACTGAGGTCAGGGGGAATGTCTTGTTCATTTTTATGACTACAGGATTGAGTTTTTGGCATAGGCTCCATAGAAGCCATCTAGCTCTTGAGAGGCAGTTACGTCATGATGTGCTTCTAGCTGAATAGACATTATATTATTTTTACATATTTTTATGATTTTTTCCCTCAATGTACAGGATGCAATCATCCATTTGATTAAAATATCACGGATTATTCGTACTCCACAAGGAAATGCATTGTTGGTGGGTGTGGGTGGATCTGGAAAACAGAGTCTGACCAGACTAGCATCATATATTGCTGGATATGAGAGCTTTCAGATAACTTTAACAAGGTAACAAAATGCAGGGTACATAGTTATTTGCTCCTTAATTTGCCATAGAAATAAACATCTTGTAATCAACTTAAAGAAATCAAATCTGTCAAACATTTTATCCCTCACTGTAAGCTACATTTTCAATCAAAAGCGTCTGTGCAAGTGCACAGTGTATAGATGAGAGATCCCAAGTCTGTGTTCTACTGCCTTTTTGCTATGTCAAGAAATCTGTCTTTCCTTCAGCATCTGAGTCTCAGTGCATTCTTTTGAAATCCCACTGAAATACCAATTTACACTAAAGATAATATGGAATAATATGCTGGAGTATTCTGCATAGTAGGTAAATGCTGATGACCAGGGGATGTAATAACATTTTCTATAGAGACTTATGAACCAAGATGGTATTGTTATACCTGATATCAATGACTTAATAGCACATAGTGCTGGAATTTAATAATTTGTAGAAATTTGAAGTGACTGGGAGAAACTACTGCCCTCTGCTTGTTTTTCTTTTTTAAGGCAGGGCTTATAGAGGTAAGAACTGAGGGCTGACAATGTGTATTTCACTTTGCAAACTACTCAACATATTAAGAAATCTTCCTTAGAGAGATACATAAAGTCTTTCAACACTGTTATGAGGTTTCTGATTAAAGGAAAGAGAAAGAAAAATATATCACTACCTCTTCCTGGGTCCAAGAAGCAGAAGGAAGGAATGGTGGTAGCTTCAAAAGAAAATCCAGCTGTATTTACTTAATGGTTACAGGTATCAGAACCTACATGACAACTTAATCCAGCTGTACTAACCTACAATGCTAAAAGAGTTTATGTCTGCAGACTGTAGGAAGGCAGAGTAGCATCCTTACCTTAGACAAAATATTTCCCTTACCATCTTTTTCTTCCAGCATTTTAATCTGTTGATTTCACCTCCTTTCTCATTATTTTTGGTACTGATCATTCACTTGGGAAAATGCTTGAGAAAAAACCTAAAAAAATTAAACCAGGAGATACGGTAATATTTTCTTATTACAGTAGTTTTTGTTGGTTTGGGGTTTTTTTGGGGGGGAGGGGTGGTTTTTTCTGGGTTGTGGTTTTTTTGTTTCTATCTTAAGGAAGCTGAACAAGATGATAGATGTTTCCTAAACTGATCTGCAATTTTTGCTCTCTCTTTCTTTAATCCTTTTCTGTACCAGAACATATGCCACCAATAACCTTTTGGATGATCTGAAAATCTTGTACCGCACTGCTGGGCAAAAAGGAAAGGGCGTTGTGTTTATTTTCACAGACAATGAAATCAGAGATGAATCATTTCTTGAGTACATGAACAATGTTTTGGCTTCAGGTGAAGTCTCAAATCTTTTTGCACGAGATGAAATAGGTGAAATCACACAAGACCTGATACCGGCAATGAAGAAGGAGTATCCAAGGCGTACTCCCACCAGTGAAAATCTTTATGATTACTTTCTTGCTCGAGTTCGTAATAACCTGCATGTTGTTCTTTGCTTTTCTCCTGTTGGCGAAAAATTCAGAACTCGTGCACTCAAATTTCCAGGTCTAATCTCAGGCTGTACCGTGGACTGGTTCCAGCACTGGCCTAAAGATGCTCTTGTAGCAGTCGCACAGCACTTTTTATGTTCCTCCCATATTGAGTGCACAGATGAAGTGAAACAGAGTGTTATTAACACCATGGGAACATTTCAAGATATTGTAGCTGAAAAATGTGTTGAATACTTTGAACGATATAGGAGACGAACATTTGTGACCCCAAAATCTTACCTGTCCTTCATTGGAGGCTACAAAGCTATTTACAAAGAGAAGTTTGCCAGTGTTGCAAGTTTGTCTGAACGCATGAGAACAGGTACTTTAATATCTATTTGATTTTGATTTTTTGTGGTGTTGTTTTGGTTTGTTTGGTTTGTTTTAATAGGCTGACAAGAATCTGTGTAAAACGATGTCAAAGTAAGGATTTAAATCGTGAGCTCACTTTCATTTGGAAGCAGACTCATGTTTTCATCTGTGTTTGTGATTACAAAATATGGAGGTGGAGGTTTTGTTTCAGTGAACTTTGTGAATGTTGCAGGTTGCAGATGAGTTTTGAAAGTAGTATTAGTTAGCAGTTAAAATACCTGAAACTCCTGCTGTGATCTGTGTACACACCAAGGAAATACTGAGATCCTAGTTTTCACACATAAACATGCTAAAAATCAGAGAAAATCAGTAAATCAGAGAGAAGGAAAGTAAATGCTCAGGTTCAGTCACTCTGAAGAATCTTTTAAAGAAACATGCCAAATGCAGAATTTTCATAATACTGCAGTGCACAAGGTCATATACAGTAAATAATCATACAGATTCCAAAACTGAATGCTGTTTGTAGGTGAATGTGAACCTAGGAACTCTATGTCCTCCCACTGTTTTCAGTTTCAGAACTGACCTATACTATGTCTTTCCATAGGCAGAGGGTGGTTGGGTACCTGGAAAGAACACATGTGGGGTTCTTGAGGTTTAGGAAGGTCTACATGATGTATTTCCATTTAGATGTATGCATTTATATATAAGGATTTTCATACTTACATCTTTACTAAGTGTTTTTTTTTCTTTGATAAAAATGTTGGAGCGTTGCATTGCTCAAGAATCTGTAGTTTCTTTTCTCCTCACCTCATCTGGGTGTTCCTGCAATGCTGATTTTAGGAGATCAGCATAATCTCTTTGAATCTTCACTTGCCCTGCTCAGGTTGCCAGTACTCTCATACTTTTTAGGGTCTCATGGGTTTCTGAAATTGCACACATAACTCTTAAGAGTACCATTCACAATACAAATGTTTTTCAAAATATGTGTTTGATATTTAGTGTCCCACTAACATATAAGAAGTGATCAAGTGACAGATTCTGAAGAGTCTTACCCATAAAAAAAAAAAAAAATACAAAGCTTTAAATAGCAAATGGATATTGTTCCTGCTTAATTGTGATGTTCAACAAATGGAATCACTCACTGGGGTTCCTGAGCATTAATCTGAGTGACCGACAGATTGCTTCACTAAAGTGCCTCTAAATAGGTCTTTCTATTCCTAAATTAGAATTTATTCAACACAGGTCTTGCAAAACTGATGGAAGCTGAGGTTTCAGTAAATCAGCTCTCAAACGAATTGGTGATGAAAGAGAAAGATTTGGCTGTAGCTTCAAAAAAAGCTGATGAAGTTTTATTGGAAGTAACTATGAAAGCCCAAGCTGCTGAGAAGGTGAAAATGCAGGTGCAAAAGGTAAAAGACAAGGCTCAGGCCATTGTGGATGACATTGCTATTGATAAAGCAGCAGCAGAAGATAAGCTTGAAGCTGCGAGACCTGCATTGGAAGAAGCTGAGGCAGCCCTGCAGGTCAGAACCAAAGATATTTTGAATATGCATGGAGTTAATAATTGTTATTTGCAATAGTATGGCTTATGCTTCTGATCTGGAAAAAATAATATAATATTAAAAGGACTGACACTAATCTGTTAATCCTTGTTGGAGGAAAAAAAAACCTAAAACCAAACACAACCCCCCCCAAACAAAATTTAAAACTAAAGTAGTAGAAAGTTTAGGTGGATAGTATTATTTCTACTCTCTGGTAATAAAACAGTCACTGAATGGTACTACCTTTAAGGACATTCTTCAGTACCACTTCTGGGTTACCTGCAAAACTGCATCAATTGCATTACATATATGGTCCTTCCAAAAACTGTCTTTTCCATCAAGCAATTGTTTAATTAAACGGATTGTTTTAATTTTTCAGACGATAAAACCTTCTGACATTGCAACTGTTCGCAAACTGGGTAAACCTCCTCACCTGATAATGCGAATTATGGATTGTGTGCTACTTTTATTCCAAAGAAAAATAGACTCAGTAACACCTGATCAAGAACGCCCAGGTGTGAAGCCATCATGGACTGAGGCTCTGAAGCTAATGAATAATTCAGGATTTCTTAGCATGTTGCTTACTTTCCAGAAGGTAAGAAGTTAATAATGCCACCATTGCTCCTATAACTGTCTTTAGAGATCATTTGAAAGCATCTTCAACCTTCAAAGGTAGTTTGAAACAGATGAGGCTTTTGTGTGTCTATATTTGTAGATACCTTTGTGACTGCATTCGTCTCCAGTGTTTTATTGTTTCAGTAATGTTTGTCCTGGGCAACACAGTTTTGGTGGCAGACACAAATATCCTAGGAACAAGATCAGATCTCCAGAAGCTTAGTGTTATCTTTACTCTGGCAGTTCCTGCTTCTCAGTAACAAGCTTTAAAAAAGGATTCTTGATTTTCCAAGTGGCTCACTATTTCCAGTGCTACTGGGCCTGCTTGCATATATAGCACTCTAGAATGCTGCCTCTGGGTTCATTTGTTGGAGAGCTATGAGGAAATACAGAAGAAAATGAGCTCCCTGTCAGGAAAAATACCGCCGCATTTGGGAACTTTTAGGGTTCTTTCACTGGAAAAGTAGTGAAATGCAGAATGAACTAAGAACCGTAATATTGACTATAACGAAAAAAAGCAAACACAGTTTTTTATTTCTGTCAGGACAGAAACTAATCCCCTTACAGCTAAGTTTCATTGGACTGTGAGACAAGGGAATTTTCTCTGCAGGGAGTGAGAAGAAAGATGTCATAGGTAGCTGGACCAGAAAAAGAGCTAGGCTGGAATATGGAATGGCAGAATCATGGCCCAACTTTTAAATCCAGTAAACATAGTATGTTTTGCAAACACCTAGGTTTTCAGCAATGTTGCAGAACATACTCTATCATTTGTACGATAATTTTTGAATCTGTTTTCTCTGTGCCTTTTGCTGATGCCTTTTCTAAGCTACTGGGGAATTTTTGTTGTGCAGATGAGGCTTGAAATAATGATTCTCACTATCCCCAGGAGCCATTTTCTCCCAGTGAGCCATATTGGCAAGGCACTATGTGGATACTTGCACTGTCTCTGTAGACAGTCTCTTCCTGGGGCTGCCTATCTGGACATCTTTCCAAGTTCTATCTTCTGTTAATAGAAAGAGGAAATTAGTTTAGAGATAATGGGGACTAATTATGCACTTCTTACTGAAGCTTCGCTCTAATGAGGCTTCCAGTTTCAGCACTTATTAATAGTCTATGTGTCCCTGCTGGTAGTCTGCAACACATTTAAGTTTACTCAGAGGAGTCAGAATGATCTTTGTGGGACTGAGCTCTTGCAGAAAGAGATACTGACGAATGTGGTGAAGAACTCTAGACTACTTCTATTCCTGATGAGATACTTCACATGCTGTCCTCCCACCTCATTTCTTGTTTCTAAGACTACTATATATGAGGAAAAAGCTCATTCTGTCTGGAGTTCTGAGTAGACTGCACTGATTACTTGTCTGTGAGATTTTTGTTCTTTCCAATTTTCTTCAGGCAAGAAAAGTTACGGAATGAAGTGGTTCCTTGGGTTTAAAATTCATTACTTAGAAAGAAAAGCGTGACATTTTTCAAGCTCTTGATCAGAGACTTAGGCCACTGCTGGTTCATCTTTGCTTCACCTTTGACAGCTTGCTAGCTCATAGTTTTGAGCAGGAGAATGAAAAAGTCAAAATGTTTTTCCATCACTACTTTACATTTTAAGAAATGCTCATAGTGAAAACATCACCATGTCTGATCCTAGCAATAATGTAATGAAAGTCATTGTTATAATAGTAGCTAGGGATCAGACAAGTACAAGACAGTCTTTTCTGCTATGCAGAAAATCAGGAAAAGGGAATATCACTTGACAGTGTGAATGGGAGATGATTTTTAGATGCATGAAAAGAAAGGCATTGATACATTGCCAAAAAATGGATGATTCTTAATGCCTCTGTTGTTAAGCAACCATTGTTACCCTGTATAAGCTCTTCCACTCTCTACATCGCTAACGGGGATGAATTCCATTTTCTTCTGACACTTAATTATAGAATAACCACCATCATCAAAGATCTGACTTTTCATGTTCTCAACAGATTGTGAATGGGGGAAAAAAAATCTGAGATTAGAATAATGACATGAACAGCTGAAAAAAAAAATCACTCTTACAGTTAAGTCAGCACCTTGCAGTTTCACCCTTTTTCTTCCTTGAAGCCACACATTTGACACCCTTAGCTATGTTCACCCTGGTGCCTGTCTCCTGCCATGGTGAGCTGGTGCAGGGAATTAGCCTAGAAAAAAAAGTAATCAACAGTTTGCTGATTTAGACTTCTGTCACGTTAGCTTCCAAGTTAGCTCAGTGAGCATCAAAGATGGAGCAAGACCATCAGGCTGAGGGTGGGAGAAGATACAGTGCTATGGAAGCAGTAATTTAAATCAGCCTAAGTTGATATGGAGATATGAATACAATTAATATTTGTGAATCTTATGTGACGAATATGGATATTAATTGCAAACTGAAGTCAATCTGTTGCAATGGAAGTAGGAAGCATTGTCAGCTGAGTTTACAAAAACACCCAGATCTTCTCTCCTTTCCAAGAGTGAAAGACAACAGTGGTTTTTTGATCATTTCTTCTGTGAAGTGGTACCATCATGTTTTTAAAAAGAAAAGGGTTTATCTGAAGCAGACTGTTTTCTAAAATCCAATAAAAAGGGATTTTTTTTCTTTTCATTGACTAGGACTCAATTACAGGAGAAACTGTGGAGCTTCTAGGGCCTTATTTGGAGATGGAGGATTATAATCTCGAGACTGCTAAAAAAGTGTGTGGAAATGTAGCAGGTCTTTGCTCATGGACACAAGCAATGGCTTACTTCTATGGTATTAATAAAGAAGTTCTTCCTCTTAAGGTATTTCATATTACTTATTTTATTTTCCTAAAGGAACTACTCTGTTGTTAAATGTCGTGTCATTTTGGCTAAAAAAGATCAAGAGTTTCAAGAGATTCTTGTTTCTTCACATGCAGTTATGAACTGAAGCACACAATGGCTGAATGTGTCCTTACAGTTTTTTCCACTTACACAGCTACTCTGTGGTACAGTGATGACTTACATGAACACAGTTTGTTTGCAGTGGGATCCTTAGTGTACTTTTATAGGACCTGGATGGATATCTGCAAGTGGGAGATACTGATTCTCTCTCTAATCTCCAACTTGGTGCCAGACACTATAGTTTCAAGAAAACCTCTCAGTCCTACTGGCCTGGGTAGGAGCATACTCATTGTGCTGTTGGTAGAATCTAAGAGAGGAGAGACTGGTTTTGGCACAGAAGTATTCTTTAATGAATTTAGCTGGAATTTTCTAAGCAAACTTTGGAGAGTCAAACTGCTACATGTGAGTGTATATATAATAAAATAAGTAGTCACCTGGCATAGATTTCTGTCACAACATTCCTACCTGCCTCCCTAAAGATAGCTTTATTGTCTTGGAAATGCTGATTTCTGAGCATATGGGTGGAAAAAAAAGGACCTTGAACATTTATATAGTGATTCACAATAATTGCTTTTACAGGGAATTTTATGTCTCTTTTCTAAAGAAATGCATTCAGTTGGTTATGCTTCCACTATACCTATGTTCAGTCTCCTACTGTATAAATGACTGTATCAATGGTATATTCAAAGTTTTTGGCATATTCTTTCAATAAATCTAGACAGATCTGATTCAAGTTCATTAGAAGCATGATATTTTTTATTTAAGTAACGGGTAGAGAAGGCTATGTTTTTGTGATATATATATATATATAACCCCCACTTCTCTTCAATTAATGGGATGTTCACTAATGAAAACAGAATTTGAAATGTGGTCACTGAGAGTTATAAAAGGGAGTTAGACCTAGAAGAAATAAAGGATTTATATGCAGATGCAACTCTAAAAGCTGCAAAAGGACTCTTGCAGTTTTATTTTAATATATATGACCTAAGATTACCTATTTATTTTTGTATTCCAGTATTTACATTGTTGTCACACTGTAGCTGATAACAAAAAAACTGAGCATGTGTTTCTTGGCAAAAGATTGCATACTGTCATGTATAGCAAGAGTCACGAATATTTGAAAAGTGAAGATCACAGAAGGAGGAAGTTTTAAAGTATGCAGGATGTATGGCAGGAAGCACTGGAGTGATGCTAAGAAAGTAATTGAAAATAAAGATACAATTAAATTGTGTAAGTAGTAGCACAGGTTAAATCACCCAATGCTAAAAGGGATTTTACTTAATGAATTGATCAAGCTTCTTTATCCTAACTGCTGTTCTAGGAGATAAACCCCTTTCAACACCCCTTTCATCCATCTAATATATTTTGAAATTGCACCTTAGCTGAGATTCTGTGCCTCATTTATATTAAATGTGACGACTTATGAAAACTAATTAAGAGTGACTTACATTGTAGTAAATACAGTGTACAAAAATAACACATTCCTAGAAATGGATACCCACATTTTCTAGATTTGTGGCCTGCAGCCCAAGGTTCTAACTTAAAATCAAACACATAACATATAACCAGATGTTGCCAGTGCTGTATGGTTGCTTATAATACAACAGTCACCATGTGAGTGGTACTTTCTTATAAAATTTCAGCTCATCTGTGAGGCATTCTTCTCTGTCTTCTTACCTGGTAGTGAAGCCTGTTGCATTAACCTGATAATTCTGCAACACCATCTGCTATTTATCCACTAGTTGAAGAATATAACAGCAGAATGAAGAAGCCCTGGCTTTTGCTATGATTCTGTTAGCCTCCAATTAAAATAATGTGTGTTGGAGTATAACTTCCCTTAGAGATGTCTCCAGTGATCTTAATTAAGATCTCCTTAGGCTGTTATGATAGTCAAGGGAAGTCTGTCTAGAGTTTATGAATTCTGTTTGATGTTGAGGATTCACCATAACAGGCAACAAGAGAAAATCTTGCACCTGAGGAATAGGTAATAGTCAAGGACTGTCTAAATTTCATGGTCATACATTTAAATAAGTGCATCCTTGTCAAGGTGATGCCCACTGGGCAGGAAAACAAGCATTCAAATCTGAATTCAAGGCCCACAGTAATTATGGAAGGAAAGCTTATACTCTGGGGTGGTGAAGGGGAGGACTAGATCACCTGACAAAACAGATTGAAGTTAGGACATGTAACTGAAGGGAAAAAGTGGAGAGTCTTTCAATTAGTAGAGTAGATTGTGAAAAGCAAGCAAGAGGCATGATCTCTGTGTATTTAAAAGATAATTTCATCCCAAAGGATGGTCAGTGATATCAAAGAAATAGAAAGAAATAGAGGCCAAGATTTATTTAAATTCAATGTGCATGTATCTTTTTGTATGTGTACTTATGTATATATATCTATACGTGTATAATTTTTGTAGATTGGGGTAGCGAAAACACTGTCTTTGAAATGTCTGCAAAACCTCTGTATGTATTTGCCTCTCTTGTAATGTTTCCCTAAATAGTGGTGAACCCAAACTTTTAATGATATTGAGACTTTGAGAAAGTTGATACTAAACTATATGAAAAATCTGCAATGATCTGGAACAGGGGCATCTTGAGATTACAGTTCCACAGAGAGGTGCCAGTCAGATGCCATGTGCCCAGGCCAGGACTGAAGAAAAAGGCAAAGGTGGTCACCCAGCACATCCACAGAGGCTAATGAGCAAAGTGACAGTGTCAAAGCACAAGAATTCTTCTGGCCTTATCTGGCAGTAGAAAGTGCAAAATGGACTGCAGACAATGGTCAACTTGTAAACATAAAATTCCTGAAACACAAGAAAAAACTAGGAAAGCTCCAGATTTTCCTTACCTGTGATGAACTATAAAGTTTCAGCTGCTTTTCTTCCACTTCTAGTAGTATTTCCTGAATTTACTGAGCAGCAGCTGCTTTTCTGAGTGACAAGAGTGTGGGTCTGGGCATTCTATTCAAAAGCAGGGACAGCATTAAATGGTGTGAGGTTTTATATTGGCATTTTTTTTTAAAATACTTTCTTGGTTCAGGGCCAGATATACTTGGTGCTTTTCAAAATTGAGTTAGCAATGAATCAATGAGAAACATATAGCTATGTCAATATAATAAATTAAACAGTGCTAGGGAATTTTTCTAGACATTGGAAAGTGACCATCCGCACTGTTAAATTGCTAGAATGGTCCCGGTGTGACTTTGGTCTTGGCTAAGCAGAAATGTCTCAGCAATTTTAGGCGCCTTTCAGGAACTAGCTCGGTTCAAGGCACATTCCCACAAGGCTGTTTTCATGCATGTTGTTTATAGTGCCCATTGCCCCATGTCCTTTCTTGGGATACCACTGCAAAGAGTCTAGCACCGTCACCTTTACATGGCAGATAAGACTGTGGGTCTTATGTCTCAAATCCTCATGATTCATTCACATAAAAGTCCATTTATTCAGGCTACCCCACTGCATCCAGCTGGAACAAATTATGAATCCTTGATTTCTGCATGACGCAGAGGGATGAAATGTGAAGCTTTTTCACAGAGCAATGCCACTAAAATGAGAAAAGCCACAGTGATTCTTTGTGGTTGGGAGACACATTTCCCTCCCACCTGTAACTGGCTGGAAATCTTTGTATGAAGCTGCTTGGAACTGTCTAGTGCAGAAGATTCTCTTTGGCAGCAGAGCTTTCCTGCTGCTTTCATGACAAAGCTCGGCAGGGGAAACTGCCAGCCAACCTGCCAGTGATGTTGATACAAAAGCAGTGCTTGTCTCCATGTAATGTTGAAAAACAGAGTTGGAAAGAAAGATGGAGAGAGAGTGATAATTTCACAGTGGAATCTGAAACAAGTAGTCTTTCTACTTTTGAGAATCAGATAGGCTGGTCATCCTGGTAAGTTAATAGTCCTTCTTGTGCCACCTGTGAGTCTTCATCACCTGTGAGTAAGCAGCCCACAAATCAAACTAATACCAAAATGTATTACTACTTTGTTATGATTACCCTAAAATTTTTGTTAAATTGTCTGTAAAATTCATATTACAAGTCAGCTTCTGGAGATTGTGTAAAGTCTTGCTCGAATAATTTTTTTCATGTTAGAATACAATATATTTTTTCTTTTTACTTGTCTGAAATGTATTTTCATTTTCCCTACATCTACAAGGTTGTTAGCCTTTTAAGAGCTTTTAAAAACTGGGAAATGTGCTTTATCACTGCTTGGAGATCTATTTTTCATATTTAGAAGGCATAATTGCTCATACATATTGGGAATTCACATGGCCATTCTTTTCCTTTGAGGTTCATGTCCTGCTATGGTAAATGTCAGGGTGAAATATGAATCCACACAGCCAGGTGTAAACTCCCTGTTGTTGCAGCTGTTCTGCTTAGATTGTACTTCCCAGTTCTCCTAGGAACTATTTCCCTGTGTAATCCCACTATTTGTCAATTGAAGGTGAAGCAATATGCCATAACTTTGTTTTACTTCCATTTTTAGCCCTCACAGAGTTTAGGATAAGAGGATGCTCTGCACTGGGGAAGGTGGGGCAGGGGTGAGGCAGGAGAGAGTGGGAGCTGGTGCAGGATTTTTTACATCTCAGTAAGAAAGGCTTGACAACAGATGACTTTACAAGGTAACTGATTTAAGAAGACAGAATAATAAGAGCTTTTTAATAGCTTGTATGACCAAAAGAGAGAGTTTTCTCTGTATGGACAGCATGTGCTAGGTGCAGCGTGCCATGGGAAAATATACTGAGGCTCTACCTGATGCTGCACTTATGTGGTGTGCCCAGCATCTGAAGGGATAAAATATTTACTCACTATGTTCTTTTTCTTATTATGATTCATTTTAAAGCATTAGTCTCTTTGCACTGTCTCTCTTTCTCTCTTAATTCACCCTATCCCATCCCACACTCCTTTGGTGCAGGACACCATAACACTACAACACCTACTCACAACCCTTTTACTGTTTAAATTTTTCCTGTTCACTTAAGTTTTCCAAGTTCACTAAAAAAATCACAGCAGTAGTTCTGAAATCTGCTTAGCTGAATCTTAACAAGACTCACTCAGTGTTTGTGAGATGCTGTTTAATGTACTCTCATAAACAGTAGAGTAAAAATATTTCATCATTCTTACATGATGGAAATTTTATGAGCAGCCATTTGGCTGGCCTATCTCAATTATAAACTATTTGCTTATCTCTAGGATCTGTCAACAGAAACAGTGGCTACAGTAAACATTTTTTTTCCTGACAGTGCTATAGTAACAAAGCAGTACTACTTTGCTGATTACTGCATATATGCTTCTCTAATGCTGTACTCACAACCATCAAAATTCATATTCTATCATGTCTACATCTTGAAATATGATCTTGGATCCTCTTTTTTTGTTTGTGTTTTTTGTCGTTGTGGAGGTTTTTGTTTGTTCATTTGTGGTTCAGATATTTGGTTTTGGTTTTTCCTATGCAAAGCAAGACAAATTATTGATTCTAGCGTATTTTGACAAGAATTCAATCTATATTGTTAGCCAAGATCTATTTTATTCTATATATATTCTGTAAAATGAAAGCCTGACCCATGCTTACACTGTTTATTAAGAGTCATCCCACAGATTCCTTGTACTGGTACTCTTCAGCTATAATGTAGTATGAGCATCAGGTTTCATATTTGTAATAAAAGTTATTAAAGATTCTTGATTTCCAACTTCATAACTCCTAAATCAGAAAAAATAGAAGATAGATGATATTTAAACAAGTGTTTTAAATAGAGTAAATGGAAGCAAACCTTGTAAGTGCGAATTTCAAAAGAAATTTGTCAGTTTCTAGTCCTTTGCAAATATATATTTGGTAACACATTCTGAATTCACAGAATACTTTTTTTCCCCTGTTAGGAATATACAAGTTAAGAGGCCACATTTAAATGACTGGCAACTTGTCATATATGGAGATAAAAGAAAAATCTTTGGAGTTTTAGTTTCCAGAGGAGGAAAAAATATGTTTGCTTTATTTTTATTGTAGAGGTGACTGAAGGGAAAAGAGAGAAGAGTACTTTCTTCTATCACAATTATTATTTTATAATCCATGAGGACAATGTTAATTTTATTTTCCACTGAGAGTATATAACAGAAAACATTGTATGGGCTGCCTCACATATCTAGTACACAGTTATTTCAAGTGTATTGTGATTGCAAATAGTTGATCATCATGTGATTAATAGATCATTCTAAAAATATTATTAAAACATTTTAAGATTGCATTGAATATCTTTATTTTTATGCTTGTGTCCCAGTTTTAGATTTAAAAAGTAATAAAGGAACAAAACTTGCTGTCATACTAAAATTATTATTTTTAAAAGGTACACAGTACAGTACACTGTGTACCGTTAAATGGATGCCATTTGCTCTCACCAAATAATAGCTGTTAACTACTCTTTACTTTCAAATGTTTGTAGGCAAATTTAGCCTTGCAGGAGGGAAGACTTGCAGCTGCCCAAACAGAGCTGAATAATGTACAAATTCAGCTGGATGAGAAGCAAATGGAACTGGATCAAGTACAAGCCATGTATGATACTGCTATGAAAGAGAAACAGGCTTTAATTGATGATGCTGAGGCATGCAGAAGGAAGATGAACAATGCCAGAGCTCTGATAGAAGGATTAGGTGGAGAAAAGGTATGAGCACAAATTAGTAGGTTTCCAGCACAAAGTAGGTGCTCAGTTTTGAGAGTAACCCATAATGATCCACAGTAGTGCTCCAGGAATTCAAGGCATGGTGACATCTTGGTATCGTAAGACTTTATTTTAGTTGTATGCATATTTTTGTTTGCTTGAATATAATGTATCTAACAAAGGAAAACAATTTCTTGTGTTAACTTAATTCTTCTGTATGAAGATTTAGGTCATATGGTGAAGCCCATATTGTGATAAAGTTCAGAGTTTAAAGCCAAGGACCCAAATTTCTTTTAGCTTGAATAAGAAAAGGAATTAGGCTTAACCTAAATAATTGTCCTAAAATATTTATAAGAAGGATTATTTAAAATATTTATAAGAAGGATTATTCTCTTTTTCTCACCAGTTATACAAGAATAGGAATTTGAAGCATGACTAATTTCCTGATCTATATTTGAAGTTCAGATTTCTACTCGAGTCTTTTACAGAATTATGGGCTAATCATTATCCTCTGCACTGAGCTTGAAATTTACCTTTCCTATGCAGATTTTTCTGGCTTCAGCCAACAGGTTTCTAGAGGAAGCAGGACATCTTTTTTTTCTTGTCTGATTATTTGCTTTCATATTTCCTTGGCTGATGTCTTACAGAGTTAAAATTGATGAGAGCTTTAACTTGAACCATTGAGTCCTGTGAGGCCAGGACTTCAACATTTGTTTGCATAGCTGTACTTCAAAATACATCAGCCAAAAATGTTAGATTTTTAATCTTATTTTCAGTAAAATTCTAAATGTAAGAGCAACACCAGCTGTGGGTTTTCTGAAAACTTGAGCTATGAGGCCTTTCTTTTAAAAAAAGTCAACAAAACATTAAAACAATATATATGGCACTTGGAGCCTTGGACAAAGCTGTTCCTGGGTTAAATGTGTATTTTATAAGCTTAAAACACATAGATCCTGACCAAGATTGCATGCAGAGTGATTGGTGGGAACAGAAATGTGGAGGAAAAGGAAGAAGTAGAACTCAAAAATAATATTAGGAAAATCCCAAAATCATGGAATAACTGAGACTGGAGGGACCTCTGGAGATCATCTATCCCAGCCAGCGCCCTGCCCCATCCCTCCCTGTCTCAAAGCAATGTCAAATAGAGCAGGTTGCTCAGGACATTGTTCAGCTGTTTTTTTCAATTGGTCCAAATTCCACAATCTTTCTTGGCAACCTATCCCCGTCTTTGAACACTCTCACTGGAAAAAAAAAAATTGTCTGTATAATTAGAATTCTGTGTGTTTCAGTTTGTGCCCATTGCCCCATTTCCTTTCTTCGGGTACCACTGAAAGGAGTTTGGCACCATCACCTTTACTGCTCTCCCATTAGGTATTTGTACACATCGATAATATTCCTCCTGAGCTGTTCCTAAGGCTAAACAATCTCAATTCTCTCAGCCAAGTTTACCCCCAACATTAATATCTGTGACCGGTTATTTCTTGTTTGAAAGTCTGAGGTTCAGCAAATCATTTTCCCTTGTTAGATCCTCAGTTAGCCATGCTAAGAATTTTTTTGTCAGTGCACTTCATATAACCTCATGTCTTGCTGTGTTGTCCATCCAGAAGATACCAGAGTGGTTATAGCTCCCTATAGACCAAGACCTGTGAATGCAATGGTTCCTCCCATTGTCTGAAAACAATGTCATCTATTTCTTTGTGATCATGTTGTCTGTAGCAGGCTTACACAAAATCACTCATAGTGGTCTGCCCTCTAATCATAACTAATAAACTCTCACTTTGCTCATTGTCCATCCCAGAGTCTTAGATGCAGAGGTCCCTGCATTCCAGAGGCACTCTCACATAAAAGAAAACTCCCCTCCTCACCTTCCCAGCTTGTCCTTCTTAACAAACCTGTATACACCCGGGTGTTGCAGCACCCCAGGTGTGGAAGTCTTCCCACCATGTCCTCATGACCCCCATAAGATCATGACTCAGCAGCTGCATGCAGACCTCTAATTCCTCCTTTGTTCTCCATACTGTGCACATCAGTGTACAAGCACTTCAGAGAGGTGTCCTGCTGTGATAATTTCCCAGAAACAGTATGGAAGCTCCCCCATCGTTCTGTCTGGCAGGCACTTGGTTTGTTCATGGGGATATGCTTTGCTCCATTAGCCTTGTACTATCGATTGCAAAGTCCATCCTGGTTTTATCACCCCACATTTTTTATTTTTTATTTGCTAACCCAGTTCTGTACTTCCTCACATGATGGTTGGTTATCATCTCTCTCTCCCTTAATTCCTTCTCACTGCTTACCACCTTGCTGGTAAAGATGCTTTGTCTCCACTTGGTCAGGTGACTGCCATCTCTGAAGCTTCTAAAAAGAATGATTTAGAGTCAAAAATACTTCTGGTTGGAAGAACAATTACTTACCAGAAAGAAATATATTCTTAAGTTAGATCTTCATGTTAGTCTTGTGCTTGCTTAATCTAAATTCCTTGTAATATTTTACATACAGCTTCGTTGGACAGCAAGCAGCAAAAACTTTCAAAATCAAATCATTAATTTAGTGGGGAATGTTCTTCTGGCCACTGGATTTCTCTCTTACTCTGGACCTTTCAATCAGGAGTACAGGAATTTGCTGCTCCAGTTGTGGAAGAAAGAGATGGACAACAGCAAGATTCCATACAGTAAGGTAAGTGTTCACACTCTCTTCACCTTCCTCTTTGCCTTATAGAATTATAATGTTCAGAGCATTCTGTTCCAGAAAAGTACATAATTGCAAGATTTTTTACAGGCTGTCACATTCCATCAAATCTTTTAAAAAATCTGAGCACTTGACAACTGAGCTTCTAAAAAAATATGTTTTAAGAACTTCTTTATGTTGATGTGCAAGACAGGTATATAGGCCATTGCTCTGGAAATGTGAGCGAGAAATGCTGTTGGAGGTCAGTTGCCCTAGGAGGAAATTGCATAATATGGGAAATGAAGTAAAATTTACCTCCTTAGAACAGGTATACCTTATTATAAGGAGTCTGTCAGCTAGTCAGTTTTCCCCCATAGTTGGTGGGTTTTTTTGCAAATGCAATGTCATGTCTATAATTTCAGTCATAAAGCCAAGCAAATCATCTCATCAAGCATTTACTGAAAGTGGAAAATATATATGCTGAAGAAAAGTAACTGTCTCCCTTAAAATAGCCTAGGAATAAAAATTGCCAATATTTTAATTTAGGCTTACTTTAGTACAAAATTTGAATAATATAGATTTGCTAGAAAATATTTGTAAAATGGAACTAACCAGTTCTTCCTTTTAAAGGATCACAGTTTTATTATTAGTGTAGCTTGATTAATTCTTGATTGACATAAAAATACTCTTACATCCAATTACATAAAAGACTGCTGCACATTTTGAAGCAGGAAATAGCACCTCTGCACATCTGTGTATTATCAATTTTTAACGTCCTATCTTACTCTCTGCTGTGTACCCACACTATTTAATTTACTTTCATTTGAACAGTCCTGTTGAAATTATTAAGTTAAACAAAACCACCCCAGCTTGCTCCAAACTAAACTTTTAAATCCATGAACATTTGTCAGCAGTGAGGCTGTTCTCAGTGAGCCTGACATTACAATTTCTCCTCAGTTGGCCTTTATGGGCAGAGGTGGCTTAAAATGCAATGGAGCTACTGTGCCATCAAGCAGCTTTAATTCCCTGCCATATCACATGCTATTTTTTTTAAATGAGCAACCCACATGCTGGGATTATGATACAGAGCAGATTTCTTTAAATTAATCTTGTTCTTTCCTTTTACCACGATCCGCCTCAGCAGCGCTGGACCTCACAGCTGGTCTGGTGCACAGCTTTGCCTGTGGCCAGCAGCAGCCTTGTTCCTATTCCATGACTTTTAAGAGGTCTGTCTAATGTTCTTCCTTGCACCTGGAAAACATACTCATGCTGAAGGCAGAATTTAGGCCATAATAACCAAAACTGTATTTCTGAGTAAACTGGCCATGCTGCCTTCCACTTGGTTTTGTGAATACTTGCGTAACTTTTATTCAGCAGTAAAGGCTGGAAAAATAATTCACAGAGTCCCTCTTACACTCAGTTCAGGAGTGGAGGCATTAAGCCCAAATGGCTTCTGTCCTCAGCTGCCAAAGCTTTTGACTGAGCAGGTGATGCTGGAAAGTACTGGGAGCAAGTGAGCAACCTATGTAAAGCTGTGGCTGTACCACTGTGAAACCACTGAAGGTAGATCAGTATCCCTGATGCCTCTTTTTTTCAGGCTCTTGGGGGATTTGACTCCCAAAGCATATATTAGGCAGACCTCTTTGCCATGAGAGGTTTTTCATGTGATTTTTTTTTTCTTTTTCTTTTATTCTTAGCTGGTGCATAATTCTTTTTTGTAAAAGTGTTTAACTTTGACCTGACAAAGTGAAACTCACAGCCCAACCCAATTTATGCTATGACTTACAAAGATAAATGTTTCTTACTTGCTCAGCAAAGCTCTTTGAAAGCCCTTGATGATAACTAATATGTAAGGCCAAGATGGATTTATTAATAAAATACCAGTAGCAGTGCACTCTCAGGCAAGATTCTTTACCAGTGCGTTATGGGACTTATCTTACATACATTCAACTTGGAAAGGCTTTTTCCCAAATTCTGTGTACAAAATGTTCCTAAAACCTACTTACCTTGGGGAATAATGCTTAAAATCTTACCATTTGAGGATAAGAAGTTGGATGTATAATGTCCTTAGAAAGTAAGATGTAAAGAAATAAAATTCTGACCACATTACTACTCAGCTACTGCTCAGTATCCTTTAAAAATTGAGGAATGCTTTTTGATTGTTTCTGTCGTGATGGATTTTGGTTTTGGTTTTTTCATATGGGCAGGGTAGACACAGGATGCCATAATTTACTAGTTTCAAACCATAATTACCATTCTGTTTAGATAGTCACTATTAAAGACAGGATTATGATTTCAATTATAATGTAAGGAAGATAGTTTTAATTTTTTCCAGTGAATTAATTTTTCACAAAAGGCAGCATATGGGCTTCTCTTGATAATTCACACCACAGGAAAGAAAGTAGCTTTCCAGTTCAAGCAAAAGGCTTGACATCTGCCTTACTTTGTCATATACTAACTGGCTGTGGGTGTGTGAGTCATTTAGGCACAACAATTTAAAATTAGCTATCTATATGTGTAGTTAGGCCCTTAAATTAGCAAAGTTTCAGAGTTGCAAAGTGACTGATACTTCCTACTGCAGTAAGAAAAAATCCAAAGCTTTCCTGCTTAAGGAAGTAAATACAGTTTTAGATTCCAGTTGCTGAAAAATTTGATATTAAATGCTTTACTGCCCTCTTCACAAATGGAAACTGGATTCTAAAACTTCCTCTGTAGTCTGAGAATAGTTTGTGTTGCATCATTCAGATTCTTTGATAATCAGAGTAGTAAAAAAAGGAGGTAAAAAGGCTTTTGATTCTTGCAGCCATTGGTATCACTAACTCTCATGATTGTATCACAAGTCTCACAATATGTGAAATTTTGCTTCAGGGTTCAGGTGTTGAATTATGTGATTTTTATAGGAGTTTCAGGCTTTTTCATTTTAAACATATTTTTAGAGAAGCTTACAAATAGGAATTATTAAGGGAAAAATGTTAGGGTAAAATAAAAAAACCCCTTCAACTTTATTCTTTTTAAACTCATAACTGTTAAGCTGCTTTTCTAATTTGGACAGCTTGGTTTGTGATTTTAAACACTGTTTTCTTCACATGCACATTCATGAGAGACCAGTCACTGTTCTCGTGGTAAATAAAATGAAGCAGGTTGGTCTACGAGAGGAAATCAAACTTTAGGCAGATATATGAGCTGGGAAGTGTTTTAACCCTAACAACAACACCTTACCATGATAGTCTGTGGTTATTGATCCATAGAACATCTCTTCTTTCTTCTCTGAGTCTCTCATAAGCCTTCCTGTATTCATAAACATATCTGGAGGGCAGTTAACAACTTTACAGCAGAAGGAAGCTCTTCTGACCAGAACAGTCCTGTCTTTGGTGGTATCAGGAAAAAAGTTTGCCAATACCAAAATCAGCTTGTCATTGGATAGTGAACTGGCTTCAAAGTTTCTCCAACACTCTTTGATGGACATTAAAGCCTTAAAAGAATTAATTTTTGCTATTTTTCAACTTCAATGATTTAGGCACTGAGCCCTAAAGAAAGGGAACAGCAGTTAATAACTAACAGGTACCTTCTCTTGTGCATTATGATCAGAATAAGGAGAAAAAAATTCCACCAAACATTTTAGTATAAGTACTAATTTTGTAATTGCACATTTTCTATTAGGATCTGAACCTCACTGGTATGCTTGTTGACAATACTACGGTGGGTGAATGGAATCTCCAGGGTCTTCCAAACGATGACCTTTCAATTCAAAATGGCATCATTGTCACAAAAGCATCTAGATATCCTTTGCTGATTGATCCACAAGGTCAAGGAAAGATCTGGATTAAAAATAAGGAAAAGAATAATGGACTCCAGGTAAATAGTTTTGTTTGTTTGTTTGTTTTTTAAGCATGTATGTCATTTCACATCATAGATAGCAATGGAAGCTATTTTTACTGTCATCATACTTTGACTGTGTGTAATTTAAATCTGATGTTTTATTATATACAGTTATGCAGAAATTAAAACAAGACTGACAGAAAATCTGTGACCTGTCTATATCAGGGTGAAATAGTTTGGAATGCTTTGTCATCTCCCAGAAAGATGGTTTCAAGAGCAAATTAGAATTATATGTTATGCCATATGTATTTTTATGACCAAACATTGAATTACTTGTCATAGAGAAAGAGAAACATGGAGGAAAGTAAATTACTTGCAAAATTAAGACCAGACAGGATCAGGAAGGTGGTGATGCATGAGGATAACATTTTAGGGTAAGCATTTCAAGAGTAAAATAGAGGGGGGCGAAAGAGAGGAATAGGAAAAAGAATGGTAGGCTAAGGTAGAATGGAAATCTTGTGATCTTTGAGGCATATTAAAGACAAAGCCAAAATTTAGGCTGCATCTTAATGATTAAATGCTTGTGACAAAAATATTTATTACTTAATTTATCTACCCTTTTCACTTTCTACCTAGAAGTGAATTCTATTTGGGATCTGGGTGTTCTATTTCATTCAAAACTTTCTTCTTCTTTTTTTTTTTTTGTTTTTTTTTTTGTTTTTTTTGGTTTTTTGGTTTTTTGGTTTTTTTTTCCTTCTAATCAATCTACCCCCTATGCTTTTTTACACCAATAAGGGTAAGATGGATTATGATAAATAATGGAGATGGATGAGGAGCTCACAGAGATCCCATGGGCTAGTATTAAAAGGAAGTCAGGGACAAGCAATATCATAGTGAGGGTCTGCTACAGGCCACTCAAACAGGAGGACCAAGTGAATGAGGCCCTCTATAGACAGACAAAAGCTGCTTCACACTCACAAGCCATGGTCCTCATGGGCAATTTCAGTCACCCCAACATCTGTCCCAACATCTGTGAGGGAGGACACAGCAAAGCACCAGCATTCCAGGAAATTCCTGGGGGCTATCGATGACAGTTTTCTCTTCCAAATGGGAGGGGAACCAACTAGAAAAGGAGCTTTGCTAGACTTTTAACTTGCCAACAGAAATGGGTTGGTGTGGACTAGGCTGCATTGACCAGGACACTGTAGAGTTCAAGATCCTTAGGGAAGTGAGAAGAGTGCGAAGTAAGCTGATAGCACTTGATTTTAAAAGGGCAGACTTCAGTCTTTTCAAGAATCTGCTTGGTAGGTTAGAATGGGACAAAGTCATGGATGAGAAGGGAGCCTAGGAAAGCTGGACCACATTCAAGGAACACCGTCTTCATGCCCAAGACCAATGTGTCCCAGTGAAGAGGAAGGCAGGCAGTAGTGCCAGGAGTCTGGCATGGATGAGCAAAGAATTCCTGGACACACTTAGGGATAAAAACAAAGTTTACGGAGGATGCAAGCAAGTACAGGTACTGTGGGAGAAGTACAGAGAGGTAGTCAGAGAAGCAAGAGATCAGGTTAGGGAAGTAAAAGCACAGAGAGAATTGGATCTGGCAAGAGGGGGTTAAGGGTAACAACAAAAATTTCTATGGGTATGTCAGTGATAAGAGGAAGACCAGGGAGAATGTGGACCCACTGCAGAAGGAAACAGGAAAGCTGGTCACCCAAGATGTAGAGAAGACTGAGGTTCTCAGTGACTACTTTGCCTCAGTCTTCATTGGCCATGACTCTGCTCACACCCTCCATGTTGCAGAAGCTAAAGGCAGGGACTGGGAAAAGAAAGATCTCCCTGTAGGTGAAGTGCATGTTCAAGACCACCTAAAGAACCTGAAGGTGAGCAAGTCCATGGGACCTGATGGGATTCATCCACAGCTCCTGAAAGGACTGGTGCATAAAGCTGCAAAGCCACTGTCCATCATATTTGAAAAGTCATGGCAGTCTGGTGAAGCAGCAGGATCTGCTGACTGAAGAAAGGGAAATATAACCCACATTTTCAAAAACAGCAAAAAAGAGGACCCAGGGAACTACAGGCACAATCTCACCTCTGTGCCTGGCAAAATCATGAAATGCATCCTCCCAAAGGCTCTGCTCAGGCATGTAGATAACAAAGGGGTGGCTGGTGACAGCCAACATGGCTTCGCTAAGGGCAAGCCCTGACTGACCATTTTGGTGGCCTTTTATGACAAGGTCACAGCCTCAGTGGACAAAGGCAGAGCAACAGATGTCATCTACCTGGACATGTGCAAAGCATGCCACACTGTCCCGTGTGACATTCTGGTCTCTAAACTGGAATGATATGGATTCAATGGATGGACCACCCATTGGATAAGGAACTGGATGGATGATTGCACCAAAAGAGTTGTGATCAATGTCTCAGTGTTCAAATGGAGGTGTGTGATGAGTTGTGTTCCTCAAGGGATCTTGGACCCAAACAGCTTGGATGCTGTTTAACATCTTTGTCAGTGACACGGGCAGTGGAATTGAATACACCCTCAGCAAGTTTGCTGACGACACCAAACTGTGTGGTGAAGTCACCACACTGGTGGGAAGGGAAGGCATCCAGAGGGACCTTGACAGGTTTGAGAACTGGACTCATGCAAACCACATGAAGTTCAGCAAGGCTGAGTGCAAGGTTCTGCACCTGGGTTGAGGCAATCCCATGCACAAATACAGGCTGGGAGGAGAAAGGATTGAGGACAGCTTGAGGAGAAGGACTTGGGGGTTGCTAGTGGATGAGAGGCCCAACATGAGCCATCAAGGTGCATTTGCAGCTCAGAAAGCCAACCGTGTCCTGGGATGCATCAAATGAAGCACAGTCAGTCAAGGGAGGTGATTCTCCTCCTCTACTCTGCTCTTGTGGGTCCCACCTGGAGTGCTGTGTCCAGTTCTAGAGTCGCCAACATAAGAAGGGCATAGAGCTCCTGGAATTTGTCCAGAGGAGAGTTGCTAAAATGATCAGAGTGCTGGAGCACCTCCCCTGTGAAGGGAGGCTGGGGAAGTTGGGGTTGTTCAGCCTGGAGAAGAGGAGGCTCCAAGGTGACCTTATAGTGGCTTTCCAATATCTGAAGGGAGCCTACAGGAACGCTAGGGTAGGACTTTTTGCATGGGTGTGTAGTGAGAGGACAAGGGGCAATGGTTTAAAACTTGAAGAGGGGAGATTACGTTAGACATTAGGAGGAAATTCTTTCCTGTGAGGGTGGCAAGACACTGGAAGAGGTTCCCCAGGGAAGCTGTGGCTGCCTCCTCCCTGAAAGTGTTCAAGGCCAGGTTGGATGGGGCCCTGAGCAACCTGATCTAGTGGTCCCCATGCAGAGAGATTGAACCTCGATGATCTTTAAGGTCCCTTCCAACCCAAATTATTCTATTCCATGATTCCATGAAGTACCTAAACATATGGTGTATTTTTGGGTCAGATCAAGAATGATACTAAAGATCTAATTGTTAATAAAACAAGTATATCCTACAGCTGGAGATTATCACATGAACACCATGGTATACTGTCTTCACACAAAATGAAAGTGAAGGGTAAGAAAAAGAAACTGAGAATTGAATATAAGTATGGTGATATCCAGAGAGCTGATGACATCATGTCCTTAATCTTCTTGGATCTGTATCTCTTAGCAATGTTAAGAAAGACACAATGGTCAATCCCACATCAAATCCAGTTTCTGGTAAATTGAACAAGCTCAGAAAATAGTGTAGCAGCATAGCTAAAAATGAGAAGTACTGACTGAGAAGAGACAAAAAGTAATTCAAAGATCTTGGAAAAATTGATGCCTTAATAAAAAATATGATTAAAGCTTCCCTTAAAAAAAAAGTTGTATTCACAGAAGAATTTAAGCATTTTGAATTCTACTATTTGAAATCTACTGTTTTACAAATTAGATAGATATGTAGATAAGGAAGTCAATAGATAACAAGAAAGGTGATCTCCTTTTCTGTTAAGCTTAGACCAAAACTTCCAGTTGAGGCTAGTGTTGGACCCTAAAACCTAATTGTTTCTGTAGATTTCCCGGGATGAATGTAATTTTTGAAAATTGAAGTAGATTTTACACTATTTTGTGTGTGCTTGCAAATGCAGCCTATGTTGTGTTCAATCTTCCTAGGTTACAGCTATGAACCACAAGTTCTTCAGAAATCATGTAGAAGACTGCCTGTCCCTTGGCCGACCTTTGTTAATTGAAGATGTTGGAGAGGAACTTGATCCTGCTTTAGATAACATCTTGGAAAAAAATTTCATAAAATCTGGCTCAGCACAGAAAGTAAGATGAATTTGGACCATGAAATTAAAAATCAATAAGACAGATCCTGGGTATCTGGTAATCTGGATACTGCTGAGATTCACACCTTTGCACCACTTAGAAAGATGAGTAGTGAACTCATAGCACTGGGGCTTTTTAGCCCTCTATGTAAAATATTTAGAAAGTGTGAATGAAAATGTGAAAATAGAGTTCATCTGGTTTTCACTGGAAAAAATAATTGTTTTTCTGAATTCAGCTTTCGAACATTGAGTAACATGTTTTATTTTCAGGTGAAAATAGGGGACAAGGAGGTAGATCTGATGAAGGGGTTTACCCTTTATATGACAACGAAATTGTCTAATCCTGCCTATACTCCAGAAATAAGTGCAAGAACAACTGTGATTGACTTTACTGTTACTATGAAAGGCCTGGAAGATCAGCTCCTTGGCCGTGTCATCCTCACGGAAAAACAGGTATCTAGTAGCTTGAAATGTTTGTATAGAGGGAAGGCTTATTCAACACCTGCACCATGAGTGGATAATATATAATGTCTTGGTTGAAATAAAATTGAAGGACTAAAATGTGAATGAAAGTTTAGAGGTTTGTGCATTTGCTGAAAGAAAGTGTGGAGCTGTTTTTTTAATTGCATGGAGGGTCCTAAACATATATTTTAAGATCTGTCCTTGAAAAGAGAAGTAAGAAAATTGTTCATTAAAAATGCATCACAAGCATATATATGTGACATACATAAAGCATCTTTATTCCTTCATATATAGCAAAGGCTCCTTGTTCAGTCAGAAACCTCTTTTATTTCTGAATTCCTTTTCAAACATAATTTGATATACATGAGAAAATTCTTATGAACTCGGACTACTTTTGCCAACCAGGCTCTAGTGTGCAAGCAAATGTGAGATTCTTAAGGAACTCTGAACACTGACTTGACTGCTTTTACTAAAATTTCCATTTAATATGTGGAAGCAAATATATGGAAGAAGATCCTCTCTTGGGTGTTTGTCAGGAGTTTTATTTCATAAGATGAAATCTGATATATCATTCACAATAATTTAATTCCTTAAATTTTACTATTTCTTTTTGTGTGATCTAATTTAACAGATTGGTTCTCCAAAAACATAGGTGTTAATTCATGATAGGTAACTGGGGACAAAAGTGGGTATTTTACTGTGACAGTCACACCAATAAATACATGAATGTTGTGGTCCAATTACACTAAAATGAAATATATTATTCTTTTCTCATTTAAGTGAAATCACAGAAGTTGTATTTTGCATCAAATTGAATGAATTATTTATTTATTTCAAATGGAACATTTCATAATTGTGTCTCTGAGAAAAAATTGTAAAAATCAAGGTTTGGATCCCTCAGATGGGATACAGAGGTATACATCAGGACAGAAGTGACATTGGTTTCACTTGAGCTACATATAAAACTCACCTCGTCAAACACAGATTCCCTTACTCTGTTGGGTTTTTTTCCTGGAGAAAACTGTTAGAAAATTCACATTGAATGTGAGTGACAACACCGAGGCTGCATTTTGGGTCAAAAATTTAGGCACTGAAAAATATTAACCCAGTTCCATGCGTCACTTAAATAGAGCTGTGGGGGGTTGTTGGTTAGTAAATGCAATACTTGCTACACAGGGACATGGTTGCAGGTGATCATCATTTATTATATTTCCTTCCTTTAGCAGATATGAATAAATCATAGTGGGCTGTCTCTTTTTTCTCAATAAGAGGTAAATGTTGTGGTATAGGTAGCCAGAGCAAATGGAACACTGATAAATTCAGTTCAAAGAAGAGACAAAGCATGTGCAGAGAATCTGAAGAACAGGTTTTTCTATTACAAACAAGATGAGTTTATGATTAGTAAACTAAAGTAATAGATTACAAGAATCAAAATAGCCTTTAAGATTGCTAGAGTGATCAATGAAGTATATCATCAAATTAGTGTTTATTCTTCTCAGCTGTAAAGGTCGCTCCTGTAACTATATGGGGAAAAAAAAATCAGCATTTTTTTGTACTTTGATAATGAAGTTGCTGCCATTATTTGTGCTCAAGAGATCTGTGTTTAAGTGTTCTGTAGAACTATTCCTTTTGTGTAATTCTAGTCTTGTTTTACATTAGTGGCAAACAAAGTTGAGAAACTGAGGGAAGTCTGAAAATGAATGACTGATGCTTGAGTCATTCTTCTCCTTTAGGATGCAGTTATTTGTACCTTCCACAGAGCTGCATTCTCTGGCCTTATATTACAAACAGTTTTCCAAATAAGAAGTTTGTGAGAGTAAAGAATTTTTTAACTTCTTTGAAATACACAAGAGTCACTCCTGTGCTGCACAACTTTGTACATCTCTTTTCTCTAGCTCGGCATCTTGACAAGAATGAAAATAAACTGGAGCCATAGGTGTAGGTAGACTGGTACCATTAATTAATCTTTTCTTACAGGAGAGTTGACCTGATTGATTAAATAAGCTTAGTCAGCAAGGGTGAAGTATAGATACTTCATTTCACTTGGCATTGTGTTATCTTGTCTGTCACTGTTCCCTTGCAACTGTCTTGTAGAAATAGCATTAAAATCCTATGACATGGGTAATATTTGTAAGACTTCCTATTTTTTAAGCAATAGAGGAGTGTATCTGGCAAATCTCAATCGTAGAAAGTAGAAATGGAAAAGGGCATTCTGTCAGCTTCCTAACAGTGTAAAATCTATCCATGCAATGGAATTTTCATTGCTTTGTCTGATTTAGTTTTAAGTGTTTGTTGTAATGTGGCTTCTATCCTCTCTCATTGGAAACTAGCTTCGATGCTGTCTACATCTTATTGTGACAAAGTTTTTCCTGGTAATTCTAATTTGTTTTCACATTTCAGTATGCTCCACTAACCAAATAAATGCAGCATACATATAAATTACTCTAGTGTATAATATTTCTGTATTTTATAGAAAAAGCAGCAAATCCTCTGATGTACCATGCATGAAATCACACGCTTTCTGTGTCATTATAAGGAAGCTTTCTTTTACAAATCTTAAATATTCTAAGAAAAATTTCTAAATACAGGAACTGGAAGCACAAAGAGTCAAACTGATGGAAGAAGTGACATCTAACAAGAGGAGAATGCAGGAACTTGAAGATAATCTACTCTTCCGCCTAACCAGTACAGAGGGTTCTTTGGTTGAAGATGAGTCTCTGATAGAAGTCCTAAAAATCACTAAAACAACAGCAGAAGAGGTGAATGTTAAATGAAATGCAGTTACATTTTGTAACTGTAATTTGAAGATTATTTGTAGATAGATTTTTTCCCTTTTTGTTGCCATTCAGAGCCACTATATAACTGTATATATATCGCTGCTTAACAAATAAATAGGAGAAATAATACCATTGTTTTCTCATAAAATGTTGCAAAATTAGACTATTACCTGGATACTGCTCTATATTCCAGGCATAGTTTGCAGATGTAAGTTTGAATCAAATCCCATTGTGCTTGGTGTTTGAATACATAAAGACACAATGTCAGTGTTGAAACACTGACAGAGGAAAGCAAAGCTTGAGTAAGAAAAATACCATTGTGATCTTAATTAAAACCTTTTCATTTTCTTTTGTATAAGTCTCAAGTGACGTGACTTAAACTTACTGGTCTTTTCCCTTAATTTTAAGGTCAGTGAAAAATTAAACATAGCAGCGGAGACAGAGGTTAAAATCAATACTGCACGTGAAGAGTATCGGCCTGTTGCTCATCGTGGTAGCATCCTTTATTTCCTCGTTGTGGAAATGAGCTTGGTGAATGTTATGTACCAAACCTCCTTACGGCAGTTTCTTGGCATTTTTGACCTATCAGTGGAAAGATCTCAGAAATCTCAGATCACAGCAAAAAGAGTAGTACATGTTATCGAGCATCTCACTTATGAAGTCTTCAAGTACACAGTTCGAGGGCTGTATGAAAATCACAGATTCCTGTTCACATTACTTCTAGCACTGAAGATTGACTTGCAGGCCAAGAAAATTTCACACACTGAATTTGAGACACTGATTAAAGGTAATTTCTCTGCAAATGTTCCTGTTTACATTTGTCTGTAAACTGTCAAATTTAGATTTTGCAATGCTTGCTCTAACAATATGTTGTGCCCAGTGGATCTGATGTTTTTAATGGGTGAATGAAAGCATACATATCCCAAGAGGAAATCAGAAGACAAATTTTCCAAAACAAGAGCAATGTAGATTATTTATTATCAAAATAATGCTTGGATTAAGATATTTAACTGTTTTACATTGGAAAAAAAAAAAAAAGTCCATTACTTTTTAAGGGACCCTATGGTTTTCTCCTGTGTGCCTCTTTTTCGGCTTGCCACACATCACATGTCTGTGAGCTTGGTGACAATCAGGAAAATCTCTGTCGATGGCTTGTGAACAGGCATGTGAATGCAGAAGGACTCTATACCACATTTAAGCACTAATTTTAAAAAATGGCAATCTGATACACGTTTTGAACATTGCTATATTGCATTGCATTCTGCATGCCACCACTGCATGTCACTACTCAGACATAATGACAAAGAAAACGTAGTAAATTTTATAAAATTTCATCAGAGTGGACCTCAGTGTCTCCATGATATGATAGCTACAGTTACTTGCTATCCAAGTATCTCAGTTTTCTTTGCTGACACTGATTTAATGTTCAGCTATGACTCAGCTGTGTTGGAGGTGCAAATGGGCATGATGACGGTGTGATTATTGAGATAAGAGACTGTTGAAGTTGCATTGTCCTGGAAATGAGTGGACCATGTGCTTTTTTATTCTGTAGTCTAAGTGAAGGGAGATCACACTAACCACAGGTCCTTTCTCCATCCAGTCTGAAGACTTATGTTTGAGTATGCTTTTAGGTAGAATAATTTTATTCCAGCTCTACAGATGGAGAAAAAGCAGCACAAAAATTACTGGGATATCAGCTTTGGGAGGCACTGACACCACTTCCCCAGAATGTCTTTGTTAAATGACTCTTCCATGCAAATTCTGTCTCCATATCCTAGTTTACAAAGATTTGTACTTCCTAAATTATAGAAATAAATTTTTTATTATTACTTGTAATTTTTCTGTTTAACAGTGGTTTTTTTCCTTTTTACTTTGCAGGAGGTGCCAGTTTGGATCTGAATTCTGTGGAACCAAAACCAAAAAAGTGGATCCTTGACACGACATGGCTCAATCTTGTACAGCTATCTAGCATGTACCCTTTTAGTCAACTTCTGGTGCAAGTTGTTAATAATGAGAAGGCTTGGAAAACTTGGTTTGATGAAGAAGCACCTGAACAAGCTGTTATTCCTGATGGATATGACAGCTTACTGGATCAGTTCCATAAACTGCTCCTTGTCCGTAGCTGGCGCCCTGATCATACTGTTACCCAAGTAAGATATGTTTTTTCCAATGGTTGTGCCATGTGGCATCTCCTGTAGAACTGTTGATTATAAACCCCACCAAAGAGAGGATTCTTTTTGTTATTATCTTCATCTTTTATTTCCCTATTGTTTTTCCTCAATTGTTAAAAAATTTTACCTCTCCTCACTGGGGCAGAATAGTATGAATGTGATATTTTTTTCTGGAACTGGTATCTTCTCCAGGCCACCTTGCTCTTGGGTGTTTCTCTCCATATGTGCCTCAGAATGTGTGCTGGTAGTTTACACAGTTGGAAAAATATGTCAGTCAAAAAAAAGCATTTCGTACACCAGGATAGCTTTAGAAATTCTTTTAGAAAATGCCTGTGAAAAGAGGACAATAGAAGCACAGGCAAAGTTTGACCTTTAAGTATAAAGTCTGAGCTGTGTTTATTTTTTTAGAAATATATATTCAGTGTAAAAGACTTGAATTGGATAATCACTGGACAGGAGAATTTGTTTGAAGTTCCAATAAATATATGGAAGATTGTAACTGGGTCAGATGAAAGATCTGTCTAATCTGCTGTGCTCTAGAGACAGTGTCAACAATACATACTCAGAGGAGCTAAGAATGGGGATGGTATAGAGGAACTCTTTTGTTTGGCTGTCCACCAAGTTTCAGCAGTCTGTAATTTAGGGGAAATATCTTGACTGTCCTCAGAGCCAATGGGGAATCTATTCGGAACAGATTTCTTTAGTTCTTTTTAAAAAAGCACTAAGCATCTTCTAGCAACAGTCTTCACAGAATGGCTTTTGTGTGAGCAGAATTATTTTCTTTGTTTGAAGTTGACTCTCTGAGAATTTTACTGATTGCCTCCTGTGGACTGTAGCTTCTGTTACACTAAAGATGAAAAATGAAAGTTTAGAAAGCTGTTGCCTTCCACTGTAGATATTGGTAAATTCCATATACATCAGTGATTAATTCTAAATAAAAATAATAAAATAATAGTTAAAAGCAAAGGTATATATTTCTGGTAATTATTTTTTTTTTAATTTTATTTTATTTTAGGCCCGACACTACATTGCAGAATCTCTTGGGGGAAGATACACAGAAGGATTTATTCTTGAAATGGAAGCAATGTGGTTAGAAAGTGACTGTCGAACACCTTTGACATGCTTTTTATCAGTGGGGTCTGACCCTACTGAAAATATAGAACGCCTTGCAAAATCAAAGGTATCCTTCTAAACTGAGTTTGCTGGAGCTGATTAGGACTTTTAAAACTATCCTTTGAACTAGAAATAGTATTTCAACATTTTATAAAAGTTCATGTTATGATATATATTCATGCCAGTGTTCTCTAGCAGTCAATTTTGGACAAGCAGCCTTATCATCGAATCTATAGGTGCCTCTCAACTAGACCAGGTTGCTCAGAGTCTCATCCAACCTGGCCCTGAACACCTCCAGGGAGGGGGCAGCCACAACATCCCAGAGAAACCTGTGCCAGTGTCTTGCCACCCTCATACTGAAGAACTTCTTCCCAAGATCCAGTATAAACCTGTTCTCCTTCAGTTTAAAACCACTTCCCCTTGTCCTATTGCTGGACACATTTATGAGAAGTTCATCTCCAAAATGTGTTTACTGAGGAGATGGAAATGTTACGTTCTTGCCTTTTCTACTTGTTTAATTGGAAATAGCCCCTTGTCTTTATGCAGTAGATTATGATAGTCCATTACCACATGGAAGTACTTTAGCAATAAGAGCAAACAATATCTTTCGTTTACACTCTGTTGTATTCATTACAGGAGCTGGTAGTAATGATGCTTAAAGGAAGAGACAGAAAAAGATAATTTAAAATTATTTAAAAATCATAAATCATAACAAGAGAAATTAACTTGGAGACCCTACCATTCAATCAGTTCACTTGGTGGAGATGATCAACATTTCTTACAGCACAACACTATTTTAAGACACTCTGTGCTTTATATTTTATGGTCCACAATGTAAATGCAAGTAGAATTTTCCAAAGAATCATAGAATCAGAAAATGACTAGGGTTTCAAAAGACCTTTAAGATCATCTGGTTCCAACCCCCTGCCATGGGCAGGGATACCTCACACTAATCAGGTTACTCATGGCCCCATCCAACCTGGCCTTGGACACTTCTGGGGAGGGGGCAGCCACAGCTTCCCTGGGGAACCTGTTCTGGTGTTCTAGTTAAGAATTTCTTCTAAATATCTAATCCAAATCTCACCTCTTCATATTTTAAACCATTGCCCCTTGTCCTCTTGCTACACACCCATACTCCAGCTTTCTTGTAGGCCCCCTTCAGATACTGGAAGGCCACTATAACATCACCTGGGAGCCATCTCCAGGCTGAACAACCCCAGCTTCCTCAGCCTATCTTCACAGGGGAAGTGCTCCAGTCCTGTGATCATTTTTGTGGCTCTCCTCTGGACATGACCAAGGAGCTTTATGTACTTTTATACTAGGGACTCCAGAATTGGATGCAGTGGTCCAGATGGGGTCTCACAAGAGCAGAGGGGGAGAATCTACTTGGACAAGAGTAAATTATTCACAGTGGATCTCCATAAATTTTCCTGACTGCTAGAATACATCTTAATTTAGAGGTGTAAGTTTTTGGTATTTACTAAGAGTTACTTGCAAAAAGTTGGGAGCATCCACAAATCTCTGTAGCTTATTAATTAGAAAGTGTAGATGCTCAATCTCATTGAAGATCAGAATATTATTTTACTTGTCTGACTGTGATAAAGACTGCTTCAGTTTAGGATCTACCTCTCACCTGAGTGTGTGAACTTTGGAATCTTAAGTCTGAACTGTTTGATATGATCCTTGTTCCCACTAACACACTATGCAGCCAGATAGCCAGCCAGGAGAGAGAAGAGTGGCAGTTGGATGATCAAGATTTGTAGTTTTATTGTAAGCAATGCACTGGAAGAGTGATTTTATTCCTGTTATCAAAATATTCTGTTGCCTTTTCCTAAGACATGAGAGGTATTTTAATATCCTAGAAAATTCGAGATTAACTACGAGAATATTTATAGGCTAGCAATGGAAAAAAAAATTTAGTCCCTTTTCTTTTCCAAGGTGGTTGTGATTGAGTTCCTGTGCTCAAGGGCTGTGGTATGAATATAAATGTTTCAGTGTTTTGTTTGTCAGTTTTGTCATGACATTTTCATTCACCTATTTGGCTCTTCAACATATGTATCCTGTGAGAGGGACTACCAGATAGGTACTTACCCTGTCCCCAGTAGGAGTTAGTTTCTGAAATCAATAAAGAATAAGAGTGGCTCCTTTGAAAGCAGTTCAGAGCACACAATTGAAACTTAACTCTGACTTGCAATGAGGAGCTGAGTATTTCTATGTCATCATCCATGTAAGGGGATGAGGAACTAACCTCCTAATAAAGTCACTTCAAATCATCTGAGTCACTTAGAGTCACTCTTGCAAGGAGGAGAACAAAATGCTCTCTCATCCTGTCAAATTTTAATCAAGACCTTTGTCTCTCTGGGGAAGTGCTGGTAGATGGAAGGTATTCTGTAATTATAACTGTTAAAAGACAGCAGGTTTTGCTAGTATATTGCAAGTGGGAGTTTTAATATGTTTTCATGCTTTCAGAAACATATAGAGTAATAAAAAGTGAGGTTGAAAAAGAACTAAAGAGATTGCCTTGTTTATTCAAACATTATTTATGAACAAGACATCATCAGCTAAGCTCTCATAACCCCAAGTTCAACTGCAATGTCAACTCAAAGTGTAAAGTTAATAGGAATGGTAAAGTACAAAGTTCTTGATTGATCTCTTGAAGTAAAGATCTTACCACACAGCACAGAGAAACCATTCAAATTTACAGAAATCTTTCAGATTCTGCAAATGAAACTACAAGGACAGTTTTGGGGTTTTTTTAAGTAAAAGGGTCTAGTAACCTTGTGGGACTGGAGGAGCACTTCAGTAGTTCTCTATCTTTTGAAAAAAGTACTCTAGAAATTGCTTCCCGTTTTCATAAAGATATAGAAGAGGGCTTTTTTATTATCATTATTTTGCAAGTTTTCCCACAAATTGTACCTTGTTCCTGTGTTTCTCTGGGTTTTCTCTGGCTTTTTTTCCCGAATAAGCCTTTGACTTAACATAGGTTAGATGCACCAAGGATCTGATCTCAGTCTATATGTGCTTATATGCCTCCAAAGTCTCCTATTTATAGCTGTACTGTTTTGGGGGGGTTTTTTCTTCCTTTTAATGACAGAAAGCTTCCAAAGACACACTAGGCCTATTTTTCAATGATTTCCTTTTTACAGGCATGATCTGTAGTCTCAAAGTGGATTGTCAGTACTAGTGGTTCCACCAAGTGTATAAATCAATTGTCTGCAGTTGGAAATATTCAAATTATTGATCAGGATTTTTTTTCACTGTAAAATTTAATTGTTCAGGAGTCCTTCTCCCAAATAAATGGAAACAGTATCTCTGACTATTGAGCTATGTAACCTTACTTATAAACAAAACAAACTCCATCTTAAAGCTAGTTGGATTTCAGCCCTCTTTACTTTCACTTGAAGATGCAGTGAAAATTTAACTTTCTGAATTAAAATTAATTTCATTACATGTAGCACTCTGACTTCATTAAAACCAGATGTTTTTATTCTTGCAGAGATGGTTTCTTCTGTCAGGGAATGATGCAAAGACCCTTAAACAGAGGTGTCATGGCTACTGTAGTGACTACAATTATAGTATTTTCATCTGGATAGTGATGTTTTAAGATGACACAGACTTATTGATATGATTCAGTATTGAGAGAAACATTCTATACACATACATTTTGATAAAATTCTTTCAGAAGGATTAAAATTAGGACAATCCATAGGGAAAAATATTATTTTCTTGTCTTGATATTTTTATAACCTTTAATGAATGTACATTTGAGAACTAACATTGCCAAGAAGAGCAAATTATGAGCAGATCCTTTGATAAGGAATAATGTACCAGCTGAATATTTATGCACTCTGCAGGGGTAGTCAGTCTTTGACTGATAGGAGCACTACCTACATTCAGATATACCTTAGAAAAGGTAAATTTTTTGCTCCTCCAGCACATACCCAACTTCACAGGCTATTTAACTTTGCTTCTTTTCACTGCAATTTTAGGTTTTACTGACCTGAGAGTAGGATTTAACTGCTTTCTTAACTTTGACATTCTCTTCTTAAATCTTTTACCGGGATGTAGAGGATCATATACAGCAGCTGTTTTTATACTGTTCAGTAATATCAGGTCAAGGCCCGTTCTCTGACCCTAAGGCCAAATGACCCACCACAGCTTGTATCTGTATGCTTTACATTTTTCTCCTGCAAAAGTAGAGCAGTCTCATCCATGTTGCTTAGGCCATGATGACTCCCTTCTTTTTTGATTCACAGTAAGAGTCCAAGTAGCAGGAAAATTTAAGATTAACCTTTGTGAAGCTCAAGACAGCTGAAGATAGACCCAGATTAATAGGTCTTTATTCAGCTCATAGCTCACAGCATGAGGGGATACTCAGCTGTAGGTCTTGAATGTGAAACTGTCCATGAAACTAAGTTTCTTCATCAATTCTCTTACCTTCAGTATGTATACAAAATAATATGCTCATGTGAGCTTGATAATTCTGGTTTTCCCTGGCAGGAGTCAGGCAGACAACTTAGGCCAGTGGATTACTTACTTGTAGAGAACAAGTGTAGTAAGCAAGGATGGGTCTTCCTGCAACATTACATACAGACTTTGTATGGTCCTCATCACAACCCAGTCAGATGGTCTTTTTCAGATCTTGTGAAAGCTTGTATTATCTTCTGCTTTTCTGAACAATTGGCTTTTTTCTCCCATGGCCTCTGGAGGAAAGACTCCATAAATTTCCACAGTCCTTGTATTTGCATTTATGACATTTGTCTCTTCTGATCCAGGAAACTAACAGCTAGAAAACTACCTAGAGCTAGCTGATCACCAAAATAGAATCCTATTCAGTGGCTCCACAGCTACCAGTTAACAATGAAGGATGTTTGCTAAGGAATGTGAACCAATCTCTCCCATCCTGCCCACTTCCTTGACACTTCTTTGTTAGATGGAATGAGTATATTCAGAGAGCAAAAAGACACCAAAATTTATTGCTTTGCTCCATACATTAATTATGTGGAGTCTTAGTATCTGCCCATCTCAAGGTAATCCATACCATAAGAAAAAGAATAGCCAGGCAACTATAGTTCTGTGTTGATGTGTCCTCCCTTATTTGGGAAATTGGGGAAAAGGAAGGGAAAATGTTTTAGTTGTCTTATCCCACTGGCTTTGTCAGACCTGCAAAAAAAGATTATGTCTAGTGGATGTAGTTTCCTCTCTGCAGACAGAAGATAGGAGCAGCTTGGAGGGGTTTGCTTTTTTATTTATTGTTTTAGTATACTCAGTCTCCAGTGGTACTTGTCTTTGTGCCACAGTGTCACTACACATAACCTACAGAAGCAATACATCACATTTATAGTCATTCAAGAAACTATATATAAAGGAAACTTTCTTTTTTCCTTCCAGAACATTCCCTGTCATGCCATTTCAATGGGCCAGGGCCAGGAAGTCCATGCAAGGCGCCTGTTAAATCAGTGTATGCAAGATGGAGGATGGCTCCTTCTACAGAACTGCCACCTTGGTTTGGAGTTTCTTAGTGAATTAATGGACACCATTGCAACAACAGAATCTATGAGTGAAGATTTCAGGGCCTGGATCACTACAGAGGCTCACCCAGAGTTTCCTATTAATCTTCTACAGTCCTCTATCAAATTTACGAATGAACCCCCCCAAGGTAGGAAACCATGTTTGGTTTTGGTTTTGGACTTGCTTTTTTTGCAAACTTCTGTAACACTATTTTGGTAGTGTTTCAGCTTCTATTGTCTGTTGTTTCATTACCTAAATGCATCACTGTGTCAGTCAGTCTTGCAATGTGCAAAGCATAACTGTTTGGGGGAGAAAATTTTTGTAACAGTAATTGATAGCAGTTTTGAGTTTGTTGCTTTTTTTTTTTTTTTTTAGAACTTGTAGAGAATGCCATGACAGTGGTCCTTTCCTAAGCTTAGTCCACTCCATCACTCTTTTCTTTCACTCTTTTTCACTCTGTCCTTTTGACCCCACCCAAGGGTGCAGGGAGGGATTGATCCTGTGCTCTGTTTAAGGAAGTGTACTGTTTAAGGAAGAGAAAGGAGGGGGTTTCAACTCCCACGCAGGGGGGCTAGAACTAGATGATATTGCTTCCCAGTCAAAGCATTCTGATTCTATGAGTCAGTGATTCATACCGATATGTAGCTGTGGCTCGTTACATCATCCTGGCACTGCTGACAGGAGACAGACCCAAGCATCTTTGTAATAATCCTTCAACTATCTGTGAGATGCTACTGAATCACCCTTTAGATTCTGCCATGGGCAAGAGAGTTAATTACAGCCCACAGTGGATCTGAATACTGGGGTTTACTTAAGAGCAAATGAGATTAGGACTTTTATGCTACTTGCTTATTTTACACATTCTCTTATGCTCCCAGCCTCCTGTATTGCATTTATTTCATCTTGACTTCGCTTCCCAAAGAAATCACTGTTGAACCAGGAATTATATATATATAAGAAAGAACAGGTTAATCCATTATGCAGTTAGTTATAGATGAGGGAGTAATATTGATCTCATTTTGTGAAGCTACTTGAAGCTGCCAGCTTTGGACATTACTGGCCTAGGTCCCTGGGCATATCCTGGCATTTTCCTCTGTACGTCTCCGCTACCTCTGAGTCCACTACCAGGATGTTTCCTTAAGATAGGATGTTTAGCTCATGCTTTTTGGGTTTCTAAGGGTTTTTCCTAGTCTAAATAGTCTGTGTGCAGAAGCATAATGTGTACGCAGCATCCTAACTGGCAATTCTGACTCATGTTTTTTTCAGTTTTTGCAGCCTTTACCATTCACAGCTACCAAGTAGCAGGTTTGTGCTTCATAGTTTAACAGGTAAAGCAAAAGCCACACATACAAGCAAAACAAAACAAGGAATTCCTTCACTACTTCCCATTGGCAGGAAGGTGTTCAGCCATCTCCAGGACAGCTGGGCTCCATCATACATAATGATTACTTGGGAATACAAACCCCTTCATTCCTTCTTCTTCCTTCAGATTTATATCCTAAGCATGATGTCACATGGTATGTAATATTCCATTGGGCAATTTGGATCCTTTGCTCTGGCTATACTCCCCCCCAGTTTCTTGTGTATCTGCATACTTGCAAATGCTGAAAAGTGTATTTATCAACAAGTATTATCAACATTGATCTCATACCAAATGCCATACTAAGTTCAACACATACTGCTATTCTAGCTACTAAGAATAAATTTAGCTGAAAACAGGACAGTATGTCAGTCACAGTCTCTAATTTTAGTATTGCCTACAAATTTATTGAGGTCTTTTGTCTTTATCCAAGCCACGGAGGCTTATTGATCAATATCTGTCCCTGGTGTATTTTGGGGTGTTTTCCTTGCCAATGTGTATAAATATGTGATGTGAGTGAAGAATTCAGTAAGATTTTTCCCAGTGGTGAGAGAATTGATAGAAAGAGAGGCGACAGACAGAAAGAGAAATGCAGGAAGTTCCACTTCAGCATCAGGAAAAACTTAACCCACCACAATGGTGATCAAATACTGGAACAGCTTGTTCAGTTAAGTTCACAGACCTCACAACCCATATGGACAAGGCACTGAGCATCCTGCTGTAGTTGACCCTACTCTGAGGAGTGTTGTACAAGGTCCTTTCCAACCACAACTGTTTGATGTTATTTTGTATGATATGAAGACAGCCAGCTTTTCTAAGCAGCCTCTGACTTGTTGCTCTCCTGCTGCTGAATGTCTCTCTCTTACCCAAACAGTTGCTACCTGCAGACATCTTTTGTATGTCTACAGAAGTGGTTTACTACTCTGCATATATCTACTCATTGTGTATGATGAGGAAGGGTTACTTTGTATTTTGGACTATAGCAGAAAAATCCTCAAGCCTGGCACTAATTTTTTACTCCCTCATCTATAACTAACTGCATAATGGATTAACCTGTTCTTTCTTATATATATATATGTGTGTGTATATATATATATGTATGTGTATGTGTGTTGTTGCTGATATCAGTGAAGTCCGTAGGAGCTGTGAATTGTTTTGCAAGGTCATATTTAACACCTCAGTCTTTTAAAATTCTTATTTCAACATTCATCTGAATATTAGTAAGATGTCTACAAAATTTCTTGTGAAAGACATCCTGTTTCAGTGTGTATACTTAACTCTCAAGAGCAGTTAGTCAGTCTGTTGTTAAAATTTTCTTCTTTCTCTTCTTTTCACCCCTTTTTAATTCAGTGCTCAGTGTCTTTTATTGTGCTGTGACCCCTCCTTATAATTTAAATACCACCATATACCTTGAAGAAGCTATTTTATGTCAAGTTATAGCCAATTTACAGCCTGCACTTAGTAATAGAAATATGACTTGTTAACAGTTTAAATCAGGATGAAATATAAACAGTTTTAGTAGTCTGATACTGTCCTTCCACATCAGTAGCATGACATGATAAGGCAATTTTGTTTGTTTACTTTGTCTTGATTTTGGAACTCTCTTATTCTACCCTAATAATTTTTTGAAAAGCTGTTTGATTATTGTTTTACATGATCTTTGTGAAGTAGGAAAGAAGAAAAAGGGCTTTTATTGTGTCATAGGAAATGTGATGGCTTGGACAATCTATTCACTGCACTCAAAATCTGTCTCTTTAGAGTTGTATTAAGCTGATTAGGTGGAAGATAACTTAAGAGATACTGTTATCAGTAACTCGGACTCTGTTTCAGTAGAGCTGCCTGAAAGCATCTGAGAGTAGTGGGGCTTCTGCATTCTGTGGAAGCTGAGATTGTATCAGTATCAGCTGCCTAAGACTGTTCCTGGGAAAAGAAATGTCAGTGTTCAAACAAACCTCCCCAAGTATTAGTATTTTCACTATGAATTTAGATTCTCTTCTCATCATCTTGGTGTCTGTATGTCAGTTTGAGAATCTGCCTACTGCATTTTGAGATTGCTATAGGAATGAAATCTAAATAAGATTGTCTTCTGTAGAAATAAAATCTTACTGTATTTGTAAATATCAAAACACAAACTCTTGGATATTCAGTACTATATTCCATATGGTGTTACATGTCTTTTTGATTGCCATATAGTTGCTCAATAGTTATGTTTATATTAAAGTTGGTTTTGGTAGTATTTAGAATATGTTAACTTAATTGTAATTCCTTCCAGTCTCCTGAGCTTAATTTGGTGTGTGATCTACCTGAAACAAAATGTAATTGAAGTTTGCCCGCTATGACCAGCTGAACAGATAATTGATTCAAAGAGATTATTTGAAGTTGGAAATAAGATGACACTGGAAATAGGACTAGAGAATTCCACTTAAAGGAAGTTGGACTTATGGGCTACATTTTTTTGCTCATATATTACATATTTATACTCAATTTCTAGGTGTGAAAGCTGGCTTAAAGAGAACATACTCAGCTATTACTCAGGATCACTTAGAAGTGAGCAACATGCCACAGTGGAAACCATTGCTGTATGCTGTAGCATTTCTTCACTCAACTGTTCAGGTCTGAAAATGTATTTCTTTTCTTCTGGTATAAAGCCATGTTTCATTTATTCATGTATCATGTTATTAAATGAAAAACGTGTTTCAGTGGGAATTCCATGTTGTTAAATTAGTACAAGTAAAATAGAAATACTTCTTAAAATAGTTGGTGAAATACAGCCCTAAAAGGACTACTGCATTCTTAGCATATTTTAGGTATTATTCTGCTGTTAATGTTTTCTTCCCAGTTAGTATCCATCACCTTTCTACCTTTAACTCCATCTGTTTTACAGGAAAGACGAAAGTTTGGTCCACTGGGCTGGAATATTCCTTATGAATTTAATCAGGCAGACTTCACAGCCAGTGTGCAATTTGTTCAGAATCATCTGGATGATATGGACATCAAACGTGGAGTAAACTGGAGCTGTGTTCGCTATATGCTTGGGGAAGTACAGTATGGTGGCCGAGTGACTGATGACCTTGACAAAGCCCTGCTGAATACATATGCAAGAGTGTGGTTTGGAGAGCATATGTTTAGTGAAAATTTTTGTTTCTACAAAGATTATGTTATTCCCAAAGGCAAAACTGTTGAAGATTATCTCCAGTACATCGAGCAATTGCCAGTGGTTGATACGCCAGAGGTATTTCAATATGTTAAAGGCAATTTTTGTCGGATAAATAATTTAATCAAGTATATATCCCAGAGCCATGAATGTCTAGGTCAAGATTAGCAGGCAGACCATGGCAGGGGATATCTAGTGTACATCTGCTGACCAGGAAGAGGTAGCTGAAGACTTCTTCAGACAATTAGAAGAAGTTTCATATTGACAGGCCTTGGTTCTCATGGGGAATTTTAACAACCCTAGTTATCTGCTGGAGGGGTGTTACAGAAGATTTCAAGCAGTGTAGTAGACATCTTTAGTGCATTAATGGCAACTTTCTGGCACAGGTAACAGAAACCAATGAATGAAGGTGTTTGATTGGACCTGATACTTATAAGCAGGGAAGAACTGTTCAGGGCTGTGAAATCTGCTGACTGCAGTGACCAGTGGTCAAGTTCAGGGTTCTAAGAGGGAGGGGGAAAAAAGCAGCACCACAGTCCTGGATTTCAGGAGAACAAATAATTTCCAAACATGTAAAGGACAAGCAAGTGATTGAGAGTAGCCAGCTTGGAACTATGAAGGAGAAATTATGCTTAACCAGCCTGTTGGCCTTCTACAATGAAGTGACCAGCTTGGTGGATTAGCAGAGGGTAGTGGATATTTTTCACCTGAATTTAGTAAGGTCTTTTACACTACCTGTTATAATATCTTCAATGGACAAGCTGACCAACTGTGGGTTAGATAAGTGGGTGCTGTGAGGTGGACTGAAAACTGTCTAAATAATCACCCCGTGGAAGGTTGTGACCAATGGCATGAAGTCCAGTTGGAGACAGGTGACAAGTGCTGTATGTCAGAGATCAATACTGGGACAAATGCTGCTGAACATCTTTGTTAATGCCCTGGATGGTGGTGCAGAGATCACCTTCTGTACATTCACAGGAGACACAAAACTGGGAGGAGTGGCTGATAGACCAGGCTGTTGTGCTGCTATGGGAATTGATCCTGGCAGGCTGAAGAACCAGGCAGAGGGGAATGTCATAAAGTTTGACATGAGAAATGCAAATTCTTGCACTGTTTGTCATGGGGAAAAACAAACCAGCAATGCACCCTCATGGTAAAGGGGCCACAAGTACCCTGGGCTGAGTTAGGAAGAGGGAGGTCATCTAGAAGGTTGGGCGGGTGGCCATTCCTCTCTGTGGAGCACTGGTAAGACGGTGAAAAGATTCCAGGGTTATAACATAAACTTTAAAAGCTTTGAGTATCTGAAGATAGTGAAAACCGAATGAAAGTGGGTTTTTTGTTTTTTTTTTTTGGCAACAATGCAATGTTTTGGCAACGTTTTCCAAGTGAGGGTAAATGCAACCATAATTATGCAGCAGTGGGATCCATCTGAGCCCAGCTCATGAAGTGGTTCCTATGAGTGCATGAACCTTGACTTGATCAGATACTACATGCTACTTTCACAGATCTGCTTTTCTAAGCACTTGGAAACTTATCTCAAAATGCTGCAATGCATTTTTAAAGTATATTGATGTCTTTTAAAAATAAAAAATCTGGCAAATTTGCTCATGGAAACCTTTAACCTTTTAATCTCTTGGTTTTCTTCATTTCACAAAGGATATTGTGCTAGTCAAAATCATGCATCTTTGTTTCCTCGCCTTTCCATTTTTGGTTAAGAAAGAAAGACTGAATAAGTCTAATTGCTGTATCCTTGCCCTTTTGATGAAATTTCAACCTCTGATCAGAATAAACACTGACTTCTGAAGAAGGCTATTGACCTCACCAATCCCTTTGAAAATTACTTTGATTTCAGACAGGTATAGAGCTTTAGCAATTGGTTTTGAGGATTTATCAGGCTGAAAAAAACCAACCCTGAATTACAGAATTCAACATCCTCCTTTTTTAATCAAAATTCCTAGAGATTTTTTGTCAAAAAGAATGAGCGATTGGGCACCTTAATTAATATACAGGACATCCAGGACTCAAGCCCACCCACTGTGTAACCACTACTCTGGTTTCTTTGTTGTTATTCCTTTGTACATTATTTGCATAAAAACACAGGATGAGAGCTGTCTCCCATGCAACGTGCCTGTCTTTGGCAATATTACACCAATTTTTAAGTTAGCCCTTGGACTACAATTTGAATTTATAATAGCAGGTGTTTTTTCATGTTTCTAACTTGAACAAGTAGTGTTGCCACAAAATCTACTAGAGAAAAAAAACAAACCTGTTCAAAAGCAAACAAGCTCTGTGTAAGAGCAAAAACAGGGGGGAGTGCATCTTCAAATGTACTTCCATGTCAAATGTGAGTGTCATAAAGTGCATAGATATTTTCACTTTTTACATCTCTAAGTGTTCAAGCTGGGTAAACCACTATGTATTAATTCCATGCTAGTTATAGTCACACCTTCTCTCACATGCAGTATTAGGTCTGAACTGTGTTCTCTGTGCTGTTGCAAAGATGAGATCCACACCTGATATAAATCAGTGCAGCCTTACTGGCTTTGACACAGGTACAGGCACTTATACTGCTTGTCTTTGAGATTCTAGATTTGCAAGCAGAACAGTATTACATATGATCCTTTTTATTCTGTCCTCAGAGTATGTAAATATTGGCTACTAGAAATGGCTTCTTGTAACATACCACTTCTAATGTCAGATATAAATTAAAAAAAAAACATGAAAATGAGAAACGGAAGGTTTTTTGGTTTTGCTGCTCATTTTGAGAGCAAGCCTTCCTCATTGCTGGATCAGTGGTTCAAAGCTCGTAAGAGTTAAGAGCTATAATTTAATGAGGGGCTGTAAAATAAGTCACAGTAGAATTCCTGCTGTAGAAGAGCTGCAACTGTCAACCTGACAATTACAGACTTACTGATATTTCAGTGGAAGTTTCTGGGAAAGCTATTATCATTCAGACAAAGGGCAGCTTTGGAGTAATTTTATGATAGTGGTATCTTAAATTAAATAATTCAGTTTCAGAAGAAAAGGGAGGTAAGGAGTAGTAGACTTAACACGAAAATAGCAAAACTGTAAAACATCCTAAATATGTAACCAGGCATAAAATCTTTAGGTACTTGGAATATGGTCAGTGTTTTATTCACTGTACTGCATGCATACTGAGATTGGGTAAAACAAAATGTGTTAGAAATGGTAACTGGTCTTATTATTAGAGGCATCTACTTGAGCTGGTACAACAGCAATAGATCTGTAGAGGCTGAAAAAGTGGTAAGGGGTCAGTGTCCACATATGACATGTTTCTAACAAGCTGTAGGCTTACCCAGTGACAAGGAATCTGTTTGTACCCCCTGATAGCATTCCACAAGATATATGCTATATGAAGATAATCAGAAGATCAGTTAAAAAACCAAACCTATTTATATGAGTGAAAACACAATTGCATATGCAGCCTGTAGTGATGTAATTTGCACTTGGTCCTTAGCCAATTAAATCTATATGAGGATTCCACTGACCTATTCATATCTATTGATTTACAGAGGTCAGGACTTTCTGCCATATTTATCCATTCTCATGCATTCTTTCACTGATACAATTTTAGAAGGGAAATGGCAATTTTAATTTTTTTTTTTTTTAATTATTTTTTTACTTTTTTACTTTAAGGTATTTGGACTTCATCCTAATGCAGATATAACTTACCAGACTAACCTGGCTAGTGAGACATTAAGTACAATAGTGAGCATCCAGCCCAAAGACAGCAGCACTGGAGGGGGAGAAACCCGAGAAGCAGTGGTGCAGCGTCTTGCTGATGAGATGCTACAGAAGTTACCTCCAGATTATAACCCTCATGAGGTATATGCTGCTTTATAGATACAGATGGCTTATGTATGTGTATGTTTTATGAGTTTCATTGTGCTTCTGAAATTTAAGTGGTGTATCTTTTAAAAAGCTCTTAAAATATGTGTTTTATAAGTCTGTTTTCCTTTACTATCTAAGATATTCCTTCATTGAAAACATATTTCAAAGCCACCTCCTTGGTGGATGAGGTAAAGCTGTGAATATTGTCTACCTAGATTTTAGTGAAGTCTTCCACAGTTTCTTACAGCATTCTCCTGGAGAAACTGGCTGCTCATGGCTTGGGTGGGTGTACACTTCGCTGAGTAAAAAACTGGCTGGATGTCTGGGCCCAAAGAGTTGTGGAGAATGGAATTAAATACATTTGGTGGATGGTCACAAGTGGTGCTCCTCAGGGCTGTTTTGGGGCCAGTGGTGGACCATGGGCCACTTACTTTACTATCAACCGAGTAGCCTGAAGAACATTTATGCTAAACAATTCATAATGAAGTACAATGGCATAAGTTTCTTTTCTGATATACACAGGGTGAGGACACAGATAAAGAAAAAACTGCTTAGGTTTGTTTGGACAAAGCAGATGAGCAAAGCATATAGAAAAACACAGCTGAGCTACTACCCTAACTGCTATTGATCCCAGTGGGTGATTTATTTTTTATGTTTGAGTAAGGACTTTCTTAAGATGTCAGGGCTCCCAAGAGCTGGTCCAGTACTGTGATAATTAATGGAATTTCCTTATTTAGTTGAAATATTTAGTCACCTTAACTCAAAAGAGAAATTAAAGATTTCAGAAAATTCCTTCCCTCCTTAGTAGCTTAGAGAATAACATGGTGCTTCATTCTGAAGAATCAGGGATCTTACAGTGGTTACAACTTTCAGTTTACCTACTCTTATTATGACAATGCCATTATGAATAATGGATTTTATCACAGACTTTTCACGCCCCAGATTTTTTTGACTTTGAGCCATAACAGATATATTTGTTGATCTTTTCTTGCATATTTTATTAACTTTCTCATTAAACAGAAAAATCAAAATTAAAGCAGACTTGCACACTTTGTAAGTAGGATCATGCATTTCATTAACAGCATCAATTGAAAACCCCTCATTTCCATGATTTTATTATTTACTGTTCTTTTTTGCACTGATAGTGGTTTTTTGGTTTGTTTTTTTTTCCCCTGGCTGCTGTCCAAGTTTGGAGACTGCACCATATGCAGTATTGCAACTTGTTAAGTTATACTTTATTTTCCTCTCTGGCCAACTTAGAATGTCCATTTAAGTTACAACCAGTAGTCTTGGAGCCCTGGTAATTCTTACTGTCTCCTCTTTTCATCCCTCTCTTGGTAAGTTACTTACAGTCTGCAATACCTTTTTAAATGAGAGCTCCCAGTAGCTTTCTCCATATGGTTAATAAGTTAATCCAGCCCTATTTGTGTGTTTCTTTGTCACCTGCTTATTGAGTGATTCACAGTGATAGGATATAAAGAATTGACTTTTAGAATTTGATTAGGAATTGAGCCAGTTTTCCAGTTTTCACATAATAATCTATAGTAAATATATATTAATTACCAAATAAAAGAAAATATATGAAGTATAATTATTAATAACACTTCATTAGTAGTTTAATAAATTTGATAGTTTGCACCTTAGATGGATTGTTCTCAGCCCTTTTACCCTTCCTATCAGAGTAAAAGCTTTTTTATGGAACTAGTTTCTTCTAGTTTTATTCAGCTCCTTAGAAATTTTTTTTTTCAGTTTGCAATTGCAATAGAATACTGGATGCCTGGCTAGCATTTATGATTTTGCCATATATGTAATGTGTGTATTGAGCTTTCTTTTTCAATACATTTGCTAAATCCTCTAAGGGAGTAGTTCTTAATTCTCTTGTTCAACTGCCAACTTTTTTCCTCCTGAAGAACTCCTAGTACTTAAAAGATATCAATACTGTGGACATTTTATTGTAAATAGAGGATATGCTTGCCCTCAGATTTTACCTCTGGGAAATTTGTGCAGTGACTTTTAGTCTTGTAAAACGCACACACACTTCTTTAACCCAAAATTCACTTCTAAATGGTTTGAACAAATACTATTTTTCTCTAGCATTTCTTCTGCTTAATCTTGGTCTCATTCCTTGTCATTCCTTCTTGGTTTATTCACTCAGGTTATCCACAAAATCACAAATATAGTAAGTAGCCTTCCGTTTTTCAGTCACTTTCTTGAGTACCTTAGCTTTGGAGACAGCCAATTATGGAGTCAGTGCTGTAGTTAAGGACAAAGAGTCTGAAGGATTTATTTTGGAATTTCCACCCTGCAGTCTTAACTTGTCTCTATTTTACTATTGTATTTGGGTACAATACAATCTTCTCCATATGACTGTATAAAAAATCGCCACCAATTGTTTTTATCACTGTTTCACTCTCATCATCCAGTAGTATGACAAGCTATTATCTTTTCTCATGATCTGCCAATCATGCATGCAAGGCTTTAATTTTCTTATAAGCAATCATCTTTATAATGATGCCCACAATTAGATAGTTCTTTGCTTCTTTGCCACTTCAACATTTTTGAGCTTCAACGGAACCTTTTTTGCTTCAATTTGTTGGCAGCTGTTTTCTTGTGATTCAAGTAAGGAGATTCATGTTTGTACAGGACAAGCCAATCTTAAGTTTTAATACTTCAGCATTAGCTTAATATTCCCCCTCCCAATGCTTTGCTTCATTCCTACAGGCACAGGATGTCCTGTTGGATCTACTTTTCCCCCCTGTATTTCTTGGAAATGTATTCTGAACTCAAGATATGTGTTTGTTTCATTCTCCCAACAATAAGTGTAGATAACACCTCTTCCTGATGATTTCTAGGTTTCTCAGACTCTGTATATCTTGATCTGTGAATGTCACTTGTCTTTTATCAAATCACAACACTCTTTTTATGTGCTGTTTGTTCAGTCCACATTACTGATTGATAGGATGGTACTTTTCTACAGAACCATCTACAAATTACATTTTATTTCTGTATCACAGTTGTAATCTCTTTTCTCCGAGTATTTGGAGAACATCCTCTGGTCATTTCCCAACAGTTTATTATTGGTAACAATAAACAATGTTTCTCCATATATCTCTTTGGCTGCAGCAGTGGCACTACAACTTCAGATTTCAGTTCTGCAGTGTTATGGGATTCGGCACGATTTCTTGCAGTTCCTGATTCTGCCTTATGTCCCTCTTCATTTTGCCTTGTGGATTTACCCTTTCTCTTATTCTCTAGATATGAGAACTCATTTGGGTCTTTACCAGTGCTTTCCTTGTTGGAGGGTACTTTCAGGCCTGTATCAGGAATAGTGTGGCCAGCAGGAGAAGGGAAGTGATGGTGCTCCTGTGCTTGGCACGGGTGAGGCTGCACCTCGAGTGCTGTGTTCTGTTCTGGGCTCCTCCCTACAAGAAAATCATTGAGCTGCTGGAGTGAGTCCAGAGAAAGGCAACCAAGATGGGGAAGGGTCTAGAGAGCAACTTCTCTGGGGAGAGGCTGAGGGAATTGGGTTTGTTTGTTTGGAGAAAAGGAGGCTGTAGGGAGAAGGGGAGACCTCATCACTCCCTATAGCTACCTGAAAGGAGGTTGTAGAAAGGTGAATGTTGGCCTCTTTTCTCAAGTAAATAATTATAGGCCTGGAGGAAGTGGCCTCAAATTGTGCCACAGAAGGTTTAGTCTAGATATTAGGAAGAATTTCTTTACTGAAGGAGTATTCAGGCACTGGAACAGGCTACCCAGGGAGGTGATGGAGTCACCATCCCTGGAGATATTAAAAAATCATGTAGATGAGGCATTTCAGGACATGCTGCATTAGGATGGTGGGTTTTGATTTTTTGGGGGTGGTGGTTTTGAGTTGATGATTTATTTGGTTTTTTTTCTGGACATCATAATCTTGGGGGTCTTTTCCAACTGTGATTCTGCATGATTCACTTTTCTGCCATTAGTGCCCTGTTCCACCTCTTTGCTGCAGTTGTTTATGTACCAGCAGTATGGCTGGCTCAACACAGTAAGCAAAAAAATCTGTATCAAATGTGGTTTTCATCTGAAACAAAGCTCTGCTTTGCTGGAACCTCTGTGAAAGGGTGGAGGTGGCATAAGTAAGCTGTAAGAACACTACATTTTTAGTGAAAGTTTGCATAAACTGAGAAAAAAACATCTGAAATACCAAAAGAAAAGATTTTGTTCACTGACATCTAACCAAAAATTTCATTAGTTAGAGCAGAAAAGAAGGGAGAATTTAGATATTCTCTGAGGAACAAAACAGAATTTAGCAGAAGTTAGAATATTATGAGCAAATGAAATTAAGCTTGCAAGTATAAGGAGTGAAATGGGTTATGTAATTACTTCCTGTGGTGTCTGAACAAAAAGGGAATGAGTTCTGTTTTTTGTCAATTTAAGTAAACATTATTACTTATATTTGGCACTTTATTACCTGCTGATCAGTCAAAAAATCCTGAAACAAATGAAACTAAGATACTGAATTGTAAGTGACTAAGGGAATGTGTCAAAAAGAGTTCCTATGCATGTCTTGTTGGGTAAGAAGATAAAATGAGAAACATTCATTAGTCCAAGCAGTCCAGCTTGCATCCACTTTTATAAGAATTTTGTGCTCCAATAAGGCCCCAACATGACAGTCTTTGGAAATCCAGTTACGAGATATTGTCATTGGAGAAAAAGTATAAAAAATTTAGGAAACAAATTAAGGTAATTAAAAACAGATACTTTTCAGGGAAAAGAGCTGATGCCTTTTTTATCTTTTTATCTTTTATCTTTACCTTTTATCTTGTGTCTCCCTTTAGAAAGTGTGGAGTGAATTTGCTTGGAGTTAAAACCTCAACAGACAGATGGTATTCAAACCAATTATTTGCTGACATTCCGAGCTCTGGATTTTACTTTCTCTTGATACTCTGTGAATCCAGAAAAATTTTTCACATTGAAGCCTTCATTTCTCAATAATTAGCCTTTGACAATGAATTCAGAATGGACATCTTTGAACACAGGACAACGATTTTGCGCCATGATATATTCTTGTTCTTTTGTTGCTGTGTTCTTGTAACATTTTCTCTCACTGATACAATAACTAAGTCAATGTCCACCGAAAAGACTAGAAACAAAACAATTCACCTTTGCATGCTTTATCAGAATGCAGTTTGACACAGGTGATAGAAGAGCAAAATAAACCTTCCTTGTGACCTAAAACTGTATTCATTTTTCTTACTCCAAAGGTAGAGGCAGAGTAAGAATTCTGTTTTCATGACCCCTTTTGTTTCTAGGTCTTGCCTCACACATAACAGAGATAAGTTGTAAAATTATTAGGTCCAGTCAGTCCATGTGAGTGAAGACAGATACAAGATTAAGCGTCAAGCCTGTCACACACAGAGGTTTATCATGAAAATAATCCTTGCATCTTGAAAAACATCTTGCTAGGGAATAGACATGGAAATATGCCAAAGATACTGCACTTTACTGGAGGTTGGCTTCCAAACCAACTAGCAATATTGGTGTTTTTTCCTTAAATATTTTTTGTAGTATTGACTTTGCCTTATCCTCTTCTAAGGCTAAACCTGTATTAGCAAGAGTTATATGGCAATAGAAGTTCATAAGAGGAGCCCAGGACTGCATTAGATGTTTTATTGGGAAATTTTCTTTGGTCTAAATCTAGCCTGGGCCTGTAGGCTGAAAGCCCATTAGTGGTTGGAGTACTTTACACTCCCTGAAGCATACCTTTTGAGTTAGTTTAATTTGAAGTCTAGACAGTTTGTGTGCCTGGAGTCTACATTTCAGTGCAGGCTTTTTGCTATCAAAACAAAAGAAAAAAAGTCTGAATTGAAACACTAATGTAGAAGCTTTTGTACGGTGTCTCTGGTCTACTTACCAGCCCTATCAGGCATGGTGGTCACTCAGCTCTAGACCTCCCCCTGTTTCTATGTTTCACTGCTCACTTCCTTGTATGCAACAGGGTAGTGGTCTTTGGCATCACTTGAAGAGAGTTTAGGCTTAGGCTAGGACACACCTTGAGTTTGTCATTGTTATTCAGGCCTTTTACAGAATGATGGACTGCCTATTTCTGCAAAGAGTATAGCAACTAACCTAGTATAAATGAAAATAATAGCATTTTCTGAAAGTGATAAGCAACTGCCTTTCTGCTGAACTTCTATAAAGTATGAGGTGACAAAGGAGTTGGTGGCCTCAGAGCAGCTAAGAAATGTGCATAGAGGAATTTGACACAGTAGAGATACGCATTGTAAAATCATGTAGATGCAACTAGTAAGATTATGATTTTAGTTGCTCCTTTCCTAAATCATCTTAGGATGGTTCACGTCATGTCATGTTAGATGACAGCTGTTAGCATAATAAAAAGGAGAGTTGTAAGTGGGCTTTACAGAATTACAATATTAATCTCAGAAAGGCTATTTTAGTTAGTGAGTTTTGTTACTGAATTTTTTTTCCTGTTAGTTGGTATTCATCTCTTTATGTCATAATAAATACAGTACTGTAAGTAAGTAAGCTGATTGCTTGATAAGAATTCTAATACAAAACCAGTCAATCATACCTTATTTCTTAACAACAAGACTTCCCAGAAAGGTTCTATGTTATACCTTCTAAATCTTCCTGCAGATCAGGATTGATTTGTGTTCAATATGGTAGTACAGTATGTATTTTTCCTCACTTGTCATATGTGGTTATGCTTGGTGCTCCAGGATGAGTGCTTTGAACATATCTAGGATGGATAAAGAAATTGCTGCATTATTGAAAACATTGCACCTGTTTTTGAAGGAACATAAGAAAAAATAAAATCAGAAGACTGTTTGAATACTGAGAATTCACTAGTTAAACAATTTCTATGGTTATCTGTACATTAATATTTTAGAATATTTATTTCATCTCTCTTTGTAGAAGCAAAAATATCAGTATTTTGGAAAATAACCCCTTTAACATCACCTTTCATACATTTTTTCCTCTAATGGGAGAAATTCCTCCTCTAAATAATCTCTAAAAGCAACATATGCTTCATAGAACAGAAAAAAGGTGTATTCCTTATTTAAAACTTTAAATGCATGGACAAAATTCTGTATAATACCTTTCTTAATAGTGGCATGCAGGAGACTTCTAAGTATTCTGGGGAGTAAAAAATCCAACTTTTTTTTTTCTCTTTTTGGCAAGAGGGAGAATTATCAATTCCTGTGAAAATTTCAGGAAGCAGAAGATTTCCCTGAAGAAGACTTCATGGCATAAATTATCAAAAAAGAGTTTATTGTGTTAGTTCTAGTCTCATGATAGCTGATTTTAGTAGTGCTTTTTCTTTTACAGGAAGAAACACGTTAACTCTGTCTGTAAAATGAACTGTCACAGTGCAAAGCATTAACATAATTGGCTGGCACCTATTTCTTGGACATTCTGTCTGACAGACTCAGGGGTCCTTGTGATTAAAGTATGATTAATAACCTTGCTGATAACTGTGTCCCAAGGAGAATAGCCTATACCACTGAAAAGGAGCACTTTATCTGGCTTGGAGCTGAACCTTGAGAACTGAAAATTGTCAAAGCATTTACTCATTTATTCTAGCAATTATAGCTACTCAACTACTGTACCATCTTAATCCTGCAGAAACTTGCTATACAATGTAATAGTAAGGTCTTTAGTAATGCTTACTATGTGTCTATAATGTATACTGTGCATAGTAATGTGTACAATGAGGTATGTACCTGGAAATGGAGAAAGCAATCTTATGTGGTCTTCTGGCCTTGGTAAAATTGCATCCATTATATCAAATCTTGTGGCTTCTACTCAGCTTCAGGGGAATTACAATTACAATCTTCTCTTTGAAAGAATAGACTTTCTATCTCTTTCTTCATATTTTGTTAATAAGCTCAAAATACACTCTTAAATTATTTCAGCAAACTGATCCTACAGGGCAGCTCTTTCCTGATAAATTAATCATAGAATCATAGAATGGTTTCAGTTGGAAGGGAACTTAAAAGTCAGTCATCTAGTTGTAACCCTCCTGCCATGGGCAGGGACACCTCCCACCAGACCAGGTTGCTCAAAGCCCCATCCAACCTGGCCTTGAACACTTCCAGAAATGGGACATCCACAACCTCCCTGGGCAACCTGTGCCAGTGTCTTGTGCTTACTGGACACAGAGGTATCTAGATTTGGGAATCTCATTTTACTGTTTATCTTTTTGGTTCCAGAGTTCCCTGCAGAGGGGAAGGAGTGACTATAGCAAAGGTCAGGGTTCAGACTGCTTTATTCTGAAAGATGAAGCATGTGGCTGAGTATTTAGTGATTGTGGAGAGAAGGCCATCATTTTCTGAAAGCTGAGCCATCACAGGGAAAAGCACTTGTGCTATTCTTAAAAATCAGTAATTCTGGTACTATGTCAACTATAGGCACCATGATTTCTGCAGGTGCCCCTAAATCCTCTCTCCTGCACTCTCATATGAAGTGATATTTAATATACATGGAACATACAGTGTATATCTGAAGCATTTTTTTGCATGCATCATATGCTAAAGTGAGATGGAGAATGCTTTTTCTACGGTTGCTGTAACATGTCCTTAAGTATCAGACAACTAATGCAATTTTGAGAATGTTCTCTGTTGAATACAAGTAAAACTTATCCTTAAGAATTAAGAGGATCAAAAGTTTGCCCTACAAAATAGGGCACATAACTGTGTAGTAGAATTCTGAGGCATCTGTATTATTCCTGGCAATCTTGCTTCTCCAGTTATGCATCCGTGACCACCTTGTCTTACAACTGAGCTATTGGAAGTAGCAGCTTTTATATTTCATTGTGCTTGTTAAGTCGAACTCTATTTGTAGCCTTATTTCAGCTCAGCAGGGCAAGAAGAGGTGAGAAAGTTTGCTTTGCGCAATTTGGAAATACAAAGAAGTTACCATCAAACATGCTTTGTATTGCATGTAGTATGGGAGTTTTGTTAAGGTCTACGGCCCCACAGCCTGAGAAGGAACTGCCATGTCCTTTCAAAAAGAAGGAACTTTCCCTCCTTAGAATGATGGAGGAGCTCCTTTTGGTAAGCTCATGAGTCACAGTGTGCTAAATCTTACAGTTGCCACAGGGCTTGAATGGCCATCTGTTACATAAAAGTTTCTTAGGAATTATACGATACGATCGAAGAAACAGCCTTTTGTTCTCAAAAGACTATTGCACAGGGAAGATGAGATTCAATTTTATAATCATGGCACTATTCTTGTTTAGGTGAAAGCCCAGCTTCAAAAGATGGGAGCTATTCAACCCATGAACATATTTCTCCGCCAAGAAATTGACCGCATGCAACATGTTATATCCAGAGTTCGAACTACCCTCACTGATCTCAAACTGGCTATTGATGGTAAGTTACAGTTCTCAAAATCATACTGATTAGCATGCAATCTTTATTAATAACGGTTGATTATACTGTATAGATAAATAAATACTTACCCACCTTTCCTTCTTTTTTACCTCTTTGTCTTATGTCCTTTCTCCCTCATTTTTTCTAGTTTTTCTCTCTCTTTACCATGTGGCAAATAATTCTAGCCCTTAAAGCCTCCTGACTGCATCACCAAGGACACTCAGCCTTAATTTATTCTGTATGCACAGGCTCCAGTATTATAGTTCATGTCTCACAGCACTTCTACACTTTTGTGATTCTCTCTAGGATCTCTACAGAGCTCAGAGGAGCTGAATTGCATGTTTAGGTCCACGGGTTGTGTGCCAGAGTAGTTTATGAAATTAAGCTGAGACATTATGAAATAGAACAAGGTAGAAGTGTTTCTGCTAAGTAATTGAGTGACAGGGCACTCAGGAGGCCAGGTGGTAAAGACTCTAATTTAAGGTGAGATTTGAAATGTTTGTGACACTGCTTATACCAAACCAGATGTCTCTAAATGGAAACTGGAGTGAGTGGGAGTACCAGCCAAAAGGGAATGCTAGGGTTCCTCTTTCAGCTACCACAGGAGGTAGGCAATAGCCCTCTGTATCTCTCACAGTATTTATATTTGACTGAAAGTGAGCCATGGTAAATGTAGTTAAAATAAATCAAGAGTACAAGTGATTTGAAAGAGTACAAACTGATGGAAAATTTGGTCAGAAAAGGAGTGAGGAAAAAGAAGGGTGTACGGTGTTACCATCTGCCTTTTGTTTGCACTTCCCATTCTGCAAAATCTGGAAGGGTTGAAATACCCAAGAAGGAAAGTATACTGTTGCTCAGTGAAGACTCTTGAATTAACAATAAATGAAAATGATGCAGGAACAGGTCAGCTCCACTGGTTAAGATCTCACTCAAGTCTGCTGTTCTTCAGCAGAGAGGCAGAAAACATATGATACAGCAAACTGTGCCCACAGGGAGAAGTTAAGACTCTCAAAATTAGTTCTTTCTCATATAGGTGATGGCAGTACTGTGATCTGTCTTACTGGTGTTTTCCAGTCTTTTGACAATAAGTCTTACATTAAGGCAGATTCTTTTAATTTGTATTTTTATTATGTAGGAGTCAAAAAGGATTTTTTTCCATCATTTCTCTGATACACTGAAGCATAAATAAATGCTTCAGAAACATCATGTCTATAATCTGAATCTAGGAAAGATGTTCATAAATGTGCCCAAGGCTAATTAGCTTCCACATCCTGTAATAACCCATGAAAGATCAAGCTGAAAGACACAATGTTCCTCTGTTTCAATACTGAGCTGGGTATTCCCTTTTATATGTGCAAGGGTCCCTTTTCAAGTAAATTAAAATAATGCTTTCCATCCAAGAAAGTATTAATCTTTCCTTGGTTGTGACAGATATATTTAAAGTCTCAAAATGTAAAATATTCTGTAGAGGGGTGGATGAGTAACATAATTTATTCGCACTTAGTATTCAGTTCCACAGTAGGCACAGTCCTGTACCAGGTGTTTAATCAAGTTAATGCTGTAACTTCTGTGCAATCCTCTAAAACATTGTAATTTTCTTAGGGATAGGCAAGCTAAATACAGTGAAGAATTGCTCTGAAAACAAAATTGGATGCATAGTTAACAATAATGATTAATGGCTCCTGGCATATTCGCAATACATCAAGTACATATGGTAAACCATTAATTAGGGGAAAGAAAGAACTGTAAGCACTCTCTCTTGCCAGCACGCTCTCTTGCCTCAGCAAAAGGGAAAACCCCAAACTCACTCATGCTATTTTCTTCCCCAAAACTAGACAACTCCAATCTCAGATCATCTGAGGTGCTTCTTTTTCTTTAAAATGAGGTAAAGTGATCTGTCTGCTCAAACAACTCGTGTAAGTTTTGGTATCTGCCCTGGTGATGTGTCTGGCTCTGGCTTCATGAACCTGTCAATACCTGAGCCCCTGCTTATAGCAGATCTAAATTTTCAAACAAATTTTGTGTTTAAGGATACAAGGCATCTTCACATTGTGTCATGTAGCTTGATGAAAGGAGGTCTGAAAATTTGATTCTGCAGATTGGTTGTGAGTAGACTGACCTTTTAATTTTATTTTTGATCACTCTGTTACATTTGAGGTAATGCAAAGCTCTCCTTGGAGAGAGTCCTTGCACAGCTGAACGTGAGGGTATTAGCAGAGCCATTTTTGTCCCTCTATCCAGAGGGCAAATTAAGCAGCATTCAGCTTTTGAGAGGGGTGAGGATGCTCAGCATGTGTCAAACATGTTTGTTGGTAGCCTTGCCCCACAAGCCTGCATCCCCACCACTGAACTTCACTGCCTGAGGGGTAAATTTTTTGGACCAAATTGTAATAATTAGATTGTAGCTGCACTTTGTACTCTCAGTTATGTCCCAGCCATTAGTTCTGTTATAATTACTTATTGATTGCCTAGAATTTATTTCAGAGTTGCTCTAATACAGAGCTCCACATAAATCAGAAAACAGCACAGATGACTGTCCTCTCAAGTGACCCAAACAGAGGCTATTTTCCAAGTAGAGAAATATTTTAGAGACAAGGGAAGAGCTGTTTTCTCCTCTCTTCATCTGAGGAGCTTGAAGACATAGAGCTTGAACCAAGACTCCAGATCCTAATGGGTTATGAACATCAGAGCTTAGGCCCCTGCCAGATGGTGACCATATTCTTTGTAGGGCAGTATACACACTATGGAGTTTCTACATACATGTCTTATGTTCCTTACATGGGAGCATAGATACCTCTGGCTCAGAATACTAATACCTTAGCTATTTGTTGGACAGTGAGCCCTTCAAGCCCTCTCTCCCATTAATGAAGATAGTGTCTTTGTATGCAGTAAATCTAATAACCCATTCAGTTATTCACAGTCTTTTAGTGTTTGAGTAGAGGGGAACTGAATGGATAGGGGAACTCCCTGTCTAGGAGTTGGGGGTGGGCTTCTCTTTATGTCTCCATGCACTGATGTAGGAGTGGTAAATGTTTTGATGATGTGTCTCCCTGATGTGTGTTTTATATGTGAAAAAAGTGAGGAGAGAGATTCTATGGGAGTTATCCCTAGCCCCCATTAAGTGGCTCCTATGAATCTCAGCAGTGGAGTGTTGTACTAGCACTGAAAGTGAATATTGAATCCTTGGCAATGGAAATAAGTAAAGCGTTAAATTTGGTTTTATTTCCCAGTTATTTTTTTTTTTAGCTTACTCAGCATTGTGATTTAAGGCTTGTCATTAAGGAAGCAAATGCTGATCCTCCTGGCATTTTTTTTTCCTGGTATTTTATAGCTTGGTGTTTTTAAGCTAATCCTTTGGAACTGCCTACTTCATGAATGAGTAAAGGCCATATAAGAAACCTTGGATTTTTTTATCCTTCTATGTCATACATGTGTCACATGGTCACAGAACTCCCACTGCTATTTATGCAGTATTTGCAGAGTTTGGAGAGAGAAGTCCTTTTTCTGTTAACATATTTCCTGAGAATACAGCGATCCCTCTAAAAGCTTTTACATGACTTGTAATGTGTCAAGATTCATTTCTACAGCCCCAGAGTTTTTGTTCCTTACATTTTTCTTAGTACTTGCATGGCAAGTACTAACAGGGGAGCTGTAAGACCAATGGAGGAGGCAAAAGTAGTGGAATAAATACAAATATCTGTGTGAGAAGTCATCATGGCATTAAGCCTCTGCCAGTCTGTTAAGCAAACTTTCCACTGCAGCTACAAAATGGCACTCCTCATGTTACAAAGATAGCATATTTTCATGCATGTAAGGCACACCACACATAACCTACATGCCACAACTTGGAAAAACAAATCACTGATTACTGTTAGCCTACACTGAAAGAGAGGGCAATCCAACCTTTTGGAATGACAGGATCAGGAACAAGGATATTACTATGGAGAGATGGGACTTTGGCATTTGCCCTCCTTTTGCCCACACAGATGTTTGTATACCATGTTCATGTTTCTTAGGGTTTAGGCCCAGCTGGTACCAACCAGGCTTCTGCTTACTCACCCCCACACCCACGGTGGGACAGGGAGGAGAAAATTCACCCAAAAGCTCCTTAATAGAGACAAGGAGAGGGAGGTTTTCACTCCCCAGTTACTGTAACAGGCAAAACCAGACAGGTTCAACTTGGGAAGAAAGAAAAATAATTTAAACTATCAGAACAGGAGAAAGAGAAAACACCACCAGATCTCAATACCTTCCCCCCATCCCTCCCTTGCTGCCGGTCCCGGATCCCTTCCCTGCCGCCTCCCCCTCAGGGCACAGGGAGGGGCAGGGGGGGTTTAGGGTCAGTTCCCCACACGCTGTTTCTGCCTCTCCTTCCTCCTCAGGGGGAGGACTCCTCACAGCCTTCCCCTGCTCCAAGGCGGGGTCCCTCTCATGGCAGAGAGTCCTTCACAACCCCTCCGACATGAGTCCCTCCCACAGGTGCAGTCCCTCAGGCACAGACTGCTCCAGCCCGGGCTGCACACAGAGCCGCGGCTGCTTCGGGAGCAGTCACCTCCTCTGGCACCGGCTCCTACATGGATGCAGATCCACATCTGACTCTCTCTGTGACCCTGCACAGGCTGCAGATCCACATCTGCCCACCTGTAGGCCTCCAAATCCACATTTACCCCACCGTGGCCCTTCAGGGACTGCTCCACCGCGCTGCTCCATGGGCCGCAGGGGCACAGCTGCCATCTCACCACGGGCTGCACCGAAATCTCTGCTCGGGCACCTTTCCCCCTCCTTCTTTGCTGCCTTTGGTGTCTTTCCTCTGGCATTGCTCTCACCTCCTCCTGTCCTCTGCAAACCATTTATATTTTTTGCATTTTCATTTTACCTTTCTTGAAAATGTTACTCCCAGAGGCACATCCAGCTTCCCCTATCTGCTGGGCTTTGGCCAGAGGTGGGGCAGGGATTGGAACCAGGGGAGCTTCCAGCAGCTTCTCACAGGAGCCACCCCTGTGGCCCCCTCTTTTCCAAAACAACACCAGACTAACCCAAGACAGTGTTCTTTAAATGTCACATAAGTTATATGCATGAAAATTCAACGAAATTAATACATTAGGTTTATGTTTATACTGGATTGAGAAGTGTGAAAAAATACAGGTGACACTGTTGACGCAGAAGTTATGAAGGAGTAAAAACTTATGGATTTTTTTTCTATCTTTCTAACATTTTTTGAAACTTTATGATTCAGACAAAGCTGAATCATAAGTGGTAGTAACAAGTCCTTAAGGAGTACTGATGTATTTCACTTGTTTCTTTACACCTCTGTCCTTGGTTTGCTACCTTATTAAAAAGTATTTCCTTATCTGCTTTGAGCTTCTCACCATCTGGATTCTGCATTGCTAACCAGTATGTTATCCTTAGGTATTTCTTGATTGTCATTCATATAAGCACATGCTGAAACCCCCTGAAATTCATATAGACGTGAGGTAGCATATGGTTCTACATACACAATAGGAACCACTTAAAATTCCTACACCATCTAAAAAAAAAAAAAAAAAAAAAAAAAAAAAAAATCATATGTTAAGCCCCTAAAAGAGTGAGGTAAAGATTCACTATTCTTTTTGTATCTCAGAATATCATAATCTTGATGGTAGAATTTGCACCATGACTCTAAAAGGAATTTCTGGTTTTTGTACATAACACCTTATAAGAGGCATATAAATAAACTCCAAAAGAGCTTTAAGAGGTAGCTGATTATTTTAATCTATGTGGCAAAAAAACTTAACGTCAGGAAACTAGAAACAGAATAGGTAATTTCCCATTAACTGAAGGAGTGTGGATTCATTCCCCCAGGCAAACTAAGTTCTGGCTTTACTTATAATGCTTTAAGACTGCTAGCACTTACTCAATTTTAGTTTTTCCTGCTGGTAATGATAATGGACTTTCAGTCTGAAAGATCTTGAGCTCTTATGTCACCAATTCTTACAGTCAGTGTGTGTAAGTCTTCTAGAGATCCTCCGTGTATTCCACTGTTGCATGATTTTAGGAATGGAGGGGCTGAGTCTAGTGTGTCTTGTGGCATAGTTACTTGTGGCTCAGCACCTCTCATCAATTATTTACTTCTTATCCTGAGAAGAATGTCAGAATGCCTCCTGCTGTTTTCTACGAAGTGTGGCACGTTATTTCTGGACTTATTAAGAAGTGTTATGTATGCTTGCCATAGTGCCAAGAACAGCTTTTTAGAAACACACACAGCACAGTTAGAACAGGCTGCAAAAAATAGGTTATCTGGCTGTTCTAGTGCTCTAGCTCAGGCTAGTGATGTGCATTACTTTTTGGGAGGTGTGCGTGGATTTTCATCTTCAAATTATTGCTTTAAAATTTTAACTTTGAATCCTTTAGTGGGTACAGCCAAGTGCATCTAGTAGTGGAGCCGGTAAGTTTTCAGAACAATTTGCAAGGTTACTTTCAAATTGCCTTCTTACTGACTGAAGGAATTAGCTGTCGCAGAGATTCTGGGATTTGTGTGCTCTATGTGAAAAATCACATGCTACTCAAATTTTTCAGTTCCTTTCATCTCTCCTCACTTGAAGAATTAAATCAGAGGATTCTGCACCAGAAAAGAGAAGTGGGGAAAAAAAACCAGAAAACAGAATGATGGCAAAGGTTAAGTGCATCTAGAGACAATACCACAGAGTACAAGTGAAAAACGGAGAGAGTGCTGCATATTGCAAGACTCATCTGCCTGATTTACTCTTCTTGTTCTGGAGACCTGGACCAAAAGGACATGATAAATTGCTGGGGGCTTTGGGATTAAAACAGCATGGTTGAGGTAAAAGAGTTTCTGAGAGGTCCCTGGGAATTGTCTCTAAATGCTGAAGCATCCAAGTGCTGCAAGGGAAGAAAGAAGGAAATACACATAGAGCTGCTTGAAGCAAAGAATTTGAGTTCTTTCAGCACAGCAGTGATGGTCACTAAGATAGCAGAAAAATGCAAAAGTTTGCAAGAAAACAAAGTAAAAAATTAAGTTTTAGGTATGGGGAAACATACATTAGCTTTTGTTGGTTTTCTCTGATACTCTGTATACCGTGTAACCTTGGGTGTTATAATAATGCTTTCTCTATGGAAAGCACAAGCAAGTTATCTGTTGCCATCCGACAGAAAGAGAGGAAAGCTTATGAAGTTACAAGCATGTTGGTATTTTCTCTTCAACATGTTCAGTAAAGAAGAGGGAGCTGCAGCTTGGTGGTGGAGGCAAGGTCCAATAACAAAGCTGGTTGTCTGGGAGGTAAACTTGAGTGGCATTTAAACCCTTAAAAGATCAACTTCTACAGTTGCAGCTGTGACAGTCAAAGATGGATTAATGCTTTCACTGAGCTTTTCCTTCTGTGTACTGTAAAGGCTAGCTGAACACCTTCATTGTCTAGCAAGTATTGTCCTCAAGGGATAATCTCCAGTCCTATTATAATGATGTCAGCCATTGGAAAACTGTACTTGGTGGAGAAACTAGCTTCTTCTCATCTCATTTATATCCTACATAATTATTCTGGTTATTCTTTATTCATGTCTGTGCCTGTGGGAAGAAAATCAGTCAGTGGATTGAGGGGTGGGGTTTTTTGGATTTTTTTTTTTTTTTTTTTTTTCTTATGCTGGAGTTTAAGATCCTTCCTTTGTTCCCAACTTTATCCACTTATTTAAATGAGATACACACATTTTGTAGGCTTTCCTGATTGTGAACTTCAAAATGTGGATGCAGTGTTAAAAATTCCACAGCTTTTATATTCAACTTGTGATAGGTATGGTAGTGAAAAGGGGCAACTCCATGAAATAATACAAGTTCCTGATGTAGTCCATTCAAAGCATTGTATCTATTGAATGAATCACCCCAAAATCACATCAGTTTAAAAGAACAGACTATTTACCGTAATCGACAGTAAAAACTATTTATCCTCGGACCTCAGTAGCTGTATTTGGTTTATTCTCTATACAACAATTGGATGAATTTAGATGTGGCTTAGAAGTGAGATGATATAAACTTACAGCAGTGAAAAAGGGGAATCCTAATTTCCAAACTGTGTATAGTGGGCAAACAGTATGGTTACAATACATATTATTATTGAAGAATTGAATGTTTAACTTCAAGACCTTACTATCTTTAACTGAACTTAAATTTTATTCCATTCAAGAAAGGGAATGTCACAATGTAAACCTCAAAATAACCAAGTTATAATCAGCTGACCTATCTGATTCATAGACGACTAAGACCTGTCATGTTCATAGGACATTCAGTCTCTTCATATGGAACCCAGTGCTCTGAGCTTCTCAGAAATTAAATCTGAGAAGCCTATGGTATTGTGCTACTCACTGAGTTTGTCAACAGTAGTTTTTCAAACATCTGTATCACCTTTCTCCAGGAAGAGGCCATAATTTTTCTCCCATGTTGGTAATTTCATTTCTGACAATTATTTTCTTTTTTAAAATTATTTTTATTTTTATCACAGTATTTTAGCTGCAGGAATGCACCCCAGCACCCACAGATGTCATTTAGTGCTGAAATTCAAGCACTCTATGCCTACTGCCAGAGATGACACCCACTCACTAGGAATATTTATGCAGCTCTCTGGGCAAGGCCAGAACTGTGAGCATACCTCATCCTCAAGAACACTCTGGCTTAGTGCTCTCAGCAGCTGCACTGAGTCATAGTGGGCAGACATCCTAAGAGATTTCACTGTGCTTCAGGGCAGAGACGGGCTCTATGTCCCTACATGAAAACCTCCAGCCTGTCACAAGAATAAGGAAGAACGCGTGGCTCTTTCACAACCCTCGTGGAAGGAGAAAATTGGCTGCATCAACTTGGAAACAAGGCAGAACCAGAGATGAAAGAGTTCTTGCTTGCTTAATTCAGAGTGGAATGATGCCCCAGGCTCAAAAGACATGCTTTTCACATGTTTTCTGCCCTCACTATGCTTTCTCCAAAGTTAAAACCAATGTGTTGCGTGAATTTTTCCCACTTCTTCTGCCTCCAGAGGGTGAATTGATTGTCTGGTCCAATATTACATTTTTCTAAACAAGGGAGAAATGACACAGAGTGGCTTCTTTCTTAAATGGTGGTGCTCTTGGTTGTGTGTTAGAGAAGCTTTATACCCAAAGAGAAAATTTATTAATTTTGTTATAAAAGGCTTGTAGCTAACCCCAAAACATAATTCTGAACCTGACTATGAAGCCATTACAAAGAATGTGGGTGTACTGGGTTTGCATGGCAAGTTTTTTGGTAGTGGGGACTTTACAGGGGTAGCTTCTGTGAGAAGCTGCTAGAAGCTTCCCTCGTGTCCAATAGAACCAGTGCCAGCTGGTTTCAGGATAGACCCACCACTGGCCAAGCCTGAGCCCATCATAAATGGTGGCAGCACCTCAGGGATAATATATTCAAAAAGAGAGAGGAAAACTGCATGACTACATCTGTAGAGAGAGGAGTGAGACGTGAGAGAAACAACTCTGCAGATGCCAAGGTCAGTGAAGAAGGAAGGGGAGGAGTTGCTACAAGTACACGAGCAGAGATTCCCCTGCAGCCTGTGATGAAGACCATGGTGAGGCAGGCTGTCCCCCTGCAGCCCATGGAGGTCCAAGAGCAGATATCCACCTGTAACAGATGGAGGACCCCATGATGGAGCAGGTGGATGCTCAAAGGAGGCTGTGATCCTGTAGGAACCTGTGCTGGAGCAGCTTTTCTGGCAGGACTTGTCGCCCTGGGGGGGACCTATGCTAGGGCAGTCTGTTCCTTAAGGACTGTACCCCGTGGAAAGGATTGCTGGAGCAGCTGGTGAGGAACTGCACCCTGTGGGAAGGACTCGTGTTGTAGGAGTTTGTTGAGAACTGTGTCCCATGGGAGAGACTCCAAGCTGGAGCAAGGGCAGAGTGTGAGGAGTTTCCCTGAGGAGGAAGGAGCAGCAGAGACAATGTGATGAACTGACCACAGCTCCCATTCCCCCATCCCCCTATGCACTGCTGAGGGTGAGGTAGAGAAATCAGGAGTGAAGCTGAGTCTAGGAATACGGGAAGAGTGGGGAGGGAAGGTGCTTTACAAATCAGTTTTTATTTCTCATTGCCCTGCTCTGATTTGATTGGTAATAAATTAAACTAATTTAACCAAGTTGAGTCTGGTTTGCCAGTGATGATAACTCTCCCTGTATTATCTCAACCCACAAGTCTTTTGTTGTATTTTCTTCCCCCTGTTCAGCTGGGGAGGGGAGTGACAGAGCAGCTTGGAGGGAATGTGGTGTTCAGACAAGGTCAAACCACAAGAGTGGAATAGGCAGTATTTTTTAATATTTGCAGTTTTGTAAAAGTTGATATTTTTTTCATAGCATGTTTGCACAAAAGAGGTTTCTATAAATGAGAGGTCATTGTCTGCTTGTTGAGAATGAAGTCTATTTGCCACATATATAAGACAAAATATCAGATTAGCACACACTTTTATTGCAAGCGTTTAGTTTAGCCTATGTATTCTTCTAATTGACCACTTCTCTTTCTTTTACATATTCTGTGGTGAAATCCACCTAATTCTGTTTGATATGTCATGTAATGTTTGCTGCAGTTAAAGCAGTTGTGTATATGACAAGGCACTGAACACTGGTATTACATAAACATTTCATTGGAATGGGGGCTACCAGCAGAGTTTCTATAATTTGAAATATTTTAGGTGGAACAGAGAAAACATTCTGAGACATGGCCACGTGCCAGCTCTCAGTACTATTCTGAGTACAAACTGGTAAGATGTAGGAACTTGTGGCACACAGAATGGTGAGTGTCACTGAAAAATCATTATCTTAGTAAATGCCAGTAAAACACTGTAAAATACAGGAGGAAACAGTACTATGCATAGAATGCGTGGATTCACTCCGGCATTGCCAAAAAAATAACATATAAAAACTTTCCTCTAGGTTTATTCTATGTATTGCTTTCCCACTGGGAATCTTGATGATGGAAATGTACAAAGTTATCGTTATTAACAGTGAATTTTGTTAATATAATCACTGTCAGTACATGCTTAGGAGATAGATGAGCTACACAGTATATTCTATCCTTGATTGTGTATGTGGAAACCACTAAAATAATTTTTTTCTTAAATTATTAGTTATATTCTGAACACAGTGTGAATATAGCTAATATAAATATTATGTGTGAGGGAGGAGAACCTGTTTTGGTTTTTTTCTTAAAAAAACCTATTTCTGATAAAATAACGAGAAATATCTATTATGTCACCTTTAACTTAGAATCAAGTCTAAGTTTGAGCAAATTAACTGCAAACTGGTAAGACTTTAGTGCAACAGGCGTGCAATTAAGGCACAATAAAATAGGGCTTATTAGACTCAGAATGTCATTTGGTAGTTTTAATTGCCTTTGCAAGCAAGGGGACAGTTCATTCTGAATGTTTCACTTATCTTCCAGGAACCATAATTATGTCAGAAGAATTACAAGATGCTTTAGATAATATGTATAATGCCAGAATTCCGAAACTGTGGTTTAGGATTTCCTGGGAGTCATCTACTCTCGGATTTTGGTTTACTGAGCTTCTTGAAAGAAACCAGCAGTTCAGCAGTTGGCTACAGGATGGGCGACCAAATCAGTTCTGGATGACAGGATTCTTTAACCCACAGGTAAGCTGCTATGTAACAGCTAAATTAGACCCTGAGAGAACTCCAAGCTTGACTCAGTTGCAGCTGTATGAAGTGTAATCTAAATTCAATTTTTAGAATAAATTTAGGATAAATTAACCTGAACATATATGGAAGAAAATTTTGCTGGACCACAATAACGTTACTGAAATAACGTAAGACATGTTCTGGTTGCTTCAGTTGTACTATGGAAATTTGGTAAATATGTCTTATATTTCAGTTTTATCCTCCTTCTCTATTACAGTAGCCTGTTTTGCATTCTTTCTATGAAAATCCCTTTGAGTACAAAACAAGATAAGTTTCACCACTTTGACACAGGAAGAAGAGATTTGGACTTGGCTCTCAGTCCCTGCAAATAGGCTTCTTGAAATGGAAGGTTTGGTTTTTATACCATCCCAGAATTGTGCCAGATTTGGTCTGCAGAGACATATAAAAAAATAGAGTCTCTGCAGCAGCTAAAATTAAATGTTGGCACAAAATGAAACACACAGAAGGGAACAGCTGAGAGCAGAGTTAAAAGAGGTAAAGTATACATACCTATATGATGTGTAGTGTCTCTGCACAGCTATCCACATTCATTAAAGCTTTTTATGATTCACAGATGTTTGTGGGAAGTGGGAGTTATGGAAATGAGTCATTGTGAATATCCAGCCAACAGGTTTCTGTGAAGCCTTAGCAAAAAGCTATTTTAAAGATCCATTTTAATCTCAGTACTTGTTAGCAATGCAAAAGCTGGCTGAAACAGCTGCCTAGAACAGAGAAACTGACAGTGGCAAATATTGTCTAGGACTACGGGTGGGAAAGATCCATCTATCATGCAACCTGTCTGTGTCAGCTGTCTGCTGATACCACTTCATAATGTGGAAATGTGCTAACAGAAACCCTGGGCAAAGGGTTCCGAAGCAAACGTATGAGGGAGAGGAGGGCAGGTAGTGACAGGACAAGGTGTAGTGGTTTTATGCAGGAAGAGGATAGATTTTAATTAGATAACAGGAAGAAATTCTTCACTGTGAGGGTGGTGAGAAAGTGGCACAGGTTGCCCAGGGAAGCTGTGGCTGCCCCCTCCCTGGAAGTGTTCAAGGCCAGGTTGGATGGGGCTTTGAGCATCCTGGCCCGGTGGGAGGTGTCCCTGCCCATGCAGGATGGGTTCCAACCAGATGATCTTCAAGTTCCTTTACAACCTAAACCATTCTATGATTCCATGATGACGCTTCCATATCTGGTTTGTGAGCAGCACATTGATAGTGGCATTATAAAATATTCCTGAGTAGTTTTTCCAGTGATCAGGCTTATACAACCCTAACAGGCTTTTGCTTTTGTTGGTGTTTGCATTTGCACTACAGATGATACAGATTTTTGTACTGGCCATTTTAGATGGCTTTTTTTGTGCTTTGGAGTTGTGCCAGTTCTGAAATTTTGTGAGCCCAAATTGTGTAACTTGTGTTTTTCTGGATCTTTACATCCATATTTCTCAAATGAGCTGCCAACTAATCAGAGTAGAATGCCCCCAAACAAGTTGTGATTTAGTAAACCATACTGAATGAGAGAGCATCCAGGAATACAAAAATTAAACACTACGTAACATGTAGTTCCACAAGTTCCTAAATACATAATGTGCAGAAAATAGAAGAATGAGGTGTGCTTACCTGATTAAAGAATTTACTTGTGCTGACAATTGCAAGCTTAAGAATCAGATGGTTATTGTTATAGTCTTCATTTACTGTAAATGGCTGTGGGAGTGGCTCATTTTACAAAAAATTCACGTGAGCAAAGACTTCTTCTCCATTTAATTAACTATTATTTTGTTAGTAGCCATATTGCTTTGTTTAAAATCAGTATTTCATATGTCCAAAAAATTGATTTTCATGCTCTCAAGCAAGTTGAGGTGATAAAGTATTAGTTTTGCAGTTCTAATGGCTTGTTTGTACTACCTGAGAAATTGTCAGAAAAAAAACCACCTTTCATTTGTGGGATTAAATGCCTACTTGTGTAGATCTCACTGTTTACTTTATAATCAATGGATAAACACCAGGGATAGCACAAGACAATAAAGTAGATTTATAGCACTGGGAGAATGAGGCATTCTGGCAATAAAAAATAATATAGGACCTGACTCTGCTTTCTCTTGGACTGTTTATGCACTAGGATAAATTCAGTAATTTCACAGCAGTTAATGTTTATTTATAGTGATACAAATGAGAGAAGGCTCAAGCTTCTGTGTACAAGAAACCAGATTCCCTGCGTGTGTGTCTGCATTCAGCCAAGTTAACTGGGGTGAACAAAACAAGAAATGCCATGAATTTTCTTCCCTCCTGGAAGTTAATCTGATGTTACTGGATTTTTTCCTCAGTAAACCTGTCACTACGCATATCTCACTGCTACCTTCCAATTTCCATATTGTGGCTGATAATGTTTTACTGTTTCCTTGTTTGCATCCCTGTATCCAGTTGCTGTATCTTGTCCTATATATGGATTTTAGCCCTGTGAGGCAAAACTGTCTTTCTGGTTGTAGAGGACTTAGCATAATGAACCCTCAGCCTATTTGTAAGACCCTTAGATGCCAAAGCAATGTGCATACTAATAAGAATATGAAGTACAATGCTTCCATTACTCAGTGTCCACTTAATTCTAGTAAACCTGCCATAATTTGCTTGCTGTAGAAAGTGCAAAACAAGTGATAAACAAGGAACCTCCTAAGCAAAGTAAAGGAGAGAATAGGATTGGGAAAGCAATATACTTAACTGATTTCCATATTTCTTGTCATAGCTTCCACGTATGCCTGTTTCTCCCTCACTAGAAGATTCCGAGTTAGATCATGGGTTGTTATAAGGCAAAGGGACAAAGCCTTAGCAGCCTTCTGTGGGCAGGCCAGGGAGAAGTTCAGGAAAAGACAATAGGAGAAATATTTTCCCTGTTTCTGAAATCTCAATGTGCTCCCCCTCCCTGGGCCACCCACCCAAAAAAAAAAAAAAAAGAAAGAAAGAAAAAAAAATAATCCACACACAAACACAAAGCCAAACAAAAACAACCCCCAAACCACTCAAAAATGCCAAACAAACAAAGAACCCAACCAAAATCAAACTTGACACAGAAACAAACAGAAAAAGATCAAGGGGGCAAAAATTACCAGAGATCAAAACAAATGTCATGGCAAGTGGTCCATCTTGTCCATGACAAAGGGTTTTGGGCAGACCCAAACCCTCAGCTCTACTGTGGCACCTCAAGCCACTTGATTTTTCTTTGCTGTTTATTGTGTCATTCACCAACTTTGGGATACCCAGCTGGGCCTCCAGATCACAGCTGTAGTCTTCAAACACTGTCTGGGATTCATTCAAATGAGCAGATAAGTGTAACAAGTCCCATGGCAGACAACATATAGGTCCTGCAATCTCTGTTAGAATAGGCTGCAGCCTAAATCTTATCCCTGAAGACAACTCATAGCTCTGAGCTTACTTTTATTCTAGTGTTTCCACAGTGCCTTTGAACTGACTCCCTTAATGCAGTCGTTGCTCTGTCCTGTCCTCTTTAGGCTCTTCTTTCTTTAATATTTCAGTTTATCTGGCATCCAGTAGCCCTCTGGAGCCTTCTGTCAGTGAACTCGTCATGTGTTTTAAACTATTGCTACCAGCACGTTTCTACAAAATAAAATACCACAAATTAACTACAAGGAATCTGCTTTCATTTAATGGCATTTATGATAGAGGAACTGGGCCTTTAATCCTGCCTCCCTTAGCTATATGCTAGAGTCCTCAAGCACTTCAAACGCAATTACAATTATCTGTGCTATCACAAAACCTCTTTAAAACACTTCTCCTGAGGTCTCTGGAATGATATTAATGAGAAGCAACCAATGTCAGTTAATGGAAACATCTGAGTGTTTGAATGTCCTCTCATGTTCTTGAAACTTGAAGAGTGGTGTGTGGCTACAAAGTGCTTAGCACGGGCAACAAGTACTCCTGTCTGTACAGGGAGATTGGCCTTGGCATTCAGTACACCAACATGCTCATGTTCCCACATCTGACTCCTTCACATTCCTCTGGCCCTAGCAGTAGCTCAACAGAGCATCCTGCACTGTGAGTACTGAAGAAAAACAAAACACTTGTTCAGTTCCCTCATTGCTCCTGATTTCTTCCTAGCTGTCCTGTTGGCTCTCTAGTACCCACCTTTGGCTGTACCCCAGGTGGATTTGTATGTCTCCAGACACCACATTTCTCTGCTCTGAAATCTGTCCTTGAAACTTCTTCCTTCCTCACTGTCCTTCCCAGTAAGTTGCTCTTGCGTCTTCAGCATTTGTGTTTTGTTCATTCCTCTCCTGGCTATGCAGATGGGTTTCCATAGAGTAAAGTAAAGTGTACACCCACAGCCTATCTACTGGAAGTGCAAAGCTGTCTATGCCCTCCTATTTTTTAGGACTAAGTTACTTCCCATGTACAGCAATGTGCATGCACATGGACAGTTCTACAGGAGAACCTAACCAGCATCCTCAGCCAGGCTTGTCTTGTGATAGCCTGTGCCCATATCATGAGCTTGTAGCTCTCTAGAAGGGAGAGTGAATTTCATTCTGTGCTGCTAAAGTGCTCTGAGTTTCTCTTGCTGGTGTCTACAATTAGTATGTAATTGTGGCGTATTAATTAAGGCTTTGTGCTGAGCGAAGTGACAGAGGCATTTCTCTTTTTAATTGGAGGATTCCACTTCATATTTCTGCTTTATTCTATAACACACTTCCTGATTTGTTGACTGAAAAGCAATTTTACAGTGTTGGTATAAGAAATGGTGAGTAATATAGCACAGGAAATACCAGGGTTATTTGTGGCTTAGCAATTACATGTATTTGGAACCTCACAAAACACATTAATCTGACAGCCTTGTAAACCTCTCTCCATCTGGCTGGTTGTAAAGTAGGCATGTGAGGGGAGGTGAGTTATACATGCAGCTTCTGATATGTTAAACAAGCCAGTTTGGTGGCTTTTCAGCACCAACACCTGCACACCAAATGTGTAAGAACGTGTGGCATTGGGGAAATGTAGGAAACCACTGGATTTACACAACTGAATTTATTATGCAGGTAAAATTTTGTGAGATTAGGTTGTATGCCACTGGTGTCACGATGATATAGGGGAAAAAAATATGAAATGGGTAAATTCAAGTCTTTTAAAACTCTGTCATATTCAATCTCCTTAGGGATTCCTAACTGCTATGAGGCAAGAGACAACTCGCATGAATTTGGCAAAAGGTTGGGCACTTGACAGTGTTGTTTTACACAATGAAGTGACAAAGATGATGAAAGAAGATGTTACTGGCCCTCCTCCTGCTGACATTGGTGGGGTTTACATATATGGCCTTTTCCTGGAAGGGGCAGGTTGGGACCGCAGAAACAGTAAGCTGGTGGAATCAGCACCAAAGGTAAGGATTGAGTGAGCATGAGTGACTGTGGCATAATCTGGTGTGCTCAGAGAACACCAGGAAGCATTTTGAGTGCCTGCAGCAGTGGCTTCACACTAGGCTTTATGAGGCTAAAACAGCTGCAGGGCTGGCAAAAGGACACAGTGTTAACCCACCAGGACCAAACATAGAGGCTTCTGTCAGAAAAGGAATTTAGGATGACCTGCACTAGAGCAGACCAGATGCTGGGCTTTTTGGCTTCAGGGGCTCTAGCAGCACAGCTATATTCAAATAAAATAGCACAACACATAGTCAGCCTTCTTTTGACTGAACAAGTAAGACCCTATCATGACTTTCAAAGCCCAGGACTGGGCTGGATGACAGCTGATGTAGAGGTAAGTGTTTGGATAACAAGAAATCCCTGGCATTTGTTTCTGAATAGGAGGAAGAGTATTAGTTCTGGGCTTATGCTCAATTATCCGTGTTTGGAATTACCTTTTACTGATGTGACTAAGTAGATTTAAAACCTAGCTATAGAGCAGTCATTAGATCCTGTGGTCACTGCCCAGGGAATGCTGCCATTGTCTGCACTGGTAAACTTATTTCAAACCAGTGATAAACTGTTCTGAAATTGGAGTTGAGGTTAATTTCTCTCCGTAAGTAAAACACTCCTGTGTCTGGCTAAGAGCAAACTTTCCCAGACCAGGCCTTGCCAGCTGTAGCTTCTGGTGACAGCTGTTGCCTGGTTTATCACAAGACACCTTCAAACATGGAGTTTATGCAAGTGCTCTCGAGTGTTCAGCAGCCCTTCATGTTGCACTTGGACTCAGGTCTTTTATTTTTTCCTGGGCAATGGATACTTTATATTGATCAAGACCTGAGGGGATCTAGTCAGGAAAAACACCCAAGAGGCACCTTGGATCTTTGAAATTCCACTGCCAGCAGTGCAGGGGTAACAAATGCAAGGTAAATGCAGCTTGGCCTTTGTTGCTCCAGTCCTGCTATTCAGGAAAGAGGAGGTAGATAAAGAATGGGGAACACTACCCAAAGGGGCAAAGGATGGGAAAAAAGACAATGTTCTCTTTCCCTCCTAGAACCACCCTGCTGTTTTTTCACCTACTCCCATGGTGTCAAGGTTTCTGCTGCTTTCTTTTCCTTGTGGGCTTCCTAACATCTGTTGTCCATGAGCTACCACTGGCTTAAAGTTAGGGTCCCTGGAGCAGTGAGTTGTGTGCTCTCACATGTGCCTCTGCTGAAGTGCTGGTGCTTTAGCTGAAGGCCATCACTGAATCTAGTTCAGCATTTGCAGTTCAGACACCCAGTCCTGCTTCTCTAACACAGCACCCCACATCTCTTTTAACTTTCTCAGGTGCTGTTCACAAGCCTACCTGTAGTCCATGTGTATGCTGTTAGCACTACAGCACTACATGACCCAAGGAAGCAACAAGGAAGCCTGTACTCCTGCCCTGTCTACAAAAAGCCTCGGAGAACAGATCTGACATACATTTTCTCTTTGGATCTGAAAACAGTGCAGAATCCTGATCATTGGACTTTAAGGGGAGTTGCACTGCTCTGCAATTCAAAATAAGGACCAACAGGCAGGTATAGAGAAAGAACCACCTAGGAAGATTGATCTGCAGGCAGTAGGACTTCTGTTGATACTGACAAAGTGGCAGCTACCTTCTCATAGGAGTGTGGGAGTGACATACAGAGCTTGTGTTAACTATGCATAGTTCAGTTCACTCTGTTCGCAGCAAAAATTATAAATGTGCTTAACCTGGGAGTTTCAAAGGGAAAACAGTTTTAGTTGTAAAATCTGACAACTGCTATAAAGCAAGTGACAGTATAATCAGCTACCTTGCTCATAATTGAAACACTAGGAAAAAAAGTGCTTATGATAGTGGCAACTGCTCTTACATTTATGGTGGTTCTTTTGTAGATTTTATCTTTTCTTCTTAATGCAAGGCTTCTTCATAATATAGTTCTTTTTAAATTTCACTTTGTAGTTAAAAACTTATAATCCGTCACACTATTAAAGCTGTAATGACAAATGAGTGTAACATGCTGTGAAACTTGTTCATCTGCATGTAATCCAATCCACAGTTCCTTTGATTTTGCATTTGTAACCCTACTGGCTGGCCTTACAAATGGATGCCACCACTTCCTTAGTCACTTGTTCATGCTAACAATCATAGAATTTGTATAAGCAGGTGACATTCTCTTTGCAGATGTAGTGACCTTCACACACATTAATTAATTTATAAAACTACATCCCATTATAAGGATGATGTCCCCAACACCCATTATTAGCAATACAAGTTTCAAAACTCTTCCCAGACTAAACATATCCGAATACCAGTTTGGATCTACTAGTATTTGCTCCACTGGTGTTAGTGCCTAAATGCTTCAAACTCAAACCTCTTAACTGCTTTTTATCCTGTATTTTGCATCAGTTTCTGATTTTCTGATTTCTTCCTAGCTGTGCTGTTGGGGGGAGGGAAAAAAAAAAAAAAAAGACATGAAAGCCACTTCTGGGAGTAGATTTGCCTGAACTGGTTGAAGTAATCTCTGTTTGTTACCACCATTGCTTTCTATCCTGTAATCAAAAAGTAATTGCTAGTTCTCTTTTAATAAACAGACAACTATTGACAGAAAATGTGTTTGGCTTTTTTCACTAGCACAAATTCAAAGCAAAACAAATTGGTGTTGGATGTTATGAAAGGACTTGCAGTGAGTGCTTTGTTAATCGCTTTTTTCCTCCTTACAAACACTTTCAGGTTTTGGACAAACACTTCAATTTCCTTTTAGCTGGTGTCTAAGAAAGTAGTTCCCCCTTTCCCATAACCACTTTTACTCTGAAGTTTGCAATTGCAGAGCAATTTTTGGTGAAGAAGTTTGAGATTCACACTCCCACCCACAACTAAATGGAAAGTGCCAGATTTCTTCTCAGAAAACAGCAGCCAGGGACAGCAGACAGGCTCCCTTTCTCCCACTGAGCTGGGAGCAGCACTTGTTTCACACAGAGTGCTGGTGAGATTATTTTACCAAGTGTAACCACCTGCTCAAAAAATGTACTCCAGGCCTCCCTGCAGTACAGCAACGAATTCCATTGAGAATTTTGTTTCTGAAAAGGGTGAAGGATTTGGTTTCCAGATCACTGCTCTTGGAAATTATGGAAAAGGGGAGCTTCAAGCAGTAAAAGCCTGTGCTGTTGTGTAGAAACTCAGGTTATAAACCATAGTGTTCTCCCCAGCCCCTTACCTGTATGAGGGCACGTGGAGTAAATGAACTTTGATGTCTTGGTACATATAAAATTCAAGGCAATAACATTGATAATACCTTAAAATGAAGACATAGCTTGCACTCCTGAAAACTCACTACTGACTATGAAAACAATTCTTTGAACAACAGGATTTAGAAGTTAACATTAAAACTACATTTTTGATAGAGGTTATATGCGGTGCTACACAATAAGCTCTATGGAAAATGCATCACTTCCTTTATTTATCAAGTAAAGTGAGAAAAATAAATTCTGTGTATAGCATATATAGAGGCTATTGTGTTCTAGCACTTAGTGCTCTGCTGTATACAAATGCAAAGAAAGGCTTTGAACAATCAGATTTTCATTTAAATCACTAAGCCCTCTGTTTCAGTTCAGGAAAATCAAATTCAGTTCAGTTCATCAAATCCTGCAGAACAGAATGTAGGCCAGATTACAGAAGAACCAGAGAAGTGATGCATTATTTCCCTTAAGATAGCTATGGTTTTATATGGAACTGGAAGAAGAACATAGCCACCACCTAGTTCCAGAAAAGACTTCCTATAACTAGTAAAAATGCCCCAAACAAAACTTCCAGTCCATCCTATAAGCAAAGCCTTCTTTTCTCTTATTTTCCTTTCTTTTTTTTAATCGTGTTTTCTTTTATCTTCTTTTCTTTTCAGATGTAATTCGGTACAGTGGAGATGGATAATTTACTGTTGAACCCAATGTCTTCCTCTCTCTGTCTCCTGCCCTATCCAGCTCTGCTATTCAGTGGTGTTTCTGCTTCCAATCTGCCAACATTAATTTGATTTGAAATGTCCCTGACATAGTATAACATTGACCTTCCCCGACCAGTGTTCCCTAGTTACTATGCTAAAGCTGTTTAACTTCAAATGTGATGTAGAGCAGACTAAATGAGAGAACTGGAAGGCAGAATGTTTGAAATCAAACTAATTATATTTAAATTGTAGATTAACAATTAGCTGGGAGTCCTCAAACAATGTATATAGGTAACCAAGTTACGCTCTGCTGTTAAAATGAATCTGAGATATTAAATACAATACAATTTGGCAATATTGTACAAGTTTCACATAGATATGGATGACTAACATTGCTTTACATAATTGCTTTGAAGGCAGCTCTGTTTAAGAATGAAGAAAGCAATACAGTCCTGCACCCCATGTCAGCATAGTGGTCCTGTTTACAAACATATCTGGTGTCAGGGCACTGGCTCCTGAGTGTTGCAAATAAACAGCATTCCATACTCCAAAGGGTGTCTGTCTCATAATCCCTGAGGCTGTGGCTGGTCGATAACGATGATGATAGGAAACAAAGAATTGGGTTATGGATTGGCCCTGTATTTCAGCAGCTTAGATTTTAATTGCAGTGAAGCTCAGGAAAAGCACAGAGAATGCAAAACAATCCTTTTGTCTGGTCAGTTAAGTTCATGAGCCCCATGATCCTCTGGATGGAGTAACAATTTTTTAAAAGATCTCGAGGGAACTTCAGATACAATATTCTATATTTTTTCTCTGTTTATCCAGAAACTGAGCATTAATCTTCATCCTCTTTTACTGCTTCATACCCTTGCCTTTCTCACAATCTCATCTTTCCAAACCACAAATACAATACCTCATTCTCTTTTTTCTCCTGCTATTCCATATTTACTGTTTTCTGCTTTTTTTGTTCTCACTCCATAAGTGCATAAAATGCATTGCTTACATACATCAACCCTTCCTTTCCCAGAATTCTGTAGTCATTTCAGGAACTTCTCTTTTCCACTGAGAAGAAACACAATTTACTCAAAAAAACCTACCATTCCTGCCACATCTTGTCACACCCTGGATAAAGCTGTAATTCTCTTCTCTTGCTGTTTCAGTGAGCACCCTTAAACAAGATTTGTATAGCTAAGTGGACATTTTCCATAGATTTTCCTTCTGTTAATATAAAGCAATAGCTTTGTTATTTTTTTCTGGAGAGCTGGTATAAGATAATTGAAGTAATTTGTATGCAGTTGTATGTAAAACTAAAGAGAGTGATTAGGCTGTAAAGTGATTGCTGAATCAATTCAGAAAATACAGTAGCTTTCCATCTCCCTTTGACATGAGTTCCATTTGAGTCAGTGATGGCAGAGTGCAAGACAGAGGGGGAGCTCCTTCATTCAGTTTGCATGGCTTGGCTTTTGTCAGGAAGACAACACTACAGACACCCATGTAAATGATAGACCACCACCAACACATGTTTTGGGCTATACCACAAATTCACACATATTTTCTAAAGCTGAGTGAATCCATACTGTGCTGTCTCTTGCTCCTCTTGGGTAAGGAGAGTATGGTGTGCTTGCCAGTGGATTCCTTATGCTGACGGCTTTAAGTCTAGCAAAGGGACATCATCATCTCTTCCTCCTCCTTCTTTTCCTTCCTGCTTAAGAACGATTTCTGGGATTGTGACTCCTTTTTCAGTTGACTGGGAAGCACCTTTTGTTGCGTTGTTCTTGTCCTTCTTTACCTTAGTGATCACTTCTGTGTAAGAGATTTCTTCAATGAAGGGCTCTGCTGCTGTCAGCTCAGAGGTGATGTGCACACCGGCTTCCTGGATCCCTTCCTGACCTTCGGCTCCTGTTCGCTCTTTATTTTTTTTATGGATCTTGAATGCCTCCTTCTTTGGGGCAGCTTGTGAAATGGATTTCTTGATCCTCATCCCAGATTGTCTCAGTCTCTCTCCTGACTGCCTGATCCTCTCTCTCCTCTCAGGGGTCACTATTCTAGTTCGAAGCCTGTTTACCTTCTTGCCAAAATTTTGTCTCGTCTTTTGCATGTTTTCCCTTGAAAATGCCTTTTTGATATCATCTATGCGCTTCATACCTGATTTCTTGAACTGGGTTGCTTTGCTTTCTTCGATATAATATTCTTCATCAGAAGACAGATCATCAGGTGGGAAGAAATCATCCTCTAGAATCTCAGCTGGTGTCCTCTCTTTGATAACAGATAGAGACGAAGGACACTCGCTTTCCTCCTGTGAACGAAAGCACAGAGTCATCTTCCAGCAGTGTGTTTTAAAAGGATGGTGATTCAAGCATTTTGTTTGTTGGCTTGTGAGCTGATTAATGCCAGCTGAAATACAATACTGTCACAATGTAAGGTAGGCTTGTACTATTGTATAGGATCCATACAGAAAACAAGTGGCAGAAGAAACCTCTAGCACCTTCTGTAAAGACATTATGCCTGATAAAACATTTGTTTCCAGTATGGTTCTTCCTGAATCTAATGAATGCCATTATTCTATGTGTACTGGCCTCTAGTGCTTTTCAGAACAATTTTGGCTAACATATTTTTTTTTTTTTAGCTTGCCTTCTTTTAGAGATTTGTCCCAGATCCATTATTCCTCACCAATAAAAGGTGAGACATCCTGCAGACTCTCGTGCTTGTGTCAGCTGTGCACTCTCCAAATGAGTTCCTCAACCATTCCAGTAGCTTCACTCCTTTACTCTCACCACGACAAATGCTCATTTTTTACTGCCTGGAACTTAGCAAACATTTATTTTGCTGCACAGAAGGGGATGAACCCCAACATATTAACTTGTATGTGCTGGCTTTATGAGGTTAAAAAGTCAGTAAAGGATTGAGATGCTATTCACTAAACCCTATTCCATACAATTCATTCAGCAGCTGTGCCATGCTGAGATGAACTTGACTTGTTCCATGTGGAAAAATCTAAATGAACCAGAGCAAGGTCTATCTCCTGTGGTGAGCTTGGTGACACTAATGAGCATGCAGTATTAGATATTTATGTTATATATATGATATATTATAGAATTGTTTAATCATAGAATGTTAGGGGTTTGAAGGGACCTCTAGAGATCATAGATCCAACCTCCTGCCAGAGCAGGATCACCCAGGGCAGGCCACACAGGAACACATCCAGGTGGGTTTTCAAAGTCTCCAGAGAAGGAGACTCCACAACCTCTCTGGGCTGCCTGTTCCAGTGCTCTGTCACCCTCACAGTAAAAAAGTTTCTCCTTATGTTGAGGTGGAACTTCCTACATTTAAGCTAGAACATAGGAAGTTCCACCTCAACATGAGGAGAAACTTCTCTACTGTTATCTATAGAGCTGCATGGTTGGAAGTGGTGACTATCCTAGATATCTTAGCACTAGGAATGTAGGGTAACCCCTCCAAAGAAAGACTGCTAGAGGCTCCAGATACAAAGACACACAGAAGACTTTCAAAAGCTGTCCACAGTAAACAAATAATTTACCAAGAATCAATTAGTGGTTAAGGGCATTAAAAAAAAACAAAACAAAAAAACCCCAACAACACACACACACACACAAAAACAAACAAACAAAAAAAACAACTTGGTGGTAATGGAAGGAGTCAGTAGTTGGTACGGGTTGAATCCTGATCCTCTGATCGTAAGACTGCAGCCTGCATGGACATTATAAATGTGTGGCTCAATGCTAGCAAGTCATTTCTCTCTAGAAGTACTACTGTACACAGAATATAAACCCCACAACCTGTAGGAGGTGCATGAGATGCACAGTGCCAGCTCCTTCTCCCTTACCAGCTGTTCATGTGCACATCAATGTGCTCTTCTCACAGGAGGAGCAGCCCTTTTGTCTGCAGACAGGTACAACAGCTATTTAAAATTTTGATAAACTGTTTCCCATTAGTAGCAGCTACTTCAGCTTATACTGGAGGCATGATGGTGTCTGGGCTTTATTCTGTATTATTACCTTCATACAGGTAATAGGAGAGATATTAGAAGTTTTGAGCCCATGAAGAATTTTTCAGTCTTACTGAATACTTTGTTGCAAAATGATTTCTGGCCAAAAAGATGTCTGTCATTTTTCACAGTAACTCATCAGTAGCAAATTGTGTTTAACGCTATTTTACAGAGTATGAGCAAGACATAAAATAAAATACATTAAGGTATATTTCAGATAAAGCCCACTTAGGAGACTGTCACCATGCCTCAGCTTCTTTAAAAATGCTCTAGTAAAATAGTTGTTAATACTTAGAAAAAATAGGGACAAATTATGTTGCATTGATTACAGCAGAATGTTATTCAACTCTTCTGTCAAAATCAGCAGGAACAAAACTACAATGCTTTGCTAACAATTATCTTCATTAATGTGCAAATTAACATTAATTATATAAAGACTTCTATATATAAACATAATCCCTCCTTTTCTGAAAATGAACTAAAACACAGCTGGATAATAATTTCTCAAAGTTTGTAAATTATAGGTCACTCCTTCAGCTGAAATGGTGACAAAAGTGTTTCCAGAATAACTGTTCTGAAATTTCAGTGCGTTCAGAATGAATACAATACAATATGGTGAATAGGGTATGCTGTTCATATGAAAATTACTTTTTACAAAGAGAGAAGGCAGAGACACTAATTTCTCTGCAATATATAAGCTGTTTTCCTTTGGAAGAAGAACAGATTTTTCAGTACTTGTTGTCAATTGTTTGTCAGATTTTGATTGAATTTAGCTTTGCAGTCTATTAGCTAAAGTAGAGAGGACCTTAACTTTCATACACACATTAAGGCTTATGAACAATCAAGTATGAGATGAACACCTTGTAGAAGAGGTACAGAAACTAGAGCTGCAAGTCTTAAGGAACATATTTCATTCTGGTACAACCTCTAAGAATGATCTTTGCTCAGTCTCCCATTTCCTCCTCTCCCTTGGTTTGCAAACACATCCTGCAGAATCCAGTGTAGCAAGGCTAAAAATTAGCATGAGTTTCCTTCTCATCTCAGGATTTGTGGATGGAAAATGTTACCACAGCAGAAAGCATTGGTGAGACCTGCTAGTATGCTAGGGAGGTTTCATAATAAAAATACAGTGATTTAGGCTCAGTAGGAGAAATTTCTCATCTGCTTCTTTTCTCTTTCCTACCCCTCCCCATTTCTTCTTATCAGCAGGTATCAGCAGGGTAGAGAGAAGAGAGGAGCTCATCCTTTCTACAGTGGGAATTATAAGATTTAGCATCAGATGGGAAATAGAGGGAGTCGAAGCATGTAGCTACCAGCCCATTTATAGACTCACTACAAGCAAAGACCAAAAAGCTACTGATTTCAGTTGCATAGCACAAAGCCTCAAACAGGGTGATAGCTTTCTTCTTTGCTTGAAAGCAGATGCAACTGGAAATAGCAGGACTGGGCAGCCCAATCTTAGGGGAGGGTGAGAAGGAGCTGAGCAATTAATGATGCTGTTTGCAAACTTTTAGTTAAAAATCTATCTAAGCATTTCCTAGGAAGGACTTGTATCCTGTATCATCACCACCTCATGTGTTGTAAGGGAGAATCTTTAAGCTAAATTTGTAACTGCTCAAATAAAATGAGGACAGTATCTTCACAGTAGAAGATGATACGAAACAGTCAGGTATTTTTAATCTGATTTCTTAACAAATGAGGAGTGCAGTTATATGGTCTGTCTACTGGATAATACAAAGGATATGTACTCTGCCTGCCCCTCCTACTGGCAAAAAACCAAAGACATGCACACACCAGAATCAGAAACCAAGAAACAAATCTCTAGAAGCTAAGTACTTCCCTTTCCTTTCATCATGCCTTCTAGATGAAGCACCTGGAGAAGGTGCACCCTGCAGGGAGTGCTCACACTGCTCCTGGCATGCTTGTTGCTCATACTCTTAAAAGTTAGCCCACCACTAAACACATTGAAAATAGACCTGAATTGTTCAAAACAGTTTTTTCCTTCCCCTCCAAGAAAAAGTTGGGAAATGAGTCATGTAAGTGGTCAATTTGGAGGTTGCCTTGGTTTGGTACAAAAGGTGTAGCATATATGCTCACATTACACAGCTCCAACTTCTCACCAGTACACAGCCTCTCCACTGGTTTATGTGTTTACTTAACACTTTTATGTGTTTACTTAACATGTAAATATTTGTGCCTTTTCCACAAACTTGTGCATGGAGCTGAGTACAGGCACAAAGAAATAAGCTCTCTGCTGAGGATCCGGCTGTGTTGTGTCATTCTGTCTGCCCTCCCAGCTGACATCTGTCCCAAGCAAACACACCACAGCTCAGGTACTTGGCTTCTAGTTCTGGACCTGTGTTGCTGAAACTGGACTTGTTTGGGAAAAATGCATGCATGTGGAAGGAAATATGGTCTGGAAGGCTTCAGGTTATGTGGCAGCAAAGAAAGGACTGAAGGCACTGCTCACAGTGGTAAGAGGAAACCCGGGGAGACCTTTGAAGTTGATCCAGGCAAGGAGAGAAATACAGAGGCCACAAAGCTGTAAGGTTAGTTAGATCTACAGCTTGAGGAACAACTCTAGCAAAACTTAAACTAATAACATAGTAACAGGACACTTGTACTATCCAGGAGTGGCTGGTGCCCTTGGCACAGTAATTTGGTAAGAAAGCATTTTAAACATGAGCTTCAGCTTTTCTCAAGTTTTGAGAAAACTACACCCAGCTGAAGTCTGTATTTTTAAGGGCTTGGCTGAACACAAAGTAAACACATGAGTAAACCTCAGCTCTGGTAAATAAGGCCAGCACAGACTGTGTGTGAATGGATGGTGCTGAGTTTACTGAATATTGAAAGCCAGATATTTCTAATGCTAGCTTCCCAAGAAAACCTGACCTTGTCATTGTCATTCTCTTCCTCTGCTCCCATTTCAGTTTAATTCCCAATTAGAAAGGGAAGGGATGTAGTCCGAGTCCTTCACACAGGTCTCAAGGAAGGGATCACAGCCGTGACCTTTTTCTCCCATGGGATATAAGAAGGCATTTATGAAGGCAGGCTAACACACCGACTCCTGAAACTACACAAAGCAGTAGCTGTGCAGACTCTTTCTCACCTCACAGAAAACTTAAAATCAAGAGGTAAATTATCTTAACTATGACAATGCCCCTAATCAACACTGTGAGACTCTCAAGGTGTCAACTGAAAACTGTGGAGTCAAAAAAGACTGCCTTAAATTGTACCTGCTTGCTAACCCTGCAGGCTCCTCTCAGCTCCAGGGAAGGAGGGGAAAAGGCAGAGTAAATGGTTTAGCAGTGTCTCAGGTATTTTGCAGCAGTGGTGTCCTGGCAAAGATTAGTTTGGCTCTAATAGCATCTTTCTCTTACTGCTGAACTAAGGAGCAAATTAGCCAAAGGGGCTGCTGGAAGAGGAATGTGATGCCTTTAGCTAGGTCAGTGAGGCTGTGCAAAGGAAAAAGGATTATTAAAAAAATACCCTCACAAGTTTGTTAGCTAAATCTCTACTCTTTTTCTTTGTAAGCACAGATGGGATCAATAATTAATAGCGGCAGTAGTATTATTTTCATTTAAAAAAAGGTGTGCTGCTAAATTAGAGTCCACTGGATTCACTAGACAAAGCTGTGACATAGTATCCCTGTACACAGTACTTTGGCTTTAAGTACACTAATACTTTGAATTATAATTTCAGTAACAATCATAATTCCATTTAAAATTTAAAAATAATGTAATATGATATTATTTTAATGGATGTGGCCAGTTTAAGAGCTTTACTCCTCTTGTCCTTTCATTATTTTTTTAAAAAAGTATTCTGGGTTTTTATTTCAAAGCCCAGACTGAAATTCTAGACTGGAGAAGGAGAAAAAATTCAATACATTGTCTTGTGTGTAAATGTAAGCTAGAAACCTGATAAATCAGTTTTGCATTCTCTTCAAATAGCTTCAAAATGTCATTCTAAAAAACTGTAATAAAGGCAACAATCAGCTCTCAACTACTATCTAACTTCAGTAAAACTTCTGAAAACACAAAAAAAAATAGCAGAGAAAAACAGAATGACCAAGTAAATAATTACGTTATATATTTTTAAAAACATAAATTATATATATATTATTATATATTTTACATATCTAGGTATATAAAATCAAGACTCAAAACGCTCCTAAACAAAATGCTCATGGGAAAAGTAGGGAGGAGAGACAGATGAAAGTCTGTAACTTTGAGTCATTGTGTTTCACAGAGAAAAGGTCATGGAAAATGATCTTTCAGCCTTGGGATGCGTGACAGGGAAGGTGCAGGTGATGATTAACATAAGCACAGATGGGACTGGTGATCACCTGACAATTCCAAAGCAGAGCACGAAGCAGCAAAATGGTAGAAGGGCACCCAGTCAGTGCCTGGTCTGGTGTTGCTGCTGTGTCTATGACAACCAATGATGTAAATGACTGGCAGCATACGGGCAGGAAACTGCATTGCTGCGATGTTTAAAAAAAAAAATCCTAGAAATTTACATGTTAAATGAATGATTTATTATTCAAACTGGCAGCCGAGGTAAATCACTAAATCATCTTCTTAAAATTGCTCTCTAGATCAATACGAAACCTCTGATGAATAACCAATTACAAATCATTCTATACGTTCATTCACATTTGAACAGTTAAGAGTGAAGCTTTATAAATCTCAAGCAATCCCTTCATTTTTTTCTGCAAATATGCCATTTCAAAATCTCTGCCATCAGGTCAAAAAGCTGCTCAGATGAGACAGAAATAGAATCATTTTAGAAGGGCACCTAAGGTATTTTATCAAGTAAAGTACATAGAGAATAAACAATTCAGCATGTAAGACTTCACGGCCAAGTGCTGTTGCTTGTATTTAGAATTATTTTTACATAATGAAAAAGCAGCCTGGTTAAAATCCCTCCCCCTAACTTTTCTTTGATGAATACGAGTACACATCCCTTTTCTTTAAATTCTGACAGAAAATTCAGCTATTTAACCAGGCGTATGCAATGAGTGTAATGAAACCTTGCTCACTGTCTCACTATCTGACTGCAGCAAGCTGCAGGCGATGAGCAAGCGGTACCCAGTTACACCACATCACTCCAAGAAGCCCTTGGCTCCAGGCCACCACATGCTGCATAGAAAGGACTACTGCAGCTCCAAGGGAAAATGAAAGTTTCACACTTATTTTCCTTTGCTATTGTTTTACAAAGATAGCCTGGGGAACAGCTCTGCAGGTGAGCCTGAAGGTTTGCAATCAAACTGGTGAAATTTCTCACTTCCAATATAGCTGTAGATACCAACCCTCTGTCAGTAGAGGAGAGAGAGAGATCAAAAGATGTGATAACAAAAAACAAGCAAACAAAAAAAGTGCTTGGTAATGTTTTGAGTCATTCGCTCCTCAGAAGGTGACTGTTCTTGCAAGCTGACTGGAGTAGGGAAGGGCCCTCAAGTACAACAGAAACCCAACCATGCATGGGGAACTGCAGAACTTATCTGCCCAGGAAGAGAAGAGAAAAGGTTGGAGAAAAGGTAGTTATAAAGTAGAAACCATATCCAGAAGTAGACATATATATGGATTGGGTGAATCAGGTTCCACACATTTTTTCCTCCTCTTTTGAAGGGAGTCTACAGGCCAAATGTACAAACATAGAATCATAGATTCATAGAATGGTTTGGTTTGGAAGGGATCTTAAAGATCACCCAGTTCCAACCTCCCTTCCATGGGCAGGGACACCTCCCACCAGATCAGGTTGCTCAAAGCCCCATCCAACCTGGTCTTGAACACTTCCAGGGAGGGGGCAGCCACAGCTTCCCTGGGCAACCTGTGCCAGTGTCCCACACACTCACAGGAAATAATTATTTCCTAATATCTAACCTAAATCTCACCTCTTCAAGTTTTAAGCCATCACTCCTTGTCCTCTTGCTACACACCTGTGCAAAAAGTCCTACCCCATCTTTCTTGTGGGCTCCCTTCAGGAAAGCCACTATAAGGTCAGCTTGGAGCCTCCTCTTCTCTAGGCTGAACAACCCCAACTTCCTCAGCCTGTCTTCATAGGGGGGTGCTCCAACCCTCTGATCATTTCTGTGGCTCTAACATCTGTGTTACTAATGCCTAATACTCGGCAAGATGGATCCTTTCCCAGATTCTGAACTTGCTGTTAATGACTGCACGTATCCTTCCCATCTGTGCCTGTGCTGTTCTGATGAACTTTATTCCTGTGCTAAAGGGATAACTGCAAGATTCAGCTGTCTCCAGTAGTGCTGAGAATACAAAGCCCAACTGCATGTCCTGAGAGCCCATGCCTGAATTGAGCCCTCAGGCATGGAGGCTATTGCTGAAGACTCCTGTGTGCCCACAGTGGCCAGCTGCAGCTCCAGTTAATAAGCCACTCCGGGCAGCCCCTAGGACTGTGGGGAAGAGGAACAAGAGAAGATACTCACAATGTAGCTACACTTCTCTGCTTGCTTGCAGGCCAGCCACAAGCAACATGCTGAACAACTGCATCCAGTGCAAATGTAAATGAACATCAATTGTTTCCACTGCTCAGTGTTAACAGATGGAGAAAAATCAATGGCAGCCCTGAGCAGATGACTACTTGTCCCTTGTGAGGACCATCACAAAGGAACACGTCAGGGGACTTCAGCTGTACCAGATCAATTGATGTAGCTGTCAAGGTTATAGTCTGCTATGAGCATGTTCCTGTGAAATATGCAACCTATTTCTATTTTAGGAACACAGAAATGCCTTCTTTTTAATGTTAATTTATTTATTTATTTTTATTTCCCCCTATCCTCTTTCCTTGAGAACATATCTGTAGAAATACAGCTTTTCTTTAGCTAGTTGAAAGTGGTGACTTTTTCCTAAAAATCACAGGTACTGTATGATCTGCTTGGTTGCCCCCAGTTCCCCCTCCATCACTGGCTCTGCCACTCTGCCAGGAGTGGCTGCACAGCATGGGGACAGCTCAGGGCTTTGAACTAAAGGGCCAAGCTTGATAGTGCAAACAAAGGACTCTTGCTACACTCTCTGACACAATCACCCTGTTTCTTTTATTCCCTTGCCATCTCAGTGAAGCCAATTACCTTTGCCAGCTGTAAAAATATTTATAAGGTTTATGCCACAAGAGTCCAACAAAGGCCCTGTGTTCATGGACTGCTGAGGCCTTTGTGTCTGAGGTCAGTGTCACAGGTCATCAAACTACACCACTTTTTTTTCCCCAAGTTTTCGAGTGATTTAGGTTTTCCTCTTTCTCCAAGCATTCTAGCAGAAGTCTTTATCCAGACCCTTAGGTCTCCAGGACTAAGAACCCTTTTTTAGTTTCTGACTTGAAATAACTCACGGACAGTTTACACCTATTTCATGTTTTAGAAGATGGTCTTTACTGAACTCCCCATCCATGCTCTGGTGTAGGCATAAATGACAGCCACAACCTCTTAGCCTATCTTCTTGCTGAACTAATCCAAGCTAGGGCTTCCTGGTCTCCCCTCATGCACCACAGTTTCCCATTCCACTGTCAGCCCTGGTAGCTATTTTCCAAACCTGCTCAGTTTGAACACAGCTTCCTTCAATAGGAGAGACCAGACCTGTACATTGTAGTCCAGGTGAAGTGTTTTGGGCAAGGACACTGGCAGCCTCTCTACCACTTCTGGAAATATCTTTCCTGAAGTATTTCACACTCACATATCACTAGTTTTTTAAGAACCACACCATCAAGTGGGCTCATGGTCACCTTGTGAGCAATTAATACACTGTTCTCTGTCTTTTCCAAACCAGAGGACTTTAGAAGACAAGCTAACAACAAGGGGTCTACAGGAACCGACACTGTGTACAATTAGGTTAGAATTACTCCACTTCTAAAGATTACTTGGTTTCTTGTCTGTATGTCTTTCTCTGGTCTGATAGCTCCTAATTTTGAGTATATTTTATTTGTATCCACATCTTTTTCTGTGCCAAGACCTTTAATAAAAATATTACACAGTTGATAAAGGCATTCTTAGAAGCAAACCCTTCTAGAGAACCATCATAAACCTCACATCCTATTTCAGCACAGTCCACTGTCATCTGTTATTTTTCCAGATTATCTATTATGAGGTAAGACATCAGGTAGATAAATATGAAAAAGAACAAGACCTCTTCTGTTTCTGTGGAATGGAAAGAATATCAAATATGAATTACTTAGCACAATATACACTTGGTGAACTATTTAACCCCACAGTACTAATGATTCTGTTCTGCAGCACCCATTCTGAGCCTGCCATTCTTGTGCCCAAGTGGCATCAGATGAATGGCAATGGTTCAAATAGCTTGTCTATTTTTTAAACAGAAGTGTTATATTTGCTGCTTTTCATGTCGCAGTTCCTTTCACAGGTTTTTCTCAGAATAGTTGTAACAAACTGCTGATGGACAGTGAGTTTGTGCACCAGGTCCTCCAGACTCCGGATTTGCTCATCTCTTGAGCTTGTGACACCAGGACATTTACTGCTGCATTGGATGCAAGTGCTTCCACTTCATATTTACAGACTATTGTCCCCATCTCAATGTCATCATTTTTACTGCCCAAGCCATTATGCTGCAGGAAGACAGAGGGAATGGATGGAAGCTGTGCCAGAGGAGGTTTAGGCTGGATGTTAGGAAATATTTTTTCACTGAGAGGGTTGTCAGGCATTGGAATGTCCTGCCCAGGACACTGGTGGAGTCACCATCCCTGGAGGTGTTTAAAAGGCATTTGGACCTGGTCCTTATGGACATGGTTTAGTAGATAGACAATGGTGTTGGTCAAAGGTTGGACTGGATGACCTTGGAGGCCTCTTCCAACCTAAACATTCTGTGATTCTGTGAAGAAGACACTTGTAGTTTGGACAGCATATGACAGGCTGCTTCTTCTATCCTCTCCTCAGGTGTGTGGTGGAGCAATCACAGGGCAAACAGATCAATCGTAACATGACTGTGCAGGCCACTCAAGCCATAACCTTACTCAGTGTCTGACATGTCCACTGTGACTATCGATTTTAAACATCAGATGGCAGTGAGTGAAAGAAATGCATGTGTCCATTCACAGGAAGGCCTTACTCATTTCATGGTGCTTACATAAAGTAATAATAGAAAACAGCCCAGTAACTGTAACATGGACTTTCTGGTGAGAGTACACTCACATTCAAAGAGAGATTTGAAGAACATGCAGAAGAGCAAATGAAAAAAGATCTTCCAGAATTGAAAAAAAAAAACCAAAACCTTAACTTCTGAATAATTTAGTCAGAATGTGTTGAATTGTTAGATGCTCTTAGACGGCAGAGAAATTTCTCACAACTGGCTATTCTGACTAACCCGAACAGAAGTGAACAGTGACCTGAACAACCTATAATATCCTTGGTGTTCTCTACTGTATTCTCAGGGCACACAGCACTCCAGGGTCACAGACCTCACTAGAAAGTCTGAGGTAACCTGGCATTTTAAATCATGCAGTCAGCCAGGGGAGGAGAGCTGCCTGCTACCAAATCTTTTCCTCAACCACCTGGCCTTTTCAAAATTAATGCTCTCAGTTTCCCTAATCAATATGCTCATGGATGATCACTTTGTCTTTTTTAATGCAAGGATATTGCCAACACTTTTCATCATGGCTGAGGCCTCTTGGGACAATCTCCTTCACCCAGTGATCCTTTTCATCCTTCCTACTCCTTCTATCAAGTTATAAGATCAAAGCTATCCACTTGAAATAAAAAATTTAGGATTTAATTGGGGTTTCCCTTTTCCTCATATGTCAGTGTTCTGGCAAAAGTTGAAACAAAAACCCACGTGCACTCACCCACGCAGGCATTTAATACCAGTTACACACAGGTCACTGCCTCCATCACAATGTCCCAAATAGTTCATCAGAAAAAAATTCCACTACAGATGAGCTGTCACTCACAACCACCAAGTAAACAACTTGGTTATACCCATTTGTAAAATATAGTGAAGGGAGTAGGGAGTATGCTGATTCTGTAGCTATTAACAGACTCCCACTCATTCTAGCCAAGCTCCAGACATTCAGGTCTCGGCACACAAGCAGGATGCCTGCAGTGGGGTAAATCAAGAGTGTGAAACTGCACTTGTCTGAAAGAGACTTTCACAAGTATACCTCTGCCCTCAAGTTTCAGCAGTCTTGGCTACCTAGCATGTTCCAGGTTTTGTGGAGCAACGCAGTTTTCCTCTTCCAGAAAAGTGTTAAATGTCAGATCCTAAAGGGATCAGCCCATATGCTCCTCCTCCATGCAACAGGGAAAAAGATTCTCCAATCTACCTTACAAAAGGGATGGAAGCTAAAGAGGAAGCCATCGGTATGCTCATTGACAGTTCTCAACTATCATAGGAAGAGGAAGCTCAAAAGAGAGCAATCAAAAATGCTGTTTCCCTTTCTGAAAAGCACTGCATAAGAATTAAAAGAACAGAACAGGTTTTGGGTCATTCTTATCTGGTGAAATCAGGAGAGAGTTCAGAAACTCCCACTGAAGGTGATTCTTGGAGAAAGTACGTGTCATACGAACTGCCTTTTGTATGAAATAAATGAAAATAGCAACAGCTGTTCTTTATAATTGTGTGTAAATCCATTTCCACAGTATTTTACTACATTTTTAAATAAACTAGAACTCACGCCTTGCTAGGACAAACTTTAGGACAAAATTTACAATACATAATGAATATTGCTTTAAGAAGAAACATTTTCATAGCATTGACTCTGCTGCAATCATTTTGGTAAAGGCCCGTCAATGAAATGACATTATGCCAGTAAGCTGGGAAGTCAGAGATATTTATTACCTTTAGCTGGTAAATGATCTGCAAGGAAAAAGCCAAAGTGCCTGTTTTCTATTCTATCATGATGGTGCAGCTTGCAATAATAGTAATAACAGGCCAAATTGTGCCCATGCTTTCTCCTGAACATCCATCACAATCATTCACTTAGAAAATCTGGGAGGCACAATTTGACTGCTTATGGTACTAAAATAAGATTAAAGAGATAACATTTCCTACTTCTAGCTTTTACTCCTTTTGTTTTGTTTTGTTTTGTTTTGTTCTGTTTTTCCAGTAGCAGAAAAATGAAGTAGTTAAGTAAGCTAGATTATGGAGAAGAATCTGTCAGCTGTTTACAGTGGTGAATTCACTCAGTGAAACACACGCCTCCATTCATCACAAGTAATGCTATTTACGTACAAACAGATGCAAGACCAGAGTGTGAGGCTGAGTGATGGGGGTGCATCATGTTACTCTTGAGGGCTGGTATTTTCAAGACTGCCTAATGATGAATATGACTTGTTTGAAAGAAGGTTTGGGGACTCAGTAGTATGAAGGATAAACTATGCTTCTGACAAAACCACTGCTATTTTCTATTGACTTGGGAAACTGGGAAGTCTCAGTAAATGGCAGGATCAGGCCATTGCACAAATGGGTTTCACAGCACTCATGAGGAACTGACAGACCCCATGAGCTGCCTGTGCTGTCTCTCTGTATGAATGCAGGCAAGACTGTGGGTTAGGGTTAGGGAAGTTTTGTGAAACTTCTTTTCAAACATGATAGTTTATGAGAGCAAGAAATATCCTATGTTTAGGTCAGTAAACTAAAATGTATGATCTGCTTGCCCAACATGATTGTAAGAACCACACTGGAACAATTGGAAGAACAAACTATTGCCAAAGCAGAGAATGCAAGGTGCTATTTGCTGCCATGATGGGTTTGTAGGTCTGAAGTTTAGTTTGTGGATATACTGCTACAGACTGAGACAATGAAAAAAGCCTCAATATGGCAAAAGTACAAAATGCTGCAAGGTAAATCAACCATACATTTTGAAATTAGCATTAGAAGAAAGGCTGTGTTCCAGGGAGCCTGTGAAGACTTTTGCTATTTGGACTTCTACCTAATACGGTGAAAAAAATAACAGGGATGAATGTCAGGCACGGTTTGTATGACAAGATTTACAGGGCCTGTCTCATATTACCTTTCGGAGAGGCAACAAATAGTCCTTGCTGATCTGTAGTTAATCTTACATGACTGGCTCAGAAACCCTACCAACACTAATAATAGACTGTGTGTGCTGCCGTCAGGAGGTTTGTGCAGAAAGGCACCGAGGAGCAGAGCCCAGTGTAAAAGAAAGCATAAAATAACTCTCACGGTGGACAGACCACGTCTTTTGGTTCATTAACTGACGCCTACCAAGGAAGCAGCAGAGTGACAGCACTATAGGAAATTAGGCTCATGGTTACCTGATAGATTACGACCCGGAATTTGTTTTTCCTCAGCATCTCCTCTTGTTTGGCTTTCACCTTCCGCACGCTGGCGTTCTGCCTCTCCACGCGTGCCCGCACCTCCTTGACGGTGGAGCTGACTTTGCGGGTTTTCTCCAGGACCTTGTTCACCGTGTAGCCCGTATTGCCGTGGGCCTGGGCCAGCTTTAACATATCAATCTGTATGGTCTTGATGGCGTTTTCCATCTCCCTGTGCCTCTCCTCTATCCTCTTCTGGCTCGCCTGCACACTGTCCACAATGTTGGCCACTTTGTCCAGGACTGTCACAATGGTGTAAGCTGCATCTTGTTCTTCTTCCTCCTCGAGGACGCTGGAGAGACGATTTTGGTGGGGTCTGTCGGCCTCCGAGGGGATTTCACGGCGATCCATTTTGCCTCCCTTCTGCTGGGTCGGTGGCAGGAGAAGTTTGGGTGATCCTGCCAGAACGATTCCGGCGCTGCTGCGAGGAGCCAAGGCGACAGCTGGCTGGGGAGATGCTCAAAGTGGGGCGTGAAACGCCGCTCCTGGAGCTCGGTCAAATACTTCTGACTACAAAATATCCACACATGATTGTTCGGATGCTTTCAGCAACGTGAAACCCCTAAAATTAGGAAGCAATGTCTGGAAAGGAACATACGTTTAAAGGGTCACGCTGCTGTGCTGATGAAGTTATTAGTGTTAATCCAGGGAAGTAAAGTAACTTACTAATTAAGCAGGAAAGCAAACTTGCATATTTTTAATGATCTACTTTTGTTTTCTTGTTACTGGAGTGCTTTCCTCCCAGGGAATTCAAAGAGTGGTCAGGAAAATGAACAAGGTTGTTTTTTTTCCAGCAAAACAACTTCAGGTCTTCAGCTTGCTGCAATTACCACATGAGGTAACAAATAAAAACACTAAACCAGAGGCAATATAGTGAAAATGTTGTATTGTGACATGCTTTTCCAGTTCAAAATGTTGAAAGCATTTTTTTTAATTGAACAAATCATTAAATCCTACATGCAAAATTCTGATAGCCTAAACTACATGTTAAAACATCTGAACACATCCTATTCACACTTAATCTTGGGATCTTTCAAACAACAACTAACAGTCTATTAATATAACTATGACCAGCAGACTAATTTGGATGGACTTACTTAGCTCTTAAAAATACTCTATACAAGAGCACTAGTAATTTGTTCACTTTTATTTTTTTATTATATTTTAATCACAAACACTATACAATTTGTATTGGAGGTGTTAAAACGTCTTTTCTTTAAAAAAGGTTAAGAAGTATTAAAACAGCTTTAACAGTGATAAAGCAGGCTTTATTCCAATTCTTTGTGATCATTTATTTAGCACCAATTTTTTACAATACCTAAATCTACTATGACCTACTTCTTTTGGACCTGTGCCATCCGCACTGTCAGGTAACTTCCTGAATTATGAAATTTATAATTTTTCCTCTTTAAAAATAAATTGTTGGAGCAATTTATGAAGATGGCAGTGTTTAAACCCAGCCCTCACCTTTTATAAATATGTTACAACTACACACAGCACACAGCTTCACAGTTCATGCGATAGGCAGTGTCTAAAAAATCAGTTACTAACTTCCAAAAACATTTAAATATCTACGGTATTTAAACACAGTGTTTTTCTAGTTTCTCATAAGAAAAGTAAGCTGTAAACATTTTTACCTTTAGTTCATGCCTTGTTTGCTAGGTAACGTGGACTTTTTTGTTGGTTTGTTGTTTCCTTTGTTTTTAATCTACAACCATTGGTGGCATAAATCTGTGTTCCCAAAAATATTACATTCCATGGATAAAGCACAAGTCTATTATATAACCATGTGATACAGATACAGAAAATTAACTACTGTATTCAAAAACATAAAAGTAAAGATACTAAACCAGTCCATAGCTGTTAGAGCTGACGCTTTCAGAATACAGACCAACATTGTTACACTAAAAATGTTCAAAAATAAGGCCTCTGAAATAAATATTTCCATTCTTTAAAAAAAGATATAATAAAAATGTACATCACATGGTCAATGTAGGTATAAAAATCACTAAGTTAAACCATTCTGGATGATGTATCTGAAGTGAAATGGCCTAGGTTTTGCTTCTGCCGACGTCCTCTATTGTTTTTGGGGCATTTTCTGTGACAGAGAGAAAGAAAAAGGAAGGCTGATTTTATATATGCCACATAAAACTAAGCCTAGCAATAACACAGTAACTTAGTTTCCTGCACTTAATAATCACAAGGAATCTATGAGGTGTGCTGACTGGGGTGATGATCCTGTTGTTTGGTACCAGGCTGTCACCTGGGGATGTCCAGGGGATCCCAGACAACTCAGAAGGGTGTTCTGCTTGAACTTGAGACCAAGACCAGCAAGGTGCTACTTCCTTCAGGCTTGATCCAGTAAAACACATGCCATGAATAATTGCATTGTCTTAACTTTGTACATATCTCATACTTAAAATCCAGTGGATAGTAAGACTGGATCAAGCCAGCCATTTAAAGTGCTGGACCTCCAGGTGCCCTGCTGCTCATGGCAGCACCTGAGATAGAGCCCACCCAGGAATCTCTGTGGGGTGACTCAAGAGATCCCTTTCTGCAAATGGATGCACAACTAAGACAGAATTCCGAATTCACAAAAGCCAGGAATTCTGAAGACAGGACTTCCTCAGTCAGTCAAATGGTGGGTGATGCCTGATGAAGCAATCTTGCTGGAATGGAGGAAGCCAGACTGTCCCCAAGAGCCTGTGAGCTTTGGAACCATCATAAGATGGCTGAAAGAGGGGGGCTGAGGAACCACAGCCTTCCACAGCCACTGCTTTGGACAGCAGGATCCAGTAGAAAAGGGATGACATCAGTTGCATGAGCCAAAAAACTCTTTTGACATGTGTAGGGGATGTTAGTTATGTGTACTTACACCTTCTACGAGGTAGGGAAGGAGGACAATATTGTTTGTTCATAGGATTGTCACTCTACATCACTGAGTTTGGGAATCCAAGCACTAATGAAGTAGCACAAAGTTTTACAGCCCAAAGCAACTAGAGCTGAAAAAGTGCAGGATGAGTTGAGGAGGAAAAAGCAAAAAGTGTAGGACTTCTTCATGCACCCATAAGCTAACTGATACATCCTTAACCCATGCCAGAGGCCCCTGTCTTCATTGGGTTCAAGGCTCTGAGCAAAGTGAATGCCTTGTCATAAAAAAAAATCCATGGATCTCATCTCAGTTTCATACGGAGCCAGAGTCTGAGGCAACTGAGAAGCTTGAACTCTGAGCTTCTGCATCTTTAATTTCATAAAATAGGTTCCCATTGACAGCACCTAAGAAGGAGACTAGCTGTACATTCATTTTTAGAAAGCATATATGGTGTGAGGGATACTTCTCTCTCTGTGCAACACCATTTACAGTGGTACAGCAGGGAACAGCATCTTGTCAACCTCTCTGGTTTCACTGTGTGGGAGGAGGGATCATAGCTTCTATAAGATATCAGTAATGCTTCCATAACTTCAGTGAAGGTCTAACACAGAAGCTGACCTTTTGGATCCATTTCAAGGCTTATCTATTCTGCTGGGTATTTGCTCTAGAGATTCAGAGTGGTTAGTGGTGGTTTCTGAACAAATGTGTGTTTTGTGGGGAAAAAAACTACAACTGCATGTTACATATACCTTCTGCTTCAGTCATTAGGCATTTTTTATGTAGGCATTTTAGTGTATAGGTTAAAGCACACAAAATTTGGGAGGTCAAACATTTAAATACAGAAAAAAGTGGATCCATACAATGTGTATTTTTTCACTTTTTGTCTTTACCTACCTTGTTATGCACATGACAATTGCAACTATAATGGCAATCTGTACAGCTCCAATTATTGCTGCAATAAGGACATGAGTAAGCTTTTGTCTGCTTGGGACAACATAAAGAATACTAAAGTCTGTCTTTTCACAGTGCTGTCCAGTATATCCTGATTCACACCTGAAAAAGAAAAGCAATATTTCACTGAATCTTTAATTTGACAACAGCCTTGTCATTCTGCAGATGAAATAAGGAGTCCTAGGTGACTCCAGCTGAGAAAGAGCTGGGGAGAAAGCAGGTGTGATAAAGCTTGGGTTGGGGAATGGTTTGAACTTCCACAGCAAGAGAAGAGACAGAGCAGATAAGCTCTGCTTGCCTGTGTCAGGTTACTGAAAACACTCCAGTGTGGCGAAGGCCTTGATTTGGCAATGGGAATACATGGGTTTGTTATTAAATTGAGCCTATATTTAGGAAGAATAAGGCAACTAGATGTAGATGAGGCAAATGACACACAAAGTAAGCATGCTCACTCAGATGCAATGTCAATATGGGACAGGAATGACAAAGACGAAGAGAAACCTTGAAAAATGGGGTAAAGGAAGATCCCTTTTCAAGCTGCAGCCTACAGAATTGGAATCCTGCACTGCATTTTTGTTAGACAAAGCAGGCATCAAACCCTCTTCTGCCTTGTCAGCAAACTGAAGTTAGACAGAGATCATGTTATAAAACCCAATGGCTCACAACTGTTCAACTGAGTTCATGGAAGAATCCATAAAAACTGGCAAGGGTTTGGGGAGAAATTGCTGGAGACAAAAGAAAAGCAGATACCCTAAATGGTACCTTGTCCGAGTAAAGCAGCAGTTATCTCAGTGGGAAATTCAGCAGAGGCAGCTTGCATTCAGTGATGTGTGTTCAGAGAATGGGAGATGTGCCAGTGATAAAGGTAGTATTAGAAACATGCTCTGAAGAAATTCAGGTTGCAAGGCAAGAGACATAGAAAACACAAGGAAAGGCAAGAGACACTCAAAGACACTGAGTTGTTATCTGCAGAACCAAAGGCCACCACTTACACCTCCAAGTAACTTCCTTGTACAGCTTGCCTTCAAAACTGACATCACTAAGGGCAAGTGAAACACAGAAGTGGCCTCCATGGAAAAAAAGCTGGAGAAGAATTACACATATGCAGGCAGAGAAGGAGGCATTTTGAAAACTCTATCAGATAGCCCTGAATGCAACACAGAATTAGTCTCACCCATCTGAAAGCTTTGTGTTAGGGTAGGAATTAATTCTGTTTGGAGGAATGAAATAATTACTCCACAGACCTGTGTCTGCTAATGCAACTCCTAATCCTCCTTTGCAAGCAGGGATAATGGCTGGGGTTTACATGTTCATAATCTTGTGATTCTACTTTCTCCTCCAGCCATGAGCTGCTGTGTAAGGAGTTTTGGTTCAGACATGAAACAAGTTTCAGTAAGAGCAGAATTATTTTTAAAAAAGCCCCATCTACTGTAAGGAAGCTTGGTAATGGCTAAGAAGGGAATCAAGAGAAACACCAGCACACAAGCAGAAATGGGATGGGGAATATGTTGGTTACCATGCAAAAAGAAACAACAAAGAGTACTTGCTAGTGAAGAGGACTGTGCTACTTTGCTTTTGTGTTCATCAAAGAAGGTAGCACTCAAAGTGTGATCAATGTGAGAATTGCTTTAAAGCAGAGGAGGCAAAACAAAGCAAAGGAGGCACAAGTAATTCAAGTGGTTTCCTGAGAAACACTGAAGCAACAGGCAATTATTGCTGAGAAATACTGAATGGAGATTCAGGAGTACTGAATTCCTGCACAGAATGCTTGTGTTAGGAACTTGTGGTAGTGGGATGAAATATTAGGCACTAGGAACAGCTTTGAAAGCATTCTGCTGCATTACTAAATGGCAAGATAATGCAGCATTAGTATAATAAGATAAAGAGAGGTCTGCATGTATTTATCGAAATATGCTGATCAGTCAATTAATTGAGTTTGTGTAATGAAGTTTAGATTTCTCTTCAAAACACTGAACTGTGCTTTCGTCAGGCAGACTTCTACAAGGACAGGGCAGAACTGCACTGCAAAAGAAAGGCAGCAGGAGATAGAGCAGAACCCATATGCACAAAGGCTACCAAGATAAATATTATTCATTTACTACCACATAACCTTCCTCGTACCTGCCTGCTGGCAGTCCTGGAGAGATGCTGTGCAAGGATTCATTGCCATCAGTGAAAGCAAATGTCCGAATTTGCTGTGTGCAGGTATTTTCTGCAGTTTTTAGGTCATCTGATACCTCACATATACCACTACCAGGAAATGAGGACCAAATTAAACAATGTATAGGCTAGATGTGTATGAGAATGCAAACCATTCAAAAGTATCAGTCTGTTCCTTGCATTCATCACTACCTTTTCTTTGCCAGAGAGAGAGATATTTTTTTTTCTTTGTTAAAAGTACATGATTTCTACAGCAGATTGATGTCAGATATAAATAATTTGTTTCCTTAATAACTCTGCTCCAGTACGAAAAACACATAAAGGAAACACATAAAGGACAAGACGGTCAGTATTCATATAGCTAAGAAAAACCTAAAGGAGATCTCACACTGACAGCCAAAAATTCTTGACTGGAACCACATGTTGTTTGTTGTGCTAGGCCCAGTTCTGAGATACTGTTCAGACTGTTAAGATAAGTAATTGGAGGTAGTAGTAGTAAATGTAATTACAAAATATAATTTAAAGGGAAACCACAGTAATTAGATTAATCAAAACATTGCCTATCAGTAATTATTAGAGTAATAATAATTATTTAAATGATTGAATAGTAATTGAATCATAATGAATAAATGACTATAAAATTAGCACCCTCCAGAAAAAAAATACTGAGAAATAAAAAAATCAGTTCATTCAGACAGGAATATTTTCCTTGATATAACTCAACTTAGAATACTTTTGAGGACAAATCCATCATAAATTGTGTTACACACAGCTCTAGATCAAAAGATTACTGTAGTCAAATAATGCTGCCTAACGCCCATCAAGATGGCATTGGGGATGAGCCTACTTTCTCAAGACATGCAAAGCCATGCTGAGCTCTCTTGGTTCTGTCCACAGAAAACAGAAAAACAAGTGCTATTGGAAAAGTGAAAATAAACAAGAAAGGGTCTTGGATGGGAAAAGGAATAACATAAGCTCTCAAATACTGAAACTGAGAGACATACTGGCTCTGTCTCTGGGCTTTGTGCTCCTGGGTCAGTGTGGAAGCCCTTATATTTTTACAGTGCAAAAAACCCCTAAATATCCTCTATCGACAAAGACCAAGGGGTAAAATGTTACAGCATCTAATGGATTTACAGATGAAGTTTCCAAAGCAAAGAAAAGCAAAGAGTTATCGCATCTTCAGCTACATTAATATGAAAGTAAAAGCTTGCAAGCTAAAAATTCAAGAGTGAAACCTCCTAATAAGTAGGGCACTACATGTTATTATGAAGTGGCCTTTTTCTAGAAACAACTTCTAAAATTAATTTTGTTTTCTGAGTAAGTCAAAGATCCAGAATTTAGTTGATGAAATGTAAATTAAAAATTATCTGCTCAGGAAATAAACTGAAACATTCAGATACCCTAGGAAACACCGAGTGGCTTAATAATGAGTCTAATGAGCTGCTAGATTGTACTGTAGAACAGAAGTGTGGGCTAAAGAATACTTTGCAATTTTCTGTTCTCTAGATGAAGCCTATTACTGTGAAACAGTGCAATAAATGTTAAAAATAAGACATCAATACTCTAGAGAGAGTTTATGACAGGAGCAATGAAAGGTACAGGTATTATATAAACAGACAGAGAGGTCAAAGGGGAAAGAGCAGTCACACAGAGAAGCCATGCAAGGCAATGGCTTTTTTTTTTTTTTTAGCTGTTTTCTCTAGACAGGATTTAGCAGATGAAAATATGTGAAAACAACACCAAGGCCACACTTCTCAGAGGGATTCATCTTCTGAACTACTTGACTGGCTGAGCCTGTCCTCTGAGCACTATCTCCTGCATGACTGGAGCAGCTGGGTGCTGCCCCACAGCATGGGGACAGAGCTCCTGTGCCACTGCTCAGATAACTGCAATTTCATCTAGAGCACATTTTGATTAAGCTTTACAGCAATTTCAAGCATGCTTTTGAGGCATGCAGGACTTACCGGCAGGAAGCCTTCTGAGTGGAATAAATGAATTCACATTTTCCATGTATACAGTACCCATTGAAGCTTTCTGAACAGGGTATGTGGTTTCCAATGTAAATGTCTTCTCTTTGATCACTGGCATCTTGAAAAGAAATATACATAAACAATTATAAATGGCTGCATGAAATTCATTAAAAATCTCAAGCAAGAATAGCATGTCCTTAAAAACTTGTAGTGAGTAGAGGAATACAGAATAACAAAGCAAAGGCTTAAGGATGAAGTTTCAAAGGCACCTACGGAGATTAGCTAGAATAAACTGCACTGAAAAAGGATCCTCAGAGACATATAAATATGCTTCTTATGTCAGGTTTCTTGAAAAGAGAAAAGTATTCATGACAGAAACAAGGCAAGTCAGGAAGATCAGCAGAAATTATGCCACTGGCACTGGGGCAAACAGTTTGTATATAGATGCAGAGAGCTCTCTCCCATGTCTAAATGGGGGTGGGGAAAAGACATTGAAGGATTAGAAAGATGCTAAACCACACTTTAGGACTACTGGGTAGGAAACAACTTGGTAAAGCCAAGGTCTAACTGGTCCCACCTGTCGTTATAGATGAAATCAAACACACAGACAGACTTCCTCAGAGAAACACTTAAACAGAGAAGGAATTTCAAAATATTGAAATGAGCTTAAAATACCCATTCCTTGGGGAAGTGTACTGGGTTTGGCTGGGATGGAATTAATTTTGTGCAGAGCAGGATTTGTGGTGCTATATTTTTGAATCCTGGCTGAAACAGGGCTGATAACACACCAGTGGTTTGCTGCAAGGTGCTTGCACAGCATCACTGCTTTCACTCAGGCCACTAAGCACATGGGTTGCAGGTGGGCAGAAGGCTGGCAGGGGACACAGCCAGGACAGCTGACCCAAACTGACCAAAGGGACATTCTGTAATGTACAGCATCAAGCTCAGCAATAAAAACTGGGGGTTTAGGCTTTCCAAGGTAGTTGTTGCTCAGAGGTCAGCTGGGCATCAGTCGGCTGATGGGATGTTGTGAGTGATATTTTTTTCTCCTTTTTTTTCTCATTTCACTGCTCAAACTGACTTTATCTTGCCTGATGAGTTTTTCTCATGTTTGCTCTTCTGATTCTCTCCCCCATCCTGCTAGGGGGAAGGTGAGGGTGAGCAAGAAGCTGGTGGATGTCTAGTTGTTGGCCAGGTCAGCCCAGCACAGGAAGGCAGTCCCTTCTGCCCCAACATCTTTCCTGCTTCTGTCATGTTAATAAAACTGTCTAAAGCTGCACACAGTTTCAACCATTCTTTCCTCAAAATTACTCTGTAAAAAAGTCCTAAACAAAGAAGTTGGTATTTCCAAATGGACTTCTCTAAAGAGCAGAGATCTCAATATGTGAGCTTAATTGCGGAATTATATTCATTTCCATGGTAATAGACTACATCGTCACAAATACAAGATTATAATGAATTGCAGGTGCAAAGCAAAAAGGGACTGTGAAGAAGTCTCTTATACAATTGTAGATACTTGAAATAACACCAGCAAGAAATAGAATGTATTTAAAAAGAGGAAAAAACCTGCATACTGCTGTTTTAGGTTGAACCTAATCATTTTCTGGAAGGTTTTCTTATTTTTTCCAGGAGAAACAAAAATCTAACTATTAAAGGTTTTAGATATATGGAAGCCTATTGTTTCAGGCTATGCCTCAAAGATACAGGAGACTTTTTAGAAGGGAAAAGCATTGCCTAATAATGAGAACACGTGTACCACATCCTGATGGAATAGACTAAGTCATGGCATGTCTAAGAGTAGAGAAGTGGGGATGGCTCATCCCACAGCTGCTGCCTTCCTCCTCCTCCTCCTTGTCAAAGCAGTTAACTACTGTCACATCTGGTCTCAGTCAAAGGCTAGTTTATAAGCTGCATTAGTCTGTCCAGAATGTCTGGTTTTAATGTATGTACTAATATAGAACCTGAGGCCCAATGAAAGATGCATCTCCTAAAAGGTGGTCACGTAGCTGCAGCCACAATGAGACAGAGGCAAAATTTCCACTGGGCAAAGAGACATTTACCCACCTATTGACAGAAATCCATTTTTAATTTGAGAGGCCTGCTAGATTGCTACAGAGCTTCAAAGTGAAAAATTTAACTGGTGTAGGAGCCTTGAAAGAGTGTCTGAATACAAGAGTTCAGATACTCCACAGAAGGATGCACAAAACCTGAAACTCTGATGCCTGTCTTGGTGTCATAAAACTAGCAAGACAGCTGACTCTGGGAAGAAAGACATTTCTGATGTAACTTTAGGTAGATACTTGTACTTCAGGAGAAGACAGCTGTCATGGCTATGGTTCTACAGACTAGAAGGTATTACACATTCAGAGAATAGGGTATAACAAGAGTAACTCACAGGAATTTAAAGCAAAAGTAGACAGAAGTGTGGTCTGTTTTCTTATCCCAGAGGAAAAAGTCATTCGAAGCACTTCAGTGAAGGTTCTCTGAAGAAAACCTGACTACTGCATAGAAAAAATTGCTAAGTATTTGCACAAGGTATATTCCCTCTGTGCTCATCATTTGCCAAACTTGACACTACAAAAGCTATACATATTAATAATAATTATATACAATGTTTTTTACGCTAACTGGATTTCAGGACCAATTTATATGCAATGAATAAAAGGCTGTAACTTCTGAATAGGAAGCAAAAGTGGCATTTCATTACATCACATAATAAGATCTATATTCCATTTGGTGCCTTTTATGCCTTCATAATGTAAGTGAAAATTGACATTAAATCATTTGAACTGGTACATTATATGGAGTGAAAATAAAGACAATTTGTGAAAAAGGAAAAGAACACAGGGAATGTTGAAAGCCGTGGTGGGATAGCTTTATTCTGGGGGGCCATGGGAGTGCAAACCAGTATAAGGAAAGAAAAAAATTCAAGACTAGAACTAACAGAGAGAAGATACTGACACCTCACAACAAAATGTGCATTAAGACCAGCTCTGAGAAGAAACAATAGCGAGTTACAGTCGCTGGTGATTCCCTCCTGTGTGGAAAGGAAGCATCCATTTGCAGACCAAACCTTCTTTTCAGGGAAGTTTGCTGCCTCCCTGGGGCCCAAATTAGGGATGGCACCACAAGACTGAAGAACTTAGTACAACCTTCAGACTACTATACATTCCTGCTCTTTCATGTGGGTACCAACAATAGAGCAACAAAAAGTCTGAGGTCAAACAAAAGAGACTATACAGAGGATTCTTCTCTGGGAAGAATTATTAAAATTCTGAAAGCACAGGCTGTGTTTTTCTCAATCCTCCTAGAAATGGGGGGAGATTTTTTAAGAAATAAGCATGCCCAAGATATCAATACCTGGCTCCAGGATTGGTGCCTCCACCAAAACTTTGGGGTTTTAAACCACATAAGAGACTTTGAGACACAAGGTATGCTGTGATATGATAGGCTCCATCTCTCCTGAAGGGGAAAATGTGCCTTTGAGCATCAGATGATGAGTGAGAGGCCTATACACTAAGATCAGTGGGGGAAAGTGATACCAACAGCATTGTCATAGGTAAGCCAAGAGCTGCTATGGCATTACCTGAGGGTGGCAATGCTAGTAGGAACTTTTGCACTACTCCTAGAACCACGGGAGGCTCAAGAGCACATCTGAAATGTTTGTACATCAATGCACATAGTATGAGAAACACATACAATGAACTAGAGACACTGATTAGTTCCCAGACCAATATCATTGTTACTAGCAAGACTTGGTGGAGCAAGTTTCATATCATACCATACCATACCATACCATACCATACCATACCATACCATACCATATTCTGTTCTATCAGTGCAATTATTTGTGAGAGAAAGAGGGTTAATACATATGCAGATATTCTCTTTCATAATAACTTGAGAAAGACAGAGGCATTTTGTCCTGTAAAGCACACTTTCAGAAAGAGCCATGACATACAGAAGCATATTTGTTCTGAGAATGCACCTAATGCACACACATAATAACTGAGCAGAAAGTAAGACTCTGCCTTATTTCATTTATACAAAGGTTATTAAAGATAAGGTAAGGTTCATGTAGGTAAAACATTTTCAAGCAATGTGATTCAGCAAATTAGTTTACTGAAAACATTTAAAAACAACCTAACAAATACAGTATCTGCCTTTTTGTTTCAGAAGCTAACAGAAAAGATGGGGTCATGGGAGAGGAGGCATGTGAATATTCACTATGGTTATTCACTATGGCATTTTTCAGTATGTCTTTTCACTTGTGTCATTTGATCTTTGATCAGGAATGTCACAGCCTGATGTCTTCCAGCAATGCAGTTTTCCTGGGGGGAGTCTAACCCTGTGATGGCTGCACAGGGTGGGGAGCAGCTGGGCATCTTGAAGGAATACAGCAGGCAAAACTCACAAACCATTCACATCTCCTTCTTGCCAGCCTTGCAACATGCTGTAAGAAAGAAGCTGTTCCCAGGTCTGTCTCAGTTACAGAAATCAAAGCTCTAAGGCAAACGAGAAGGGATTTGCATGCACTGTTTTCTCATCTTGTGAAACCATAACCAAATCAGCACAAAGTCAGCACAGTACCTTTCACCTCTGGCCGATACTGCATGCCATCGTCTTTCTTTCCAACTGCATTTGTTTCATCTGTTTCTAGATGATAAATACATGCATGGGTAGCTATTAGGAAAGGCTTATTTCCAGGTCACTACATGTATGTCATTAAAAGGCCAGAATAATATTCAAAAAGTGTTTCAATTGCAATAAAACTAGACACGTTCCCACATTGTTCCTTTTTATACAGTCAGGCTGGCAGCACTTCTCCTGGTCAACAACAGAGTCAGTAAGCCCAGCATCCAGACCAACATGTGGCATACCTCAAGCTGCAGATTTTAAACTGAAAACATTTCCATGGGATGGGCCGAGGTTATTTTGGTGACAGTCTGTTCGGGATTTGAAACTGAGTTACATATCTAGATGTCACTGGCAAAGAGCTGGTAGAAAGCTGTTATTTCCACTAGAAGGTCCTAACTGCAAGACCCCAAAATTGAAGTCATGTACAGAATTAACTACAAAGCAGTGGACCATTCCAATACTGGAAGAGGAAATGGATAAATGTGCCACTGGAGCCAAACTTGACTCACCTTGGAAGTACATTGTACAGCACACAGCAGCAAGAGGGAAGATGTCTCCCCCACTAGTATTACTCTTGCTCTCCTACTTTTTTACCACCCCCTCAGGTAAGACCCACTGGGAGTTTTTGCTGTCTTTGCAGGTAGGAGCAGACAAAGGAAGGTAATGTAAACACAGCATGTATGTAGGGTAAACATACCTCTGCATGGGGAACTCTAAAATACAGGCAAGATGTTCACTGATAACTGGATCAGTGACTTCTGATCAAAAATGGAAAAACTCTACTAAGCCTGCTCATGTCATAATTTACATTTACCAGAAAACCAAAATTAAGCCTACCTGAGCAGTGTCCAAGATGTCTGATGTCAATCTGCTCTTGCCTCAGACATGATGCTTCTCTAACAAAGCACGGATTGTTATAGGAACTTCCATCAGAAGCACATACAGGATTAAAACTGTATCCACTGCAGTCTATATTACATACACACCTGTTAATGGAAACACATGGCAGAACAAAATTGACATCCAGCAAACAAAAAATTAAGTCATGTTGAGTCCTGAGTAAACATTAGCTCACACACTAATACCAGGAGAGAAGAGGGTGTTGCATGAGGTTACTGAGGAATTCTACATTCTGCTTCAAAGCCTGAGATGTCAAAATTATGAATAGGTCCTTCAGTGTGCTTTTTAATAATGTAGTGATGTTTATTTTACTTTTACTGCAATATCACTAACATTGATTAACACCTGAAAATTGATAACACATCGCTAGGAAGATTTACTACATTAATACAAGAGTTTGTGAAGCCTATTCTCCATTGTGAACAAAACCTGATGAATATTCTATTTTTGGGGGGCTGACAGGATCCCTGAAGAGGAAACAAAATGAAAAGGACTCTATTTCAGAAGCTGTGCAGAATCAATATGCTTGGTTGTCTTTCAGCAAGGCATCCATTCAAACCTTTGAACATTAACAGTGGGTTTATTATGTTGTTTTTAAAACAGAATTATGCAATCTGAATTATTTCATAATACATCCAATTGACACTTTGGTTATTTTAGACACAGCATTTTCCATATAATTTGCAACTAGAGCTAGTAAAATTAAAGTGGGAAAATTTATGACCTAGCATGTAGCTAGCTTCTAACCAACCAAATAAACGACAAAGACTTAGATAGATCTAACCTGTTTTCTCTTAAATAACTCTGTTGCCCCAGCAAAAAGTCCTGATATTTTATGTGTATAAATGGCACAGAAAAGTTTTCAGCTTCCTGAGTCCCACACTCCCCCTCATTTATTTTAATCAATATTCCCATTTTAACTGGATCTCTATTTTTTAATGAAAGCTTCTCTGTGTGTTTCCCATTGCTCTGCAAGCTCTGCTCTGCCTCTGGACTGGCAAAAGTAAAAAAATCCAGAAAGTGTGGCTGCAGAACAAAGGACCTAGTCCAACTCTCCCTTAAGCTGTTTCTGATGCTGAGAGACCAGAAAGAGCCAATCTGCATCTTCTAAGATGGTGGCAGTGGGCATGTGGGTCCCCTCCTTGCCAGAAAGGACAGAGGGACATAGTATGATGCCCTACACTGAGGGAACGTAATACGATTACTACAAGTGGCTTTTAGCTTCATCTTGATTTACTCTTTTAGGAGATGGGGTGGGGAAAAAAACCCAATCTGCCAACCTGACAGTTTTTAAATGTTCTTTTCTGCTGTTCCAGGTACAACTAAATGATTAAATAGCCATATGTGTGCCACAAATCAGTAACAAATTCTGCAGCTGAACTTGATTCTATGCTGTAGAAACACTAAAGATGGACAGTGTACTTTCTTCTCTTCCTCTTGTTCCACAGCACGAAAACCTTTTGTTATCTAAATTTAAAGATGCTATTTTTGCCAGTAATATATCAAGCCCGTGACCTTCAGAATGTTGCTAGACAAAATAATATCTCTAGTGCAAAGTTTTTAACTGCACCTACTGATAGCAAAAAAAACCTGCCCTAGGAATGAGTCTCTTCACTTCTTAGGGACCTACCTCAAAGTGCTCATGAAGGTGTTAAATATCAATGTGAGGAACATATGGAAACCTTTCTTACTAGAATTGGTAATGGCTGCAAACCTTAGACCCAGGAAAAGGAGGACTATTTTGCTTACATGCTCCCCCATGATTTTAAGCCTAATGAGGGGGTTTTTAGGATTCACTAGATGCAAATAAAAGTCTGACAGCTCAGCAGTCTGCACATTTACTGACACACATGAGCAGAGAGTTATTCCTAATTTGTATGACATTGGCTCTGTGCTGACAGCTATCTTCACACAGCCTCAGCTCTTGGAAACCACCAATGCCTGAGCGCACCCATCCTTGTCACATCTGAGGACATGGGTATATATATCTCCAGACAAACTCCATTTGTATTTCTGTGCCCAAACAGCTCTAAATCTGTCTGTACTTACCAACCAAGGTTTGTAGCATTATAATTACTTTTGGGTTTTGTCATTCCTGGTGACAAAAAAGGTGACTTTTTGAAAACAGTTTTCTGTTTCTCGTGGTGGCATTGCAGGCTAGAGTTAAATCTGCTTGGAAACTGCCTACATTTTCATGCTTCACTGTGTTAAGATTTAACACCTAATGTTAAATGTTAACTTTCTTAGCATTGCCAAATTCTTGTTTTGGGGGAAGCTGTGAATTCCTGACCCCATTTATCTGATAAACACTCTCAGGCTTAGCTCTAACCTTTGATGTGCAGAAAGTAATTTCTCAACAAAATTTTTAAAGTAGGAAAATAATAATTAAAAAAAAACAAACCAAAAACAAACCTGCAAGAAAGGAGCCTGTGACATGTCCACAAGGGCTGGGGCAGCATGAAGCAGCTGAAGGCCCCTGATTAGCTGCTATGGGCTCACAGCTGCTTGCTCAGGTTGGAGCTGGATGGAGCTGTGACTGCCAGAGGTGGGACAGTGACTGCCAGGGGTGGGACAGTGACTGCCAGAGGTGGCAAGGTGACTCCCAGGAGTGTGAAGGTGACTGCCAGGGGTGGGAAGGTGACTGCCAGAGGTGTGAAGGTGACTGCCAGGGGTGGGAAGGTGACTGCCAGGAGTGGGAAGGTGACTCCCAGGAGTGTGAAGGTGACTGCCATGGCTGGGAAGGTTCCAGCCTGCATCTGGCCAGCTGTCAAATGCCCCTGGCACAGCAGACCCCCCAGCAGCTGGCAGACCCATGTGCTTTCCACCCACAGGGCCAGCACACCACATCTCCAGCCAGGCTCTCGCTGGACAGACAGACCAGGTCAGATGGTGGGACATGCTCCTGCTCTTTGGGCTCCAGGATCTGCCCTTGCTTCTAGTATTGGAGCCACTCCCCTTCCAAGCCCACTTTGTCCATCCAAGGGAGCTGCTTTCCAGGACAACTCTTCTCCCCAGAGCCCAGGCCCTGGGTTTTCCAGGCTAAGCAGCCCATCTGCAGACGTGCACTGCACAACCAGATTCACAGCTGCTGGCTCTGTCTCACAGCTCTTTCTTAACTAGAGGTTTTGGGGTCTGACACGTGTTTTGCCCAGGCATAACCCAACATTTACAACCAGTCCATGCTCATTGCAGCTCAGGAGTTCCAAGGTTCTGTGTCAGACTTTCACCCAGACATCTGCTTGATGCCATCAGCATCTGACTGATGATGATGTGACTGTGACCATGACACCAGATGGTATGTCTGGCCTTCACCTGGCCATTTAGTTACAGGTGTAGATACATTGACAGAGCTCCCTGACATGTAGAAGCAGGTGATATAAATATACTTCAGGATAAAAAACAGCTGCTGCACTTAAAAAAAAAATCATTATTCCAACAGAAAAGCCTGAAGTCATTGAGGGGTATTAAAGGGAACAAGTTAAGGTGAGGATATGGAAGTGTTTAAGGCCAGGTTGGAAGAGGCTTTGAGAAAGCTGGTCTAGGGGGAGGTGTCCCTGTCCATGGCAGAGGGGTTGGAACTTGATGATCTTTAAGGTCCCTTCCAACCCAAACCATTCTGTGCTTCTATGGCTTCTCAGATGAAGCAGGGCAGAAGAGAGGGACCCAGAAGCCCACGTTAGAAACCTGTACTCATCAGAGAGTCCGTGTGGGGTGCAGTGAAGCTCTCCACATTCATAGACCCAAAATGGATCTGCTGGAAGTGCTGAAGTGGGAGATGGGAGCAATGAAATGTGTGGAGTGCTGCTCTCAAAAGAAAACATGAAATTAAAGTTATTTTAAATTTTTTGGTGCTTGTGAAGGAAGGTATAACTGTGGGAGAGGGAGCTGCTGCTCTCATGCTGCACATCATACACATTGAAACAGGGAGCTGAGTCCTTGCAAGAGGACAGCACCACCACCACCACTGACTGAACCAAAAAAAACAGCTCAAGAAAGCACTGAAAAGATTCTCAAAGATGCTATGAAATATTGAAAATGTGGTATACCTTGAAAACAGAAACAAAAGCTTGATCTTGTAAGGATGCCAGAAAATCCACCCTCTTTAGTGACAAACTTCCCTCACCAGCCAGTCTGAGTCCTAAAGTCAGACAGACATCAGAGCCCAAGACTACCAAGCACAACCCCCAGGGCTGCACCCAGCCCACAGACCATACAAGGAGCACATGAAGTAGAGAAGATGCAGCAAACAGCAGTAAAAGTGGGGCCCTGAGGGGCAGAAATCTTAATGGGGCTCTGTTTTGCAGGCAGAAGAAACAGTGCTAGGCATCACAGACTGTGAGCTTTGCTGTTCTTCACATTTGAGTGAAACTGGATACAGAATTTAAGTCCCATATTGTGATTTGTTTCCCAAAAAATCCTGATTTTGCCGGAAAGAGAGCAGGAAGAGAGCAGATGACAACACGGAGAGCTGCTTAGGAACACAGGGCTGAGATCTTGAAGGAGGAGCAGGGATATGATGGAGGAGCACAAGAGGGGTTGCAGGAGGAGAGGAGACCTAAATTACAGAATTTCACCTTTCAAGCACTTGTTTTCACTGCTGCCTTAGCTCCCACCAGCACTGCATCCATGTACAGTGGTCCAAGAGAGCAATGCCACATGCAGCTCCCCGAGCTCAGCCATGCAGCTGTGGTCACTGGCACAAAAGACAGATGAAGAGCATTGAGGCTGGACTGCCCCTGGGCACCAGCACACAAAAGGCACTAGCCTGGAAACTTAACTTCAGGGGCAAGGGGATGCAGAGGTTTTGATCATGTTTCTGATTTTTTTTTCTCTGGAAGCCTGTAATGCACTGGGGAAATAGGGCATGGCCCTGAGCACAAGAGGCACGCTTCCTATCTTAGTCTTTCCTTCTTACCCATGACTACACAATTTCATCTGAAATTTTGAAAAAATAGAATACAATTCCACATGAGCACATCCCCAGCACAAAAATACACAACTGGAGAGAAGGGAAATAATATGCAATAGAATGAAATTCTATAAAACACAACGCAATGGAAAGCCGGTATCAGCAATTTCAGTTAGGATTTTAGAATATGTAGAAAAGGTATTTTGAACAAAATTTTCTACCCTACTTCCACTCACTTTAAAGATGTATTAAAACACTATCCTGTATTTGTTGAGACAACACACAGCTTTGATTCCCTAGTTACCTGAAGTAATAAAAATGAGGTGTGCTGTATGCATGTGTTTGATAGTGTAGACAGGTAGGTACACAACAAAATTACTCAGATACAGAACCTCAATTTCCTATTTATATAGAAATTTTGTTTCCCTTTTATATAGGAACTTCTTGTGTGAGAGCTGAACCATCTATAACCTCTTGAAATGCTGATATTTTGAACCCTCAGTATGTTTTCATAAATGCTAAAGGCTGGTCTGAGTTTGGATGGCTGACACAACCCAAGGAGACAATAGCATATGCTGATGTCAGTCATACATAACTGTAGAACAGCATCTTGTATTTAAGCTTCTAGTGAAAAATGAGGTTTAAACCTAGGTCTGAGATGCTTTCATGCTGCAAACAGACCTGGAAGATGAATATGGGACAGCTACAGCTGAGGTGAGTAGCCAGTCTGACTCCTGGGGTCACGTGTAAGAAACCACTTGATACTGAGTGAGGACTCTACAGCCTGAGCCCCAAAGCCACTCTGATGTTGGCTTTGGTATGTGTTTGACAACATAATCCTGCTTGGTGCACAAAAAAAATAAAGAAAAACTGCCAGCTGGCATCTACAGCCTGATGTATGGCTGCTCAGCTCTACCTTCAGAAGAAAAGTGTTAGTCACCTAAGGAAAATGCACTTAAAAATTTGCACTAAGGATATCTTGAAAGTGCTTGATGCTTCATACCAGAAAGAAGTAAAGGTGTGCTTCAAGTATTTGCTGTAACAGCTTGGTGTAAAAGCCACACTGGTATAAAAGGAGTCAGAGCACAAGATAACAAGACATGATAACCTTCCTATTGGCTTTAACCAAAAGGACTGAAACAGGTAGCTAATTCTCCAAGTCGATGTCCCGCTAAAGAGGGTTGCTGCTCAGTGTCCTCAACAGATCTTTTTTCTCTCTTAGCTCTGGAAAGTCAGCAGGACCTGTTCAGGTGTTTCCCTGATGCACTAGGCTACACAGAAAACAAAACCTTAATTTTGTCACCCATCCATCATCAGAGAGTTGACATACTAAGAAAAAAAGGCACCAACTTGCTTTCCAGAATCAAACCAAATTTCAGAATTCCTGTGACAGCATGCTTTTAGAAGTTGCATGGGCTTTGTTCATTAACTCCATACATTAAACAGAAAAGCATTTCAGTTTCAGAAAGTAAAAAGTGCTATAATTAAATAAAACAAAAATGTTAGGTGCTTTTAATAAACAGGAAATAAGAATGTACAGTTCATTTATACAGGGCTACTAGGAATAACAGAGAAAATGTGTTTAGTAAAACGGTGACAAGTTTGAAACAAGCTCAGGCTGTGAGAGCACTTGCTGCTATCAGTAAATTAATTAGATCCCCAGAGATGAGAACACATTTCAAGGCTCCTTTTTATTTTCAGGCTTCAAGGTGTACGTGGTTTTTTCAAGTTCTGTATGCTTAAAACCCATGATAGATAAAAAGAAAAGAGAGATAAAAGAAAAAAGGAAAAGGAAAGGAAAAGCATTACGGACTTGTGGAGTGGGATAGGATACTGAGAGAGACTGGCATTTCCAACCAAGATATCAGACTGCTGCATTTGTGCCCATGGGGAATTTGCTCTCAAATGTGGGGGTTTTTTGGCCTGGCTTCACAGAGTGCTGCTTGCTACCCCTTCCCAGTAGCTGGCAGCAACAGAAAGCTTTCTCAGGTACCCACCTATTTACAGGCACATCTGCTTACAAATGTAAAATGTAAACACTAGAGTAAAAGAAAGTGTGTGAAATGGCCACAAATGGGTAAGTGCATGGTTGGTGGAATAAATTTTGGTGAATTGAAACAGAAGAGGTGTTGCAATTGCAGTTAAGAAGATAACCATGTCGAATGAAGGATTACCCTTCAATTTGATGTTTCTCCCCCTGTGTGCTAGTCTTCCCAGGTGAAACCTGAACTAAGAAAATCTGGATTTCAAAGTGATTTCTCTACCTGTTCAACTAGAGTTGTACCTTCATTAGGTTTGTTTAAAAACCCCTTAGCAGCACTGAGAAGGTAAGGGCAAGAGAAGTAGATTTCAATTCTACAGGCTGCTCTGTGTTCTGCTTGAGCTGCCTGTCAGCTTTTACTTCTACCCAGCAATGCAGAACACCCTTTAAATACCATAAGTTTCATGTACTTTTCAGCCATCCCTCCACAGAAAAAAATTAGTCCTTATCTGTAGTGGGCTTCTAGAAGTATATGTGGGGAACTTATGCTTGTTCTCACAAGACCTAACACTCCCTCCACTCTTGAATAACAGAAACCTTCAAAGACTTAGCACACGTTCTTCAAAAATCATTAAAAATATACATTAAACAAAAAAGCCTCGATTATTATCCATCTAGGATCTATTCCATTTCTTATTCGTAAGTATAATGAAAAGACCATTTTGCTATTCTTTTCACATCAGGATTTCCTGTAGCCCTATTATACATGATTCAGTAATCCCACACAATCCTAAATCCCTTGTTTAGGTTCATTTCCTCTCTTGGTTTTGTGCCTCGTTTTGCACACAGGTACTTAGAATGTTTTTCTGCTGGACCAGAAAGCTGTGAATTGTATTTACACAGGATTAAGACACCCTTCCTTGTGAACACCTACATATGGTATCATATCCTGAAAAGGTCAAAAAAAACCCAAATCAACCCAAAACTTGGCTATGGTAAATGAGCGAAAAAGTGGCCAGAAGAGGTAAGTATAAACCAATGGGCCATACTTCAAACAGACCAAATCTTTCCCTGGAAGACACACAAGGCAGAGGCTGGGTCTTTAAAATGTCCATATTCTTTTTTCTTCGTGTTAACACTTATGAATTTCAGGTTTGTCCATTGTGAAAATAAACAGTATGTAAATTATAGGCCAGTTGAATCAATATGTTGCTGAGACACATTTTCTTTCTGAAGCATACCTCGTAAAATCTTATTCTCGAAAGGTCTACTTGGGGATCAGTTGCCAATCTTTCTTGAGAATCTACATTAAGAGTCAAAACAGGTGTTTGACAGTATAGTACACTGAGCTAAAAAAAAAAAAGACTTATTGTGCTCAGAGCCACATTTCCATATTTTCTCTGTTAAAAAGCAAAGTATAGGTAAAACTGGGATTGTGACACATTTGAACTTTTACAGTGAGGCTATGTTTAAGTTAATGATTTCATTATCAAAGAGGAAAATAATAAAAATAAGAAAAATGTTATTTTAACTTATAATTAATTAAATTTATTCTAGCCATTTAGGGACCGGAGGAAAGGAAGGTTGTTACTGAGCATTAGATGGAGACCAAAGTGACAACCGAAGTGGAGCCCTGATAAGTTGGAGGAACCTCCTGAAGTCTGAAGATGAAGGGAAAGCCAGGGGACAGACTGGGGGTGGGGTGGTGGGGAAGCAGCCCTGCAGAAATAGACCTGAGGGTTCAGAGGAGCAGCAGACTGAGGGGCTGCATCACAGCCTGGTCCCCAGCAGAGGAAGGGAAATGGCTGTTGTAAAACAAAGGTCATGGCAGAAGTTCTGATGGTACACAAAGAAGTTATTCCTCAAAGTGAGAGCAGCTCAGCCCCTGAACAGACAGCCAGATACCAGTTTGCCCTTCATGAAGATGGTCAGAGCTCTCCTGGAGCAGCCCTTGAGGAATCTGATTGAACTATATCCCTGGCTGCAGTGCACAAAGGGAGTCTGGACCAGATGACTCCTAAGAGATCACTTCCAGCCCAAACCATTCTATAGTTTGTGATTTCATTCTGAATATTACTCCCCTGAAAATAAACAACATACTTTAAAAATGCCTTTTAAAGCAACATTCCTTCCAGTACTTACTAGATGTTGGTGCATTGTTTTATTTGGGTATCTAGCAGTGTTTTGACACACAGAAGAAGGAGACAAATCACACAAACAAGTGTAAGAGCAGAGGATATAACTCTTCATAAAGCAATGCCACTTTTTATGTTGGAAAGAGACATCACATCTCAAGAAAAAAAAGTGAGATGAAACCTCTGTTCTTCAATTGATTCAGTATACTTTAAATGTTAATATTAAAACAGTGTACCTCTGAATTCTTTACATTTACTATAAATAGAATATATATACTATATTTAATAGATAAGTACTAAAATTTCCTCCCTTACTCTGTATGGAAAGAGCATGTGTAAGAAGAAAGTTGTGGAAAAAAATGACCATGTAATAGTAAGAAGCTTAAAAAATATATATACAATTCAGGACCATTTAAAAATTAAGGTCTTAGGAAGAAATGTATATTCTTAAGATCCCATCTTTCTAATCACAATAACAAAAAACCCAAATCCACAAGTTCAGAATATCAGTTTCTTTGGCAGCGCTGCAGGTGGCTATTGTAAAAATAAATAAATAAAGTTGTTATGCTCTCACTAGACTCTAAACGATAATTTCAGTTTTAATCATATGCAGTAAACTGAGGTATCCTGTTGTTTAGAAGCCTTATAAAAACTACACTGAAAGTTATTCATCTGAGTTTTTCAAAAAGTCACTTACACACTGCTTTCACTGAAGGAGTTGATTTAAGTGTTACACTGATGAAAATTATTTTATAGACAGCTCTTTTAAAATCTGTTTTGTGTTCATACTGTATTATTCTAAGTGTTTCAATATTATTCATCTACCATATTCTGATTGTGTACTAGTAGGGTGATCTATTTCTCTCTACCACATGAACAATCAGCAGAACTGAAAAGTCCAGTTTGTGCTAAGAAGAAACAGCAGTCTGGTTAGCCCAGAATATATCAACAGCAAGTACTATCTGTTTGCATTGGTGGCCCATAGGATTTACACCATCATATCCAGGTGGCCCCACACTGTGCACTGCCACCTACATTTCCACTTCTCTACCTGATTTAATTTCTGATTCAAAATTCTAGCAGAAAATGCTCACCACCCTCATAGTCTATGTCTTTAGGCTTCTGGCCAGTTTCCCACAAAAAAAGCTCAAATTTACCAACCTTATGTCCTTTCTCACTCCTCTGCAAGGCCAGGTTAAATGGGACTTTGAGCAATGTGGTCTAGTGGGAAGTGTCTCTGATTATGCAGGGGTATTGGAACTAGATAACCTTTAGGGTTTCTTCTAACTCAAACCACTCCATGATTCCACGTTTTGCACCATTACATGTAATAGGCTGTCTTTTCATCACAGCAGAAGAAGATTCTGATGAGACAGACATTTTGATGGGCAGGGTAGAAAGGGAGCTACTGATTGGCCTGAGGATGCAGCTTTGCTTTTCCCATGGCATGTACAACCTACATTTTGGTTTTGTCACTAAAGGGGAAAAAAATCCCATGGCCAATCCACGTGAAAGCTGTAGTCTGCATCCTGTTACCACAGACCCACAGAAAAAACACAGTATGGACAATATGCAGAGTATGCATTTATGCAACTTAAGACTAGTGTATTCAGAAGTGACTTTCTATGCTCTTGAAAAGTCTGCCTATAAAGTAACAACTCTTTAAAACACTTTTAAGTTCTGTGAGAAAATAAATACAGAGAAATATATTTCTGTGATGTTTCCTCAACCTGATTCCTTTCTGCATTTAAATAAAGACAGAATGCACTGATTTGCATAGAGTTGAACATTCATTTTCTAAGTATGGCATGCTGTTTATAACAATCATCTCCTCAGACTTTATTTCTTTGTCTCAATCAGTCCACTTAAAATCAACAACAAAATTTTTTGCAGCAGCAGTGGAAATTACAAAGTTGTTTATATGTTTGCATTAAATTTACTATGCATTGCAACTGCTTCTGGTTTAGATAGATAATGTTTCTGAGAAATGAAATAAAATTAAAATACAAATCTATAACTGTACAAAGCCTCAGTTCTTCAGACTGTATGTGATTGTCTCCAATAAAGCGTATGTAGCAACTTTGATCAGAGATAGTGATAGTGCTTTAATGCCAAGCATGAAAACTAAAAATTCATAAAGTTTTCAAGGGAGAAAATATGATTTAAGAGCAACAAAAAATTAAAGTCACTAGCTTGTAACATGGAGTGCACCTCAGCTGCGGGCAACTGAACTTGTTTAAATTTGCTTTTAAAAAGCACTGGATTTGGTAACAAGACAGAATAATTTAGGCTTGAAGGGATGCGTAGAGGTCATCTAGTCCAGACCCCTGTTCAAATGTGGCCCAGGGGTGTGCCTGATCAGGTTCAGACCAACTCCATGGATGGAAACTCCACAGCTTTGTGACACCTTGTGTCCGACCACCCTCAGAGTGGAAACATTTTTCATTCTACCAAAACTGGACTCTCCAACTCACACCCATCTCCCTTCACACTGTCATGGTGCACCTCCAAGAAGGATGGACTTGCTTAGACACCAGCAAGTCCCACTTTAAATACCAGGAAAGTACAAGCTGTTGCTTCTATGGTCCTGCTCCTCCTTCTTTGTTGCATGAATCATCCTACAGTTTTCCCTGGAACTTTCTGGTGCTGCCACTCTTTGAGTAGAACGTCCACGTTCTTCCAGGCCCTGAAGACAAACCACAATCCATTTGGACTAAAACTGTGTTTAGCAGGATTTTTCTGTTATTGGGAGAAAATCTGCCTATTCTGTGTCCCAGCCTGTTGTGGCTGGCCTTTGGCAGGTCCTGAGATTCCTCATGAACGCTAGCTCATTTACTTCAAACCACTCAACACTATGTGGTATGGCTCTCTCCCATTCCACCAGTTCACTGCCTGTCTGCTGCCTGATCATTTAATCCTTAACCTGGATTCTTTATTCATAAAATGGGAGTACAGATACCTTTTGGCTTCTCAAGGCCAGCTGGAAAAGAAAGAGATGATATTTCTAAGGTCTCGGACTGTACCGCTTAGAAAAGAGGATGAAAAAATGCCTAATTGTGTATTTACTGTATTAGCACCTCATGAGTATGGTTTGAGATGATCTACTGAACACAGGGAACAGTTCAGTTAACTCATTCAGTTACTACCATGAAACAAAATCCTCTTAAAATGCCTTCCATAATCACATGGATATTAAATACTTTAACATCACAAAGTCCAAACAAGTGCTATCCAGATCTAAGAGGTCTACTTAAATGGAACTGAAATGTAGTTTGTCGCTCATAGAAATTACCCCACTATCCAAAAAAGTTAGAGGCCAAAGTCGTGCCTTAAAAAGGAATATCAAGAGCGTATATTTATGAAATTAGGCTTCTTGTGTGATTTGTTAGAACTAGGGTTGATAGTGGATGCATGATGGTGTAAAATTAAATAAAAAATAGTACGAACTGAGCAGTGCTTATACAAGTCTTATGAAAGGTATTGTCAATAATTTTATATATCTTGAAAATGTATAAAAAATACATCAAATTACCATGTTGAAACCCAACAGGAAAATTAGCACAAATGAGACATAAAAATTGTTAGGAGATGCTCTGCTTGTGTTTCACAAACAGATGGTTTCAATTCCATATTGTTTTGATTTTAGGAAAAAAAGGAAGTCTACTCCTAACTTCTTAACTTAAGCAAGCCCATGACTTTCTATGTGACTTGTTAAAATTAAACTTGTGAAGGCAATCTAGGTTATCAGAGCCTGATTTAACCTAAATCTAAACAGACAATGCATATAACTAAAGCCTATTATAATGGTCAAAGGTATTGGGGGGAAAAAATAATTAAATTATTTAGGTTGGAAAACTGGCAAAACTGAAAAAATGATCTGATAGATTGTCACCATCCCTTAGGGAATATTTTCTACATAAAAGTTTTTGTTTCCACATATTTATTTTTTTTAATGAGGACTAATTAAAAAAATCTTAGGGGCAAAAAAGCACTCTCTTCCTGCGTTAAGAAGCAGAAGCATGTCTTCATTTTATATAACATGTCAGAAATAAACCTTCCCCTTTCCTCAACTTTATCCCAACTCTATTAGAGATACTACATAGCCACAGGAATGCCAACTCTGCAGCTATATAATGACTAGGCAAGCTTTTACTGACGTCAAATGCTTCCAGATTGATATTCCAAAGCCAAAAATACATCTCAGAGCATATAACAAGCAAATCTATACCTATCTTGCCAGTCAAAAATGAAACAGACCAAGGCAGTGCTGCAGAAAATTATTAGTATAAAAACCAGCTACAGTTCATTTGTCTCTTCACAAAAGAGCAAATTTACTTCAGTTCTATGACATTTTATGAAAATGAAAAGTATCATACTAGTATTCATGAGTACTATTAGCATTTTGGTTTCCCTTTTATGCTGTGATTTAATTTTGAATATTAGTGCTAAGCTGCTTTACTGCCTGAGATATCCTCATGCTGATATCCCATAATAAAATCTTGCACAATTAAGACATATTTCAACATGAAATGGATTCCAGCTGGAAGAGTGGAGAAGAGCAATGACTCCCCTGATTAATAATGTTGAGGTGCTGTTATTCTGAGGTCCTGTTCCCTCCATGTACACATCACATGTGCCCCATATATGTCTCTCAAACACTTTCACATGCTGCATCCCTAGTACCTGCCATCAGCCCAGACCCTTAGTTAAGCTTCTTCCATACTGCCAGACACAGCCAAAACAATGGCTGTGGGAAAACAAAGCTTCATCAATGACATGGGACTTCTTTTACTTCCCAACAAACCTTCGTGCCTCATGGGGCTATTTAAAGGAAACCATTCTTCCACAATGTCTCCTCCCTTTCTGACCATCAAGAATCTTCAGCACTGAATTAAATCATAGAACTGACTGGGTTGGAAGGGACCTCAGAGATCATCAAGTCCAACACTTGATCCACTACCGCTGTGGTTACCAGCCCATGGCACTGAGTGCCACATCCAGTCTCTTTTTAAATATCTCCAGGGACGGAGAATCCACTACTTCCCTGGGCAGCCCGTTCCAATGTCTGATCACCCTCTCCGTGAAGAAATTCTTCCGAATATCCAACCTAAACTTCCCGTGGCACAACTTAAGTCCATGCCCTCTTGTCTTGTTGAAAGTTGCCTGGGAAAAGAGCCCAACCCCCCCCTGGCTCCAGCCTCCTTTCAGGGAGTTGTAGAGAGCGATGAGGTCTCCCCTGAGCCTCCTCTTCTCCAGGCTGAACACCCCCAGCTCCCTCAGCCTCTCCTCACAGGACTTGTGCTGGATCCCTTCACCAGCCTGGTTGCCCTCCTTTGGACCTGCTCCAGGACCTCAATCTCCTTCCTGAACTGAGGGGCCCAGAACTGGACACAGGACTCGAGCTGTGGCCTCACCAGGGCTGAGTACAGGGGCAGAATCCCTTCCCTGGACCTGCTGGCCACGCTGTTCCTGATCCAGGCCAGGATGCCATTGGCCTTCTTGGCCACCTGGGCACACTGCTGGCTCCTGTTCAGCTTCCTGTCAATCCAGACTCCCAGGTCCCTCTCTGCCTGGCTGCTCTCAGCCACTCTGTCCCCATCCTGTAGCACTGCATGGAAATCTGGTGCAACTGCTTATGCAGTCTCCTGCTGTCTTCAAAATCCTCTTTTTTCTTGATCAGTCATTTTGATCTCTGACAAGTAACTGGTAGTTTTCACCAGTTTTCCCCTGGGTGAATGTAGGAGGTCCACTGGCACAGTGAGTTTGGAAGAAGTGACTGGCTCAGGTCCTCAGTTCAACTGTGTGCTTAGATCCAAGCTTTGCACTGGTTCTAGTACTTTCTGAAAAACCATGATGCAGAGGAAAAAATATCTCAGAGATGAATTATCAGTATTTATTTTGCATTCCTGTTTGATTTTGAGCTTTTTGTTGCCAAGATAAAACAAATCAAAGTCCTGTGTTTGAAAAATATTTGATAAAGATTCTCTAATACAGGTCTTTATTTTCCCCTTTTACCTTGCAACTGCAGATGGCTTGTTCTTAACAGACACATATCAAACACATCACTATTGGACAGCATTAAAACTTCATAAGTAGGAAAAAACATGGTCAAGCAGATGATCACATACTTTTTAAAAAACATTTTTGTTCATTGGTATCATTAAAGAAAACTTACTACTTACCCAACATTTTCTGCATCTTCATCACACTCAGCCCTATATTTGCAAACTCCACATTTTGAGTGTTTTCTCTGAACTTCTGTCCCAGATCCTTCATACTCTAAAAAAAAAAAAAAATAAAGTTATTGTCAGAGAGCATGACTTTCGTATCCATCTCTGATTTAGCTTATCTAAATCCATTTGCCTTCAGGTATATTGTCAACATGAAGTTATCTTGTACTGAAGCTATTAACCTTAATAGTCTTCCCTTTTTCAAAATCAGGCAATTAGAGGTTGGTAGAATTGCCAAGTGACAACAAAGCATCCCTGAAAACACTAATGCTTCATTGATTGACTCTTCATTTATTCTTATTTCAGCAATTTGTATTTATTTTCACCCCAGTGGACACACAACTGGCACTGACATGTGTCCCAGTCACCTTTAATCTTAATTGGGATTGATAATGTGTAAGCTCTGTGTCTTTTAATGTCTTTAAATATTAGATAGCAAGGATTTTAATGCTATTTTCTTTGACAGTCTGTAATTACAAACATCCTTATGCAAGGTTACTGCTTGCATTTTTTTCCCTTTTCTCTTTCAGACAATGGGATTAGACTATGCTTCTGTCTCATATATATTGTGATATATTTTCCAGATGACTCTGATAAGTCAGAACAAGAAAAAAGTAATCTTGACAAGAAATGGGTAGAAATGCTATGTTTCCTAAATGTAAAATTAATATCTTAGTTATTCTGATCTAAAAACATCTGCTCCAATCTTACAGTTGATATGGACATCAAAACTGTTCACCAAGGAAAAGAGAAATAAACTACATTTTTCCTGCTTCACTACCATTAGTCACTTCTATTTTTTGTTTTAACAAAGCATTATAGGAGACCTAGATATTTGAAAATATACATTCATTTGCAGAGAGATTTGAAAACCATTTGAGTTGAAAACCATTTAACATATTGAAGGATTGTGGTGGTGTACAGCTGACGACACGAGGCTGTTGGATGGACAGAGATCAAAGTGATTCTCATTCTCACAGCAGCTTTACGTGCAGTATCAGCAGAAAATTAAACACCATCATTTAAACAGATGCATATACACTCCTATGTAAATAGGAAAAAGAAATCCGCAACAGTGATTCTTAATTTTCCTGGATCTTGGCTGATGGGAACATCCCTCTGCTACCTGTGGGGCTGTGCTTACATGAAGAATAGTGTTGGAGAGCTTCTCAAATTAACTTCTGTCTAAAGAATGCTGTGCATTTTTCAAAGATTAATAACTATCAAACTTTATTTAAAAATTTCTACTGCAGAAATTCGATCGCCACTCTTATTAAGTTGCCATGGAGGTAATTTGCTTTTATCTTTACAAATGTACGTCTTATTTGAGTTTTTGCTCTTTCTAGACACCACATTCCTATGCTTGTGCTCAGAATCCTTAAGTGTCCTTCAGTGTCAGATTTCACTTTTCCATGCCAATTAATGATCCCCTATAGTTTGAAGAAGTTAAACAAATTACACTGCTCATGGCTTTCATTCATGGACTTTCCAATTCTTTTGCTGTTCTTATGACCCTCAACACCATTTCCCAGCATGTTAGCACCCTCCAGAGTGCACCTTACAGGTGCAAGACCTGGACACGCTGCTCCAGAAGAGTTGTCAAAACCAAATACCTTCTATGATATACTCCAGTTAAAACATCCAACAATCTTACCAAATTTTTACCATTTTTCTGCATTGAACATTTGTATTCACATTCACTTTATGATCCATCTTACTACCCTGTAAGACCTTTTAGTCTGTAGGAAAGAGGCTTGTTATCCACGAAAATGACCTAGATCCTGGAGTCACTACATATAACCCTGTCCTCAGACATCAAAATCCCATCTGCTTTTTCATTCTGTTAGCTTAGTGACCTGTCCTCTGTCACCCAGACCTAACCAGTACTGACTGATTTGCTCCCAGGTCACCAGAGGAAGGTTCACAAGGCCAAGAACAGATACAAACACACTCATTTTATAATAATTCCTTAATGATCCATTGATTGGCAATGTGCCCTCTAGCTACTCAGACTTGTATCAGAGATAGCCTTTGACTGAGAAAGGCTCTGGTTTTGAGGTGGCACTTACCTGAAGTGTTTTGCTACACAAACAGTCTTTATTGGAAAAATAAGTTAAAAGAATAAAGGTAAATTTCTCAATAAAGGCTTTTCAGGAACCCATGAGGCCTGGCATGAAATATTTTTCCCTCCCTTGATTCTCTTCTCAGTTGATTCTTCTACTATGTATTCCACTGCTTTGCTTCTGAAGGACACCAGAATGAGAGGCTGTAGCCTCCACAGTCACCACATTTATCTTTTCTCAGAATATTTGTATGTTATCTCTCATTGTTCTACTGAAGAAAAAGAAACCAAAGAAGTCATCATCAGCCCAGAGAGTCCTTTACCTCCCAGTTTTAAAGCTTTCAAGTGCAAACGAGCCAGACCTGCTGGTTACAGAACACCTGTCTTCAACATTTGGTGCTTAATATCCTTCTGCAGCACTGCTAGCATGGAAAATATTTCATCATATTCTATATATACTATCTGACTTGACTACAAATACAACCAGAATGCTTTACAGAGCCTTTTGGCTCTACTATTAGCATTTCAGTTTTTGTAGTGGAGCTAAAGAAGGAAAACATAGACACACATACACATACACCCTTCTTCATCAGCTTTAGTTCTGTTCCCAGTATATGTCTAGGTAATAGTCATCTATAAATTTTAGGAGTGTCTCTCATTACTAGCCACATGATGTTTTAGTACTAGCAGCATGAGCTATTGCACATAATTTAGACTGAAGTTCTTGAAGTAAATGCAGATTTTCCCACTGATACAGAATAAACAAATACTGTGAATTGGTAACAGACACTTGCAGCACCCCACTTGTGTGTTGTTAAAATAAGTTAACTCATTTGTATTTGACAGCCTAAATTTCTCTGGTGCAAATGTCTCCAAATAGGTAATGTATCCCTTGACAGATTGTCCCTCCCTTCTCTTTTCTCCCCCACATTTGATTGTTCCTAAATAGGTTATAGCCATTAATTTTAATATTCCAATCAATCAGAACTTCCCAGCGCATTTCAGTAATCTCAATTAGGTCAAAATATGCTCCTAAATGAGCAATTCAGCTACTCTTGTTTATTATGCAGGCTTCTAATGTTGATGTATAGATGATTACAGAACTTCTCCTCCTCACTTTGCTCGGTATCTTGATTAATTCTGTTCTTTGACATCTTAATTTCATGTTGAGTGAAAGCTCATTTTCCCTTTCTATTCAGCTTCCTTTCATGTTCCAGGGCAGCACCTCATTAATGCTCTGTCCTTCAAAAGAAATGAGGCACAAAGGTGGGATCTGTGAGTCCCCATTGTCTCCCTGAGCTGCAGTGCTCCCCAACATTTCTCCTTGAGTCATTGTTCCTCTGCAGAAGATGGACAGCTATATCTTAGGAGCTGCAGGGTAGGAGCCTGCAAAGGGGACAGGAGCTCTAGAGAAATTCGTCAGCGGTAAATTGCTTCTCTAGGCAACTCATTTGTGTGTTCCTACAATGGTAATGTTGGCTGGGTTTCTGCTGAGGGCTTTCAATCAGGTCTGAAGCAAAAGCATCAGTCTGTATCAAGGCAAAGTTTGGTGTGCCCCAGGGCATGGCCATGGAGCTCTGCTGTGTACATGTATTTATCACTGTTCCCAGTGAAGCAGGGGGAGTTGCAAACTACTCAGGAGCCGTGTGTGGGCAGAATAAAGATCCTCTTGTCTGAGAAAACTTTTCTGAAAAACAATTCCTACCTGTTTGGGGAGTATAGCGATTTTTACTGATGTACTATCCCATGGGAGCAACCAATCTCAAAAAGAATTTGTAAAACCAGGAAGGCAGCAGCAAATCCCCTCATGCATCCTAAAGTACAGAAGAAAACCCCTGTGATTAGACATTGATTCCCTCATTACAGCTAGTCCTGAAAATTCCTTGCAAAATACCACGGTCCCTATCATCACACATTACAGGTTGAACAGTTTAGTGACCTGTTCTCTCTTCCATTAATTTTTAGGGCAGAGGAAATGACACAGTTAAAATTGAGATTGTCCTTGTAATTTAAAACAAAGCTCCAAACTTGCTCTCCTCTATGTAATCATGTATTTAAAACAAGTGTAATGACTGCTCTTAGTTAGCCCAAACTCTTGTAAGCAGTGTCTTGAAAAAGACAAGATTGGGCATTATACATTTAAGCCCTGGGTGCCCAGTCTACTTATGGCTGAGGTTCCTGGATGAGGGGAGTTGAAAGTTTAATGCCCTAATCACAACTCAGGTAATGCAATACATTTGGCCAGCAGTGATTATAATGATGATGTGTGCACTTTTGAAGCTAGGCCTTGAGGATGTGCACTGCAAGTTTCCCTACCACCAATACCCTTGCTAGTTTTTAGGTATTTTAAACATTTTACAACTACAACTTCTCTTTAGCTTCTATGCATATGATAGCATTGATATTCGTGGGGAAAGCTGGCATACAGCAAAAGCTGGATCAGATTTTTTACACTGCAGAACCCTCTGGCACTCCACTGTATTGTTTCAAATGCAGCTAACTCCTTTCCCTCCACTGGAAGAAACAACTTCAGAATAACCATCAGGGAAATAAAGTACAAGTAGATGAGGGCAGAAAATGGAAAAGACAGAAAGGACACCAGATGTCATGGGAGGTGTCCCACAGTTTCATGAACACACTGAATACTCTCATTTGCTATCTGTCATCCTGTACAAGAGGCAAGAGGAATCTGCCCTTCCATGCCCCTGGCTCCAGCACACTTCCAAGCAAGCTCCAGTCCCCCTGAAAACCCTTTTTAGAACAAGTTTACACAAACAGAAGGCCTGAACATCCTTTGCCTCTGCCTTGCTGAAATTTTGGTGAAAACACTGTAATTCTTGCAAGTTTTAGTTCAGTGTTAACTTCACCTACAGGGAGTAGGATCTCAACAGAATAAACAGGACCATCTGAAACTGAAGTGATGATCAGTGGCAAGCCACGTGATGGAATCAGCACTCAAATCTTTCTAAGTTGCATAGCATCCTAGAATTGTGCTAAAAGATGTGATGTCACTTCCTATTCAGGGTGTTAATCACCATCAAGTTTCTGCAGTCATTTTAAAATACATTAGAACAAATCAGTATCATTATTACAAATTAAAATTAAAAATATTCAAGGTTCTAAACTGTGTCTGTTTATGCCACCCTGACTGTGTGACAATTACTGGATAAGTGTTGTCCCCAGTGAGGGGAAGGAACAGATGGCAGCCTGCTAAAAAGCACATACTGTATATCAATTTATTAATTACTAAATGCAATCTGCTAGACGTTCATCACAAGATACTTTAGCTATTAAGTTTCAGAGGGATTAGAAATTCAAAACAAATAATTTTAATAATAATTAACTTAGCTATATGTATTGCAAGCATGTTATTTGCTCAGCTTAAAAGCCTGAAATAATTTGGTGCCATCTGTCTAACTAGCATTGCGTATTTTTTAATACGAGAAGTGCATTTTGCTTAGGTACACAGCTAAATAGTGAACAAAAAGAATAAAATATTAATGTTATGGGCACAGTAGGGCACTTAGAAATCTTACCCCTGTTGGTTTATTACTAGAACACAGAACCTGCCTCTTCTAGGACACCGATTTGTCTCTGAGAAGCTGGCTTGAAAAGTCATTAACATTTGTTAACTCTTTGATGTAACACATGCTGATGGTTTTCAACACATCCTTGCAAAGGCCTAACTATATAACAAAATCAACATCACAGCTGTCACTTGCTGGCATTATTAAATAGAGGAAGTAAGGACTATCTGCAGTGAGAGGAAAAAAGGCCTTTACTTGAAGGGACACAGAAGAATGGTTCAGAAGTGCTCATTTACCAAAGATAGGACCTGGGAACTCAGAAGAAATAAGGCTCTCCTCCAAAAATTATTGCACTCTGCTGGGATGCTAGATGGAAAGTACTACCAAAAAAACCCTTATGTGTAAGGACTACAGCCAGATAAAAGCAAATTAGCTTTGTCAACTAATACCTTTGACACAATCAAAGGAATCAGGTTCTTCAAAAAGCTTTCCTGTAAGAATCAGAGTTCCCATCTGAGGATGTGATTGTTAGTCTCAACATACTGTATACCCATGGCTCCAACTGCCCTTTCAGTTCTCATTACTAGCTGGACAATGTCATGGTATGATTTCTTTTAGAACATTGACAAAGACAGTGACTAGCAAAGACTTGAAGTTTTCTGAACATGTAGGCTAGTTCAGCAAAATAACAGGACATCTACCTTACTCCTAGCCCTGAGTGCCAGCTCTTTTTAGAGCAAGAGGGAAGGAAGATCAGAAGGACGACTGCTTCTTTTTAGACCTTCTTAGCTAGAATCAAGTTGTAAACTTGAGGAAAAAACACCTATTTGCACATAAAAAAGCATCTTGAAGGAAAAATTGTAAAAGCTCAGCTTAGTCACATTCATATAAGCCTACCAAAGTTAAACTTCCTGAGGCTACTTTTTTTGGTAAGCATAGTTCTTTTCACCGGGAGAACTTGGCATGTTCCACTGAAAATAAAAATTTTCAATTCATGTTAAAACAAAATAAAATGTTTCATGCAAGCTACCAATCCACCTGCTTTATGTACATGTGAAAGGCTGAGGATTAGAGAATTGCAGAATGCTAGGGGTTAGAAGGGACCTCTGGAAATCATCTAGTCCAACCCCCCTGCCAAAGTAATTTTTCATGCCCTGATCTGCCTCTTGTGGAAGTATATCTGACAGGTCAAACAGTATTGCAGTTTACAAGTGGCAGTGATGAACATGAATCTGAGCCTGTACCTTCTGTTGCAGCAGATAGTCTGCTTCAAATTCTAACAAATCACTTTAAATAAAGTGGATCAGAATCTCATTTTATGACTGCTTTCTTCAGAACAAGGAAAGTGCATAAGTATTCATATGCCACTGAAGTGAGAAGCCTATGTCTTAAATATAAGTCAAAAGGACCTCAACTAAACAAGTTTTTCAAGTCTGAATCCCATTCACTGACATTGCTTTCTGTAGGGGTGTAACATAATGGTAGACCAATAAAGTTTTTTAAAATTCTCTAATTTCAGAAATAATGACCAATACTTAGAAGGGGCTTCAGGATATCTGTTGCCACAAGGATCAACAGCTTGGTTTTATAAGTATAATTTTTATTATGCTAATGGAAAGTTCAGAGTTCTTAAATGAGTCATTTTATTAGAACTCTTCATAAATGCTATGCCATCAGAGCACAGAAAATTGAAACCGCATATCCAGAATGTCAGAGACATTCTAGACAATTTTGTCACCCTTAAAAATTATACTCCTTCATCTCATTCAAGATTACTGAAAGAATTCTTACATTCCTCATTCCCTTCCTAAAATCTAGTATCTTGGTAACAGGAAACATGATTTGGGAAAGAACCTGGATCAGTAGTTCCAAGGTCATTAGCATTTCCGTGGCACCTGACAACTCCTAAGGAATTGTCTGAAATAGTCTCTGAGGAACAGGACTTTAGTGGCTTTTTTAATCAGTTCTAAATCTACTTTTTTTTTTTTAAACATAAAAATGAATGCATTTAACATCATACAGTTTGGGAGTAGGAGGGAAAATCTGAATCAAGTCAAGTTTCAGAATCATCAATGAGCTTGTTCTGCTTCTGGAAAATGAAAGAGAACAGTGTGAACCACTCACGCAAATCTCAGCTGAACGTGAGGCAAGCAGCTCCTTTCAGAGGTGGAGACTGCTACTGGCAGAGCTATAGCAACTGAAGAGGACAACTCAGACCCTTTCCCAGTGCTTTCCTTCACAGTTAAAACTCTGCCAGCAAACAGCAAATGTCTTGCACAGCAATTACAGTGCTCCCCGTACAACAGCTGCATTCATCCATTCTGTGTGTGCAAGCATCACTGGTGCATGCATAATCACACCAACTGCGTGTTTAAAAAACACAGCAAACACTGTGATCCTGTGATTAACATCTGGAAACATAAATCCCAGGAAGAAAACAGAAATCTCTAAGGTAGCATGTCTGCTCACTTGCTGGCTCTCTGTCTGATCCTGGAGTTGTTCAGCTTCCATTCCTGTTTCCTTGTACCCACAGCACACACACACATATATATATATATACAGCTGTGCCAAAGCCACAGGGCACAGAAGCTCCAAGGAGAGGGGCTGAGTTGTGCTGTGCTCCAGTCAGTCCCACAGCTGGAGGAAGCAAGGAGCCTGGACTGCTGATGTGCACCAGGGAGCATCCTGACCTGAAGGTCACCCTCTGCCCAAGCTCTTCTCTGGATCCTGAGCAATGCACCTCTATCCTCAATAGGTTCAGACTTCTTTTAGAAATTCAGTTTTAATTCTAATTTCCCTTAAGTTCTTAATATGTCTTTGATGTTTTTAAGGCGTCCTTCTAACATGTTTATGGTTATTTGAACAATGGAACAAAAACATTTCCAGATAAAAATATATTAGAATAGAATCATAGAATCGGCTGGGTTGGAAGGGACCTCTGAGATCATCAAGTCCAACACTTGATCCACATAATTTTTGTCAGCACAAAAATACTATTGAGTTTTTGGCCACAGCAGAGTTCACTAATCAAAGCAACAGTGGATTCCATCCTTTGAAGGGCTGCTCTCAGAGCCAAAAAATGATTCAACATGCTGAAGACCAGCAAACTGTCCTGCAGAAGTATACCCACCACCCAGTTTAGGAAGAAAGGTGTATGGGGACAGTTTGTTGCAAATAGCCCTCAGATGTATATAAAAAAAAAAAGCCAGACAGGATTTTAAATTTCTGGTTGTTTAAAATATATATATATGCATGTAAATATAAATTAATATTTTAATTTTAATAATTTAATATTTTTAATTATATTGATCTTTTTTAAAATCTAAAATTAAGAACTAAATTCAACTGTCTTCATAATGAGTAAAAGTAGGAACATCACGGTTGGCCCAAAGGTGATCCAAAGAAAGTCAAATAAATGAAGGACTAACATCAGAAAAATGCTGGAGGAGGTAGTGGGTACTTTGTCCCTTCATTAGTCAATACCCAGGCAGCGCAGATACTCACCCGGGGCCAAGGGACCCAGATTCAATTCTTTCTGCCTGAAGTGAACTGAATCTACTTATTCTACCCCCTACAACAATGCATTAAAACCACTGCCACAAGGTTTCAAGGAGGGACCACCAAATCTCTACAGCTCATGCCAGTCTGTTTTGCTTAAATAATTAAAATTCACTGGCACGCTGAGGCCCAGCAAACAAAGCCTTCCTATAGCATCCATCTTCCCAGCCTTCAGGCTGCTGCCTTCTTCCTGCTCCCTTTGTCCCAGGCTCAATGAATTTTTCAAGAAACAACAAACACAACAGCAATGACCAAGGGAGATCCATTTTGGACTCCTCTTACCAAGAGACAGTGGACCTGATTTAGTTTCATGCCCGAAATCAAGCAATAAGCATACTTGAACTTAAAGTTTTTACCTCTTCAGTGAGCAGCCTAATCAACAAAACAAAGCATACTCAGTCCTACTTCTCTCCATGCTTATAAAATTACCAAAATAATCTCCATATCTGTCAATTGATTGCCAATCTCTTCCAGACAGCAATATTTAGTAACAGTAACATTTACAACTTTAATGGGACATTTTGTATCTGATTGGGAAATACTAGCGAAAAAAAATAAAAATCCCAATAGAATTCAAACATTTCTAAAACTGTTCCAAAAATAAAAGTCAGACGTGGACTAAATATACTGTTCTCTGTCCCGTATAAGAAATGCACAGATGTACCAAGGCAAGAAATTCTCAGCTCACAGGGAGCAGCTGTACTGGAATAACATGCTGGGTAAGGATGGGGAAAAGAGGGAGCAAACAGAGCTTCTGTGGAAAGAGAAGTGATACAATCTCAAGAAGAAAAGCTTCAGAAAAAAAGTCACCAGTGAAGGTAACAGGAGGCAGTGGCTGAGAAAAAAATTGTTCCTTCAGACACTGCTCCCAAAGGAAACAAAGGTGAGAATGGCTCCATGATAGCAGCAGCCAGGAATTTACTGATAGCATCTTATTAAAGGGACAGAAAGGCCTTCCCTTCACTCATGTGAAAAAGAGGGAGCTAGCTCCTGACTTTTGGAAAGTTAACTGTTGTGTTTAGCCACACAGAGATCCTTTAATTGTGTTCCACAAAAGCACATTTTCATGTAGCTATACAAGAGTTTCAATATTTCAAAACTCAGTCCTTTCAGTATGAACCGCAACACTTTCTTAATACAAGCAAAGCCTGAAAGCAAAATGGCCTTCCCTGCTTCTGTCTCTATCCATCTTACATTTTTCATTCTACATGCATTCTTCATAGAAGTATCAGAAACAGAATAAAATGAAATAGATAAAATTAGATTGCTACTTTTTTTAATCCTTGGAAGAAGGTTAAGATGCGTTCAAAGAACACCACACTTCTACTATTATCAGCTGTGCTACATTCCCTCTTTGAATATAAAGCTTTGAAAGACACATGTAAAACATTTATTAAACAAAGATATCATAATCATTATAAATTTTAGGCAACACATTTGGCCAAGAATAAAGTAATAGCTAGACAGTGTAGATGCTAAAGAAATTGGTGCAAGGAGGAAAAAAAAAAAAGAGGTAAGGAATTTATTGTGAATGGACATTTCCAGAAGTGAAATACAGGTAAAACAGGGATTTAAGTCTTACACTATATTGCTGGCAACAAATGAAAGCATTGGTTAAATGAACACTGCAACCTATTCCTATACAAATGCTGTTCTGAAATGGTCACATAATACTGCAATGTTACAGCTTATTTTTAAGTCGGCTTCATGTTTCCTTAATTCATGTGGTATACAGCAACCATGTACATAAAACAGATATATATATATAATAAAAAAGCAAGATCAAAAGCAAGCGTAACTGGGGTTTGGTACTCACCTCCTTCTCCTGACCCAGAGCCATTATCTGAAAAAGAAAGAGAGAGGGGAGTAAAAAAAGAAGAAAGGAAATGAAAATATTGCTTCAATAGCAGCTGTTCAGAAGCTGTAAAATATTATATATGTGTTACATTTCATGATGCAGGTGTAAAAACAAACATCCCACATAAAGCCTGGCATCCTTTAATACAGTTTGTCCATGTTTTCTGTGCCCTGTGCTTTCTTCCCTGTCAAAGTATTTTAGTCAAGATAAAGCAAAATTCAGTACTGAAAAGTAACCTGCTTAGCCTTTTTGCAACTGTTAGAGATTCAAACTTGTTGAACCCAAACCGGGTGAAGACTACACAGTCTGGTTTTTTGAATCTACTTAGGAAGGTAAGCAAATTATTTTGGTTTTTTACCCTCTGGCCATGGGAGTGGCACACGAAGTAGTAGCATGTAAATCACCTGGCTGCAGAAGTACCTCCCCAGAAGATAACAGGCCCTCAAAATAAAATTGGCCCAAGTCATCTAACTACAAAATAGCTTCTCTCAGCTGAGTCAATCACTTTGTACAGGGATGCTCTAACAGCAGAGTTATCTCATTGACATTAGACTGACTGGATAGGCATCTGATGAGTGACAGCTTGTTGCTGCATCCCCTTTGCATTACTAGTTCAAGCATCAGCAGGGCTTGAGCTTCCTCACCACCCCAGGCCAAGTAACTCTACTTCAGAGCATTATGGAGCTGGCCAGGGATTTCCTACTGGGATTTGCATCCCACTGGGCAGAGCTCTGCAAAGCATCTTCATCTGGCAGAGCAGCAGAGACAAACCCTCTAACACACACTCTGAGTCACAAACCTCCCTCAGTCTTTGTGGCTCAGAGGAGATGGAGAGGAGAGGATGGGATGGCAATTACTCTCAGTGAATTGCTCCCCATCCCTGTTAGGTCAGCATCCCTATAAGATGAGGAGGCGACCAGAGCACACACTCAGCTTGTCCCACACCTCTCCTTTCATGCCTGCTTTGGTGATAGAGAAGGAAGCTGAATTTATTTCCACAAATCTGAAAGAAGAAGGAGACCAGACAAAGAGAGGAGTGGTTTTCTTACTTCCACATAAGAGCTCATTGTTCACATCAGAGGAAAACCCAGACCCTCCATTTACTCACTTTCCTCCCTTTTTCTTTAAGCAGTTATATTTCTAGGAATAATTCCCTCTAGTGTGTGGATGAAAGTGTGAAATTCCACGTTACTGGGTCACTTCACACATTAAAAATAATCTCCTGTCACATGGAGTATCAGAAACAGAGAGGTTTTTTCCCTTGGCATAAATTTACCTTTCTTTCCTCCTATACCATTATTCTATGTCTGATAGGCTGAGCCTATTACTTTACAGAAATGAATTAAAAAACAGAAGGGCTCTTGTTCCATCAATAGTGGCTCACTTTACTGACAAAGCAGACAATCTCATATAAAATGTCACTGTTGAGTCACTGATATGCCTTCTGATGAAGTATTCCCTCATGAAGAAATTTGAGGGAGTACAATTTACTTGTATGAGGCAGGCTTATTTGTAGTGGTGAAATTGTGCCATAAGCAGTTCTACGGGCGAGACAGCTGACATCATCACACAAGCATGTTCAACATATAATTCATATAAATTAAATAAAATAAAAATAAAAAAGAAAAGAAATGAAAAAAACACAAAGGCTAAAATGTCTCAAATAAGCTTGACTTGTTCCATGATTTTATTTTCATCTTTCCCTTTCTGACTACTTTCCCCTGCACATTCAATTGTGGGCTGAGGAATGCTGCTCAGCTCTGGTGTGGGGGGTCCCAGCTACACATCCAGGTGCACACGCTGTGGGGTGGGACAGGTACCATAACACAGACACTATGAGATGTAATGAGAGAGCCATGTAAATGACAGAGCCAATGCTCAGCCTATTCATCTCTATAGATCACTGGGCTGATACATATGAACTGCAGAGGCAACTTGTCTCCACCCAGCAGGACATCGTAGTGCTGGGATAGATCCATTCCTGCTTCTCTGGGCTTTCAGATCTCAAGAAACCATAAAGAAGAGTGTCATCCTCTATAACACTTTGCCTTATTTTTGACTTTTCACTAGGAGCACGGGCCACCCCCTCTGAGACTGGGAGCTGTGGTAGAACTTGTCTCCTGGGTAACTGTGCTAAACTGAGATGCTGTTCCTGTTTTTTTCTGAGCCTTGGGTAGATTTCCCTAAGCAGCTCCTGGCTAAAAAGGTACCTTTTTGTTTTGCAACCTTACTGGGATAAGAACCCCTGCTCTTTTCAGGCCCTTAACCAATTTAGGATTTCCAAAAGTGGTCTCCACGCATCAAGACCTGTCAAGAAAGATGCTCAAACAAGTGAGGAAGCTGAACTGAAATAGCACGCTCCTTAGCCACAGGTCAATTGTTAGAGAGTGACTGACTTCTCTTTAGTAAAGCCATTCTTTTCCAAATAGGATTGTAAAAATATGTGTCTACACAAATGTACACAGTTCTGCTGCAAGCTGGTTTTACTCTAAGTGCCTGGACAAAATACATACAGAAGCTCTTGGATCACACACAGCATCTGAACACTGTAAGCAGTAAGCTACAGTCAGAATCCCAGTTTCTTTCTGGTTCTCTGAACAAGAGTCATTTCTGTACCATGGATCTGCTTCAGTGCAGAGGCAGAAGGTACAGTTTCCAAACTCAAAAAAGCTTGCAGGCTATCTCAGTCAGGAGGGATGGCTGTTAACTCAAACTAGCATGAAAATTGAACTCACCTCTTCCCCATTAGGGTAACAGTTCCAAAATGTCAAGTGCAAACAGAAGGACAAACAGTCAACTGAGAAATTTTAAGTGAGCAGATGCTTCCACTTGATTCACATAGGGCAGGTGATCCATCACCTTCTGAGCCAACCTATCAGATCCTGCTTACAGAGACACAGACAAAGAAATACCAAAATGCTGAGCCTTTTTTAGATCTCTGTAGAAATGGGTCAGCAACTACTCAGCAACAGGCAGAATAGAACACCTCTTGACACACTTAGAGGGAAAACTGTATGCTGTTCTCCAGGAAACAAACTAAAAAAAAAAATTTTTTTTTTAATGTGGAATTTAGATACTGCAAGGCTTTCCTGACAGCTGAGAAGGAATTTCCAGCACCTGAACTTTGGCACCCAAGAATTATTATGCTCTTTGTACCCAAGTCCTGGATTTTCTCCTAAAGCTTGTGGTAGATAGCTTGGGTGGTTTTAGTACAAGGACAGTACATGCCACTTCTTTATATTAAGCAGACATTGGCCTTCCCACTTCAGGAACTTCACTGAGCAAGTCCTGGATACAACTGACTCTTTTATTCAATTATTTTCAGTTACTCACCATATAAAACTGAGCTGGAAGACAGAAAGGGCAGCTGCTGTCTCAAGTCACAGTTCCCTGTTAACTATTTTCTGCCTGGATTCCCCAGTTAACAGAGCTGACAAAGCAGCTCTCTCCACAATGCTTTCTGCAATTTAACTCTGCGTACACAAGAGTGCCAAGCTAAAGACTGGATAAAATTATCAAGAACTTGCTACCAGAGAAGAGCATCCTGATTGAGGTGAGCACTAGACAGAGCAACACAAGTGGTGTTGCACTGCCCAGTGAGAGCTTTTAACTTTTGCTCTTTCCTCAGCACTGTAATTCTCTATCAGCTCCCGCCACGGCACAAACCCCCTCCAGTCTCCCAACAGCAGTGCAATGGCCAGTGTTTTGGAAGAGGCACAAAACCAGCAGAAACCACTTCAAGCTACCAGCAAAGACCAAAGCAAAGCAGTCTCCAACTTGCCACTGCTGCACAAAAGCAGTTTGTGAAGGAAAACCACAGTGCTGGTGGTGCTGGTGGTGGTGGCAGCTCCGCCACCCAGTGGTCCCAGCAACAGCTCAGCTCTCCTCCTGCTGCTGCCTTTGTATTCCCACTCTCCAGGAGCAGGGATGCCTACTAGAAATTACTCTTGATTTTGATATGCCAGCAGGAGCTGCTGGGGAGGAATGCTGACAAGCCTAATTGCCAGCAGCTGCAAGGCCTCTGGCTGCCAGAGATAGGATTTTAACCTCCACCATGCCAGAATGTCCATTTGCCTTGATATCTTCAAGGTAAAGGCATTTGCCACCACATCACACTGGTAGCCCTTTCCTGCTTAATTATGCTATGAAAAAACAAAAACAAACCCCCCTCAAACAAATAATAACCAAAACAAAACAGAACAAAAAAAAAGGTACAGGATATTAAATCCTGGAATGCACTGATGAAATATGTCTGGGGAAGCCTATTTTTCTGCATCTAAAACATTTCCTAATGACAGAAGGGTGACACCGTGCTGTCACACACCCTCCTGGCAGGCTGGACAGGACTGCTCCCACACTGCACTGGATCTGGGAGTCAGGGTTTCAGTCAGAGCTCTGGAATGTATGTTTTACAGGTTTTCAGGTTTGTTACAGCTTCCTTGCGAGAGCGCTAGGACTTATTTTCAGAGTTTCTTCATCTGGAAGTGAGTGGCCTAGAATTTCTTCCTTAACTCCCTGAAAAAGATTATACTGACCTTATTTCTTTTCAGGACAATGGGCACATCTAATTATGCTTCGCTGTAAGCCTCGCACAAAAAAAACAAAAACAAAAACAAACCACAAAAAACAAAGCAAAACAAAAAAAACCCACCACAAAACATTTCCTGTAAAAATATGTCCATTCAAATTCAGGGAAAAAGTTCTAGGTCTATTTTGGTTTTTAATTTTAGAAATCCCAATAGAAAAAGCACTGAACTGAGACTTCCAAATATGTGGAGTACACTAGGATGCTGTAAGTACAATATATCAAGTACTACATCATTGTGTGGTTACATTTTCATGTGCATATAAATCTGACAGCATTCAAAATCCTGGCTGTGTGTGAAGGCTAACAGGAATACAAATTCTTGGAAATTAATTACAGAAGTCAATTTCTAATTTATTAAATTAATCTATGGTATTTAAACTAAGAAAAGATAGGAAATTTACCAAAAAAAGGACACTGAAGAAATTAAGGGACTTGGTGACATTCTTCCTCAATGCTCTGAGCACCCTGACCACCCTTTCTTCCTGTTTTCTCAAATCTGTTTAGAAAGACAGCTCAGGATAACCTCTGGTTGAGGATGGCATAACCTGGATGAATTTCAAAGTAATGTCACCCTTTTACAACTGATTAAGGTTTCAGGTCAACAGCAAGACTGCTGACACTGTGAGCTTGGTGGGAGCCCTGGTTGTAGGTATTGCCACCTCCTCATGGCCCACTGAAGGTCCTGTTTGGTTGTGGGCTGAACTGGAAACTGGGAACTGATAAGGGTGAGAAATAAATTTTTTTTAAAATAATAAAAAAAAAAAGCAAGAGAGAGAAAAAGCTCTGATCTTGTTCATAACATAATCCAGAAGGAGAAACTGTGAAAGATGGAAATTACTACCAGCAAAATTTTTGCTTTGCAGCCTTGCTCCTCTCCATCCAGTCATAGACAAGGTGATTGCTCCATTATGAATAAAAAGGGACAGGTTAAGTGTAGGCAAAAACTGCATGGTTTATATAGATTTCTAGATTTGACCTCCTGTTTCTCAAAGGTATAATAAGCTATTAGGCAAAGAGAACAATAAAGCTACATTTAGCTCATTTTATTAGTTCCTCTGTATTTTGCAGCATGGAGCAACACACATTGGCTGAAACCCACAGACCCTCATCATTTACAGCTTGTGCCAGGGGTAATTAACCTCTGTAAACCTAGCATTTTGATTTTCAAGAAAGAAGTCCCTTCACTGAAAAATGTGCTTTGATAATGTTAACACCTGTCTATGCAGTCCTGATAACTTCATCTATTTACCATTCACTAAAACACCATTTAAAATGTCAAAACTCAAATTTTGTTCATTCCTGAAGCACCTATGAGTGACTTCTTTTTAGCATTGCTTGTTTTAGGATCTGCAACTCTGACAGCACTTGGACAAAGGAAATTATGCTGTTAAATCACCCACGACTGTAAGAATTTAATCAAAATGTTACCTGCCAAGAAACAGGTCTGACAAAATCACTCAGTAGATTCTGTTCCAGTGCCATAGCTTTAGAATGTATCAATCCCCAGCAAATGGGAAGTATTTAATTCCTGTATGAGATTCAGAAGTCTGACATACTTAAAATATTGAATAGTTCTTACAACACCATGGGGGAATTTTGACCTTTTTTCTCAGGTGGTTCCTGCCAGGATGAAGCTTTCTTTAAAAAACCAAAACTCTGATAGGAAACCAGTGAATCTATACTTAGTTCCCAATGATGCCCCCGAACAAAGCATTTTCAGAGGAAATTTGGAAGGACTTGGTGAAAATGAATGGAGGTCTGTAAAGGATTTTTTAATTTGAGCAATTGTTTCTGAACATGTAACTGTAACACAAAGAAAATCAATTTATTGACTTCTCAATGACTAAGGCACAGGCAGGTTCCATAAAAAGGCCTTTATCATCTAATATTTTTACATCAGCCAGAGCACATCTGACACCCAGGGTCACAAGTACAGTTCTAGTAGAGCCCTGTTGAAGAAACACTTTAAATTGCACCAGTATAAATGCAATATGCAGCCTCAGTCACATCCTCAGTTTCAGGAACTATTCTCAGTACTTTCTGGTTAATTGTGTCTCAGCACATGTCTTGATCTATTACAGCAAGTGCTCAAAAGTATGCTGCATTTCCTGGTGTTTATGTGGGGTTTAAAGATAAGGAGAGGGAGGTTAAAAAAAAAACCCAACACACTACCTGAGTAATGTGGTAATTAGCTGCCAGTGACCTGAGGCTGAGAAGAATCAATTCAAAATGTCAATTCAATTCAGAATCTCTTTTTCTTAGTATGGTAGAATGCATATATATAAAAAAATCAACTTTTTTTGTTGCTCTCAAAACATTATCCTACTACTTTATTTTAGTGAGCAAAATAAATTTTTGTGCTCTGAGTCTGTTTCTTATAATTATTTGGGCATGAAAGAATATTTTGTTATACATCCTCAGACAAACCTTCATACTTCTTGGATGTTGTTACGGGAATATGAAAGTGCTCCAAACCCAAAATGTTTTGGGTTTTTTGTTGTTGTTGTTGGGGTTTTTTTTCTGCAGCATCTAGAGGTAATTAAGAGGTGGGAAACTGAGAAAGAAGGTAGATTCAGTCATCTGCCTTAGGTATGCTGGAATTATATGGCTGAGCTGGGCACAACATGCAAGTTTCTTTGAGTTCTAGAACCAATGTCATGGATCACTGTGGACCTTTGTAAACAACCCCAGATCTCAGTACAGGTCTGTGCTGCAGTCAAACGTATTTATAGAAGCTTGTGTGAAAACACAGCCATGATGCATTTAAAAGATGTAGCTCTGGGACTGGCAGCAGCAGCAGCAGAGAACAGCCTAAGTACACTGCCAAAATATTTACCCTAATTTTCTGGTAGGAGGGTGCAGCTACCAGGCCCTAAATTGTCATGGATATCTAGACTAGCCAAAATAAAGCTAACTAGGAGTATGCACCTGAACTGTAATCATGCTGTGGCTGCCATACAGATGTAACCTTAGGCTAAACACATTAACTATTGCTTATCAAAAGACAGGGATGTCCCACATATTTTTTTGTGTTTGTTATTTATGTACCAAAGAATGCAGTTGCTGGTGCTACTGAGTCACTTAATTCTAAGAAAGCCAGCCATGAAACTGGTCCCACCAATTTAGAATCTGTCCAGCTTCAGAAAACCTCTGATGGCTTAAGTTGCTTTGTGCAAGAACATGTTGCAAGATTCAAGACAGTGAAAAATTGCCCCACATATTTCAAGCATTTGGGAAATCTGTGTTTTACATGTGGAAGGAAATAAAAAGCCTGTCCATTAGAAATGGGGGTACAATTTTATAAGAGTTGTGCATAGCTTCAGTGTAATGTCCCAAAGTGAAATTTGTCAAAGATGTTGCCTTGGGTACAAGCAGAGTGCCAGTCAAGATGATCAGTGTCACATTAAGTTTGTATATCCAAAAAATGAGTCTTGAAAAGAATAACTAATTTCACGTCAGCTCCAAAGTTGTTTTAAGCCTTTTGATGAGTATCAAGGCTCCTCTATACATAGAATAGAAGCATTCACAAACTACTTTCTCAGATAAAGTATTGCTACTTGTAATGTTTATTTATTTACCTGTTAGCATATCAGAGGATATATCTGATATCTTCGTTACAAAAATTGCTAAAGTGGACTTAGGTTTTCAACTTTATTCTATGAAAGGCATCAAAATTACAGTGTCTCTAATTAAGGGCAAAAGTACAGATCTAACCATATAACATCCCTCATTAGTGACAAAAAATGATGTGTTACATACCAGAATAGCAGGGTCCTCTTGATACCACTTTTATCTCTTTCTGATGCTTGCAAGCAGCTCTCTTGAGGAAGCATTCATTTTGGTATGTGTCTCCATTTGATCCACAAACGGGAATATAGTTTGTGTGACACTGATAAAAAAATGATAAAGTCAGTCAGTCATACAAAAACATGTGATTAATCTCAATGGCATATTAATATACATCAAGATAGTTGTGTAAATATGAAATACTAGCAGTAACTTATAACCCTCTTCACTAAAGGAGGATTTAAAATCTATTCATTTCTCCATATCACTGTGTGTATTCCCTTCAGATCACTGAAATAATAGCAACTCTGTATGGGCTGAACATAGGAATTCAGTAAGAAAGATTAAAAGAACAAAATAACTATAGTGGGACTAAGCAATTGCTAGAGGGAATATGACAAGCATCTAGAAGTATCTGAAGGATAAACATGGAGGAAGGAGAAAACTTCTTGAAGATAATACAAGAACATATAACAAGGCACACTGGGATAAAAGTGAGCAATGGAAAATTTAAGGCAAACAGTCTTTTAGAGAAGGTGGAAAACACCATCCCCATTAAATTAATGTGCCTTGTAAGTATGTTTTACTTGGTCAACAACTAAATTAATGCTTTTGTACTACTACTATACTGAAAATCTTTGAGTTTAAAGTCAGTAGCATTGACACTTTTAATAAAAAGAAGGGAAGAAAGGAAAAAATCTCATTTGGGATGGCTTAGGCAGGACCAGCCTTCATTTCATTATTTTATTACATTCTAAGCAAGAGGGATTATACACCCCTTGTATGCATAATATGTATTAAAATGCTTGGAAACACACTGAGACAGCCAATCCACCTATCACCTGCAACTGCTGCACAGCTCCCTGCTGAACTGGAGATCCAAACCCCATTTCACTGTGTAGAGAAGGAGAGATTGCCCTGCTCAGGGCTGAGGTGGTAACTAATTTCAGACACTTTTTTCATCTTTAAACACCTGAGGCCAAAAAAAAACCAAAACCAAAATGCAATGAAGAAAGACACAGACTAGCCATCAGATTTATCAGCCATATAAACTGCAGTTCAACCAGTGAGAGTTCACACAGAAACAGCAGCATTAGTTAAGCTAAACTGCCCCAAAAGGACAGGAGTTTTTTCTCCAAATTCCAAATGACAGTCTCTGCCATAACAGTTTCTTTGTGCTTTGACACACATACATCTCAAAATACTCAGTTTTTGAAACATCATTTTGAAATGCTTATCCTTCCTTCCTTGTCATCCTGCTGTGGGTGAACAACTGAGAATGAGCTAAGCATGCACGGACAGAAATAAATCATGCTGCCAGCTCTGAAAATTATTTCTAACAGTTCTGTAATACTTTCCCATAGTGAGTAGCCCTCAGACCACAACCACCAGTCCTGTCATATCTCACACTGACCAATCACTTCTAGGAGAAAATTAAACAGGTTGGAGGAACAATACTTTGCAATAGATAATTCTCTATTCAGTCTTAAAAACTGCAGTGTGTGATTTTTAAAACTTGAACATTTCTGTCATGGGGCTAAGAGAACAAGAGGCCAAGTAATTCCTTTTTTACAGTGTGGTAAAACTTCAGTGATTTGGTTCAGTGCAGCCAAAAGTTCTCATGCAAATGTACTTTAGGAGTGTACATGTTTTCTTGTGAGGAAATCCTGTAATAGCTCAAATGACCAAAAGGGTGAGCATCTATCCAAAGATAGGATCTACTCTGCACAGCATCCATTTTGACAATTCACTGATGCTGTGTAATTGTGGAGTGCCCAGCATCAGAAGGGATGCAAGATCTACTCATTATCTATATTCCTTTTCCTATTTTATCTTGATAAACCATTTGTTGTGAAGCCTGTCTTACTGAGATCAAAAAAGAGCCTTGTGTCAGGTCTCCCTCACCTTCCCTCACCTGCCAGCCCATAACCCAAATTACAGCAATAAGCTTTCCAAAAATTTGGTGAATATGTGTTATTCCCCACCTTCATTGTAATAAAAAGAGAGTTACCCTGTTTCCTGACTAGGCCTGCAGAAATTTGGGATATCATTAAGGTCACTGCAAGCAAAGTCCAGCTGAATCCTTCAACATCTCTCCTATGGTCTAATTTGTAAATTTTATTCTGGGTAATCAAACTTGAGTATCTTGCTTTATGTTAGGTGAGTTGGCAAGACAGAGAAAGTCTACCAGGAGAGGTTGTGTCCCACAGAGCTCTTGCTGACATGCCATTATAGCTGTTTCAGTGACAACGCTGAAATTTGGCAGCCAGTCATCTCCAAAGGGGGTCCTGGGAAGAAAAACTACAACTAGGTAATATTTAAAGAAGTCCAAAGAGTTAAGAAATGCAGCCAGGCTGGGGATGGTGGCAGATGAGGAGGAGGAGGAGGAAGGATTTGTGATGCCTGGTAGGGAACAGAAATTGCGATGCATTTTCCCAAATCTGAGGGATGGTTTGTGTCAGCCTTGGCCTTAGTTCAGGGGTTGCTGCAAAGAGCTGTGTCCCTCTGTTCCCCAACACACCTTGCTGTCTGGCAACCAGTAGCCTTACACCCAGCAGCAGTCCCCTGCCAGCAGGAAAATCCTCCTCTGATCAGCACCCCGACCCCAGACCATTTTAATTAATCAGCTCTCTTGCAACAGAACATTTTTTTCTAAAAATTGCAGTTTTAAGAGCATAAGAAGTGCCTGGATAGGGTCCTTTTATCCACATGCTCTGTCCCACCTGTGAGGAACAGGGAACACACTTCAGGGAGAACAGGCTGGTATCCTCACCTCTGCCTTTCAATGTGTGTTAAGCTGAACTACTGCACAGAGATTAGTCTAATCCTTTTCAAAACCTTGCAATGTATGTAGACAAAATTAGATAGTCCTGTACCCAGAAAAACTAACAGTTCTGACTGGGTTTTTGTCCCCTGGGTTATTCTGGCAGTCTTACTTGCCGACAAATAATTAAGGTTGAGAGTTACAGGAAGAACTAGATCTCCTATGTCTGAAAAATACCATACCTCTCATTTCAAGATGTACAAGTGAAGTTTAAAATAACAGTAGTTTTAAAAATGGGTTTTCAAGAAGAAGTATCGTTTTTGTCCTTATGACCTGGATATTAGGAAGTCCTAAAATTCCCCACTTACAGAAAATAAATTAAAATTTTGCTTAGCCTAGGGTTGAATTTCTTTTTTTTTTTTTAATCATTACTGGGTTTTCATCGTATTATTTTTCATTTTAAAAAGTTACAGACAGAGTGAAGGCTGATGAAGAAAGCTCTTCTCTGAAGTACTTTTTCTCTTTTTAAAAGGAGTTGGATCCCATTGTTCTTATGGGACATAAGCTGCAGGATGCCCTTGGCATAGGTACCCACCTAATGAGACCACATCAAAAGCCAGCTCCGAAACACTGGAATCCAAAACCAGTGTAAGATCACATACACACTGTTGCTATGCTGGTTCCCCCTGGTTTTTTTATTTATAATAAACCACACAATTATTTTTAAAAGATAGAAAGATAGTCCACTCCAGGATTCCTTGATAACACTACCACCTCTTCTAGTTTTACCAGGAGTCTCATAACATTTGATACATTTGTCCTGGCTTTAAATTGTAAAAACATTAGGACCTCAGTCCTCTTTTTTCTTTAAAAAGTAGGGAGCAGGAGGGCATGAAATATTGCTGTGATACTTATAAAACCTGTAAACTAAAGGCTCAAAACCAAGGAAACAAATTGAACTTGCAATTTACTGATTTTAAAAATCAAATTTCCATACCTTGTTTTTTTCTTCCCTGAGCAGGACTGATTCCCTGTTTTTATTCATCAAGTGTAATTATCTGATTTTTAAAAATCTCCTGAGATCTTCCAAGGGTTTAATGTACCACATTTAGCAGGGAAGAGCAGGGAAGAATCCTCCAAACACTATTAGAGTAAGCAATCCATAATAAGTATTGCATTTAAATGATAAAACTTCATCTGGCATGCGTGGCAATGCTTGGATGCTCTGCTCCTGGTCACTCCCCTTTCCATCTCAGGACTCAAGATAGGATGAGGCAAGGTGGGGAGACAGAGAGCAGGTGTCCCCCAGCTCTCTCTACCTCTGCTCATGCTGGTTGTGGGGACCATGGGTGCTCAGCATGTGGTGGTTCCCCTGTTCTTTTCCACGTTGGTCTGTGCTGCTACCTGACTTACCAAAACTGTGCAGGGAGTTAACGTGATGCTACACCCTCCACTTGCTCCCTCTGGACACCCTGCTGAAGTTCATTCACATCCCATCCTAATTAGTACCATTAAAAGAGGAGTCTTGTTAGACTGTTGATGACCAAAATTTTTAGAGCAGTGATTTCACAAGCACTTCAGTAGCCCTAAAAGACTGGTCAGAAATAGCAAAGGAAAAGGTGAGCAGCCCTTACCTGGAACTGACACGCACATTTCAAGCCGTCGCCCTCATCCTTGCACACCCCTCCGTGTTTACACGAGGATTCATCACACACCCGTACATCAGATTCTCTTACATTTAGCTCTGTGAAAAAAACACAAAAAAGATGACAGAAATTAAAATGTAAGATGAGTAATTATGGGGACTGTCTTGTCCTCAAATTCACTGATTCTCCACCTGGTGCCTTACCCCCATACAGAAATTAAAGAAAAAAGCCAGAGCTGTCCCCAGGGCTGCCCTGCACCAGCTTCATCCTGCTTGGCAGAGGCAGCTTTCTCTGGATGGCACAGTGGCTGTGGATAAATGCTGCTTCATCATGCAAATAGATTCAGAGAAGGCAGGTGTTTACACTTCCCAAATTCCCTTCCTTGTCCCTCCTACCAAGGTTTGCCTTCCCCCCCCAACAACACAAAACCTTCCACAGCAGAAATTACACCTAGCCCGAGTCAGGAACTTTACACAAGTCACAGCCTGTGTTTCTCACCCACTTATTCTCCACAAAGGTTCCAAAGAAGAAGAAAACTGAAACATCAGAATTTCTCTGCCTGTTTTTCCAGTCTCTCCACTGCCCACACTGTTATCCTTCAGATTAAAAATAAACCAGAGCATTTTTCAAGTATTGTAACTTGCTCTCACTGTAGGAGCCAGGGTGATGAACCCGATTCCTTCTCTCTTAGAAGCTGCATAAAAGTGCAGCATCTGCTACACAAACACAGCTCCTGTCTCCATAAACCTGCAGCAAAGGTACAGCTGGCAAGAGAGAGACCAAGGGGCTGCACACATCAACTGTATCAGCAACAGATCCACCACAAAAGTTGCTTAAATGGCTTCAAGCTTTTTGGGGCATCACATCCAAGGGTTGTTTTAAAAGAGAATAAATATATTCTTTTGAAATAAGTATTTGAAGTCCACACAGAAGAGAGAGCAAAAGAAGGAACTGGTGTGATAATGGAAGTGGTCAATGTTAGCCTGAACATGACCTCAGCAGGCTGCATGGGAACAGTCCTGTTGCTATCAATCACAATGAAAAGGTGAAAATATTACTAAGGGCTCTGGAAAATATCCCCTGCCACTGTTTAGGTGGCACTGAAATCAAAGGATATAATTCAAAACAATCTGTGCTTTGGCTACAGTCAAAAACTCTGCAGCAACATCACCCACTAAAGAGATTAAATGACAGTGGTGTGATTTAAAATAATGTCTGTGACTTTTAATAAGCAAGCCCTATCCAGATAACTGGCTTAAAGAAAGCAATGAATACCAGCCATTCAGAAACGGGAAAAGGTAGGTCAAAAAGCAGAGGAAAATAAAGCTTGCTGCCACTTAGAGTCATAAATAGGCAGTCACTCTCCTGCTCACAGCAGTGTCAGCACTTTGGAATGACAGTGACAGATACTCCTCCTGTGGGTCTATATAACATTATACACTCACACACATAGTTTAGATAGGTAAATACATAATTATATAATAATTTGTGTAATCAATTCTGCTATCTGTCATAACCTTCTGTATTTAATATAGCATAACTATGTATTTTTTCATAGCACTTAAGTTGCAGGATTATAGCTCAGCAGAAGGTCCAGCCCCAACGCACATGTTTCATCAACTGTGAGAAAAATTTGAAAAAATACTGATTTTTTTTCCCCCCCTTTGTCCATCATTCCCAAAGGCATAAATGAAGAGGGCAACGCATTTAACACTGGGTAGTTAGGTATCCTGGTTGCCATCACAACCCTGTGTACGTGTTCTCTAATGTTATTCTTAATGTCACCATTTATCAAGCTTGACTGCTGCATTGTGGGGACTGAGTTAATGTGACAGAACATTGCAGCTTTTCAATTTAGTGTGCTCATAATTCGTTCCTGAAGGAAATGTGCCTTTTCCTCCTCCTCATGAAGATCTGTTCCAGGAAGATGCACAAACTATCAAGATTAATTAAGGGGAAATGATTGTCATATCTGAAAGGAGGATCCATCTTCAGGTGATACCGCATTTGTGAAAATGCAATTTATGAAAGGGCGTAACCAGACAAAGTACAGCATGAGCAGCATTTAAAATCCTGGTTTCATCAGCTCAGGAAACTAAAGAGATGTGGGGCCTTCTGAACTCTCAGCTGAGCTCACTGGACTCAGTGCTTCACAGCATCTATCCAACACCCCCCATGAGCAGAAGTCGTGCCCTGTTAGGTGCAGCTGGTGCTTGAAATGCCAAGGGCCTACATAATGTCCAATTGCCCCAGCACAGACTTGTCCCCAACCTATGTGTCCCCCAGTGCGAGGAAGGCACACAACTGCCCAAGAAGAAGCCTCACCATGGGGAAAGGGACGTTCACCTTTCTGCCTGGGGATGGAAGTCCCCAGCAAGCAGTTTAGCATCAAGGCTGAACTAATGTTGTTCTTAACTTATCTATTGCTTTCACTGCAAAAGCCAGTGAGAAACGGAAAGATTTCAGAGCAAAACTGTAACAGAAGACTTGAAGATAGGGTTAGGGAACCAGCTCTTGTGAGTCCCCCTCCCACCAAGAAACAAATTCTTTTTATCCTTAAAAATACACAGTAATAATTAAAGATGACAGAAAGCACTCCAATTTAATGGTAACTTAATTTTAGGAGCAGACTGTTTTTCTTTCCACATAAATGATAAGATAAATGATACTGATTGTAAGCCTTTCTGTATGAGATGAACACTGAGCAGAGAAGGTGATTCAGAGACCAGGAGCCAATGTGATTTTCCAACACTATACAAGACAAGATATCCCAGCAGCTGGCCCTTGAAAGTGACAGATGAACTTTATTCTATGACAGGTCATCACCTAATGCCTGTGTCCCTTCAGTGGCAGATGCCAGCAGCTGGAAAATCAAGCCTCCAATATGTGCATGATTGTGTCTGATGGACTCACAAGGATGAAGGAGTGTGGTGGGCAGAATAACTCCCAGATCTACCCTGTTTGGTTCAAAAATAAATGGATGAGAATGGATATTTAATAGAGTGATGTGATGAGAAGCAGTGGATGTCTGGCATGTCTGAACTGCGCTCTCTCTCCAGTGCATTTCCCTCAGAGAGAATGAAAATGGAGTTTCTAGAATTATTTCCAGAAGAATGGAATCTTTATCATCATATGTGAGAACAGAACCTATGAAAGGAGTAACAACATGTAGCAAATGGCTTAGGCTAATTTATTACATGTTTCTTTAATGCCTATCACAACTCGTCTGCTAGACTTTTAGCAGGTATAAATAAGAGAAAGCTTCAATGTGATTCATTATGTACAGCAAGAAGATGGTAAGTAGTAATCCATCAACTCCCGGGAGAAAATATAATTAGTGCAATCAAACCAGGCTTCCAAATTTATGATAAATTTAATCTCCAAAGACTTGAAATGAAGTATTAAAAATTATTTGCTAGGATCTATGCAGTCAGCATGCTTCCTGGTGGTGTGAGGGCTGAGCAGCAGAGAGTAGGTTGCAGGAATTTGTCTGCAAAGATCCACAGAAAAGTTTTTTGCTTGGGTGGGTGGAGTTTTTTTTTCTCTTTTGAAATTAATTCAACTTGTGGTAATTTGCTACATCATTAAAAAAAGAAAACAGCCTCCTCCACTTTGATTACTTTCAGACAAACTGAAGCACAGCATGATACAAGTATCTGGAGACTGGCTTTTTGCCTGTGACCACAAAAGGCACCACTCTGAGGTGTGAACCTCTTGTTCTAAACTGAAGTACATGTGTCAAAATGCTGAACCTGAAGATGAAATCAAATCTGCAGGTTTCAGTACATCAAACATGTTGCTTCCATCTGGATACCTTGAGAATAACATGTTAAGATAGGTGAATATAGTAACTTTGTAAGCAATTTGTTTTTTCAAAATTCATGTTTTTCTTGGGGTTGACAATTGTACATAGTAATGATGAATGGATATAAGGAAGAATAAAATCTACCTTTCCCACATGGAAGAGAGGGTGTGGGTTTAGTACCAGTACTGTCAGCTTTGGCTGTCTTGAAGGACAAGACAACCTGGGAAAAAACAGGTTTTTTCCCTGTGCCTGGGAAAAACCTTCTCTCCTTGCCTGCTTGTTTGCTGTTTCCTAAGGGAAGACCCCAGCCAGGGGAGTTGTCAAGATCCCTTTCTCCCTTTTCTTCTTGACCTATGGTTTTGGTGAAAGAGGGGAAGAAACTTGCACCATTCTCAAGAGAGGGAGAAGGCAAAGAAGTGCAACGCACCTCTCTACAAGAACCCCCAAAATTGTAACACCAGCTGGTCAACAGGCAGGGGAAGGTCAACATTGGCTTGGGAAAGGGCTCAGGGAAGAAATTATGTTGTGTGAAGGTATGTTAGAGCTTACAAAGTATACAGAAGATTGTGGCATTATGACTGGATGAGCTCTCAGTAGAAAAGAAGACAGTAAAGATCCCATTCCTGATGTAAGTAATGCAAATGCTTACAGACTATGGACAGGTTTCATTTTGGGAGTCCCTGTATGTGATCTAGTTGCTCAGACACTGGCAGAATTCTGGCATACGTGTTTGGAGTGAGGCAGCCTAAGTTATTCTCTATTTCAGCCACTGGGTACAAATCTCAAAGATAAATGCAAGTTACAGCAAGAACAGAACTTGTTTCTATTTATTTTATTGCAGATCTTCAGCTCCCCACTGATTCCTACTACACTTACTACAACAGTTCCCATCCTCAACAAATTTTTCTTTGCAGCTCACGTGCTACATTTCCTATGCCCCCTTCAAAGCATCAGAGCAACACTAAAGAAACGTCATGTTTCTGCTTTGCAAGCTGAAATCAGAAGTATAAGGGGAAAAAAAATCTCTGAGTAAGGGGGTCCATTTGCAGAGCCACCAAAGAAGTGGTGTTCCACTTGATTTGTGCCTGTGTGCTTAAGATGGTTTATTTTAAAACCAGCCAGCATGTACTGCTCAGATGTGAACCTGTACACAAACAGTTCTGGGGAAATGTTCTGGGCTTTGCATCAATTTCAGTGAGTGAGTGGCCACTGCTGCCTGCCCCTTGGACAAGGAGGATCCCTGGTTTTAGTACTGCAACCAAAGGAATGAGTACTGTTTCTTGCTTCCTGGGTCAGACCACGAAGTGTTACTAAAATATGGTGCTACATGGAACTACAACCTTCCAAAACATGTATGTATCACTGACAAAACCTGAAAATACCATCTCTTATGGTATGTTATGGTATGGACACTGTTACTAACAAAGAGTCTCGACATACAGGTTACCCATATCTTTTTGCAGTCCCTATCTGATTCAGAAGTTGTGGATTACAAAAATAATGATAATTTGAATTGTAGAGTTTATGGCTCCTGGTTCTCTCAGAATCTGTTCTTAGAAACTGTCTGATCTTACAGGGGAGGAATAAGAGAGCAGACAAAACCCTCAGACAAAGTTAGTAATTACTTGTCCAAATAAATAACACTTGATTGTGCCAGAAAAGTCAAAGCAAGACAGAATGAATCATGAAAAAAGTGTATTTTTCAGGAAAAAAAAAGAAAAAGAAAAGAAGACTGAGAAACAATTAGGGGATAAAGAGGATGACGCTCAGAGACTGCACATCTCCTTTAAAGATGGCTGTTGTTGCTGATTTGAGGTGACTTTTTAGCAAGAAGCAACCTTGTGAGAATTTAAGAAGGTGGTGAGCACGGATAATGAAATTCTAAGAATGAGGAAAAGTGCTGTATAAAAAAGCAGTCAGAGAACAAAAGAAGGAAAATTCAGATACAAGACAATCTAAAATTAATATAAGTTTTAAATAACTGAAACAGTGAAAATTAATTTAAATGCTGTTTCTGTGATATGGTATCACTTTCTTTCACACTTGCATTAGAAGAAAACAATTCATTGCAACAGCCTAGAGGTTATATGGAGGGGGAAAAAAAAAGTAACAGAATTGTTAAAATTAATTTACCTTAAAAAAACAGACAACTGTAGTCTAAGGGAATTAAGATACTCCCATACATTTTTTTTAATTGATCAATTAAGGAGTGCCTTGGGTGGCTGATGGCAAATCTGCTGTTTTCAAAACAATCTTAAGCAGTGTTACAGGACTAGTAAAACCTGAGGGTTTTGTGTCTTGGTGCAATATTTAAGACTCAATTGTGCAGAAAAAAAAAAAAAAAAGCTGTACTTTGGCTCTTGAGAATGCTATCCGAGTGAGTAAAGCTTGAAACATTTCCCTAAACTACTTTTACAAGACTGCGTTAACATTTGATTGCTTAAGAGCTATCCAATTTATCTAAGATGATTATACTTTTACATTTCTAGTCTCCTTTTAAAACAGAGAAAAACAGAATGCGTAAGTGCTGCTAAAGCAATTAGTATTCTTGCACACAATAGGAAACCACAGCAAATTTTAACACCTAGCACTCACACAGCAAGGTAACAAGACTGGCTTTGAACCTAAGAGTCTCCCACACTGCAATTACTCACATTACCAATGTGCCTCAGACTAGCCCTATTCAGTGTGAAAAAAGTAAGGAAAGTGTCATAGTGATGAGTGTTTGGATGACAGTTCTGTCAAAATATTGGATTCAGCCCATGGTGCATTTCTCTATCTATCATGAAAAAAAAAAAAAAAAAAAAAAAAAAAAAAAAAAAAAAAAAAGTATTTGTAGAGAAAGTTGAGGCATTTCTTTGTTGTATTAAAAGCTTTGACAATATTTCAGAAATTCTGTATAATGTGTAGCTGAAGACTTTAGCACATGGTACAAATCGACTTGCTATGCACTTGGATGGAGACAAAAAAAGAGACAGTGAGAATGTGAAATGGTTTTCTCTCTCCTAATCAGTTTTCTCTCTCCCAATCAGTTTTCTCTCTCCTAATCAGTTTTGCATCAAAAACTTAGGTTAGGTTAGGTTAGGCTGTACAGCAACCTGGCCTCCAGGGCACAGGTCTGCTGTCCTCTTCTGCTAGCAGCTATCCAGGACTTCCGAACTTGCTTACAAAGCAGAATCTGTCTTACTACAAAAAAATTATGAAATGTGACTATGCAAGGCTGTTATAAAGAAGTCAGGATGTTGTTACACATTTTTACATAAATTTAAAACAAAATTGGAAAAGAAACACGCTCATACAGCATATTTACAGCAAGACTGACTATGACATGTATTCTAAGGAAACCAAAGGTATGCAAGAAAAGTGACCCTCCAAATGTGTTGGTTTCTTCCAATATCTTTAGCATTTACTGGGCAATTCCATCCAGCAGTAGAGGCCTGGAATGAGGAACTTCCTAAAAGTTCATGAAAAATCAGTGGCTGCTTGGAGAAGAGGTGTCCAATGTCATGCTAACCGAAGGAGTTGAGGGAACATATATCAGGAAAAGGCTCGTGTGACAAAATTACAAACACATACAATGTGTTTCTTTTCACAAACACATGTAAGTAGGTGGTCGATGACTGGCTTCCACTCATGGCATTGCAAAGGTCCTTGCATGTTGAGACTTGGATCATGTGAACAACTTCTGAACACATGGACTTCTTAGGATACCAGGTAAGTCGTGCTGATGGATGCTAATGTCTACACAAATGGATACATTCTGGCGGAATTACTTCCAAAATCTTGCTCTTACACCATTCCAGCCCTTTTCAATGAGTGGGAATCCTATGAGATTTTTAATTTGCACAAATAATATCTGCAATTCCTGACAGTTCTGCTGCATGTGCAATTACAATCAGTGTGAAAATATTAGCTGTCCTTGTTCACTTAATGTCTACCAGCTCTGTCTCTCTGCCAGAGAGAGTGGTGCAGAGTAGGTGGTCAAATATCCAAAATATTTCCAAGTAACTTGCTAAGGATATATAATATCTCTTCTCACCCCTGGTTTGCAAATCGAGGAGCTTCACTTGCTTTCTAGAAAGTGAAAACTTGAGCTAAAAACAAGCAGTCAAGCATACTACTCCCCAGAAAGCCATAGTTTTGGCTACTGAATCTTCATCCTTGAAATAAATCTTTCTATGTCAGCTATAAACCAAAGCGAACTCCTTAGTCCTGTTCATAAAGTAAACCTGACAGTTATTTCCTTAAGCCTGTAAAGGAACAACAATCTGTTTAAACACTCTGAAACAACAAAGATCTCATTTGTACTCCTGATGAACTTGAAGGCTGAAGCGAAATAAACTGGTGGTGATAAAATAAATAAATTAGTAAACACCAACACCAAAGCAACTAATTAGCTGCTGTAAACATTAAACAGAATTTCTTCTTTGATCTGTAGGTGACTCTCAAGTCAACTCTAAATTGCAAAATGACACTGGCAAAATTCTGATCCCAATCCTGACTGGGACCAAGCCTAGGGACCAGCTTGCCAGATTACAAGCTGGAAGAGAGGCACTGTGCCTTATTAAGCCTCCAGAGTTACAGTATTTACAGGTGGGTGATGGATAACTAATGGATGTATCTTGCCAGAGAGCTAGAAGCCCAGGTCCTTCTGTTGTCTGCTCCTCACTTCAGTGTCTTCTGCAGCAGAAGATAAATGATGCAAACAGAGCTTTGATGCAAAGATGTAGATTTTCAATTAACATTCTAGCCATCTCCCCTCACCAATCACTGCCTTCAGAGTTCCTGTGCTTTCAGTATCAGAGAGATGTTTAAGGAACAGCTGAGTCTTGATCTGTCAGAGTTCCACAGGCAACTAACTCTGTTTGCAGCTGGGGAACAGCCTCCCAGGTTGACCATTAATACACTTAGTTATGTGCTGTACTTCTGAAAGCCATTGCCTTGGGACTTACTTTGAAAGCTTTACAATAAGTTAAAAAAAATTAAAAATAAAAAATCCCTCAAGGGTAATGGAAAACATTACAGGAAACTAAGTGTTCATGGACCTTTGGGGATAAACCAACAAAATAATGCCATATTTCATAGCAGAACTCAGGTTATTATACACACTCTGGGTATTACAGAGATTATAAATGATTGCCAAATACTGGAACATTTCATGTGAAAAACTAGAAATATTTTTAAAATTTGAAATAAGTATATGTATATATATATATATAAACACACACATACATGCTAAACCCACTATTTTCAGTAATAATATTTTCAGTGTTCAGAATTGTCTCTGATGCTACCCTCATCCCATTCCTTCTTCCTATTATCCCAACATTTTTTCTTTAGGTTGAAAAAACAGAAGATGAACACTATCCAGGTGGCAGAGTGCTTTTGTTTCTCAGCTACAAAACTAAGAAAAACAGGTGGGTTTGGGTGATTTTTCTAGAAAAATACAATTTGCTACACAAAAGTTTTTGATGAGGAACAACTCTGTTTGCAGTGATGTTTTTCCATTTAGCATACATAATCTGAGGCTCCAATCCTATAAATGCCTGGGCAGAGACTTAACCTTGAGCATCTGCGTGATCTAAATAAACTAAATGGAACTGATCATCTGTAAGATTAAGAATGCCTCTAAATGCTTGTAGGATCAAGGACACAAGCAATTGTTTAAGGACCTGATTTTCACACAAATAGTAATTAACTTGACTAGCCCTTCTATCTGTTGGAGACAAATGTATTTTGCCATTTCGAGACACAGTTTATTCCCCATACTTGAAACCCTCCCTCAAGAATGGAAGAAAATATCTGACAAAAAAAAGTTGCCAAATTGTGTATTAATCTGCTCTTAATGATTCAGGGGGAAATGCTGCTGTCTGCAAGATGATTTGATAGCAGACATTAAAATGTGACCTCTAAGTGGCTTATATTTTAAACATTACTCATCACTTAGAGTGATTTTAATTAAAAGCTATGTGAAATGTCATAATACCTAGAGGCCACAGCGAAGATCAAATCCCACTTCTGAAAGACAGAGACTTAGAGCATAAGTAGAGAAGTCACACAAACTGTGATAAAAAAATTAGATATTATCATGTCCATTTCAGTGGATGAGGAAGAAGAGTATAAAGAGACAAAAAGATTACTCCAAGGATGCAACATAAGGCCAAGGCAGGATGAACCACAACAAGATCTGTCCTTGTCCAATTCTTTTGCTACAAGGTCTCGTCACTTTCCCTCTAAATAGGAGTATTTTCAATACCACACCAGATAAATCATTATGCTCACCTGAAATGGAGCAGACACAAAAGATTTAGGGAGTATGTGTCGGTCTCAAAAATGACAGAAAAATGAATGATAACTTGCAAAATCTACTCATGATAACCAAAGAGCTAAGTGGATGTATTACTGGAGCTCGTAGGAGTTGACTGCTGTATTCAAATAGCTGATAATCACTGCTCAGAATTCAAATTGTGCTGCTGTGGTAGAGCTTAATGCTGACAGTGTCATGAAAACTACAAATGTGTCCCATAGCCCTGCTGGGAAAAACACTTGTTTATTCAGAAACACAATATTGTATGGGGTTGGGTCATGGGAAGACACAGGAGCCTTAATATGCTTTTGGGGTCTGTTTTGCCCTAGGGAGGGTGAGGCAGAGGGGGAAATGAGAAAAAAAGAGGAGGATAAGTTGGGCACTGATACCATTATTCAAAAAGGTCACTTTGCATGGGTATGAGGGAAAGAATCTCTGCTTTGCCATTTCTTCCACTGTCAAGAAGCCCTTGCCTGTATGATTTCCTCTGACAGTTTTCCTACCTGGGCACTCAGCACTGGTTTTATAATGGAGATGTCTCATCTTCCCCTCTCTCTCCCCTTCCCAGTCACCTGAGTTTTCCAGGCACTGATTCACATAACCTGTAAGAGAAACCACTCCTTCAAACCTCACCTATGAGTGCAGCTCAAGGCTGGCTGAACATGGAGAGAAACCAGATGGATCTAGAGTATCCAACTGACATTTTCCAAAAAAAAAAACCAAACCATTAGCAAGTTTCCTATTGCCTGAAAGTGACAAGGCTAATGAAGGCCTTGAAAGCTTAGCAAGATCTGGGAACTGTAAACCTGTCATAAATCTTATTTGTAAGTTTAGAAAAGTGGAAGAACCAACTAAACTTACACACAAATTTCTGAAACCTAATTTCATGTATCCATAACCTCCACCTGGTTGCAAACTCGATGATTCAGATTGTAGTCCTAGGATAGAAAGATCTTCATCCCAGAACTGAATTTCATATCAGATTCAAGTTATGAGTGCCTGTAATCCTTCTTCTGTCTGGAAGAGTCCAACTTGCCTTCAATAGAGAAAATCAGTAAAGTGTTTCCTGTGCCCCAAGTACCCATTCAGTGTTATTCAAAAACTATTTTGGCAGCTCTGCAGAGGTGGGGCAGCATCTCCAGCTGAAAGCCTAAGCACATAGATGGGTTGAACACTTGGAAATGTATTTAAAATTTCAACCGCCTGCCATTTTCAATGTTAATAGACACTGACAGTGCTGAGACAAAAAAACTTACAGAAAACAGTCTTGTTACAATGATAATGATTATGAATGTGCTTCATAATCTCAGTCAAGTTTCTCTGCGTAAAATCTCCACTGACACTGCTGATCTATTCTTTGTACACAGGATTACTGAAGGGTCTGTGAAAATAAATAACTGGAAACATCTTCCCTGCAACTCCCTAATGCTGTTCACAGCAGTTTCATATCAACACAACCCGACCTGTAACCAGGTGAGGGAAATCAGCAGGGCCTCCTGGCCATCTCTTACATAGGATATTCTACTCCCAGAAGCTATAAATTCAACACTTCACTAGGCATTAAATTTACTCTCAAGAAACATTTTCTAAGAGAGGTGACAGAGTTATTGCACTGTTGCAGCTGTGGAGACAGATGGCACTATGCCAAGACTCCAAGAAAATTTTAAATTAGAAATCTGACCATCTGCTATAGGTCAGAAAAAAAGTTTTCATACCCAAGCTCCTCCCTTAATTTTTTCATTTTCCTGGTACTGAAATGCATGATATGATCTGCAAAAGACACCACATGCTTTCTAACTATTTTTTTTTTGCAAGTGGTAAGCACTGGGAAGTCTTAAATATGGGAGAAGAATTCAGTCGTAAATTGCATTATGTCCTGCTATCAACTCAGCCTATGACAAATCAAGGTAGTACTTTGCAAAAACTTCCAGTTACTTTGGGATACTCCCTGTAACAAAATCTGCATAGGTTTACTTGTTACTTGAAACAGGCAAAGTTCAATAAGAAAAACATAACAATTTTATCACCTTCATCCTAATTAGCTTTTCATCCAACAGTTATGGTTGGTGTATCTTTGAACATTAAGGCAAACTGTTTAACAGTATATTTAAAATGTATAAAAAAAGAAATTGAAAGACTTCTCCAAGTAGGAAATCATATTTTTGGTGTTCACCCCTGATGCAATAATTTTATTAAATTCTCAATAAATACATAGTTGGACACTTTTTATTAATGCTTACATGAATATTGACTATTTTGCTTTTATATAACTCCACATGACAGCCAACAAGAATGACAGAAAATATAAAAGTTTATCAATTTGTTGATTGTCAAATTATACAGTCATAGACAGGACACTATGCATTGCAACACAGATAAACATCACAGGTCCCACCACTAAAATGTACACCCCAGTAGCTCATTTAGTCAACAGGGGCCTAAATACAAGAAAGATTCTATTTAAGTGTACGTACTAATAACTAGCTCTAATTGTATACATCATATTAACTCCCCATGCATTATTCAAATGATCACTTTATTCTATTTTTGCTTTACTGAGTAGGGGAAGCATAAAGCTTCTGAATGCATCTAGATCCATGTATTGACTCAGTAGCTACTTCAAAGGTCAGCTGCACTTGTCAATATGAAAAACTTTTCTAAAAATAATACCCAAAACTTACATGGATTCTTACAGCAGATGAAAGACTGCAGAAGATTCCAAGACAAAGGCTTTCTTCAGGAAATTCACGCTGCCTATGGGCCACCTCTTTTTTCCCAAGTGTCTGCTTCCACCTGCACAATGTACTATGAAAAATGCTTGGGACATCTGGATCCATTAAATTCACATCTTTAAAGTCCACTGGCTTACAGGACCCCATGAACAGGATGAAAGAGCTCCCTTCTTCAATGTGAAATGGTGCTAGAGATGTTTAAATTAAATATTTAATTTTTAAATTACATTAAATTAAAACACTATAGAGGTGTTTAAATCCTAAGCACTAAGTCAGCACATCATCTTAGCCCCTTCTGCACAAAACAAAGGCACTTGCCATGTCAACTGTGCAGACAATTTCTTTTTCCAGAATGATCTTTGCAATCTGAAGACTTAAGTGACATACCTTCAGAGTACTAAACAAATCACTAAACCTGTTATAAACAGACCAGGTTGTTTAGGGACAGAGAAGTCACATTTTCACAGCAGTGACCTTTTAGGATTACTGCAGAGAAATGCCAGAGAAACTTGGCCAAGCCTTATTTTTAGTACATGGCTTTCATAAACAGATCACGCCTGATCCTGATGGGTAATTATTCAGTCTCTTTCTCCTGCTAAATTTTTGTCACCAAGTGCAGGTTTCCCACAAAAACTGGCTGGGGCTTGTCTCTCAGTGGTTTGGTGACAGTGGAAAAACATCCTGTCTATGTGAGGCTGCCTGAAGCACTAAGATATCAAATATGTAAGTCTGCTACTGTGCCACCACAGGGACTCAAAAATACTTATACATATTCTGTTATATCTAAGATGTCTGCAGGACTTTAAAACAAGATGAACACAAACTTCAAAAGCAAAGTAAATAGCAATTCTATTCGATCAAAATGCAAAAAAAAAAAAAAAAAAAAAAAAAAAGATAATGAAGGCCAGTGCAATGAGTCAGAAGAAGGATGGAAGGTATTAACAATAAAAAAGAGGAAAAGCTCTTGGGAGAAGTTCAGTAGCTACACTTTGCTGCTCCACATAATAAGAGTTTTCAGCATTGCTTACTGGCCATGTAATCTTTTAAAAATTGATTTCAAAACATAAATTTAACATCTTTATTTTAAATTTCAACTGTAGACTTTCATTATAGGGCTCACAGATGGGTGCTTTTAGAAGGTTTAAGGAGAAAGAGTGGGCTAGAAGCACTCACTGTTTAGAACAGCATGAGTCTTTTGTAATGTCTTTTGCTGGTGCCATGCAATTTTACACTTTTTTGTCCATTTAGAACTTCATGCCTTTCCTCCGAGCTCATGCAGATTTTTCAAACAGCCATTATCCAACACATTAACATGAAAAAACAAAAGCTTTGTGTCAAATGCCAACATATGACACTTACTGATAGGCTGATGTAAAACCCCGCTGCAGATTTCCAAGGTTATCTCCCTGTATATGTCTGAGCTATGGTTTTGTGCCAAGAGCAACAAGCAGCTCCTGTTCTGAGCATAGGAACCCAAGCTGCCCTGGGATCATTCTTCACCACAGAATATTAACCTCAGCCATCCTGCATTGTTCAGCTGGACAGCATCCTTCGTTGGATCCAAAGGAATTTTAAAATAGTGCAGCTGGAAGAATTAGCTTCAGAGTTCACTCATCCTCCTCTCTGTTTCCAACTCTATTGTAGGGCTATGTGTAGTTTCTCTGTCCATACAGAAAAAACACACCTCTGACAGTCACATTTTCATTGATAACCATGGCCCTGCATGATTAAGACGACTGAAAATATCCATAATTCAATGCTAATATTAAAGTATAGTAAAGATACTACTTTGTAGTAAAGATACAAACAAAATGGGCTCAAAAGTTCACTTTGAGAAGCATGGTGTTGAACTCAACAGACACTTAAAACATACCACAGTGGGTAACCATGAGCAATCCTAACTTAATTCTTTCTTTGCCCACCTCATATCTCTCTTCCTAAAATTGCTATCTTCTTTTCTAATTTGTATGGTAACAATGTCAGACATCTACCTGAACTTATATCTAGGTTAGAACCCATGGGCAGCCAGCCCTTTAGAGAAGAAACTATCCGAATGGGTATTGCAAAAAGCACAATCCACATTCAAAATGTGTAAAAAGGAACTATAACAATTTTAAAAGAAATAAAAAAGCAAGTGTTTAAAAATGGATTACAGGTTGTTGTAGGCTATCCTTGCAACAGCTGCCATAAAGTTTCAAACAAACTAGGGGACCAATTCTCATTGTAAGCAAGGCTGGAGAATCAAGACAACAGCAAATCTGCAGCTAGAAAGCATTCATATGAAAATGCAATTATGCAATGTGAGTCTACCTCATGTCACTTTAAACTTATAAGCAATCATGGGTCAGTTGATCTGTCCTTGGAAACACTGACGGACTGCAAATAGAGCATCTTATATTTTCTACATAAGTGGGTAAAAATTAAAATTTGTATGCTCCATAGAAATGAAAACAACTTTTATTGCTTAAGTCCAACATAAGTTGCTTTATCTGAGCAGCAAGATGGTGACATTCTCTTATTGTGCCTCTTGAGATCCCTTTTCCCCACCTTTTATATGTGGTATGAACCATTCTTTAAAAGTCATAAAAAATAAATGTAACTCCTCTTTCTACTGTCTTCATTTGAGATCTAACTCTTGAATGTTGTTTGAAAGCACACAGCCATACAATGTAATATAAAATGCAGATATGATATAACATTGCTTCCATCATCATGGTATCTTCTATCTTTCAGAATATGTTGTACTTCTTACACCCCTTCCTCATCATTATGGTATTTATGCTTCCTGTGTCTGCATTTCAAATTTCTCTTTAAAGTCCTTAAGGGTCTTTTGCTCTGATTTTTTAAAGGCATTTGAAGATGGTTCTTTGAATGGCACTTGCTTGGTATTACAACATTTTATTGCATTATTTACAGAATCACAGAACTGCCATGGTTGGAAAAGACCTCTGAGATCACCTTGCCCATCACCATTTTTAATACATATTTAAACTACCTTATTAATATATTATGTTAGCCTCCTTTTGCAATAGCTTTCTATTCCACAGCTATCAATACTTCCTATGATAAAAATGAAAGGCTGTGTTTTCTGACATGCAAGATTTACACTAAATATAAACTTTCCACTTCTGCATTTGAGTGAGTGCCCCAGACACGTCTCAGCTGCCTCAGAAGGAAATGTGAGCACAGGACACAAAAGGGTCTCTCAGTACTCTCTAACCAGCCCCTCAGTATTGATAACCAGGGGTTCACAGCTCCAGAAGATGCCATGAGCACTTCTTTCTTGCAGTCTGCTTTAAATCTCAGATGATTTTGCCCTCCAAAAATATCCTGGGACTTCCACAACTCATGGAAACCAAGACTGGTTTCATACCCATGTGCTATATTTCAGGTCATTTTGGAGTCAAAATGCTTTGAGCAAGGGTCCCTCATGTACATGACACAGAGCATTGTATATGACTGAAACAATGAGGAAGCCACAAACCGGAGCATATTTTAAAGAAATTTTTAAAAACATTATTGAATATAACTACAAGTTAAGTAGCACAGCCATGTGGTAAGCACTGTCCACAAATATAATGGCTGACAGTCCATGCTCAAAGATAGAAAATAGAACAAAAGATAGAAATGCAACAAGAACTGAACAGCTTCTTTGCCTTGGTGTTTTCTGTGAAGATGGGGAGAGGTTCAGGATCCTTTCATGCACAGAAGTTTGGCACTGTGTGACTGGTAGACTTTAAGCTTCCTAATTTGTGAAGGGTTCCTGTAGCATGTTGCCAGGCAAATTAGTAGAAAAACAGTCAGAAGGAGAGAACTGTAGCAGAACCCCACCCCCAGAAACATACAGTATGCTGTGGAAGAGCCGGTGTGACTTTGCAAAAGGGACCTCTGTCTCAGAAACATGCTGGGGTCCTTTGAAAGAACAAAGGAAAAAGTGGAGAACAGATCCACAGATGTCTAAATGTGCTTTTGAAAAAAGACTTAATCAAACGTTTAAATAAGATAATAACCAAAGGACTGCTCACATGGAGACAGCATTGACTAACCCAGAAGAAACATTAGGGCAAAGACAGCCACTTTTCACATCACAGGCAAGGCCCTCTGAGTTCAGCCCTTTTCTTCAGTCTATTCATAAATGACTGGAAAATGGTATGATCAGTAAGGTAAAAAGATTTTCTGGTAGTATCAGTTTTCTCACGGTGCTAAAAAGCATAGCTCACAGAAATGTTGCAGAAACCTTACGAGAATTATGTCCAACATAATTCAATCCAGAGAAATGTAAAATCATAGAATCACAGAATGTTTTAGGTTGGAAGAGACCTCCAAGATCATCTAGTCCAACCTTTGACCAACACCATAAACTAACTACTAAACCATGTCCCTGAGGAAAAGGTCCAAATGCCTTTTAAATACTTCCAGGGATGGTGACTCCACCAGTGTCCTGGGCAGGACATTCCAATGCCTGACAACCCTCTCAGTGAAAAAATGTTTCCTAACATCCAGCCTAAACCTCCCCTGGCACAGCTTCCATCCATTCCCTCTGGCCCTATCACATTCCCTAAGGAGCAGAGGCTGTTTCCCTCCTCACCCCAACCTCCCTTGAGGTAGCTGAAGAGAGCGATGAGGTCTCCTCTCAGCCTCCTCTTCTCCAGACTCAACACCCCCAGCTCCCTCAGAGGACTTGTGCTCCAGGCCCTTCGTGAGCTTTGCTGCCCTTCCCTGGACATGCTCCAGCACTTCTGTGTCCCTCTTATACTAATAACCTATAATGAGAAAAATCCAGCTTTCTGTACACATATATGTTAGCAACGGGCTCTGAGATTATTATTAGAATTTAAGAACAATATGCTGGCATTATAATAGACAGTTTTACAAAAATGTCAGGTCCGTACTTAGTGGTGATAAAAAAAAAAGTAAATTGAATGTTATGAATTACTTGGGAGGGAACAAAGAATATACCAGAGAACATTACGCCATCATATAATCTGGAGCGTACCCTGCCTTTTAATAATGTGTGTTTTCTGGTCATTATTACAAAATGGATATAAAAGAATGGGAAAAAATTCAGAGACAAGAAAGGGAAAATGAAAAACACCAAATCTGGATTTTCTGTAGCAAAAATGGAGTCCAAACACAGATTATTTTTTTTTTCAAAGATATTCCTAGACATGTAACAAACTTCAGCACGTTTTTCTGCAGCTGCTGTACAATGAGACTCCTGATGTTTACATATGTAAAGCAATTACAGATATTTGTGTGACAATCACCATGTAGATAATAACATTATTATCCTGTGTCCTCGAATGATAAAGAGGAAAAACTTTTCAGAAAACTATTGCAAATCATTAGAGTGTTGTGTTGCAAACTAAACTTAAAGGTATAATCTCCTAAATTATTCCACACAATTTGTAATTCTGTCCCCTGAGTCTTACATTCCCTAAAAAGGCTGTTTAGCTTCCTCCTGAGATAAAGAGAAAAACCCAAACTGCAATTTCTACTCTTGTTCTACTAAATGAACTCCTAGCCATGTCCATCCCCCTGACTCAGTACAACTCTAAGAAAAAACATTTTCTCAGCATGGGAATTAAAGATAAAAAGGAGTAATTTCTAGGGATATAATCTATTCTGCTTTGTGGTCCCCACCTGGTATAAATCTGGCAGCATTTTGGCTGCCTCCCAAAAGGAATTCAGATAGTTAATTTCAGCCTGTAGCAGCACAACATTCAAGCTACCACTGCACTGCTTCTTTTACTGTTTGAATGCCCAGTCCACCATCCCAGACCAACAAATGTTTCACTGAATTTCTTGACTCTATACTCCCTCATTTTGCTACCCCCCCTCCATCAAGAGCCCTGACACAGCCCTCCCTGGTTTTATACCTCCAGTGGTTTACCCAGCTCAGGCTGAGATCGTCACTACATGCTATAGCAACAGGGCAACCACTTGCAGCCTTCTTCTAGTGCACTGCCTTACACTGATAAAGCACTACAAAAAGCATAGACAAAATTTCCTTTGCTATGTTGACTGTGGCACATCAGCATGAACCTCCTGAAGCTGGCACTGAGAAACCATCATCTCTCTTCTGTGGAGAGGCAAGGAAAAAAAGGAGAAGGCTTCGCAGAAGAAGGAGAGATGAATTTTCAGACATCTGAAGCTGCAGCCCTGGATCCTCCAGCTTCACACGAGCTACAGCTTACCTGAGCCAGACCTGAGGGTGCCCTAAGCTTTGGTCAGCTTTTCTCAGAGAAATGTGCTGCTCCTGGCTCTAAGTGTTCAACTTTCGCATAAGAAGGCAAAATAGCCAGTCCTACAACGCATCTATCTAAATGGCTTTTAGAATAATACTGAAGTTTTACTTTACATTCCAAGAAGGGAAGCTATTTGGAGTTGGGGGAAGGTGTATTTGAAGAAACATCTGTGCATTTATATATGCAAGTCAACCTTCCTCTATATTTGACCTCTCTAAAATAGAGTCCAGTTGACAAGAATGATAAAGTGTAGTCTTCCTTTCCCCACAAACACAGGATGATCAAAATATTGTCCTAGCATCATAATGATGCAGGCAATAGTAAATACAGCTTGTTTCCCACTCCAGTATAGGGGAAAAGGAATTCAACTGGACTTTACTATAGCCTTTTGGGTTCCCCCAGTGCTCACCAGCCTCAGTGTCAGGCACATAGCCCCATGCCATCTGTGTCACATTGGGCCATATGTAACATTCTAAGCTGAACATGCTACCTAAGGATTTTATATGGAATAAAACTGATGGAAAGGATTGAGGGAGAAGCAGGCAGCTATTATACACAAAACTGAAAAGCAACACTAAGTTTCAAATGTGGTCCAGATCATATTTTTCTGAAATTCAGACAAGAGGTCAGAAGCTTAGACTTAAGATAACAAATGCTTGTACTGAATTTCAGTATTTGAGGCACTACACAGAAAAGCTTCCAAATACAAAGATCCATCAAAGTGTCATCAGTACTACGTTACAAATGTTTGAAACTAAACCACTTCCCATAAGCAATGAAGATACTTTCCCAGCATCATTTTTCAATTTAAGTTCCTATTGCAACTGTAGTATGATTTAAAATTGTAAGACAGAAGGGTCAGAGAATGTTACACAGTAGGACAGGTGGTTCTGTGAAATTTTCTTGGTATAAAATGTTAGCCTAACTGAAGCCATATGAGATCCTTGCTATAGATATCTTTTAGAGGTAAATTTTTTGAACAGTTGTTAGCACCTGAAAACAAAGGGAATAAAATAAATAATGTCACCTCGACCATAACTGTAAAATACTGAGAAAGTTATTAAAATAAAATTCCACCACATGGGAAAAAATGCAATGCTATTGATCCTTTATGTTTACCTCCTTTTCCAAGAGGGTCCTTCCCCTCTGTGAGTATGGCAGCAGCGAACTTTCTCTGCCATCGCTAGAGGATGCGTTGCTACACAATCACCAGAGGACTCTGAACAAGAAGAAAAGTTCACTGGGCTCCACAGAAGCAAATGTTGAAGTTTGTTTCAGCATTCTGGTACGGGGGATAGGGGGTGGGTGGTGGAAGGAAGCATGACACGTGCCTGCATTCTCCACCATGGGGTCAAATCAAGTTGGTGCCCAGTCACCAGCGGTGTCCCACAGACATCAGTTTTGGCACCAGTCTTTTTTAATATCTTTATCAATGATCTGGAGAGCAACCTCAGTAAATTTGAAAATGACACTACATTGGGTGGTAGTGCTGATCTGCTTGAGGAAGGCTCCACAGAGGGACCTGGACAGACTGGATTGATGGGCCAAGAGCAGTTGTATGAAGTTCAATAAGGCCATGTGCTGGGTCCTGCACTTCAGTCACAACAACCCCAGGCAATGCTACAGGCTTGGGGAAAAGTAGCTGGAAAGCTGTCCAGAGGAAAAGGACCTGGGGGTGCTGGTGGACAGAGAGCTCAAAATGAGCCAGTAGTATGACCAGGTGGCCAAGAAGGCCACCAGCATCCTGGCTTGTGTCAGGAATAGTGTGGCCAGTAGGAGAAGGGAAGTGATGGTGCTCCTGTACTCGGCACGGGTGAGGTTGCACCTCGAGTGCTGAGTTCTGTTCAGGCCCACTCTCTGCAAGGACACTGAGGTTCTGGAATATGTCCAGAGGAGCCACCAAGCTGGTAAGGGGCCCAGAAAACAACTCATACAAGGAGTGGCTGAGGGCACTGGGCATCTTTAGTTTTGAGGAGGCTGAGGGGAGAGCTCATTGCCCTCTACAACTACTTGAAAGAAGGTTATAGGGAGGTGGGGTGTTGACCTCTTCTCTCAAGTGAATAAGGACAGGACCAGAGGAAAAGGTCTGAAGCTGTGGCAGGGAAGGCTTAGGTTAGATATTATGAAGAATTTCTTTACTGAAGGCATGGTCAGGCACTGGAAGAGGCTGCCCAGGGAGGTGGTTGAGTCCCCATCCCTGAAGGTATTTAAGACACGTGTAAATGTGGCACTTCAGAGAATGCTCTAGTGGCCAAGATTGTAGGGGTTTGTTGGTTTTCTGGGTTTGGGTTTTGTTTGTTGGTTTTGTGTTGGGGGTTTTTTTTTGTTGTTTTTTGGGGTTTTTTGTGGGTGTTATTTGGTGGAGTGTGTGTGGTGTTTGTGTTTGTTCAGGGTTGTTTTTTGGTGGTTTATTTGTATGTGTACGGCTGGACTAAAGTCTTGGACATGGCTACCTGGTCACCTTGGGGTAAAGACTCTCAAAGAGGAAGATGGTCCCCACCTCAGACAGACAACCTGCACAAATGGGACATGTCTTAATGCTCTTCACAACCAGTGGGCAACCACTTGGCCACCACAGTAGAGGGGCAGAGTCCTTTCTGAAAGACAAGGCTCCCATTGATGCATTGATTGGATATCCTGATGCACTGGCAAATAAAACATCTCTGCTGTATAGAATCAGTATAGAAAAACCGGGATCCAATAAAAACTACTGAAAAAAATAATGCCTTACCTTTTCGTTCAGGCAAATTGTTTTTCTTGGGTTAAGTGCAGTGGTGTTTTGGAGGTGAGGGGGCCTCAAGAGTGGCTCCTGTGGGAAGCTACTGGAAGCTCCTCCACCTCAAATTCTTGCCCCAACTCTGGCCAAGGTCCAACAGATATGGGAGCTGGGGAGCTGGATGTGCCTCTGAAAGCAGCATATTGAAGAACGGGAAAAAGAAACTGCACAAATAAAAAAATTTAAAAAAAAAAGTATCTGCACAGAGATTTCCGTGCAGCCCGTGGTGAGATGGCAGCTGTGCCCCTGCGGCCCATGGAGCAGCGCGGTGGAGCAGTCCCTGAAGGGCCACGGTGGGGTAAATGTGGATTTGGAGGCCCACAGGTGGGCAGATGTGGATCTGCAGCCTGTGCGGGATCACAGAGAGGGTCAGATGTGGATCTGCATCCATGTAGGAGCCGGTGCCAGAGGAGGTGACTGCTCCCGCAGCAGCCGCGGCTCTGTGTGCAGCCCGGGCTGGAGCAGTCTGTGCCTGAGGGACTGCACCTGTGGGAGGGACTCATGGCCCAGGGGTTGTGAAGGACTCTCTGCCATGAGAGGGACCCCGCCTTGGAGCAGGGGAAGGCTGTGAGGAGTCCTCCCCCTGAGGAGGAAGGAGCGGCAGAAACAGCGTGTGGGGAACTGACCCTAAACCCCCCCTGCCCCTCCCTGTGCCCTGAGGGGGAGGCGGCAGGGAAGGGATCCGGGACCGGCAGCAAGGGAGGGATGGGGGGAAGGTTTTAAGATGCTGTGTTTTCTCTTTCTCCTCGTAGTTTAAATTAGCCTTTTTCCTTCCCAAGTTGAACCTGTCTGTTTTTTGCCTGTTACAGTAACTGGTAGTGAAAACCTCCCTGTCCTCGTCACTATTAATGAGCCTTTGGGTGTATTTCCTCCTCCCTGTCCCAGAGTCGGGGTTTGGAGTGAGTGAGCAGAGGCCGGGCTGATACCAGCTGGGCCTAATTCATAACACTGTTGGAGAAATACTCTATCTGGCATTATTTCTTGCAGTGTCCTCTGAGCATGTATCTTTTATTCTTAAGATTCCTTTTCTTTCTTAAGGAATTTGTCAGGCTTGTTCTCTTTATATTAACTTTCCTGTTTAGTTCCTTTTTAGTTACTTTCCTGTGGTCTTAGGATTTCCCAAGATGGGAGAAACAATTGAAAAAAAGCAAAATAAATCAAACATATTTCCCTCTTGTATGGTAATGTGCACAACCAAACTGCTGCCATCCAAATGCATCTCTATTCTGTAACCCTGGTGTGAAAAAGATCCCACTGTAGATATTAGCATTTCTTGAACAGTAAATTATTTATGACACCTGACATTAGAAGTGCTGGGGAACATTTTAAGTGTACAACAATGGATCTCATTGTTTGTATTTTTTTCTGTTGGGGCAGAACTTGAATATTAATCTGTCTTTGGGTTGCAGTGGGATTTTCAAGAGCTCTGCATTGACCCATTTACTGTCATTGACTTCAAGTAGGAATAGAATGTGTGCATGTTTGAAGATCCTAACCCAGAAGTAAACTCGACTGAAAGGGTAAGTTATTAAGACAAATGTGGAAGCTGTATCCCCTTACAGTGGGAATACATTTGGCATCCTGGCAACAACTCTTTCATATTATAACAGTTCGGGATGGGTGCTGGACTGAATTTCCTTTATGAAAGTATATAAACATATATACTATTGAGAGTATCTTGGAAACCCAGGTCTGAGAAAAAGAGCCTAAAAGTGCTCCAGTCTGTCTCTGGCAGAATGAGTGTCCTGCCTGCTCTACATGTATTGTTACGGAGAAGTCAAGAAAGCACAAATCAAGCACACTGTTTTAAAGCCTCTAAGATGTCTGGCCTTGAACTCCATTTTTTCTTTCACTTAGACAAATGCAGAAATAAAAGGAAGCTTTCACAAGCAGAGGTGAAAAGAAAGCATTCCTTTCCCCTTCCCCCCTCCCTTTCTGTCATCTTCTGAAGGAGAAAAAACAATATCTCACCTCTGAGGAAGCATCTGCACTCATTTCCATGCCTACCACTTTACAGCTGAGAAAAGAGAGTGAGGTACAAACTGAGGAAAAAGCAAAAAGAACAAGAACTTATTTCAGCTGAGAAGGTATCTTTCTGCATGGGTAACATTCGGGGGAAGGAGGTCGGGGTGTGTGTATGTAATAAATGAGCCCTTTCCAAAAGCCCGTGAGTTTAACAAAGTACAGGTCATCATTAGTAAAAGGATGAAGTGGATTGTACGCTACTTGAAAATCTTAAGAATTCTACTCTTTTAAAAGTAAGAGCTGCAAATGATCACAATGCTTTATAATTTGACCCCATCTAAATAATTTATTATTCATTGTGTCTGATGTAGAGCAGTCTTCCATTGCAAATGAATTACATTCAAATTAATTAATGATGAAACCTGTTCTCCAGTAAAATAATACAACTTAATTTAGCATTTTCTCCACAGTGAATATACATTTATATGCTGATTATATGTATTGGTTATAGTCTTCCAGTGAAATCCAGCCCTTTGTTACATGATTCTGTATCTGCAACGTATGGTGCTGAGATCAGAAAGCTAGCATACAATTCAGTGTAAATGGCAGCATTTGCTCAGTAGTAGTAAGAAGAGAGATACATGGCTGAAGAATGAGATGTTTCTCTACAGCTCTGAAGATTTAAAAGAAAACAATTATGTTCTTCAGAGGGAAGAGTGTTCTTCAGAAGTTCCTGGCTCAAATTTAAAACCTAATCCTAGTTTTGGAGTCAGACCCTGTGCTTATAGTGAGTGCTTTGTCAGAGTAATTGCCAAGTGGATGTTCAAATAAGGCAGCTTTTAGCTAACTCTGAGGTGTACTGATGTTAAAAAATGGGCTTTACGAGTCCCAGGCCTTTTACCAAAGGCATTGGGATCTAATTATTGTGTTTAAGTATCGTTCAATCTCAGCAAAGCAAAGTTATTTCAGATAACTGGGAGTTAGCTTTATGAGTATTTAGCTTTGCTTGACCAGCCTCACTAGGAATAAAGCCATGATGCACCCTGTCCCACTGTAATTAATTCAGTTTTTTTCCAGCTTTAAAGATGATGAACTATTAGCCATTCCTACACCCTAGCTACAGACAAAGCCATTCATCGTTGCCACCACCAGCAGCAATAATTATTCAACACCACTGTCTGTAGGCTTGCACAGAATCCAGGTTGCTCAAGAAAGCTTCACCCTAAGGCTCTGCTTCAGCATACACTAAGTCATGTATGAGTTATAGCCAGAAAGACAAAGTACTTGCAAGGATGAGACAAAGACTTGGCAGGATTGAAGGCACCCCTGTGTTCTCCATGAAGGAAGAAGGACAAAGAAAAGGGGTCTGTGGGAAGACTGTGCTAAAAGAGAAGGCATGAAGAGGACCTAGTGGAGAAAGGGCTGACAGCAAGATGGTACAGGATTCAAACATGGAAGCCAGGCAGCTGGCATGAAGTGCACTTTGCACGAAAGGAGTCACAAGGCAGGGAACTAACGAGGATCAAATGAGTAGGTGCCTCAGTTTGCTGCCCTACTTCCTCAGGAAACACAACAGGCCAAGCACAAACAGCATCATCGCTACCTAACCCTGTGTGTGATTAAGGTGTTGGGGCAAAAACTTTTAAAATGTTCTTCTAATCACTTGTAACAAGAGCAACTTGAATTCTGACTGAGAGTGGTGGCTATGTTTCATGGAGACAGAGCCTGCCAGTCCTTCCATCAGCAGAGCATCATAAAGCATGTTCTGGGCCATTTCCAACAGGAGTAGAAGTAGGCCAGCCAAGCTGCCATAAATAAAACATAAAGGAAGATAGAGAGGTGAGCCTTAAGTTGTCTTTTATTGCAACCATGTTATCAAGACTTCTCTAGACTAGCTTTTTTCCTTTGCTTAATAATGGGAAAGAAGTTGTGCTGGGTATGGGAAGAGAGAACATATGGGATTCCTCGTGTTTCAATCTAGACAAAGGGAACCAAATCCACTGTTAAACAATATAGCAGTTTTCTAAGCATAGGTTTTCCAGTTATGACAGTGGAAGAAAACTGTGGCAACCCATAAGCTTCCAGAAAGAGCTAAGGACTAAAAGCTAAGGGAAATTTCTCTCTTCTCTTTGACTCTCCAGGATAAAGATGTAGGCAAAGGTATGAAAACAGGGCAGAATTCTTCACTCTGTGTTTATAAAGGAAGAAGCTTATAACAAAGGTAGCATTTTTCAGAACCATACAGGTCGGGGTAAAGCAGTCAGACTCCTAAATAAAGGACTTTAAAATATATTGTCCTTGCTAGCAATAAATCACTTCCTTGAATGTGTATAAATTGTGCACGATGTCAATAATTTTGAAGAAATCCCTTTCACTAGAACCTCAGTCGATTTTTCGTAGCTTATGAAGTATTTGTGAATGCTGCTTATAGCATTTTGCCACACACAGGGAGCCTGGAAGCCCCTGAACTGACAAAAGAGGACACTGGCTGCCTCTTTGTTGCTCCTGGAGCACAATAACTGAAGCCACAGAAAATCTGTCTCCCTACAAATTGTCTTGTCAAAGGCACATGCTCTTTCTTTTTTCAAGAAGTATGATTCACAAAATGCTTTTAAATTATAGCTTTTCATTTCCATTCCCCTTTAACTGAGTCATCTGAAAGAATTGCCTTCGAATAACTCTATTTTCTTTCACAAATAGAGAAAACACTAATATTTTGGCTTGGGTTTTGTGTTTTCTTCCTCTAAATATACAAACAGACGGCTTAAACTGAAACAACTATGTGTTTATAAGACCCCAGTAAAATTCAGCAGGAATGCTCATGTTGACCTATAAATAAAAAAAATTCATGGTCAGCAATGTCTTTTTATATACAATCCCATCACTCTAAGTGTCATGCTACTATATATTGTGTCTCTTAATTAGAAAAGCATTCTTAGAACATATTATTTTACTTTAAAAGGAAGTAAACATTTTTGCCATAATCACAAGGTTGGAAAATAAATCTTCACATTTCACAATATAAAATTTACCCTATAGTGATTACCGAAAAATGAAACAGATGCCTCTTTCTTATCTTGGCTAAATTACTATAATCAGATTGAAAATTCAAAAGATTTTTCAGTATCCATTTTATATAACTCCTATAGAACACTACCTTAGTGCTAACTTGAAGTGTCATTCCCAAATCTCAATTTATCTCTAAAACTAATCTCAGCACCAAAAGGATATAATTTTTAGAATAGTCTTTGCAGTGTGAAAATCACAGAAAATAGGGTTAGAATACAAACAATACCCATATCTGTAATTTTCTAGTATCATGCCAATTATCAGGCATTAGCAGATGCAAGTAGAATTTTATTCAGCTCGTGTCCCCATTGCTCAGGGCTGTGCATCTGACATTTGTGCATTTTGTCCATTTGCCTATAAGCTATTGAAATGTTTCTTGATAAAAAATGGTGTGGGTTTTTTTCTCTCACAATGGAAAAATGGAACATAAATTATCTGACATTTTCTATAATAGCTATCAGATGTTTCATAGTAAACAGATTATATTAAGCAATCAGGATCTCTGAAAAACTTGTCCTCATGTCTATGAAAAAGGATGGAGCTGTAGACATCCTAAATTTAAAACATCAGAGGCATGGATGCATACTCTGCCAGCTGGCCATTTCTGTCAACACATCCCATTTGCATTGTGTTATCAGATGTTAAAACAGGGAACCACCCAAACTACTCACTCTTTTTCTTGCCATGTTGGATCCACCTCCTCATCCTGAAGTTGCCTCCCAGGTGGCTGTGGGATGCAGGATGAGGAGCGAAGTAAACCACAGATGATGCTTTATGGTATTACATATGGGTAATATGGTCACTGCTTTTCAGCTCTTACATTTTCTGGTGTATTTAGCCCCACTTAGGCTGATTGATACCCAATAAATAAAAAAAACCCAGCAAACAACTGTGTTTTCTGGTTGCCTTTATGTCTGTGGGAGCATTTCCCAGATTTTAGTGCACCGGATGGCCTTGTGATTGTGACCAACAACATGTCACAGATGTTCTCTGAGCTCCCTGATGTTTCCCTGAATGGTCAGTCCATGATCTTCCCCATCTGCTTTTGGGATGAACCACTATCATTGAGAAGACCACACAGTCTAACATGCTTCAGCCCATCCCACTCACAAGTGATGGGAAAGAAAGAGAGCAGGCACCCTTCTTGCTTGGCTGCCATATGCAGGGTGGGAGCTGCTACATGACTTTTCTTCCCCCTGAACATTGTCTTTGTCAGCTGGAGTGAAACTGTCAGTGACAAGCTGTGAAAGACCCAACAGCTGAGACAAAACTGGGAACAGCAGCTCAAGAGCTGTAGTCTGCTTGGCCCTCCTTCAAGGAACACCTGCTTAGAGCTGTGAATAACAATAAAAGTAATGGTTTTTTTTTTTTCTGGAATGCATAAATGTCTCTCTCTTTTTTCTCCTTTTCTCTAATTTTTGTATTTTTTTCAGCATTTTCAAATTCCTTTGTCTAGATTAAGGACAGTTTTCTCGTTCTGGTAACTCAAAAGTCCCATGACTCTGAACCAAGAATTAAGATTCAATCCCCAGGCTGTTCCAGGCTCAGCTCATACAGATAAATGTGTGTATGGACTTTAGTGCAAAATACGAAAGCATTTAAAAGTAAAATTCTGTCTCTAGTAATTTTCTGAACTGGGGTAAGACTGCTGAATTAATGTCAGAAATAAGTCTTCACCATTTATGTTAGTAAGTGTACCATAATGACGTAAATATAGCTCACAACACTTTCCCTTTCTTCCTGTTCAAACAAGAGAAGTTGCTTTCAACTTTGAGATAGCTCAATTGGTTTTGATTTTTTTTCTGCCTTTTCACCATCCAATAGCATATTTTACATTCCTAGAGAAATTACTAGTGGTCTTTAGCTATCTTGATAGGGAATCAGATGGTATTACCAATATCACTGTAGCAGTAAAATGTTTTCTTCCAGGAATATATTAGCATTGCCATGAGAAATTGCATTTGAAAGCAGTACTTTCAAGAAAACTTAACTAAATGCATTTCAATTCATCTTTATTTTAAGCTTTCTTTGATTTTTTTTCCCCGCTTACCACAGTTGATCTTTGAGATAAAACATAAGAAAGCTTTTAAATTAAGAAAATACATTACTGCTGAGCCCTATTGAGAGTATAATATAGGGAGAGAATTGTCATCATTTGATTGTGAAGTTCATAAGAACTGTAAATATTGCATATTTTACGAAATCCAATTTAATGAAAAAATTAATAACACTTGTGAAAATCAAGATACATATCTGCATAATTCCTTTCTTTAAAGGTCCATTTTGGTATATTTCCTATTCCATTCCTTTCCCTATCACATTTGCATGAAATTTTACTGTAATGGCTAGATAATTTTTTTTTCTCTTATGACTTTCATTTGTGCCTTTATTCTCAGATACTGTGCTCTTACTAGTTGGCATGTTCCCTCTCCCACTTGAAAATAAAGGAATACTACAATCCTGCATATTCCCAGTACCTGATGAACTGGAAGCCACAATAAAATGAGTTTTTAAAGGGCAAAGCTGGCTTTCACAGGCACACATGGAGAACAATGCAGAGGGAAAGAAAGAAGCACCTTGAGGCAGTAGACTGATACTTAAAATGTTACTTCTGATGCTGAATATCAATGGTATTTGCTAAGGCATTCTGTTCCCTGACACAGGACTAATTTTTTGCCTAGGCAGAAACACGGGCATCTTAATTATTCATTCCTGGGGTCTGATAAAGATAAGACACATTTGAAAAACACCATCAAAATAAGTGAGATAGAGAAGTCTGTATTGGAGAAGTCTTTCTCTCCCTCTCTCTTTACACAGTGTCTGGGAACTTGCTTTGCAAAAAATTCTATTAACTTATATGTGCATTTAATTGCAAGAAAAACCTGTGGAATTTTCTATTGCAAGCTGAGATCCCCACCTCATTTCTAGCAAATGTAATCACAACCCAGTGGTATCCCACTGAAACCAAACTCGCTTTCTTTCACTTTCAAAATCAGACTATAAAAGACACGTAACGCAATAGATTAAAAAATCAGCACTTTCTGCAAAAGTGTTCTCTCTTTTTTTTTTTATTTCCATTGTGACTGAAACAAAAGGGTTTCGACTTGCACCCACTGGAGAAAGGTGGGAGAACTGAAAGCCTTCACTAGACTTGCTTGAACCGCTGGAGTCACCCTCAGGTGACAGACATAACTCTGCAGTCCCAAAAAGCACACAGGGATTCTGTTGTGAAACAGTGACCTAAACTGGGGCATGCCAAGGGCTTGCTTGGATACATGCTCTGTCTGCTACTGTCTAATGTTGCTTCCCTAATGTTGTGCAAGAGAATGTTTTAATTCCCAGACTAAGCTCTGACCTTTCTGTCAGGCTGAACAGGGCTACAAGACGGAGAGGCAAAGGCAGCCACTCTCTGCTTGCTGGTGAAGTTACTGCTCTGCTTCCTTTGAGGAAGCACCATCTGCTCTTTTAGCAAATAAATACTATAGTTTATTGCCATGCACAAACTTAATTCCACCTAAAGTCTCAATATGCTGTCTAGATCAAAAATATACAGGGGACATCATGCTGCTACCACGCTGAGGATGATACAGTTCCAATGAAGGACCAGAGCCAGGAAGAGGCCAAGCTATGTAATGTCTGAGCGATTCAAGGACAAACATCTCCCTGGCGATGCATGAAACACCTTTGCCCAATGTCCCATCTCATATAGAACAGAATTCGAAGTGGAAATTATTGCTCTTTCCTTTTTTCCTGCAACGCAGTCCCCTTGATGCTCATCTTGGAATCACTGTGTTACTCTGCAATACCTCTCTTTCCCTGGCACTGCCAAGTGGTTCTGGAGGTACTTTTCATCACCATCTTCTATGACAGCTTGCTGGACTGGAGGTCTAGCTGCCTAGCCACTCGTTTCTAGTGTTATTTGAGATGCTGCAGGGTATCAAGGAGATCTGCCTGGGGCTGGAAGACAAAGCATGGGATCCCACCCTTTGGTGCAGTGCCTTAAGTGCAGGTGGGCATCATGAGATGGCACCACGTGTGTTAAAATAGCAGGCACTGTAATATCAAGATAACTAAATTTGCTGCTAAATAGCAAACAGGCAAGTTTTTACAGCCACTACCAAAACAGGACTCAGTGTATGAGTTACTTGTCATAATTTTCAGCATCTAACAGTGGGCAATCTTCAGCAATGGATCATGGAGAAGCAGTCAAGAGGTCCTGAAGTATGCCAAAGCCCTTGTACTGACATGAAAGCCAGTGAAAAACAGTTGTTCCCTGCAAAGGTGGAAATGCTTCATGCTGAAAAATGAACTTGTTATCTCACACAGGAGATGTGACAGACATCCCATGTTTTCAAAAGCACCTGCTACACAAAATGTCCTGTCTCTCCTGTCAGAAGTCCAACCACCTGCTGCCCTCAACTGACAGTATTTCAAACCTGCAGCCTAGAAATTGTCCCCACAGCATACAAAGTTAGTCATATCTACATGTGGCACTATTTATGAGTTTATTATGGACGTTTATGAAACTTTCCTCATTAAACCCATTGTTCTGAAAACACAAGACATGGCAAAGATAGGTGGTGAAGGACACTGGAAGTAAAATGCTCTTTTACAAGTTCAAAACTCTAGAAATCATGGCCAGTATCCAATTAATTTTTATTAGATAAGACAGTCTTAAAAATCAGCCTTTCAGAGAAGCACAATAGAAGGATCTGCAAAACAAAACATTTAGTTTTGAGACCTTGAAGCCCTACCACATGTTCCCTGGAGGCACCATTTCCACATGTAACAAATGGCCATTGGCACCTGGAGCAAAACCCGTAAGTGCACATTTCAGTTCAGTTTTCTTTGAAGTGAATCCAGTGCATGTTCACCAAAACCACCTTATGATGTAAATCAAGGCCCAGCAAGTGGAGATGCCCTGGGGACTCACTTTGGACCAGGAAACCATTTCTGAACTCAGATGTCAACTTGCAGAGTGACATCCTTGGCTGAGCACCATTCTTTCCCCAAGGGCTGAATGAAACTTTACTGTCTTTAGAGTGCTACAGAAGCTGCTTGTCCTCTCTGGGCAGATGGAAACTTTCTTCAGAATGGTGGTGAAGCTTTCTTCAGAATGGTTAACAAATAATTTTTCAGCTGACACCTATTTTATCATGAAATAACTAAGTTACAGCAAGGAAGAAAAATTCTCTGCAGGCTCTATTGAGGAAAGTGACTTTACCTTTATCCTCCAAAGTTGGCGGCAATTTTTGTTGTATTTTAAGACTTTCTCTTTAGAATGCCCAAAATAAAACCACCACAGAAGGGCATGTGGGAGAAGACCCTTCTGCTGCTCAGTGCCTCTGAAGGACAGAGAGGGTTGGTAAGTTAAACACAGGCACAGTGCCACTGATCTGCTCCCACAAAGTATGCCTTTTTATTCGTATTCTTGGCTGCTCCCTACTGCAGTAACTGATCAGGGAAACTGCACAATTCTGAAAAGCAATTCATCCTATCTGAATGGCAGGTATTCATACTGGAGAGGATCTATTTGTGCCCATTCAGGTCCCTCATTCTAAAGCATTTCTTCACCTCTAAAAGGCATTCTTGATAAGATCGTTAAAAAGCAAATAATCAATGTTAAGACATTTACTTCAAAGCTCAATCAAAAACTACAGAAGCAGGTAAATTACTTGAACATTTACCTCCATCTCATTTTGTTATTTGCATTTATTTCCAGAAACAACTTTAAAACTGAGCTTCTAAGGGACACCCTCTCCTGAAAGAGAACCAAGTTTCTGTTAAGTTCTTGTTTGACACCTCACCCCAAACACACTAGGTTAGACCTATCTTTTCCCTGAGGATTAGGGTCACACCTGCCTGACAGAAGGATGCACTGAGGGCAATATTGATAAGCTACTTTACCTCTATAGAGCAGGGACCAGGCCCATGGAGTGCTCAGAATTTTATTTCAAGCAAGAGAACACCACCAAAGAATGCTTTACAATTCATTAATTAAGTTATACACAAGACTTTGGAGGTGAAAATTGGCTTACAAATTGTGTTATTGTAAGTCATTGTGAAGCAAAGAGTACAAAAATCCACAATCCAGGAAGAAGGCTGGAAAAATCTGAACACAAACCTGAGTGAAGGAGATGAAACTAGTGTGGATGATGAAAACTAGTATTTTGGACAAGAGGGGTGGGAAGTAACTAACACAGTTTCTGTAGGAACTACTCACAGATCTGAGCGCAAAGAGCAGAGAAGGAGGGAAAAAATGAAAGAAAAATGCAGTTGGTTAAGCCTTGCTGAGAAAAGATAAGGACAACTAGAAAGAAGAATGATTTAATGCTAGCTAAAGTGATTACAGAGAACAAAAGGGCTCATATATATTCTGTGAATGGGGAAGAAATGCCAGTGAGAAATTACGACTATTAATAAATAAGTAGGCAAACAATACAAAAATTACAGTAAAGTGGCTGAGTGCATGGTTGCAGTCTTATATATCCCAAGTCATTCACAGAAAAATATTTTTCTAAGAAGTACAGACTATTAAGAAATTAGTAGTTTCATGTAAATGCTGCTTCCAATAAATGAAAAAAAAAAAAGTATATAGAAAACATAAGTAAAAAGCCTGACTTATACCACTGACTTAACATAATTTTATCACGGAATTCTTTTTGAATTATTGGCTTTTTTTAACTCTGCAAAACTGGAAAGCATCCATAGAGTGATAATATTTGTTTTATTTAAACCCTTTTGCATGGCATTAAACTACAGATAAAAAATACATATAAATCAAGACAAACAGTAGCTCATCAATAAGTAATAATGAATGTCATCTCATCGCAGACAAACTTCATTATCACTGCAAAATACAATCAACTTTCAGCACAGTCCTGTGGAACGTATCATTCAAGTCCTTTAAATTAGGTCTTTCAATACAGATCAAAGCTAAACCAAAGAAGTAAATCTGCATTTGGTAAAGCCTGGACAAGATAATGTAACATTAGAAAGGTAAACCATTAACTCTTGTGAGGATCCATCTCCCTCAGCAAACTCAGACAGTGCCCTGATCTGACCTGCTAGCATGAATCCCCATCTGACCGCCAGGATTTGACAGGAATTGTTTTGCCTGATACTTGATAGCCAGACACTACAGAAGACTGAAACATACAGGGGATTTCTCAATCCCTGTGCTATTTGTGTACAGCCACACAACTCCTTGGCTCTGCCAGCTGTGCCAAAGCAAAGGCATCCACCCACTGTCCACCCTGCAGCAGCTCTCTCAAGCCTTCTCTTCTGCAAGTCCCACGCTGTGGGATTTGCAGATAGAAATACAGAAAATACAGCTTGATCTGTCCTTACATGACATCTCTTGCACTGCAAAAAACCAGAAGTAGTTACCAGCAAAACATTGAAGTTGCAGGTGACTACTGCAGACCCTTAGCAAAGAGGAATTAATAAGAAAGCTTCAGAAAAATCTGTTTTCTCTCTTATTTTCACTCATTCAAAAAGACCAAATATATTAGAAATTACTTGAATCATAGAATCACGGAATGGTTTGGGTTGGGAGGGACCTTTAAAACCATTTCATTCCAAACCCCCTGCCATGGGCAGGGTCACCTTCTGCTTGACCAGGTTGCTCAAAGCCCCACCAACACGGCCTTCAACACTTTCAAGGAGGGGGCATCCATAACTCCTCTGGTCAACCTGTTCCAGTATCTCACCACCCTCACTGTGAAGAATTTCTTCCTAATATTTAATCTAAATCTACACTCCTTCAGCTTAAAACCATTCCCCTTCATCCTATGACTCCATGCCCTTGTAAAAAGTCTCTCCCCAGCTTTCCTGTAGATCACAGGAAGGTCACTATGAGGTCTCCCCAGACATTCCTGATCTCCAGGCTGAACAACCCCAATTCTCTGATCCTGTCTTTGTAGAAGAGGTGTTTCAGCCCTCTGACTGTCTTCATAGCTCTTCTCTGTAAGGTGTTAAGACACTGAACTCTGCCCACATATGGAAAGAGAATGTGACCCAAAACTATAAAAACCCAGAAGAATATAAAAATATTCATTCGTTTAAGCTCAATATAATGATCACCCATAACTGGACTTTGACACGTAAATGCAAACAGGACCAACTATAAAACATACAAAACAATTAGCATACTTCAAAGCATATGGGAAGCCATTCATCACTGATATGAAAGGGTCCCATTCAGGAAACACCACCCAGATGTGGCAGTGGTGCCCTGGGCCAGACACTCAGTGTCTGGCAGTGGGGAAATAAGCTTTGTCCTATATCCTTCAGAATACACTGAAGCCAAAATAACCCCTGACATCTGCACGTCTGAACTGCCATGATTAATTATTAAAACTTTCTTACTGAGTATCTCTTAGAGACCTCAAATTGCAGAGGAAAAGAGACTCCCCTCCCCAAAGCTCCACAAGGAGCTGCCACACAGATGAAGGTAAATGATGGACAAGGTGACCAGGGCAAGACCATGAGGTGTCTCAAGTCAGGGCACAGTAGAAAACATGGCAAAAAATAAGCCCTTCTTCCTTGTGCAGAAAAGCATCAAGGCTTTTATGAATGGATATAATCAATGATAACAAAGTTGAGGTATTGCAGCACTGGTCAAGGGGAGAGGATGGGGTGAGACGGAGAAAGAAGAGTGCAAGCAGCAGCAGTGTTTGAGCAGAAGATGAGAGTAGGATAAAATGAAAGGGAAGCCACTCAGTTAGTGTATAAGTGATGGGAGGCCTGAAAACAAAAGAACAAGAAATTTAAACTAGAGGCAACCAAAGGTCAGCACAGGGATTCAGGGAGGGAGGTAGTCAGGTCATTGTGACAGGCAAGAAAGGGGATTTTCATGATGGGTTCCTTTCATTGGGCGTGAAGTAGGAGGTGGAGGTGTCAGCAGAGATTACAGTAAGAAAAACCAGAGGCAAGACACAGATCTTATTTTTTCTGTTGCAGTAAGGACTGAAGGCCAGCCCAGGTAAATGTTTTTTTCAGGAGTAATTATCAGGATTTAAAGACCCTAAAGCTATAGGTGTGGCAGTAAGGATGCAGTTGCAGATATAACAATAGCTGAAGAGAGAAAGGGAGCTTTGTTATGCTTTCTAAAATTAGGTTTGGGGACAGTGTTTTGCTTAAGAAATAACAGTAACAATGTCAGGTCCACATCCACACCAAGTCTGAGCAGACCTAGATATCTGGATGTGCTGGGCTGCCCACAAACTTTCCCAGGGAATGCTACAAGAAGCCCACTCACAACCCTTTATGGTTCACCCAATACACGTGTGCTGTCTGCTGGTGTCATTTGGAGAAACAGCATCAGCAGAAAGTACTGGAGAACACCAGAGGAAAGACAGTGTATGAGAAACTTCAGGTAAGAGGAAAGGGAAGGAATAAAGGAACGAAGGAAGGAGTAAATAGATGGACAATAGGCCAAGGATACTGCATGAGGAGAACTAGAAGTAGAAAAAAATTGGGGGGTGGGGGAGAATGGAGGAGTTATTAAAAAACAAACAAAAAAGCCCAAACAAGTCATACTCTGATTTTTTTTTTTCTTTACCAAAGGCATGTGTTACAGAAAGTCCTAGCTACCATAATTAAGTAAAGTAATAGCAAGTATGTAGCTTACTTCAGGTTATTTGTCCAGAACATTAGAAAGTTTAGTGAGAGAAATTCACAAAGAAAGATGAAGAAAAATTATGTATTTGATCAAAATAACAGGGGAAAGATAAAGCAGCCACCAGAGTATCAGAGACCAACAGGAGCTGGAACAGGACTATTTGTGGGGAGGACAAGGGGTTTGTTTGAGGACAGAAGGAACCAGTGCTGGCTTTGTAGAAAGGCATGCAGATATATGGCTCAAGCATGCAGAAGACAAGCTGTGACAGAATAAAGGGGAAATAGCAAGAAATTATTTTCAGCAACGGGTCCTTGGGTGGTCCTGAGACTTCTTCTATGGAGGCACGTGGCCGACAGCTATGCCAGACACAAGCCAGAGCTGGATGTTTGGAACACGCAGTGCTGAGAGGGGAAAATGGTAGCCCAGGGTTAAAGACTGGGCAGAAATCAGACAAGCAAATTAATGGAGCTGGGAGGGGGCTGGGAGTGAGATGTCAGGGATTTTGATGGACGGGAGGTCACAGAAAGGTCAGGTGGGGCAGGGTGGGCAGGAAGGGGCTGAAGGGTTTGGAAAGAATGGTGGTAGTGGTCAGAAAGAGAGAACTGGGTTAGTGGGAGGTCATTGAGTGACTGCATCCCCATCCCAGAGGGTGGAAGGGGTGGGTATAAATGTGTCATCTGCTCAGTATTTCATGACACCATGTCAAAAGGGCAGGATCCTTAATAGCAGAAGCCTGAAAATGTGTGACAGACTGAAGCTTTACATGATTTCCTTTTACATACTTAATTTTTTTCAAAGACTTAATATAAAGCTGCATTTTTAAAAAACAAACCCTAACAATTAACCAAATTTACAACTGGGAAAATAGATACTGCCCACCTTAACAAATAAAAGTATCACAGCACTTTGAATGCTTTTTAAGTATTGGTGTTAACAAGAGCAAATTGATTTTAAAGTATCATTATTCAAAACATTAATTCTTGTGCTCTTTCTGGTTTCACTGCATTTCTAATGCATTCAATAAAAACTGTATCGCTTCTCCTAAAATTTAGTGTCTATGCAGCCAGCACCCCTTTTCTACAAAGGAGATGGACTGGTAAAACTAGCATGGTACAGTGGGGTTCTGCACACAATCTCCTGGCTACTACTGGGTGACAGGGGTACAGGGTGGTCCTGTGGCCAATGGTCAGTGCAGGGGGGTGCACACAGCATGGTCAGAAGGACACCATAAAGCTCAGCTGGCATGTATGAGAGACTTCAAACACTTGTAATTTGATTAAGCTATAGTTAAGCTAGCTATGCAGAGAGATGGAAACCTGTTAGAAGAAGCTTCAGGAAGATATGGAAAACACATTAAAATCTGCATTTTCCCCTCAGTTTTTTTTATTTTAGTGCTGTTTTAAGGTGGAGCTTTAGACTTCAAAGCGTTCTTATAATAGTGGCTGGTAAACCCCAAGAACTTCAGATTACAAATTCACAGAATGGTTTGATAAATGCTTTTCTTGTTTAGTGAAAGTTAATTGCTTAACCAAACACCAAATTTTTCTGGCAATCCCCTCTGGCATTTTTCTTATAGTTTTTTGAGCCATTTTTTTGAGCTACATGCATTGCCTTCCCAAGAACTAGCACGCAGACAATTCTGCAAATAATGACTAAGGAAAAACATAGTAACATGTTAACATCATGAGCCTCCCTGACACGGGTTGCCCTGGGCAAAAGGGAAAATACTGATCAGATGCTTTGTAGCTGTATTTGTCCCTCTCATACATACATTTCCATGAGTTGGACTCATCTTTCCTAACATCAGGGCAATGAGTTTCCCTGCACTGGAAAAACTGCAGCATCTATAGAAACTCACCACTTGCCATTTCTTTTAAAATGCAAACATGGGAAGAGCTGTTCCTCCTATTTGAGAATTTTGTTCCCCTAAAAGTATACATCTCCCTCTAACGATGTTATCAGTGTTATCAAGCCTATTTATAGATAAGTAGAATGAATAGCAGATGGCCTGCATAGAGTAGGATTTTCAGGCGTGCTGTAACACATAATGTCTTGTCTTCAACTTGGCTAATGTTCACCAGCAACAGCCACCTGCCACCTGGAACATGTGTCTTTGAACTGTCTACATTGGTAATTGCAGCAGCAGCACTGGCTAAGAATTATTGATTAGCAATCTCGGTGGATCACTCTACTCTTGATCAATCCAGAGGGAGGCCCATGGCAAGGCAGTGGTGTTGCTGGGAATGGAACAAATCCTGGCAGGCTTTCCCCTCCTCAGAGGTGACTCTTCTCATCTTCCTAAGTGCTTACAGGGCTCTTGCATTGTTTTTCCTACCATCAAAATTCCTCAAAATAGTCTGCTTAGCTTCAAACACCTGTACTAGAAGTAAGTGTAGCTGTTAGCGTTAAAGGAAAAAACCTCCTGCCTCACATAACCAAATCATTTTTATTTTAAAGCCAAGGTTAAATAGTTACAATGAAGGAGAAAACAAAACCTTTTAAACAATAGTGTTCCATTTTTAAAGTAAAAATTAAAATGCTAATTTTGAACACAGTGTTTACTGCTATTCCACTTACACACAAAACCCCTGAATTATAACTTGTATACAGGGGAGGCATTTATAATTATTTTCCAGAAAGGTTTATGCTTTTGAACTATCTAAATACTCACTTAAGACTAATTTCTCTGTAATGTATGGTATACTGAGGTAAAATGATACAGAAGGCTGGAGAGGGTGGGGCTGGAACAGGGGTCATAGTCACATTTTTTGTGGATGAAGCATGTTTTGTGGAACAGAGGGAAGAGCTGATTTAGTTCATAATTTCATCTGGCTTTTGTTTTGTTTTGGTTTTTTTTAGGAGAATCATAATTACCACTTAGAGGAAGAGCTGTATAATGGAGAACACTCATTTCACAACCTTGTTCCTTTCAGAGACACTTTCTGGCATCACAAGTCTCAGATTGCTCTAAAAAGACCCCAAGGAGTTAATTTATTTACCATCAAAGCTAAAGGAATAAAGCTACAGAAGCAAAAGCCAGTCTTTGCTTAAAGGGACAATACCCTGGTTCTCTGAATTTGCAAGACAGGAGGCACAAAGAACCTTATCAGACCTGACCCAGAAAAGACAAACTAGGGAAAAAGGACTTATGCAGGTAAGTAGTAGCAGTAATAATAATTATTATTATTAATCAATCAATCAATCAATTAATTTAGAAGTCCTAATAAAACTGACTGTTGGCAGTAAAAAAATTCTTCTCACCAGTAGGCTTAAGCAGTTCTTCTCCCCTCCCCCTCCAAGTGTTAAGAGTCTATGTGATATTTCAGGCTTGGAGATTTTTAGTATCACCAAAACCTACCAGGACAGGAGTTGATTGGAAAATCTATTTCCCCAATACCAGACATTCTCCAGTTTCCAGAAATAAGAGTACATGTTCCCTGCTACTATACTAGTGAGGAAAGGGTTTCAACAAGAGAGAAGACATCAAAGAAAAATAGCAGCATTAGCCATTATTGCCAATCTCAAGCTTATGAAATCATAGAGGCAGGCTCTCCATATTACAGCCAAACTAATGAAATGTTGCTTGTAGCCATAAATTAAAGTTCCCTACTTTTGTTTTTTGATTTCTACATTTCCAAAGTTTCTCTTGGCCATTACTGACTGTCTTCTCTGATCACCTACTTCTAAAAGCTGAGATTTTGGAAACCTCATTATTGCAAACCTTGTACAGCATCACCATACTGTATCTTCCTTTTTAAGCAACAGAAGAAGTAACAAAGAAGGGGCCAACATATGAGGAGGAGAAAGTGCCTGTGCCATGCTTGTAGCAGAGGGACTTAATGAGGCTATTTTTAGCTAATTTTGTTCGTGTTTGTAGGGGCCACATAACTCATTTTCCAGACTTTACTGGGGGCTGGTTTTTGGAAGTCTTGACAAGGTGGTAGTTGCTGACTAGCCAGAAATGCAACCTTATTCAAATATAAATGTGAAAGTTGAGATGTAATATCTAAATAGTGTCTAGCTACTAAGTCCCCAGGTTATGAAGATATTCAAGTAGGTTATTGACATTTGTTGGAAGGAGCTGAAAAACATTTCTCATCCAATTTCTCAACATACACCCCAACAATTCTAGTTAGGCTGATGTTGATCCTAGTTAACATCAGCACATGGGCGATGAAATGAGTATGCTACCATCTCTGTTTCTTAATTTTATTTATTATTTTGAATCAATAGTTTCATGACAGACAGCAAACTTGATACTGTTCTCTGGTGAGATTACTGTTTCCTTGTGAAGGGTAACTATGTTGGTAAATAGACTTTTGCAAAGCACTTCATTAATATTTTTTGTTAATCATATACAGATATCCATGACAGATACTCACTTATAAACCAACAATAATTGTAAATCAGGAATTGTGATTTCTGTGAGGGTATTTTCAATGAGAAGCTTAGATGCCTATTCTCAGCCTGACACCTTTCAACACATTTCTCAGTGGTCTGAGAGAAAATATAGTGCTTATAAAAATAAAGTTCACAGGCCATATAAGAGATGAAAGGGTGAATGATGATGCAGACACACTGACCTAGGAGTGATCTGTTTTGCCTGGTAGCGTAGGCTTGCTTGAACTCCCAAAGGGCTTTTAATACCACAATACCAAGTCCTGACAATGGTAAGAAAAAAAAAAACCCCAACATTGTTTGTATCTATAGAATGAGGAGCTTTGTCATGGTAAAACTGCCTCAGAAAAGGATTTAGAGGTCACCAAAATGAGTTTGAAACCTGTAGCTAACAGGAACTGACACTCCTCTTTGCACATCCCCTCTTCCTGGTGATAAAAGTCTACTAAGAGATCTGGGATGAGTAATAACACCAAAATCAGCAAAGGAAAAACCATGTTTAAGTGATTATTGAGCTGTTTGGCTACATACTCACTTCTAGATTTAACAGCATGAAGATGAAGATGAAGACATGTGACCTACCAGCCACTGCTCCAGACTCAGAGCTGCTTGGAAAATCGTCCTGCCACCTTCAACAAGCATCTCCTAGGGGAGGATCCCATCTTTCACCTTTAAATATTGGTGGTAGAGTCCTCAAAATGTCCCATTTTCAAGCTTACTCCAGGTCAGCAATAGAGACTCATGCAACTCCACAGCTGCCTATCTGAAACTTACCACCAGGTACAGTTTAAAATTCCCCCCATTTTTCCCAAAGGAAAAATGCCATTCTCCTCTTTACTGTTTCTTGATATGCATGTATCATTTGGCTTTTTTTTTAATTCAGAAGAAAATATTTATTTAATGTTTTCCTGAGTTAAGTACTTTTCTGTACAAATATTGGCAATTTTCTAATCTTTCTGCATAGTAATGAAAAATTATGTTTATTAGAGGGGTTTTTTTTCATCCTATTATGCCTTGAAAATATTCTGTGTTGTTCTTACCTTTGGTGGGCATTGATTTCTTCTACTCCGTCTCCTCTGGCTTCCCTTTTCAACACACTATTCTCCCTAACAATGAATTTGTATCAACATCCTCATCTTTCATTTCATAGCCATATACATGCACATATACATCAGCCTATGTGACCTCTAGAGGCAACTTGCAACTCCATGATTCGATACACATACATGTAAATTAGAAAGCAGAAACAGATCTGTTAATGTCTGTGTGGAAACTTTAATTTACCTGTTAAGTTTGCTTCTCTCTCCTCTGCAGCAGACTATGGATGGGTAAATATAGTCATACATTTAGTAAAGTATATTTGGAATTTAAACATTAAAAAATATGAACGCTTGACGAAAAGTTTTTCCTCATAGCTTAATTAGTATTATCAGCTTTCCAAAAGTGGCCCTTTTAAAAGCCCTTTTAAAAGAATCATGGAATAGTGATGCTAGAAAGGAACTCTGAGATCATCAAGTCCAGCCTAAGACCTAACACCACCACATTTGCTACACTGTGGCACTAAGTGCCACATCCAGCCATTCATTAAAAACCTCCAGGGCTGGTGATTCCAGCACTTCCCTGGGCAGTGCATTCCAATGCCTGATCACCCTCTCCATGAGGAAATGCTTTCTGATACCCAACCTAAACCTCCCCTGGTGCAGCTTCAGGCCTTGCCCTCTTCTTCTCCTGTCACGAGTTGCCTGGGAGAAAAGCCTGACCCTCCCTGAGTACAACCTCCCTTCAGGTAGTTGTAGAGAGTGTTAAGGTTCCCCCTAAGTGTCCTCTTCTCCAGCCTAAACAACTCCAGCTTTCTCAGCCTCTCCTCATAAGACTTCTCCTTGAGTCCCTTCACCAGCCTTGTTGCTCTCCTCTGGACCCACTCCACCACCTCAGTATCTTTCTTGGAGCAAGTGGCCCAAATATACATATACATTATCCTCAGACACATTTGTCTGAGCTTTATGTTTTCATTATATTAGCAATTTGCAAACAAAAATGACTGGTTTTACCTAGCCAGCAATTGCTGTTGTAACAAGCTCATTTTTTTTCTGCAATGAGCAGCTTTTCCCTGCCACAGCCACCTGTAAGTAGGGAAACTGCCCTTGGTTTCCAAAGGGAGGAGGCACCAAAGCTCCTCAGGCACGCCAATGACATTTCCCAGGCACATGCATGGCCATACAGCTCCCCAAATCACCTGCATCTTCTTTCTGCCACAATGGGGATTTGCCAAAGCAGAGGATACCAGCAGCATCCCCTTTCCAGCCCCCTCCCTGGTGCCCTGGTTCCCTGATGTGGTGCCTCAGCTCCTCAGCCACAGCCAGCCCACCCACCCCAGCTCTGCTCCCCAGAAGGTGCTGCTGGGCCCCCAAATCTGAGCAGCACAGCATGACTTGGAGGTTTGCAAAGGATTTCTTTAGACAGGCAACTAAATGCTACCACCCCATACCTAGGATTAGCAGCAGAGGAACTGTGCTCTGTAGGATTTACAGATGCCAAGGACAAAGCTGCTGCACATGTTTCTTGAACCCTGGCTGGTTGTGTTGCAAGAAAGCTTCAAGTACACACTAAACACAACTGCTTAAAGAGGGTCTGCCACCACATCCCCCAGAGCTGTGTGGTGTTCTGTGACAGTGAGGCATGGGACAACACCTCCTACACGTCCACAGGAATTGAAGACCACTTAGGTTTTGGTCCTCACTGATTTGGGAAGAGGCTTTATCATCTCTGGCATCAAGGACTAGTGGCCTCTCTCAGCTTGAAGCCTGGGAGCTAAGCCAGTAATTTTTGTATAGGAACACCTCAGCAGAAAGATGGCTCCTGATGGTAGAGAGCACTTTAATTTCAGAAACAAGGTTTGGCTGCTGGAAGCAGAAGCTTGAACAAATTCAAAGCTGCAATGTGGAGCAGATTTCACACTGAAGAGGTCTAACCACTGTGGCAATGTAGCTGAGGATCTGGCGGGTGCTCTGCCTTCTCAAGTGTTTAAAAATCAAGCTGGTGATGTCTTCCTAAAATCCACGGTTTAGGTTATGTGGAAATTATATGAATTTATATGAGAATTACTGAATGAACGACTACACCAGACACATGCAGAGGTTAGGCTACACACTCAAATTAAATTTCACATGATTTTCCCTCCCGTTTTATATTTTGTGATGATCTTTAAAAATTAATTTCACTCTACTTAAAAAGGTAACATACACCCACATGCTTCAAATGAATTGAACTAAGGCTTATGCTTGTAAACAAGCCTTAATCTGAATTATATTATATAAAAGCTGTTCAGTGTTCAATTGCTATTATTTGCAGGAGATTTTGCAACCCTGCAATAATACCATGTTTCTATTCCACTGTACATTTTCAGTGAAAAAGACAGTATTTTAAAAGTGACAGTATTTAAAAGACTACATGCAAAACCCCAGCTTTAAAATATTATAATCAGTAAGAGACTAAGGAGAAAGAAATACATAAAAATTGTCAAATTGCCTTTGAATTTGTCTTTAGAGAGACAAATAACAAAAGAACATTAAGCAGATTTTCACAGACAGAAAAACACTCTTTTTCCCATAAACAATTAGTTTTACAAGGTCAATTGAAAATGAAGTGCCCTATAAAAATACTTTGTATGCTTTTTGCAATATTTTCATCTTTGTACCCATACATCTAACACACCCTGTAGTATATAATTCAGTGAGTATCCTTCCACATATTCTGTTGACAACTGAATTAATCTAATACTTACACAGACACAATGTATATCTAATCTATGTATATGATTATATGTATATAATCTAATACTTGATTAGACACAATGACTCACGGCAGCAAAGTAGAGGGGAAGAATTACCTCTCTATATACACACACACATATATATATACAGCAAAATATGCTGGAAGTACCTGCACACACTTCTCATACTACAGAGGAGCATAAGGGCAGTAAAAATGATTCAACCTCATTCTGCAGCCTGAGCAGTAGGACTAAAAATGGCAACCAGAACAGCTGAAGGCAACCCAGGACAGAAGTGACAGAACCAATCACAACTTTGCTTTTTCACTCACCCTGGGCTAAAGAAGTTTCTCAAAGAAAGGCACAATGTGTGTGTCTTCCCATTATTGTCCCTAGCACTGGAAAACTACAACTTGCTTGAAATTCTTGTGCTCTCCTGATTGCTGGGTTACTTTTAGTTTAACTAAGCAGACAAAAAATGGTTCTGGTGTAGTCCATCAACAGCAAAAGGTCTTCGTCCCACTACAAGAAATACAACCTTTGTGAAAGATGAGGGAAAAAAAGAATAACAGTGACTATAAAGCACAAAGAGTTTTTATGAAGTTTTTATGAAGGAAAAATGGCTCTCAGCTGAACAGAGAGCATGCCTGAACACAGAAACACCAGGAAATGCATTGTCCCCTGTATATCCAAGGACAATGTTTATGGCTGTTTATCTTGGAGAAGACTGGGGAGACCTCACTGCAGCCTTCCAGTATCTGAAGGGGGCTTATAAGAAAGACGAAGACAATCAGTTTAGCACAACCTGGTGCAATTAAACAAGGGGTAATGGTTCTACACTGAAAGAGGGTAGACTTAGACTAGATATAAGGAAGACATTTCTTACAATGAGGGTGGTGGAACAGAGGATCAGGTTGCTCAGAGAGGTGGTAGAAGCTCCATCTCTGGAAACATTGAAGGTCAGGCTGGACAGGGCTCTCAGCAACCTGATCTGGTTGAAGACATCCCTGCTTACTGCAAGAAGGGTTCCTTACAACCCTAACCATTCTATGATTCTATGGTCCTTAGACCCAGAGACAGGATACTCCACTATCCCTAAGGAAAGCTCCATCTCCTGATGAAACAAGCTGTGCTCAGTCTCAGACAGCTTTACAGTGTCTGAGTCTTGACAAACCTGGCTCTCCAACATTTTTCCTGTTGCCTGCATTTTCCTGCTCCACAGCTTTTGCTTCACTAACAAACTCATTAAAGTACAGCAATATAATCAGCATGCAATTTTCCCTAGGGGATGGAGAAAGAGAAGGGAAGGATCCTACATGACAAACACTATATTTCTGTTTAATGTGCAGTAGGCAGGTACTCAAATACCACAGCTGTGGGCTTGTTACAGGAACATTATTAGTGGAACAGGATGAGGTGAAAGGGCACCTTTATCTCTTCTGTCCCTAAGCCTGTTATGAAATAATGAAATATCACAAGGCTAAGGAGGAGAAAGGAGAGGAGAGGAGAGGAGAGGAGAGGAGAGGAGAGGAGAGGAGAGGAGAGGAGAGGAGAGGAGAGGAGAGGAGAGGAGAGGAGAGGAGAGGAGAGGAGAGGAGAGGAGAGGAGAGGAGAGGAGAGGAGAGGAGAGGAGAGGAGAGGAGAGGAGAGGAGAGGAGAGGAGAGGAGAGGAGAGGAGAGGAGAGGAGAGGAGAGGAGAGGAGAGGAGAGGAGAGGAGAGGAGAGGAGAGGAGAGGAGAGGAGAGGAGAGGAGAGGAGAGGAGAGGAGAGGAGAGGAGAGGAGAGGAGAGGAGAGGAGAGGAGAGGAGAGGAGAGGAGAGGAGAGGAGAGGAGAGGAGAGGAGAGGAGAGGAGAGGAGAGGAGAGGAGAGGAGAGGAGAGGAGAGGAGAGGAGAGGAGAGGAGAGGAGAGGAGAGGAGAGGAGAGGAGAGGAGAGGAGAGGAGAGGAGAGGAGAGGAGAGGAGGTTGTCTGTAAGAATATCAGAGAGGGAACAAATGACAACAACCAAGAGAGACCAAGAAAGCAATGGACTGCAAAGGAACTCTTTCTGAACTCTCAGTTGTGTCCACACAATTGTGAAAGTTGGAGATGCTGGTGTGTTTCTCATGCACAAAGGTGTTGTCATAGGATGGGATACTGAATTCAGCAATCAACTGTTTCCCAAGGGCTGCAAGGACATTTCTCAGAAAGATATTACCAGAAATGTTCTTGCTCAAGAACATACACTGTTTCTGCTGGAGTAATTCTGCTAGCAGACTCTTGCTACTGAGGTAACTCTGTTAGCACAACTACAGCATAGATACTCCAGTATATTTCTATAGGAGCACATTATTTGGAGAATGGGCCTTACAAATATTATACACATACATAACACCGATGTGCTGTGTCCAGCACTAATCTGCTGTGGTATCCATCTGTCAGACAGCTGAGTCAAACACAAATACTGTCCAAATGTCAGACATTTTAAATCATACTGTCCCAGGGACAACCTTAACATAAAAATCACTGTGTATACAAGATAAGCACACCAACTGAGCAGTTGCTTTGTCTTTGTCCTTCTTGTAGTGTGTAGTACAAATTATGGGAGCAGAGTATGATCCAGATGGCCTCATTCTATGAAAAGAAAAAGAGACACTTGTCACAACTTCCTCTCCCTTTCAGCTTCCAGGATGGGCCAGCAAAGGTTTTCCAGAACTAGCAGGTCCTTTTTTAGTCAGGAAGGTGCATTCAGGGAAAGAATATTCAGCTAAAGGACCTTCTGATGAATCAGTCACTGGCTTGAGCTGCTTCAAGGACAGCACACCAGGATACTGTATATCCCTTGGGGCTGAAGGCAAAATTATAATTGCACCTTCTGTATCTGATATATGTTCTTCAAATACAGCTACAAAACTTAGCTTTCATAAAAGAGTCTTGGTTCCCTACAAAAACACTCCTTTTCATCATTATTCCTCCAACCAGTTTTTCTCCAAAACATGGGTTCTCTTAAGCCTGTAATATGAAACAAGGAGCCTTGTTTTTACTGCAACCAAACCATAATGATAACAAAGGCATTTAATTATGAGCCCCTTACTTTAAGACCTGAAAAGAAATCAAAGAAAATTTCTGAAAAATCCTGTAAAAACAGGATAGAAAACTATACCAGTTTCTCATGCACCTGTTTTTCAAAAAAACCTCACATATTTGAACTTTGTATTGGGGATCTGCTTGAAAGAGTCCAGCACAGAGTTACAACGATGATGAAGGGAGTGGAACATCTCCCTGGTGAAGAAAGGCTGAGGGAGCTGGGTCTCTTCAGCTTGGAGAAGGGGAGACTGAGAGGCCACCACCTCATGGATATTTATAAATATATAAAGGACGAGTGTCAGGAGGATGGAGCCAGGCTCCTCTCAGTGATGTCCAGTGATAGGACAAGAGGCAATGGGCTCAAGCTGGAGCACAGGAGTTCCATGTAAACATAAGGAAAAGCTTTTTCACTGTGAGGGTGACAGAGCACTGAACAGGCTGCCCAGGGAGGTTGTGGGGTCTCCTTCTCTAGAGATGCTCAAAACCTTCCTGGACGTGTTCCTGTGTGACCTCCTGTAGGTGACCCTGTTCTGCCCAGGGGGTTGGACTCCATGAGCTCTCAAGGTCCCTTCCAACCCCTAACATTCTGTGATTCTGTGAAACAGCATCTAAATCAGGATACTAAATTTCACCACAGAGCCTCTTGCATTTGTCAAGATAAAAGTTAATGAAGATCAGCGTGTCTACATTAAGGTCTGACAGTGTAATAACAGTATTTAAATTGGGTAATAACTACATAAGAGATGAATAAGACTTATGTTTCTAAGTCACATACACAAGATTACAACATTGTGTGTGCAATTCTCCATAAAGACAATGGGATAAAAACATAACATTGGGTGATTCCACACTTATATAAATAAATATAATATTATTCAGAAGGAAAAACGTGCAGTTTCTTTGTCATCAATCGAATTTTCTTCATCGATACTTTGGAACACACAAGCAAGAAATGCAGAAGTTAATTATACATTTTTAATAGAATGACCTCTTGATGAGCTTATAATCTGCTGTCATAGCTCTCATTCATTTTTATATTGAACTCTAGGAACACAAATCAGATTATGCTCACAAAGTTCTGGCAACAAAGCTTATTTCTTCTCACGTAGAAGAACTAAACACGTAGAACTACATGTTGCAAAGAAATATCTCAATTTAAAATTATTAATCAATTGTTTTGATGAATTTGTTATGAATTATGAGGATAAAAAACAGTGTTTATGTTCCATATTTCTGATTGCAAACCCGAAAAATGCCTAACCAGTTTTAATTTAAAGAACTCATCCAGTCACTGCAGAATAGGTCCAGCATCATATCTGTTTTAATTTAATTTTGGGTTTAAGCATACATTTTTACTGAAATTAATTAGAAGGAGATTTTCAAAGGTACCAATAAACATTAAGTAAGTAATTTCAGCTTTGAAAATCTCATGAATGATAAATACATGTAATTTACTCTTGTATGAAGATATCACAGCAAATTAAAAATCATGTGTCTTTCAGGGTGGGATTTTTGTTTTAAGCATTTTTGATCTAACATCCAAATCTGCTAAGTCTGAAACAGTACTAAATCCTTCTGCAAGTATCTTCATTTTCAATATTTAAAGCAGTTGAGCCCTCCTGCTCTGATCTAACAGAACAGTTAAGAACATAAGTATATGACTCTGGAATTAAGCACGTGCATATTTTCAGGATTAGGGGTTTAATCTGTCATTTTTGTTCATGGTCTGTTAAAAAGCGAATGTGTGTATATATATATATATGTATTTCTATCTGGAAACCACAATAATTGATAAAAGGATTATAGATAAAAATGTACTAGCAGGGGGAAGGTTTGTTTTCTGGCTTTTTGCTATGGAAAAGATAGAAAAAATAAATTTACATTTTTTTATGAACTGACTTCCACCCTCCTGCTTCCTGATGTAGGTTTTTTTTCCAGGAATTTTTCAGGAATCCTCAACACATTTCTCTTTCCTAATAAATTACTTTTTTTTCTCACTTAGCTAGTCCCTCAGCTAGATGCAATACCATCCCTTACTCTCTTCTCCTTCTTTCAGTACCCTTTTACCTGCACCTTGGTTGCTGCCCATGACCTGTCCTGCCATGCCCTCACTGCATCCTACCTCTTCTCCCACCATGATCCAGTTTTGCTCTCCAATGGCTAGGAAAGGTTCCTTTCTCACCTCATGGTCTCACACTTTCTTTTAAGTCCAGGAAGATTTCTACTCTTTCTTTCCAAGCTGACATCTCAAAATCCCCTTTTCACTATTCCTTCTGCTCCTTTATTTGTTTGTTCCTGTTTCCTTAACTTCTACCTTCAGCTCAAGCGATTTTTAATCTTCATTCACTCCTGACTGAAGACCTTTCCCTTCTTGCTTGTGTGAGCCTGTCTCAGCCACTTGACCCAGACTTAATAATGAACCCTTCCTCCTGATCTTTTCATCTTCAAATTCCTCTTCTCTGAGTAATAACTTTCCTCACCCCACAGAGCTCGCTCTGCCATCCTGCCACACCTTTTCTGACATCCAGCCAACACTCTAACTCCCCTTACACACCAACCTTCAGCAGACTCTTCCTACAGAGACAGGCACAGCTTTCCCATCTCCTCAGGAAACTCTCTGCTTTTGATACTTCCTTGCTGTCCTGTCCACTCTTGACCACACACAGTGAACTGAGTACAACTGTCTCGGTAGCAATGTGGCTGCAGTACTACAAAGTTTAGCATGGAATGAAAAACTTACCCAGAAGCAAGCAGAATGAATAGTCTGACATCCTTACAGTCAGCATCCTCTTCCTGAACAAAGGTATCAGTCCTTGCCCTTGATTTTAAAGTCCTTGCCCTCATCAGCCTAAATCTATCTCCTTTAGAAAAGTTGTTCACCTGCTGTATTTTTCACAACTATGCCTTCAGTTCATCTTTCTGGCAGAGGTTGGCTGAGAAGAGGCTTTATGAATAGAAAACACAAAAAGGGAGCACACACAAGTGTAAATATAGATAGGCAAGAAAGAATAAAAGCTTTGACTGGGCACTCTGGCACAAAAACAGGATGGCAAAAGCCCAGCTGGAGCTACCAAAGGACGTTCAGGTTAAACAGAAACAATTCTAGGGGAATGCTATTTGCAAGAGGAAGGTGAGGAAAAATATGAGTCTGTTGATGGGTGGGGAAAAGTAAAAAGCATCAAATAAGACATGGAAGCATTCAGTGGCCTTTCTTTCAAGTCTTTGTAGACAAAGCCTCATCCCAAGTCCCAGCAAATTTGGCCATGCATTGGAACAGCCTGCCCAGGGAAGTGGTGGAGTCATCAGCCCTGGAGGTTCAAAAACCACGTAGATGTGTCACTTTGGGACATGATTTAGTGGGCATGGTGGCGTTGGTTTGACAGTTGGACTTGAAGATCTCAGAGATCTTTTCCAACTTTTATGATTCTATGATTTTAAGTATCAACCCCATTCTGAAAATAGAGGCCCAGTAGCAATAGGTCAGAGACTACTAGAGAGAGACTGGGTATGTCAGATCAATCAGGCCAGGTGTGATTTCACCCAAGGACCTGACAGAGCTGACAGATGTGATTGTGAAGCTGTTGCAAATCACCCATGAAGAATTAAGGTCACAGGATAAGTTCCCCGATGACTATGAAGAGCAAACATTATTCTCATCTTTACGGAAGGTGAGGAAAAGGATCCAAAATCAGTGGCTCAGCCTCACCTCAGCCCCTGGAAAGTCTCTGGAGAACATCCTCTGGTAATCCATCTCTAAAGACAGACAGGAGGAGACTAGCAGAAGTAGCCACATAGATTTTTCAAGGGAAAAATCATGCTCAACCCGTCCCTCCCTGACCCTTAAAGGAAGAGCAGCAGTCTCATTTATCAGCTAAGGAAATACAGATAGGACAGATGGATCGGTTGCAAATTGGCTGGACTGCCAGGCTCAAAAGGTACTGGCCAATGCCTTGCCATGCCACTGGTAGCCAGTAACAAGCTGGGTACACCAGGGACAAACACAGTTCAATATCATCATCCTTGGCCTGTGCTGAGATAGGAGACAAGGGCAACACCAATCTGCAGGGAGGGGCAGGAGCAGAAAGACAGAACCCCCACAATGTCCTCAGCTTCCTTACTTTTCCAGTGCCTGGGAAGGCTGCTTCCATAAACATAAGGGGGAAAAAAATCCACGTACTTTATGCAATGTTTTAAATCAACTGTTCTGCTAAAGCAGACAAGTTTCACAGAGCTCTCTCAGAAACAGCCTGGTTTTCCTCACGTTTCGTGCTCATGAGCCAAGGTGGCAGATGCAGCTCTTGTAAGTTCGGGTGATGAAGCAAACCCCAAGAGATGCTGAGTTTCAGCAGGTTACAAATCATTAATGTTTCTATTAGTTGTTTGATTAGGTGATTAAAATCTCTCACTAAGTATGTTTCCAGAGACACTAACTCTGAAAAGAGATCCCTCTGATAGAAGGATTATATTTTATTTTGTTTGGGGTTGCTTTCCTTCTGCCATTCAGGATGAACTTCATTGCTCCTTTTTGTTAGCTACCATGATTTCTTTGTTTAAATCTGTGGGGTTTTTTTTTCCCTGCAGATGTGTCTTCTTTTCTTTGCTTTTGTTTCTCATAGAAGATACAGTAAATTTAATAGCTCTGTCAGGCTTATGTATATTGCTTTTGTTGTGACCTCATTATCACCAACAGTTAATGATAATGTATTCCAGTATTTTTTTAGACAAATATGCAACTGCTTTTAATTTGAAGTAACTGCATAGACTCATTAAGAGCCACTTCCCATTTCACTTCACAGGTTTCAAGTTCTTCAGTGGAGTAAGAAGTTTAATTGCTCTTCGATTTCAGAAAAGACAGTGCTTAATGCCTTGCATTAGATTCCTGCCTCATGTTTCGTTGCTTCACTTTTTGTCTATTAAAGCCTTTCTTGCAGTTAAAACTCCTTTCTTGCAGATAAATTCTGTCACGTGCAATGCAGAAATAAAAGTAAGACTATTTAGTGAAGTGTAACATGAAGAACAAGGCAAATTAAACAAGAAAATGAATGATATGCGGGGCTTCTACACCGATTATGGAAAAGGGAGCAAACCTTTCCTGTCTGACAGACTTGAGGTACGCTGGAAATATGCAGGAAATTCTGCTGGCAATCCAACTGCACGAACCCCCAAATTATTCCCTATTTTCAGAAAGATCAGATCTTTACTCCACAAGATTTCTGCCCATTATGAAGAAAGAAGAATTCATTATTTCAGTATTGCAATGAAGATCTATGCCATAAGATATATTTATGGCCGTAATGAGTCTGTTCTAGACAGGGAGACATTCAAGTCTGACTATGTGATGGGTATTTCCAGGGAAATACCAAGAACTCACTCAGAAGTCACCCCAAAATGAAACCCTTTAACTTTCCCTTCCTGCTTCACGGAAGTGTTTCCAGTGTTACCTATTGATATGATTCAGTTGACTTTACTATGAGATAAACAGCATAAACACTTATTAAATTACTGTTATTTTCCTTTCCAGAACAAGAAATACACATGCTTATTAAGCCTGAAAGAAAAAGCTGTACATCATTTCTGCCAGCATAGTTGTGAGGAAATCTCAGAAACACCCCCACAAAAATGAAGTTTCTTGACTTACTTGAGCAAGTGAGTTGAATAGTCCAAAATCTTGGCATTTTCTAACTTCTGAACAGCTTCCTGAGCACATGTGAAGTTCCTTGATTTTAATGCAACTTATTAACTCCAAAGTTGCAGTAACACACAGAGCTGAGAACTGTATTTATGGTCAATGTTGCATAACATTTTCCATCGTAAGATCCTGTTTTAAGTTGTTTCTAGCACTCAGACTCATTGTTTTCATAGAAAAATTTCAGCTGTGTAGTTTTAAAGATTTAACATGAAGCGCACAGGGTGTTTTGTCCTCTTTTTCTAAGTAATAAAACTGCCTTAATGTGTTTGAGCTTTTCCATTTTTGCATGCAGGAGCTGAGATACAAGGTGAAGTGAAGGAGGTATGATTTACAAGGCTTAGACTACTATATTCTGGTATGTGAAAATACATCTAATCCACTTGAAATTCTAAGTGGCTAAAGAGCTCTACCTGTAAATACCATTAGCAAAATTGGTCACAAGCTTCCCCTGAAGAATACTCCTTCTTCATGGTGTGTCAGGTGAACTGTGGCTTCAACATCAAAAATCAGGACTGGAAAACTTGCATATTGGTTATGTGTGTCATACTTGTATGGCCTCAGTGGTCTCCTTGCCCAAGAGCAGAAAATTGTCCAAGTAAAAAGATAAGAACTGGCTGTGAAGGAAAAAAAGCTGGCAGGTACAGCAGAGGTGGAATGAAGACCACAAGGCCAGCCTGAGGAGAGGGACCACAGAGTGGAAGAGGCAAGGATGGTGACAAAACAACCACTGGAAAACATGGGAACAGCCCAGGGTTGCAAGGTCTTTGCTTTCCAGTGAGTACATTAAAAAAAATCTGTGTCTGTTTTTCAGGTGTCTGGTTGACAGAGGAAAACAACCTTCTCTAGTATCCATTATGCCATTAATTCAAGTGAAAGGTCTGTGCCAGCATATAATGGTTTTAACCTTCCTCAGAGACACTTAAAAATCAGTCCACCCCACAGCTTTTAGTGGGGAGGGTTGTTTGATTTTGGTTTATAGTTTTCTTTACAGGAACTTATGTTAATGCAAAGCCATAATAAAAGAGCAAATCAAGTACTCAGAAACAAGAGAATTTCTGAATTAATGTTAGTCAAGTAAATGCAATTTTTATGTCCTCGTGCAACTTGTCTGACAAGTTGCTTAAATCAGATTTTCCAGACATATTCACTAATTGGGCATTCCTCTCTGTCTGTTCTTTCCTCAAAGAAAATCAAGCAGGATGCAGTAATTCACAGCAGTGGAAGCTGTTCATTGAATACATCAAGTTCTATTATTAAAAAAAAAATCTAAGTACCTTAACTCACTATTTTTCTAACATCTAAGTTTTCACACAAACTTAAAATCTAATTAACACTCAAAAAAGTGCAAAGCAGTTTTCAGGCTAATCTGGTCTAAGTGTACGTTCTATAGATCATTGAAAATACATCCAAAAAGTTACTGGCTATCTTCCTGAGGGAGGAAATTACTGAACACCAAGGTTCTAAGAGCAATATTATTTCAAGAATATTTATAATAATGCTTATTGAAGAGTACTGTAAGAATATTTACAGTAATATCCCTAATGTTTATTCTATTGTTTTTCTACAATAAGCTGTATATTAAGCTTTAATAAAAAAAATAATTTAAATTCCATTGGTAAGTAAACAGTATATAATGGTCTCAGGAGTACGATGATCACAGAAATAATGCTCAAGGAGGCTCAATGCCATAAGAAATCTCCTCCAGCCATGTGGATGACAGACTATCAGTGGTACAGGCAGCATGTACGACAAGCTCTTAGGTGAATATTACACAGAAAACACAGAAAGAAATACCTAAGCAACTTACATAACTTAACTAGATAATGAGAAATGAAACAGCAATGACTTTTAAAAGTGAGTTATCTAACAAACAAACAAACAAAAACTGTGTGTTGGAGTATTTGTCTCTGGAAAGATTTTATTGCCAGTACTGAATGTTCTAAAGCTACGTATTTAAGATGGAAACAGTAGGGATACTGAAGCAGGCAAAGAGAAGGGTGTGACATAACAGTTAAATCTGGAGGTTACCAAATTAATACAAAAAATTCCATCTCCTCTTGATGTTTAATTAAAACCCCTTATCAGATGATAAGAATTATTGTGATGCATTCTTATGATACACATACTTACATAAAAATAGCATTAGACTCTTATTTGGTATACAGAGAAAGGAAATAAATTAACTCTTGGGTACCATCCCTGAAACATAAGCAGTATGAATGCTGCTGGAGCTTAATTAGGTTTGCACAAACTCTCTCTCCTCCAAACACCCATACACTATGCTATTTAGGGCTATTCTTGAGAACTGTAATTAAACAGCCAGAAAACCCCTGGAAAAGTAACATAATAACCAGCAACATAAAAGTCATGGGGAGAAAACAAACAAGCCCTTGGTTGTCTTAATGATTTCTGGTAGTTCCAGTAACTTCCAGAAAACAGGGAGGACCCAAGCCACCAGCTCTGCTCCTTCCAAACTTAAGCACCTGCATTACACTCCTAATAGACAAATCACTGCCGAGGAGCTGCTCAGTTTACTGAAATACGTTTTCCTCCCGTGGGGGTTCTTGTCAGCTAAACCTACAGCTAAACCTACAATAATTCCTCCCTGTCTGCTCGCTTATCCTCTCTGAAAGACAAGGAGAAAATAAAATTCCCAAAGCTTCTTCTACACACACACACACACACCCTTCCCTTTGCCTGCTTCAGAAGGATTTTGGGGGGCTGGGAGTTTATAGTAGAGCCAGAGCCAGGCACCCAAAGAACAGGGGATGCTCTCCATCGCCATCATCTCTTCCTAGCCGGGCTGCTAGGGCCACCAGGTTTGCAGAGAACCAGATAAACTCCTCTCTCAGAGCCAGCAGCATCTCTGCAGCCTGAAACATCCCCTGCCAGCCGTACAGAGCCACCCCAACCAGCGATGCCCAGCATTTCGGGCTCAGCAGCGAGACTGCTCCGAAGGACAGCCCAGAGGCCACCTCTCCTCCTTCAATATATTCATCCACCTCCCCCCAACAACCTCCTCCGCCACTTGCCGTCGTGCCAGGCAGGCAGGACGAAGCAGGTGGAAATTATTCACGGTTCCCTGCTGGGGATTCCCTCGGCAAATGTAAAGGGGGATTAGGCAGCTCAGGAGATGCCTCTTCCCCGCGGTTCCCGGGGCCGAGGAGCAGCCGCTGGCAGACGCTCCGCCACAAGGCGCCCGGTCTCAGCTCACAGCTCTTGAGGGAGGCTTCCTAGTTGCCATTAAACGAGCCGCTGTTACCTGCTTTACAGCGGAGAATCGAGGAACTTGTGACTTGCCGCCTCCCATTTTACCCCTGAAGGGCAGGGTGGCTTCGGCAGCGAGGAGCGGAGGCCGCTCCCCCTGCCTTGTACCACCCGGCCCGGCCTGGGGACAGGGGGTGACAAGGGGGCATGAAACAGCGATGGCAGGCGTGGTATCGCCCCTGTCATCCTTCTGCTGTGTCCCTGACACACCTTGCGTTCCCGTCGATCTGGATTTAATCCCCGTTTTTCTGATCGAATGCAGGGCCGCAGGCACCCTCAGGCCGCGGCCTTGGTCAGCCATCTTTAACAGTGTTGCTGGCACCCAAAATGGCAGAAAAAAATACAGTCAGCAAAAATCTTTATACAAATATATATATATATACACACACACACACCAGAGGTGAAAAAAAAACCCTCCACATAAAAGTGCTCATGCCTAATTCTGCCCTTTCATTCACACCCATACATCCAGAAAGAAGTAAAAGGCCTATTTGAGCCCTGAGATACATGAACACTGACTGAGGTACAGTTCCTATTTACACCCAGGCTGAATTTGATTAGCACAGGAGCTAATCAAACCACACCATAAACTACTTTTCATGACTGGCATAATTTTAACGAAAACATGTAATTGTGGTTTGGAGAAATGTAGGCCATTGAGTCCATCACTTTGTCACAGGCTTGGCTGCAGCTCCTGCAAGTCTTTGGAAGATCATCGTTTCTACACCACTAATCTGTAGAGCTCTATGGGACTAATATTTACTGCTTACTCTCTACATAGATAAATCTGTTTTGTCACAGGGACCATGATCTAGGGGCTCTTGCTGATATTACGCAATGGGTGGCACTTTTGGAAAAACTTAGGTAGTGGGCTTCACTCTACTGTGTAGGCAGTCAAGAGTGTCGGCTCATTTACCCTGTGTTTGTAGAAATATTTCTCCAGCAATGATTTGAAAACCAAAGAAAAAAACCAAACCAACCAAACAAACCCAAAAAAAGACCCAACAACAAAAAAGCCCCACAAATAAACCCAAAAACCCAAGAGGAAATATAAGTAAATAAGTTGGGGATTATATTTGTATGATGTACAGAGACACTCTAGATTTTTCGCTGTGTGCTTCAATAGCCGTTCACCAACTTACTTGCCCCACCTTCAGGGAAAAAAAAAAAAAAAAAAACCAAAACAAACAAGAAAAGGTCAAAATGGTCAGATGGAATGGTATTCAGGTTTCCTATCTCCTTGGCTGTTTTCAGAAATAAAAGTGGTTACTCACAGAGGAGCTACAAAAGCTGTTTCAGGTAGCTTCCCTTGGTAAAACTTTTTTCTAAGATCATTTTCCAACCTACTTCTTTCAGCTACCTGCAGTCACAGAAGTAACTCTGATGCCTTAGGCTTGAGAAGGGACCCACAGTTACATTTCCCACTTTTAATAAGTGGTCCCACACCAGCATGGCCAGCCCCTGTCACTGCTTTTCCTCCCTGCAGAAGCAGCCTGTACATAGCCTCATTTCCCAACGAGCCTAATCTGCACCTGATCCTTAGAATAAAAATTAAAAATAAAAATAAAAAAAAGTGGAAATTTGAACAGACAAGTCACCTTTTTTTAGTCTTTTCCAGATAAAGACTCAGTGGCTCCCCATGAAAAATCAGAAAAGTGATGAAAAAGTCAAGGTTTTGGTGGTGAAGATATACTGATCTCTTGATCAGCCTGAGTAACTGAAAGGGGCTAGGGACACATTGTCAAGATTTTTAGGGAAAGAGATAATTATGGCACAAAGCTAGTATTGTTAGAATCCTTCACAGTAATTTCCTAGTACTGCACTGTGACTTTTAATAGCACAGAAACATTTATTACTATAATATAGAATACTAGTAAGTCATTCCGATGACAGAAGAGCCTATGCATTTAGGAAACAGATGTGAAAGCAGTGAAAAAATTCAGCTTCCTAAATTAACTCTGATTTCCAGCTTTTGATACTGAACTTTTTTATCATTATGTTTGAATAATATTACGGGTTTGGTATCTAACACAGTGCTTTAGATTAGGTTTATTAAGTGTCTAATAAAGCAGTATGTTTATCTCTTTTGTTTTCTGGGTGAAGAGTCTTTTATTACAGTGTAGTATCTTTTTGTTTTAATGCTGCTCTGCAGTGGATTGCCAGCTCATTAATTTTTCTGCTATAACACTCAAATCCCTCTGCTGATCAGTGTGCTGGATGATTGATTTCTTGCTTCCAGACTAATTTTTTACATTGGACCGCATTTACCATCTGGTAGATAAATCATCCAAAAGACTCAAATTTGGAGTCTGGTTCCAGTGATCTTTACTTGCCCAGCCAGCAGCAGGAGTATCACTTGCAAATGTGGACATTGTGCTTTGTCACCTGGATAAATTTTCTGTGTTACAGACAGACTCTTTAACAAATAGCATCCAGATAATGCTGTACCTTTTCTCACTTTACAAACAAATAAACAAATAATTAATGCAACTGTTCTTTGTGTTTTCTAGCCAAATTTTTTGTTTCATCCCTACCACAACCACTAGCGTGTGGGGTGAAAAAGAGTATTTCTTACAGCTCAGAACCAATTTTGCACATTTCAAACACATGTAACTATTCTTGCAAAGACTTTCTTTGGAGGTGTAAATATCTGCCCAAGCAAAGAAAACTTTGCAGTTAAACAGAAAAGAAGTACAACAGAACAAATTGTCTTCCCAACCCATGCTTTGTATGAGAAAAAAGAAAAAAATCTCTAACAGGAGCCTGCCCATTCTATTTTCACTTTTATGACCTTGAAATGCTACTTCCATGAAATTATACTTCCAATCAAGACAGGCAAAAGAAACTCTGAATTGCAGAATTTTCCAGGTAAACTTCTGTGAGAGACGGAGGACGAAGGAAAATCTGCTGGAGTGACAGAGTACTTGAGGAGCTTGACAGTTCATCTGCCCACCACTGTACATGGCAGAATTCCTCAGGGGGGGTCCCTTTCTTTAGCCTTTTTAAGGATTTTCTGCTGCTCTTCTCTGCCCCAGAGAACCCATTCAGCACAACACACTGACCTCTGCCTCTCCCAGAAGGATCAGATAAAGGCAGCACACAATCAGAGTCAACACTAATTAGCAAAATGTAAACATTTAATTAGATAAATGCATCCCTGAGTTTTAGATCAACAAATTGCTACCAAGACACAATTTTTCAAGCTTTCAATGAAAATACCTCCTGAAAACACCGTTTTATGTCTCCATCAACCAGATGAAGACTTTATATCTTTCTTTCATGCACACCCTTAAGAATTAAAACTTGTATTTTCACAAGCAGTCACTCATTTTTAATTCCTTGAGTGTTTCTGACATTTTTATTTTCACTGACAACTTTACCAGTATGTCAAGCTTTTATGCTGATTTTGTTAAGATTCTTGTTTGATTTAAAATTTTACAGGAAATTTAGCAACTTCTGCGAGTGATGCCAATCTAATTCCTCATTCTTTGCAGTCATATGTCTAACTGGATGTGAATCAGTCTCTGAATAGGATAGCAAGTAAAACACATTTAAGGTACAACAAACTCCTCTGTATGCTTCAGGTTTAAGCAGTGGAGTACTATATGTGTGCTTATGAAAGGTTTTCACATACACAAGTAGATGTGACATCCTGATTGCACTGGGAGCTGTGTGTTTCTTCTCCCATCATCATATGCCATGCTCATATGACTTTGCAACTGAGAGTGGTTCAGTGCTTCTTAAAGCAGGAATTTTTTTGGTCAGCAGTAGGTGAACACTGAAATGTGTCAAGCTTTTGAAGCTGGATGGAAATGTGCCAGTCTGGGAAATAATCAGGGCTGGATCTGGGCTGAAGTAATTGGAGCTCCTGAAGGTGAGCACTTTGTGTTCATCTCTCCATGGTGATCAAAGGCAGATTAACAGGAGTCTGCAGAGATCCAGACCAGTCTCTGGTTTGCTCGTCCGCCCCCATTCACCCCATCTGCTTCCACAGTGATCCCATGAGATTGGTGTGAGGCACAAGAAATGCCCTGGGGCTTTTCCTTGAGGAACCCGGCTGTTGCCTGACAGCAAGGCAGGCAGCTGATACAAAGCTGCATATGGAGGCTTTGTGGCCAGGCAGAGCCAGATTTCAAGAGGTTTTTTGGCCCCCAGACCACACCTGAGAAGAATCATTTCATGTCCTCAGCACCCTTTTGTCTGTGTGCCAAGGACATCATACCTGTCCTCTTCTTCAGCTGCACACCAGGGGATGCTCTACCCATCTTAAGAAAGAACAAAGAGTTTTACACCTATTTAAGATACACAGGAGCCATAGCAAGGTCTCATCAGCCTGGTAAAAACAGGGTAGGGGAGGAGCTGGCAGCTGCTGAGAGAAGCCAGGTCCCTTCAGAAAAATTACTGACAGTTTTGTGTTGTTTCCTATTTTCTTCTCTTTCATTTTCACATGTTTTCCTGCTGGTCTTAATTAACACTATTTTTGAAGCAAGGATGAGGATCCTGCCAGTTTGAACACGGTTATATAATGTGGGTGTTTCAAGACTTAATTGCAACTAAATTTATAATACTAAGTCAAAAGAGAGGTATTACAAGTATATATTTATTTTGAAGAAGATCCTTTAAACACTATTACTGTAACACATAATCTATTATCAGAAAAGTCCTGTCTTTTCAGTCCTTAGAAGTTGTCTACCATAATGAGAATTTAAATTATCCTAAAATAAATCCCAATTTGCTATTTAAGCACCACCTCCTCGCAAACCAAGCTGTGATCAGTGAGGCGGTTTTAGAACAATTTTTTAAAAACTGAACAGAGAGCAGCGTAACATTCAGTGCTCTCTCAAACAGAAAAAACTCACGCCAGCAATATATATATATATACACACACATATATACATATATATATGCATATATATATATATATGCAAATACATGCAAAGCCTGGTCAGTCTCCCAGTTCACACCCAGGCAGGTCTGGGGACATAACTGGGTAAGCAAGAACAGAAGCCTTACAGGTACTGTTGTAGCAAAGAGCTCCACTGGCTTCCTGCTCTGCACTCCAAAGAAGATTAAAGCTCCCTGGTTAAGACTCCTTAAGAGAAAAAAATGAGCTGACATTTTCGTTTTTGAAAAATAAACAAATAAGAAGAACATATGACCCATAAATCCCAAATATTTAAACAACAAATGGCACCACTAGGCATCTGCTCAATAATAGCAGATACAATAATTCTGTGCTCAGATCCACTTGAAGACAGCTGTGAAGTAAATTAGAACTAAAGATATGTTATAGTTGTTCATCAAGACAAAGGGACAGATTTAAGATTCTCTGGAAAACTTTAGTTTCATCAGATCACAACTTTGATTGCTGAAGTTACTCCTAGCCAGATTTTGTCTGTATCTTTTTAACTTTTTGTGGAAGAAAAATACCACACAAAGACCTTTTTGCCAAGAAATGGTTTCATGAAATTAAATTCACTGGCGATTTATTTAGTCAAACATGCCCTTCCCTACACACTTTGGAGCTCCATAAAATACAGCTCCACTCTCTCACACTCTTCTTGTATTTCTAAATAGTTAGAATTTCAAGAAGATCTAAGAATGCACTACAGCAATTAGATAAGAGAGGACTGTTTAGCTTACAGCACATTACTTAATTTTAATGATCTTATTATCTAAAGCTGTTCTCAGGATAGAATGATTTTAAGAGTTATTCACAAAGAACTTCCTTGCTCTTCAGCTCTACTGGAATAGTACAGTCAAGCTGTACAATAGTAAAAGTCAAGCTTTCACCTCAAAAATGCCAACATATGCGTACCTCCACTTCCACAGCATTTCTAGGGACTTGTCAAGGAGTATAAGCAGTTGTCTAGAGCCAGAGAAATTATATCCTTCTTCAGCATTCCTGATGCTCAGCATTTTTTCTTCCCCAAATGTTACAGGTACTGTTTTTCTGGGAACGACTGCCACTGCCTGCTGTGTAGACGCTTGCCAAAGTCTGACCACAAGTTAGGAAAGTCACAAGTGCTCTCAGTTGACAGATCAATGGTGGAACGTGATATTCTCTTTATAGGAAAAGGGTAAATGGAGCCTCTTGTCAATATCTCTGGGATTCTCTGCCTCCATACTTCTCTACTCCAAGACCTTGACCACTGTTTCTTCTTTTTCAGGTCCAAGTAAATATGAACTCTCCCCTTTATCCAGTCTACTGACAACTCCAGAAAAAAACCAGCAGGCTATAAGTACAAAATACATACCAAGAGCAAGAAATGGGTCAGACTGCTTTTAATAAAGACACTTGGTTTTCCCTTTAATAGGAATTATCAGAGTAGTCTTGGAAGAGAATGTTTTTCTGGCAATATTTTCCACAAAAAACACAGCTCCTCTTTTCCCCCATCAAAACATGATTTAAAAAATTTGATTCAATGCAGTCCCTTCAGTCAAGCCTCAACTGCTCCACCCCAACTGCTTCTGTTTCCCACTGGTGACAATGATGGAGTGACACCTGTTACGAGATGATTTTCTGCTATTCTGACTCTTTCAATTCTACTTAATTACCTTCTGGCTCTTTAATCAGCACAAGAATCTGTGCTGCAAGGACATTTCATGTCTAGGTAATTACCCTAAAGGGAGACAAATATGTGCATGGTACTGTCTTGAGTTTCAATTTCTCTTTTTAATCATTGTTTTTACTTTTTATGTATAGTTTATTGATATGCATGTCTTATGATACTTTTTCAAAGCGATACGTACCCTGACTGGCTCTAGATCATTTACTTCAGAAGTTCGATTGGCACAAACATATATTAGATTATTTGGCTTGACTATCATAATTTATTTATGGGAACAGAAGTCACAGTATCTTAGATAGAACAACCAATTATTCTAGTCCCATATACCATCTAGGATCAAGTTTATCTATGCAACCACAAAAAAAGCGCGTATTTCTTAAAATAGTTAGGCTACTTTACCTGAACCTGTACAACTCCTCCCTCCCATGCCTTTACATTCTTGTCAGTGTGGCTTCACACCATTAGCATAAATTGTTTTGGCCTTGTCTTACTTAGAGTTGATATACCCCAAAAAATCTCACTCACGAAATCTTCACAAAATACCCACAAAGGGCATGTCTGTTCCAGCAGATAAGCACGGATGAAAGGCAGTCTTGAGGCCACATCTGATTCTGCTTCACGGAGCCCACAGTGAGCCCAAGCACAAACCAAGACCAAGCTCCAGAGACTGGCATTGCCTGAGGTTTATATCCTCCCAAATCTGTGTTCACATCTGCCACGTGGGTTGGGTAGAGGCAGAGCCAGGGGAGCTGGATTCTTGTGTTCAGCTCTTCCCTGTCACAGTGGTGACAGTCTGGACCCAAGCTTTGGACAACCCAAAAGTCTAGCATGAGAAAGAGTGAACATACAACTTAATTTTGGCCCACTGGCTCATAAACTCAAGTCTTCACCTCACACTGTACTAAACGGGAGTAGCATTAAACCTCTTATCTGAAGGAAGAAGGTGAAGTATTCAGCTATGGAAGCTCATACATAATAAGTAACGTGCCCTAAAGTAGTGAGAGTTTCTCCTTGTTTGAACCTGAGATCTGTAATTTGACAATAAATATGGATAGCATTTTAGAACTTCTCCTGAGTATTGATATATCTTAGATGCTTCTGAGAAAGAAACCCTTGTAAAGGTGATTGAATGATCATCTCCCCAGGAAACTGTTTCCTTAGGCGTTTAGACCTTGTGCTACCATATACTTGTTCATTCAGGTTTTTTAGCACTTTTAAAATTCCCAGTCTCATTCTGCCACTCTCAAACCCTTTAGAGAGGCTCAGTGTTCCTGTCTTACTTGCATTTAAACTGGATCTCCTGTTGCTCGTCTGACTCACTTTCTGTGCCCTTCCTAACTCTTCTTCCTCTAAAATTCTATTCACATAAAAGAAGGCATGCTTTGGAAACAGAAGCATTTGGATGTGACAAATTCTTGCTACCCTTGTCTTCAGTGAGTTGCTCCCACTCTCAGATGCTTATCATTTCTCACTGTTTCCTTAATCCCTTCTGTTCATGAACCATTCAACACCTTACCCACCCACCCCTCTTCAGGGCTCACTCTTCTTGCCCAGCCTTCAGATGCTTTTGTCCCACTGGTGATGTATATACCCCCCCCCCTTCTCACTCTACCACATTTTAAAATATGTAAACACACGAGTTTTCCTGTTGTTCTTCTGTTGGCTCACATGTTCTCTGTTTCCCCTGTTTTTTTCTACAGTTTCCACATTTTCTCTTTGTCTAATTTACTCTGTGAGTTATTTCAGGGCAGAAACCATTTCTCTAAAACATCCTGAAAGTTAAGATAATGTGTATACCATGAAGGATGGCTCCACTATAGCTTTCTCTGATGTTCTCTCTAAAAATTTACAAGTTTGTACTTCTGTGCTCAGAAAACACTCCATCAGAGACACAGCCATCACCCTATCACAGGATGGATACTTTCTTTTGTCCCTTCATACCCTTCCCTCTCCCTAATCAGTAATTTCCATATGCTTTTATCTACATATTATTTCAGGCATGTTACAACCGTGCAAATGAAAAGCATTCATACCCCTCAGAAGAGGAATTCTGTGATAGAGCTGTCCTTAATTTTTCCTTGACCTCATTCAGTATTCAATAAGCTATCTTGAAACAATTTTGGTTTTACTCACTTCACTTAGAATTCAAGAAACCAGGGACACCATATGGCCCACGATACTTCGAGGAGGTGTGTGAAATCACCCCAAACAAGCATATTTCATCACATGAAGGAACAGCAAGCTGAAAGGCTTACCAACAGACATGTATCACTGTTAATTAAAATCCCAGGAGTACAGATCCACAGCAATGCACTGAGCAATGTCTTTTGTGAAGTCTGTGTAGCTCTCACCAAAGTCCTCAGAATTTGGTCAGTTGTGGTCAAACTGCAACCCAGGTGGCTGCCAGGTGCCTGTCTCTGGAGTGTATCTCACACCAGAGGTTCAGCCTTGTCTGAACAGAAACTGAAGATGGCCAAGCACAGTGTGTGGCTCTGGGGAGTACTGGCGGGTTTGCAGCTCAGGAGATAACTACAATTTGTACTTACCTTTACACTCCAGATGTTTAATAACCCCTTGTAGTTCACAGCCTTTACTAAGGACACAATTATCTTATGGCCTCAGCAGAGAAGCAAGCATTAAGCCACCCTACTCACAGTCAGAGACTACCAAAAATGCTATGGAAGGTAACTACAGTTAATTCTGGGAATTATACAATTTCTCTAAAACATCAGTCCTAAAGTTGCCTTTTCCTGAAAAAAATACCAATTCGTATTTACTCCAGTCTGGATAAAATGGTGCAGTTCTACTTTTTCTACTTTAGCAAAGTATGGATTGAAAATGAACAAACACACACAAGTTGACATAGTCTATTAACTGCAGATACATCTTAATTATCTGTTTCCTGTTCTAATCACTTGATTATACATACTTCCCTTGGTCAGTGATGATGAAATTATATCATAATTTAAGAAAAGACAGGACTGCAGTGCTTGTGCCGAAGAGGCAGAACTGAAGCTGTAAAAGCTATCATAATTTTCATGTTGCCTGCCTACATACTCCACCTTGCAATGCTGGGGGTTTTTTGCTACAGCAAACCCTTTCTTAAGCAGTATACTCTGGAGGAAATGAGGAGTTCTGCATTTCCTAAAAAATTAATGAAAGAATTAAGATAGCTACATAATTCAGCGATGATAAAAAGTTAAAAACTCAGGAACTGTCCCAAAAAGTGTAAGAAACTGTTCTAGAGTAGTAGGTCAGCCTGATGAAAATATTAAAATGAGACTGTAACAGAGGAGAGAATAATTTTGCTTCTCTGAGTATGGAAGTTAATCTAGGGAGTCCAAATGTTTGAAGAAAAGTACTAACAGTCTTCTGACGTTTCACTTTCCCTATAAATAGCAATGTACACAGTAGCACTCCACTGAGGAAGGTGCTAATGCCAATGTATGGCCCCACACACAAGTACAGGAAAGGAATCTTTTGTGGGGAGTTGTTTATACCTAAAAATTAATGAAGCTATGCAGAGGCAAGTGAGGGGAAAATCTATTAGCTGTTGATATTATTTCAAATTAATGTTGAGAACCAAAACACTGCCCTTTTGCAGGACACGGTTAACTCATAGCAGAATCTGACTACTGTATTTTAAAATGAAAATTTCTTTCCATATTTTTGTAGTTACACTAAAAATTGTGCCTGACATTTGTATATATATATATCACGTATTTTGCTTCTGCCTATTTTCAGTAAAACCAAATAATTCTGAATGTCTTTGATATAGCATATGGTTTTCTAATTCCAGGTTGGAAAGCCATCTTTCTGTGAGGGTTTATAAATAACAGTATCCCTGAGTTCCACAGTATCTCAGTAAACTTCCTCTTATATTTCATCAGTCCTTCCATGTTTAATCTCACTGATTTATGCACATGCCCTGGTCTCATGACCCACATGTCTCTGATGGGTAAGCTGCTAACGCCAGTGACACATTAACCTATTAACCTCTCTTTAAAAATAACCACGATATTCATACAAGTAGAATGAAACCAGCAGGCAGCAGTAAGAGTAGCATTGTGGTATCGCACACTAGCGCAGCACATGTCTAAGCTGGCTAAAATAAAGAAAAAACGAGCATATCAAGAGTGAGCAGCAGCTAGATTTATTAAATTGCAAAACCATTTCGCCACAGTTTGCTGGTCCTTGAATTTGACAGCCTGCTTTAGCAGCATTATCCGTATTATAAAATGTAATTGGGAAGAAGATCACTATTCTATTCACTCAGTTCTTGAAAGCTGTTTTACAGTTTGGGAACCCTATCCTGGGAAGTACCCTGAGCTCCTTCCAACCAGGACACTGCCCTCCAAATCCTCTTGGAGACAATGGGAGCGGGGAGCTCTGGAGCACCGGGCCAGGAACCTTCATCACCTTGGAGAAGGCACTTGGTGCGGTTCTGGCTGGCGGTCCTGGCAGTGGAACACAAACCTAGCGTTTCCAGAACCAGTAGGAGGCATAAGCAGCAATTTTTTCGGAGGAAAAAATAAATTACCTTTTCTAAATGCCGGCTTTAGAAGAAAGAGAAGTTTTTTTTCTAACCAACTGTAAACTTTGCATTGTGTCTATTTACTTTGTTCTACTTTAAAAACACCATATCCCCCAGGGTCTAAGAAAATGTGCTGCCGCCACGCCAAACCAGTTCACCTCCATTTAAAGTACACTAGACCAGAATTTACTTATACATAGGACGGGTAGGCATCATGAACCGTTCTCCTGACATGCAACCAAGTCACGAAAAACCCTTTAAAAGCTTCTTTTAAGTACATCGCGGAGTATTATTTTTTTTTTTTCCTACATTCCACCCAGAGTACAATCTAGGGAGCAAGCGGCAGGAGGAGGGATGGAGAGGCTACCCGGGCTCCGGAGTCTGGGCTGGGCGGACTTAACAGGCAGAGAGAGACCGGAGCAAAAACCCAGCCCGTGTGGGCGCCGAGAGAGAGAGGGGCTGCGCTGAGGTTTGCATCCCGGCTCTTCCCCCTCCGTCTGCGGCAGGACCGGGACCGGGACCGGGACCGAGACCGGGACGTGGCGGCGGGGTTGTGGGTGCCACGGGGCGGGCATTGGGCAGCCCCTCCCGGTGCGCACCTGCCGGCAGGGCGGCGGGAGGGGAACAACAAAAGCCGAGAGAGACGGCGGCAAAGTCTTTCTCTTCGGCGGGGAGCTCCCGGGAAGAGGGCTGCCCCCGGGGAGGGGGGCCGGGGCGGCTGCCGCTCCTTTGTCTCCAGCCGCCGGCAGCGCCGGGCCGGGCCGGACCGGACCGGACCGGGGGGAGCCGGAGACAGGGCTCAGCCCCCCCAGGTGCAGGCGGGGTCCGCCGTTTGGGGTTGGGCTGTGGGCTGGGGTGGGTGCGGGGTGGGTCGGGGCATTACCTGAGCAGTTGATGCCTTTCCCCTTGCCGCCGCCCTGGCACTCGGAGCCGGGCAGGGGGTGTGAGGCGCGGCCGGCGGGCAGGGCGGAGAGGGCGAGCACCAGGAGGGCCGAGGTGTAGCACAGCGCCAGGGGGGGTCCCGCTCGCAGCAGCGGCCGGGCGGCGGCCGGGCTCTCTCCCAGCATGGCGAGGGGCGGCCGAAGAGCAGCGCCGGCGGCAGCGGGATGGAAGAGGAGGCGGCGGAGGCGGCAGGCCCCTAGCATCAACCGGAGCCCGCGGCGCCGCCCGGGCGGGACCGTCCTTTCTCCGCCGCCCCGCAGCACACCTTCAGCATCCCCGCGGACAGCCGCCGCCTCCCTCCGCCGCCGGCCCCCCACCAACCCCCCCCGGGCACGGGCAGGGCTGGCTCCGGCGGTGCGGCTGCGGCTCCGGCTCCCGCAGCCCGGCGGTGCGGTGACCGCCTCCGCGCCTCTCCGCCCCGACCGCGCTCCTCCTTTGTGAGAGGCGCCCGGCAGCGCCGCCGCTCCGCCCGCAACAAAGGGAGCGGAGCCCGGGCGGCTGCTGCTGCTGCTGCCGCCGCCGAGGGGGAGGAGGAGGAGGAGAAAGAGGGGGAGGAAGCACACGTGATGGCAGCCGCCCTCCCCCGGGACCGGAGGGGAGGTGAGGGGCTTCTCGGTCGGCGGGCAGGGCGAGCGGGGGAAGGAGGGGTGGGTGGGTAGCGCCGAAAGGGGTGCGCGGGTAACAGGGATGGGGGAGTGAAAGCAGAGAGGGTCCCGAGGGGCGGAGAGGAAGGAGGGCTGCTGGTGCTTCGTGTGCCATCCCAGGAGATGGGTTATTACTCAGTAATAAGCCGAGGTGAGTGGGGATGGGGAAGAAAGCAAAGAGCCCATCTCTGCTAGTCAGTAATTCTAAGGGTTATGCTTAATTTTATTGAACGGAAGCCCAGCGTGTACGGCGGGAGCGTTTGTCTCGACCCAAGTAAATAAATATGTTTACGGTGAAGGGAGTGACTTTTGCAACAAGGGGCTTTTGTTACCTAGGGGTTTTCCAGTCCCTTGTGAGCAGACGCTTCAGAGGGCCAGAAGCACTGAAGGGGTAGAGAGGGTGCCTGGCGGGTACCCCGAGTGCAGACCCTCAGCATCTTGCTGTGTGGCTGAAAGGTTGGTGTAAATTCACAGCACTGTTACCTGGGAAAACACAGGATGATGCTTTGCATTCAATAAGGATTTTTCCTGTCTCTGTTGTCCCTTATACTTCATGCAAGCTTTTTAATCCGCTGTACAAACCATTTGTTTTTTCAAGAACAGGAACTCCCCTTTTCCTCGGTCTCTCTGCTGCTGTGTGCTGTGTGCCACCAGCTTGCTCTAAGGCATAGCACTTGTGTGAGCACAGTTGCCTTGCTTTAAGGTATCTGAGGTCTCTTGTGTGAGGAGACCTTTGAGCAGTTTGTTAACTGGAGCAATCAAGAACAAGGCCATAAATCCAGCAGTCAGCTCTGGGTAGCCACGGTGGTCAGACATGGAAAGCCAGATTGTTGTCTTTTTAAATAAAGACATGAAAATTAAGTCTTGCGTAACTAAGATGAGAGAGCAATTTCCTTTTGACATATGGGGTTCAACTCTGACTATGCCTGACAAGTACACATTCTTCTGTAATTATTTGCTTTTTTGGCTTGCAGTGATGCGAGATGTCAGAAGAGTTCTGATCCTCAGTAGGGTGAATCATAGAATCATAGAATTGTCTGGGTTGGAAGAGACCTCAGAGATCATCATGTCCAACCCTTGACCCACTGCTGCAGTTGCTAGACCATGGCACTGAGTGCCACATCCAGTCTCTTTTTAAATATCTCCAGGGATGGAGAATCCACCACTTCACTGGAAAGTCCATTCCAATGCCTGACCACCCTCTCTGTGAAGAAATTCTTTCTAATATTCAACCTACACTTCCCCTGGCACAACTTAAAACCATGTCCTCTTGTCTTGTTGAAAGTTGCCTGGGAAAAGAGCCCAACCCCCCCCTGGCTCCAGCCTCCTTTCAGGGAGTTGTAGAGAGCGATGAGGTCTCCCCTGAGCCTCCTCTTCTCCAGGCTGAACACCCCCAGCTCCCTCAGCCTCTCCTCACAGGACTTGTGCTGGAGTCCCTTCACCAGCCTGGTTGCCCTCCTTTGGACCTGCTCCAGGACCTCAATCTCCTTCCTGAACTGAGGGGCCCAGAACTGGACACAGGACTCGGGCTGTGGCCTCACCAGGGCTGAGTACAGGGGCAGAAATGAGATATGTTAACTCTTGGAAGCTGTACTACACAGCTGAGCTGCTGAGGTACATTGGTCAGGATGTGTAAAACTTGCTAGGTCTGTGTACTGCACTCTGGTCTGCTAAGCAGGTGAAGCTTTTGGACCTTTAGGCCATAGGACTGGCACAGGTCTTGTGTTCTGAAGGTAGTACTTCACTACTGTAGGAGCAAATACTCATATAACCCTTTCCATAAACACAAATAGATCCATTTTACATTAAATGTGGTATTTTCCTGCACTTCATGCTGGAAGGCTGGACCAGTGCTTCCCTAGTCTCTTTGTCAGAAGCCCCTTCTAATGCCCAGTCTGAACATATGCATATCCACTTGTCCTTGTGCCATACAGTGTTACTGTCAGGTATTTCTCTTTCCCTTGCATTTAAACCTGTAATATATTAATAGGCAGTAGGCATAGCTTTTCTCCACTTGTCTAGCCTATCATGAAGTTTTCTTAGTCTCCTCCTATAAAACACAGCATCTGTAAATCAGTTTTCTTCACTAGATACTATTTGATTTCAGCTTTCTTTAGCACATCTGACATAGAATGAGTATAGAACGGGTAGCAGTTTTTCAAAGAATATTGCCAGTCTTTGCAATGGAGATAGGGTCTTACGATTTCTTCCAAAATTACCCTTTCTCATGCAGCCAATTTGCATTTTATATGACCATATCTCACTGATGGTCTGGACCATGCTGTGAGGGACTAATAAAAGTAATCCTTCTATTTGTCTGTCATTTACAGTCCATAATTAAAATGCTTTTTATAAATGTCTTAAGTGTATGACCTTATCTTTTCCGTTATTGAATTTAATCTCATTTCTGTTATTCCAGTCCTCAAGATTATGTAGTCATCTCTGTAGGATATTCTGAACCTCCTTTTTATCATCAGGCCTTCCCACTTCTTTATGTTTAGAGCACTCCCACTTTCATGCTAATAAAAATTTATGCACACACAAACTATTGGTCCCAGAGCAGACCTTAGGAAACAGTAACTTCTCCCAGTTTAAACATTCCCCTTCCAGGGCAGCTTTTTGTTCTCTCTGGTGAGCTGCCAACTGAATCTGCAGCTTTGTTTCAGCTTCCCATCTTTTTCAGCTTAACTAGGCAATCCCTATGTGGCTTTGCGTGAAGCTTTTAACAAGTCCAGATAGACTGTAAGCAACTCTCGTGGGGACTGGCTGTGGGGTTTTTTTGTTGTTGCTATTTTTTTGACTTCCGAGATGGATGACATGACATTTTTTAGCTAGAAAAGCCACATCTGAGTTGTGATATCTGCCTGGATGCATCTCTAGCTGGTCTTAAGTCATACCGGATTGGGAAATTCACACTATGCCAGCTGGGCATTCATTCTTATTCTGTTCTCTGATACATCTATTAAAAAAACCAAAACAAAACAAAAAAACAAAAAACCAAAAGCTAACCAACTAACCAAAAAAAAAAAACAAAAAAACCAAAAACATAAACAAACCCAAAAAACCAAAAAACCCCAAACCAAAAAAACCCCACCACATATCACTTTCCTACCAGCTAGAGAAGTGAAATAACTCTGAAAGAATTTGAACAAGCTGCTTATGCCACATGAATTGATACAGGCAAAGAGGATGCCACACCAACAAAATGACAGATCTGGTGTTTCTTTGACATCATGCTAGACTCTGTCACATTTGGTAGGTTCCATCTTTGGCAAGTAAATGTGACTTTATTGCAATTCTACAATAATTTTGCTTCTGCTCACCTCCAGATGCTCTCTTGTGGAAGTAGGAAGCTCTACAGATTGTTGAAAATTGTCATCCACAGTCAGCTCTTGAACACAAACAGCAGTTTTTCAGTCTGTTGCTGGTGCATGCACGATTGCTGCCCTCCTTTATTTTTCCCCAGCAACTGTAGGAAGGAAGATGCACAGCCAAAGGAAAGTAGAGGCTATTGAAAAGCAGAGAGAAGCTGCCAGACCAGGAAGAGTGATTTCATTTGCCAGAGAGCTCGATACAATACAGATGTACTTCATTGTGAAAGCACTGTTTTATTTCATCTTAGAGAACAAAATGGAGAAGAAAGGTCTATAATTTAATGAAACCATTAAACTGTTGTTCAGAGCACCCTGCATCCCTGTGTATCAGGCAGTAGAAACCTGCCAGGTGCTTCGCCAGAGAATTGTACTTACTATCTCCACTTCATTCATGACTTCAAAATTGTTTCCAACCCCTGTAGTTGTGAAGATGATACAAAAATTATTAAGAGTATAAATTGGAACAACGTTCAGAGAAACAAAGAATCACAGAAAGCCTGAGGTTGGGAGGAACCTGTGAAGGTGATCTGGTCTAACCCCCCTGCTCAAGCAGGGCTGCCTAGAGCCAGCTGCCCAAGTCCATGTGCAGACAGCTTTGGAACATCTCCAAGGATGGAGGCTCCACAGCCTCTCTAGGCAACCTGTGCTTTGTTACCTTCATAATAACAAAGTGTACTCTTGATGTTCAAGGGGAGCCTCCTGTGTTTCAGTTTGTGCCCATTGCCTCTGGTCCTGTACCAAAGATCTTGTTTAACCAAATCTGAAGTGAGCTGCAATAAAAGCATCAAGATAGAAGAGTCCTTTCACAGAAACTGTTCAACTTCTGGTATTTTTTTTCTACTCATCTTCTGTGCCCATAATCTCAATTGTCACCTACCTAAATCTGCCACCTTCAGTATTTCCAGATTGGATATTGCAAATAAAGATCTTCAGTATATGATCCCACTGTATTCAAATAATATAAAACAAGCACAAAATTAAAACAGTCAAGAAAGAACCAGGTGGCACAAGCTACATAATTAGATTTCATATAAAGTTCATTAGCTATTAAATTTCACATTTAATTGATTCACATTAAAATTATGTCTCCACACTGAAGATTTTTTTTCTGTGCTATTCCTGTGTGCTTCAGCAATCAAGCGTGTGGCCCAGGATTTAGAGCGAGGTCACTGTGACATTAGAGCCTTTCCAACAGACTCAGCACAGGTTTATCTTGCCACACTGACACACCTGCCATGAAAACATCATTTTGGAGATGTTTTCTTGCCTGGAAAGCACTTGGCTGAACAGAAAGAGTGTTTAGCACTGTACTTTCTTGTTCCTTTCTGTTCAGGACTAAGTATGTGTCACTGGTCTCAGATCAATAGTTGCCCTCTGTTAAAGTTTCACATCTCTCTTTTGGTCCAGAAGGTTGATCAAGTGATTCAAGTACTTAACAGCTCTCAAAGCTACAGGGGAAAAAAAAAACCAAAACCCAAAACACAAAAAAACCCCAAACCAGTTAAAGGCAAACTGAATTTGCTGGCACAGTAAGGAAGACAGACTGAGGACAAGAGCTCAGGAAAACCAGATTTGATGCTGCTGCTCCTAGGGCCATTATACTGACCCCCTGCACCCTGCTGCCCTGTGCAGCAATGTCCTTTTCCAGCAAATAACACTGCCCCAGTGCCCCAAGAAACACATTCAGGGTAGTTGTTCTGAAGAAGCTGAAATTCCATTCCCTTCTTTTGTTGTGCCACTCTCTTTTGAATCTTACACTTATGTAGTTCTCTATTTCCCTCTTTTTCTTTCAATCTCTCATTTTTCAGATGCTTACCTACATTTTGTTTCTTCCCTAATTTTCTGCTTTTCCCTTTTCCATTCACTGTGGTCCCATATCTGTTTCTCTTCTTGCAGTTGTTTTGCCTCTTCTTTCCTAGAATATCTATTCAGTTGAAAGACATGAATAAAACCCCATTAAAGTCAATGAGGATTTTTAATAACTAGACTACAGATATGCTGCTTCTTTCCTCTTCTTAGTGACATTTCAAGTTAATTTCACTCAATCACAGAACTGTCAGTTGGAAAGGACCTCTAGAGATCATCTAGTCCAACTCTCCCACTAAAGCAGGATCACCTGGAGCACATTACACAGGACTGCATCCAGGTGGGGTTTGAATATCTCCAGAGAAGGGAACTCCACAACCTCCCTGGGCAGCCTCTTCCAGCCTTCCCCACTCATGTAACCATGAACTTTTCCCCACGCTAGCCTGCTGGCCCATGCAAGATTTTTAATTTCCAGTCACTGTGTCCCCATGAATCAGGAATTATTGCTGAGCCTGTATTGCTGCTGAGAAAACCAGGGCACTGAGAGATTTCTTTTTCCAGTGACAACCACAGGACACAAAGGATTCTGGAGCCATTGCAATGCAAAATCCTTACCTTTCAGCAGTAAAGATTATACCTTGTTTAAACCAACACTTGTTTCTGTAGCAAGTGTTGGGTCCTCCCAACACTAAGGCCTTGTGCTGACTTCTGTTTGGAGTGGTGGCAGGAACAGTAATGGAAACTGCAAAACATTCTCAGGGCTGGCACAAAGAGTTTGCTCATGTCACATTGTCATTACATGTGTATTCTGGTTCTCACTCACCCATTCTGAACAACTTTTTCTCTTGGCTTTTATACCAAAATATGAGCTGCCATTTTGCACCTTCACATATTTAGGTCATTTAATCTTTCTTCATTAATCAGTTCTTCAGAGAATGAGTCACTTTGTTATGATTTTCTCAGTTTCTTCTAATTTTCTGATGTCTTTCAGTCACTTGAATACCTCCAACGTTTATCCACCGATCAGGAAAAGTGATTTCTAGATGCTGATAAATCCTTTTGTCACTTACTGATGGGACTGCTTCAATTCTTTGTTAGCATGGAAACCACTGATTTGTATTTAGATTGCAAATAATTCACAACTCAGTAACGTTCATACATTCAGTTCTTATACTGTATCCACAAAATAATGCCAATTTGTTTTCATCTTCCCTTTAGCTTTTGGCATCCTTAAAGGAAAAAATAGAGTATATTTCATGGAAATTGAGCTGTGTTGCCCCGACAGTTCTCTGTATTCTCAATCAGTTGGGTATTAGTTTGCATTAAGTGTAATCTTCAATTAATGAGTACTAAGGCTCTTGCCAATTGTGACACTCGCTTTGAGAATGCCCTTCACGTTGTTATCTGCAATTCTTAATCAAAATGTAAAAGCAAATTAAAGAATGACACGTTTTATGCTGCATTTAGTTGTCCCAGATGACTGGTTTCAGTAGTACATTATATAGTAAAGTATTCTCAAACATTTTTCCCATGGGGCTCTGTAACTTCAATTTTATTTTGTTTTAATTTTTTGCTGCAGAAGCACACAAGTGGATGCAGTGTACATCTTGTCAGCTCACTTAAAGCATACAGAGGACTATTACCTCCCCACGCTGTGACTGTGTGTAAATCACTGAACAAGCTTTTTTTTATTGCTATCTTGCATTGCATTGCCCAGTCAAATTTTCATTAGTCTTCTACTGTTTTCATCCTCTAGTTTTGCATAACTTTTTTAAGTTTACTAACCATTTACAGGATGCTGTATGTTGACTACTGTCATTAGCCTTCTCAAGCATAGCCATATGCATTGGTAGCAATAGCTGTATATTTCAGGCTTGTATCATTGCCAAACTGTCAAAACTTCATCTTCTTACTTATTTTAATGATGTTTGCACAAAAGAGGCAGATTACTGTGTTCTTGATCTACGTTATCTGTAATGCACATAAACACAAAAGCAATTGCATTATCACTATGTTAATATGTAAATAGATACTAATAAAAAAAAAAAACCTGTCAATAAGGAGAAACAGAGACTGTTTCTTTAACATTGTGATTGTTGCATATAAAATAAGATTTGGGAAATGTGCCAACTCTAACCTAATGCACTTTCAGGTTAATGAGAGATTAGGGTCTAGAACAGTGACATTCTATAATAATAATATATATTCTTGTTTCTCCACAAAAAAATTAGGGAGAACTTCCATATCTTGTAGAAGCTCAGTGTGTGTGTTCATTAACATAGAAATATCCCTTTTCCAGTGGAGCACATCTCTAAGTATTTGCAAGACATGACTTAGAAGTGGGAGGTTTATTTGATTTCCAGAACCTTGTGATATCTTTGGTGGATAATAAAGCCAAGTGAATAAACTTCTGTGGGAAGCTGTTTAATATGATTACATTTGTGTCCAGAAATATGGGACTATTAGGGACTTAGACTATCCAGAGAATAATCTGTCTTGCTCCATTTGTTTCTGTCTGTCTGCTGGAAGTTTTCAAGACAAGAACAAGACCTATTGGGTGATGTCTCACACCACCTGACAAGTGAAAGGTGGTGCACTTTGGTGAGGGTGCACCTGGAAATACGGTACTTTTGACCAGTGCATAGTGGTGGTTTTCTAGTGAATTAAAAAATCATAGAATCACAGAATGGTTTGTATGGGAAAGGACCTTAAAGATCACCTAGTTCTAAACCTTGCCATGGGCAGGGACACCTCCTTGCATAAAGTCTCGTTCAGCCTTGCCTTGCACACTTCCAGGGAGGGGGCATCCACACCTCCTCTGGGCATCCTGTTCCAGTGTCTCACCACCCTCACAGAAAATAATTTCTTCCTAATATTGAATCTAAATCTACCCTCTTTCAGCTTAAAGGCATTCTGCCTTACCCTGTTGCTACTCACCTTTGTAAAAAGTCCTCCCCAGCTTTCCTGTAGGCCCCCCATCAGATACTGGAAGGTCTGCCCAGAGCTGTCTCCTCTCCAGGATGTACAACCCCAACTCTCTCAGCCTGTCTTCATAGAAGAGGTTCTCCAACCTTCTGATTATTTTTGTAGCCCTCCTCTAGGCTCACTCCAAGAGCTCCATGTCCTTCTTGTGTTGGTGACTCCAGAATTGGACTCCAGGTGGGGTGCCATGAGAGCAGAGCACCTCTCTTGACCTCTTGGCCACACTTCTCTTGATGCAGCCCAGGATACAGTTGGCTTTCTGGGCTGCAAGCACACATTGCTGGCTTGCGTTGAGCTTCTCATCAACCAGCACTCCCAAGTCCTTCTCCTCAGGGCTCTTCTTAATCCATTCTCTACCCAGCCTGTAGTTGTTCTTGGGATTGCCCCAGCCTATGTGCAGGACCTTGCAGTTGGCCTTGTTGAACTTCATGCAGTTTGCATGGGCCCACCTCTTGAGCCTGTCAAGGTCCCTGTGGGTGGCATCCCTTTCCTCGAGCATGTCAGCCACACCACACATCTTGGTGTTGTCATTAAACTTGCTGAGGATGCATTTGATCACAGTCTACATCACCAACAAAGATGTTAAACAGCCCCAGTCCCAATGCCTGCAGAATGCCACTCATCACTGATCTCCCCTTGGACATCAAACACTTGGACTGCAGCTCATTGAGTGAGACCAGCCAACCAATTCCTTATGCACTTAGTGGTCAAGTCCATGTCTCTCCAATTTAGAGACAAGGATGTCATGTGGGACAGTGTCAAATGCTTTGCCAAGTCCGGGTACGTGAATTATAGAATCATAAGATCATTTTGGTTGGAAAAGACCTTTAAGATAATGAAGTCCAAACATTAACCCAGCACTCCCATGGTGACTCAACTCCTTCCCTGGAAATCCTGTTCCAGTGCTTGACCCTTTCAGTGAAGAATTCTTTCCTAAAATACAATTGGAACCTCCCCTGACACAACTTGAGGTAATTTCCTTTTGTCCTATCATGAATTATGATTATTTCATAATGGTTTTCCCCCTTTTTTAAAAAAAATAAAATAAAGCTAGCTGAACCAAGCATTTCTCATCAATCTCTTACACAACTGTAATAAAGATCTGAATTCAGCTTCAGTCTTTTCCACAGTGATTTTGATAAGTAGTCCCTTAATATCAGCAGTGAAATTTCTACTTGGAAAAGTAAGAGATGAATATAACATTGTACAGGTAGTACAGATCTCTTCACCTGCTATAATTGCATGGTTTGTTTGTATGCATCAGTGTCTCCAGGCCTAGCTTCCCCTCAGGAAATATTATGCTTCTTCCCCTAGAAGTATATATTGTGATGAGCATTAATTTGCCCAAAGACCACCTGCTTGTGAAAGATTAAAAGAACTTTCTGTTTAAAGACTGATCTTTTGCACAATATGCCTGTGACAGCTCTGCTGGGTTTTCATGGCCAGGTCATGCTCTCCAGAATTCCATGGCCATCAGCAGGCTGCAAGGCTTTCCTTCTTCTGGTGGCTCTTCCACTTGACTTGGGCACAGATGACTCTCTTGTAGGGATGAAACCTCATTGTCAAGCTGCCTAAAAGGACTCTCTGTGAAGGACTCTCTGCCATGAGAGGGACCCCGCCTTGGAGCAGGGGAAGGCTGTGAGGAGTCCTCCCCCTGAGGAGGAAGGAGCGGCAGAAACAGCGTGTGGGGAACTGACCCTAAACCCCCCCTGCCCCTCCCTGTGCCCTGAGGGGGAGGCGGCAGGGAAGGGATCCGGGACCGGCAGCAAGGGAGGGGTGGGGGGAAGGTATCAAGACCTGGCTATGTTTTCTCTTTCTCCTTGTATGTTAAATTAGTTTGTTTGTTTTTTTTTCCCTTCCAAAGTTGAGTCTGCTTTTTGTTCATTACCGTAAGCGGAGAACGAAAACCTTTCTATCCTTGTACTGATTAAGGAGCCTGTGGGTGGATTTCCTCCTCCCCACCCCAAAGTGTGTGTGTGGGGTGAGTGAGCAGAGGCCCAGTTGGTAGCGGCTGGGCCTAAACCCCGACAGCTATATTTAAGGGTCAGGGTTCTTTTGTAGAATATACAGGCAGCATTAGGGTGCAGATTCGGTAGGTACTGGAGTATAGTATCAACTAAATGCATTTTTAAAACGTTGAACTTTAGTCTGTATCACAGGGTGCTTCTAAGCATGTAAGGTTCAAGTAAGTCCTCCCTGGCCAAGGATATGTGTTCTGTGTCAGGAAATGGCACTACCTGTGTGAAAGTAGGGAGCAGGCTAAATAGCCTGAAATATACCCATCAATATGAAAGCACTGGCTAAAATTATTAAGGGAGATGCACTACATCTTATAGAGAGAGAAATTATACAACTATTGTACAGCCCCAAGAGAGGCAATTAAATTTTATTTATATTTTACTATTTCATCCCTCCTTGAATGACATGACGTTGCGGATACTAACATGAGTCATAGTTAACTTTCAGAATATCATTAATCCCTCTGTTCTTCATCAGGTCATGCATGGTATTGATGCCTGAGATGATGAAAGGAGTTTTACTTCACAAGCCCCTGAACTTCCTACACTCTTGTTTTTACAAAGGGAGAAATGGAATTTCATCAGGGCCATAAAAACTGCACATTGTTCTAAAAAGATATATTTTACCAAAGCACTTTCTATGCCTAGTAGTATAATATGTAGTGGACTTACTGTTGACACAGCTCTGGATATTTATATTTCTTCTGAAATAGCACAACATGACTCTGAATGTCATGTGGAGCTTGACAATAGGATTGCTACTGCAGGAAAGAGAACTGGTTCTGAACCGTGGCCTGAATTTCAATCTGCACACAATGAACATTCACATGAAGGCTGAGGGAAAATGAGAAAAAACTTACATTTTTTTAATGGAGTTAAATTTAATGAACCATTCTTTTTTCCATATTTGTTGATTAGTGACCAGTATCGCTGGGAGAACTCATTTCTAAAAGAATGTTTAAATTAATCTGTAGTAATAACGGTAGCATGTAATCCACTCTTTAGGTTTCATGCTTGGAATAAGAAATGTTTATCCAGTGTAATGTTTTAAACTGAGCAAGAGATATATCATGTTTATAATTCTGTTTTTATCTCTATCACCTGAAGTGTTTAAAGTGTGCAACATACATACATTACTTTGAAATACATTTTAGTATGCAGGAAAGTATGTTTTCCATATAGATACCTTAGATGTTTTGGTTCCAGTACCCCCAGATACACACCCAGCTTGCACTGCAGTGGATGAGGAAGCTCCTGCTTGAAATAGCTTCCTGTACAGGCTGTCTTTTCACACTATACCCAGCTCTTAGCAAGAATCTGTCCCTGGGAAGGAGTGGTGGAAGGACTGCTAATGTCTCCTTATGCTGTACAATATCACAGCTCCTCTGGCATAACTGCAGCTGGAACGAGCTCAGGGCCCAATACGGTCAGCTTAACCGAGGAAAAAATGTTTAAGCTGTTCTTACACTAAGAATCAAGCAGCATTTTTTAATTTGATCTCCAGAGTGCATATGCACTCTTTCATAGCTTCATCACACATGAGGCTCCCACCACATCAGGATCTTTTCCTTTTTTATCCCAGTCTTCACTTCCTCTTCCAGGACAAGACCCATATGTTGCGGTTGTGCTGCTCACACACTCCCAAATGTGAAGAGGATAGGCTTGCTACCAAGAGATCCAAAAAGGACAAATCAACACATATGTCTCAGAGGTGGATTTGGTGTTCTTCACCTTTCAATACAAACCCCAAGGCAGGATACAAATCCAGTTCCTATTTGCCTTCTGAGAATCTATGGTAGCCAGAGCTGTCAAAGCTACATCCTTCACTACCTTTCTTAAAGCCCTCTCTGCGAGGCAGATGGTGAGCCAGGAAGGGAAAGGAAACCTCATCTGCCATGCAGGCCTTCATTTTTGAAATTCAGAGGATCCTGAAAGCTCTTTGATAGGTAGCTTGACAGACCTCCCCACTCACCTGGGACAATGGCCACAGCAAGGCTGGCACAGCAAGAAGTACCACAGCTGGTGCTTACCAGAGCCACCAGTTCTGACAAATCAGGAGAGAAACTGGTTCATCACACCCCTGATTCATTTCTATTTATGACCGAGATGCAAGATGCTGAACTGTGAGGGACACTGTAGTTATAGTGATGATGAACAGCACAAGTGCACATGAGCATGTATTTTATTAGAAAACTGTTGCTGTACACGTTTGTTATTTGCTGGCTGACTCCTGTAGTCAAGAAACAATCTTCTGAAACATCACTATCTTTGAGGCACATTTTTTCTACATTATTTTAAGAGTAAATGTTTCAGTTTTCAGAATCTCCCCCTAACCAACACTTATGTGGACTTAGCTTTATGTTTTTTTAATAAAGATGATAGAACTACCCACTTGAAAAAACACCTGTTTCCCTTAAGATTTAGATACTGAATTGAAAAGCAGCTTACAACTATCTATGATACATAGCTAGAGATCCCATCTAATTCTATCACATGCACTCGGACATCTAAGAAGAGAACAGTACAGCTGATTTGCTTCCATTATTCTAAAGACCATTGTGAGAGAAATAGAAAAAGTATCCTGTTAATTTGCAGTATCTGGGAGGAATAATGTGTGAGATGTCTTCACAAGAAAGGATTAGAACTGAGATAAATTTTTAATAAACTAATTTTTTGTTCAAAAAGTTCTTATTTTTATGGCTAATGAACAAATGAACATCAATTTCTAATGCTGAAAAGGCGTATTTCCAATAGGGTAGAGAAATAAAATAATCCAACAGTACAGTAGCACGATGTTGTTAATTCAAATGTCTTATTATCAATTTGAGCTATCTGACTAATGAGATAGAGCAAGAAGTTTGTTAGGGAATAGGTAATCTTTTTAATATTGAAAAAAACATAATTAGGCAAGGAAGATTAATATGATATTCAGAGAAATGTAATATGAATATATAAAATGTACTTGTTATGTGTAAGTCTGAAGACATATTTATAAATTTGTTGACTTGTGAGATACAAAAGTCACTCCCATCTAGAAAAAAATCTGCTGCATTTGAAGTCACTGTGGCCCCAATCTCTGTCCTGACTGGATCCAGACCAGGATCTACTAACTAGCATTTGTGCATGCCACTACTTTATACACTGGGCACACTAATACACAAACTACTTCAGAAAACCTTATCTTAGAAGAATAGGTATAAGGAACTTTAGGAATGACATCTGGAAGTTTAGCTAAGTCCCCAGACTAGAATCTGTTTGGCTGTATTTTACTAATGCTTCCAAATGCCCAGAAACCTCCTGGGCCCTCAGGCTGCAAAGAGCCCAGGATCCACCATTTTCCAGATCTGGGCACTATGGAAAACCTGTCCTGCTACTTTGATTTCTAACTGTATGCATGCTGAACTCATGAAAAAAATCCAGTGTTTAAAGTCTGCTTCATTTACCTACTTAAAATAAAAGCTGTGACAAAGGCAGTTCTAACTGGCAGAGAAATGCAGCTTTCTGTTACAGCATCTTCCCACCACCTTTCAATTGCTCCTCACTTTTTTATATGTACTAATTTATTCTGGGTAGTAATGTTCCAATTATGCTTTCAGCACAGCAGCATTCTCTTTTGAAGTGAATCAGCAAGCTCTGTTGTATTATTTTAAACTCTGCATGGGAAGGCAAGAAGGGGTGAGACCTTTATTTAAGTTAACAAGCGTTTTCCCATTACAAAATGTCTTGCTATAGTATTTAAGGAACTGTGTTTTCTCCATTATTTACCCTTTGGCACCAGGGTTGGCCTTGAGTCAAAAAACCTTTTGTTGGCTTTATAAAAGAAGAGCTTCCAAGCTCTGATATTTTCTATATATGATTTGTTTTGTCCAACATGAAACACTGGAAAACCCCCTGAAGATGCTATAAAACCTACTCCTGTACTGTTCAAACATTTCAAGATTGCATTGTACATGGAGGAAGAAGAGATGCTGATTACCCAGCCACTTTTCTGTCTCCTCAAATCACCAAACCATTCCTTGGTCAGTGAGAGATGTGCCCTGAACTGACTGTGCACAACATCCCTGCTCATTTCACAGAGCATGTGGCAGTGCCACGTTTTCTGAAAGTCATGTTTGTAGCTGGAGAGACAAAATCTCACTGATGAATTGCTGAGGACAAGGCTGGTCACCACAAAGGCTTCAGCAGATATCAAAGACCAACAAGTAATCTGTAAAGCAGCTTGTTCTGAGGACCTTTCATCTTTGCAGTGCACATTTGATGAGGTCATCCATCAGCCAGGCTGAAGCTGATCCCATGAACTGCACAATTATTGGCTTAGTTTCACACTAAAAAGAATCAAATTCATCTATTCAGGGACCCCTCCATAATGTGAATCAAGGCATGATCATTAAGGATGACAAGGAATAGCACTCCAGGGCTGCACTACTGATCCAAACTCACCTAACAGGGTAGGTGCACTCAAAAGAGAGTCAATGGCTGTGTAGTCTGTATCTGAAAGGTGCCATTTCTCTCCGGGGAGGCCTCTTCTGTTCTGCTCTGCAGGGATCTGCACTTGAAGGAAGAAGATGAAAATCCAATGTTAGGTGAAAAGCTGTGGCTCAGGTGCATTGGTGGTGTTCACCAGCTGAACTGAAGTGCCAGGGAGGTGTGGAGGAGTGAAGGTCAGCCTACTGACATTAACAAATAAATGTTACATCTTGAATAGTATCAGTCCAAACAGTTGCTTTACTTATTAGCAATACAGTGTATGAACCCACAGAAAACAAATAGGATAACTTCTGAACTTTGCATTCTGTTTTTAAGGAAACAGGCAGGAAAGTGACAGTGTATTACTAAGTGTTCACAGAACCCTGTGAACTCCTGCACTGTTATTGTCTGATAATACAGAATTATGTGGCATAGTCATATCAATTTATCTTTTTAAAAGTTACTTTATTTGGTCTGATCATCATGTTTCCATTGAAACCAAAGCCCAGCTGATAGAAGTGCAAATACCTGGTAGCTGTGACCCAACAAGCCCTTGAATCTGAACTATTCTAACACCCCCCATCCTGAGTTCTAGCCCTGGGATGACCATGCAGGCTCAGCCCTGGCAGAAGTTAATTCTGCCTAGGGAAGTAGCATTTATCACTCACCATAAAAGTGTATCTGAAGTGAAAGTTCCCTGTCACTTGAAGCAAAAGGCTTCACAGCCCAGTGCAACACTTCACTAATGCTTTTGGCTAATATTGTGAGACTCTAATTATAAAAATCCCTATGTGATGTACTCAAAGGCAGATGTCAAAGATCTGCTCATATAGGGCCTGGATGACAGAAGACAAGCCATATACACCCTACATAAACATTTATTTTTCCACTTGACTGTACAGTATCATCCTGGATTAACAGTTCCTTTCTTTAACATTCCTTCTCCCTGCCCTTGAAGTTTTTCAGTCACTGGGCTCAAACGCTGAAGTCTATTTATTATTTATCTTATCACTGCACTTTGGGAGAGAAACACTGCCTTTCATTTAAGAGCTCGAAAAACGATGTGAAAACATTTCAAGCAGCAATCGATTCCTTGTTTTTATTGCTTGTGGGGTGTCCTGGCCTTTTGGGGTTTTAGTAGTGCTCTACCTGCAATTGTCCCTGCAGTTTATAAAAAATCTCCCTGCACGATCTCAGTGCCCTATCTGAGCCAGTTTTTTTCCATGTGCTTAATTTCTGAGGTATGTTAACATACAGACAAAAAAATAAAAAAACCAAAACAAAACCCAAAACAATCATCTGATCTCAGTTTCAACAGCACACTTGTGGGATAACAAAATCCTGCAGCTGTGCAGGATGATCCATCTTTTTTTTTGCTCAAATTAATTCTATTCTCAGACGTGCACCAGGCTGTGACACAAATGTAAACATTTTTTCTGCTACGACCTACTGCAAAAGGTTTTGAGATTTGCCTTTCCCAAGCAGATCTGTCCTTTACTAGGCTGTTATGTGGGGGGGCTGCATAAGTTATTTAATACTTATATAGAGGTAACATACTCATCTTGAATTTTGCTTATCAATGTCAGGTAAATTTAAATTTTACTTCCTGATCCTAGGACACCTGGGCTATAGCGTGCAAGTTAAAAACGAAGCAAGACCAGAGAACTGAAAGGAAACTGAAAATGCAGATATGATGTGGGTGCCCAGGTACTGACAGGGGGCTACAGGAGCCTCTGTGAGGAGAGGCCAGGGCTGCCCCCAGCCAGGCACAGCCCATTCTAGATGGTTCCGCCCATCTCCAGTGGGCCCACCACAGGGCATGGCTGAGCCCCTTAGCAAAGATGCTGACTCGTCAGGGTAAAACACTGCCTGGCAGTGAAGGGTGAGGAAAAATGTGAGAGAAACAGCTCTGTATGCCCTGAAGTGAGACCTGATGGAGGGGAAGGAGGTGCTCCAAGCACTGGAGCAGACATTACCCTGCAGCCCCTGGAGAAGACCATGCTGGAGAAAATGCCCACCCCGCTGCACATGGAGGACCCCATGCCACAGTATGTGGATGTTTTCTGAAGGAACTGTGGCCCATGGAGAGTCCACCCCAGAGCAAGTGTGTCCTGAAGGAATGCAGCCATTTGGAAGTTTTTCATGGCGAAACAAGGGAACAACATGAGGAGGTAGGAGAAGCAGAGAGGAGCTGTTATGGACTGACTACCTGAAAGGAGGCTGGAGGCAGGGGGGGGTTGGGCTCTTTTCCCAGGCAACTTTCAACAAGACAAGAGGGCATGGTCTCAAGTTGTGCCAGGGGAGGTTTAGGTTGGATATTAGAAAGAATTTCTTCACAGAGAGGGTGATCAGACACTGGAATGGGCTGCCCAGGGAAGTGGTGGATTCTCCATCCCTGGAGATATTTAAAAAGAGACTGGATGTGGCACTCAGTGCCATGGGCTGGTAACTGCAGCGGCAGTGGATCAAGGGTTGGACTTGATGATCTCTGAGGTCCCTTCCAACCCAGCCGATTCTATGATTCTGTGATTCTATGACTGCAGCCCCTACTCCCCATCCCACAGAACCACTCAGGGCTGGAGGGGAGGTAGAGGAGTCAGGGATGAAGTAGCAAAATTGACCCTGGGAAGAAGAAAGGGTGCGTGGAGGGTGTTTTAGTTCTTCTCTTCGTTTCTCACCATCCAAATCTATTTTAATTTGCAATAAATTAAACTAATCTTCCACAAGTTGTCTGTTTTGCCTGTGATGATAACTGACAAGTGACTTCCCTATCCCTTATCTCCTTATCCTTATGCAATTTCAACCTATTCTCTCCCCCATCCTGTTGAGGAAGGGGAGTAAGAGAACACTGGGTGTCTGGCAGCCCACCAAGGCCAACCCACTGCAACCAGCAAGCATCTCTGTTAAGACTAGATGAAGGCAATCAGAAAATTTTAGGAAGCTGAGAGCTAAATCATATGCTGTCATGAAACTGGATGACTTCTGAGTTGGTGGGAGTTTGATGTTGCCTTGATCCTATGACTGAAAATACAGGCACTCTGTAGAACAACCTCTGATAGCTGCAGAGCACATAATGTATTTTAAGGTGCAATAAAGAATATTTTCAAGTTTGCCAACTGAAGTTCAGATGAAAAGTTTAGTGTTATAATCAACATTTTGAAAAATCTTAGAAAAATCTTCGGGGGAACACTTGCAAAAGCTTTTGGTGGGATCAGTCAGTTTCCAGCTGAACGTTAGGCAGGCTACTTCCACTCTTCTCTGAGAGAAGGGCTCAGCAGTAGTTGAAGACCTATCTGTGACTTTGTGAAAATTTCAAGAGCAACTCCTGTGCCACCAGGACTGCGTGGACATGACTGGCAGCTGGGCAGTGCTGGAGTAGAGTTAGCTCAGGAAACGCTCAGCAGTCTGAGGAAGCCAGCAAGATCCAGACCCCTCGAGAATGCAGCTGCACACCAAGCCCACCGGGTGATTCCTCCACAGATCATCTGAGAAGCCACTGGTTGCCTTCCTTTTGTGAACTACACCTGGAATTTCCATCTCTCACCGTCCCCAAGTAAGAAACATGCATCCTGTAATTGCTGCCCTTGTTCCACAGCCTCAGAAGATTCAGACTCAAGATTTTAATTACGACATAAACAAAATTGTTTGCTTTCATTTGCTTGCTTTATGCTTGACAGTGTTGCAGCTACTCTGATAAACTAACTTTTATATTGGTTGTATAATTCTGAATCCCCAGTGCTGACTCTAAAAATTACAGTACTTATGAATGAAACATCATAAGGTTTACCGTTTTAGATTTAAAGAAAGCAAAACCATCTGGATTTACAAAATTATAATAATCTAAAGTCAGTTCATGCATATCCATCTTGAGAGTTCTAGGTCATATGAGATGCAATTTTCTTTAGCCGTTTCCATCTTCATGTTTCAGAATGTGATATTTGTGTATAATTCTACTTAGATTGGTCTAACTTTTCCCCACTGTATATATGGAATGTCAATCATCAAAATTTTACAAAATTTTACAAAAGTTACAAAATTTTCTATAGACTGACACATATAACACTGTACACATCTCTTTCTCGTCTTTAAATGACTTTAAAACAAGTAATTTATTCTGAAAATACAGATTATATATATAGTACTTTATGTGAACTGAGACACAGCAACGCAAACATATTCTATAGTCAGGAAGATAATAAAGTAGTCCCAGCCACATGCAAATTGTGCATATTTTGCAGTAACTGCTTACAGAGTAAACACTATTTGTCTTAACAAATGAGAATATAGTTCACAATCAACAAAAAGTGTTAAAAAGTTACTGATGTCTGCTGTTAAATATTTACTTTAGCCAACTGCTCTACAATAATTGCAACTTTTTAACACACTTCCTAAATGAAACACTGTTAATTTAGTAAAAAATGTGGAAAGACTCCTATTTCTATTCCTAAACAGTATCAGTAGTTGGTGTCAAAATATAACATTAGAATGAACTGTTCTTTAATGGATTTTATCAGAAAAAGGACTTTTCATAAACACTTCTGTGTGAGCTTTTTTGTTTGTTTGGGTTTTGGTTGTTTTTTTTTATTATTTTCCTTTTCAGTGATGATGAAATTCAGAATTTAAATACAGGAAATTTTCTTGCAAAGTGTACAAGTTGTTACTAGCTGCCATTTCAGCTGCCTAAGACAAAATCTAGCTTCTCAGGGCTCAGCTGGTAATTAGTGCCAGAATTACACTTCAGTGTTCAGCTACCCTGGTAATTTAGATCAATCCTGCAAGCCATTTCACATGCTGTTAAGTCATTTCTTTTCTGTGACTCTCCCTAATCGTAATCCACATGATTCTTCTGGTTGTTGGACTGGAAAATTGGTTTAGCTTCTGCAAATTGTTTTAGTTTCTCCTTTTGACCCGATCCCTGGTAATGGGCAGGGGAAAGGAAGCAGGGTGCTAAGATCAAGGGTGGCACCTGATATTGCCCATTTACCAGTCACGTGGCATATGATAATATGGCTTGACAATAAAGAAAGCTGTGTGGACACAGGAAGAAAATTCATCATGGTAACTGCCCAGGGGCACATTCCTACCCCAGAGTAAACATGATATACTTTTACAAAGAAGAAAACCATCTCTTTGTTTTACCATGGGGAAATAACGTGAACCAGGGCTGCTGTCATGGAGCAGCTGATGCATGACGATTTCTTATCCTTTAGCAAGTTGTTCCTGGATCTGTAATTTCCCCTTGCAAGTGCAGTAGCTGCTGATTCCCACAAATACAGTAAATCCTCGTGTAGCTACTGGGTCCATCCTGATACTTGTCCTTTTGCATGAACTCATGGGGCAGAAGACTTGAGAGATCAAGAGGACAGGGTTGCTGGCACAAGGAAGGAAGGCAGAAAAGATAAAGAAACCAGAGTTTTGGCCAGGAGGATGTACAAAAGGGAAGAGGAGGCTAAGAAGGTAGGAATATGCAGTAAAGAAGGACAATGGGGCTTGGAAATGTTGAAGTGGTGGCATGCAGCTGGAAAACAGGGTATGGAGGTTGGACAGTGGAGCAGTAAGAACTGTTTTGGCTTCTGGTAGCCAGAGAGATCAGAATGGGCTATGAGAGCTTCAGAGGTGGCCTCAGAGCAGACGGTGTTACAGCAGGCTTCGGTCAGACACCTAGATAAAAAGACTGATCAGCTGTATGTAACTCAAAATCAGTCTGGTGTTCTCCACATACACTGCTTTTGGAAGACAGATCTTAATCTCTCAACAAAAATGGAGAAACATAGACCTGTGCTGGGGTCTGAAGACTGCTCTGGTGGTTAAGGTCTTTCATGCACTCTTCCACAGAGCGTAGCTGTGCAGCCTTGCTAAAAACTGCTCTGGGATGGGATCTTCTTGTTCCGTTTTTTTTCTTTCTCAATTTTTTACTTTGTGTAGAACAATTATATACCTACTGGGCCAAGAGAATGTTCTCTTTGTGGAAACGATGAGTTACACACTGCCAGCCAGAGCAGGGCACTGGACTCTGGTGTTCCAGCTCTTCTGGTTCAGGACTAGTCCAGCAGAGAATTAACAAGAATGCATGACACCCTTCTGTTACAGCCCTCTGAAATAGAAGGCTGTTCTGCACTTTATTTGTTTATTACAGAAAGGGCTTAGGCACTTAAAAGAAAGGTTAAAATGTTCCAGGTCAATGGAGCCCCAAACCCCTAGAGTCCAGGATTAGGTGGCTAAATGCTAAGGTGCTACTTAAGAGACTTCTGGGTTTCCCACAAGTGACTCCCAGTGAGATCACAGACTTCTGAGCATCCTGATCTTAGACATCCATATCTCTTCAAGGAAACAAAATATACTATGTGGAAATGAGGATCTTACAAGTTTTTCTAGCCAAGAATTAGGTATGTTAGTTACCTAAAGAACATCAGCAAGCAATGTTCAGTGCTTGGGTGTCCTTAAACCGATAGTCCATGTAGATAGATGCACCATTATGTTACACTGCTCTATGAAAAATAGCACCATAATTTCAGATTTATAGAGAACAATATTAGTACATTAAAGAAGGAGAACCTTCACAATAAAAATGTCACTATTAACATTTCAAAAGAAAAAAATGATACACTTGAGAGAACTGAGTAGCCAGTTATAATGGCTTTATTAAAACTCACAGCATGCTGAACTCACATATTAAGAAATGAGAGCCTTGCTGCTGTTTACAGACATTAGAATTTTTTTTATGAATATAGAGAATATTTTGCCACCATACTAAATTATTAAAAAGAAAACAGGGCAGCTAGTGTAATGAAACTGCTAAAACAACTGTTAAAACACTTCAAGGAACAAAGGTAACTACGCTTTCACTGCTTTGTTCCTCTAGTGATGGCAAACAGGAAATATATCTATATCTTTATCTATCTACCTATATATATATATATATATATACACCTTAACTCATGCAAATCCAAGATCTTATGTAGTAATGCAGACTTCTGTCAGAAATTCAATATCAAATGTTTTATTTAGGGCAAGACAGAATCTGGTCTCTCAAAAGATCCCAGTTGAACAGGACATGTATTTTCACTTGCTTCCAATATTTCCTTACTCACAGCCCTTTACAGGCATCCATTAATCTTAAAATGTATATCCAGACCATATGCATTTCCAGCCCAAGAATATCCTATAGGAACATTTAAAATGCTGCATCTTGCTTTTCACTCCATATAAAATGACAGTAAATGTAATAACCTTTCCTGGAGGCAATGGGAAGGTGCATGTCTGTGCAGTGATGAGAAGTTTCTGACAGCATCACTGAGCTCTCATTTGCCACTAGTTTTACACAATTCTTATTTCTCTAAGACATGTATGCATAGCATAGCAGTAGAATAAATCTAAGGCAGGCAAGCAAGAAAGTACAATGTGTTTTCTCTAACTGTACTATTAATCATTACTCAGTCTCTGTTACACTGACTACTGCAGCATAAATTTAATTTCTGGAAGAAACTCTCTGGTATACCAGGGCATTATCTTATCACCAGTTAGCATATTCTTACAGATTTTTTTTCCTTGATAAATCTGGTGTGCTTACATCTTTTAAAACAGGTCCAAGGATCATTCATTGGCCACATGAGGTTAAATGACACAGCATGCTTCATCTCTAGATGACTCTCTCTCTCCTCCCCAAAGTGGCTCTGTCTGCATGGCCTTAGGAGAACTGTCCCCTCACACTTCTGTCCCTCAGTGCCCAGGCACTGCCTGGTAGGGAACTATTTGGCAGAGGCCAAAAATGTGCAGGGAGTATGTAACAAACAGCATGCATCACCTCAGGCTAGTGGTCAAGCCTTTACTCCCACATTGTTTCATCAACTAGTGCAGATGTAGGTGTAGTGACAACTGGAAGTAAAGACCTTCCAATGATTCAGATGGAATATTTACATATATTCATGCAGTGGCTTTTCCCCTTATTTTTTAATTACTCCCTATTGCTGTGAAAGAGCTTGGATCAGACTAAGGTGAAATTTCTGTGCATTTCTGTGTTTCTTGCAGTACTTTAGTCATCCCAAAGCAGATTTACCTGTCTAATATTGGTCTCATGATGGTGCTGTGAGGTATTATAAATTATATGGCAAGAAATTTGGGTTGAACACACATGCCCACTTCATCTGCAGTTCATTCATTCTCCCCAAATGTCAGGAACAAGAAATCATGTAGGAGCCTGAACTTGACTATCATGCTCTGAACACTGCCCAGTGCCTGAGCCTGGGCCCAAGAGTGTTTTCTATGAGTTGGGCACCACATCAAGTAGGGGCTCAAGTGCTGGCTTCATCTCAGGGCTTATGTATGTCCTTACAAAGACCTGGGAGGATATGAGGAAGAATTAATTGTAACATGCTCAGGGCTTGTGACAATTGGTTCACAGGTACTTAAGGAGCAGGTAAGGGCTAACTGCTTTTTATTCTTGAAGCTGTAACTCAGGGTTGTGTCAGGGTCTGAGTAAACCCAGACTAGGATTCCCACAGCATGTGGCATTTTGGTTATTATTGGGCTCCTACAGCCACCTTTAAAAAGGTCTGTACAACCAAGTGTTAATCAGACCAGCTATTAGGGGCAGGAGCAGCATAAGCCCTTCCCTTATTTCTGCACTGACTGCAAGAATACTGAACTCACTGAAGGTCTTTTTACTGATATTCAGGGAACTTTGGATCAGATCTTGGGCACAGCTCAGTTATGGCAGACACTAATGATATTATTTATGCTCTTGTGATATGGTATTATTTTTATGTAATATTGTAAACATGGTGTATCAGTAATGGATACTGTTTTGCACTTCCCTTTCAACCAAAGTACATATGTAACAAACACTGCATCTGGTTAGCCCTGATTTTTCTTATTTCCACAATATTCTCATGCCATAACAGTAAGATCTTGTAATTCTCTTTCAAAGCCTGATGGACGTTCTGACTCCATGACATTAATCAGTAACAAAGTGTTTGTGTTGGCTGCAGCACACCTTGTCACTTTAAAATACTCTCCTTTCATGTTTTGTGTTCTGCTTTGTTACTTACTTAATGTTCATAAAGTCCTCTTACTTTACAGTACTCTATACATAGAACTTGCACAATATTCCTCTTTTAAAGTTCTTATTATATATAGATTTCTCTCCTCTCCCACATATACTGTCTTAATTTTCATCGCTGCTGTCAAGATTGTCAAGAAAAATAACAAAATCTGAACCAAGGATTTGGGCTGCAGATATGCTGCAGCAATACAGCAAGTCACACTTCACATGTATTTTTTTAGGTAGAGCCATGGCTACTGTTTATCCTGTAACACTGAAGAGATTCTGATCTGCTTAACCAATATAAGGCACGACAATATATATTGTACTGCATGATTATAGCACAGCACTGTTATCTGTCCCTGCCATATTAAAGGTAGATCACAGATTGCTGTTGAAAAGGTAGGGATGCTATACCCTAAACTCCTCATACTTACTCAGATTGCTCACCAGGCCCACTAAAGGACACGAAGGAGATGCTTTCCTTTTACTGCCTCAGCTGGGAAGACCTAAAATTCTCTTTCTTATGCTGCTGCTCTCAGCAGAAGATTAAAAAAAAAATAGCAGATTGCCTCATCATGTTGCCACTTCAGGTGCTTATAGAGGGAGAGGGCAGTGCAAAGCAATGCAGGGGGAAGGTGGTAGGAAAGAAGACAGAGAATGCTGTGTTGAGGCTGATGTAGGATGACTTCACCTTTGGCTTAAACCTTTAACATGATCTGTTCCTTTTTGAGCATGCTGCAGCTGACTCCACGGGGAGCCCACTCCCACACTGAGCTCCATTACTCTCTGCACAATCCCACAGTGTGTGGCATCCGTGAAGAAAAGAGGCCTAGAACGGGCAGATGTGTCAGAAAGTCCTTCCAGAATCTCAGATACAGCTATGTTCCAACTTATGGTAAAGGAAAGTATTAAAGGTATCATTACCAGTGCAAAGCAAATGTCTTCTGAGCCTGTGAGGATGGTAGAACAAATCAAAGTTAGGAATTGTGACTTTGTTTGCCTTTTTAGCAGAGCATGGGGAAAGGAGTACCTTAAGTCTAATCTCTCATTAAGGAAGGCAGGTGCTGATCACTGGTGTTCAGTGCTCCTTTACAACACTCAGGAACTCAATTTGCCCCAGGTACAGGAATTTTCATTTCTAAAAGTTACCACTGTTAATCTCTACTTAGAAAAGCTCATTAAAACATCACCTTCATTAATGTTTTAGTGAATTCCTCTGGACTTTTTCAAACAGACTGTGTATCTTCTTCAGGAATTTATCTCTGACTCAGTACATGGTCAAGGTCAGTTAGTATAATTCAGTTTTCTTATACCCTAAAAATGTTATTCTCCATGTTAGTCTTCTTATTCTCTCTATCCTGATACATCCTGCTTCAATTTTTGATGAAGAACACAAAAACCAGCTATGTAACAAAGATACTTTCAAACTACCCTGGCTTACTTGTCTTTCCAGGTCCCTCTATAATTTTATTAAGATTGGGGGTGAAGACAATACTCCTCAAATTTCATTATAAGTATTACATTGCAGAAAATATCAGGTCATAGTAGACTCATTTCTTTAAAATTACTTAATGCAAGCTATTTTTCAAGTTACTTTTTGGTTCACAGTGTTCTTACAGAGCTCTCTGTGTTTGGAGGGCACAATTAGCTAAGTACATTTCTAGTGCTGTACCACAAAAACTTGAAATTATTCAATTTTTGCTCAACTGAAATGCAAACCTCTTTTCAATGACTACTCTGCAATTAGATGGCACTATCTTCTTACCCTCCCTGCATCTGCCACTCCTTTCTTCAGATAACTGATAGAACAAAGAGGGTAAAATCAGCAGTTCTTCAGCAGCACTATTTTTCCTGCATAAAAGCAGAGAATATGGGTAACTTGCAACTGTTCTCATATTTTTTCTCAGTAATCACGGGGCCACATATTTAAGCCAAACATATACCCATTATCAGACCACTGGCAGATGCTAAGAGACAGAATATTAACTTACATAGTGATAATTATGTTTAACCAATATTAATGGGTAAGGAATAATTATTATGAAGGTCATTACAGAATGTGTAAGTTTTTAGCAATTCAATTTTTTTCGCTTGTAAGGAAAAGAAAAAAAAAAGGTAAAAAAACCCCATAGGGCTGGACTGCTGCCCTGAGGAAGCCGTAAGAAAATTCATTCCAGGAGGGAAATCAAGGTGGCTGAGCCTTAGATGAACTCATGGAAAGAAATCAAACCACTTCACCCAGAGGTGGAAACATCATGCGCTGCAGTATATTTCTTCCATGGAGACAGAGGTGACAGAGATTTGTTGCAAATGATCCCTGGTCAAATGTCCAAGTGTGCTGGGAAAACTTTCTGCTTATCCATGGCCATCAGTCAACCTGTCTTAAGGTGAAAGGTTTATTAGCTTCATAGCTAGAGAAAATAAAAGTGCTCATGTAAAGAGATAGTGATTATTTCTGTTTAAGATTTATGATCTTTTTCATGAAAAGGAGAAAAAATACTGTATTCTCACCTGAAGAGCCACTTGTCAATTCTCAGAAGTATATTTGGCTTGTTCACTTGGACACCGTGTATTATCTAACTGCTGGTTTGTTCTATATGGGTGTATACACACTTAAAAAAATACGAATATATACATAAATATATTAATGTGTGTAATTTATATGGGCAGCATTCCCGGTGTAGTTAAGGATATTTTTAAATGAGCAAATGAGGGAACAAAGATCCATTTGATATATTCTGAGAATTCTTTGAAATGAGAGAGGAGATTCTACACCTAAGTATTCCAAACGGTCAGGTTAAAGGGCTTATTTATGAACTAACTTTCCAAACATCTTATTCATGACATGCACTGTTTTTTTAATAATGTTATGACTAAGATTTTTCAACAGCTCAGTTTTTCAACACATACCAAAACTGTGATATCACTTACTAGTAATAACTGTTATTATTGTAATGTGCTTGCTTTACTAAAAAAAGTTAGTGAATCTATGGTTGCACTTGTGACACTGTAGCTTCTAAATTTTTGTAATATAAATTACATTTATATGCATTCAAACTACACATATATTTCAATTAAGCTTATGTACTTTCATTGGGTATTTATGTACTGAATGCCCAATCATATTCTAAGTCACAAGTGGCTAAGTGAATAAACATGACCAACATATTAAACAAACCATGTGATGCTGATTTGAATATGATTTGTGAATTTATGATTCAATGTATCTGATGTGGTTCAGCAGTCACTGATAAAGGCCAAGACAAGATTTAACCTATTCCTTGTAAGAAAATTATCTTGTAGTCTAGGGACATAAAGGATTATATTAGAGCTTGGAGAAATAAAATAGTAGATGCTAAAGAAAACCTGTGACTGCTAAGCTGTACTACAACAAATGATGAAAAAGTAAGTTTTAACACCAAAAATATTAGGTGGTATGTTCACACACAAAAAGAGGCAAAGATAATGTTATCCTGATAGTGTTTCAATGCAATTTTAATTACATATTTCCAATACCTGGCCAAATAAGTTGTCTAGCTAAAATACCAAACACTGAAAGAAAATGAAAAAACACAAACAAACAAACAAACAAACAAACCCCAAGCAAGGTACAAAGGAATCACCCTTTGGGAAGACATAATGTATTTTTATTTCACACTTTCCTTAGGTCCTATTCACACCCAGATAAATATTTGAAGTGCTCAGACAGATCATTTAGGTTGGACCCGGACAATAACCTGAAATGTATAATTTAGTTTCTATTTGATTTGGTCACACACTTAATACATGAAATAACCATTTTGACTAGGAAGGAATAATACTTTCACAAAAGGCTTTTTTTTTCTTGGTGTGGAATTACAAACATTAAATTTATGGCTGAATTCAGTCTATTAGAGCTTATGTGACCCAGTACTGTTTATCCAAGTCCTGAGAAGACTACTTTGTTCTCAAAGTGATCCTAATTGCAATTAAAAAATGCATACCTCAGACATATATCATTACTGAGCAGGATCTGCTATCAGGATGCTACAAAGCATTTATAAACAACACTTGAAATTGCCTTATTTGAACTTCTTCAAGACCTCTCCTGTTATCAGAGCCCAAAACACTCTCACCAAATTATTTCACAACTTCCACACAAGGAGGGTTTAATACTGTAACAATGAGATTACTTATCTGAATGTATCTGGCAATTCATGCCATTTTGATTTAGAAGCAGGAGACAGCAGTATGTTGATATCACACACAGAATACAACAACTGCAGCATACAGCTAAACCACAAGACAAATGGCATGCCCATTCCTGCTCCCCATGTGCTCACCATCCTGAAGGACATTTTTGAGGTGTTCAATGGCCCTTGCCATGAGACCTCTTGACCTTTCCTTATAGGCCATGGCAGACTAAGATTCAGGAAGCTGCTGCTGCTCCTGCTCTGCAGGGTAAATAGTGGTATATTGAGACTTAAAAGAATGCATTATGGATTTTTCTAATTTTTCAATATTTGACTTTTGAGTCCTGTGGTCCTTTCACATAGTTACCTCAATACAACTTAAAATTTACTTTGCAGTGGTACTCAAAGGAACCAAGTGCCTCTGTAATTTCATTGCATTTGGCATTGTCTGAAAGCTCATGAATATATATTTCAGATCTGTAATCTCAAGAAAGAAGTGACTAGTATACAGACAACATGTTGACTGTATTATGCTAAATGCATGCATCTGCTTCCTAGGTACTTTCTTATTTTCTCTTTTTTGCAAAACCTTATTCCTCACCATAGACTTTAAACCCAGTAGATTTGCAGAAATTCTAGTTTTCTAGTTTGCCAGCCTGCCAAGATTTATTATTTCAGGAACATTACCCATGCTTTTCAAAGGAAAAGTTAAAAACTAGGAGACCTTTTTATTTTGCAACTCTCTACAACTCCCTGAAAGGAGGCTGGAGCCAGGGGGGGGTTGGGCTCTTTTCCCAGGCAACTATCAGTAAGACAAGAGGGCATGGTCTCACGTTGTGCCAGGGGAGGTTTAGATCAGATATTAGAAAGAATTTCTTCACGGAGAGGGTGATCAGACATTGGAATGGGCTGCCCAGGGAAGTAGTGGATTCTCCATCCCTGGAGATATTTAAAAAGAGACTGGATGTGGCACTCAGTGCCATGGGCTGGGAACCGCAGCGGTAGTGGGTCAAGAGTTGGACTTGATGATCCCAGAGGTCCCTTCCAACCCAGCTGATTCTATGATTCTATGATTTTTAAGAAATTCATATTGCAAACTGTATCCTTCCAAAAGATACATTCCTTAATACTCTTCTTAATTTGTGTCAATTGTCCTCCTACTTTAATGGCTAATCCCCCCCATTCAGACCCCAAACAGTATACTTTCTCACAAGGAATCTGTCCTTCTCACATGCAAGCACTTGGTGTTTGTCTTTGCTGAACTCACAATGTCCCAGCTGCTCCATCTCTCCAGGCTGGACTGCTCCAGATAAAAGAGTCCTGCCTCTGAGCACATCAACCCCTGCCCCTTGTTCAGTGTCATCTGCAAACCAGGGGATCAAGCACTCTGTTGCCTCCTCAGATGTTCAACACCACACGACCCATCCCTGGGCTACGGCACTCCAGAAGCAGTACAATCCCTTCTCAGCTCTCCTCAGAGCCCCAGCTACTGGGCTGCTGTCTTTCTCTTTGTGGGGAGCCACACAGTGGAGCCAGCTCCTTGGTTCTGGTGTCAGAAATGGCTGAGGAGAGGGAAGAAGTCACTTCCCTTGTCCCGCTGGATAATGTAAATGTAAAATGTAGGATAAACCCCACTTTAGATAAATAAAACAGACATGGATTATTTCAATTATGAGGCTTTAGAAGAGCACATAGTCCCTGCTCATTAGCCTGAGGGCTCCACTGTGCCCTGTTAGCTTGAGTGTGAAATCCAACACACTAGACTGCATCACTTTTCTACAGAGATGCTAATTCACGTCTGGTTTTCTGGGAAAATTCACTCTTTCTTCCTACACAGGCACCTAACCACATTAGTCTCGGCTGTTGTCTCCTCTGTCTTCCCAGTACTGGTGGGGATTACCAATTTAGAGTCTGAATCTGGATACAGGGAAAAAAAAATGCAGAAACAAAAAATAGCCAGTTTGACTAAGAAAAAGACAAGGACTTGAACATCTTCCCATTGGATCAGAAATTTCATCCAGCATCTATACAATCCTTACCAAAATTTCTTTGAATCTTATGTGTTTCCATGCAAAAAAAATGGCTTTGATAAACAGAAATTTCTAATGTAAATAACCTATTGCTATAAATATAGCCCAGTCTTAATTCACTGATTGCTGATCAGGTTCTAAGGTTTGCAATCTTTTCATCTTAATATTAAATTAAGTAATGGATCAGTCCCCAGCTCCATTACAAACTGAAAAGCAGTCAGGAAATAGCTCTACTCCTATGGCACTAAGCAAGTCACAGAGCCAAGAACAAAGCTGTATGAGATCCAGAAACAAGGCAATAACTGTTCCATGCATCCAGTAAAGACATACCTAATGCTATTGATTTTCCATTGGAGTAATCTCCAATGTAAATGACTCAGTGGCAGTACAGCACTCCTAAGTGACAACCTCCCCCCTACTTCTGGCTTGTATCCTTGTAGAAGCTGCAGCAGGGGCTGTCACTGGGTTGATCACAGAATCACAGAAAGTTATGGGTTGGAAGGAACCTCAAAACATCAAGTCCAACCCCCCCTGCCAGAGCAGGGTCACCTACAGGAGGTCACACAGGAACACATCCAGGTGGGGTCTGAATGTCTCCAGGGAAGGAGACTCCACAACCTCCCTGGGCAGCCTGGTCAGTGCTCTGTCACCCTCACAGTGAAAAAATTCCTTCCTTATATTTATATGGAACCACCTGTGCTCCAGTTTATAACCATTGCCCCTTGTCCTACTGTTATTCATCCCTGAGGAAAACTTTACTCTGCCCTCCTGGCACTTGTCCCTTACACATTTATAAACATTCATGATGTCACCTCTCATTCTCCTCTTCTCCAAGCTGAAGAGACCCAGCTCCCTCAGCCTTTCCTCATAAGGGAGATGTTCCACTCCCTTCATCATCTCGGTAAGAGTATACAGAACACAGCAAAGGAAGCTCCCACAAAGACCTTTTTAGGGTCTACTGTAGGAATCCACATATACCTCTCAACTTGAGCCTACTTGTCTGGGGAAAGTTTCAGAGACTGCATTCTGGTTGAATTGACACTATAGGAGACGTGGTGCAAACACTAAGCTGCACACAATGCTTGCACACAGAGTTTACACTGTAGTTTTCAGAAATTTAAACCACTCATAAATTCAAAGGAAGTTCAAATAAATTATATTGTTCTGAAAAACATGCAGGACATCACCCTATTTTAATAATGGAGTCAGAATCATGTCACATACTTGCCCCTAAAGTAGTCTCCATGCATGTGACTTTGTGGTTTCTACAATGACCACAGCATGTTAAGAGGATCCTGCCTACAGCCTTCCCCTCTGACCTGGGAGAATCTTGCTTGAAATGTTTAGTTACAGAACATTGAAGTGCAGGTATTTTCTTCAAATTAATATTATTTAAAAACTAATTGGTGATGTTAATTGGGTTTTCCCCCTCTAATTACCAATGTATAATGCAAATTTAACTACATTTTAATTGCATTATGAAGGTGGAAGATATTTTCCGAAACCTTTCTCTTGCTCTTAGGGAATTAATCCCATTAGTATTTAATAGTTTATCTATCTGCTTAAATTCATCATTTATGATTATGAGAATGAAGCTCAAAGTTTAACTACTTTTAAAAAAATGTAATGCTTGTAAATTATACATGTTCTACTAAATCTTATAGCCATTAAAATGGAAGAGATGTATAACATTGTAATGTCATTTTGGCAAAACATTTTAGAGAAACTGGACTTTGACTCTCCTGAAGAAATTCTGAATTAATGCAGAAGAACACATTTCTCAAATTGAAAGTAGCTAGAATGCTAATCTCAGGAAAGATTTTGACATTGACAGAGGATACCTCTTTCTTTCCCAAAAAGGAAGGTGTGCAAGCATTCTTTTTGCAACTCCTTAAGAGTTAACGACCTGATTTTTCTCCCAACGCCAGCAATGGGAAAAACTTCTTTTCTCCTTAGATCCTTGGCATTTAGGTTTAAATGGCCACATGCATTGTCTCAAAGAAGGGTGTCAGAGAAGTGGCTTTTGGTGTTGGTAGCTCCTTGACACGAGTGATGCAGTTCACATCTCAAAGCAGCTGTTTCAGTCCATCTGTGAGCTCAGGTAGGTAAATTTCTTTGGTCATGGTTCTAATTAGCCTGTGGAATAGAGATCCACCCATACAGGGAAAAAAAGAGAAGTCTACCCCTAAAATTTTGACATTCTTATGCAACTATGAATGTGAGTACTATGTGACTCTGATTGAAAAGCACAGACATAAAAAGTTGAGCTGTAGAAGCAGAGAAACAAATACAGGAACTCTCTTGGACAAATATGGTGAAGTAAACCAACCTGAGGCTGCCTACTTGAGATCAGATCATGTTTAGAGGAAAGCAGCTGACCAGTGGAAGACTCACTTTGACACATGGAACAAGATCCTGGTGCAGTTTTTTGAGGAGGTTGATGTAAATGAGTGTTGCCTACCAGGGTTTCACAAAAGCATGTCCTTCAGAAGCAGCTGAAGGAGCTCTCTTCTTTCTTTGTGTATGCAAGCAGAAAATAACTCTTACTGATACATTTACTTAGATAAACAAATTTTCCCCAAGTTTCTCTAGACACACTCGAAGAGCAATTGCAACAAGTACAAATTTGTATTTGATGGAACAGTAGGTTCTGAGAGAGGTTCAAAAATCAGGACAGCTCTTTTCCCATGCAGTCAGCTTTCCCTCCAAATTCCTAATTTCACTGCTGAGGAGCTTCTGTGATAAACAATGCTGGAAGCTGGAGCAAGAGATCTAAGTAAACTGATGATGCCCTGCCTACTGAGCACCCAGTAAAACTGGATAAAACTGCCTATGGATGGGTAGACTCCTCCATAGGAGAGGGGATAGGCCTCCAAAGCAGCATGTAAGCAGCTCCAACTTTCTTAGTGGAGTCTGTCTTCTCAAAAGGCAGGAAGTTTTTACAAACCCCACCTAAAATAGTGGAATCCACTTTCTCCACATTTCTGGGTGCAGAACCAACCAACCTCAGTTATTTTTAAAAAGAATACTTAATGTCCCCTGCTGAATGCTTAACTGTGACACACAGATGCTGGTGATGGTGGGATCCAAAGTACTGTTGAACAAACAGCTCATTTCAAGTAGTAGGCTTGGTACCTGCTTTCTGAGAGTACTTCTGAAGTAGCTTATAGATACCCAGGGTAAACTCTCAAGACAACTGACCTTTATCCCAATCATTTCTCTGAAACCTCTGGGAAGACACCAGACAGTAATTTGCAATTTTCCTGCTGACAAGAATGGCTTTAGAAATGCTGCACTGCACATCCGGGTAGCTATAATGGTTTACTCAAGGTTTGGTGATACATTTTGCAGTAAAACTTCTTAAGACACTTCCATTTTTTCAGCTTTGAATATTTTTAACTTAGCACCTATATCACAATCCTACGAGTAATAAGATGAAATATTAAATGTAGATGTAATTTATAATCTCTTCAACAGTACAGCAATTCCCATCAATAAATAGTGGAAAAATCTTCACTGGGTGTAATCAAAACTATACTGATGGAATACAGTTAAGAATTAAATTTCCAGGCATGCAGAATTATCTTTTCCATGTCTGTGTAATTTGGCTGATATATATTTCCTCTTTGTATCTTAAAAGTGTTCATTTTTTGCCTATACTTGTAATTCTGCCTGTGTCTACAGTAATCAAGGTCATAACTATCCACAAGGAGTCTGTAAATAATTAGGGTGGATAGTTACAGCTTCAATGAATCCAACACAACTGAAACCTAAAGACAGATCTGCAACTTGACTGTGTTTAAAACTATACAGCATGAATACAGATGAGGCAGTTTATCAGGTGAATTAACTTCTTATAAATCATGGTAATATTGTAATAAAAACTTGACTCTGTAAACTTAACACTGCTTATTTAAATATAGATGTGATGAAAAAACAAAATAAGCTAACTGAAGTTTTAGCTGAGTATATTTAATACTTGGAGATGACAATGGAAATCCACAAACCTTTTATCAAGTGGTAGCAAAGTCCAGAATAAAACAAATTCTATAATAGTAAAATGCAATTTAAAATTATTTTCCTTGTTTTAAATATCAGATATGTAGCACCTGAGATTCAAAGTGTAAAATATGAAAGCACATGGCATAAAAGCCTTATGACATGTTTAAAAACAAAAAGAGAAATAAGAATGTAAAAAATTAAGAGAGCTCTTTTTAATTTAATACTGACAGAAATAATAATGAAGTTTCTGTTCATTTGTGAACAGCTCACATACACAGGTAATCTTTCTGGCTTGTATGAACAATCTTGTTAAGCAAAATTCAGCCAAAAATGTCATTAATTAAGTATGTGCTTGGACAAACTGTCAGTAGCAATGCTAGATTCAAGCAAGAAATGTAGAAAATGACTCATACACACTACTGAGCTGAAAGAATTGCTAAATTAACATTGGTTATTTGACTTCTCTGAATACAACTTCTCACTATTTCTATTACAATATCCCATTTATTACTTGACTTCCCACACTGCTTATAAACTCTTACTTCTACATTTACTTCTGTTCTCCCCAAACAACATTCCAGTTTAGTAGTAGGTTATTTGGAGATACCCCTTCTAATGTTCAGTCTCTGAGAAATCACTCCATGAGATCATCACCATTCCACAACAGGGATTCATAATCATTGTACCTTACTGAAATGAGATAAAACCAAGGCAGACAATATTGATTTTACAGAAATTTGAATACAGAAAGCAGTACAGAACGAGATTCACAGGAACACTAAGGCTTGGAATTTATATTTAAAAGCTTTATTTGCCATGAAACCAGGGAGTGGCTAGTGTTAAACTAGAGCTGGGTATGTAAACATGGAGTGCTTCAAAGAATGCTGCTGTTGTGGTCTAACCTAGCAGGCAGAGAAACACCACACAGTTGTTCACTCACTCCTCTCTATCACCAGGGGAGAGAGCATTGGGAAAAAAAGGTAAAACCTATGGGTTGAGATAAAGCCAGTTTAATAGGACAGAAAATGAGGGGATAATAATGATAAAAGAATATACAAAACAAGTGAAGCACAATACAATTGTTCACCACCTGCTGAGAGATGCCCACCCTGTCCCTGAGCAGCTGCCACAGCTCCCTACCTGAGTCTCCCATTTTATTGTTCAGCATGACATCAGATGGGATGGGATGGGATATCCCTTTGGCCACCTGGGCTCAGCTGTCCCACCTGTGTCCCCTACCAACTTCTTGTGCACCCCAAGCTGCCTTGCTGGCAGGGTTATATAAGAAGCTGAAAAGTCTTTGACTTGGTGTAAGCACTGCTTGGCATTGACTGAAACATCAGTGTATTATCAACTTCCTTCTCATCCTAAATCCATACCACAGTATTATGCCAGCTACTAAGAAGAAAATTCATTCTATCTCAGCTGAAACCAAGACAGTAGGTTAGGAGTTCTGGGCCACCTCTTCAGAGCTTTGACTTGTAGTCACTTTGCCCATGTAACACTGAAATGAATTACTCTATCGTTTGTCTTAAAATTGCTTCATGCACAACTGTAGAAGGATTATTTCCTGTCTTTTTACCTCTGCACTCCAGGCTTTATGGAAGCAACAACTTTCTGAATACTTATTCTTCCTGAGAGGACTACAAAACTTAAAACTTGTATTGACTAAAAGCAAAATTCCCATTTCAGTCCTTGCCTTTTCCCTTCATTTACCAGAACCCTAGACACAGGCACAGTTCCACTTTAACCTTTTAAGAATGTCAAAAGAGACAATAATTTATACTTCTCTTTGAGTTACGTTTCAGAAACTAGCTTTTGAAAACAGTTCACTGAAGCAACTAGTTCTTATTTTTCAGGGAGAAATAACACAATTTTCTGTTCTCTGGGAAGTTTAGACTTCAGTGCTCAAAGGGCTCCCTTGGTCTCTTATTTTTTAGTCTCAGCCAAAGCTGAACAGAGATGGTCACTCAAATACCAACTGAGATTATTCCAATATCTGACAAAAACTTTTCCTAGTGAAAACTTTCTCTGGATGTTCAGTAGGGATCTCCCCAGAAGTAACTTGCACCCATTACCCCTTGTCTTTTCCACGTGACTGCTTGTAAAAAGGGAGTCTCCATCTTCTTGGTAGACACCCTCTAGGTACTGCAACATGGCAATAAAGCTGAACAAAGGTTTTATTCATATAAGCTCTGTCAGTCCTCCCAGAGCAGGCTTCCCAGTTCTTTGATCATCTTTGTGGCCGTTCTCCTCTCAAGCTTGTCTGCATCTTTTTTTGTGTAGTGGGGATCAGAACACTGTACAGTACTTCAGGTGTGGACTGAAAAGAGCTGAATTGAGGGGGATGATGATTTCTTCATCTTGGTTGGTGATGCCCTTCTTGATGCAACCCAGCAGCATCCTGTTGACCTTCTTTGCTGCTGCAGGACACTGTTGACTTACACTGAGCTTGCCAGCCACCAGCAGCCTCAAGTCCCTTCTTGAAGCTACTTCTTCACCTGAGTGAATCCCAGTCTGTGCTGCACACTTAGAATATGTTTTCTCAGGTATAAGACCTTACACTTGTCCCTGCTGAACTTCATGAGGTTCTTGTTAGCCCACTCTTCCAGCCTCTCCACATTATCCTGGAGGGTGGCTCTCCTTTCTGGAGTGTCTGCTTCCTCACTCAACTTGGTGCTAACTGGGAACTTCATCAGAGCGCACTTAATGAAGAGACTAAACATTATGATAACATTATGATGTTAAATATAACAGTAATTGAACCTTAACTAACGTGGAAAGAATGATTTCTGTAGATGTGAAAGGATAATACAACTTCCCCTTTTTCCTATGTGAATTAGTATCTATGTTTTAAAGAATGTCTTAAAAATACAAACACGTACACCCTGCAAGTCCCATAAATAAGTCTGAGGACAAAAAAAAATTAATTCAATTCAGAGTTTATATTTGTCTTGTTGTATGTCAGTTAACAAAACTGCTATAAATTCTCTGCTGAGAATTCTGTTACTGGTCAAGAAAAATTGATGGCTATTTAAGTGAAATTTCTGGAAAATTAAGTTAATTATTCTAGTATTGTGAACAATTCATTGAGAAGATGAAGTGAGTGAAGAACAAGTCCCTAAAATTTATTATTATTTTTTAAAATATAGATGTTACCAGCATCTTTCAAGCACTCACTGGAAAGATCATAAAAGTTAAGAATAAACAAGAATAAAACTTACTCTTCTGTAAGAATAGGACTTAAAATGCTACACAAATTCTTTTTACATTTTAAATGCTCTTAGTAATTTTTATTGCTTCCGTCTCCCAGAACTACATTAACCACATTTGTGGTGTTATTTTCTGTATCATATTATTTCTCAACTAGTGGTCTGGTAACCAGCCTTGCTCTTGCAGTCTAAATACTAATACTTTCTTCCTAACTTTTCTAGGAATTACTGAACTAACATACAAGCACATATACAGGAAAACTGCACGCATCACATACTTTTAACATAAAATAACTCAATCACTAGCTGATTTGTTAGGTGCATTAAGTGTCTGCCTGAAGGATGCTGCAGTAAACTGGCCATGGTACTCCTGAAAAAAAGCAGCAGGATCTGCATGCAAGTGATTTGATTGCTTCTCACACGTCTGGGCTGGTGTATTCACATCATTTATGTCTGCAGAGCTCCCCTACCTGCTTCCCACCAGACAGCTTCAGGTACTTTACAGTGATCCTGCATGTTAAATACACCACCAGCATGTGCCATCAGCCCTTACGGCTGCAGCAGCTCGACAGATTCCTGACACCTCCACAACAATTAGGAGAATCCAATCCTATCACTCAGGAAATCAGCTCTGTATTCGAGTTATTGTCAGAGCAACTTTACTGACCAAAATTTTGCCATGCTACCTGATAAAAATTGTTCACTGTGATGCAAGCACTGACTGGCATAGCTTAGATTTGTCTAAATGTCAGATTGATTTATAATAGCCTACCATATCTTTAATCTTTTTTCTGATTTTTTTTTCCTATCCTACCTTGGTATGAGAGAAATAAATATAAACTGGGAAATCTGCAGAGGTTTCTGATGCCGTGTGTTTAACACAGGAGATTAAGTTGTTAGACATTCTGATGGAATCCTACAATGATTAGTTATTATATCCACAAAGAGGCTTCCAAGCCACGCCAGATCCAATTTGTTTTTTTCCTTTTTAATGGGTTGTTTACACCTGGCAAGTGTAAGCTGGCTAAAACAAGTGCAAGCTGGCTAAACACTGAATAATCTTTAAGTAGTGCTTTCCTTGTGTAACTTCACAGGTGGCTCACGTACCCATCCTAGATGTCTTCTCACTCAAGACTGTGCATATTCTTTGTGAACAGGTATTAATAGGAAGAGTAAGGGGTACAGAGAATGAAGGGTTCAGAGCATAGTGAAGACAAGAAGGTACACCATTAATTTCTTACTTGATTGATTCCTATTCCTGACAGACTTTCTAAAGAGGAAAAGATCAGTTTTGTCCATGATCCATTCAGTCTGGAATGAAGATTAGGGTTATCTTCTTAATATTCATGCAGTGGCATCAGATATCAAGGGTCTTGGCAAGAAGCGGAAAAACCTGATCTATACAACATATACTACATGGAAAAAAATACATTTCCTGACAGTTTATGATTCTGCCAATGCTATAGAAATTTTTATAGTGGCAGTAAAAGGCACCTCTCTAGACCAAAGACTCTCCTGCCAAGCTTCCAGAATGTGCAGCAAATTATGATCAAATGGGAGCTGTTAAAAGTTATCATCTTTTTTTTAATATTATTTCAAAAGCATTAGACAAAATGAGTTAGAGGCTGCTATTCCTTCTATCATGCTGCCTACACAGTAATGAAATAATTATGTCAAGCAATTGCTTTTAAAATAAAAATATGCTTGCAATTTTTTAATATATGGTTCTAAAAAACTATCTATATTAAAGATCGGAAATGCAGTACTTACAGTAAGTTTGATAAAGCATCAAAGGCTTAAAAGCTTCTCATTCACTTCAGGCCAAGGCAAGAACTTTTCAACAAATTCTTATTCTGAAAAAAAGGGCATCCTCTTTGTAGCCACCCTTTAAGTGCTGGAATACTGTGATGAGAACCCCCTGAGCCTTCTCCTGTCCAGGGACAGACTTTGTCAGTCCTTCCCCACAGAGCAGATTGTCAGGCTCTGTGATCATCTCCATGCCCTTCTTGGCCAGACTGGACAGGGCTTGGAGCAACCTGGTCTAGTGAGAGGTGTCTCTTCCCATGGCAAGGGTGGGTTGGAAGTAGATGATCATTAAGGTCCCTTCCAACCCAAATAATTCTGTGGTTCTATGATTATTTTAGGCTCTTTCCTGTAAGTCCAGATCTTTCTTGAATTGTAGGGCTCAGAATTGAACAGAGTCCTCCAGGTGTGGCCTGGCAAGTGCTGCATAATTAATCTGGTGAATTTTACAGTTTGGAATGATCTTTATTTATTCAAACTTTTTTTTTTTTTTTTTTTTTCTTTCTTCTGTGGCTTCTAACCCTATTTTTAATGATATAAACTACGGAAAAGACAAAAATTTGCTCATTAAAATGGGTGGATTTTGGTTTGAGAGAAGAGCTTTGGGAAAACAGGATATGCTTCAAAGAAAAAAGTAAACAGTGCCATTTATAAGACACAAAAACTGAAATTTAAATAGAAATATACAGAGAAATGACAACAGACTTGGGGATTGCAGATTTGGATCAACACACTGGGTGACAGCAAAACTGTCTTGGGAGTAAAATAAGGTAGAAAGGAAAAGAACACTGATTCTTCCTTCTTAGAGTATCAAATTTTCTGCATAGTGACATCATGAATTATATAGTTGCAACAATAGCAAAGGGAATTATGTCTTTAGGAGAAAGAACTGTTAACTATGTTTTTCCTATGACTGTAGAAATGAAACTTTCAGTCAAAGTAACTATTTAGCAAAACATGTTTTAAGATACCACAGATAAACTACTTTTAGAAGATTTATTTGCAAAAAACAAAGAAAAGGGAATCTGAGACATCAGCAATGGAAAACTACTATGTCATCTGCAAGACTACAGTATCCAAAATATTAAGGATTGGGAGCAGGGTTTTTTTCTACTCTTGAGTAGGTGGTATGTCTTTTCTTCTGTGTTCAGAAATACACCTTCAGGTCCAAATAATTAATTATTCTTTACCATGTTTTGAAACTTTCAAACCCAGCCGCTCTTCTGCTTTTGCTTGCTATTTATCTATTTTCAAGTAAAGATGGTAGATTTGCTGAAAGCCTCTGCTTGCCAGCTCCTAATTATAAGATTTAGTGTTTGCATACATGTTCTTATTTCTTAAACACATTTACTTAATTCAAAAATTATTATTTTTTCTGCACAAAGACCCTAAATGTAAAAATATCATGTCCAGAGTCTATAAAATGTAGTTTTAAAAAATACTTCTCAAAACATCTGTGGAGAGACACAAGAAACATGGAGAGCTTAAAATACTGTATTCTAAGAATTAGAAGACCTTGCCAGTAATGAATAATAACAGAATACTGAATGGCATGATGATTTTGCAGCTGCATTCTCAGCTGCCCATAATTAGAATGAATAGCACATGTATATAAGATAATAATTATTGAAGATATGTCCCAACATTGTGCCTCAGGTTCAAATTCTACATGGACTTAGCAGAGCCTGCATTCAGACACAATTTTGTCAACACAGAGAAGTGAAAATCAACATCTTAAAAGTCTAAGTTATTTCATGATTAACAATGTTATTTACAGTAAAATTTGGAAAGCTGAAGCATTCTATAAATAACAGTTTATTCTAAATTGTCATTTGGTTGTCATTATTCTATTAGCAAAGAGATTTCTCACTCTTCTACTTTTTAACACTGTTGTGTATTACTTTATTTTAGTAGGAGTGATAAAGACTGATGTCCATAACCTGCTGCTAGGTGAGCAGGCGACTAAAGACCTCAGGAAACTGAGTGGCTACCATGAAGAAAAAATTAAGAAAACATACAGCTGTTTACAAAAGGCTTAATCATACATTTGCAAAGTTGTGTAGCACCCAGGAATACTGTCAGACTTTACATTAATCCCAGTTTATCCTCTTATTTATTTTACACTTTCCAAATAAATAGTCTGAACCATCTCTATAGTATTTAGCGGGCAACAACCTTTTGTCAAGTTCTGTGACTTTATTATTGTCACCTTCTCTGCTCCTCAGTGTGATTCTTTTCTAAGGCACAAAATGAACTCCCGCTGGCAGCAAGCACAAAACCAAACAATAGGGTTTGCATTATTTTCACGCTGGAACAAATTTCTGGTAAAAAGGACTTGGTGGATAACCCCTTCTCTTGCACCTCACATAGGTAACAGAAAGATCATACCTACACTCAAAAGGATACCACCCATTTCAATGATACACCTTCAACCAAATCATCTTAAGCCTCTCAGAAACACGGTTTTATATATGCATGTGTCTGTATGTATGTATATATGTCTGCTTACTTACATACCCCACTCTTCAAAATGCTTCAGCTTACAAACTTACTAAAGAAGCTTTGTGGTATGTGAAATGGATTGCCTATAAGGAAGAGTTTCTTATCTTTGTATAAGCCTATGGACAGATGCAAGCAGCTTTTGCTGACAGATGGGACTGCATTAATATGGCACCAAACCTGCACTAGTAAATTATTTGAGAAGACCTGAGAGACAAGCTCCATCTCAGTGACTTGCTAAAGTGTTCTCCAGCTTTTGGACAAGAGCAGACTCATATGCTGTTCCCCCAGAACACAGAGAGCTTGTTCACACCTGCCATCCACATAACACTGTAGCTCTGCTTCAAAGCTGCCTACAAACTAATTAAGCATTACTAACATGAATTTTCTTCAGTATAGCATTTTACACTGTCAGACCTCTCCTTTCTCTCTCCCTTCTCTCCTGACCAAAGGAAAAAAGGCAGCTTTTTGGTCATTTTGGTAATTTTCAAGTATGTAAAGCTTCATCTTTCCTTCTCTGCTACTGAAAGGGAAAAGAGCTGTTGCATCTGCAAGGAATGCCTTGGGTTCAGGTGTGTAAAACTTAAATGAAAAGACTAGATGAAAAAATGTCTTCATATAAGGAGTGGAAAGTAGTTAGAAAAGAAGAGCAGCATATACAGGTCACAGGACAAAGTGATAAGGAGAAGCACTTGCAGGAAAGAATACAGCAACTGTTGCTTTAAATACAGCATTGGACTTTTCTGCATTGTGTGTTTTCCTATAGCAGCCTTTTCTGGATGACAACTGCAGCATCAGCAACTGTGGAGGTTTTATCACAAGTCCAGAAATACATTATAGTGTTAAATGCAATTCAGAAATATCTAGTATTCAACTTTCTGTGTTATTTGAAAAAGTCTGGTTTAAATTTCCAGGCTCATGGTTGCAAAAATACTGAAAACAGAGACTGATGAATCTCTGACATCAGAAGGTAACTTTTATTATTTTAATCTTGAAAGATCAAAGACTTCAAGTCATGTAGGCTTGCTTTCACCATTTGGATCACCATTTTTTTTAATACTTATGATTAATAATCTTTGGCCTTCTCTTTTCCTGTCCACTTCTGAAATACTGAAATGCAAGCGGATCAGATTTTCTTTTCATTCCTCTGTAACTTCAAGAGCTAGAAATGTATTTTAAAGACATGAACACTGATACTAATTTCTAAGTATGTGATTAAATAAGCAGTACTTAAGGGCTTTAAAACAAATATTAGAAAATACAATATACTATGGAGTCACGAATTCACAAGAGGTAGGTGTTAAGTCCTCTACACCAAATACATTTCATGCAAACTCTTGCATGTCTCCATTCCCATCTTTATGGTTTAAGCTGTGTCTGCTTAGAGGACAGAAAACACAGAACTGAAGGTTTTTCTGAATCCACCAAATGTAACTTGGTGGTGTGAGACACAAAGAAACAAAAAAATACCTGTCCCCTTTTCCTGCACTATTTTGTTAGTTAAAATACCGTTAGTTAAAACATATATTCAAGTAAAGGTTTTAGAACATACCTCAGTGAAAAATCAGACTTACCAGAGGTGTGCTGCACTATACCATGGTTGGAGCAGATAGCACAGGCAATGGTTTTCATTTATCTGTAGGTCTCTAACCCAAATCTCTGATCTCTGCATTTGGTGAATTAAGAAGAGCAGAGGCACCATCCCTTCTCACGTCACCACTTATGAAGAGAACTGCTTATTATTACGAGGCTTGGAGAAAAACTGACTTATGTAGCCACTATATAATTTATTTTTTTTTCCCCTGGTGAAAACATTCCAGTGACATTTTGAAGAAAATAAACACTCTTCAGCTGTCCAGGAGGTGGAACTGATGTGGTCATTGGGTCAGTGATTGCACAGGGCACATTTCCTGGATGCTCACATGCAACCTAATTTACAGACTGGCTGAGAACTTGCCATGGGACCACTTGCCATCAGTGCAAGTTTTGCTTTCCAGAAGAAGTTAATTAGAAAACATACGCAGGTTGAAATAGAAAAAATAAATAATTACAAACTGAGTGCCTAAACTTGACTATTATGCTGTATGCATAGATTTTTGGTTGGTTTGTTTGATTTTTTCTTGTTGTTGTTTTGTTTGGTTGGGGTTTTTGTTGGTTTTTTCTGTTTGGTTTTTTTTTTTTGATTGCTAGCAGTGCAACATCTCTGCAGGAGTTTTCAGTGTTGATGGTAAAAAATGGTAAAAGCTTGAACTGAAATTCTTCCATAAAGGGAATAATTTTTTTTGCTGTCACTCATGCTCTTTCTGATTTTGTTTTTGTGTTTCACTTTTTCAGACCTTCAGAAGCATAAAGGGTAAGAGAATTAGTATCTGTTATCAGAATACAGTGTTCTGTTATTTTTTTAATATAAAAGCATTAATGCATTTTTGGTAACTTTGTGCTGATTGACTTGAACTGTGACTAGCACCTTCAAGTCATACATTAATAACAGGATTATTTTAGAATTTTGCAAAGTAGCTTATTCTGGAGCTGAAGAAAATTCAAAAGAGGCAACTGTTTTACAAGAAGAAAGCTCAAAATCTAGTAGGATGAGGAATATGAGAAAGTCAGATCTAGGAATTCTCCCATGTCCTGAACAGAAGAAAGCCTTGAACTATTCATGGTTCACAGCAGAACAGGAAGTGAAAGATTTAAGAGAATCCAGATGACTGAACCCAGCCAAACTGTAACATCTTAAGTAATCCACCAGCACTCATTTTAATAGGGTTGGAGAACCACCACTCTGGGTACTAAAGTACAGGCTGTTGTTCCTTCTGACAACATTGTTAAGAGCTAAAACTGCAAGTAACAGCTGAAAGCAAAGGAAAAGCTACAGAATTTGATAGCTATGACATTAAAAGTGTACTTGTGTACTTGTATGTCTGAGGGAAATAGTATTTTATCTTAAAAGGTTAAGTTAGGAGGGCATGTTTTCATGATAGCTGTCAGGCCATCAGACCATCTGAAACAAGTCAGAATGGAAAAGCAAGTGCAGCACAGCATTTAGTGTGCTGTCGGTGCCCAATAACAGATCCACTACTTCCTGAGCTGTGGTTTTGTTGTCATTGTCTGGCAGCAAGATCATTTGTTTTAATGACCTTCTGCCATCATGTGAAAGCAATAGCTCTTTTGATTGGACATGTGGTAAAATTAAAGGCTAATTGGTATTCCACTGACAATATACAGTAGGTGCCTTGTTGTGCTGCTGACAAGATCTGATGGATGCTGCTTCAAGAACATGCAGGTTTAAAGGAAATTAGTTTGATAGAAAAAAAATTGCAGTGCCACATTTTCAAGTTATCTACTAGCGTTCTATTTCACAAGAGATATTATACCACCCAAATTTAATACAAACCAGACAGAGGAAACCAGAATGACAATAATCCTAAACATTATTGTGGCATCTGTCATATGCTGTACAAGGTTATTTTTGTATTGCAGCTTCAAAACAAGCACACCTGAAAACAGCAATAGTTTAACAAGAGTGAAGAAACTGGAGTACCAGTTTATCAAAAAAGGCAAGTCTAGAAGCCACCAAAAAGTCTCCTACTCACATCTTTTTCCCACTAGAAATGTTTTGGCAAGTTCTGAGTATTAGAACTGGGCTGCTAGACATCTAGAAACCCTGCATATGATAAGTAGTTGCAGAAGTGTAGCGTGTCTGGAAAGCAGAAGTAGTACATACAGCTTTGCATTTTGGACACTGCCTAGTCTAAAGAATATAAGCAGCTGTTGCATGACCCAAGACTTATCCAACACACATGCTGCTACTTATTTCCAGAAAGCTTTCCAGAGAGAAACATTGTAATAATTTTAATATAGACATTACTGTAAACATCTGCATCTGTGATCTAAGCCTTGTGTCAGAAAAGGTTTGCTTCAAATGTTACTTGAACTGCAGTCATAAAAGCTTTACTGATCAGAATTTAAGCCTACACTGTTCATTACAGACAACTTTTTGAAATGGCACAGCAACTCTAGATCCAGACTAAAGAAAGCAAATAAGTGGCCTTAGATTCTGAGATGCTAAGTGTCCATTACCTTCACCAATTTCAAAGGCATCCTGCTTTGAAAACTTTGGTTTTAAACTTGAGGTTAGAAAAACAAGTACCTAATTGCATGCCTTCCAATTATCTTCTGTATCCAGCAGAGAGCCAATGCTGCAAAAACTGATGTGCTCATATAGGCTTTTTGAATCCAGCTCTTAACTCTCTCAATTTTGCAAAGTAACATGAACACTAAAAATTTATGCCAACAGTACATTAAGAAGCTACATCTTCCATTATTACAATCCATTTTCAAAACACACAGGCTAAAGTACCATCATTTTTTTCTCATATGACAAAACAAAGCAGGGTGCAAAAAAGGAGCAGATTGTGTCAAAGGGAAAGGTAGCCAGCCATAAATCCAGTACTGTGTTCAGCCCAAAAGAAAGAGACACAACTGAGGTCATTCTTGTGCAATGCCCCTTTCACAGAACACTGCACCTAAAACTGGAGAATATGCTGCTACCACAAACATAATTCTTCACCATGACTCTTCTCATTGCAAGCAAACGTTGCGCTGTCACCTCAGGTGAAGAAGTGAAGACAACAAGTGTCAAAAAGTCCAATGCTATTTCAGTATGAATTGCAGCCAGACTTGCTGATTAAACGAGGGCATCTGAGAGTCAGGCTTCTGTACTTAAGCAATCAAATGAGGAAAAAAAGGAACAAACAAGGAAGCTATCACTTCTGTGTTTTTCAAATACAACTTTTTCTAATTGGGAAAATATTTGCTGATGAAAGAATTGTTTTAGACACACATTAAGTGTGCATGCTCTATGATGCAGAATCTCTTGGGCAACTTTTAGAAGTAAATTAAAAACTCTAAGTTTCAGATGATAAACTATACTCAGACACTTTTAACTATTATATTCCCATGGCACAAAGAAACAGAATCTGCATCATGGTATAACTATTATTTATGCTGTAGATTCCCCTATGAAGATATGTAGTAACTTAGGCTACTTGAAAGAATGCCATGTATGAATTAAAGCTCATAATCCTTTCCTTCAGCATCTCCCAGTCAATAGCATTTACAATAATGTAGAGAATTATTGTATATTGTTGCACTGAATATATTGTATATATGTATAGCCTTACTACACAACAAAGTGCATTGTTCTAGAATTCTCAATAGGTCTCTCTGGAGTGTTCATCCCTTATTAATTTTCTTGAATACTGATCTAGTATGTATTACTGCTGCTTATCTTCTTTTCCTTCCTGAAAACTCATCTTTTTTTTGTCTAGACCTAATACCATCCAAACAACGACTTGAGATTACTAAATCTTGTTGCCCAGTAATGGACAGGCTACTGGGTCCATCCAGTAGTGAGGCTGAGCATATTTTCTTAATAGGTGGAGATGCACACAGCAGACATGTGCACACCCACACGGCCAGCTATGCAGATACACCAGAAAACAGAGCCCTCACACAACCACCACCAGCCACATCCTCTTCTCCTGTCTGGCTGGTGAGGGTGAAAGTCACACACATGGATAAAACACAGATTCCTCCAGCAATAACTCTTAAGACACTCCCATCTATCCAGTAATTGGCCTCTGGTGTCTCCAATTGCTAGCACCCAGACATATATAAGCCCCCAAGACCCGCAGTCCCACAGAGGCTGCTGGCACTCAGACCCCATGGTGCACACGTGCACAGTGACACACACATTAGGACTCTCTGGTAAGTGGCCTTGTTTTTCTAGCACCTGGACCCTGAGTGCCCTGGTCTGACAGTTGCCTGATGGACAAGGACACATTCAAACAAGAGCTCTTGTTGCTGGTCCCCTGATTCCTGTCCTTCCAGTGGCTGGCTTGGAGCTCCTGGTGCCTCCTCTAGCCAACACTCGGGGTGCTCTGGCCTCTCCAGTAGCAACCCAGGCTTGTGGCTGCTTCAGTACTTGGCTCCTAAGCCTCTTCTTCTGCTAGCCTGCTAGTTCAGCTTTATGTGCTGGCATATTCTTGCATGTACCGTGCACTCCAGTCTCTCCAGTTGCTGCTACTCCAGATACACAGACAACTGTGATACCTGGCCCTCTGTCCAGCTGCTGCCACTCAGACCTCCATGCACTCCAGTCTTTCCAGCTGTGGGTATCAGAGAAGCATGGGCCCCTGTGGCCTTAGTTCCCCTCTTCAGACACTGGCACTTACATGTTCATCTACACAGAACAGACCCTCACCAGAAAAACAGAAATGAATTTCAGACTTGACAGGCAGTGGTGATTCCATACAGGATATGGCCAGAGAAGCACACTGACCAGCAGCCTTGCAGCTAGCTGGCCCCTTTTGTCACATATTCCCCACCTGCTTACATTTCTTTCTCCTCAAATCACCCTGATCCTCCTTTGCCCAACTTGGGTCTTCCCCTAAACATTTCATAGTAAGTCTTGAACAATCCCAAGAATCTCTACCCCTTGCATCCCATACTGATTGCAGCATCTCTCACGGTGATGAATTGTCTGTAGTGACCCAGGAAGGCAGCTCATCTGTCAAGTTTCACACTTGGACACAAGGCTGATCCTCCTCTTTTGACAGACCAGGTCCAGGTCAGAGTGTTTTCCCTGATGAGGTCACTGGATTTTCACCACCTGTCACTTCTCTGTGCTCATGGTGATGAGCTGCTGATCACATTGGATACAGCTTATACCAAAATATTTTTCTGTTATTTTTGCATTACTAAGCAAAGCTTAACAATCTATGAATTATTTTCAATACTGGTATTCTAGAACAGAACAAAGCAGAACAGAATCATTTCATCTGAAAGAGACCAACAACAATAATTTTTAGTCCAACTGCCTGAACACTTTGCAGTTGACTGAAAGTTAAAGCATATTCTTAAGGGCACTGTCCAAATGCCTCAAACTCTGACAGGCTTGGGTCATCAACCACATATCTAGGAAGCCTGTTCCAGTGTCTGACCACTCTCTCAGTAAAGAAATACTTCCTTATGTCCAGTGTAAATCTCCTCTGGTACAGCTTTGAACCATTCATATGTGTACTACCAGTGGGTACCAGGGGCTCAGAACCTCCCTCTGCTCATTCCTTCTTCAGAAAGCTGCAGGGAGCAATGAGGTTGCCTCTCAGACTCCTTTTCTCCAAACCAGACAGACCCAAAGTCCCTTGCTTCCCCTCATAGGACGTGCCTTCCAGCCCTTTCACTAGCTTTGGTGCCCTCCTCTGGACGCATTCAAGGACTTTCATACCTCTCTGAAATTGTGGTGTCCAGAGCTGCACACTGTTCTCAAGGTGAGGCTGCACCAATGCTGAAAATAGCAGGATAATAACCATTTCTGACCAGCTGTGTTCGATGCATCTCAGGATGTGGTTTGCATTCTTGGCTGCCAGGACACACTGCTGGCTCCTCTTGAGCCTGCTTGTCAACTGGCACCCCCAGATCCCTTTCTGCAGGGCTGCTCTCCACCCACTCTTCTCTTGGTTTATACTTGTGGCTGGTATTACTTTGTCCCCTGTGCAGAATCTGGAACTTTGACTTCTTAAATTTCATCCCATTAGCCACTACCCAATGCTCCTTCAATCTGTCCAGATCCCTCTGCAAGGCATCTTGTCCCTCAGGGGTCAAAATCACTTCCCAGTTTGGTATCATCAGTTAACTTGCTAATGCTGCGATCAGATCCTGCATGACAATTGTTGACAAACTGGCCCTAGACTTCAACCTTAGAGAACACCACTGCTGACCAGCTGACAGCCAGATGTAGCCCCAAAATATTCCAGATACTTATGTGAAGAACACAAACTACAATCGATATTTCTGAAAATAAGAACTGCAACAGACCCAAACTGTAAAGTTCTTGATTTATAAATACCTGCTCACACGCTCAAATCACAAGGAGTTTTTCCACTGACTTCAGTAGCTGATGGATCAGACTAAAGGTAAAATGTGTTCTGTGAGGAAAAATAATGTAGCTTTAATAATTTATTCCCACTCCTTACTGTTTTAATAATTTTAGTGCTTATTTTTTAGAAAATCTTTGTAAAGACGTCTAAACTGAAATGCCATGACCACAGCCAACACTTGTACAAAGAAAAAAGTCAAAGCCTTGCCCTGACAGTTAGTGCTTCTCCGGGCATTTGTGCAGCTAAGCACAGCACAAAAGGATCTAATACTCTTTCAGTGCAGCTTACAAATAATTATTTCTTTTGTTAAAATCTCTCTTTTTCTGAGATGGAAAAGTATTTGTTGACATAGGAATGAGCCACAGAAGTGAAACAGGAGGATGTTGAAAGATCGTGGAGATTCTTACTTAAGGACTTGTGGTTGCTTGCTAGCACAGCTGTTGAAGGATGAATGTGTATAAATGCTATTTAAAAAATGATTGCTCTGTATACATGCTAGTAAGAAATCCCTAAAGCTCAGCTTGCAGCTTGCTGAAAACCTACAGCCACTCAGCAGATGTAACTATGGTTTTGTGTTTGCTTTGTTGTGTTTTTTTCCATACATATGATTTGAGTAATGGCTTTAAATTGGAAGAGGGTAGATTTAGGAAGAAATTCTACACTGTGAGGGTGGTGAGACAATGGCAAAGGTTGCCCAGGGAGGTTATGGCTGTTCCTTCCCTGGAAGTGTTCAAGGCCAGGTTGGATGGGGCTTTCAGCAACCTCATCTAGTGGGAGGTGTCCCTGCCCATATAGGGACAATGAAACTAGAGGACCTTTAAGATCCCTCCCAACCCAAAACATTTTATGATTAAATGATAATTCCAAGTATTTTGGAAAGCAGTATAGAACACTTTAATAATAACACGAAGGACATTGGTACATTAAAATATGTCTTTAGGGCTTAAAATATAGTACCATTAAATATGCAATTCCTAATTAGTTGTTCAGCATGGTGCTGGAAAGAGAGGAACCTATTGGAACAGTAACAGAAGGATTTGCTGCTTTGGGGTTTTATTTACAACTGTGAAATTCTGTTCAATAAAACAAAAGGGTTACTGGAAATTTTTAAGAAATACCACAGGAGTTTTGCAGTACAGAAATTGTGTGGTAATGTCTCTGTAGTTGAAAATAAGTATTTTTGTAACTTTCAGAGCTATCATTTAATTTTATACAGCATTTAATATCTCTAATCAGACAGATGTTCCAAATGAAAGGTTAAAAGGCAAGGGCATATAAAACTTTCAAAAATGTTAAGAAATTTTCAGAAGTGGATGCTTAGATGAACCACAGCAGAGCTGTTCTCAGTGTCATGCTCAGGGCCACTTACTCATGATCACCTGAGTTCAGTGTAACACTGAACTCCTATCACACATTTGGGATGAAGCATTTACAATAGCTAGCAACTGCAACCAAAGAGACTAGAAGTGCATAACCAACCAGCTCCTTACTGATCCCAAACAGGTAAGTTTTAAAGCACTTGCCCCAACATATGGCAAAGCAATCGATAAATTTTTGGGCAACTCTAGGCACAAAAGTTAAGCAGGTGGTATTATTTAATGAACTTTTCCACTTGCATTATAGTCTTCCTCATTCTTCTTTGAAAAGCTGAAAAGGAAAGCTCTTTGTAAAAAAAAAAAAAAATCCCAACGAGGATGATCTTTTCAATCCCCAACATACCCTTTTTGAAACAGAGGCCTGAAGCTACACACTGTAGTTAAAATGCAGTCCCACGATGGATTAAGAGAGCAGTTGAACTGTTTCTCAGTTTGCTCTCTGCTGACTCTCTAAATAATGCTTCCTTTTTGTCCACAGGTTTAGAGATTTTTATACATTCATTAAACCACCCTCAAGGGACACCAAGACCCTTATTTTCTGTCATCACAGCTATTCCAGAACTCATGGTTAGCCATGTATTCAGCCTGAGTCACAGGATAACAGAAAGTACAAAAAGGGCTTAAATGCTTTAATTTTATGTCTCCAGGTATGGTAAAGCAAATCTGACCTCAAGTTTTACTGCAAGTAAGTTTTTCCCAGCATGGGATCTTTTTGCCTAGCTGATGTGTGTTAATTAATTAAAATAAAAAAGAAAAAGGAATATAGCATGTTAGCAATAAAGACCAGTTCTGCATGACCTAAGCTCTGACACTTTGATCTGTGAATGACTTTGACAACGTGAGAAGAAACTGAAGATCTGACACAATTAAACAGCCGGAGAAAGTGGATGCATTCAAGAGGATAGAAAATCAGGCTCCACCATTCAGAAGACATAATTTTAAAATATTTTTTTAAAAAAAATAAATAATTTACAACAACCACATGCCTAACATTAGCATCTCAGGCATAAATATTGTGTTACTAAAATATTGCAAAGGCATCTGGTAAACAGTATGCATACAAAATGAATTTGTGTTAGGTAGAAAAAACCCTACCCACTCCTAGATTTTATAGCCTCCCTCTCTTCCTCCAGGGTAAAAAAGAAAAGAGTAAGGCTGAGGGATGTAACATTTCTTCAGTATTTCAAAAGCTATCATATGGAGTCAATGCATAGCCCTCTGATGTGGTGCTGTTTCCAGAGTTGCTGACAACACATGCTTCCCTCCAGTCCTCCAGTCAGCTGGATTCATGAAGAAACGGGTTTGAATTGGTCAGAGAGCTGAAGATATTACAGAATCACAAAACTGTCACAGTTCGAAAAGACCTCTCAGATCACTGGCATCCAGCCATCAACATCCCCCCCTTTAATAAAATATACATCAGTATCTGTATCACCCACTAGAGCATGTCCTGAAGAGCCTCATCTACATGGTTTTTAAATACTCCCAGGTATGGTGATTTTAACACCTTCCTCCCTGGGCAGTCCATTCCAACATCTAATTACTCTATCAGTAAAAAAATTATTCCTTGTATCTTGTATAAACTTCCCCTAGCCTAACTTGAGGCAATTTCCTCTAGTCCTATCATTTTTCACCTGAGAGAAGAGCCCAGCATCCACCTCCCTACAACCTCCTTTCAGGTAGCTGTAGAGGGCAATAAGGTCTCTTTCCAGCCTCCTCTGCTCCAAAGTAAACATTCCCAATTTTCTCAGCCTCTCCACACAGAACTTGCTCTCCAGACCCTTCACCAGCTTCTCTTCTCTGAACTCACTCCAGCAACTCTGTGTTTTGTAGGGAGGGGCCCAGAACCAATCCTGGTACTCCAGATGCGATCTCACCAGTACCAAGTCCAGGGGCATGATCACTTCCCTTCTCCTGCTGGCCACACTGCTCCTGACACAAGCCAGGATGCTGGTGGCCTTCTTGGACACCTGGGCACACTGCTGGCTCATATTCAGATGGCTGTTGACCAGCACCCTCAGGCCCTAGGTCCTTTTCTGCCTGGCAGCTCTCCAGCCACTCCTGCCCAACCCTGTAGCATCGCATGGAGTTGTAATCAAAGTGCAGGAACCAGCATTTGCCCTTGTCAAACCTTTTATTATCTCGTCCCACTGGTCCATCCTGTCCAGGTTCCTTTGCAGAGCCTCCCTACCCTCAAGCAGATTGGCATTCCCACTCAGCTTGGTTCCATCTACAAACTTACTGAGGAAACACTCAATCCCCCCATCTACATCATTAATGAAGATACTGAGCAGAACCAGACCACATACTAAGCATGAAGAAGACAGATCTGTCACCTTTTAACTGCTAAATGAGGTGGTACTGTCAAGAGCAGCAGACAACAGCAGAAAGTTGGCTGAGAATGTTTTGGATGTTAAGTTGTTGCCATAACATTTGAAAGCAGTGAGGAAATTCCTAGAGCAAGATGCAACACTGCCTTCACAGTCCAGCAAGCTGAAAAATGCTGGCAAATGAGCACACAAGAGGCCAAATCCCAAAGCCAGTTGGGATAGGTAAGCAGAACTGCACTCACTGTTCTCACTGATGCAGTAAGAGAAAGAACTTTAGAAGTGGCGGAGGAAGAAAGAAAAAAGGCAGAAGAGTCTAAAACACACAGTGATAATGGGGTGATGACCAGGCAACACTTTAAAAAATACAGTATACCTATTTCAGCAAGTTTCAAGCCTTTCTCAGATGTGATCTCACTCTTTTCCTATTGTCTCTTTGTTCACTTGTGCATGAAGTGCCATTTTCTTCTGCCAGTTCATTAATTACAACAAGAGATTCAAACAGCACTCACTGCCATGCCCTTGTGGGTATAATAAAAAAACCCAAACACATTGCTTGCCATTTACCTGCACCCCTTATTCAAACCATTCTGTTAATTTGCAGTCCTTGCTTGGCCAAGCTCCATGCAGGTACTCCTTTCAATGGGAGTCCCCATGCCAGTCCTTTTAGAAGATGCTATCACACCCTGCATATTCACCTAAAATATGGCTGCAAGACTGGAATGACTTGCCTTTCAAGGAAAGAGGCTGAGACTCTTATCTGCTGTTGATTCTAAGCCTCTTAGGAGTATTTCACACCTCCCAGGCCAGGTATCATCACCCCTCAGGAACGCACATAAAATATGGAAGTTTGGGCTTAAGAACAGCCATCATTCAAACCACACTAAATCCAATCATCAGTATTTTCAGAAACAGCTCCTCAGGATGCAGCCCTTCCCGGGAGACCTCCTATCCAGCGGTAGTGGATCAAGGGTTGGACTTGATGATCTCTGAGGTCCCTTCCAGCCCAGCCAATTCTATGATTCTACTGCTCACTCTCACCTGCGTCTCCCTTCCCCCGCTGACGCCGCTCCTTCTGGGCCTTCTCCCCATCTCTTTTGATTGCTCGGCTGGGCCAGCTGGGCCCTACAACTCCATACAGACCCCCGGGGCCCTGGAGCATCACCCTCTATGCCGGGGGATCCTGGGGGGACCTGGGGGAGACCTGGGGGGGCCTCCCTTTCCCCTCTCTCCGCCACCTCAGCCGATGGCGTCGAAGCCGCCCCCCCCTCCACCTCCCTTCTAACGTCCCCACCACGCGCTCCGCCGCCGCAACGTCACAGCCTCCCCGCTCCCCCATTGGTCCCCGCCGTGGCGCGCGGCGGGCAGCGCACCCGGAAGAGGAAGGGAAGGGAAGGGAAAGGGGCGGGGAGCTGCGAGTGCAAGCGTGGGCGGCGGTGTGAGGAGAAAGGTTCGGCGGGTGCGGAGTCATCCGGACCGATCCGAACCGGCCCGGTAGCGGGCGAGGTAGTCTCTCGCGTCTTACGCTTGGTCTGGGCCGGTGGCGGCGACGATGGGAGGTCGGTCCGGGTGTGGCGGGTTTCGTCTGTCCACCGCATGGCTGCGGAGCGGTGCTGGTCCCGGTCCCCGCCCCGGTGTGCGCCGGTAGCCGCAGGGCAGCGGGAACACGCGGCCGGGAAGGCGGCGGCGGGCCCGGTTCGGCCGCATCTTTGGGGCTGTGGGGAAGGCGGGTGTGGCGGGGGGAGGGTGCGGGGATGCGGGGCTGCGGGGACGTCGCCTCCCGGCGCTGCGGTTTGGGCGGTTTGGGGAGCGGGAGCGCTGCGGGTGGGGCTGCTGGGTTTTAAGGGGGGGTTACAGATAGTCTTGTAGGTAATGAAGTTCTCTGCCATCCTAAAAAGGGGCTGCGGCAGCCTTCTGGCCTGCGGCCTTAGCGCCAGGTAATTCCTAGCCTTGCTGGAGTGCTCGTGGAAAAAAAACACGCAAGCGTCACGCTTGTGAAGGCGTGGGCCGCAGCACTGGTCTGCCTGCAATCGTGAAAGGGCTGTATGAAAACAAACAAACAAACAAAAACCCAACAAAACATAAAAATCAGTTTTTGTGCAGTGCTGTCTTGCCAAGAGCTTTGGGAAATGCAGCGAGGGAAGGTTTGGGATTTTGATTTTTAAGTAGGAACATGTAGTGTGTAATACTTGTTTTTCGTTAAAGTATAAATATAAAGCTTTTTTTTTTTTTTTTTTTTTTTAGCACAAGAAAGACCAACCTAGACTTCGGTTGCTGCTGCACCCTTGAAGATGCTCTCATTGTTTATCTCCCCTTAGAAAAGAGAGTCAGGCCAAGCTAAACAAAGGTAAACTTGCACTGGGAGGGGGGGTGGGTGGGGTGTTTACAGCCAGTGACCTCACTGTGGTATGCAGATCCATCTCTGTTGCCTGAGGCCATACAACTGGAGAAAGTACTGGATGTGTAAGAGATTGACTTCTCTCTTTCTCTATGGGTTCCTTCAGCGGGATTTGTTTTTGATTGTTGTGGGTGGTTTGTTGGGTTGTTTTTGGTTGGTTGGTTTTTTTGTTAAAACATATCATGGCTGTCTACTACAGAACAAAATGTGATCGATTTTACACAAACTGATAAAACTTTCTTCTTTTCCTAGATTTTTTTTTTTTAACTGCTGAAAAGAAACTGCAATGGAGAGTACAGTATCAGTCATTTTCCTTGTATCATTTTCCGTACTGCTGTGTGAATGTTACAGTCATGGATTGGAGACAGCTACAGTTGTGCATACATCAGAGAGAACTTTTTCAGAAAAAGCATCTTGTGTTAATACTGACTTGGCAGGATTAATACAGAAGCTTCACCTTCAGGAACTTTTTCATCGCTATGGAGAAAACAACTCTCTGTCAATTGAAGGGTTTAGAAAACTGCTCCAGAACATAGGTATAGATAAAATGAAAAGGATTAAAATAGACCACGATCATGACCATGATCATGACCACGATCATCACCATCATAATCGTGTTTCTTTGAGTAAAATCTCTGAGAGGGCTCTTTGTCGCAGTCACGAATCTGATGCTAACAAAGACCACAGGGGCAGTCACTCGAAGGAACCTCATAAAGCAGAGCCTGTAGAACACCAGCAGAACTTTGTACGCAGCAAGAACACTGCTAATGAAATAACAGAGGCTGTCATCACTGCTCCCACAGGTGGCCACTCTGAGGTGCAGAATGTACAACCTGGAGAAGTCAAGGTGGTTGCTCGCTTAGGTCTGACCAGCTCTAATGCTGCCAATGTCACAGGTGGCAGCAGTGCAGGCTGGCTTGCTAGCAGCAAAACAAATGAATCTCACACTTCTCCCAAGGAGTCAGAAAAAGGAAGTTCCCTGTATTCTAAACTGAGAAACCAAAACACCCAGGAGGTGAGACTGATTGTTTTGTTCAGGGGAATCCAGATAATTTTGTCCTGGCTTATTTGTCAGGTGCCTATCATTTAACTGGGTTACAGGCACTGTAGTGCAATAGTGTTTAGAGCAAAACACACACAAAATGTAACCTGAATTTTAACATTTTGAAGAAATGTTAAGTTCACAAACTCAGAGGAAAGCACGTGCAATTGAGGGTTTTTTCCTGAAAATATGTTTATATTAAGTATAAACATACACATAGTTTTGTGTATTATGTATCACTTTTAAAAATTACTAAAAATTATGAGCATTTTAAATCTAAAACTCTGTTCTGCCAGAATCTATGTTGTCCTAATAATGTTGTGAAAGTAAAAAAAATCAAGTTAAAATACTGTCATTCCTGTCAAAGCTGTCTCACAAGTGTTAAGAGCCCTATAGCTGATAGTGTAGAACTGCAGAGAAATAACTGGCATCTTCCTTTTTCAACCCCGTTCCTCTCCATTTTCTTTAAGATTAAAATGCAAAGACCAACTCTTGAGGAGGATTGATGCAAAATGTTTTCTTTACTTTAAAATAGTACAAACTATTGCTCATGAAGTCCGTGAGTTATGTTGTGAACAGTTTTTCTTACACAGTCAGATCTTCCTCAGTTAAAAGTTTTAAGAAGAAAGGTGTCTTTATAGGTTGTTAATGTATGCAGCTGTGCCAGATAATTCAGAGTGGATGCTGAATTTACAGGTTGTTCCTGTGTTCTATGCAGTTGGAGCAGAAGTACTGCTGTTACTTAAACCCAGGCAAAATGTGTGTCTTGCTGTGGTGAACTCTTCCCTGGAGGGAGTGTATGCATAATGTGTTCTGTATGAGACTTTTCATAGTCATCACTTCTCTAAAAAATATTTGACCTTTCTAACTGCTTCCTTATATGTGCTTTTAAAACAGAATGGAAAATGTTGGGCTTTTCCTACTTGCACAGCAAAGCATCTGACCCCTTTGTGCTGAAACTGAATTATAATTATGTATCATCTACCAGGACTCCCAAAGTAGCTGTCTGGGCCAGGAGGGGGATGGATATACTGGTCTTAATTGGTTTGTTACCATTCTTATGTATTGTCGATATAGCTGTATTCATGTGGTGCCACTGCATTTCAGTTACAATGGGAGGTGCTGTCCTCTTGAGATACATCACGGTATTTTGGCTCTAGTTAATATTTTAACACCTGTTTCTTTCCACAGTGCTCCAGTGCATCAAAACTGATGCAGTCTCATGGAATAGGCACTCAAGTACTGCTGACTGCTACAGAATTTAGTTACCTCTGTCCAGCTCTTATTAATCAGATTGATGGCAAACACTGCATAGTCCATGCAACTACTGAAAAGGCTGAAAATCCTCCAAAAAGCTATTCTCTACAAATAGGTAGGTTACTTGAATAAAAGCTTGCTGAAAACTTGTTTGTAACCATTGGTGATTAATTTGAGAAACTTATTTCAAAGCTGAAAGAAATTTTTAATTGCCTTATAGCACTTGACCATGTCTAGAGTGAAATCTTTGTGGCGTACCATTTGTTAACATTTGATTAATCAAATGACCAAGCATGTTTCCAACAGGAGTGTTAACCAAACAAAATCTCATACAAATGTTATTCTTGTTACTTTTTTCTTTCCCCAGCTTGGATTGGTGGCTTTATCTCCATCTCAGTCATCAGCTTCCTTTCCTTATTGGGTGTTATATTGGTACCTCTGATGAATCGCGTATTTTTCAAATTTCTCCTAAGTTTTCTTGTGGCATTGGCTGTGGGAACTTTGAGTGGAGATGCTTTCTTACATCTCCTTCCACATGTAAGTATTAATTACTGTTTTATTCATTATCTCAAAGCAGAAAATTTTATACTTTATGTACCTGTTCTACTTAGGTATTAATAGGGATTAAAATTATCACTGTGGTGAGTCATTTCTCAACCTTGTAAAGTAGATTATCTGATGGAAGGGTTTCCCATTTGGAACTGTTTATTATTCATTTCACAGTTGTTACACTGTGGTACTTCACACCATTATCCCTCAATCTATTTACTGTTCTCAGTCATATATGCTGCCAAACCTCTCCTTGCATGCAAGAGTTTTGCGTAAATGTTTTTAGCCACTTACTGCAATGCCACCTCTATAGTCTTTAGATATCAGAAAATAGTGGATTATCTATTCTGCATTTAAAGTGCACAGTGAGCAATTTCTGCTATCAGCCACTTATGTTGATTGCTTATCCACTGAGATTTTTTTGGTCAGAACCAAACATTTCTGAAGTCCCAGGAAAGCGATATTTGTTAGATTTTGAGTTGTATATTGCTATTATCTACTATGGACAATGACACTGAAATATGATTACTAAATTTCTACCTTGAAGCTTTTAAACAAAGCCTCTGTCCTGCTCCATCACTTCTCCCCTTACCAGCCCAGCTTGTTCAAGCTTTTAGACAAGATGAATAGAAAGGACCAGAGATCCTGTGGTCTTTTCTGAGACCTGCCTGTTGTTATTACGGGGTTAGTCTTCATTTCAGTTAATTTTGCATTTGCTATGTAAGGTTATGTAAACCTAAGCATATGTGAGTAAGGTGTCTTAGAAGTTGTTTTTTGTTTTTGTTTGTTTTTTTTAATCTGAACAATAGCAGTAGCCAGTGAGGAGGGAACGAATTTCAGAGTTCCTTTAAAGAAGGAGATTGTTGCTAAGTTCCTTGTAGAAAAAGTTGTTTGATGTCTATGAGCTGTCTTAGGTGGGAAAGTAGTAGGTGTGCAGCCTGTGACTATTACTTAAAATGCAGTTCCCTTGATGGTATTAAAGGAGGGGTAGGTTGTGCATGTTGTATTGAGCAGTATGCACATAGCTGCAATGAGGTGATGGAGGCTGGGTCTACTCTCAGTCCTTGTGATGTCTCTTGCTGTCCAACAGATTTCTCTTTAATTGTTTCAGTTGGAATCCAGAGCATTTACCTCATGAAAATTGTAAGTCTGGACTCCAGACTTGAGGAAAAGCATGTGAAGAATACTTTCTCTCTTATGTTACTATTTTTGTGGGTTTTTTAATATAATTATTTTCCCCTTTTGCTTTTCCCCTTAGTCTCATGGAAACCATCACCATCACCATGACAAACCTCCGCTTGAACAAAACAAAGGCTCTACGTTCAAACATCTCGTTTTCCAAAGTACAGAGGAGAGTGCTTACCTGGATTCTACATGGAAGGGACTCACAGCACTTGGAGGCTTGTATTTCATGTTTCTAGTGGAGCATTTGATCACTTTAATAAAGCAGTTCAAAGACAAGAAGAAAAAGGTAGAGAAACTATTAATTTGTAGCGGTGTTTTATCACTTATAGAAAACTTGAGTATCATATATCTACCAGGATCTAATAGGATTACTTGATTACTGTTATAATTTCATTTATATTAGTGACATGTATATTTTTAAACTACATGGTAACTTTTTTGTGTCGTTGTTAGGGAAGAGTTCAGAGATATTTCCTTAGCCAGATGTTGTACAGGCTTTAAGACAACCGTCAACTGTTTAATAAGCAAACGTCCAATCTCACCCTTTGTTTTAAGAGTTATTTATGAAACTACTGTTCATTATTGACTTCCTGCTGACACCTCAAGGCGAATATATAACTGTCTGATCTGTTATTATTATGTTAATTCTCAAAGTAGATGAAATAAGATGGCCCTGTACAGTTATTATATGCCTGTTGAGGGGGGCACTTGCACAAAGCAGGTCGGGTGGCAGTAAGTGCTTACATAGGTAAGCCTCCAACTGACTTTACTAGATAGGGTTTCATCTTTTCTTCCCCTTCTCTCCCCCAAAAAGAAGAGTGATGCAGCTTTCAGTTTTCTCTGCTCTTCTTTTATGTGGTGTGTAAATAGTAGCTAGATTTTGGCAGGTTATAAATGTTGTTAACTTACCAGTTATTGGTAACTGAGATCTTTAAAGATTAGTGTAGCCAGGACTAAACAATGATGTAAAGCTGACTCGCTAAGAAAGATACAGCAAAAGCTGTCAATATCTTAATTTTTGTTTTGAAGAAAATTAGTAAACTACTAATTACTTTGCTTTAAAAATAGCTAATTTCTGGGCTACCACAAGGACTGATAATCTCAGAGTTTTATTGTTAAATTGGTCAGCAGTCTCAGAGCAGATACCATATAAGCTCTTCAGATAGTCACAGGAGGTTGTATTGCTGTGTTTTATACTGACTCTAAACACTGTGAGGAAGAGAATCACTTTCCTTAACTAGTTAAATCTATTTGACAAAGGAAGACATGGACAGTTCTGAGCAAAGCAAGAATTTTCTGTGTTCTTTTAGCCACGGGGAAGGGATTTCCTGTTAGACTAACTGTGCCTTCTAAACTGAGTCACTGATCATAAATTACAGAAGCACAGAATTACCTTGGTTGAAAAAGACCTTCAAGATCATAGAGTCCGACTGTTAACCCTGTTTAACCTAAATTGTTGTCATACAGACATTAGTAAGCAAAGAGTGCAGATTTCACTTGATTTTCCTTCAGTACACTAGAAAAAAAATTATATAACATCACAGTTGAAAAGAAGTAATGGAATAGCTTGTAGGCGGTACTTGATGTGTTTTGCTTCTAAGATTTATTTTTTTTTCCTGTAGAGCCTGAGGAACTTTTGTCATCATAGTATACTTATCTGAGTTCCTAATGTTCCTCTTCTGCACTCTTTATGTGGCTTCCTTATTGTCCTCTTTCTGTGCAGGGTGCATGAATGTTGTGAATATAATGTTGCTCATGTATATCCTGAAAAATCAGTAAAATATTCATAACTACAGTATTTTCTTTTGGAATAAGAAAAAAAATGAAGATGATGGAGAAAGTAAGAAGTTCTCAGCGAATGACGAAAAGTTAGATACAGATGATCGTAAGTCTCAGTAATGTTGCATGTTTTTGTTCTGTGGCAGGGCTGTTCAGAAAACACCCGACTGATGGCAGTTCATAGGTCTGCTGCTCACTGTAGGCTGGATGGCTACCTACCTCCATTCTTTTCAAAACAAGACCTGTCTGTGTGTTGATATGCATAGGACTAGTTCTGTTTGCTGCTTTCCTTTTCAAAGGGATTGATAGGCTGGAAGTAATGAATTCACAGTTTTAAAACATCAGGCCTTTTAATTCTGCCTTTAACTGCAGAAGTTGAAAAAATTGAAGTTGAAGGTCTTCTGGATAGGCCTGTTGCAAATAGAGCTGTATTTCCTGGCCTCTGCACTTGTCTTTAGACTGTTAAACGTTATATGAGTAAATGTTATAGAAGTGATGCAGCATTTAGATTTCTGTGTACCTTAAGTCTGGATGTTGTTATTTTTACTGATTACTTATAAAAAAGTTGATAATCTAAAATCAAAGTATTGTACTGCAAATGATCATGTGTCCCCAGGACCTTGCTGTAAGCTCCCTGAATACTCGTTAGCTCTTGTAGCTAGAAGATCATCAATTTTTCAGAATTTTATAATTTGGTAATGCAGATTAAAAAATTACTGTTGGTAATGCAGATTAAAAAAAAATTTATTTGCTTAATTGCAGGGGAAGAACCTAGCAAGTTGTAGGAGTTAATTATTTTAACCTTAGTGTGCCATTAATGTTTATATGAGGACATCTCATAGTCTGTGATGATTTTGAGTGTTTATTTTTCAGGTCGTCTTTGCTTTCTAGTCCATTATAAAAATGTATAATACTGTACTCTGGGTTCTTTGTAACAGGTCCTGAGGTCTATCTAGGGACAGACTCTCAAGATCCATCACCCTTCATGTCTCAGCAGCCAGCTTTACAGGAGGAAGAGGAAGTGATGATAGCTCATTCTCATCAGGAAGAGGTTGACAATGAATATGTGTCCAGGGGCTGTAGAAACAAATGTCATTCTCACTTACATGATACTCTGGGACAAACGGATCATCTTAGTCATCATCACCATGACTACCATCATATTCTGCATCACCATCACCATCAGAACCATCATCCTCACAGTCACAGTCAGCGCTACTCCCGTGAAGAATTGAAGGATGCTGGGATAGCAACTCTGGCATGGATGGTGATTATGGGAGATGGGCTACACAATTTTAGTGATGGCCTAGCAATTGGTAAGTGGTAGCTTGGACACAGCAGCTTTGTTATATGTTTGGGCAATGAAGTCTTTGTGCTGTCATCTCTTTGTTAGAAACATAACTAATTAGTGGTGGGTCTTTGTAGTCTAAACTTTTGTCTGATAGCAGCTCTGAGTAAGAAAAAATGACTATAACAACCTGATGATTGTGACAAATTAAATAGATATGTGGTCACAGCTGTGTTTCTTCAGGAAATATATAAACTTTGCCTTAATTCCCACTTTTAGCAGATGGAAAGATAATATTTTTCAAAACTAAAGCTAGGCTTAGAAAACAATATTTAGGACTTGAAGCTGGCTTTGTATTTCAATACCTGTGAGTGCTCAGCACTTTCTAAGATTTTTTTTTTAATAATATATGTGACCAGAAAGACAATCTTGTCGTAAAGTAACTTTGGTTTTACCACTTCATTCAGGCACTAGTATCATTGGCTTCTTTATTTCTATTTTTCCTTCTATTTTCCTTTGGTCTGCAGCATGGTCAGGTTCTATACTTTGCACATTTGGCTTTGCCTGTCCTGGGCCCAGGTTACACATCCCGTGGGTTTCCCAAAGCACTGGTGAGCAGGGAGGTGGGACACTGGTAATTTTCTGCTTTAGCCTGAAGATTACCCACATGGAGTAATTAGGTAATATATAAATAATAATATATGTAATTTTGTGCTGTGGGAGGTAGGCATGCATTTGTTTTATTGTGAAATGAATTTGGTCCAAGACAATGTGCTCTCTGAGATGCTTTGACACTTCCATATTGGAGTCCGGTCACATCCAGATTCTCAGATCTTGCCATCTCCATCCTGCTTGTACAAGCCTTCCAGAAGGTGTGTGATGCTTTTTGTAGGTTAGAAATGTGTGAGTAGGGCACTAATAATTAGGACACTAGTTAGCTACTAACTCAGAAATTATTGATGGAGAAGATACCAATAAAGTCACCACATGTTGCCTTTATGCAGAGTTTTGGAATAAGAGTATCTGCCAGTTAAGAGTGGCTCAGTCTCTCTTCTCGAAAATGTATTCTTAATGTTGTTTTTTTAAACAGCACTTGTGCTTTGGAGCTTGTTGTTAAAGCTGGGGCATCTGCCCTGTGAGGAGGTGTTGAGAGGGTTTGGCCTGTTTAGCTTAGAGAAAAAGAGACTTGAGGGGGAGGATCTCATTAATGTCTATAAATATATAAAGGGTGGGTGTCAGGAAGATGGGTCCAGACTCTGCTCTGTGATGTCCAGTGACAGAACAAAGGGTAATGGTTTCAAGCTGGCACACAGGAGATTGAACTGGAATATGAGAAAACACTAACTCACTGGGTAACAGAGCACTGGAACAAATTGCCCCAAAGAGTTTGTGGAGTTTCCATCCCTGGAGACATTTTAAACCTGCCTGGAATTGTTCCTGTGTAACCTGCTCTAGGGATCCTGCTCTAGCAGGGTTGGACTCAGATGGTCTCCAGAGGTCCCTTCCAACCCATGTCATTCTGTGAAGTTGAGCATAATTGTCTGGTTTTGTGTTTCGTTTTGCTTGTTGGTTTTTGTTTGTTTTTTTTTTTAATTTAAACTGGTGTAGGCAGTTATTTTACATGTATTCAGAATACATCTTTTTGTTCCTTTTTATTCACGTTCCTTGTTTTTCCCTTATGTGTTGTAGTGGTTCAGAGTTTTTTGACAGTGCTTCAATGAAAATACTTCTTTATCACAAGAAGAGCATACTGAATATTATCTTTTGAACTTCCGTCTTGGAGGTCAGGTTTGGCAACCTCCTTGTTTGTCTAGAAGGAGAACTAGACTACTGGTATTTCAAATTTAAAATTTTAAATTAAGTTGCAGAAAGTGTTGTCAAATGAATAACCCTCAGTTCTTATGCTAGTCTTTCATAATCTTGACTTTAGTGTTTAAACTACTCTGTGAATTCACAGGTATTGGATTAATTTCCAGCTTGAAAGGCATGCTGGGGTCAGTTCATCAGGCTTTCTGTAAATTATATTGGAGAAACATGTTCATTCTTGTTTGAGGAGAAAAACGAATAATAAATACTTCTTCTCAGCAGTATTTTGTATTGCTCAGATTGAATCAATTCAAAGTATAATGTAAAAAGAGAATTTCTGATTTAATCTCATTTTTTATAAAAGTTGAAGCATGGAATGTAAATTTCCAGGCAGATCAGTAGTGAAAATGGGGTAGAAGAAGGATTTGCATACAAATGACATACAGAATCCATTACCTCTTAGCATTAGGGAGATTTGGAAGGAGCTATGACTTTACAGTTATGAAGTGAAAAGTATGAGGAAGATTTAATAGAGGCTTATTGGACAAGTGAGAGCAATAGCTTTATAGAAGTCCTGCTGTGTAGCTTGTTTGGGCTAATGGAAATGTGGGCTTCTTTCAGTTCTGGGTGTGCTCAGAAGTAGCATGGAAAAATATGGATTTGATGATGTAAAAATGCCAGTACTACTTGTATGGTGTTTTACCTGTGTTTAAATGAAGATGTGAATGTTTCTGTCAAGATTGCTTTAGCTGGAGTAACCTTCTGCTTATGCTGATTCACTTCATGTGGTCCTTATTCTTAATTTCTATCAGTATTTTTTCCTCAAATCTATTATGCTAATTAGATAGGAATAAGATTTAAAAATGCTTATTTAACAGCTGCATCTGACTAATCTGTGAAAATGATCTGTGATTTGAATTTTTCTGCGTAGCTTCATTAGCTTCAACTAAACAATTACAATGCAGAACTTTTTTTGTATTAATCTTGAGTATATATTTTTTTCTTTAGCTCTTTGGAGAGAAAAGATATCTTAAGTATATTTTAATGTATCACACTATTAAATCAGCTCATTCAGAGGGAATAACTATATATTGAATATATATAAATATATGTTCATGTAATCTTTAGTTCATTAATATTTGAAGATATCTTTTAAGTGGTGGAAAATGGAAATAGGTGTTCCTGCTATTTAAGCTTTTGGTTGCTGTGTACCTGTACATTATGCAGCCTTATCAGCCACCTAAGTACTTTTCAAAGCACTCATGTTTTGTTTGGCTTGCCTTTGTGGAACCAAAATTAGATTTACCATGTGTGATAAAGCTGAATTCTTGTATTTTTAGTTTTCCTCTAGTAAGTGATAAAACTAGAGAAACATTCTATAGAGACAGTACTAAGGAAGAATTTGTAAATCATTGAGAATGGCAGGCGTGGATGAAGGTTATTACCTTCAGCTTTCCTCTGCTTCTGTAGTTTTCACAGAAACTGAATCCTGATTGAATGCTGATGAGTTCTCTGTTCTTAGTAGGAGATAACTGTAGCTATCCTCTCTTTCTCAATCCAAGTTCAGAACTATAAAGCAATATTTGGGAGGGATAAACAACCTGAAAGACTGATAGCTAGAAAAGGTTGATAGTGTTTACTGGTAACTTCCTTTGCTAGCCAAGCAGCAGTAACTCCTGTCACTTACCTGCTAATTAAACGTGTGTAGATTTATATGACTGAAGGTTTTAGAATGTGATGGAAAACATTTATGCTGAGGGCTTAAGTCAAAGTAGCTTTTGTCTTGCATGCTGTGCATCTCTGAACTGGACTTTAGAAGTAGTCGTAGAAGTGAGTGACCTCTAAAGGTCATCTAGTCAAACCCTCTGTTTGAAACAGCTCTTGGGAGCACTAGATGGGGTCAGTCATGGCTTTGCACTGCCAAGCCTTAAAAACCTCCACAGAGGGTGAAATTCCATCACCTCTGTGGCTGACCAAAGAGGTGCTGACAGTAGTGTTGAAGTACTGTACTTACAAGCTGCTACTAGACTACCCCTTGCTCTGATGGAGAGAGAGAGAGATTAAATATACCTAACTTCCTCAAGCTTTTGGGCCTTATGCTTGGGAGCCTCTGCTGGACAGTATTCATATCCATCTTAAACTCGGGTATTCCCAAAGTGGACAGAAAATCCCAGGAACAGCCTCACCAGTGCTTAGTAGAAGTGGGATAAGAATTTAGTCTGCTTCTCCTGAGATGATGCAGATTATGTCTCCCAGTACTTGAGATGAGAGTATGCTCTTGGCTCACATTCAACTTACCCATCAGAACCCTGATGTCCTTTTTGGGAAGGCTGCTATTTCCATCCAGTCAGTTTCTATCTTGTAATAATGCATGAGGTTATTTTGCCCCATAGGAAGAACTTGCCCATTTTTTCCCTCCTTGAGCTTCATAAGATTTCTATTGGCCTAGACTTCAAGTTTTCCCTTCCAAAGCTCAAGTGTTCCATGTGTCAGCTCAGCTCTTACTTTGCCCCTGAATTTAGTGTCATCAGCAAATTTGCTTATAGTGCAGATTGTTTCATCCAGATCATAGAATTGCTTAGGTTGGGAAAGATGTTTAAGATCAAGTCCATCCTTTAACGTAGTACTGCCAAGTCTACCACTAATCCCTGAGCACTGCATCTGCACGTCTTTTAAATTCCTCCAGGGGTGCTGGGTGACTCGATCATATCCCTGGGCAACCTCTTCCAGTCATTGATAACCCTTTCAGTGAAGAAATTTTTCCTAGTATCCACTCTAAAGCTTCCTCAGCACAACTTGAGGCAAAACATTGAAGAAAATGGTTCACAGTTTTTGTCCTGGTGAACTCTACTTGTTACTAGCCAGCTATCAATCCCTGTTAGCCCAGCAGTCCCGCCAATGTGCAGTCATCTAACTGTGAAGCCCATACATCTCCTGCTCCTAGATGAGACCACTGTATTGAGATGGTGTTGGTAATCCTACTAAAGTCAGGTTCTGTTTTAGTCACTGGTGTTGCTACCTCTGTAGTCATTTTCTTCAAGGTGGGTCAAGCATTTTGAGAGGGATTTGAAGAGAATATGTGTGTGATCTTTCAGATTCAGTGTGATCTTTCCAGGAACTGAGGTGAGATTGACAGTTCCCTGGGTCCTGTTTGCTGTGAGAACAATATTATGCTTTTCCCAGACTTCTGCTGGGGCCTTCTGTAGCAGTGATTTTCCATGGATGCTAGGCTGCAGCTTTCCAGTCACATCAGTCAGCTGTCAGTACCCCTGGGGGAGTCCCATCCTGAGATTCATCTGAGCATTTTCATTTTTTTCCCAGTGTCTAACCTGTTGCTTCTCTGCTGTCTGTTGTCCCTTTCCTGATGGAGTGGTGCTGGGATTTGGGACATGGCTTTGTCTATGAAGACTGAAAGGAAGGTGGTGCTGATGCTTTAGCCTCTTTTTATGTCTACAGTTTCGTTCCCTTCCCCATTCATCAACAGACACAAATTTTTCCTCGACTTTGTTTCTCTGCTTCCATTCCTATGGAGCTGTTTCTTGTTACTCGTGGTGTCTTGTTAGTCTTAGCTCCAGCTGGGCTTTGTTTTTTTTGTTCCACAGCTTCTATTTTCCTTGTTGCCAGTCTTTGTTTCTATTTTCTGTGCTTCCTTTTTGAGCCTTAATTCATTAAGGCACACTCTGCTTAGCTGGGTGTGTCTTCTGTTGTGTTCTGACCAAACAAGGTAGTTAATTTGTACATCCCATTAAGTCTGCTTTACACATCAGCTGTCTCTCTTCTGGGAGCTTTTCCCCTTTGACTGATTCCCAGTGTATTCTCCCCTTCAATTCCTTAAATAAGTCAAAGTCTGCTTCATTAAAATCTGAAGTCCTAATATTGTTTTTTCCTTTCTCAGCCTCCCTCTGTGTCCTGAACTCAGCTCATGCCCACTGGAGCTTGGGATGCCATTTTTTTGCTGTATTTGCTGTCAGGTTTTGTTTGTGAGCAGTGGGTCAAGTAGAACTCTAATCCTGTCTGGCTCTTGAATCATTTGTATTGGGAAACCTTTGCCAGCACAATTAAGGAACATCTTGGATTGTGTGCCCAGTGCTGTTATCTTCACAGCTGAAAACTCTCTTGTGAATGGTGATGTCTTGCATGGCTATTCTTAAGTAGCCTTATTCTCCACCTCTTCTTGGCTGTGGTTTGTAAACAATATTCCTGTGTTACTCTGATCTTGACCAAGAGACTCAAAAGGCACAAGGGGGTGCATTCATACATGGCTTTATGCTGGAGCTCTATGCAGCCCAGGAAGATGGGGGAAAAAAAAAAAAAGACTGTCCTTCTGCCTTTCTAGACAGTCTGTACTTATCCATGACAGGCCAAACAGAATTTGGTGTCTCTACAGCATCATCAAGGCAGGATACAGGCAAGTAGTGAAATTCCCTGGGCAGTAGCTCTGGTTGGCAGATCTACCTCTGCCCCAAATGAGAGGGAATCTCCTATCACTCAAAATCTTCCTTTTTGTATTGCCAGCCTAATCTGATGTGCTGACTGAATATTCTGGGCTGGGCAGAACTCATTTATCCTCTCACTGCTGCTAGGGTCATGGCCATGATCTTTAGATGAGCAGCTGCAAATGTGCTAAGGACAGAGGGTTCTTCCTGTTGCCAGGTAACACGGTTTTCAAATTTTACCTACCTGGAAGTTCATGTTTCCTGTTCCTGTGCTGCTTGGGTCGTGCCATCCTCTTTAGACTGAAGGAAGTTTGGCTCTTGCCTTTATAGAACCCCTTCTGATGACACTTTCAAACCCCTTGTCATTATCTCTTTGATAAGAGATGCTCCTCATTGCTGCTTGCACCTCCATAACTGGGTGCTACAGCGTGCACCCCAGAGGGAGGGCTGCTGGGTGCTGTCCCTGCAGGCAGGACCATCAGTCATTTCTTAGAGCTGAAAGAAGTGGACACACTGGATGGCAGTGTCCACTCTCAGGAGTTACATCTGAGTAGAGGCAGCCACTGGGGCTGGCAGTGCCAGCAAGAGAGAGGGGAGAGGAGAGGAGAGGGGAGAGGAGAGGGGAGAGGAGAGGGGAGAGGAGAGGGGAGAGGAGAGGGGAGAGGAGAGGGGAGAGGAGAGGGGAGAGGAGAGGGGAGAGGAGAGAGGGGAGAGGAGAGGGGAGAGGAGAGAGGATTGTCTCCTGTGCTCTTATCACCATTATAGCTCTTCCTTTCTTGAGACAAACTACTGGGTCTCTTGCATGCCAGCTGCTGTGACAAGGCCTTGTGCCTTTTTGACTGCTTATTTGGCAGTGCCTTGATTGCTGGCACTTTGCTGGTAGCAGCTGAAGAAGCAGCTGGATATGGCCATGGTTTTGCTCCATCCCTTGGTGAGGCTCTACACCCAGCTGGGGACCTCCTGTGCTGGCTGAGAGCTGTGGTGGTCAAGCTCTCCAGCCTTGCTGTGTGCAGCTTCCTCCTGAGTCAATTAAGAAGAACAGCAAACAACAGAAGGAGTGAAGAAAAAACAAAAAGATGAGGACTGTTAGACTGGTTTTAAGGAGCTTTTCTGGATATTTTCCTCCACTTAAAGTATGATACTTGACTCGCCATGTAGCCTTTCTTTAACTGTTGAATTTGCTTCAATTTTCCAGTTCCTGATTTTCAGGTAGTTGAGCTGCCTTCTTTGCTTTATCTTCAAAATGAAGTGTCTTTTCTGATCATATTTCCATTTATTGGTCTTTTGGGAAGGCTGTGTTGAAAGGTGTTGAGCTGAGTTCAGAAATACAGGAGTGAAGTTTGGTTCGCTTTATTTGTAGGATGCTATGCTGCTTCTGACTTAGAAAATTGTAAATCATAAACAACTGTTCATTTAAAGCTCAAATGCTTCTACAAGCATAAGGAAAAATGAGTGAAACCAGTATGTTCTAATCTGATATGAGCGTATACAACAATGCTTCTGCACTTGGTGTCTGAAATGCAGTAATGTTTTGGATTTGTTTTTATCTTGTCTCTTCATAGGAGCAGCCTTTACTGAAGGGTTATCTAGTGGTTTAAGCACTTCTGTTGCTGTATTTTGCCATGAATTGCCTCATGAGCTCGGTAAGACCCCAATATGTCCATACACTGCAGTTCCCTAGGTACTTAAAGGTGTTCTTTAGACCATAAATTATTTTCCTCTGTAGCACAGTAAAATTTGATCAGAAAACTTCCTCTTTTTCAGGTTGTCTATTCAAGAATACTTTTAATTTACTCGAAGAATGTTTTATTAATTGCTTCTTTTAAAATTTAAATATTTTAGCTGCTTTTTAAAAAATTCTGTCTCTCAATTACTTGCAACTTGCTTTCTATAATTCTGTTGTAGTTTTAATTCTCCTTAGCAACATAAATTGTGAATTGCAGGAGAATACATATTGGAATCTGCTTTTCTCACATCTTTGTTTTAATTTTACTCTTGCATTTGTGCTGTTGAACGGAAGGTCGCGATTACTCCAACTTCTTTCTGCATTACATTTGCTGATTTTTCATTAAGTTTTGGAATGATCTACCATAGCTGTAAACCTGGTACTGCTTAAAAATCCTTACTAGAATTAGCTTGTTCTTCAAGCACAAGTGATTTTAATTCATGAGGATAATTTTTCTGGAATGCACATGCCTTATGCTACTAGTTTAATATATGGCCCTTTTGCAGGGCAATTTGTGAGAACAGGATGTACCTGCTTGATTTAACTTCGAATGAAGCTTTTAAAATTTTTTTCTAATTGTCAGATCACTTCAAATGTGTAACTCATATTTCTTAGCTATCACGGCCTCAGTCATTCTAGATATATAGAACAAGGAAAGCACAGTTTGCTTGCACTTCAAGGTTTAATTTCTTGGAAATGGGAGTTTCATTTCATTTAATAGAGCTTGTAAACTGCATGTGTCTACATTAAACTACTAAACAGTTTTATGTCTGTACAATAATGTTATACAGAAATGCATTACTCTGAAGAAAATGCACTTGGTTTTATAACATGAGAGGCATTGAGTCTTAGTATATAAATTTTACCATGTATATGAAGTTCATCTTGATAGGAATTCCTCAGGAGAACAGTGGAACTTGCATTGATTAAACACACCAAAAGTTGTTAGTAAAAATAGACAAAATAAATTCATGTTACGAATCTGAATATTTTAGATTCAGTTGTTCTGTTTGCTTTGGAAGGAGGAAAAAATCTTTATATTTAAAGCATGATTCTTAATCAGGACAGAAAACTTGAAAGAAATACATTGTTTAACAGAGGACATGAAGTAGTGTAGGAATACCAATAGACTAGCTTGCACGTAGCTGGGGATAAAACTGGATTATCCTTTTGTTAATGCCAAACAGTGTTTATAACATACCAGTTCATTTTAGTAGCAATATTTTGTAGGAACAGCTCTTGTAACAAATTATTGAATAAATCTTTGAAGATGGCTGTTATTTTAACTGGAAGTAACTTGTGTTTTTATATAAAGCCCATTTTATTTCCAGTTAATAAGCTTATATTATTTTACTCTGGTTTAGGTCTAATTTGTCTAAAAAAAATCCCAAATCCCGTTCTATTCCAAATGATGGAAAACTTCTTTCTGGCTGGTAGTCTATCAGTTGTTCAAGGGAAAATAAGATGTGAAGGATCATTTACAGAAATTAATAAAGAAATTATTTCTAACTTTATGAAACAACTAGACTTACAAGTACAAAGAGAAGTTACAGCCTAATAAATGAGATCACCATTGCTTTATGCAATTAAAGGGATTTTTAGCAACATATTTAGAACACACATGCCTGTCAGGTACCGCAGTTACTTTACAGCATTGATTTAAAAGCAGACTACCCTAAAAACTGCTGCTTACAAAAATCCTAAGAATTTAAGGTTATAAACTTTTGTTTGCTGCTGTATTGCTCTTCATGGGCGCTTTTGCATTTTCTGTCTCCCTGCAATTTCTGATTTTTAAGAGAAAAAAGACAACCTAAAAATAGCTTAATAATCTTGCAAATAAGAGGCAAACTCATGAATACTGCAGTAATTACCTGAGGATGTAAACTTTGGTTTGTTTTTTTCCTGTCGTAGGAGATTTTGCTGTACTTCTCAAAGCTGGTATGACTGTCAAGCAAGCTGTGCTTTACAATGCTCTGTCAGCTATGCTGGCCTACCTAGGGATGGCAACTGGGATTCTTATCGGTCATTATGCAGACAATGTCTCAATGTGGATATTTGCACTTACTGCTGGCTTGTTCATGTATGTGGCTCTTGTGGATATGGTAAGTGGCTACTAGACCTGCTTGAGTTTGTTTAAGAATTAATGCCAGGTACATTTTGATCCCAAAATCTTTCACCTTTTCTCCTTTTGCATTTGAAGAGACATACAAGCATGCAGTGTGAGTAAAGGCTAAGCTGGAAGTTAAACATGAATGTGTAAGATTGATTTTTTTTTTTTTTTTTTTTTTTTTAGGCTATTGTAGGAACAATGATTGTTTCTCCCTTAGTTGTTACGCTCAGGCAGCTAAGAGTAGAGTAAAAAATCTGCTTCTGACAATGGCAGATGTAGCAGATAGACTGCAAGTTTCAGGGCCCACCAAATGTGCTACCACTTTTGCAGTAAATCACAGAATTTGGGAAGGACCTTAAAGATTATCACCGTCTGATGGGGCAGGGATACCTCCCACTCATTACTGTCCCTTGGGATGAAGACAGAATTTTATTGAAACCTACACTGTACCTCAGAAGTATGTTTGTACTGAAGTACAAAGTTTTACTGTATGTTTGAAAACATAACAGTCATCTCGGCAATGAAATATTTGGTGTGACTTGATTACATCAATTGACAAATAAGCCAGATGTTTGCTCAGGATATGATTAAAACAGCATCATAAATATCACAAAATCAGTAATTGGAACATTACAGATTCTTTCTCTAAATAAAAAAGTACACTTTGACACTGTTGTTCATGGTGAGTGACACCTAATTCAAAGAGTGGTATTAATGCAGTCAGCAGGAAAGACCAGAGGACTAAGACTTTGCTAACTCATGCCTCACAGTTGAAGAACTAGGTTTGAAAGTAACTGTTTGTTCTGGAGGCATTTAACACTTTCTTGTTTATTTAGGTGCCTGAAATGCTCCACAATGATGCCAGTGATCATGGATGTAGCCGCTGGGGATACTTCCTGTTACAGAATGCTGGGATTTTGTTGGGTTTTGGGATAATGCTGCTTATCTCTGTATTTGAACATAAGATTGTGTTCAGCATAAATCTGTAATCCTGGCTGCCAGAATGAGCTTGGTGTTAAATTATAAGTGGTAGGTTCTTTCTATTAAATTCCCAAATGGAGCGGTACGTTTGATATAGACTAGATATTTTTATTGGTGTGCTTTGTTGTGTCCCTCCATGGCTTCTCCCCTGGTTAGAGAAGTTTTTCTTCACTTAGGACTTAGCATTGGATAAGGTACTTTGGAAAGCTGTACTTAGTAAAACCTGGTGAAAGTGCCAAATCTCTTAAAGGAGTATTGTTTGGCAGGTTAGGGGTTTGGTTTTTTTTTTTAGTAAATTTATTTTCTGTATGTAATGGTTTTTTGTACTTCAGTGGTTTTCTTGGTTTAAAAAATAAAATTACAGTGGTTTTTATTTTAGCACATTCAGAATCAGTGGATGCAAAGCACAGTGAGCAGTTCACAACAACAACAAAAAAGATGTGTAGTGGGCAGCCTGTGTTTGTATTGATAGAAACTCATCTCTTCTGTGTCCACCTGGTGTACTCGGAGTCAACTCCATCCTTTTTGCAGTGGTTTCATTCTCAATAGCTTATGAATTCTTTGTGGTTTGAGGTGGTTTCTACTCCAAACAAATTGTTGTAAAATCCTGTTTCAAGTTTTTGTGCCAAATGTTTTGCCTGTTTCATTTTCCAAGTTGGCAACAAAAGTACAGCTATTAGACTGTAAAAGCATAGCTCTAGCTCTATGTGTGCATTCCATCAAAAAGATTTTTAAAGTAATGCTATATCTTACTTACGGTGCCTGAAATGGTGAAGGTGTATTAAAATCTGTTTGATGACAAAAAGAGGAGTGCTACAGGCTGAGACAAGCAGTCATTTAGAACAGCATCCTTAAGTAAAATATTGATTTACTTTAGGAAATGAGCCAAATGGGAGAGCTGACTATTTCTAGTTCAGTGTGACTCTACACAAACCTTTGTTTGCAAAAGAGCTGTGTTCTTTGGATCTTTTGGCTTTAGTTGTTGCAAAATAATAATTCTTTTGTATAGAGAAGCATGTATAGGGGAACAGCACGTTAAGCATAATTAAAAACATATACCTAGGTGTGTAATTTGAGTTACAGTTTTAATATTTTAACGACCCTGAAATTACCTGAAGGAAGAAGAATGAAAAAGGCAACTGCAAAAACACATTCTGTGAGCATTAGACACATTTTATATTGTGAAGAAATAACAGAATTAGTCTATTCTTTAAAACCTCCCAGAAAATAGGACTTATTTTGGTTCAACTTTACCACTTCTTCAAATCATCAGCTGAGAAAAACAGTTGGAACAAAGAGGAAGTGCTTGATAATACCATGTCTGACAGGTTAAAAGAGTTTGGCATCTGTTGGTCTGTCATAACACAAAAGCCAAAACTACTGTGTCACTTCAGAAATAGATATGTGGAATTAATTAAGAGGTTTTGGTGGCTTTTTAGGGGTTAAGAAATGGGAATTGCAGGTGTTTCTACAGCCAGTGGGATTTTGGCTTTTCCTCCTTCAGTTTTTACTCAGGTTAAGAACACAGATTTGATCATCCTTCCACAGTGACGAAGTCCTGTTCCTTGCCTGCTTGGAAATCAGGGGGCAGAGGAAGAATCCTTCCTTCTGCTCTGTTGATGCCATCCTGAGGGGAGCACTAGGCTGTGGTGGGATCTTACCAGCTCCCCTAGATCTGCACATTTGTGAACCTGTGTATCTCTGTTTGGTGAGCAGTTGTTTGGAATTAAAGAGACTTCTAGGAGTGCTCATTTTCCTCTTCCCCAACTTAACTTTCCATCACTAAAAGCTACTCTGGTACTAGGCTTTCATCTCTTATCAAGAACAGCAACAAAATATAGGTGCATTCCCTCCCTTCATCAAGCTCTTTACATTTTTTTGGTCTTTATTCTGTGCTATTGAACTTTCTTTGAGCCGTGGGTCTATTTTTAAAAGCACACTTCTGACCAGAAAGGTCATGCCATGGTGCAGTAGCCATCTGCTACGTTTTTATTGCATTTCCTTGATCACCCATCCTGTCCTCATTTTACTCTTATAGCAGTGGTATTCTGTTCACAAGAGTGAATTAGTAATATCTGTATGATAAAAAATGGATATGTAAATATATACACACCAACTGTTTCTGTCGTCCATGCTTTTAAACTCCTGGTTTATTTAAACTCTGAAGAGAAAGTAACTTCTGGTTTTTCAGTCTAAATTCTTATGATACTTCTGCCCTTACCTATACTACATTAATCTCTTCTCTTTGTTGTAGCTAAATTCTCCTTAAAACTCACCTGCTGGGTTTCATCATTCTTTTCATCTTTGCTATCTCTAATGCTTGAATACCATAATCTTTGGCTCATTGAAAGCAGTTTTAATTCTGGCATGTTCTCATCACTGTTTTCTTCTTTAGAAAAATAAGTTCTAAACAGCCATGCTGACCCATGCTCACACAAACACACACACAAAATCTGCCAAAATGGAATTTTTCATGCCTTAACTACTGCATTTTTCTGCACTGACCTCCAGTCTTGGCAGTCCCTCCTCATTCCAGATTGATCAAAATGTGTCTGATTTTCCTCTGGAGGTATCTTCCTGATGTGTCTCTCATGCAGTGGAATGTGTCATCCTTTGGAGTGGTCTGAGTTGAGGGCCTCAGCATTCTTTACTAGTGGTTTGGTGAACCATGGGCATGTTCCATATCTTTGGTCATGAGGGATTTCAGACTTGGAGGAGCTCAGTTCACTTGGAAATTTTTATTGATCCTTTCTGCCTTCAACCTTAGTAGCTTCTACTTCAGCTGGGCTTCTCTTGTCCACGTGCTGGATGTGACATAATGAAGCAAGCACATAGTGCAGTGTTGCTCAAGAGATTTTAACATCAATGACTAAATAATGGTGATAAATGGTTCTTGGCTGGCTTTTGAGGCAGTCAACTGATGTTAAAGTATCTGCATATCAAAACATTGTTAATGTTACAGTATGAAAAATAAATTGCCTTTAGAGCCTGTGGGCAGACATGGCTCAGTAGGCAAGACAAAGGCATATCCCATGCATTCAGTGCTCTTTAATCTTGGATGGAGAGATGTCTGTGATGGACAGCTGTCTAAACTAATAATTGGGAAGACTATAGAGTGAAAGCTGCTGTAGGCTTGTACCAGAAAGGTTACAAAAGCTTGGGTTTGTTGTTTTGTTTTTTGGTGTGGTTTTGGTTTTTTTTTGTGGTTTGTGTTTTTTTTTTTTTTGTCAGGCTTGTAAAGGAGAATTTTCATTAGTTGCAATACGCTCACATTGAAAATACTCATGGTCTGGTAAACTGGTGGAGCAGGGCCTCCAAGCAGCCTTTTATTTTTATGCATATATTTTTCTGCAACAGTTTGTAATGTGCCTGACTATTCCATGTGATCAATGGAAATGTTTCTCTTTTGTGTATCTGTACATTAAATTTATGTGCTGCTAACAGCTGCCTTAGTTTAGTGCCAGTGCTAGATGTGGACAGACAGAGCCAGCAAATAATGCTGACATCAGTTATTTTCTTCTAATGGTTTTAGCCTGTATTTGTGCAGAAGAGATGTTTGTGCAGTGAGAGTCAGAACAAAGGAGTGGAAGCTCTCACCTGCCCAGTCTGTGGTGTTCAGCAGCCAGAGCCAGTTCTCTGCTCCAGGTGCTGTGGCCAGGGCACCTCAGAGTAATGGTGTACACTGAGTGATATTAATTTAAAATACAGTCAAGACTAAAATAAAAATTCACAGGAGCTCTCCTCCCTGAATTTAGAGACCAGCGCATAGTTAAAAGTTTATGTAGAAAAATGGTGTATTCTGTTTGCCATAAGGAAGAAAGAAAAGTGTGTTTTAATGAAATGCTTTTATTTAAAATACATTTTTTTCTGGTGCTTACAGTGATCACTGTAGCTATTGCTGTATTCCTCTGTGCTGGAGAAAATAAACCACTGAACCAAATGCTGCTTTTTGAGTGTTTTCCTCACACATGTAGTTGCATTCTGCTGTATCTTTCATTTACCTTCTCAGAAAAAAAAATACATATAAAAGTAAATTTCTGTTTCCTTACAGTTAGTAAAAACAACAGCCTGGTACCAGAATTGTGCCCCTAAGCACTTAGGTGGGAGTGGAGGGAAGGATTTTGCCACAGAAGTGCTTTCAGCCCCCGGGCACCTCTTTCCTCCCTCCCGAGGCTGATCAGGTGTAGCAGGATGCTCTGCCTCAGTTTCCCCTTGTGATTCAAGTGCTGTTTGTGTCTCAGTTTCACACTCTTTGTCTCAGCTTTGCTGCCCATGGCCTGGAGTTGCACAGAAAGCAGAGCCTGCAGAAAGCCCTTTTTTTCTCCAATAGAAGATGTTGGAGTCATGGCTTGGTAGTTAAATGGCAGCAGCCATTATCCTATGGGATGCCGATCCCATCTGTTGAGTGGTGAGAATCCTGTACCTTTCCCTATAAGGTGTGCTGGGCATTCTCCCTATGGGGAGAGCTCCTGCCTGAGGGATTGCTCCTGAGGAGGAGGACAAGGAATACCTGGATGTGGCCACTGAAAGAATCAAATCCCTACATATGAGAACTTACTCTTCAATACCCTCAAAGTCCTTAGGATCCTCACAGAACTGCAGTCATTATCATCCTGCTTATAGGTATTTAATCGTTGTTCTAGATACAAGACCTGCTGATAAGTAGTTTGCTAGCACTCAAACAATGGGCCTTGGGTAACAGTTATCCAGATATTTGATTATTGTCACATTTTATTGTAAAGATACCTTCATGTTTGCTGTCATAACACCTTGCTCTGCTACTATGCTCTGTGTGGATCAACTGGAAGGCAGGAGGGCTCTGCAGAGGGACCTGGACAGACTGGAGAGTTGGGCTGATTCCAACGGGATGAGGTTCAACACGGCCAAGTGCCGGGTCCTGCACTTTGGCCACAACAACCCCATGGGGAGCTCCAGGCTGGGCACAGAGTGGCTGAGAGCAGCCAGGCAGAGAGGGACCTGGGAGTCTGGATTGACAGGAAGCTGAACAGGAGCCAGCAGTGTGCCCAGGTGGCCAAGAAGGCCAATGGCATCCTGGCCTGGATCAGGAACAGCGTGGCCAGCAGGTCCAGGGAAGTGATTCTGCCCCTGTACTCAGCCCTGGTGAGGCCACAGCTCGAGTCCTGTGTCCAGTTCTGGGTCCCTCAGTTCAGGAAGGAGATTGAGGTCCTGGAGCAGGTCCAAAGGAGGGCAACCAGGCTGGTGAAGGGACTCCAGCACAAGTCCTGTGAGGAGAGGCTGAGGGAGCTGGGGGTGTTCAGCCTGGAGAAGAGGAGGCTCAGGGGAGACCTCATCGCTCTCTACAACTCCCTGAAAGGAGGCTGGAGCCAGGGGGGGGTTGGGCTCTTTTCCCAGGCAACTTTCAACAAGACAAGAGGGCATGGTCTTAAGTTGTATCAGGGGAAGTTTAGGTTGGATATTAGAAAGAATTGCTTCACGGAGAGGGTGATCAGACATTGGAATGGGCTGCCCAGGGAAGCAGTGGATTCTCCATCCCTGGAGATATTTAAAAAGAGACTGGATGTGGCACTCAGTGCCATGGTCTGGTAACCGCAGGGGTAGTGGTCAAGGGTTGGACTTGATGATCTCTGAGGTCCCTTCCAACCCAGATGATTCTATGATTCTATCCCGTAGCCCCTGTGGATACCTTTTTTTTTTTTTTTTTTTTTTTTTTTTTTCTCTTCAGTCTACCTTTTAAGATGCTTTGTTGCTTACAATAAATTTTTTCCTTTTACACACAGACATCTCCCAGTACTACCTCGTCCCCTTCGGGACACCACGGGTGGCGGCGGAGCCCGGCCGAGGCGGGGGGCGGGGCGGGCCGGGCCGAGCCGGGCCGGACCGGGCTGTGTGGAGGCTGGGACCAGAATGTCCGTCATCGGGGTGCGCCGGCGGGGCGGGGCCTGGCGGGCGGTATGGCGGCGGGCGGGGCGGAGCGGTACTTCACACGCTGGTACAAGCCAGGTACCATCGGGCGGTACCGTGGGGCGGGGGGGGGGGGCGGTCAGGGGGGACCGGGGTGACCGATGATCGTGTCCCGTTGCAGACGTGAAGGGGCGGCCGTGCGAAGACTTCTGCGTCCTGCAGCACTCCAACAGGTGAGAGCGGCGGGGCCGGGGAGGGGGGGGGGGGTGTTGGGAGCAGCCTCTGCCCCCTCCCCCGGGGACAGCTTCTTGCGGGCAACCCAGAGCCGGGGGGTTCTGACCCTCGAGAAGCCTCCGGATTGCTTTGAATCCCCTCATGACACGGGAGATCCTCCCCCTTCCCTCCCTTCCCCCCCCCCCCGTCTCTTTCCCCTTGGACCCGAGCGGGCGGTACGGGGGAGAATCGAGCCCGAGCTGCTCCCGGCGCCTTCGCTTGGAGAGGGCAGCGATGGCTACAGCCGGATTGTAGCTGGGCTGGGTGTCGAACCAAGAGGTTCCCCTCCTGCAGGAAGGCCTGGAGGGGACAGGGGGACAGTTGGCACTCTGGAACAGGCTGCCTAAGGCAGTGGTGGAGTCACCATCCCTGGAGGTATCGAGGAGTCGTACAGGCACAGCACTGAGTGGAGGTCTTGCAGTGTTAGGTTAAGGCTTGGGCGTGATGATCTTGAAGGTCTTTTCTACCTAAGGTAATTCTGTGAAAATACCAGGCGAGCCTGGAGTTTTTCTGGAAGATGGGAGAGTGACAAATCTTAGCCTTACTATTTCCTTCTTTAATTACAGCTCCAGTAAGAACAGTGGAATTTTAACTCCTACCCCATATTGCTCGACACATTTTGGAAAGGCCTCCTAGTGCTGCTCTCACATCCCTCCATCTTGCTCTGCCAAAAGGGCCTTTTATATGGGCTTAAGTAGAGGAGCAACATTTCAAAAGTCTCCTGTTAGAACTAGTCTGTGCAGTTGAGTTCTAGGAAATTAATTGGCTCAATCTGAACAAACCTTTAGCTTTTCCTATACACAGCTTATTTGTTTCTAATTGTACTTCTGTGTACTACTCTGAATGCAAGGTAGGAAATAAAATGTCGAACAGTTCTTATGCTTTCCTGTAGCTAGATTTCCAGTCAGTTTGGAATAAATCAACCCTGTACCTGGTTTGAACTCTAGAAATACCCCTTACCTACCTTCCCCAGCCCCTGCCCGCCTGCTACTGCCGGTTCTGACTTTGTGGAGTCGGCAGCAGTCAGGAGCTGGGGGCAGGAACACACAGACTCAGGCTGGCACAGATCAGGACAACAGGCACCGGGACGGATGGAATCCACTCAGGATACCGAAGGAAGCAGGGAGGGCAGGAAGGAGTAGAGGGAGATTTGACCCTTGTGATCCCTCAAATTTATACTGAATATGACGTGTATGGGATGGAATACTCTGTTTGGTCAATTCTGACATCTATCTTGTCTGGTCCTCCCCAGAGGAGGGTTTCAGGTGGGACCTCGTTGCTCCTTCTGGAAAGCAAAATGTTCCTGAGAGCTGAGCAGTGTCCTTGGCTCTGCACACCAGTCTCTGGCTGTAACTATAAACATGGAGTGTTATCAGTCCTAGAAGCAGACAGTGTCTGAGAAACTTGCTGTTAACCCCAGCAAGTGCAACTACTTACAAGAGACTTAGCTGAAAGCAAAAGTACAAACCAGAAAATCACCTTTATCCTGGCCTAAACCAGGACAGGTGGCATCAGCAGCATTTCTGGAGAGTTTAGTCCCTCAGGAAAGAACAGAATTGAACTACTGCCCACGCAGAAATTGGCAGTGCCCATTGCAGGTGTTTTGAGAGAAGACACAGAAGCGTTTATTGTTCCCAGTGGATAAATTCAGTAATGGGAAGGGAGTGCTTGGTGTCAGGCGGCCTTGCTGCAGCCTTTGGAGCTGGGGCTTCACTGGGGCTGCTTCATGCAGTTCACTGCTTGTTCTTCAGAAACAGAAACCTCAGTAACTGGAGGCAAATAGGTATGACAGCAACAGGAAGGAAGGACGCCCTTGTGCTTGTGCTAACTACTAAATATACAGTTATAGTTATTATTAGTAATAGTTATTATAACTTCCTATAGTTATATAGTTATACTGAGACTAGTATATAGTCTCAGTTTAATATAAACAGTTTAAATCCTGTTTATATGGACGAACAAAAATACAAACATTTGTTCAAGTGTACATAAAGATTATTTTGAAATATGAAATAACAGTGCCTTGGTTTCTACAGCAGCTTAACCAGATGTTTTATGAAGTATCTTACCATTATGATGTGCAGGACTGTGACTCAGTGTGGTATTTCTAAGCAGTGTAAAAGCCTTTGTTGAATTCTTGTTTTGCCAGGTCTCAGCTCTGATAGATGACAGTTCAAATAGATGATCTGTCACCTTCCATTGAGAAAAGAGGCTGGGGTCTAGAGGTGGTGGCTTTTCTGGTCCCTTTTTTTGGGCATGCTGGGAGCATTCACCCACATCCAGCACCCTCGTGCGGGGAGCTGAGTGGCAAGAATTTGCAAAGAGGGTGGAGGGAGGTGGATGCAGCAGCCACAGGGAAAGCTCTGGTTCTGTGTGCTGTGGTTTTCTGTAGTTACTGTTCTGTTGATTCTGGTCCTTGCTCTTAGTTTTAAACCCTTAAGCAGAATAACTTCATCTCTGTTCATTGCCAAGTTCTGGGCTCACCATGTTTGTGCATTAAGTTCTAACTCAGGGATGAAGGTAGGAAGAGTTTCGGCAGCTGCCTTTGTCTAAGGCTCTCCAGTTTAATGACAAGAAATAATCCTTATTTATTAAAAGGTAAAATGTAAGCAGCAGGTGAACTGAAGCCCAGCTCACTGAAGAACCCATCTGCTGGAACTACTCAGCACTAACAGCCTTGAGCTGTCCTGAGAAACATTACCCTGTGTCACACTCTCCTGCACATGCATACTGTGCTTTATTTGATCACCTTATGTGATCATCTGCTTCAGCTATCAGAAGACTGAGTGAACCAAGGTTGCTCCCATGGGGTACAACAACAGAGAGAAGAGCTCTGGCTTACTTAAAAGCTGTGGCTCTGTTTAAGTGTACTGTTTAAGTGCTTCTGATGATCCAGTCTGGTATCTCAAAATAAAGCAGGAATGTGGAGGTTGCTTTAGGTCAGAATGCAATTTTATTTGGCTTGGTATAGCAGGCATGAGGCAGGATTCCCTGGAGAAACCCAATCTGGTTTAATCCTGTGACATGTTTGTAAGTAGAAAACTAAAATGTCTATAATCAACAATTATCCTCCATTCTTCTTTATTAACTCAGTTGAATTGTGTTCTAGGTTACCCTGCTTGACACCCATGTTGTCATCCAGACCTCTGTCCTTGGGCCCAGACTTGCACTGCATTAAGCTGAACTATCAGCTTAACCTTCCTGTTAAACTACAGTGTGCTTACAGAGTGAAAGAACAGCTTTCACCATGCTGAAAAGCTCACTTGCATTTCAGACTAGAAGCCCAAATTAAGCAGTCAGTATTAGCTTTAAATCCTGCCAGGACAGGCAAAGGAAGTTGTGGAGCCGGCTTAGAGCACCATCAGAGCATGGCATCTTCTTCATTACAGTGTAGTAATTACATTTTTTGTTGCAGAATCTGTGTCATCACCTTGGCAGAAGCCCATCCTCTTCTTCAAAATGGAAAAACAATTACAAGCATTAATTACCAAATCAGTGCCAACTGTAGCAGACTGCAGAATAAAGTCTCTGGGAAGTCAAAAAGGGTATGGCTTTTTCATTTGGATAGTTTCTTTTTCATCTCTCACAGTGCCTCAGACCTTCTGTCCTTTCTAGCATAGAAACATAAGACACCTTTGCATTTTATTTTAAAACAGCCTGCCCATAGTTAAAAGAATTTAGATGTTCTCAAGAGTGACCCATCTGACTGTCCCAGCCAGGTTACTACAGTGCTCCTGCAACATGGGTGGTTTCCAGTGTTGCTCAAACCAAGGCTAACAGTCACTTTTAGTAAGTTTTCTATAGTATAAGAAAATACAGAGGGCCTTAAATATGCCTTCACAGGCAAAAATTTGTTTCTACTGCAATGGCAAGGAGTTGCAGCCGACTGTTTATGGCAAACAGTCCTAGTCCTGGACAGCAGATGGGCTAGCTCAGTGTGTTTCGTGGTGGGTTTTTTAATACCTGTATCTTACTTGGCTTTCTCCTCTCCTTACTGATTTTAATCTGATTAAACTACAGGCCTGTTATTCCACAAGACGTTTCATCATAACAATTTTAAGATGCTGCAAACTTCTAATCTATTTGTGGACATAACTGAGTTGTGATATTCCCTTTTGTTGGGAAGCACAGCTATGTCACTTGCTGTGACCTGTTACTTCCCTGCTTTTTTCTGAAGCTTACAAACTTAGGTGTTGCTGATGGTAATACTTTTAAATGTCCTGTGTAATTTAATGTAAGTATATACACATGGGGGGGGTTAATTAATTTTTTTTTCCAAATGCAGGGAGCTCAATTTTTAACAGAGCTTGCCCCTCTGTGCAGGATATCTTCATCAGATGGAGAGGAATACACTGTTTATAGGTAAGGTTTTCCCCTTTTTCTTCTTTTTTTGACATACCCTGTACTTTTACTGAAACTTAACACTTTTGCAGTTGTATACGAGGGAGATTGATAGAAGTGAATGAAAACATTCTTAGCAATCCAACTATCTTGCAAGAAAAGGTAAGAAACTTTCTTGCTTTTTATTTTCCAACTTTTATTTCACTACTTACTTCAGTCTTGGTTTTTAGCCATCAACTGAGGGATACATTGCAGTGGTTCTACCCAAATTTGAAGAAAGCAAGAGTGTAACTCAAGGACTTCTGACGCAGAAGGAGTACGAGGAAGTGTTGTTGAAACGTCTTAATTCTTCTTAAATAAAATTTATACAGCTGTGATTTATATTTTATACTAATTAAGCTACTTCTATGTATACTTTGTCATGGTATTGAAAGGTCTTGTGCCTGTTTTTAAAAGTGGAAGATAAACACTTATTTCATACAACAATAAAACAAATAGTTTGTATATTAAGATTTGCTTCATCATTTTTTTCTGAATTCTAGCACTGCAAGTTTTTAAATAAACACACAATGATATATTGGAGAGTATTTATGTTCCACAGGCAGCTTTGCTTCTTTTCAGTGCAAAGCACAACAGACAGAAAAATAATACGATTTAGCTATCACTTAATTTGGCTAGACTAATAAAATATGGAGTTTGACAAAGGTCAACTGAAAATAAAAATGCAACAGAAGCCTATGTATAAAGAGCAAATAAATGTGAAAATACGAATTTCTCAAGGTTAAACTTTCATGGCATCCTGAAGTGAAATAATGCCCTTTGTACAGAAGTTTGTCATCATCATCTATTTTCTTAATTTTTAAATGGTATAATGTAAAGTCTACATAATATTTCAGTGGTTCTACATACAATTCGTATTCTGCTCAGTGAGCTTTAATAAAAAAGAAAGCAATAACTGACACCTAACAAATAAAGATGGTAAAAGAAAGAGATGCTAAGTCAAAGAGTATTAATCACTTAGAAATACACTTTTGGAAATAGGAATTATGTCAACAAGATTAAAACTCAATGGTGCAGCTAATAAATGAGGGTTTTTTCCCCTAGAATACTTCATTGCAGGTATAACGTGTAACTAAGATATCATTTCAGTGCTTTAGGCCACAGCCTTTCAGAGTATATTCCTGATTCTGCTTTATCAAATACATAGACTGAAGTAGGCCAGGGATGAGTTTACAAACTTCAACAGCAGTGTTATATATACCATATGCAGCACAAGGTTCTTTCATATAATATGTCTACTAGCAGCATCTTTGGGTTGAAACATCCATTAAGACATTCTTAAGCATTAATTACAAAACCAGTATCAATAGTGAGCATAGGCATTCACATTATAGACATACAAAATGATGAGAGTAGTTTGTGTTGCATTTGCCAAGTTATGGGACATTATTAGATGTGACAAAGGTCAACAGTTCTAACAGAAATAAACCCGGTTTGACTTTCTACAAATGAAAGCAATACTGAAAATTCAGCAACTGTTACTTTGATACAGGAGTTCTGGATTTCTAAGTGCTGTAATTACTTGGTCTCTAAAAACGTCATGTTTGTTATATGATTTTCTAAAGACTTGATGCCAAATGTCTCAGCTCTCCTCTCTGGAGTATGTGCATTTGTACCAGTTCGAATTTTGTCTTCTCTCCATGGTGGAGCAGGCTTAAGACAGCCATTTCCTGCTTTATTCTGCACAGAAATAAAAACATTCCTTAAAAACAAACAAAAAACCCGAACCCAAACAACCAACCCCCCAAATGCTAAAATACTGCAGATGAACCAAGTACTCACTTTTCGTAATTTGCAGCAAAGTGGAAGAAGTTGACATAACAAAGTCATCACGTTTCTTGTTTTCAGAATGCATGCATCAACCTGAGCAAGGCAGTAACAGTACAGTAAGACCACTGATTACTTTTATTAGACAACTGTTTAATGCATGAGAGAATAATTTGTTTCAAGCTGGGGCAGGTTATATTTTTGCTTCATAAATCCCTTCTAATCAAAAGGTTTTGCCTAACTTTTTAAGATTCCTCTACACAGTACTTGTACAAAAAACAGCATCCCTTCCGTTAACCCAAGACCTGGACTAGGAAGCAGAAGAGAATGACATGCATCCCAGGAGAAACAACTAATAAGAATATAAACAGTAACTTAAATGTCTTGGAAAGGAGCTATTACCATCCAAGTATGAGTGATAAAAATTCTTCACGCTTTTTCTTTTGTTTTATATCCTATCAGCATGATTTAGAAAGCCATGCATTATGTAAGCCTTACCTTGATACGAATTACACTAAAAGCTAAAGCTAAAGCTTAAAGCGTTTTAGGTTTTGCCTCCTCTCAGCACAAGTCACAAGCCTGGGGCCTCAAGAAACATTAATCTGATAGCCTGTTATCATTCTGTACCCATCACTCTGTATGAACAGATTCAGAGTTCCCGTTTAGCTGGACAGTGTAAAACAAACCAAGCCATTTAGAAGGGAACATTTTCATAAACTTCCCCCTAACAGTGAAATCCAAAATGCAAAAGATAATTTCAGTATTTTCAGTAACAGGAAGGAAAAAAAGAATAATCCTATTACTTATTTTACTGATTCTTAGAGTTGTTTTTTAGAAGTTGAACAGCTAGGAGTAGAGAAACTTTCCTCAACATGACTGTCAATGTTTATGTCTGTGGCCACTCAGACAGTTAAACTAAACTCTGATATCCATGCTCCCTAAAGAAAACATGAATGTAAGCCTGTAGGGCCTCCATATATGCTGCGTGCCAGTGTAACCCTTCTCTGATGGAGGGAAAGAAAACCCCAAACAAACAGTAGCTCCCATGCTGAAGGAAATACCTTCCTGAGACCAGATAGTGCTGTACATGGCTTTAGATGATAGTTATCAGTGAGGGATGTCCCAATAGACAAAACATTTTCAGCAAGAGGAACAGTTCTTAATGTTCTTCCTCTATACTTAACACATCAGCTTCTCAAAACATTTTAAGTGCAAAACAGCACTTTAAGTCTGCTACATAAGGAAGAGCAACTATGACATATTGCGTAACAGAAAAATGGTTGCATGACAGCATAAAATTTTGTACTTACTAATTTCTATGGTCCTCCGCCAATTCAGCTGTCATTAACTGTTTCATACTTTCACAGGAGTATAAATTAGCAGGTTACTATATTTCAAAACAAGTTAGGTTTTACTTTCAGGAGCATTTATAAATTTTTTACCTTACCTTTGTAAATGTGGCAGTTTTTCCCTGAACAGAAGCCTTAGCTGTTATATGGAGCTGTTTGCACATAGAGATCAGTTTTTCAGCCTCCAACAGAAGCAAAGATTTGTCATCATCATGTACCTGAAATGTATTTCAGGAAGACAAAACCATTCTGTGTTACAAGACTCCAATATTAAGTTAACAGAGAAGACATGACAACCAGATTTTAAGCAGTTATTACTACTGTCATAAGCTGAAAGGCTGTTGCAGAGATTGTACATCACCTGATCAGAAAAGGCATGAAGAGCTGAAGCAAGCTTTGTACCCTCCGTAGCAAAAATCTGAAAGAGGGAGAAACATAGCAAAATGGATCAGAATGAAAGATGAGGCTCTTTTTCTTTGTTGTTTTAATAAATAGCATACTATAAAGTAAAAAGGTAGCAGGAAATATTTGTAAACAGTTGTATATATTTATAATTAACACGTCAGTGGTTTGCAGTGACTTCTGAAATAGCTTATCTCAGAATTGCCATTCTGCCAGATAAACAAAGTTTAAAGGCTTTCCCTTTACAGATAACTCCCCTTGACTTCCAATTGTTATTTGCACTGTAGTACCTCAAGAGTTTTGTAGGTAGATGACACCTGCCATGTTTGTTAACTATCCTGACAAAGGTAATCGGTCTCCTATTAAAACCCAGGCATGTATGTGGGAAATATCACAGCAATTCCTTCATTTGGTTCCTTGTCTTTTGTTTGTATTACTCAAATACTTACATTTTCTTTATTTCCTGTGAAAATACTGGTCAAACTAGGATGGAATATCCATTAACATTATCAGAGACCAAGCTAAGCAACACAATGAACACCAGTAATGCACCAAAGTCCACAGCATTTTCCATAATGCCAGTTTGCCATCTCTATTCCTAAGTGGAATCTGTCAGTTCAATGAAATGTTTTCTTTTGGAAAGTGCATACCAGAGCTAGGCTGCTTAAAAACTACAGTTCCCAGTCAATTCAGTGTACACAGTATTTACGTGTAAGGAATTGATCCAAGAGAGAGTAGAGTTCCAACTTGTTCTTCACACAGTGCCTAACTCCTGTTTGGTTAAAAGTATATTACCTCTGCTTGATGAAACAGATCTTGAGTAGTTTTCAGAAGTCCTTCACCTCTGTGGGAAATAAGGAAAACAGAATATAGGCCATGTATAGACTGCAGGTTATTTTGCATGATACTTGAGCAATTTGAAGTATCTCTCTCTTATTCCCATTCACACCACTGAACTCTAAGGTATCAATATTTTAGAAGATACTAAGCACAACAGTAACTTACAACAGGAACTGCTTTTCAAAATATTACATAAACACCTCAGAGGCTAGAGCACTCTTGGGAAATCAGCAATGTTTCAGTTCACATCAGCTGAACAAGGACAGAAATCCATGCCTCTGGCATACTGAGTATAACTGAAGTAGCAGGTAAGAAAAATCTCAACACTTAGAAATCCTCCCTCCCACTTAAATTCTTAAGAAAGCTGATGTTCAATGGGCAAGTTTCAGAAGAACATCTTTCAGTACACATAAGATCAGTTTACTCTAATCTAATCTACAGTTACTTAACTCTGCTTTAGTATCCTTAATTTTAAAAGTATTTATGACCATGCTTTATTTCTGTACCCAAGAGATATTTAAATAGCTATTCTGCAAAAAAAAGATGTTTAGAACTATTTAAAAACCCTTCATTTTATTACTAAACAGCTTTACAAGAATTTACAAAATTTACAAGAATTTATAAAGCATAAGGATAGAACTTAAAGCTCCTTTCTAAATGCACCCTAATTATTACACTCTGAAAATGAAATGTTCTATAGCATTTTACACATTTACTGAATTATTTCATATATCCCCAAGAGCCTTACATATTCCAGCTAAACCTTATTTCTTATAAATACTGTTAATGCTCTTCTTCCCACCAAAATATGCTGCATACAGTGTAATTACCTGGTAAATAAATACATGGAGTAGGCCATACTTGACATGCCTTGTCCATGTTGCACAATCTCATTCTCTTGATCCTCCCATTTCTCTGTCTCAGAATCCACATCAGATGTGAGCAGATGCAATTCTAATCCAAGTTTTGCAATTTTCGCCTGTTCCTGTAAGTGGTAACCATATTTATGGCACTTAATAAATATATCCTTCAGATGAGAAAAAACAGTTTTTTTTACTAAAATGATGGCATCTTACCTCAGTATCTAGTTTGACTGGCTTTAATGCTTTCAGATTTGCATTATGCTTCTGTTTCAAACAAAAAAAAATATTTTTAAATAAAACGAATTAGTAATAATTTTTCTAACAAATCATAAGAGATGGCTTTATACTCAGAAGCTGGTCTTGCAGGAGAATTCCAGTGGTTCAGACAAACTTGTCAGTAGAAGCTGAGGAACCCATGCTGATCTGGCTGCTCTCTTGAAATGGCACATGGAAACAAGGTCTGTGTCTACAGACACCCAAGCTTTCACAGAAAATACCTCTTCCACAGTTCTCAGATTTCAGTTCCTCATGCAGTACCATCTCTTTCCACTAACCTCTAAATCCTCAGTAATACTTAGGACTAAATAAACAGCCTTAATCAAGTACTACTGCATTGATTTTTTTTCCTATCAAAGATGATATTGATATAACAGGGACTTGGAAGCTGATTAAGCCAGTAGCAAGCTTATCCAGGATACAACCTATTTAAATGCTGGTGTGACAAGGTAGCACCTTATTCTGTATCAACAGAATACTGGACACACATCCTGACAATGTGCTATCTTTGTGGGTTTCCCTCTTTTATTTAAGTCATGAACTTTTCTTTAAGTCATCTGAAATACCAGCCTGGCTGCAAGGCAAATATTGGTTCTGATGAAATAATAATTAGTGGCAATGATGTGAGAGAAATATCTGATAAGGAAGAGCTTGACAACTGCATAACACAATAACACTTGATTTGTTTCAAAGCAATTTGCAAGTAGAGAAGAGTTCTTGGCTTTAACTTCATGTACTGGTGCTGTCACTGCTCAAAGACAGCAAAAAATAACAGACATGGGAGCCACAGAATCCATTTGGAAACTGCACTGGAGTGCAGAGGAATGGAATGTACAAAGTTGGTGTCATAACTTGAGAGAGTTGTGAACTACTGAAGGAGGCTGGATGATAACAGTGCAGGACTGAGATCCTTGCCTGACAATCTGAGAAGAATGGCTGTTCATTAGTGGGAGTACTTGGGCAATGAAATCAGCTCAGTAATGACCCCAGGGGGAAAAAAAAAAAAAAGCACTGTTCATTGTGAATACTATCAGAAATAAGCCCCAAGTGCAGCCTCCATCTCCCACTTCAAGATTCTGGGCAAAAATATAGTACTACTACTACTCTTGAAGTTCCTACTGCAATTTGCTGCTTAGTTTAGCTTTCATGCCTTTTCTATTTTCCCATTCCCAAATTTTTAAATATTCTCAATAATTTCTCTCAAACTATTTTCTCTAATCTTAATAATTAGACACTGTAATTTCTGCCTACGTATTAGAAATGCTGACCTTGCACAGAAGATTTAGCAAGAAGTGTAGGATCTGTCATTTAATTTTCATCAAACTGAATATTACATGCAATTCAAGAAATGCTGCTCTTAAGGCAATCTTAAAAGAAGAAAGGAACACAGAGTCAAGCTAGATTTGTATGTAAATGCAAATTTTGGGCCACAAGGTACGTCAAATATTTAAGTTGGGCATGGAGGGTATTCACATAAACCAGCACTGTAGCACATTTAAGTTTTTCTATCCACAAACAACTAAGGAAACTTTAGAGTGTTTGTCACATTTGTAGTCTTTTCCATTCTAGTGTTCACTCACACTATTTGAATAGGAGAATTGGTAAAAATCAGATATGCAGTCAAATAATATTTTTAAAGCAGAGTAACACCTAATATTACAGAAAAAATATACCTGTGCATTAAGCACTTACATGAATCATCACTACTGATCTGTCCTCAATTACAGCATTGTGTAGGATCATGGAATCATAGAATGCTTTGGGTTGGAAAGGACCTTAAAGATCATCTATTTCCTACCCCCCTGCACGGGCCAGGACATCTCCCACTAGACCAGGTTGCTCAAAGCCCCATCCAACCTGGCCTTGAATGGATACCAGTTATTACCAGCAAAGAGCAGAGTCACAACAAAACAAGTGTGGCAAAATATATGATTTAATTAGATTGATAGATACAGTGTGACTTCTGTGCAGGACAGTATGGGCCTTAGCTAGGCACTGCAGACTCCTGTGGTGACAATAGGGAGAGAAGAGGAAGTACCCAAGAGTCACAGCACTGGGAAGAGATGCGGTTCCAAAGGCTAATGCATCACTTAGGCAAAGAAATTACTCTGTGAACAAGCTCTATTGTCTTATGGATGTAATCTACATTTCCTGTCTACTTCCAAACTGCCCATTAAACATAAATTCCCCAAATCTATGCATCTTGCAAAATTCAAAAGAGGGCAGCAACCTTTCAAATGACAACAAGCAGATTTGTTTAAATCCTGGAAACTGAAAGATGTACTGAAAGTATTTTTAAAAGGCATATGAATCAGTAAGAGGGAATCTGATTTCACACATCTTAAATCTTGGCTGAAGTCCAGAAGCTATATAGTTTAGTCAGACTGGTGAAGGACAAAGATGCTATCTAAAGTCACTGAACTGATCTGTTTTCCATTCTCACTATTTAATTCACTCATGCTCACTCAGCCTAACACTGTATTCTATTTAAATCTGAAGATTAGATTTATAATGTTTGACCTTTTCACTTTCTCTTTTCATTAGGGGTCAGAAACAGCATATTGTGTTTGAAGTCACAGAACTGCACAACAGGAGACATGGAGTCGGGATCATTTCACACCCGAATTCCTCAACACTACAGCTTAAGGAAAGAAAACAAGGAGATAAAGAAACAAAATAGAGCTTACTGTACCATCTGAGAACATTCTTCCCCCTTTTTCCTGCCCATGAAAAGATTCAGTATGTAGCAAGTGAATCAAATGACTGACTACGGGATAATAACAAGGTTTCCCAACACAGAGATGTACTCAGAAACAATCCATTATCAATTACAATAGCTAAGGATTTTAATCACTTCACAACTAAACCTGAACATTTAGTGTAGGTTTTTCTTGCATTAAAAGCATTTAACATCAAAGAAAGAAACAAGAACCCATTATCTGAAGAGCCTACAACAGGCTAGAACATGTCCATTTGCTCCAAATAGGTCAATTCAGGCAACAACATTAAAAATATCAGACTATCAAGACTTTTTTTCCCAGCATGTTGCAGAGTTCTCTGTTTTAACAGTAACAATGTATTTTTTTATTATATAGAATTATAGCTGAATATGTATGTCATGTTAACAAACAGAAATGAAAGGTCACATATAATGACATATTTAATAAAGTTTGGTATTTTACATCAGCTATTGAGTCAAGAAGCATGTTACCAATAAAATGTCTTTATCAAGGTGTAACATAGAAAGATGTCAATTAGTTAACAGCAGATAAAAAGTAAATAAAGCAATCCCAAAACCAACTTACCCCTGGTCTGGGCAGTGATAGGTAGACACGCTTCTCTCCTATGAAGAACACACACATTTACACCAAAATTTGTATGCAGATTTTAATCAATGGGATCACATGCCTTACTTCATCCTTCCTCAAGTTGCATTGCTATACAAGCAAGTTACTTACCTGTAATTCCTCCTCTCTGGATATTGCAGAGCATTGCCTCTGCTTCCAGATAGCAGGGCCAAGACCTGCACTGTTCAGATTTTAGCTTTCAGCAGCTGGCAGCTAAGAATGCTCCTCTGAACAGTTTCCCTCAATAAAATTTCTAGCTCTCTGCATCCAATGCCCAAGCAAGTAAAGAAACTCACTCCAATGACGTAGTAGCTACTGCTACATACACACACCTTCTTGCAAAATACAGAATCCACCTAAGTTTTTTTGTTGTTGATTTTGGGTTTTTTTTGCATAGGTTGGATGGTATAAAATTGGGAGTTGGCAATGCCACTAGTGAGAAATACCTAGGGAGGTTTTCCTAAGTAATGCCAGTAAATCCTTCATGTTGTACTCTATTATACATATTCAATGTGCACTGCATTTTATAAAGAAAAAAAGTTCTATAGCATTTTACACACTTTATGAATTATTTCTTACATCCCCAAGAGCCTCAGATATTCCAAGTCTGAGCAAAATAAATGGGAAAAAAAATCCCTTTAAGTGCTACTTAAAACTGGGTAGGAAGAGTTTATCATCAAGAGGAAATAGTGCCTTAACTCATAGTCCCAAATTAGAGCTCCAGCAACCACAACACTTAACTATCTATAAAGACTTACATTTATTACAATAGACTCAGGAGAGGAAAGACTTCTAAAATACACAAAAAACTTGAGACAATGAAAAATATATTTTTCCTTAAGAAAAGAAGGTCTGCTATAATGGATATTGGTACCAGGTTTGCATAGAGATGATGCCTCTGGACAAAGGGCAGGCAACAACCCCCCCCTTACAGTTCCTATTCCCTCCTCTTATATCAACTCCTGGAGTAATTCCATTCTGAGTCCTCAAAAAACAGATCTCTTGGGCATTCGTAATTTTTTGAAAGTATGTTCTTGACATCACAGAATGATCATGAGCTCCATGTCCAGGCAACTGACTCCTAAAAACCAAAACTTCAGTAAGTTGACGAGTGTCCCTCAATGCTTTTGTGAATACAAAAAATGGAATTCTTCCTTTCTAAAAATCATCTCTTCCTTGCCATACCCAGTTTTGCAAAAGACTCAATGAGTAATCAGGGCACACACTGCCTAACTATTTCTTTCAGAATACAGAGCTATTCAGATACCAATTGCCCAAACATGCATCCAAGCAGGATTTCTCACTGCAGACTGACATAAATTATGAGAAGTGATTTACAACATCAGTCGTATCAAAAACAGCAGCTAAAGGGCATGTAAGAAAGCACGTATGACATACCAAGAACAAAAGCTAACTTGTCAATTTAAAATGCTGAAACATAAAAGATCTCCTTTGCACTATGTAAAACTCTGTTGTACTGTGTTAAAAAAATATGTTCAAACACATAAAGCTTTGACATAACAAATGAAATACAAACACATACTGAAAGGATATACTACCTGCACACACAGCATGGGCTTTCAGAATTATGGAAACCAAATGGGAAGAGGTGATTAACAGAAATAAAAAAAATAACTGGTTTTGCACTTCAAGCAATTCTCTTTACTCAGCTTTGCAAGGTTTAGCTGTTCACCAAATTAAAAAAGATGAGGAATCTATTTATTTCTTGGCACACTTAAACAGGAAAAAACAAACAAACAAAACCAAAAAAACCCGAAGCAAAACAAAAAACAACCCCAGAAACCACACTCACAACCCACCTGTACCCACAGATATCAGACCTTTCAAAAGCGCAGATCAGCTCGAGCTGGAGATAATCCTACTTCATCAAAAAAATACTTCATTACATCAGTATAATCACAGAATTTTTATTTTATTCCATTAAATGAATTCTCATGTGTCCTGGTTTGGGCCAGGATAAGGATGATTTTCTGGTTTGTACTTTTGCTTTCAGCTAAGTCTCTTGTAAGTAGTTGCACTTGCTGGAATTACCAGCAAGTTTCTCAGACAATGTCTGCTTCTAGGACTGATAACACTCGATGTTTATAGTTACAGCCAGAGACTGGTGTGCAGAGCCAAGGACACTGCTCAGCTCTGAGGAACATTTTGCCTTCCAGAAGGAGTAAGGAGGTCCCACCTGAAACCCTCCTTTGGGGAGGACCGGACAAGATAGATGCCAGAATTGACCAAAGAGAGTATTCCATCCCATACACGTCATACTCAGTATAAATTTGAGGGATCACAAGGGTCAAAACCCTTTTCCTGCTCCTCCTGCCCTTCCTGTTTCCCTTCCTTGCCTGTTCCCTGTTTTGCTTCGGCATCCTGGGAGGATTCCATCCATTCCTCTGCCTGTGGTCCTGATCCGTGCCAGCCTGAATCTGTGTGTTCCTGCCTCCAGCTCCCAACTGCTGCTGACTTCAGGATTCCAGCCTGGACTTTCCCAGGGCTGCCCTGCAGCCTCGGTGGTGACGTGAGAGTTATTGGGGGGGGGAAGGGGAAGGAACGTGGTATCAATTTTCCTGTATATTTGTATATATTTAGTAATATTTCCTATTTATCATTACTGTTTCATTAAATTTGTGTAGTTTAGTTTCCAACCCGTAAGTCTCTCTCCCTTATTCTCTCTCCTTCCTTTATCAGGGAGGAGAGGGGGATTAATAGAGAGCATCTGGCATTCGGTTTAATTGCCAGGCCAGTGTTAAACCGTGACATCATGTATTTTTCAAGTATTTAATTTCTTTAATTATGTCAGATCTTGACTAAAATGGCAGAAGGCTTTTTGCCATATTATGGTACTTTTATGTATTCCAGTCTGCCTTTGCTTTTCCACATGTGTTTTCTCTGTTCCTACTTTTTAACTGAAAATTAATTTTTATTAGTTCATCCTCTTTGTCTTCCAGTTTTCTGCTTTCTAGTAGTTCCATTTACACTTTTCCCTCCCGAATGAGTCTGTTTCAACCTAAATTTTGCTTTTGCTCTCACTTCTTATCCAAGAGCCACTAGAATGTCTGCATCCTTGCTTCCATCCTTCTTTCTAGACCTCTAATTTATAAACTCTGAAATTCTAATCTGTAATCCCTATTCATTAACCGAGATGAAGGACCTAATGAAAGAACCTCAAAGTATCTAACATAAACCAGTCTTTCTCAGCTCTCTGCACAGCTGATACACCAACATGATGCCTCCACACCAATGAATTAAGTCTTTCAGGATTAAGCAAAACAGGTCCAAGTCTATCTCACTGCACAGTTCTGGAAAGCACAGAGACATTTGCAAAATATGTGTGAGGGTTGTTGGGCTGTGGTGTGACTGCCAATCTACCCCACCCCTATGCACCCCTCTTCCCAAGACAAGACCACTTCAATTTGGCATAACCTAATGCAATTACATTAAAATGTTATTTGCAAGATAAACTTCTCTCTCTGCCCATGTGAATTTTGAGCCTCTACTATTAACGAATACCTAATTTGCTGAAAGAAACACTGGATAAGGAGTTACACAACTGCTTGTAAAAATAAGGAAATGAGTATAAACAATGTCAATCAGTGTAATCAGAAAAGTACATCTTTTATTTCATGTGTCCAGCACATTTCATCACCATTCAGTATTTGCCTCTTAAGCTGTATTCTGAACTCTCTAACACAGCCTAACATTTAAATTGATAGTACAAAAATTCAAGTTTTTAAACTGAGGGAAAAAAAAATACCTTAGTACTGTAATTCTATCTTTTAGTACACAATCACGTTTCTACTAGTAATAAAGCACTTGTTACGTTAAGAGTGTGTAAAATAAAGACACTTTTACCAACCTCAACATTAAGACAAGTATCATGAGTTACAAGAAGAATAAAATCAGTCAGTCATGTTTTCTTAGAGAAAAAGCTGTTTAAAGTGGCAATTTAACCTTAGAATATTTTCTGGAAGCAAAAAGGTAGGGATATTTGGGTGGTTTGTTTTTTTTTCTTTTTTTTTTTTTTTTTCCTTGACAAGAGTCACTCTCAAGTCCAACAAGAAAAAACAAGCAAACAAAAAAAAAAACTAGCCCATAATACAGAGGGAAAACTTTGTAGAAGATGGGTGAATATAGGAAACAAACTTACTTTTAAGGAGATAACAGAATGTTAATATGGAACAATCCAGATTCAGAGAGAAATCCCTTATTAGGCTGGGCCACAAAGCAATGGAGACATGATTCCTGAAGCATTGTTTTGGCAATACAAGACCTAATGCACCCAAGGCCATATGAAGAACAAAAGCTATGCTTACTGTCTTACCAATGGTGGTATCAAAAAACTTTATGCTGAAAGAACAACTGAGGAAATGAAAGAGACAAACAAGAACACTCATCTGTCTATGCCAAGCAGAAGATAGTCTTCCCTGCTCATGCTATAGCCTCCAACACACTCAGCAACACCTGTCCTTTATTTTCTCTTCTCTCTCCTTCAAGCAATAACATTGGGCTGCCTTGTGAAATGATGCCCTAAAGAAATCTGAAAGTACCACTTGAAGAAGAAGTCTGTTATCTGCTGTCAACAGCCACAAGAGAAGAGCTACAGGAGAGGCTGGGAACCTGCCACAACACTTCAAGAACTATTTGTTTGGAGAGCCAAGGATATGCTTTTCTATGGCTGAATTTTTATATATATTTATAATTATATTTACACATTTATATAAAATAATACCTGTTGCACATTATATTAATATATTACAACATATAATATGTAACTTATATGATACAATAGGTATTATTTATATATTTGCATACACACACGCAAACACAAATATATAAAAAGGCTATCACTCAACCCTGCTAGACCATAGTGTGAATATGAAAAAAATCAGGTAACTGCATGATCAGCCCTGCCAATTCCACAGTTATTGTAACACATTATTATTAGAGTAATGCCATGATTTAAGTTGAGTTATATAAAATGTAATACTATGTCTAAATAAAGAGTGTATGTCTTTGGCTCCCAAAACAAATTTAAAACCCACTAAAATTTAGAAGGCTCACAAACAGGACCTCTGATTGCTACACATCTTCATATGGCACTCCAGACCAAGGCAGAAGGTAACAATCATGCATTTCTCAAATGTCTCAAACTCCCAGTAAGCTGCACTACACACAATTATTTTAAAACCGCTCAGAATTTCAAGATGTGTTCCTTTTACAAGTCTTCAGGCTCAGACACACATTCATCTAGCAACCAGAAACAACCATGTATTACTGCCCTGTGGCTGTCTGTTTACTGTCCTGACAACAAAGCTGGCAGGAAAGAACTGCTGACACAAGAACCTGCTGAAGTACACAAAGTTAAAACTGACAAACCCTAAAAATTAAAAAGGTTTCATGTTAATAGCAAGATGAAGTACTGCAACATTGATAAAGTGTCATCTAACCTGAAAAAGGATTTACTTTTTCTGTATCTTAGATACAAAAAATGAAGTCCCTGTATTTGCCTAATCTTAACTTTTAAACCTGAGTGATCTTCTTAAAAATACAAGATATTCATTATTTATTATACATTACATTCTATCTGTATGCAATTACACCTTAAAGACTAAAACAAACATATAGCCACAGAAAGTACGACAGGCTACACTAAAGACATCATCTGGAAAAAAAAACTAAATTAGATAAAAATGGAAAACAAAGCAGCTTCCATTTTTAAGGTAAATTACCCTATGCTAAAAATAAACACATTCTTTTTTCTTAAGATACCAATGTTTTCTTCTACATGTTGTACAAATACCAATAAACTTACCAACCAGAGAAAATATCCCAAGATTGTGCAGAGTCGTCAGAGATTCCATCCAGGAGAAAGGACAGCAGTTTAAAAATCAAATAACTACATTCACTACATTATGAAGTGAATAGAAGACAAACTAATAGTATAGAAAATACATGTATGTATATATTTTCCAGAAATATAGGAAATTAAACATGCCATACAATTCAAGTTATAAGTTGTCATGAACTGAGGTGAAAGCCCTATAACCCTAATATTTGGACACGGCTGGCAAAGAGCTGTGTGAAAAACTTTTGTATCCTTTGAATCCTTTGAAACCTTTTGTATCTCTTGTTCCATTTGATTTTGTTGGAATACCTAATATATAATACATACCTAATGTTACACAAATAAGGCCTTTAAATTTTTGGCTGTTTTTCTTAAAAAAAAAAATAAATCCATTAAGCACCCTAAATTGACTTCTGTACAAAAGCAGTGTATGTGCATAATGCCACATAGGCTCCACATTGCCATATAGGATGTGGGACTGTTTATTGCACTCTTAAGAAAACGGTATCACACTTAAAATTCTTAGACTATATGATTTAGAAACTTCATTTTTCTATTTGTACATAGCATTCTTACCTCTTCTTCCTTCAAACACATCATTGATTTCTCTTAACAACAAAGACATGTCACTCAGTTGAGATTCCCAAGCCTCACAAAACACCTCAAGATTTTCTTTTGCAATCTTGCTAGATGGATGTAATGCCAGTGTTTCGGCAGCGGAAATTATCTGGAGAGAGAACAAAAGAAGTTCTTTTGTAAGTCCCAATAAATAGCATTGCACAGGAATTCACAAATGCCATGGCAGGCAAATCACAAAATTACAGGGCTACTAATGTGTCTGTCGTGTATTCATCTGATATTTGCAGGCCCATGCATTCTTTTTTACCACTGCCTAACATTAAAGTGTAACTCTTTCTTAAAGCTGCCTGAATAGTTCAACATTAGGTCTCAAAAAAATTCATACAAGGAAATTTTATTTCTCTTCAGAAAAAGTGGCCAGATAAAAACTATGCATACCTGAGGGCCAGTGACCTGAAAAGTATCTTCTGCATGTATGCAAGTTATCTCGAGGGGCTCAGTTCCAGAAACATGTCTCAGCAAGCGACACATCTAAATATTTCCCAAAAAGATGCTTTCATTAGTAGTGAGAAAAGGTGCACATGCACAAACACATGCATACACACACCCAAACACAAAGTTATCAAGTGCTTCTCAGGAAGCATCTACAATAAAACAGGAATATATCCTGACTTGGAATGTGTAGAAAATCACCAGGAGAAAGAAAAGGGCAATGATTTCATGTATTTATGACTGAATAAGACTGAAAGTAATCAGAAACCTATGGTACTAGGGAAAATAGTAGTATCAATGGCTTCAACAAAACTGTTTTATTCAGCAGTTGACAGCCATGTGGAAAATTCAGGCTGTCATCATCCAGGGGACTTGAATTATCTCTGAATAAATCAGCAAAGTAATTTAGGGAATACCGTTTCCTTTAACAGTAAGCAAAATGTAGGGTTTTTTTTTGGGGGGATGTTGTTTTTGTTGTTGTTTTGATTTTTTTAATTATTATAAGCCTAAAAGTGAACTTTGGGATGAGAAGGAACACCAAAGTTTTTTTCAGATCAAAAGGAGAATTTATAAGACTGAGACAGGACACAGGAAACTAACTGCACTCTCCATCACCAGAAATGCTCTAAGGCCTCACATACAAACATTATTTAGTCTCAGAAAAGGGGACATTAAAGAAAATCAAAAAGCCCCAGAACTGATTTGCCAGTTGTGGAAGTTCAAGAGTGTTGCTTTTGTATATTCATACTTTCAAGATGAATCCTCAAGCCCCATATGACACCAGAATTTTTTAGAAAGGAAGTAGCCTCTTAGTTGCCTCTCATAAATAGTGTCTGGCATCACCATGCTGCAAAGATAGGTAATCTTGATCCTCATATCTGCTACTGGTGCAATTACTTCTTTTCCATCATAAAACCACAACATGTGACAGATTATAGAACTGAAGCAAAACCACATATGCACACTGTCTTGAATAACTCTTTAAAAAAATAAAATACATTTTTTCCCAATGTATGCCTGAAAACCTAAGAAAGGAATTGAAAAGTTCCATTTGAGAAGATACCATAATTTGTGCTCTGTAAGGTTTATCTCACACAAACTTTATAAATGCTAAAACCATGGGTAAGACCGTACATCCTTGCTAGAACAGATGTATGCCACACTGCCTCCTCTGGCTGAGGCTATGCACCAAGAACAATAGAAAATTCTACACTACACTGGGAAAATAAACTAAACATTACACAAACCCAAAGCCTTCCTAAATAATAGATTAAGACAAATCTGGCCACCCATTTTCCAAGTGCCTTTCAACATGAAAACAGTCATACGCTCACCTCAACAAGTTGCTCTTTCTGCTCTGATAGCTTGCAAGTATATTCTGCCACAGCTTCAAGATTTCCCTCTATTCCTGTGATTTTTAATGCTTTGAGAACCATATGATCAGTTTGGTATTTTAGCAGATCTGATGCCAAAGATGTTGCTGCACTGTGGACCTTGAACAGCATGGAAAGGAGAGTTAAAAAAAACTGCATCCAATACCAAATAAAATAAATTTACAACTGTTCCAAATGGAATAAACTTAAGATTGATTTTTCCAATAAGTAAAAAATTTACTGCCATGAAAGCTCATAACCATGCAAACCTGCATATTATCTGAGGCGTTAATTCTTCAATTACTATTCAAAAGTAATAAGATATCTACCGTACTCCAAAAAAAAAAACCAACAAAAACCAACAACAAAACCAAAAACAAAACCCAGATATAATCATATGAGAGAATAGGGAGAAAAACAAAAGAGCAGCTGGTAAAATCAGGACATGAAGTTACCACATTGCTGCTTTCTGATAATGCTACAGCTGGGAAAGAAAAAGGCACATGAATTTGTGAGGCATCAAGTTCAACATAAGCATGGCACAATGGCCACTCTGTTTCATGAACACAATGAACTGAGTGAATCAGACTAAAGCCACAAAGCATCTGAGTTTATTAATATATTAGACACTAAGTTCCTATGAATATATTGATTTATAGGCAATGCATAAAAACAAAACAAAAAACCCGAATATAATCAGCTTGTGATATGGCCTTAGAAAAGTAAGAAACTTCTTTTCTGCAAGGAGATTGAATCCTGAGATGGGTCTTGGAGAAGACACTGCTCCCAATAAGCAAGGAGAAACTTCCCCTTGCTCAGAACCACAGAGCTGCTGGCATTGTGCAGCGACTCTGCCTGACAACAGCTACCAGCAACAGCTGCTGCTAGTTCCAGTGATTAGTCATAGCGGGTTGCTTTGTGCCTTATCATCAGTCCCATTTTAAAAACATCGGGCAGAACAAAATAGCAACCCCTTCAGAAACAGCAGAACATTGCTAGGCTCCTAAGACTCATAATGAGTCTTGTAATATTACACTCACTTTGCTGTACTGCACTGAATACACAACCAACTTGGCTGTTAAAGAAGAAAGCTATTTTTCAAGCTCTTACAAATGGAATAAACTTGAGATTGTGATGTTGGTGGGCCTTGACTCTGTAGAGAACATTTACTAGAATGATATGTTGGGATTTTTATTCCACTGGATTCTACCTATTTTTACACCCATCTTCAGCAGTACTTCCCCTGTAGCCCAGAATTAAAGGGTTTTTTTGTTTGTTGGCTTTTGTTTTTATTGCATGCAAGAAATCTGAATTGTTGCCTCAAAACCTCTGTGAATATTTTTTAAAAGAATGAAAAAAGGTATGACAACCTGTTATAAACTATTTATACAGCTCTGCTCACATGTCATTACAAATTAAAACAAACCACTAATCTCAGAAATTAAGTCAGCTCTGAAGAAAGTGTATCTACAAGGCTACTAATAGAGTAGGAACTGGCAATTCTCATTTATATAAAGGCTACATAGAGATTATCTTTTCATTGCGAGATTGTTCTCATCTTGTTTTAAAAAAGGAATTTACTATTTAATGTTGTCTCGGATCATTAGCAGGAAAATAATCTCAAGGAAGGAAGATACCTTTTGTTTCTTCCATAAAGTGACAGACATGGGAAAGAACCGCTTTTAAAAAGGTTGTCAGAGTTCTGACCACCCAGGCTCTCAAAAACATCCTAATTAGTCACAACACTTAAAATTTCCTTAGTAAAGATTGTGACTGCTGAATGATAGCACCTGAAGTCAGACTGACAGGACAGTCCTCCTCTGCCATGTACAGAAACAGGGCTACTCTGGAAGAAATCCAATTACTACAGCGAGAACAACGAAAATAATATAATACTCTAAATTCTATGAGTAGCATGAGCCATGCACATTCTAAAAAGGCTTTAGTAAGAAAGCTTTAATACTCCACAGGTCACAAAAGCAAATCATACACAATTTAGAATTTGCTAGCTTAGAAATCCAAACCCACTCAGTTTGTTCCACAATTTCTAAATCAGCATGCTACATTTCCATCTGCGTTGCTTTTAATATGGAGCTACATCACAGGGCACAGGTAACCCATTATTTTGTATTTTATGTCCCCTCAGTTAGCTGGTTTACAGATGGTACTTTGCTATTATTTTCACCATACAGAAGTAATTAACCTAAGTCTGGTAAATATGTAGTCTTTGTTGCATGACATTTTCATAAGTAGAAAACTGTGGGCAGGACAATATAGTAAGATTTACATTATAGATCTGCAAGAAAATACAACATTTCTTCCACATACTATATTCCTGCCACCTTTGGCTTTATGATCTGTGCAGTAACACAGCTGCATACTATTTGACTGGGAACACTTTCTCCTCATTCAGCAGATAGTAGCAATGTTACTTAAAAAGGATTGAGTAACCATTTGAATCTTAAAATTGAAGCAGCTGAATGTCACCCTGGAAAAGGTCTGCTCTTGTTCATTGTTATTTAGTAAGTCAAAGATAAAACTATCAAGCTAAACTGTAAAAATTATGTATCCTCCACTTTCTGGGGACCAACACACTGCCTGAGAGCAGAAGCCCAAAGCACTTCACTGCTTCTGAAACAGATTCAAAGCACAAAACCTTCAGGACAGCTGCAGGAATTGTAAGTTGTTCGTTTTGCATCTATTTAAAAATACACAGCATGATTTTTTTTGAGCACTTGAGGTTTTCCAACTAGAGCAGCTGAGAGCTCAGACTGAGGAAGTTCATCATACTTCTTAACATCTTTGCACAGCTCTGCAGCCTAATATAGAAACTCACTGTCCTTAGTCTTCATTTTCTGATCTGTTTAAAGGAACAGCAATATGAAGCAGTTGAAAAGGTATCTGAACAATCTGCAAATATTGAGAGGGGCCAGAAACCAGTAATTCTGTATTTGGCCCAGATCTGTGAAACAGACAAGACATCAACGGTATCTATTAAAAAGGGGCAGAACAGAGGGTCCTGATCAGCATGTAAAGTCCATTCCATGTACCAAATGATGCAACTATCTTCTGTATGTGTAAGATGACACCAGCACGTTTGCATTTAGGAAAAGAATGTTTTACAAACATGTACACTGCCACCAAATGTATAGAAAAGTACCTGATCATAAGGCACTATCATAACTTATTTCTGCTATACAAATCAATAGGTTAAGTGTAAACAATTAGCATATATAATTTCTTAGTTTAGGCATACATTAACAAGTGTTTAAAACAGTGATGTATGCATCCCCAAGGAAAATTTAGCCTGAACATTTAAAGTAATGATTATACACAGAGCACATTATTTCTTAACACTTTTTAAAATTTTTTGTTGTTGTTGTATAAGTTAGCCTACAGACTTCTGACCCAACAGACTTCTAATCAGTTCTAAGCAAGGACTTAGCATGGGGTCATTAAGCAATGACCACATATTAGCTCCCTAATGTAATTCTTATTTAGCTATCTTTACCTATAAACAGATACTATGCTTTCTGCCTACAAGATCCTATTTTACGACTCCACATACAGCAAGATAAGACATTCAAGCTTTTATTCACTTTATGCTTGCTTAAACTACACTTACCTCTCTTTTAAGTTCATTCATGCACTGGCATGTTTTTAATATGGCTACTTCCAAGTCTTCCATGAGATCCTTTGTCTTCTGGTTTTGCTACAAGCCAAAGAAAGCAACATTACACAAAAACGCTGCAAATCCCACCTTCGTATCATGTGTCATTACTTCAAGTTGCTCTAGAGGTAGTCTCTTCTTTCTAAAGGTAGTATTTTCATTTGCAAATCCTGGGTATTTTTACTTGAAAAAGTATTGTATAGAAACATTTATGACCAAATCAAATCTAAAAATAATAGTGCTGCAAGCTAATTGACTGTTTCTGCTCAAAGACAACTTATTCCTGAACATCACTAAGCTTTTTTTTCAACAAAAGGGTTTACTTAGGCTTTACAACTTCCAAAAATCTTCTGTCTAAACATCCAAAGGTAGAATACTAGTTTAAGGCATTTTTTTTTCCTTAAATATAAACAACCTTTTAAAATAAAGCTGTACCTAAACATACCAGAAGTACAGTAGCTACTAACATTTTGTTGAGGTAGCTTCAAGACAGAGCTCCCACTTCTGCAAACAGCCCTTGTCTGTGAACGCCCCAGGTCATAAGACATACATGAGGGAAAGAGTCAAGTAGCACTGATTTTGTGTTCTCCTCCAAAATATATTGGAAGCAATTATCCTAGCTTTAGTCTCTCAAGAGTCTAAATTAACACCCATTTTATTTAAACAAAACAACATCCAAGGCAGTATGATCACTTTTTCAAGTATTCTTATCTATGTCTGAAAATTATCTGTCCCTCAAATTTAATTCTTTCCTTTAAGTAATTTGTGCGGAAATGTAAAATTGCAAAATCATTTATACCACAAGAAACAATGTTTTACACTGTCCTTTTTATTGCTTTTAATTATTTAATGTGAACAGTTTTGCTTCTTCCATGTGCAACTTTTTTTGGTTGGTTGGTTGGTTTGGTTTTTGTTTGCTTTTTTTAAAAGTGAAATAATTGTCTAGCTAAAATAAGGTTACAGGAAAACCCAAAATGGGGACAGTCGCTTGCAATCTTATGAGCTCAAACATGGACAAGAAGGATTTCAGAAATATTGAAAACTTAAAAAACAGCATTAGACTATCTGTTGTATTGTTTTCATTAACATACAATAATACAAACAAGAGCAGATGAGTGATGTCAGTCTAATTTAGACTTGACCTAAGTTACAGGACTCCTATTTTTAAAATAACAGTCTTCATTGAAGACACAGTTACTCTGCTTGCTAAAGTGAAGTACAGTGAGTAAGTAACTGGTCAGTCCAAGAGCTCTACATATCCCCTAGCTCATGCATTCCCTAAGCATGACAACATTTTTTTTTTTTAATCTATAATCCCACACATTAAGTCCCTTAGGAAATATTCACTGCACAATGAAGCTGCTGAGCTGAAACTCAAAAGCCACCTCAGTAAGCTGGTGCTGTTTTATCATCTTTCTTGATCTTCAGCCACAGCTAGGCTGGGTTATTTATTAATGAAGATACTTAATGCATAAGCCCATATGTGCACACCCAAGTATTTTCACAGCTCATATATATGCATAGGCTTCTACTAGTCTCTCATTCCTATCACTTGAAATGCAGCATGTAAATTTTCTAGAGGTGATCAGTTTCTACCAGTAACAGAGCTTAGAAATACTCAAGTGTATTGGTTTTGGCTGGAATAGAATTATTCTTCTTCACAGTATCTAGTAGGAGTTTGTTTTGAATTTGTGATAAAAACTGTTAATATGGGGATGTGCTAGCTACTGCTGAGCAGTGCTTTCACAGCTGCCAACCAGGGCTAACCAGCAAGCCAAAACCATTTTACTTTCTTATCTCTGTGGCATTCCATGCAATTAATAATCCATGTGTGACTTCTTTGAATTAACAAGTCTATTATTAGTAAGATTTACATGTTCTTCAATCTGCACTACATTAAGAACACCTGACTACAGCATCTGATTCAAGGAGAAAAAAAGGGACAGACACGCTTTCACATTAAGTATCCTATAGTAGTACACATCTGCCATATTTCATCATGTTGATAAGAATTTGTGTTATACGTTTCCCCAGGAACAAGACTGAAAGCAAGTGCATTCTCCATCTCTGTTTTTCCTCCTCCTTTTGCATGTATTTTCTATCATCTTCAAGGAACAAGGTAAGACAAATGAGAGAGGGAGGCTTAATGTGCTACTTCTCTGAAAAAGAAAATTACCATCATTGAAATTGTGTGTAAAGGACAAGCCAAAAATTCTCTTTAAGGCTTGTTGTCTCCTTCCTCTCTCTCCTCTATATACAAGACTAAAAACACAATTTCTTTTTACAGTTTTCCCTTTTCAATAGTTTTTAAGAACTTGCAGTATTCTGTTGAAAACAAGAAACAGAAACTGTGGTCACTTCCTTGAGATCAAGACAAATTAAATCTCTGATCTATTCAACCAAAAGACCTAACTGTTTAAGACTGTGCAATAACACTTAGATTTGTCTTATTGCTTCCAGCTACAGCTTTATCAAATGCCACTAGTAGCCTAATTTAGCCAAAGAATCAATGAAGAAATATTGCTAGGGCAAGGGGAAGATAGAAAATACTGCAGATGCAGAAGCACAGAACAAACCCTGGCTTCCTTGATCAGCTCTCACTGTGAGGAATATACAGTTCTCTCTTCCTAGACCAGAAGAAACACTGCATTACAAATTTCTTTCCAAAGTAGAGGTGAAAAGATTTACTTTGCTAAAAAGCTCTTACAGCTTGCATCCACACTGAAACCAGCTGTTCTAGTTCCATTTTAGCCTGTTTAGACAGCTCCAAAATGTGTTCTCTGTGCTCATGACTGGTATAGGCTGAGTCTGTGAAGTCCTCCGTATGTTCCAGGATAACTTCCAGCATTGTTGAAAGATTCTCTTTTGAGAGAAAATAAAGATTCTCACGAAGACCCTCCACCTTATTCTGAAAAAGAAACATAGAGATTTCCTTGAGAATTTATCTGGTTTTTCAGTTGTGATGCAAAGCAGATGCATCATTTTACAGTTTATTTTTGTCCTCAGTGCTTTTTTTTAATTAATTGCTTGCTTTCAAAGTAACCCAACATTTCGCTAGTGTCCATACATCTGGATAGTTTAGGCTTAGGAATTATTTTTGTAATGTAATAATGCCATCAGCAAAGTACTTGCCACTCATCAGAAGTAACAGCCAATACATTACTGTTCTCCCATTATCAATAAAAGGGTTTTAAGTTTAGTTAAAGTTTCAGAAATTAATTTTGTATTCAAAAGTTTTTCAACATCCATATCACCTTGAGTATTTTTCTAAAAATTTACATGATATAACTTGAGGCACTTTGCAAAAAATTCCAACAAATTTTAAGGGGGATGTTAAACAAATAGAAATCAGAATCACCTTTTGTCAGATTCTTTTATGTTTTGAGAGAGCTATTTCAGTTACACTACTTGGAAGATGCAGCTCCACCATTTGGAATTTAATTTTTTTCTATTTTAAAAATTTTAATTCTAGTTTTGAGGTAACTTATTAGGCTGTAAGAAAACAATACCATTTCTATTCTTACCTTGAATTCTTTAATGCCGGAATATATGCTGATGGGTGCCATTTCATTTTCTCCATTTGGTCTAGAATCAGTTACAATTTCTATTACCTGTTCCAAAGCTAATCTCATCCGATGAAAAACTCCATCTTTGTTTATACGAGCAGATTCACAGTCTGGATGCCTCAGACAAGTCTTTTAAAGAAAGCAAAGCAAGTATTATGAAGGAGTGCACATGCAGTAGACCAAAATAAACACTGCCTGCTAAGGCAAGTCTATACAATGCATTAGAATACAATAAATTCTTTCTGTTAAACTGCTATTGTGTTAAGTAGAACTCATAGCATTATTCAGAATACAAGGATTTTCCACTACTTATTCTTTACTCATAGAATTGTTTAGGCTGGAAGGGACCTTAAAGACCATCTAGTTCCACCCCCCATGCATGGGCAGAGACACCCACCGCTAGATCAGGTTGCTCAAGGCCCCATCCAACCTGGCCTTGAACACTTCCAGGGAGGGGGCAGCCACAGCTTCCTTGGGCAACCTGTGACAGTGTCCAACACCCTCAAATTAAATAATTTCTTCCTGATGTCTAATCTAGATCACCCCTCTTCAACTTGGAAGAGTCATGTACTCTTTATCATGCAGTTTAAAGTAGGGCTGAGAATGAAAAGTTAGCTATCCTGCCAGATGACATACTCCATGGTTTATCCAAGCTGTGTAAGGGTGTGTATACTCGCCTTTGAAGCAGTCAGGAGCATCATGGTGCACTTCTCAAGAACAGCTCTAGATGCTGCCATTCGAGCCTTTTTCTTCTCGTCCTTCAAATCCTAAACATCAAAAGAAAATATGACCTGAATATGACACAGTAGATAAAATGTTAACTGCCTGTGAGACTAGAAAAGGTAACAGTCTTGCAGACAGATGGGTTGTGAGAAAACTTCATGTCTGACAACTGCTATTTTCAGACAAAGTCGTGATCTAGAACTTTATTTCAGACAGATTTTAATGAATGCACTTATTCTGGGCTCTCTTCAAAGACAGATCTCAGCAATATGGAGCATGTTACGTACACTGTCATTAGTTCTGCTAGTTTTGTAATACAGCATTGTTCATAAAACAGGAAAACGAGGGTAAAAAATATACCTGATTAATAAAATTGTCTGAAATGCGGGAGCAGGGTAAGGCAGAGACATAAACCAACAAATTTTCACTGTACTGTAATGAAGGAAACGTACAATAAGTATTTTGCCTACTTGAGTGTTTTATTTTCTACATACCAGTACTGTAGAAAGTTGTAACAGGCTAAAAAAATTAGAAAGGCCTTGTGGAAAGGCCTGCAGAAAGGCCTTGAGTAGAGAAACTTTTCCATAACTCTCCAGAGAGGATATATGTGCCAAATTAAACCACACTCCCAGCAAAGTTCATCAAAAGGGAGAGGTAGAGTCTAAATTGGAATTGGAGCAGGAGGGAGAGAAGAGGCCAAGACATGAATGCCTTAACATGTATGAGGGGCTGACAAGAGGAAGAACTTGCAAAGCTACAACTACAATCTTCTCAGTGGTAGCAAAGATAGCTGAGAGCTATCTGAGTGCTAAAAAGGCAACTGAATGGGGCAAGCTGAAAAGGGAACAGTTTACAGGATGGAATTAGTCCTAATTTACCCTAAATTAGCAAAAATGCCTCAGGTATATCACAATAGCAGTCTGTTTTGACATTTTTATAAAAGTCTTGCTCAGCAACTACAGAAAATCCTTAAGAACAAAATCCCATTTAAAGTTAAAAAAAAAAAAACACCTAAATTTCTGTAATTCTGACAATGCATCTGGTAAACATGATTCAAACTCAAGGGTTTCTTGCAATACTTACAATAATTATACTAAGGAAAAACACTTTGAGGGATGTTTCCTCCCAATAAAACTAACAATGCCACACAGCAGCCTACAGACTGTAAAGTCAGCGTATCAAGAAAGTTATGATACAATTTAGAAGGTAATGAATAAACACTCTTTCCAAGAATCAAGTAGGTAAGCAAAGGAGGGACAAAGACCCTCCATCGAATCTGAAAACCAGAAATCATTGAGAATAATATCATTTGCTAGTAATGCAAGGAAGTTTTTCACAAGGAAGAACTGCTATATGCATTTCAGGGAAAAGGAGTTCATTTCCCAGCAAGTATTTCCTTGAATTATATGTAGCTTTTCCAGAACTAATTCTTTGATACTGAGAAGATACTTTGCAGACTTGGAACAAATCATTTGTTCCAAGCAGCAGGGTATGCTTTTATTAGCAGAAGTCTCCCATCTTTTACCTGAAGGATGCTCCAGCATATCACAAGAAACTACTGCATGAAGATGGCCAAATGTTTATAGAAACTGAATTCTTAACTTTGCTGGATACTGGTGAGTCTATTATCTGTATCAGACCCTGACCCATTTCTGAATGGAAAATTTTATTACCAAGGAGCAGCAACTAACAGTCTCTGCAGAAGTCTTAAGCCTCAGCAAACCTTGTATATACATGAAAGTAGCAGCAGAATCTTCCTGCATTAAGAAAGGCTTTGAAAGAGTAGTTGCATGCGAGACAAAAAAAACTAACTCCAACATAAGGAGGTTTTGACCTAAGCCTAGAAAACTTTCCAAAATAAAAATTTTTGAAAAACCACAAAAACCCCCAAAAAAGATAGTGCTCTATTAGGATCTAAAGAAGTAATGTTTGGAGTTTTCTAAAATAATTACTCTGCTTTCTAATCTCTTCACTTAAGTGCAAACACCAAATGCTTCTGTCAAGTAACAATGGACACATTTTCTACCAGAGGTATAAGCCAGGAAAGTTAGAGCCAAAAGACAGCAACTGAAGCCAAAGAGCATCTCAACACACACCCAGGCTTCTGGGAGATAATGCAGCTCAAACACTGCAGTGACATTTCTCAGGCTCAGCTTTAAAATCAAAAAGATATTCTTTGAGTGGAGCGAGGAAAAATTACACTTCAGAGACAGAACACCAGCAATCATTTTGTTTTGTAGTGGTTAATCGTCCCAGAACCACCCAAATTTCCCAATGAATCAGATGAAAATTACACCTTATATCTCTCACAGCTTTTTATTAATACTCACATTTTGCCGATCTCCAGTTAAATGGGCAAACTCTACCATTTCATTTCCAAACTGGCTAAATATTTGTACAAACTCCTGGAAACTACTGACTTTTTCTAGTTGTTCCATTGTTGCAAGAACCTGGAAGATACAGAGAAATACTGCATATTACCAAGATCCTAAACAGCAAATATTAGTACTAAGCTGGGAATATTATTATTTTCAGACACTTGTAAATTGTCTCACTTTCCTCACTATTTCTGCTACCGAGAGTAAACATATTACAGGATTCAGTTTCTATAATTAGGGAAAATGTTACTGTCATACTAAATTTTAAAACTTTAATACTCGAAATCATTCTACAGATTGTATCTTTATGTTGTAAATCTCCATTTCAAAGATGAATCTCGGATGTGTAATTTTCAAAGTCTAAAACCACAGCTGCACAGTCAAACAGGTATTTTAATGGCTGCCTACATTAAAAAAACAAAAACCAAAACCCAAAAACACTGCATTCCCCAAAACAGAAATTAATATATAGTTCCATACTTTTCATAACAACCTTAACCCTGTAGATTTTTATGACCTCTATATAAACAGAAAAACTAAATGAACACAATTTTATCAAGCATTTACTCAAGATGCATAAAAGCATATGAAATCAGCATTTTTAAATTCAGAAAAAATTATATAGTTTATAAATTACTGAAGCTATCCTGCTGAAATTACTACAATATGGTTTACAACTAAGATTAACGTTAAGGTTTTTCAGGTCAGAGGTACAGTTGCTAATCCCAAAGTAACCTTTCAAATCCCCTAAATGTCTTTTCTGAAGAGAGATAGGCAAAGCAGTTCTTTATTGAGTTTCAGACTGAAGATAAGACACCCCATGAAAATTTGATGAACCGTACTTGAAAAAGAAAAATGTCAACTTGTTTTTCCTTTCTTATGCCAAAAGTCTCTTCCTCCAACTAAACAAAGCAGTCTACATACCTAATTATGACAAACTACTCCTTCCCTGCAACCCAAACAGCCCTCCTGGAAGCACCCATTCTTTTGTAATAGAGCAGCTCCTCAATCTTATAATCTAGGTAAAGCAAACACTGAACTAAATCCTGTGAGTACAGTGGAACTGACTGCTTTATCATGCAATACTAGAGCACAGTACTGGTCTGAGTATATGATGTTACCACAGCCAGTGCCACAAAGGCTGCAATAACAGGAACTTTTGTGATTCAGGTGTTGATGCATGTGCAAGGCTAGGGTATAAAGGACATAGAAGAAAGCTGCACAAAGATGTGAAAATTAGCAGTACAAGAGTGAAAGAAATAGGGAACTACAGGATTGGGAAAGTGAAGGTGCAGAAAAGTGCATGTGGAGAAATGAGAAAACGTAAGATAAGGTTCAACTTTCCCTTCTAAGACTGGATAAAAAAATAATAGTAATTACACTCAATCATTCTTGAATTAAGCAAGTACAATACTTCAAGAGTATGGTACTGGTTGCAAGCAACTCTGCTACAGTTATCCTAGAGCAAGTGTTTCTGTCATGACAAACCTCTTGTCAAACAAAAATTTCAGTGATAGTATATATATTTCCATTACAGCTCACAACCTAGACATTGCATGCAGAGCTGACATTCCAAGAAACTACATATAGGCACAAACCATACAGATAGCTCTACATTTGCCTATTCAAGAAGCTGTTAAAAGGCAAAATACCTACTGATGTCTTTGTAATTTTTATTTTTAAACTTTGTTCAACATGTAACACACAGATAGTAATTAAAATGTAAATCTTAAAGTACAAGGTTGAAAATATGTATTGAAGAAGACTTTAAGTCCCTACCAATATATATAAACTAAAACTTGGTATTCCCCAGCTACTGCTGTACTTTGAATGTCACTTCTCAGAGAGCAGTTGTCAGCTGACAGCACTTCAGGGCACATCCCTATTTTGATCCAATACACATAGTGCAGCAACACCCCCATTATCTGTCACTTTCCTTTTCATTGTTCCAGCACTCCTAACCTGACTGATAACAGTAAGTGGAGCAAGATGTTAAGCTCACTGATGCAGTAACTAAATCTGATGGAGAGTGAAACAAACTTTATAAGGTAGGAAAGATGTGAGCAAGGGACTTATACAACACCCAGTCTAAGAACACAGGGACAGTACAGATGGTGCAGAGGACACAGTAGCAGCAATAGGATAACTGGGATCATCACCCAGAGGTTGGGTTCTGGAGTAGGTCACCATTCCAGAAGATGTCAACCACTTCAGCCTATAGGACTGCATCAACCACTAAGCTGTTTTGTCTGTCCTTTGCCCTTGGTTGACTTACCCACCTGTATTCATGAGAAAGATTACAATGACTCTGAAAAATAAGGCATTCTGAACAAAGCAAGCAGCAAGGGAACTGGCATTAAAAGTTTAGCACTGGGTATTCACTCTCTAAGATAAAAATGCAGCTGAGGTCATCTGGAACAGTGACCCACTCCAAAAAGTCATGATCTGCTCCACTTGTCTGTACTGATGGTCCTGCTCCTGCCTTTCCATCCTCTACACCATATTATACTACAGGGTCTCTGAGTACTGTTGTCCCTATCTCTCTATTACAATATTTCTCATAGAAAGAAATCATTTGCTATATACATCATACCAGTATCTGACATGTTTTTCGTGAGTGTAGTCTATAAATACCATGGTATGCCTATATAAAGCACCATAATTTATTTAAATTGGTCCTAGAGATGTGAATTACTCTAATGGTACCACAAACAGAAGGTGACATTCTCATGCATGCATAGTCTATGTGTAGAAAAGAAAATGCAGCAAAACCCAAAGGACCACAAAGATCAGGGTGACTACAGCAGAGTCAGATGCACTTGCTCTGGAAAATGAGGCTTCATTTTAGATACCTTAAAATTTAAACCCTGTACCTATGCTTACCATATTTATATAATTGCATGCATGGCAATAGTTTCATATATATATATATATATATACACACACACCATAAAATACACCTGGCTCCTAGAAGTGTATATGTATATATCCCTCCTTATCCCTTCACAATACAACCATTTGCACAGTTATTCTGTAGACTAACTCCATGTTAACATCAGCCACTTTTGGAAAAGTTATATTATTTCAGATCACTGCATGGCTGCAGACAAGGGCAGAAGAATAACTCACAAAAAGCAGTGAAAGGTATGAAATGCACCATATTCTGGCCTCCAGGGCAAGAAAAGACCAAAGCTGCAAGTAACTTCAGCAAACAGATAAGACATGTGCCACATTCACCAACCACTGGGAGAAGTACAAAGACAGGAAAATGGGTGCTCTTAAGTCTAAAGCCAGGCTGAATCAGGCATTGCTGTAGTTTTTGAATGCTGGATTCAAGCAAGTGACTTGGCATCTTGAAGCTGCAAAATAGAGACTAGCATATCTGAAAAGCAAACTGGAACAAAGGAAGAGATAGTATGAGGAGTCAAAAGAAGAAAGAGAAGCTCTCATCAGGAATACAAGCTGAAAATTAATGGAAAAACACAGGCTCTCATTTATCAAACATGAGTTTTTTCTATTTCTGTTTTACCACAACAGAGGAAAAGAAAAAAAAAACAAAAAACAAAGGAAGAATATCCTACAGTCAATACAATTTAGTACACTAAATAGATTACATGAGGCTAAATGGGCCTTCATACATTATTTAAAGCAACTAAGTTGTTTCAAACTAAATTTCAAGACATCAGTTAAACTGCACAAAAATTTTCATCTGTAAGCCTCACTTCACTAGCACAACTTTTACCAGCATTCCTCACAGCTTTCTGCCTTCAACACATTTATAATGCTTTCCTTGTCTTGATCCTGACAGCACAAAGATCCTGTACTCAGCAAGCAGAAGCTTTTATTGGCTGTTTTACTGACAGAAACACATTTTACCTTGCAGCAAACTTAAGTAAGCAGTAACATGCCACCTTCTCCAGCATACTAAATCAATAGTACAATACAGGCCAGATAAGATGTAGTCACTGAAAACTGTTATTCCTCCTGACTTACAGCCATCTGGTAGGTGAACATGTTTTAAGACACCCATTTTTATCTATTTACTTTGCACTTCCCTCCAGAGATAATAAAAATTCCACTTCATTTAGCACCGCTCTTTTGCGTTTACTGCAGGTAATAGTTAAAGAAAACAAAAAAGAAGCCATAAATACCTTATTTCTGGAAGTTATTATTTGCTTTATAACAATTCTGTCTGCTAACACCAGCACTTTTGTGACAGAAGAGAGCAGTAACCTTGCAGCTTTTACCACACCAGTTTTGTCTGTAAAGATTGTTATGTGGCTATCAGATTCTGGATGATCCAAGCTTGCCACGTCTGTAAGCTGTGCAATTGTTTCACCTAGATAAAATAAAAAAACAATTAGTATTTTATACTTACAAAGAAGATGCTGGGCCATTAAGCACTCTTAACTTTCACCACTGTGGCACAGAACAGCAATTTCAGAACTACTACAAGTCTCCTATTTCTCTTCACTTCCTTCTACTGACTGTTGGTGGCACCCTCACCATATTTAAATCTGTCTTATTATTCAGCACTGCCTCATTTTTCCATCTGTAACGTACACTTATTTTCATACAGTATTCTGCAGATATTTGAGGTGGAGGAGGGGGGGATCTGGGGAATATGGAGGGAGAAAATATTGATAAGAGATATTTTCCCAATTTCAATAGCAAAATTCCAATCACTGTACAAGCGTGCAGCACCAAGCCACTGAAGAAGTCAGATGCAGTAAGGAAGGAAGAACTACAAATTCCCCTTTACTTTTCAAATTTCAGTTCATATTAACATAATTTATAGAATTCCTATTCCTACAGAAGTCTCCATGAATGAAAAATAAAGCAATTCCAAACAATAACATTGTAATTTATTGTACTGAGGCGTTATATTGAGGCTACTGCACTCTACGTTCAAAGGAGGACCACCAGTGTACTGTCAGAGACAGGAGCAAAAAAAGGCAAGGAACTGCTGACTTTCATTTCATAAGCATCTTCTTACTTAACTGTCATTTAATATGATAATAGTTAAATAGTACTATTTAACCAGTTTTATTTTTCATGCTGTTAAAAATTCTACAATTCAGTGAAGCCAATGAATCTCCTTGTCTGATAAAAATCAGAGGCTCCTAAATCAATTTAAATCTTCAGGAGTACTTTAAGTAATAGTGCAATAAGAGAGAAATGGCACAGAGCAGCTTTTTACTCCACAACTGCAGAATGACTTGCTGGGAGACTGGACTCAGGGAAGCTCTGAGACATGCCTTTTGTTAGCATGCAAGACAACATTAAAAACCACAACCAACCTCCAGATCATCCCTGAATATAATATCCAAGACATTTGATTGAATCCCCTATGACTCATCTTCAAAATCTCAACCAAGGTAATTCACCTAAGCAGACAGGATGCATCAAAAGCCTGATAAAGCCATAGGCTTTGAACAAACGACCCGAGGCTGCACTATTACTCCAGAAATGCCACACACAAACACTATGGAACAAGGAAGGCCTGAGAGTTCTTCTAACCATGGAGCTCCACGCTTTGAAAGCCTGAAAGTCCTTAAAACCACAGAGCTCCATATTTCATAGTGTTTAAGTATAGATTGTTCTCCCCCAGTTGTTATCCCTTGAGCTCCAAGGTTGCCTGATTAGGTATTGCCCTATGGCAAGAAACTACCAGTATTTCTGCTAGGACCAGGCCAGGTCATAACAGCAACACTATAAATAATCAGAGGGTCAGAGGGTCTCTCTATTTTAAGTATGCTGATATGAATAAACAAATTACATTCCAAGATGGTGAGTTCCATAGCTGAAGGTACTGAAAATTCCACCACTACACTGTCATGGTAAACACAGGCACAGTACAAGACCAGGCTTGGCAAGATCTGCTCCGTGACCTTCTGCGGTTTTATGATTCTATTTTGAGTTCATCAAATTACAAGGTTTATTACATGGAAATAGTTGTAGTAAGTCTGAAACACTTCAGATCACTGATTATCCCCTTCACAAGAGACAGATACAACACTTGTCTTCCTTCCAAGCCTCTGCAGGATATGCAATTGATTTAAAGACTCCCTACTTTTTCTTAAGCATCTCAACTGCTAATGATCTAAATCCTTTAGCCTTGAAGTATATCTTTTATGCCTAACAAAGTATCCCTTTAATTTTTGAGGCACTATCTAATCAATCATCTAAAAAAGAAGTATGAACAGCTCTACAACATCCTCTTTCCTAAACAGCAAGTGATTTATGCTGCTTATTCCATCAGAACATGGTATTATTTCATACAAGTTCATATTCTTGGCTATAATTGGCCAAGAGATTTCTTTGGCTTGCTTGGGAAAACAAAGTTGTTCAAAATTACACATGAGCAACTACATTGGAAAACTGAATTCAGAGGACAGTAATCCATAAAAATTTATCTGCACAAAGGACTCTCACCTTGTCTAACAGTCAGCAGTCCATGAAGATAATCCTGGCACCAAACAAAAAACCACCAGCAAATATGTCTGAAACGCTGAATTTCCCATCTAAGTGTTCAGTTAGATCTCAAATAGATATAGCACAGAATAAATGACCCATGCCAAGATACATGTGAGGCATGACAGAAAAGTAAACAGTCTGTATCTTCACTACTCTAGACAGAGGCTCATTACAGCTTTACAGGAAAATCTATTATGTAGAAAAGTACAACGGTTTGGTGAGAGAAAATACTACAGACTATTTCTAGATTCTGAACTTCTACTGGATACACCAACAGGAAATAAAAGCACTTGGTCACAACATAACTTCAAAGTCAAGAAACAGAAATCCAGCCTGCACTGCTCTTTCAGCAGCTGAGATTATTGACGTAAATCTTAGTAATTTGGGCTTGTCAGCACTTTACTTGGATCTCTGAAGAGAAAACACATGCTTCACATAACAAATGGAATGTTTTCAAATTAGGACATTTCTGTTTGCAGCCAAGTTCACTGGAGCGACCACAAATTCTCTGTCCAAAGTTTATCTAGAGTCATTTTACAAATAACAAAAATAATCATTCATCACCAGCCTGTCTCTAGACATTGAGACTCTGTTGCGAGATTTTCAGAGGATTTCTTACAGTACCATGCCCAATTGCTATGTTTTGTTGGTTTTTTTTAATCACAAAAATAGTATGACTGCACCCTCAAAGTTTGAGGCCAGTACAGTAATTCAGCAAGAATTATACTAACTAGGACACAAAAAGGCCAGTTTCTCAGACTTTTGTGGTTATTTAAAAAACACACCAAGCTAAAAGTCCACCATTTATCTTAACATATCAATTTTAATTACAGTAACCGTAACAGCTTGAAGCAGAGCACTACACCTTCCTGCAGTTATCAAGACATCAACGTTGAAGTGTCATTTATTTGCCTCCATACCTGGCAGCTCAGAACTGTCTCCCTGAAGCCACAGTAAGAAGAGAGTCTGTCACATCTGTAGGTACATCCCCCTCCATAAAGAGGAAAAGCTTCAAGCAGGATTTCCCATGATCTCAATGTATTTAAACAGAAAAAGGAACCAAACATCCACCACCAGTAATGAACAACAAAAGAAGCAATCTTCTAGATGCTATCTTCCTGAAGGCTGCATTGCATTTACTAAAAGCCACTAAAATATTATCCACGGAACAGTACTTAATGCCTAGGGAAGCAGTTTCTAGCATGACACCGACATTCTCTTACAGTATCAACTCAGTTATCCACACATCACATTCAATCCACACATGGAGCAAGCTTGCAACAGAAGTTGAATCCAACAAAAAGGCAAGTGTGATATAAATTTCATTCCTCTGATGGGAGTCATCAAATGACTGATGTGAGTCATCTTACTGAGTCCTGACGAAATGTGGGTTGACACTGACCTTCATTCAGACATGTAGGTTTAGAACATAGTGACCTCAATAGCATAACACTTGAATTACTTTAAATAAGCCACTATTTTAGCTCGAGGGCAATAAAATCTAAGGCTGTATTTTCAACATTCTGCTCTGTAGTAACAGCATAAACAAAGAGCAGTCAGGTAATTCCTTGTGGCAAAAGACCTTACAGAAATCAAAGCAAGCACACTAAGTCTATTCCCTGTACATAAGATGACAGCAATTTAAGAGACAAAATCAGGTAACAGATCAGGCCTTGAATGAGCAGAAGAGGGTTAAATAACTAAATAATAAAGTTCTTACATAATTCCTGATACTAAAATTAGTGTGCTAAAAATGGCACAAGCACAACAAGTTACAAATTTAATGAGTAACTACAAACCTGCTCTTCTAGCCTCAATGCAAGCAATGTTCATTTCCTCTTTCAATTCATGATTTTCGTTGGCTATAGCTTCACCTACTGTAACAAATCTTCCAACTGCCAGGTTAACTGCTTGGCCCACTCGCTGAATTGCTTGCAGAGTCTTGTCTGAACGCTTTGGTTTATCCTTATGATTAATAAGAGTAGTTATCTGCAAACAAGAAGAGTTAATTATTAGAACTATATGCAAGACATTTTAACTTCAGTATTAAAGGCAAATTTTGGAATGAACTCAGTAGTAGATTTTTAAAATACTTCTCTAATAAAATTCAGTGTTAAGTCACAAGATATCATTTAACTTCTCATAGAATGAAAAGAAAAAAATGGAGTATAATTGTTTGCTCATCTGCTTATCTCACATTTCAAATGAATTGAAGAGTTGTTTTTTCCTCCCCTTTGCAGTATTAAAATAAGCTGCCCTAAGTCTCTCAAGAGGTTTTCACACTACAGATACAGAAAAAGTTGGAGTCCAATAGTTGACATATCAACATCATTTTGAATTTGCCAGCCATGGGAATCTTACAAACTTTTTGTGCTGCCAGGTAATTAAATACACACATCAATTATTATTTGAGAGCTTTGGCTATTTTAACTGAAAGCAGAGTTTCTATATGATGTTTTATCCAACTGATTAAAGTAGTCTTTAAGAACAAGCAGTAGCAGAGTCAATACACAAAAAGAACCATCAGTCTTTCAGAAAAAAAAATCCAACTTATTTCAGGCTTCCTCCCATTGCAATACCCACTCTACTTAGAACTTAGATATCCTCAATTACATATGTTTTCTGAGTTTAAAAACTTCACCATTTGACCCAAGTTATCAGTAAAACAACTTGTGAGGACATTCTTACTGTAAACTCCACATCCTGTATCAGCTTTTCTGCCCTGTATAACATCACTCTACACATTTCTTCTTGGATGGATCACACCTACCAGAGGTTACCTTCTGACTGCAGCAGGAAACAAAGATTTGCCCAGAACACCAAACGTGAGGAAACAAACACAGAAATCCCTCTCTCATCCAAAGAGAAAAGTAATGCAGAAGTAGCCTCACAAACATTAGAACAGTGCAATCCTGCCACTCACAATTAACCAATTATAAACAATACAGGAGCTTTACTTTTAACCAGTTTCAAGCATCCTAAATGAACATAAAAGCCATCATGGTTGCAAAGACAGTCCTGCCTGTCCCTGTCTCCCACTCTTGTTTTTGAAATTAATTTATCTGGAGTAGGTTAAACCCAAGTTGTGAAGAAAGTAACATTTATTAGTTTATTCCTTGTCATATTCAGTTAGCCAGTCCAGGCCATTGCATAGCTGTATGAATACTTTTGGTGGCAAAAGGAAAAGATTAAGGTTGGGGACAGAAGGATGGGGAGAAGTGCTGCTTTCAGCAACAGCATTGTTTAAGATGCCCACAGAACTGCATCGTAGGCCACATCCCCAGGGGCCTAAAGGTGTCTGCTGAAAGAAACTCAGAATTACGTGAGCTACTTAAGTGTTTGAATGCCTCAGCTGCATCAGCTTAATTACAGGTGTCTGTTCTTCAAAAAATACAAGTCACCATTCTCCTGCACCAGTCAAGCCTATGGTAGGGCAACAGTATAGAAGTTGTACCTGTAATGCTCACATCAGACTGAAAGAAACAGCAGGGACCAGTGTAGGAACTGTTCTGCTTCATAATCTGATCAATGCTTACCCTTCAGATATCACTAAGTCCTATTTCAGGGGAAAAACACAATGGGGTTTTTTAAACACCAGTGTTTAAAAACACTGGTTTTGAATGCCAGGAGCTGGTTTAGTCAAGTTTGCAGTACTAAAACTACTTGCAGTAGAAAATACTAATATTTCACAGAGCACTTAGTTACAGGAAGAGAAAAATATTTTATTCTAGTACAGAACATCCCTACAGAAGTGCATTGTCTGCTCACTGCCTTATGATATATGCTTTACTTCTCTAACTTACACCTAAGCCACACCCCCTAAAGGCAGGCCACTTTCTACAACTCATACAACAAATCCAACCCTGTGAGAGTCCCCCTGGTTCACAAACTTTATCCCCAAAGCCTATGAACCCTACACCAGTCCAATGAAAATATGATCTTAGGATGGTACAGTCCTACGAAAGAGCGAGCTAAGCAAACACCTCAACACCTTCAGGTTTATTCTAAAGGTAAAATGATACTATCCAAAACACACAATTACCATCACTTCAGTGAAAACTCAGATTAATATCAAATGAATATTAAAACCAGCTGCACTATGCACCTCTCCAGAATTCTTGCACTGTAGATGTTTCAGGTATACCATATTATCAAATAAGTGATAGCAGCTAATCTAAAAACCCAGCTGGCAAGTTCTTACCCACCCATGGGCAGCAGCAAGCCCACAGAGCATTAGACCAAATGCTGAAGAAAAACCAATTTAATAGAGGGTAACATCTTTGTTTCCTCATCTGATATTTTTTTTAAAATGTCGAAATGATGCTATGCAAACAAATGGCTGATATTATATTTATACAGCTACTGACTTCTCAGAAGTATACATAAAAGAACACCAGCCTAAACCAAATAGAATACTAGCTGGATGCATGCCCTGGCTGCAAGTTTACCTCCCACAGCACTGTATGCCAGTGGAAGTTTAAACATGTTCTGTGTAATCCCCCAAAAATGCATATGCAACTAAAGCTGCAAACTGAAAGGCATACCATGGTTTTACAAATCATCAAGGCATTTTAATCCCATTATGATGGCAGAGGTATGCAAATGGTAAAAATTATGAACATATCACAGTCTTAAGTTGCTTTAATGAAGTCTTACAAGACATTTTCAGAAATAGTTTCATTGACACATGGGTGAAGTTCACGGTATTATCACTTCTTTAGCACTCTCTTCTGAGGAGATTCTGCAGAAAAATAAACTGTATAGCCCCCAAAGTGACAAGAGCAAGGTCCTGCACCTGGGCTGGGACAATCCCCAGTCTGAATGCAGTCCCAGGGAAGAATGGATTGGAAAGCACCCCGCAGAAAAGGACTTGGAAGTTCTGGTGCATGAGAAATTGGAGATGAGCTGGAAACCTGTTCTTACAGCCCAGACAGCCAACTGGGCTGCACTCACAAAAGTGTGGCCAGCAGGCCTAGGAAAGTGATTTTGCCTCCTGCTCTGCTCTGGTGAGACCCCACACAGAATACTGTGTCCAGCTCTGGAGTCCTCATCACACGAAAGATATGGAGCCATTGAAGCAAGTCCCAAGGAAAGACACAAAGATAATGAGATTGCTGAAGAACCTCTCCTATGAGGACAGGCTGAAGAGTTTGGGTTGTTCAGCTTGGAGAAAAGGCAGCCCTGGGGAGACCTTCTGTAGGGACATTACAGGGCATAATGGTTTTACACTCAAAGAGGAGAGATTTAGATTGGCCGTGAGAAATTTTTTATGAGGACAGTGAGACAGTGAAACAGGTTACCCAAAAGAGCTGTGGATGCCCCCTCCCTGGAAGTACTCAAGGCCAGGTTGCATGGGGCTTTGAGCAACCTGGTATAGCAGAAGGTGTCTCTGTTCATGACAGAGGAGTCAGAACTAGATGATCTTTTAAGTCCCTTCCAACCCAAACCATTCCATGAGTCTATCTGCTCTAAACACCTACTGGAGTATTCTGTATATGCAGATTAAACTGAATTTTGAAACCTGTGGTTATATATGAAATACGTATATTATCTAAAGGAAAAAAGGCCATCTTTGGTTCTAGAAACATGAGGTAAAATGCTTAATAACATCACAGGAGGGAGGAGAGTTATTAGATACAGATGGGCTTCTCATAACCTGCCACACACAGAAAACTGCTGTGCAAACAAATAGAACATGTAATATGGATAAAGATCTTTCTTCTTCCTTCATGAAGTGTTAAAAGCAACAGGTATATGCTCACCTATATATTTGATTTAAAATAAAATTATGAAAAAGCAGAGGTAATAGCAACTGAAATTTCAGATTCTTTTCAAGACTTAGTCGAACTTGTAATTAACAATCAAGTGTTAAAAAACTAACAATGTAACTGAGGAAGAATTTCACTGGTATGTTGTGACAAACTGAAGGAAACTGTGATGCTAATAAGCAGCACAAATATTGTTTGACTAGTTCAGACAATAGTAAGAAAAAAATAAAATCCCTATGCAGTACAACTGGGGATGCATTGGGTAGAGGCATACAATACCATGTTTCAGGACATAAATAAAGCAATAAGCATCAGAAGGCAAATGAACTGGGCTTCTAAAATAAAGAATAACCAAAGTTCTTGCTCCTGACTCTTAAGCAGTTTAAAAAGACACAAAATCGGCCAAGTTAAGTAAAGAAAAGCAAAGATCCACAGGAGATCTTAAAAGGAAATTTCTCCCCACTAAACAACCATCTCCCTCCAAAGATAGCCTATGAGACTAGCAAAAAACACAATAGTGAAATTGGGCAGCATTTAAGGATATTTCAGACTACAAAGAAATTCTTTTCCCCTGCAGCCCATCTGGTTCTGACCATACCAGAACCATTACTGTTGTGTTTCTGTTGTTTCATTTATGTTTTTTTAAAGAAGGAAACCACTGTGACTCCAACAACATTATCTAAGCTTTCCTTTTAAAGCTTAACACCTCCCAAATATTTAATTTATTCTATTTTGTATGTATCACCCAGTCACTAACATTTATGGTGTTCGGGCAGGAGTTAGCACCTGAAAAGACTACCTGCAAGTCTCTTTGAACAAAAGTACATGCTGTTTACTTAAAGATGTATTGATACTCAAACCAAAACAATTGTTTTGATGGCACCCATGCCCTGTTTAATGCAAGCACATACACTATTTCTATGTACTATTTCATATACACTATTTCTATACACTATTGTATGCAAGCACATACACTAATGCTTATCTGGGATTTGAGACAGTTTAAGGAGCATGCTTTAACAAATTGTCTCCTTTGTCACTTGTTATGACCAGCCCCAGAAAAAAAATTAACTTTTCCCACGTACTTTGCTAAAACATATGTAGGCATAATGTATCAAGATGTACCTCACATTTAAGGAATATCAAGCTCAGCTGTGGCACTTTTCAAACACCTGTTTTCAGAGCTTTTTGAGGGCCTTCAGATACTGATATTTATATAATTCTATGCTTCATGCACAGGAAGCATCATGGCAGCATGCTTTGCTAAAAATGTTCTCATGTCTATTTATTATCAGTGTAATTAAGTCTTGCATGACACAATTAAGTGATAATTAAGAGACGGGCTTTGAGGAAGTATTTATATGCAACTATAAATAAAACCAGGGGAGATGCAGTTATTTCACAGCTCCTGCTTACAAACACAAAACTTCTCAGTCATGCCAGAAGATGTGCTACCCACCTCCCTCCCTGGGTAAGTACTCACATTTTACACACAATGACTTATGCCTCTCAAGAGTACTATTTGTTACTGCCTCACACTAATCCATTTTCCTGCTAGAATAAATATTCAGGATGTTTCCTCTATGCAAGGAACATTATCATCCTTAAAGCAACAGCTCCTCTTCTATTTTCTGTATTTTCTCCTTTCTACCTTCCATTAACTGTGGATGCCCCCTCCCTGGAAGTGTTCAAGCCAGGCTGGATTGGACCTTGAGCACCCTGATCTAGCGGGAGGTGTCCCTGTGCCAAAAACCCAACCCAACCCAAACCAAACCAAACAAAAAACCCACAAACAACAAGCATAATAGCAGGAATGGAAAGCCTTCTTTAAGAGAATGAAATACCACTACATAGCAGGAAAGAAGCTACAAACCCATACAATGGACATGTGCTGTAAATTTAGTAGCATTTCATAGGACATGTAGAAAACTTGATCAAAAAGGCCTTTCCCACAAAACTCATATTTTATTATTTCATCTTGAGTTAGGGGGCCAGGAGGAAATACTGCATTTTAGGCACCCTGTCTCATTAGGTCTTGTTCACTACTTAAGGATAAACAGGTCTTCAGACCCATGAAGCCAGACAGCAGCACACTTTGTTCCAGCACCCACATCTGCTACAGAGTACAACCACACGTGTGAGAGAGAGCACAGAAGCAGCAGCTGGCATTTCAAATGCAGTCCATAAGGGCTTCGAGCAGAACTGTCACACTGATTTCTCATCAGAAAAGATGAGCCTCAGGGTTCTTAAGAAATGAACAAGGACTGTATGCTTACCTGTCCTAAAAATCGAAAGTCTGTTCAGATTAGATGCAGATCCAAACAATAATGAAAGTCTTACTAAACATCTTCTAGAATTTCAAGCACTAAAATATTTTCTAGAAGTCTGGCTAATTTGCAGATTTTTAGAATTGGAAAGCTGTATCTTCCTACTCAGTTTTCCTTTTTGTAAAAAAACTCTACAGATAAAACTTAGTAGAAATTCAGCTTTGAAAGTTTTCAAAGGCTGGAAAAGATTAGCCAAAATGAAATGTAATGCCTTAACTACTGATGTGCTAGTCAACTTTAAGAACCTATATTCTATTTGAAAAAGTTGTTTCTGTTTTATGGACACAACAAGAACACTAGAACCGTTTCTGCTACAAGTTACTATTCAAGAGGGAACCAACCCCTTCTTGCTGAAGTCACACAAAACTCAGTGAACCATTCAGGACTCCAAAGTCACCCTTTTTGTAAGACAACCACTACCAAGAAGTGGTATGATCCTGCTACTCTGTATTTAAATATTTTCCTCATACTGCCAACACACTAGTGCCTAGAAGGGCAGTATATATATGCTGCATGAGTTCTGTTATGCTTATGATACTAAGACTGTTGTATCTCTACCTGAAGGCTTTCTAAAAGCATCTTCTCACTGCTTTTGTACACATCTTTCATAGAAGCCTTCAGGGAAGCAAATGAAATAAAACTACTTTAACAACTTGTAAGCTGGTTCACTTATCTGTGGGCAAATGCTGACATGCTTAGAGGAGCCTCAGGAAATCTTTCACATGTAGTATCTAACAAGTTGATAAGCCACCTCTGAGAAATAAGAAGGAACAATCCAGGCAAGTAAATACAAGACAAGCAATACAAGAACAGCCCTACCAAATCAGACCACAGGTATACCTAACCTATTGTCTCCTGCAGTGCACAAGCATAGCTGCCTAGAAAAGAGCATAAGAATAAAGCAAGCAAACAAGACACCAGCTATATTGCTGTTGTAAACTGCTTTTTGGTCAACTGCAAATAGTGCATTTCATTTTAAAACATTGAAAATGTTTAATTGAACACTTCTCATAATCACAATAACTTCAACATGTAGAAAATGTTATCTGGAAGGGGCGAGAACAGTCCTCTTCACCTCCTTCAGATCTAGACTTCAAAAATCTCCTTCAGATGTCCTTGTAAAGTTTGCCAAGAAAGAGAGTACACAAATTCAAATTTGAATAAACGCCTCAGATTATTAGTACCACTGCTATGTACTTGTTAAACATTCTTGGAATTGTTAAAAGATCAAAAGAAATTATTCAACTCACAGCAAGACTGTACTGTAATAATGAATAGATTTTCTTTGTGATGAACACATTCCTAGAAAATCTTTACATTTCAAAATTCAAACCAAACACTAGAGAGGAAATGATTAACCAAAATGCGACACAGATAAACTTGTTCAATTGAGATGTAGTACTCTGATGACACCAATTTATTTCCTCGGGGGTGATTTTTTGGGGGCTTGGGGGATTTGTGTTCATTTACAAAGTAATGAAAGCTCTTGAAACTACAGAAATACTTATTTTTTTTTCAGGGACATTAAATTATTTCCAACTTTTTTTGCAAGTTGTTGTGAAAAGGAACTCTGGAGAAACAAACAAAAAGCCATGAATACAGGTGACTAGTTTTTGCAACCCTTGGACTCTTGCACAGTATGTAGAGGTTTGAACAACATTAATAATGTTACTGAATTATCACTAGTTCTAGAGAAATTCAGTCACTTTATAATGTTCAGCTTTGACCCCTGAAATTTAGAGATCTTCAGTAATAAGCAGATATGAAGCATAAAAGTACATGAAAATTGACTTGCATTCCAGTCATCCTCCTTTTTCTTCCATTGATTCTTTGAATCCATCCAAAACCACTCCGCAAAGCTTGGCCACAAATCAAACCAAGCTAACTTGTTTACTCATAGTAAACAAGGCCTCACAGGCCTTACAATTTAGAGGCCTGCCCCTATCTTCCACCCCAAAAGGTGTCTTCATAATTCCTACAGAAATGAGTGGCAATGATAAGACCTTAATTTTCAGACAAGTCAAGATCCAGTGTCTTTCACTTTTTGAAAAGATGTATGGACATTTACAGACTAAAATTTGCAACTTATGACATGAGTTGGCAAAAATGGTTTTTCAAATAGAATATCCAATATAACCTCTTGCAGGAGAAGAGCAGAGAGCAAGCTTGTGTGGGATAGAGCAATGTTGTGGAACTCCCTGGCAGTCAGTGACCCTGAAGAAGAACAAAGAGCTGTAAATAACCTAAGGAATTTGCCATCTGGACAATGTTATGTCCTGGTACCAGGTGCCTCCAGTGGGAACGGGTAGATAAGGTTTTATGTTAATAATAAGAGCACTTTGAGGTGCAAATTGTAAATCAATAGATATCTGGATACTATGTAAATGTAACAAACCACACAATAAACTATTCCGATTGTGCACAGCAACCAGAGTCCATGCCTTCATGTCTTCCATCAGCCTCTTCTAATTGTATGATACGTGCATCAACAAGGATACTCAACACAAGAAAATATGTGCTTCCCTATCAAAAAACACATCCAAAACCAAAATGTCCTTTATTGCACTTTCCATAGTACACTGGCTTTCTAACCTAATGTCTTTTGAAGTTTGCTGAAACCCACAACTATCTCACTAGAAAAAATGAGCATTAGCAAACAGACCAAATAATTAGTTTTGTAGGTATACAAGCCAGCAGTTTCCTCCCGTCCTGTTACTCTCCAGTATCTTCTTAACCAAATGGCTAGACTTGATAAACAAGTGTATTGCCCTTTCTCATTCTGCACCTAGAAATCCTAGGCATGAACAAGACCAAGTGAACAAAAACAGTTCAGAGGGAAGTCCATTGTTTAAAGTGTATTTTCAGATGTGGCCAAAACAGATGCAGACACGTTTTCAGCAAGAGAGAGATGGAAGTCTCAGAAACAACTCAATTTACTAATATGACCAGGTAACCTCAAAAACAGCGACTGAACGGCAAGTTACTGTTGTGGCTTTCTCTCCTAACTTGCCTTTGTTAAGGTACCTAGCCTTCTACTCCTTGTGCAAACAATGCCCAAGACACCTCTGAGCTGCTTATCACAAAAACTATTGTGGAACTAACAATTTCTAGTCAAATTAGTGGGACTGGCTCTGGAAAACCCAGAAAAATGCAGAAAAAATTACTTGTTAATTCCATAAACTGGCAGCTTCACTGGCACAAACACCAGCCATCTTGCACTGCATGTTGCAGACAGGAGGGTTCCTCCAGCCTTTAAGAGAAGGCTTCCTTAACAACATTTTCATATAACACTTCAATTCAGAGCAACACTGGTATTTCATCTTGAAGAGCACATACTTGCCCTAGGGATTAATAAAGAAGTGCGGTGTATTCTGGAATCCACTATGCAAATCCAACAAGAGAAGCATAAAACAAAAATTTAACATAATACAGGAACCATTATCTTATTTATTATAAAAAGCGTGTATACTCTTCTGATTGAAGAGCCCAAGGGTAATAAAACCTCACTCAGATGGAAAACTTCAGAATATTTAAATGCAATATTAAGATACAATACAGGGTGTCTGATAGTTAAATGGGAGCATTCCATAGATTGATCTAACTTCTTTCTGTTCAACACTTGCAACTTAATAGTATTATCCTTCTAAACAATTTAGTCACACCAGTGACCCAAAACCAACACATTTTGGCAACATTTCTTTACTACAGTACCATTTTACATTGTTATTTGAAAACAGATGATTTATGTGGGTTTAAGTGGTAATATTCATTCTACTTAATACAAAATACAAAAATGTTTCTCTATGACAAAAGCAATTGCCTAATTTTTAAGTTTCTGTATACATCTGAAAGAGCCTTAGCATTTGCTCATACAAATTTTTGTAACTTTTGTTTAGGTGTTATCATACCATTCAAGAACTCATTTTACGTATAGGAACAAGAAATCATACCATTCAGTACCTAGAGTTAAAAGTTACAAGCTGGCACTAGAGTCTGTATCATTACACATTTACTCTGCTAGTTGTTAACAAGGCTATTGATAGAAAGCAACACAACTCAATGAGTAAAAATTATCAGTTAAGGCTCTATTTAGCAAGAGTTATGCTTTGTCAATGAATTAATAAACATAAAATAAATCCATGCAGAAAGTCACAGGATCATAGTACCATACATCAGTTTTACTAAACTATAATCAGAGCTGTTTGTAATCATTAATGCATAATTCATCCTTTGGGGATTTCCCTACATAATCTGTCTAAAACCATCAGTCAACAAAGCTGAATAGCAAGAAAGCTCCTCTAATTCTTTTTGTGCAGGATCACTGTCAGGCAATTTCAATATTCATTCTGCTGAAGAACTACAGAAATTTGTGTAATCTATAGAAAAGCCATTAATCAGGTCTCATAAATCTGAAATATAAGATTCCATTGAAAAAGAGCAATTGGTTTTCAGCTTTTCCAATATAAAGCATCTTTCTTTAGCTACTTGAAATGTTGCTCTGACTCATCACACCAAAGACTAGGGTACTGAACACTGTAAAGCAAGAGCCAAGCTTAACTCAAAGCCAATTTTACCATCTGAGGGTTCACAGGAAAAGCCCTGAAACTGCTGCTGTTTTGTGGTAGTGCTGTTGCTCTTGTGATAAAATGTTCAAGTTAAATTCTTCCTGTAAAGAAGAATATCATTAGTGATACTGGCATCATTAATTGCTAATATAACAAAATTTCATGTAGCTATTTAGAATTTTCTAAAGTATTCCTCTGCTCTCCAGCATACCTTAAAAATCATAACTGTAAATTATTAGTTATTTCCTTTTCACTGTTTCATAATAGCCCAGATTCATCGATTAAATAGCTGTCAATTAAAAACTAGCCTCAGTAAAGGGAAAGCTGCAACCACATCAGCTTAGAGATACAGATGATATTGTGACTAAAGTAATCACATTATGTTCATCCAGATAAACTCCTAGGATTACCTTTCCTGCACAAATCAAAGAGGAAACAGCAGGCTCCTTCAGGGAGTACCTAGAGTAGGTTTAGCTGCTGCAAGCTTCATTTTCCAGAAGAATAATTTGTATCAAGTGGAAGAGTCATAGTACAAAAACACAGAGACAACTTAACCCATAATACCTATGGAACCAAAAGGAGGAGAAGACTCACTGAGTTAATGACTGACTAATTGAAACTAATGAGATGCAACTCTATATGCAGGCATAATACCATATGCTTCCAGACTCGTCAGCAGTTAATGCACAAGACTGCACCCATGGCACAGTTTCTCCGTGGTACAGGATGTAAACTAAAGTGAGTTTGGCAGGAGGTTTGCTTCACTCATTACAAGTTACAACGCAAGCCTCTATGTGATTTGTAAATTTATTACTGCCAAGTCTCAAACCTCAAGTGAGTACCAACTGAATCCACAAAGAAGAAAATCTTGGAAAAGGGGAGAAACTTTTCAGAGCTTGCAAGTTATCAAAAATTTTTAGGTACTGAAGGATAGTGAAGGATAAAGACTTGTATCCAAGAAGCATTTTAAAAGGGGTGCACTCTGATTATTTTTTTTTCCTCAGATGCAGTGAAGAAAGCAATGAGTTTAAGACAAATACAGATTACACTACTTTTTCCAAAAGGAATTTTCCTGTACTCTCGCAGTCCTAAAAGGCAAAGCCACCATATACTGGAGCAAGAATGCCACTTTAGCACTTTAGAGGTACCAAAAAATGCCTAGTGAAGCAAGGCAGCCAAGAGACTTGCTGGAAAAAATCTCTCAGTTCATCTGCTGCTTGAGAAATGCAAATGGAAATGTGTAAGAGCTTGTACTGAATGCCTGAATGCTGAAGTTCAGGAAGGAAATGAGACTACCCATATTCCTTCATTTCATGAATGTTGTCCAGACAGTATATGAGACACTTCTTTTTAGTCTCCAAAGAAGAGCAAACCATTTGGTTTGCAGCAAATTCAAAAGCACAGGTATGCAATCTGCCACTACTGCAATACAGTACTATGACTTTCTTAGAAGACTGATTCACGGTGTGGAGGAAAAACAGATATGGAAAACATTTTTTTGGTTTTGCCCCCCCTAGCTTTTGTAGACTTCCAAGAATAAAAGGCTAGTGCTTATCAAGTGAGAAGTCTAACAGTGTTCTTAATATAGGACTCTCTGCTTTAAAACTGTTTGCTAAAAACATATTGAGACAATCAACGACTTGAGTAATTTCCAAGAGTTTTACAGCTCCTAAGTCTGGAAGAAATGAACACTCCTTGAAAGCTATTATATATATCTATGTAACATATCATATATAATGTCTTATATTGGTTTTGGCACTCTATATGCAGCTACAGTATCTGTAGCTGGTATACACACCTCATTCAGTGTCTGACCACCCTTACATTAGAAAGCCCCTTTTCCTATATCTGATCAGAATTTCCCATGTTCCACCTTCTGTCTGTTGCTTCTTGCTCTATCATCACACACATCTGGAATCAGTTTGTCTGTCTTCTCTATCCAACTAGATGGAGGTTGTAGACTGCAGTAAATCCTGCCAGTGACCAGACAAAAAAAAAAAATAACTGCAGGTTAAAGCAGTATAGAATGTATAGAAACCTTCCTATATGAAAAGTAGGTCCCAACTGACCACTAGGCCTCTTCTTGAGGTTGAATAAAGACACTTCCTTCTAACCTCTTTCTTTATGTCACATGCTCCACTATGTCAATGTTTTCCCTTGTACTAGGGAGCCCCAAACTGGGACTTTTTCCATTGGAACTCCCATGCCTTTACCCACAGACACCTGACCCCAACCTGCACAACATGTTGCATGGTGTTATCCTGGCCCAGATAGAGGACTTCAAGTCCAACAAAGTCCTCTAGCAGATCAGACATTCTCCAACACACTGTACACAAGCTGACACATCTGATAAACATACTGGCAAATCATCCCAAAACTGAGATCACTAATCAAGGTGTTAAACAGTATTGACCTCTACAACAGTCCCCAAGGGAAATCACCAGTAATTGACAAAAAAAAAAAAATAGATAAAATGTCACTGATTATATACAGATCTTTAGCCTGACCCAGAAGTCTTACTCTAAAGTCATACCTGCAGTCTGAAAACTGCATCTATGAGCTTTTCACATACATGGGAAAACATCAACTGTTGGCTCTTCTTTAGGCTCTAATACATAGCTCTAGAAACTTCTGGAAAAACAGAATACTGGCAGAACATCATGTAATGTTATATAACATTCACTGAAATTGGAATTGATTTAGCTAGCTTCAGAGAAAGCAAGGAAGCAACAATGTTAAAGAACAGGTTTGCTTTATCCACCTCAAGGCATGTGCCACTGCTAACTTATTCAGAACCTAAGATGCACCATAGCAAAATTCAGAAACATTGGCATCGTGGACTTCTTGTAGCTATTTAAGATTTTATTGTGACTATATAGGTCAAGACAATTCAAAAACCTCTGACAAGATCTACAGTAACAAGAAAGTTGGAAAAAAAATGTTCAGTAAACAAGCACACAATTGTTGTCCAAAGTGCCTATGACAAAATGGGCTTTCTGAAGGTTAAGCAGTGAGTTGTTATCACACAGGTCTACACGGATGCTGGGAGATAGGTCACCTTCAACTATGAAAACTGACTTTCCTCTTTTGGGAACATATACAGACAAGAGTTCAAAGTTCCTTCTTGGTGAACTTTTCCCAAGGGCCTGACTGTGAAGGTTGACAAAAACCTACTCTGCAGTTTTTTGGAGAGCTTCCTTAGAACAGATCCAGACAGACAGACTCTTATATCTGTGAAGATACCCAACTGCTGCTAGACTAGCAAACAGGTATATAATGGCAAGTGAGGAAGTTGCTGGTGGAGCCACATCCTGGAAAGTGCTTTTCTCCCGTCTTTGCCTTTCCTCAACTGTTTAAATTACTTGTTATTAAATGAGTCAGCACTGACCACTTTAAACACCCTTCCTGACTTGTGTTGCCAAAAACTTTCCATAGAAAAATGAAACCCAACATAATTAGACTGGAAATGGGGAGCAGCCGTAAAGGAGATGTCTGGATTTTAAAAATGCTCTCTTTAATTCAGTGTTTCACATGGAAGTAGTACATCTACCCAGAAAACTTATTCTAAAGAAAATTTTGGGGGTTGACCCCAAAAGCAGTATTTTCTGAACTGCATGCCACAAGCTTTGCACAACCATGCAGCATCGTTTTCTTCACAGTATATGTAAGTAGATGGTGAAAAATAAGTGTGCGAATATGCTTAATACTGCTATTTACATCTATCTTTGGCCATCTGTGGCACTATTAGAAAAGGGTCACATCAAGCTCTGAACAGATCCAGATAAAATTAAGACCTAGTTCAATTCCATAAACAGTAAGTTTTGAAATCATATTTATTAATAAACACATCCACTAATGAATCTACAGGCAATTTCTCCTGTCAGGAAAACAGCAATCTTTTGCCAATGCTGGCAGCAATTATACTCTGATATGATATAGCCTGCAAGAAAAATCAGACTGCAAATTGTAATTTAAAAAAACCCAAACTAAACAACCCTCATGATTGCTAATAAGAGCAAGTAGTCAAACACATTCACATCAATTAGGATGGTATACTGTACAGTACATGAGTTTCAGGAAAAGAAACAGTACATCAGTTTCAAGAAAAGGCTGAACCCATTCTTATTCTAAAAAAACACATATAGCTCCACAAGACAGACAAAGTGAATTTGTCAGAGAGGAAACCTTGTGTTTTCTCTTTGCTTAAAGTAGTGAAAGCAGCAGCAGCACTCAGACTAATTTTTCAGTAGTACACAAGTATCACATAGCACACAGTGAGTTTTTAACTGAAGGGTAAGAATCCAAATCCCTTTGCAAGCATATCTCATGCAAGCAAAAACCCAAAGTCCTAAGTACTACTGCTGATCCATAGCTTATGTAGGATATAAAAACCAGATTCTGGTTAAGTACTCTCTAAACACCCTTTCTGCATAAATACCCAAACAAAGCCAGCCAGTGAGACCTCCACTGAACAATAATCTAGATGAAACAGTACAGCCAGAACTGATAAACGAGCACAGTAAGTGGGGCATTTTATCAGGCAGGCATAGAGAACTGCATCTGATACCAGCAGCAACTTCAGCCTGAATCTGAGCAGAGCTCAGTGCTCAGATTCCAAGAGAACAAGCTCATCTGGAGTGCTTTACCAGAAAACAGCAAGCTCTGAAGTGTTCATAAATGCTCAGACACCTTACACTTTGTATAGGGGAAGTGAAAGATACTTAGCACTTTGGGAGGATGCAGCTATAGGTTTTGTACTCAATGAAAAAAGTCATACATGACATATTACACATGCAACAAACCACTGTTCTTAAAGACTATTTCAGAAGAATAAGGAAGGGTGTGCACATCTTCCCAGGTATCTGTTAAAAGAAAGAATTCAACATGTGCCATAAAGTTCTGCCTTTGCAGCTAAAAGAGTTTGTTTGTTCTCAAGCTTCTTTTAAGTGGTCTCCATATTTTACCTCTGTCAATTATTTCAGTACAAAATTCAGTAAACTTTAATTTTACTCTGTCTGGAAACAAGTTTTTAATCCTTGAGCCAGGCTTCTTCGAACTCACTGGCATTTCTTCAAACAGAGAAAAACAAATTACCATGATAAATACAGAAAAACCATTAACTTTCCTGCAGCTCAGCTGTAGAAAAGCATTCCAAGGCTGACAACACTTGTTTCCAGATGGGCAATGAGCGTACAAACAAACGTAACTTGACCTGACCAGAACTAGTTATTTTTGCGTGGCTGTTATACACTGTTTAAAAGATTTCGTACGGATAAGCTTTGACTTGCTAACTTTAATAATCAGTGCTCAAAGTAAAAAACGCTACATAGCAAACATGAATTTTCAAGAAAGAAAACATTTATCGGGCATATCAAGCTTCAGTTTTGTAACTAAAGATCTACAAAAATAAAAGCCAAAACCCACAGAAAGGAAGTGACTGGCATGTAATTACCAGACCACTTTAAAAAAATGTTTGTTGTTTGGGTTTTGTGTTGTTTTGTTTTTGTTGTTTTTTTGTTTTTTTTTTTTTTTACAAACTCACTTAGCACTGTGCGGGACACCTTTTGAGATCACTAAGACACAGTCTGCCTATTATTTAACCTCATAAAATCGGTCTGCAAACCTCGGGTGCGGGGAGAGCTCAAATCAATGGAACACCCAAGCCAGACCGCGAAAACACAAAGCTTCACCAAATCCCCTGGAAGCCGACTGCTCTCCCCAGCTCCAAACTGTGAGAAAAGCAGAACGCTCCCATGTGGAAAACCAGCCGGCGAGAGGCTCGGGAAGCCGAGGGCACTCGGGCGGGGGTGCAGCCCCTCCGCCGGAGGAGCGGGAAGGGGGACGGCGTACGCGGTTCTCGATGCCCCCCACCCCCAACGGCGGCATCCCGGGGCTGAAGCCGCCGGCGGCACCGCAGCGCCTTGGGGCCACGGGCGTTACGCAACTGCACCGCGACCTTGCGGGGAACTTCGGAGTTCTTCACCGGGAGGGAGGTGCGAGGAGCATCCCCCACCGGCATCACTCCCGCCCCGCGTCGGCTTGGCGAGACCCCGAGTCTGAGAGAAGCCGCCCCCGCCCGGGAGGCTGAAGTGAGCGGGTCTACGGGAGGAGCAGCACCACTCGAGCGCGCAAACTTCGGCGGTAGCCGAGCCCCGTCCCGGGCGGGAAAGGGGGAAGTGGCCCCTGTGTGGGAGCCGATGGCTGCCGCCCTCCTCCCGGCTCTCGGGGTGGGGGGCGAAGGGGAAAGGGAGGAGAAGGGGTGAAGGGGGGGGATGGAAGCGGGAGGCGGGGGGGCGTCTGCCTCGCACGGCGGTTATTTCTACCTGCGACACCAACGGCACCAACGTCTGCTCCACGGAGCGCGTGCGGATCTCCAGCCCCGCGTCCGCCCCCAGCCCCGACGAGGACGAGGAGGAGACGCCGCTGCTGCTACACGGGGACGTGGCCATGGCGGGAAGCCGACGATAATCTCCCCGCTCCCCGCCGCCGTTACCGCTGCCACCGCCACCACCCGTCCTCCTACCCGGTCGACTCCGCTCCCGCCACTCAACACCGCGGCCCCCACCGCACCGCACCGCTCCGCCCCCTCCCCTTCCCTTCCCCCGCCCGCCGGGGCACCGCTGCTTTGCCGGGGCGCCAGGCGATGCCGCGCGCGCGCGCGCTCTCTCAGCCCCCACCTCGCGGCCCCTTCTCCGCCCCCCTTGGGACGGGATTTAAAGGGACAGCGCCCGTCTCCCCGCTCGCCGCTATGAAGCTCCGGAGAAGCTTCCCCAGCCGTCCCCTCCCCTTGTAACCTCCACACACCCACCCCCCCTCCACACACACCCCCCCCCTCCACACACACACCCCCCCCTCCACACACACACCCCCCCCTCCACACACCCCCTCGCCTCCACACACCCCCTCGCCTCCACACACCCCCTCGCCTCCACACACCCCCTCCTCCACACACCCCCATACATACTCCCCCCTACATACCTCCCCCTACATACCTCCCCCTACATACCTCCCCCTACATACCCCCTCCACATACCCCCCCCACATACCCTTCCCTACATACCCCCCTACACACACACCCCTACATACCCCTCCCTAAACACCCACACACACAACCCCCCCACACACAACCCCCCACACAACCCCCCCACACACACCCCACCACACACACCCCACCACACACTCCCCACCGCCCCCACACCTCCCCCACAGTCCCCACACACCCGCTCCCCACACACACACCCACCCCCCACACACCCCTACACACACACACCCCTACACAACCTCCCTCCCACACCCCCACACACACCCCACACACCCCACGCACTCCACACACCCTGTTTCCCGCGTAGTCTTCCCTCAGTTCACCTCAGCTCCCCTCTGGAGTCTGCTCCCACTGAGACTTTCTCCTCCGCTCTCGCCCCAGGCGACCGAGCAGAGAGTCCCGGCCCCGGTGGGGAACCCAGAGGAGGAGGTGGCTGAGGGGCTCGGGTGGGCCTCAAGGGAACGGGAGTCCTGCCCGGTAATCGGTCTTGGGTTTCCCACTAGCGCCGACCCGGTGAAGGGTGGTCCCGGCCGGGGAGTCGGGGATTCCGATGGAGGGAAATGGAAGGGTCAGTCAGGGAGCTCCTCGCTCCCTCAGAGCGCTGAAATCACGATTCGTGCGACTTTATAGCATCTGGGGGGAATGATGACTTAAACTAAACTCAGTCGGCTTTTCTCTTGAGCAGCCTTAGCAGTGAGGGGAGGGGAACGCCTCTTGCCTTTCTTTCACAGAACAGCTATCGTCTGATGTGGTTTTGCCCAGCTTTTCTGTGTGGGCTCCAGCAAGAAGATGGCTAAAGTAATTTCAGATGAATAAAAGGATGTTTTTCTTTGGTTTTGGAGCCAGCTAAACTTCCCCATGTTCCCTTCTTACGTGTGTTCAATAAGTATCAGTACATCGGTGTTTATTTTCTAAATTGTCTGAGTGTGTTTGATACGGCTGATGATTCTAGGAGCCTGTTCACAGTTGTGGAAACAGAACAGAGTTGTTCTGGCTGGGATCCAGGCCACCAAGGTGCTCAGCAGCTTTAGCCCAGGACTGGGGTAACTCAGTGCAGCGCTGTGGGTTTGTGAGCCCGCAATCTCTGCTGCCTGGGGTCTGGGCCGGTAAAGGTAACTACTCTGTTTCCTGATCAGAGATGGTGATTTCTGACTGACTGCTCATCTTGCAGACAACACACCTCTGGGAACGTGCATTTTGCTTTTTCATGCTGTTGGAAGGACTTTGTATCACTTTCTGATCTCTTTTGCGCAAAGCACCTTTTGCATGATTTTGAAACCTGGACATAAGATAAAGAATTTAATCTCTTGTCCTTTGGAGTCCTATGAATTTATCCATATTTATTAAAAAAAAGAAAATTGCTAGAGCTGTGAGTGTAACCTTAGATAACGATGTGACCTTGTTTGTAGCTCTTCAGGAAATTGGTTTCCAACATGGTCTCATATTTTCTAAACTGACATCTTATATAACATCAAGTGTTACAGGAGAGAACTGAAGGCTTAAATCTGCCACAGTATAAAAACATCTACATGATGATGTCAATTTGAAATAAATGTTAGTGAAGCTTGATCAAAGTGGTTTGGAGCACACTTGAGATGTCTTGGTGGTTTGTTTTTATACCGTGTGTATGTGTGTGTGAGAGGGGGGGGGGGTATATTCCATTCTTTTCCAGGTATTTTGTTTTCCCTTTAGTTTTCAATACCCAGGTTCTAAGCCTTCAAAAATAATTGTTGCTTTCTGCTAGGTTTTGTTAGAATACCTAGGTCAGGTGTGCTTGCAGCCTCAGGACTGCACACTGGTGCAGGACTTCTGGATCGTATGAGCTGAAGTGCACACCAGAGTCAGTAATACCAGAGAGAGAAAAGTGCATTCCTCTGTCCCTTTCCCCTTGCCACCTTCTACTTGAAGTTATTACTTCCTTTAACATTGTTAATTCTCACTCACGGACATTTTTATGAATATCGACAATATAAATTATATCATCAACAACTACAGGTCTACTAGACACACCAGAAATTAACTAGAAGCACAGACACTTTTGGAAGCATGCGGCTTATAATCCAAGTTTGCTTCATTTAATTGATGTCTGTTGTCTTCAAAGCAGTAACAGATCAGACTTCCCAGAGATGACATTTTCTGGTTCAAAGCAGAGTTAGTAGCAGAGGTTAATAATTAATTTGAAAGATTTTAACTTCGTATTGAAAAAAGAAAACAATCTCGGTGTAACAATGGCATCAAAAATACCAATTTGAAACTAGTTTTCTACACAGATGAGACAAGTGGTGGGAACTTCACACCACCTTTCTTCAGACAGAAGTCCTAACCAAATCCACCATTCATTTTTCCTTCTTCCATTTTGTTTTCCCAAGAGAAGCAGCACCAGTGGGTGATGGTAGTGACAGCTGTGTCTAGCTCTCCTCCTCTTCAGGTGCTTCCATTTTAAACATGGAAAGCATATGCCCGGCTTCTGGGTCCTGTGCTGGGCAAACTGAATGGGTGTTGTGGTGGTTTCAGTTTAACACAGTCAGAAAGCTCCAGCATGCTGCAGTCTAACGTCTTTGAACACACCTTAAGAAGATCTTCAAACTTTATAGCCCGGAGCTTAATTGTGCTTCTTAATTATGTTAAGACAATTTGAATGAGCCAGTGTGATAGATTGCAACCACACCTTTGGCATGCCAACACATACTTCTGAGGGAACACTTTAAACAGGCAATGCACAGCACCAGAGTATTTTGCATACTATCATTTTCAGCCCATGTGGTGGATTCGGGAAAGCAATAGCCCATGACCCCAAAAAGAATGTCCCCCATGCCTGTAGGATGTGAGAACCACTGGCTATAGCAGTCTCTAGACAGCTGCTACTCTTTAGCTCTACGTTGCATCTGAAAAGCATTTGAGGTGTAAGGGCAGAGGACAAGAGTAATGCCTAATGGACTGTATTTTCAACTTCGTAACCTTATCAGAGATCAAGGGAGTGGAAGTGATTCATATCCTCTTATCTGTTCCTCATACTGTTTCCAGACTTTGCTCAAGGATGTGACACCTTCTGCTCCTCTGTTCACAATCACTCTCAAACTTGGGTTCTGTAGCTGCTGACAGGTTCCCACACAAAAGGTAACCCTAGCTCTTCACCTTTGTCTTTCCAACCCAAAGCACCTTTTGTAGAAGAAAACATTACCATCCAGCACAGTGTGGCTCCAAAACTCCCAGTCTTTTCTCTAAGCCAATGTCCCCTACACCCTGACAGTGACAAGGTTCCTGAGAAGGATGGCTTTTTGAGTCTTCATGCATAGTTAGGCCTCTGACCATGGATGCTGGCTTCTTAGTTTTGATGGGAAAGATATGAAATGTACTAATGAGTAAGTGTGTGTTATTCTACCTACACCACAGCTTTTCTGAAGAGGCTGTCAGTCAGCCTCTGTTTGATGGACTAGATAGTCCCTGCTCTTACCTTCCAGCCAAGACATCCGTGTTCCCTTTTCAGCTTAAAGCAAAACAGGTAACACTTAACAGTTTAAAAAAGGATTTTGCTAATCTGGTCATTGCTAATCTGGTTATGATAAACTGGTCAACTCTAAGGCCAGCAATGAGGACAGAAATCTTTTCCACTGGAAGAAAACTTGTGCCCACCACTTCAGAAACAAGTTGTTACAGTTGTGGACAGCTGAGGAGGAACCTGGAGCAAAGTTGATGTGTTTTAACCAGTCAAGACAGGTTTGAACTTGCTTGATGTGAAGAGGAGCCTAAAAGTTACTGGCCACTAAGAGCATTTGGTCTAGGAAATACAAACTGCAGGGAGAACAAGGAGAAGCGCAGAGCTACTAAGATGATGAAGGGAGTGGAACATCTCCCTTATGAGGAAAGGCTGGGGGAGCTGGGTGTCTTTAGTTTGGAGAAAAGGAGACTGAGGGGTGACCTCATCAATGTTTATAAATATGTAAGGGGTGAGTGCCAGGGAGATGGAGTTAGGCTTTTCTCAGTGGTGACCAGTGATAGGACAAGGGATAATGGGTGTAAATTGAAGCATAGGAGGTTCAAGTTGAATATTAGAAAAAATTTTTTTACTGTAAGGGTGACAGAGCCCTGGAACAGGCTGCCCAGGGGGGTTGTGGAGTCTCCTTCACTGGGGACATTCAAAACCCGCCTGGACACGTTCCTAGGCGATGTACTCTAGGTGGCCCTGCTCTGGCAGGGGGGGTTGGACTAGATGATCTTTCGAGGTCCCTTCCAACCCCTAGGATTCTATGATTCTATGATTCTATATTGGCAGAGGGCAGCTAATGGGATCAGAGGGCTTTTCAGAAAGTTTTGATAATGAGCACTATTCCATGCATGCTTATAACGGATCAGATAAAACGTAGGGATTATCTAAATTAATAATACTTTGAGGTTGAATTCCAAGAGCAGATAATTATTCTTTATCCCCCCATAGAGAGCGTCCCATATATCCAGGGGTGAGAGGAAGCTGTGCCTCCATTGCTTCCTTATCTCCCAGCTGCAGTCTGGGGAGCAGAGTTGAGTGAGCTGTGTGTCAGATTGCTGCCTTTCTCTTTCCTTCAGGTGGGATTAAAGTTAGAGCAGTGTGGGAGAGGAAAGCACATCAATCAGCTTTTCGGATGAAATTCAGAAATACACTCTAAACTTTTCTCTTCCTTACCTCTGGTTTCCCCCAAAACTTGACAAAATTGTATTTCTTTTTGTTTCAGTGGGGATGTTTCTCAGTCAACTTGAGAAATCAGTAATTTTAAAGATGATGAAAAATTTGAGAGTTTTGAGAAATATCAAAAGGTGGGAGGCAAGCATCTCTTGAAATATGTAATCCTGATTATTAGTGGTTATTAACTCCAAAGTACATGACACTTCTTTATGAAACAAAGTATTTTATATTTACTTCATATAGTAAAACACTTTACAAAGAAAACATTACTTTTTTTTTTTTTTTTTTTTTTTTTTTTACATACAGAGCATTATCATGTGACTGCACAGTGATTATTTTTTTCTTCCTCTTGGTGAATTATTAGTCTCATAATAGCGGTGGAACAGTTATTACAGTAACTATGAAGAAGGGGATGTAAAAATAATGTATAGATTAATGTATAGAAAAATAATGTCCCCTTCTTCATAGTTATGAAGAGGGATATGTTTATACAAGGACATGTCTATACACTACTAGTGTAAATATACTAATAGTGTCTGGTTTTATTCTGAATGTTTATCCAGAATGCCTGTGTGACTATACAGCCTGACTGTGATTTCAAGCAGTGTCTCTCTTTGAGTTTACAAGGTGGTAACTGTCAAAATCTTCCACAAGTAACAGGTGTTGAGCCATGCTACCAAATGAGGTACTCTTCCAAGACACTTCTGGTCTTTATGACTGTTGCAAAGAAAATTAGGATCCTTGTTTGGATGGTCAGATATTGATAACCCATCATGGCTCAGCTGCTTCATTTATGGAATCATAGAATCATTAAGGTTGGAAGAGACCTCTAAAATCACAGAATCACAGAAAGGTAGGGGCTGGAAGGGGCCTCAAAAGATCATTGAGTCCAATCTCCCTGCCAGAGCAGGGTCATCTACAAGAGGTCACACAGGAACGTGTCCAGACGGGTTTTCAAAGTCTCCAGGGAAGGAGACTCCACAACCTCCCTGGGCAACCTTTTCTGTGCTCTGTCACCCTCAAAGTAAAAAAAAATTTCCTCATGTTTATATAGGAGCTCCTATGCTCCAGTTTATATCCCTTGCCTCTTGTTTTGTCATTGGGCATAATTGAGAAGAGTCTGGCACCATCATTCTGGCTCTCTCCCTATACGTATTTATAAACATTAATGAGGTCACCCCCCATTCTCCTCTCCTCCAAGCTGAAGAGCCCCAGCTCCCTCAGCCTTTCCTCATAAGGGAGAAGTTCCACTCCCTTCATCATCTTGGTCACTCTGTGCTGGACTCTTTCAAGCAGTTCCCAGTCCTTCTTGAACTGAGGGCCCAGAACTGGACACAATATTCCAGATGTGGCCTCACCAGGGCAGAGTAGAGGGGGAGCAGATCCTCTCTCGACCTGCTGACCACCCTCCTTCTAATGCACTCCAGGTGCCATTGGCCTTCTTGGCCACAAGGGCACATTGCTGGCTCGTGGTCATCCTTCCATCCACCAGCACCCCCAGGTCCCTTTCCCCTCTGCTGCTCTCCAGCAGCTCAGTCCCCAACCTATCCAGGTACCTGGGCTTGTTCCTACCCAGATGCAGGACTTTACACTTGCCTTTGTTGTAATTCTTAAATTTTTCTCTGCCCAACTCTCCAGTCTGTCCAGATCCCTCTGAATGGCAGCACAGCCTTCTGGGGTGTCAGCCACTACTCCCAGCTTTGTGTCATCAGCAAACTTGCTGATAGTACACTCTGTTCCATCATGAAGGTCATTGATAAAGGTGTTGAACAGGACTGGACTCAGCACTGATCCTTTGGGAACTCCGCTAGTCATGGGTCTCCATCTGGACTCTGTGCTGTTGATCACCACTCTGTGGGCTCTCTTGTGTAGCCGGTTCTTAATCCACCTCACTGCAGATTCTTCTATCCCACACTTCCTGAGCTTGCTCACCAGGATGTTATGGGAGACTGTGTCAAAAGCCTTGCTAAGGTCAAGGTAGACTACATCCACTGGTTTCTCTGCATCTAGCCATTCAGTCACAACATCATAGAAGGCTATCGGAGTAGTCAAGCATTATTTCCCCTTGGTAAATCCATGCTGACTCCTGATAACCTTCTGCTCTTCCATGTGCTCAGATATGACCTTTAGAATAAGCCTCTCCATCATTTTTCCAGGGATGGAGAATCAAGTCCAACAGTCAACTCAACACTACAATGCCCACTAAACCATGCCACATCTACATATATTTTGAATGCCTCCAGGGGTGGTGACTCCACCACTTCCCCGGGCAGTCTATTCCAATGCTTGACCACTCTTTCAGTAAAGAAATTTTTCCTAATATCCAATCTAAATGTCCCCTTGCACAACTTGAAACTTAGCTAGTTTTAGAAGGCATGAGCAGCCTCACCATACACAGACACATGATCATCATCCCTCATTAAAGTCTAAACTTAGACCTGTAGTTAGGGCCGGGATTAAGCTTTGACACCAAATATTTTTACCTCTTTCAAATCTTTTATCTTCCTATCACTAAATGGTTTTGTGTTTTTTTAATCGTTCCCATGGGGTTTAAAATAAATTTGAAGGATTAAAGGTTTGAAGAAATCTCTGGCCTACAAAATCTTTAAGAGCATTTGCCACCTAGCAACAGCCAGGAATGTGGGTTTCCTTCAAACAATCTGCAAT